>CM057343.1:105334816-106584816 GCA_030015575.1 Agapanthus africanus | reverse complement strand
ATGTGGGTCTGTTTTAGCCTAGCAATTATTTTAATTGCAGCTCCTATATGCGTTGCATATAGGCACTCACGTGTTAAACAAGTGGGGCTGTTTTAGCCTAGCAATTGTTTTAATTACAGTTTTTATATGCGTTGCATATAGGCACTCACGTGTTAAACACGTGAGGATGTTTTAGCCTAGCAATTTTTTTAATTGCAGTGCCTATATATGTTGCATATAGGCACTCACGTGTTAAACACATGAGGTTGTTTTAGCCTAGCAATTATTTTAATTGCAGTGCCTATATGCGTTGCATATAGGCACTCACGTGTTAAACACGTGGGGGCTCTTTTAGCCTAGCAATTGTTTTAATTGCAGTGCCTATATGCGTTGCATATAGACACTTACGTGTTAAAAACATGGGGCTGTTTTAGCCTAGCAATTGTTTTAATTGCAGTGCCTATATGCGTTGCATATAGGCACTCATGTGTACAACAAATGAGGCTTTTTAGCCTAGCAATTGTTTTAATTGCAGTGCCTATATGCGTTGCACGTGTTAAACACATAGGGCTATTTTTACCCTGACAATTATTTATTTTCTTTTTAATTATGGGGCCTATATGCTTTTGCATATAGGCGTCCTCATGAGGAGCACGTGCGGCACCAATATAAGAGTTTTTAACTCTAGCGCTGGTGCCCTCTTGGAAGGCACATGAGGCGCTGCCTCTTAAATTCTGAACAGAGCTTTGCTCTTATTATTGGGGGAAACAACAAGTGCACTAAATGGATGATAAAAGCAACACAAGACGACCCAAGAAAAATGGAGGTTTAAGTCATCAAATCAACCGCGGTTCCGCGGTCTAAGCCACCTATTGGCGGTAGATACACAGTCACTACGTGGCATCTCGCGCTAAAATTTTAGTGGTAGTTTTCAATTTTTGTATAGGCTCAGAAAAAGACCCTAGGACTTCACTTCACTACCTATAAATACTCCAGATTAGAGCCATATCAAGCTTGTATATTTTGACTAGTTTTTTGTTAGAATTTAGTGTAACTTCTTCTTCTTCATCTTTCCTCCATTAAAATTGTAATGAGAGCTTTTGAGTGGATAATAAATTAAGAGGAGAGTTTTTATATGCATGTCTTGTAAATTTGTTAACTAGGTTTTATATATATTGCTTGTAATTTTCTTTGTTAAGTAGTTTTTATACATACTGATGATCTAGGAGCCCCGGGTTTCTTTTGAGCCGCAACTGAAACCCGACGTTCCCCTGGTCATGTGGATAGCCTGTACAATGAAAACCTAGACCCCTACGAGTGCGGCAAGTTACTTTCCACAACCAGAAGTGAGGCAGCCCCCTTCATCAAAGTGAATGGGCCACCTGGCACCTCACGGAATCCGGTAACTTGAGCACCCCTCCTTGGGTCAACCTGTACTCCCTATGAGTGCGGCGAATAGCCCGCCAATTCTAGAGTGAGGCCCCCTCCGTCTCAAAGCAATGAGATGCGGGCCCGTTGCTCTCTAGAACCCAGCTATCCATGCACTCCATCGCGGGGTAATCCTAGTACAGAAAAGAAAATAAGTACAACGGTAACATCGACCTCAACCCGGTCGTGCCCCAAACAAAAAATATACAAGCAGGCAGTGACGACAGTCCACACGTCGGACACTCGCCCCCGATATCAAATGTACAAATAAAACTAACCTGTACTATTATTGCACCCAGGCTATCCACCACGACGATCCCGCAACAAACACAACACAATACAGAACATCAACATGAATGTCACGTTCGCAAACCCATTTAAAAGACATATAGGAATTAGACAAGTTGTACCGCTCTAATGACATTCATGGTCGCAGATAGTAATGCATGTACTATAAACTTTAAACAGTGTTAGAAATATCGAGTTTGAAATAACCCCGAATAGCCCCAAACTACTAGATAAAACCATATCTAAACTGGGCTAAACAAACAATACCACTAAACCTATATTCTAGATACTAGACCACACACAAAAATTCATGTCCAAACTCCAACTTTGAACCGGCCAGATCGAATTTTAGACTAATGTGGCCGGCAATGTTAAGTCCTTTAGTGCTCGTATTTGGTGTGTGTTCTAATGGTCACCTAAATAGTCTTCTGCAATTGTTTAAATAACTTTAGAAGACCCATAAAAATTCGATAGAGAATGGAATATGGTTTGGTATTGTTTCGGAGTTGTTTCGGTTTCGATACTTTAATATCGTCTAAACAAACTAGTATGTGGTTAATGGGTTGGCTCTGATACCATGTTGGGTTACGCCAGCGCCCCGACCATCAATTCGTGGCCAAACGCAGAACAAAAACTTTTAAAAACGGGCGCTAACAGAACCCGATTCCCGGATCGTACCATTAACCCTATACTAGTTCTACTAAAAGGAGTTTAGAGAGATTATACCGATCGATCCATGTCCTTCGGTCTTCAACCTCTATTCCAAGCTCCTCGCGGCTTTCCTAATCAAGTTTGATCTCCATTCTCCCCCATCGAAGATGATCCACCTTGAGAGTTTGTAATATGGGCTCCCACCTTGAAACCAAAGCAACTCTAGTATCTAGTTTGCTAACCTAGATAGCCAAGATGAAGTAGAGAGTGTGTGTGATTACTTTGTCTCAATACACCCTAGGATTCTTAACATATGACAGGGTTAGGGTGGAGGTAGAAGAAGATGCCATGAGGTGAAGAAGTGTGAGCTCAAGAGAAGAAAAGAGCAAGTGAAGTAGTGGCTTGTGTTTTGAGTTCTTTTGTGATTTTTCAACTAAAGAAAAAACCCTAGCCCATAAAAGATCTGCCTCCTCATAAAATATCTCACAACAAAATATCCTAGGCATGACAAAAACCCATCATGCCACCATGACTCATATCCATGAGTCAAAGTGTACATGCATGAATCAATGCATACAATGAGTCATACTTTCCACCTCATAATATAAAACATTAAACCCTAAATCTTTTAATCCCGAAAAGAAATGGCAACTTCTAAAGTAAACTTGTAACGAATTACAAGAATACCTCTCATCTGTATATACATACCCGCATCCGTATTCTGAATGAATACGAATACAACGAGATGAAAATAATCCAACAATATAATACTAGGATCCGGCTTAAACCAAAGCCCACTAGTATTATCCGTCCGATCATGATCCGTGCACAAGTGCATGTATATGATCGAACCCTGCCATAAAACCATACGGCCTCTACAATGTTTCACCCGAACCAGGAAAACCCTCTGTGTGGGACTCTAAAGACTCGTCAATACGCTGGCAGTGGGTTTAACCACAAGCACGTCAGTGGCACTAGCTGTACGTAACGGCTACCCAGGTTTTGAGTGAAAGGGAGGACGATGAGCAAACTCATCCCGAAACCCCTACTGAGCCTGACAGTGACAATATCCATACAGTCCAGTCCGTTCGTTTATGAATATCGCATATCGAGTCTAGGGGGTGGATAAATTCAGACCCCTAATAACTTGACATTTAGTGTCGGTATGAAGCCCATCACCACCTGAGAAACTACCGATCCGAATCAGTAATTCTCGACTACCTTGGCCAAGGATTTCTGGTGATGGCCACCCGTGCACATCGCTACATCAACCCCCAATACTGGGAGAGACGAATCCTCTGACGATCTGCTCACTGCCCCCATGTGGCTCGGGACTGTACCCAACTAAAACCTATTTGCACGACTCTTTTGAGCCCTGGTAGTGTAGTAATCAAAGCACAGTAGGAACTCACATGAGACAAATGACGATCTCAAGTCGATAGACTAACCTGTAAACATGTCACCAGGGAACTATTATCTGACAATAGGTATAAACCAACTAACATGTTCCCGGCGCGTCCGTCCGGTGTACTCATAACCTAATGAGCACCTGTATACATCTTAGGTGAACAAACATACACCAATGGCTTGTGAGACCGGCCACCGCCCCTTGTCGGGCTCTCGATCTGTATACACTAGTCTACTCTAGAGTATCGATGCCCAATCTCAAAACTTCTTCGACTATGGACTTTTAAGGATGTGTTTATAGACCCCAGCTCCCACTTATATGATCGCCATCATACTGCTGGTAGTCAAGGAAGAATCTTATGGACTATATCAACATGTAATAGTAATCTGTAATGTCACCTGAAGCATGTACACGATGATAAAGACAAACCAGATAGCATACTATCATCTTGAGTAAGACCGTTCTACCGGTATAGGTCCTCCTTCAATCATCGTAATCGCGTGCCTGCGATCCAATAATTGACTTGAGGGCACTATAGCCAACAATCTCCCACTTGCACTTAAGGCTAATTATTGCGGTGTCGCATACTCATAGCTCGTGTGATACCGAACACCCAACTTCTCTACTAATCAGTTTCACAAAGCTCGTTTGTAAAACTATTGCGTTCGAGAAATAGCCTCAGTGAGTGGATCTGCTCTAATGTTTCTTTCTATGTCTCTCTTTATCTCAAGTTCGCAGAGAAAGCCATCTCCCAAAATGAGCAATACCTGTCTTAGAATATGTCTGGATATCTGATAGGACCCAGTTCACAAATGAACTCCAAATCCAGCAAACTTATTAGACTGTATCGTCCACTGAATTTAATCAGTATCCTGTGCCATGCATCCCTCAGTATCTGCTTGGACCATCTGTCCAAACTACTGCCCCCCAAAAGAGGGAAAACTAAAACTCTGACAGTCACTCTGTCATCCAGGTCACCTTGGAAGCCTGAAATGATAACCATCTCCCGAAGGAGGCCGCTGTTATCATATCCCTAGAACATCAACTTATGTTCATAAGCTACTTCCGAACATTTCTCCAGGATTGGATTAATATAAACTTATTGCATCTAGTGCAAAAACAACATCTGGTGTGGTACTTGACATCTCATGATTGACTCAATTGCCGAAACAAGTGATATGCCAATCATGCACATCCCTCTCCCCTTTAGTCTGTAAGACACCTTTAGAGAGGGTGACTCCATCACCTGCAGGTACACCACCATGCCAGAAGTCGTCCATTCTAAAACACCTTTGGAATACAATCTAAATACCCAGATTGTGAAACTATCCAAATCCAGATCTAAAACCATAGATCTAGTGACCAGAATGCCTGATATTATATTCAAATCTTATGTGGAGAAACCACTGTGCGACAACCAAAGTATAACTGATCGTAGTATATGAATTTCACTTTCTATAAAGTGCATGTCATCCAAATGCCAGGATATCACACCCTACTACCTTCTTAACAGATACATCTCCTATTCTGATGAAGTCAAAACCTATGACTGTCACATCAAAATTAGATGATCTATCTGTGCTATATCTGCTTTAATCTATTAATAGATATAAGCTACTTGTCCACTATACTTCCGCTGCTCCCACTGACCATAACAACCCTATGGCAGAGTCATATATACGTGCATTTCTAAAGCGAGTTTAGAATGATGCTATATTCATCCTCCTGCCAGGTCTCATAGTCTAGAACAACAGTAGTGTCAAGTCTGGGTAAACAAGAACCTCCCTGTCACCGTCTTTGAGAATACCGGAGTACTTCTCGGGTGCCTGAGGTTACCTACCATATCTGCGGAGTGGCTAATAGAATGTCAAACCCGATTGAATTTTTAGATTCTATTAAATTTTCAGTAATCGTTTGTGGTTCTGGAATCACTTCCAGTTCTACCATACTCCCACTACTGTAATCTGAAAAAAATCCATTTTACTAAACTGTGGCGAGTCAAGAACAATATCACTATTGATCTTCCAGATGGTAGAAAGTTAACTCTCTTCATAGCCCGGGATAACCCGTAAACTGCCATTACTGAAACGTGCCTTGAGTTATCCAGAGTCTAGTTTTAAGCATAAGCCGGACAACTCCATATACCTTAACATCGTTAAGATATGAACCATTGTATATACAATATAGAAACAGAGGCACTGATTTAATTGGAACCAGATTCAAATCATGCAGCTGTCTCCAGTGCATGTCAACTAAATGAAAAGAGGCCAATCCACATTACTCAACTAAGAGTGCATCCAATATGAGTAACATGAAAGAGAAACAAGTTTCTCAAAACCATTACTATCAATTGAATACCAAACACAAGTATCTACATCTTCGATTATCTTGAAGAATCCTGATACTTGCATCATATGGTTCTCTACTTTATTCTTGTACCTATAACTTCTCAAAACTTGGACCTTGTATTTCTACGAAATACTTGTCTAAAACTTGAGAAGTTGTAAGTAAACAGAATATAGTATGAGTACCAACCCTTCTGTCCTAATGGACACTGGACAATATACAATACTTTGTATAAATCCCATGAGTTTAATAACTCAAACCCTATGCGTTGTAGGTTGAAAACTGTACTTATGGTTAGGAAGAATTACACCGCTGTTTAATGCTCCTTACTCAATTATCAACTAATATAGGTAAATGTCATGGACTTAATTTCAAAAGGTTATATCTCACTTTATAAAATAAACGTACAGATATATCAGTTTGAAATTGGTGCATAACAACAGATATTCAAAACCAAATATTTGTCGTTAGGAAAAATCCCAGGTGATTTCCTCAAATATCACCAATTACAACGAATTCCGATATAATAAGAATATGATCATCTAATTCCCAATAACTTACTCCCATTCATCATCAGTAAAACCATACAGATGTGAGAATCAAACATGGTAAATACATACCCAGAGTAAGGACTAATTGGGAAATCAGTTTTCGTTTAATAACGCACAGTGAAACTGAAACATAAAATGTTTCGAAGGGGTAACCGGGTATTCCTAGTAATGCCTCATCCATTATCTAGATTCATGACTATAACCATATAATTTCTTGCCGTCTCTCCAAATCCCTTTATTTGTCTTTGCTCATTACCTTCTGTACACCACCCTTATGCTAAATTGTTTTCTTCCTTCCCTACCGTTCGGCACCAGCCTATGGTTTGGAAGAAGACTATTCAATAAGCGTAATAGGTGTACTCTCCTAATACTAGGAGCCCTCGCAACCTGAGAGAAAGTAAAGATAAAAGACAACAGAATAATCCTTATTCTATTTCTCCTGAACCAGAATCCATCCTCGAACTGGAACAAGTTCCTTCGAGTACGATGAATTATCCAATAACTGTGGATCTTTGTAGTGATACGGGGTGTTCTGGAGAAATTCGAAGGTGAAGTAGGAGTGGCGATGAGATACGCGGTTTGGTTGTGAATTATAGCAGTCGCAATTTACTTTGCTCTTTCTAATCCCTTTGTTTGTCTTTACTTATTACATTCTGTACACCCTAGTCAGGCTAATTGGTTTTCTTCTTTCCCACCTTTCGGTACCTACCTATGGTTTGGAAGAAGACTATCCAATAAGCGCAATAGGTGTATCCTCTCCTAATCCAAGGAGCCCTCACAATCTGAGAGAAGATAAAGATAAGACAACAGAATAATTCCTTATTCTATTTCTCCTAAACCAGAAACCATTCTCGAATCTGAAACAAGTTTCTTCGAGTTCGTATGTAACTATACAACGGTCATATCCAAATAAATGTGGATCTTCGTAGTGATACGAAATGTTCCGGAGAAATTCAAAGGGTAAAAGTAGGAGTGGCAATGATAAATGAAACTCTGACAATCCAAAAGCCAATGTGTTTTAAGAAGGTTCGGTTAACTTGGTTCATGAGTTCTAGTCTAGGGTCGGGTGTTCAGTTGATAAAACTGCACATTTAATATTACATATTTCCTAGTATTTCTATATAATAAAAGGTGTTTATTATAATATATGATGCATATGAGGGTTTATCTGTAAAAATACTATTTTCATGTGTTTATATATTATAATTAACATTTAGTAGGAAAAAGTAAGCATATAATATCCATGTAACATTTGGCCCATTTAAATATGCTTACCTTATTAAATACCTTTGACCAATTCTTAATGGTTAAGTTAATATCTCAATAAAACAAACTCTACTAATATTATTTGTTGAGTTATTGTGCAGAATTTTTAGGGCTGAAATCAAGGAAATCAAAGTTGGCAAAACAAACCTGCCTAATTAAGAAAGTAAACTAAAGAAATCAATTCTGGCAGTGACGTAGAAAAGATTTTCAGTTTCCAGAGATTCAAAAGATCACCACGTGTCATCAAGATAAAGCTCCAGAAAAACAAATCAAGTGATCTCCCTATAAGGCCGCGGAACCGCGGCCAAACCCACCTATTGGCCGCGGTTCCGCCGCGTATTGGACGAGTTGGGAGTTAGGATTTTGCTGTTGGGATCTTAACCACTGGTTTCCAAATTAGGAAACTAGGGTTCTGGCTCTGGGACTATAAATAAGGACTGAGAGCCTCTTGGAAAAAGCATCAAGCTGAAGAGATCACGAAGTCCACGACAGGCTCACGCATCTAGGCTGATCATCAACGGTTCATCTACCTCCTTAGAAGAGATCGAGAATCAAACTAGCATTTTTGTAATCATTTTCTAAGGGAATAAAGTGTAAATGAAATTTGTTGATTAATAAAGGTAGTTGTTTTCTTATTCTATCTCTTTGTAGTTTTAATATGATTTCTCTCTCCATCTCTTCTTCTCCTAACATGCGCGAGTAATTCTTCGCTTGTTAGGGTTCATGGGATTAGGGTAGGTTAATGGATGATGAAGATCCTTAAACTCTTTTTAAGTCCTATAAAGTTTATAAACTTTATCAAAAGAATAGTTAACATCCTGATTGGGCGCGCTACCAATTCATTGCTAGTTTCGACCTCGATTAGAGATTAGATTAACAATTGTTTTGGTAAATGATAGATATGAACGGAGTTCCATGTCGAGATAGGGGTTAAGCGTGGGAACTCTTTTCCCTCCAGAAACCCTAATCTACATGCATCACTGTCGTTCTAATTTTAAATCTATTAAAGGATAAAAAGAGTAATCTTTAATTAATCATCCATAACTACTAGATCCTAATGAACCCTACAAGCCCCCTTCTAATATAAAACCTACATCCGTAGTTAATCAAGATCTATATTCTGCATCCGTGTTTAATGAAGATCTAGAAACTATTTCCACTATTCATTATTCTTCCTCCTTTCTTTCTCAACATGCCTAAAATAAGATTAAAAGATTCCACGTTTCCCAGAGGACGACTCGTACTTATCTCGGTCTAGCTACACGCGACACCGTTATTGATTGTGGTTAACTACAAACACAACTCTAAAATACACATCAACCAAATGGCGCCGTCGCCGGGGATTCGTGCGTAATTTTTTATTCTTACTATTTGTGTTGAATTCTTATTCGATCTATATCATAATTAAAACAAAACTGCAAATTGTATATTTAACAAATTGTGTGTGAATTTTTCAAGGAGATCTGGAGTCACAGACTTGAGGAAATAGAAAGACAGAGACATTCATCGAGATCCAGAGGAGTACAGAACGCCATGGAGCAAAAATTCATCAACTGATCCTCTACATCGACCAAGATGGACGGTACTCCATCAAATTATAACACCACGCTGCCACCGCCCGTAGGTGAGCAGAATCCACCGCGCATCTCTCTCCAAGAAAGATGCTATCATATCCGTGGTCTACTTCCCACTTGCTTATCTATTCCACCAGCCAATGGGGACAATTTTGAAATCGAACCACAATACATTAATCTTTTACCAAAATATCGTGGTCTCGAGTCTGAAGACGCATACGTCTTTATTACCAAATTTGAAAATGTATGCGCTATGATGGGTACTTCACAGCTTTCTGTGGATGCTATGCGTCTACGTCTTCTCCCATTCACTTTGTGCGATATAGCCGAGAAGTGGGTTTATAACACAGCCACACATTCTATTTCAAACTGAAGAGAATTCGTAGCAGCTTTCCTAAAGAAATTCTACCCTAATCATAAGACAGCTCGAGTCCGTAGCGAAATAAATCAATTTACCCAGCTTCCCAATGAACCATTCTCGAAGTATTTTGAACGCTTCAAGGATTTGTTAGTTCAATGTCCTCATCATGGAATTCCTAAATGGGATATGTGCAGAATCATATATGAGGGCATTAATCTTACAACAAAACAGACCCTTGAATCCATGTGTCAAGGTACCTTCATGAATAAAGATGATGGTGAAGCCTGAAGATTTTTAGAAGATTTCGCTGAAAAATCTTTACGGTGGGAGAGTATTAGTCAATCATCGTCTAGGGGTGGTAACCACCAACCTAATATTTCCATAGGAGTTAGAGCTGAAATGGCAGCAATGCAAAAGAAACTCGAAGCTATACAACATAAATTTTTAGCAGCCTCCCTAAATCAGATGTCACTCTCCAAAACTGTCTGTGGATGCTGTTCTGATCCATCTCATCTTACGGAAGAATGTCCTTTAAATTCTCCATTTCAAGGTCAAGAGCATACCAATGCTACTTTCCAACAAAGACCTAGAAACGATCCTTATTCTTCCACTTATAATCAGGGTTGGAGGAATCACCTTAACTTTGCTTGGAACCAATCACAAACTCAAAAGTCGGTTCCAAATCAAAACAATTTCCAAAGGGGTCCTCCACCACAACAGCAATCACTTCAAAAAAGTCAGCAGCTCTACCAATCACAAAATTTTCAAAATCCGGTCAACACTTTTGCACCGCACAACAATTCTCTGCAATTGACTGGTACTGATAACTCCTCTTCACTCGAACAAACCATGAATTTTCTTCTGACAAATTTCATGCGAGTTTCGGCTGAGATGAAGTCTTCCGTCGATAAAATCCAGAAAAACTCTGACTCCCAAAGTGAGAGTATTAAATCGATGGAAGCACAAATTTCCCGAATAAATGCCGAATTGAGTGCTAGAGAGAAAGGGAAACTTCCAGCTCAACCTTTACCCAATCCTGGCTATTCACATCATGTGAATGCTATCACCACGTTGAGATCTAGAAGAGTGCTTGACAACCATGTTGGTGAAGAGATTGATAATAATGAAGAATCAATCGATGATACCCCGGCTGAGACTTTTCCTTCCACTTCTACTTCTCCTTCTGACCCCAGTTCGTCTACCCCACCATTTTCTTCCGAGCCTATTCTCCGTTTTCCCCAAGGCTCGAACACTCAGCACACTTCTTCTAGTCCACCAAAGATGATCCCCACTCCTAGTCTTGGATCTTTCCTATCCACACGATCTTCTCCAATGTTGGACCCAGCTATTATTGCTAAAGATCCTTATTCGAATCGGTTAATGGGAAACAGACCAAGTCCGCAAATGGAGAAGATCACTGAAATTTTTAAACAGGTTAACATCAATATCCCTCTCCTAGATGCTATACAACAAGTCCCAGCTTATGCGAAAATTCTCAAGGACGTGTGCACTAGGAAGAGGAAGACTCAAGTGCCGAAAATGGTGTTCATGTCAAGTACTGTAGACACAGCTTTTCCCCAACAATTACCTATAAAAAGTAAGGACCCTGACTGTCCTACAATTTCTATTTCTATAGGGGGTAAACACATTAACCATGCTCTACTTGACCTTGGCGCAAGTGTTAACCTGCTTCCTTACTCGGTTTATGAGTAATTAGGTATCGGAGAGTTGAAACCAGCTCACTGCACTCTCCAGATGGCCGACTGATCAATCACCTAACCTAGGGGTGAATTGGAGGATGTGTTAATAAAAATCGGGGAATTTGTATTCCCTGTGGACTTTATTATTCTAGATACACAGCCTGTAGTGAACCCACTGAATCAAATTCCGGTGATTCTCGGTCGACCATTTTTGGCCAGTTCCAATGCTATAATCAACTGTCGTAACGGCTCTATGACCCTATCCTTCGGGAAGATGTCAATTGAGCTAAACATTACAAGTTAGGAAGTGTACCCTCCGAACCTACTGCTCAAGCTTGATCTGTCGAATTAATGGATGTCGATAGCAACGAATTTGATCAGCCTCATGATACTGACTCTTTTCATATGTTGTTGTTTGACCCGACTATGTATTATATATACACGGACTCTTCCACCGAGTTGTCCGAGTCAACGTCTAACGCTGATGAGGAACTTTTTATAGAGTCTGAAGATCACCCATTTTTTCTGATGACATTATTCTTCGGGGTATCGATGAAAACTTTGAGGAAACCTTCGCTGATGAACTCACATTTTTAGCAGACATGGGCGTTGTGATGAATCAACCCCGACCCAAAGAAATTAAACGGCCACATCTTCTTCTTATCAAGAATGAGAATGCGAGTAATCCATCATCATTTTTTTGTCTCTACAAATCGAGACGTAAACCTTTTCCATTACACCTCTTATTTCCTCTCTACTTCATCACGTCAATTGGCGACATGTTCTTCCACCAACCTTGGTGCTTCATCGATAAAATTTTTGAATGGTTGGTTTTGACATTTAGTCTTTGCAAGGCTTTACTTTGACCAATAACTTTTACCCTCCCCAATAATTTTAATTGCTTAATACTATTTTACTTAAGTTTGGGGGGGGTATATTTCGGCTCTTGAAAATAAAATTTGTCCTCAAAATTGTGAGCCAAAAATAAGTTTGAGGGAGGATTTTCACTTTCAATTTTTGTTGCCCCCGTTAATAATGTTTCCTCCCAAGTCTACAGGTTTTTGAGATTTAAAAGAAACAACAGTGAGGACACTGCTGCAAACAGGTTTGGGGGAGGTTTGTGCTTATTTGCGCATTACTTTGCATTATACTATATATAAGCACACAAAAAAATTTTGATAATAAAAGTTTGAAAGTGAAAATTTACATATGAAAGATAGGAATAGTTTGAGTAAAACAAGTAAGTTAGAGGTTTTCTTAAACAAAACTAGTAATAAGTAGTTATGAGCTGTTGTCTCAAGGGTTAGTAAGATGAAAGAAATTGCCAATCTGAGGATAAAAATAAGTCTGAAAAAATAGTCCCTATTCTAGAAGCCAAACATCTGAATGTTGATACCGTACTATACGCACTTACACACATCTTGAAACTTGGGATAGTAGAGGATACCTTGAAATGCTCTTGTCTAAAAGCCTTAGTATGAAGGAAAACAAAATAAAATATATGTGGTGAAGAAAAAAAAATGAATACTGGTTTTGTTATCACCAAGGCAACAATAAAAAAATATAGCGAGGGTGCTTCATCACCTAGTGTCTTAGACCAACTGCTTTGGGAGTTACTGCTAAGCCTTAGGTGTTGCAAGATGAGGAAAATACTACTTACGCCTAATCAGCAAGCACATGAGTAATCGGTTGGTTAGTACCTCAAGAAGTATTAACGGTCGCATGAAAAATGTGTGAGCATATTCCATCTAAATATTCACTGACTAAAAAGTACTAAGGTAGATGGACAAGAGTATGATTGCTTGAAATGAATTCTCCGAGTGTAGGGATGTCCAGTTCACACACGTAGGGGTATATGATTAATGTTTAGAAGAAAGATAGGGAGGAAAACTAAAGGCGAAGTTTTATTGAGGGATGATGTGATTTCTAACATTTTCTCACGACCATTAAGATAGGGCTCATAGCAACTGAAAAACTGGTGTAGTTGAAAACTCTTATTTTCAAGTTCTTTCTTTTATAGTTCTTATCTTTGTATGTAATTTTCACTATCTTTCTTTTATTATAGGATTTTGTGGGTGTAATTCGCTGAAAACCCTCAAGAGACAACACTCCTCATACTAGGGACACCTAGGGGTTTAATGGCTTGTTGCACGTGTTCAGTGCAATCGTGTTGCTTACGAAAGAGTGCTACTTAGGATTTTTCTTTTTTCTTCTTTCTCCTTCTCTTGAATAACTAGTTTTCTCGGAACGATCAAAGATAAGTTTGGGGGTATTTGTTCAGTTGATAAAACTGCACATTTAATATTACATTTTTCCTACTATTTCTATATAATAAAAGGTGTTTATTATAATATATGATACA
Source organism: Agapanthus africanus (assembly GCA_030015575.1). Taxonomy (NCBI): domain Eukaryota; kingdom Viridiplantae; phylum Streptophyta; class Magnoliopsida; order Asparagales; family Amaryllidaceae; genus Agapanthus; species Agapanthus africanus. The sequence goes on along the minus strand of CM057343.1, from coordinate 106,570,902 downwards.
TATGAGGGTTTATCTGTAAAAATACTATTTTCATGTGTTTATATATTATAATTAACATTTAGTAGGAAAAAGTAAGCATATAATATCCATGTAACATTTGGCCCATTTAAATATGCTTACCTTATTAAATATCTTTGACCAATTCTTAATGGTTAAGTTAATATTTCAATAAAACAAACTCTACTAATATTATTTGTTGAATTATTGTGCAGAATTTTCAGGGCTGAAATCAAGAAAATCAAAGTTGGCAAAACAAACCTGCCTAATTAAGAAAATAAACTAAAGAAATCAATTCTGGCAGTGACGTAGAAAATATTTTCAGTTTCCAGAGATTCAAAAGATCACCACGTGTCATCAAGATAAAGCTCCAGAAAAACAAATCAAGTGATCTCCCTATAAGGCCGTGGAACCGCGGCCAAACCCACCTATTGGCCGCAGTTCCGCCGCGTATTGGACGAGTTAGGAGTTAGGATTTTGCTGTTGGGATCTTAACCACTGGTTTCCAAATTAGGAAACTGGGGTTCTGACTCTGGGACCATAAATAAGGACCGAGAGCCTCTTGGAAAAAGCATCAAGCTGAAGAGATCACGAAGTCCACGAAAGGCTCACGCATCCAGGCTGATCATCAACGGTTCATCTACCTCCTTAGAAGAGATCGAGAAGCAAACTAGCATTTTTATAATCATTTTCTAAGGGAACAAAGTGTAAATGAATTTTGTTGATTAATAAAGATAGTTGTTTTCTTATTCTATCTCTTTGTAGTTTTAATATGATTTCTCTCTCCATCTCTTCTTCTCCTAACATGCACGAGTAATTCTTTGCTTGTTAGGGTTCATGGGATTATGGTAGGTTAATGGATGATGAAGATCCTTAATCTCTTTTTAAGTCCTATAAAGTTTATAAACTTTATCAAAAGAATAGTTAACATCCTATTTGGGCGCGCTACCAATTCATTGCTAGTTTCGACCTCGATTAGAGATTAGATTAACAATTGTTTTGGTAAAAGCTAGATATGAACGGAGTTCCATGTCGAGATAGGTGTTAAGAGCGGGAACCCTTTTCCCTCCAGAAACCCTAATCTACATGCATCACTGTCGTTCTAGTTTTAAATCTATTAAAGGATAAAAAGAGTAATTTTTAATTAATCATCCATAACTACTAAATCCCAATGAACCCTACAAGCCCCTTCTAATATAAAACCTACATCCGTAGTTAATCTAGATCTATATTCCACATCCGTGTTTAACGTAGATCTAGAAATTATTTCCACTATTCATTATTCTTCCTCCTTTCTTTCTCAACACGCCTAAAGTAAGATTAAAAGATTCCAAGTTTCCCAGAGGACGACCCGTACTCATCTCGGTCTAGCTACATGCAACATCGTTATTGATTGCGGTTAACTACAAACACATAAAAAATCAGATCAATCATTGGGCCATGGTTGCTGCCAAAGAGAGAGAGAGAAAAGAAACACTCAGCGTACACTCTAATCTAGATCAGAATGGTTAATCATTTTACCTAATCAGGATGTCTCCTACTGTATCCTCAAATTCTCCTCCAAACCCAAAAGAAAAATCAATCGGGATCATCTAAAATCACCCGAGGAGTAAACCAACTCATCAGTGAAAATCGGGATCCAACCATCATCGCATGATAACCTGATGGAATCCACTCAAGTTATCACACTCCAGAAGGTATGCTCATGCCTGGCAAGTTTCCTGTATGTTTGAAACTCCCAATGTGATTTTTTACCCCATGCTCTTATGATCTTGATGAAGGTCAACAAATCATAAGTCACATATCAAGTTCTACCCATCATTGTCCAGGTTAATTTGAACCCACCCATACTCGCCCTTAACAAAGGTCAACAAGGCTGTACGACTGTCCCAAACCAACATATCTATCTATGCAACAGAAAAGTAACAAAAAGCTATCATACACTATGCATTGACGAAGGTCAATAAACATAGCATGAATACTAAGTGCTACCCGTCTGAAATGACGGAGGGCTACAAATGGTTTTTGGCGAAAAACGTTTAACGTAATGAACTTGATATCGTTGAAGGAACCGGATAGCTTTACAAATATATAGTGGCGAAAACCTTTGCTAAAAAGGTCATTCCTGGTGAAGGGATCTCGGCTCTTTCCTTGTGGAATGAGGTACAGGATATTCCCAACTGAATACCGTGATGCAAAGCAAAAAGTAATCGACTATAATGATGTTATTACCCTGACGCAAACTCCTGCCTAAAGGGTCACTCCCGGTGAGAGGATCTTGGCCCTTGCCTCGTCGAATGAGGTGCTGGATATTCATAACCGAATACCGCTATGCAAAACAAAAAAAAAACATCCTTGTAATAATAGCTTTTTAAAATTTGTTCCAACAATATCGAATAGGTCTGTTTTCCAAGCATTGATCAAAATCAACATAGTCTCATCAATTAATCACACCAAAAAGAATGAAAATATGATGTACGTATATGCGATCCGCATTCGCCACTGAGCCCCGTCATTACCCGTTAGGTTAGTTAACTAACGACAAAGCGGGGGCTGGACTAGCACGGGTGCAAAACATATACAACATCTACTAGTATATATAACAATATATAATTATCGCTCCAGGCATGATAAATGCAACATCACAAACAAGAAATAAGCATCACAGAACATACTGATGATATGGGAGCCCCGAGTTTCCTTTGAGCCGCAACTGAAACCCGACGTTCCCCTGGTCGTATGGATAGCCTGTGCAATGAAAACCTAGACCCCTATGAGCGAGCAAGTTACCAGCCAAAACCAGAAGTGAGGTAGCTCCCTTCATCAAAGTGAATGGGCCACCCGGCACCTCACGGAATCCGGTAACTTGAGCACCCCTCCTTAGATCAACCTGTACCCTACGAGTGCGGCGAATAGCCCGCCAATTCTAGAGTGAGGCCTCCTCCGTCTCAAAGCCATGAGATGAGGGCCTGTTGCCCTCTAGAACCCGGCTATCCATGCACTCCATGGCAGGGTAATTCTAGTACAGAAAAGAAAATAAGTACAACGGTGACATCGACCTCAACCCGATCATGCCCCAAACAAAAAATATACAAGCAGGCAGTGACGATAGTCCACATGTCAGACACTCGTCCCGCAATATCAAATGTACAAATAAAACTAAATTGTACTATCATTGCACCCAGGCTATCCACCACGACGATCCCGCAACAAACACAACACAACACAGAACATCAACGTGAATGTCACGTTCACAAACCTGTCTAAAAGACATATAGTATTAGACAAGTTGTACTGCTCTAATGACATTCATGGTCACAGATAGTAATTCATATACTGTAAACTTTAAACAGTATTAGAAACATCGAGTTCGAAATAACCCCGAATAGCCCCGAACTACTAGATAAAACCATATCCAAACAGGGCTAAACAAACAATACCACTAAACCTATATTCTAGATACTAGACCACACACAAAAATTTATGTCCAAAATCCAACTTTGAACCGGCCAGATCGAAATTTAGACTAATGTGGCCGGCCATGTTAAGTCCTTTAGTGCTCGTATTTGGTGTGTGTTCTAGTGGTCACCTAAATAGTCTTCTGCAATTGTTTAAATATTTTTAGAAGACCCCGAAAAATTCGACAGAGAATGGAATATGGTTTGGTATTGTTTCAGAGTTGTTTCGGTTTCGATATTTTAACATCGTCTAAACAAACTAGTATGTGGTTAATGGGTTGGCTCTGATACCATGTTGGGTTACGCCAGCGCCCCGGCCATCAATCCGTGGCCAAACGCGGAACAAAAATTTTTAAAAACCGGCGCTAACGGAACCCGATTCCCGGATAGTACCATTAACCCTATACTAGTTCTACTAAAAGGAGTTTAGTGAGATTATACTGATCGATCCATGTCCTTCAGTCTTCAACCTCTGTCCCAAGCTCTTCGCAGCTTCCTTGATTAAGTTCAATCTCCGGTCTCCCCCATCGAAGACGATCCACCTTGAGAGTTTGTAATACGGGCTCCTGCCTCAAAACCAAAGCAACTCGAGTATCTAGTTTGCTAGCCTAGATAGCCAAGATGAAGTAGAAAGTGTGTGTGATTACTTTGTCTCAATACACCCTAGGATTCTCAACACATGACAGGGTTAAGGTCGAGGTAGAAGAAGATGACATGAGGTGAAGAAGTGTGATCTCAAGAGAAGAAAAGAGCAAGTGAAGTAGTGGTTTGTGTTGTGAGTTATTTTGTGATTTTTCAACTAAAGAAAAAACCCTAGCCTATAAAAGATCTGCCTCCTCACAAAATATCTCACAACAAAATATCCTAGACATGACAAAAACCCATCATGCCACCATGACTCATCTCCATGAGTCATAGTGCACATGCATGAATCAATGCATACAATGAGTCATACTTTCCACCTCATAATATAAAACATTAAACCCTAAATGTTTTAATCCCAAAAAGAAATGGCAACTTCTAAACTAAACTTGTAATGAATTACAAGAATACCCCTCATCTGTATATACATACCCGCATCAGAAGTAATACGAATACAACGAGAAGAAAATAATCCAACAATATAATACTAGGATCCGGCTTAAACCAAAGCCCATTAGTACTATCCGTCCGATCATGATCCATGCACAAGTGCACGTATATGATCGAACCCTGTCATAAAACCATACGGCCTCTACAACATTTCGCCCGAACCAGGGAAACCCTCTGTATGGGACTTTAAAGACTCGTCAATACGCTGGCAGTGGGTTTAACCATAATCACGTCAGTGGCACTAGCTGTACGTAACGGTTACCCAGGTATTGAGCGAAAGGGAGGCCGACGGGAAAACTCATCCTGAAACCCCTACTGAGCCTGACAGTGACAATATCCGTACAGTCCGGTCCGTTCGTCTATGAATATCGCATATCGAGTCTATGGGGTGGATAAAATCAGACTCCTAATAACTTGACATTTAGTGTCGGCATGAAGCCCATCACCACCTGAGAAACTACCGATCCGAATCAGTAATTCTCGACTACCTTGGCCAAGGATTTCTGATGATGGCCACCCGTGCACATCGCGACATCAACCCTCAATACCGGGCGAGACGAATCCCCTGACGATCTTCTCACTGCCTCCATATGGCTTGGGACTGTACCCAACTAAAACCTATTTGCACGACTCCTTTGAGCCGTGGTAGGGTAGTAATCAAAGCACAGTAGGAACTCACATGAGACAAATGACGATCTCAAGTCAATAGACTAACCTGTACATATATCACCAGGGAACTGTTATCTGACAATAGGTATAATACCAACTAGCATCTTCCCGGCGAGTCCGTCTAGTGTACTCATAACCCAATGTGCACCTATATACATCTTAGGTGAATAAACAAACACTAATGGCTTGTGAGACTGGCCACCGCCCCTCGTCGGGGTCTCAATCTGTATACACTAGTATCGATGCCCAATCTCGAAACTCCTTCGACTAGGGACTTTTAAGGATGTGCTTATAGACCCCAGCTCCAACTTATATGATCGCCATCATACTACTGGCGGTCAAGCAAGAATCCTATAGGCTATATCAACATGTAATAGTGATCTGTAATATCACCCGAAGCATGTACACGATGATAAAGACAAACCAGATAGCATACTATCATCTTGAGTAAGATTGTTCTACCAGTATAGGTCATCCTTCAATCATCGCAATCGAGTGCCTGTGATCCAATAATTGACTTGAGGGCACTCTAGCCAACAACCACCACAAAGTGGTCTCGGTGTGGGGCTAGACAGTGAACACCCATAATATTGCTCGCTGTCTAAAAGCCGACCCATGGCTCTAATTTTGTGGCCATGGGCTGGGGGGACCACCTATAGCCTTTAGAGGCCCCTGGGTTATGCCCGAGGTCCCCCGAGGTCTCGGTCACTTCTTGGGTCCTACGGGGTTCAAAATTTGCAAGAAATGTGGCGGTTTTCGGTGCCAGGTTGATCCTGGAATTTGGATTTTGGAATTTCAAGTTATTGGACTCGTGGGTTTTGAAATAGTTTGTTGTGGTTTCTGTAAGTCCACGTTGCGACCCCCGGTTCTTACGGGGAGGCGGAAACGGTATAAAAAACGAATTTTTATCGCAAGAGGCAACATGGACTAAACTATGGTCGGGATCGTTACCTAAACTAAAACTAGCATACTAAGCTAAAGATATTTGGCTACTCGGATGAAGATGGTTATACCTAAACTTGAACTCCTTCTCTTCAAGCTCCGATGGTGGTTCGATGGCTCCTTCTCGTTGTCTCCGTACGCCGAAGATAGATCCACTTGAAAGCTCCAACCTTTAGCTCCTTCTTCGTTCTTTGAAGAAACTAGTTCACTTGGTTTGCTAAACCTAGTGAACTAGAATGAGTAGAGATGATTTAGAATGGGATTTTATCTATGGTTCTTGATTCTCAACTCATGAGACAAGAGAACCATAGATCAAGAGAGGGAGCAAGAGGTTGAGGGTGAGAGCAAGAGGAGAGCTCAAGAACAAGAGAGAGAATGAGCAAGAAAGAATGAGCAACTCTTTTGTCTTTCACCCTCTCATAATCCAAAGCAATGATAACTCATCATATCAACAAAAGTCTTATGTGATGGTTGAAGTAACCATAACCTTATCATGTCATGCACTCATTTTACTCAAATGAACAAGCAAGAAAAAGTCTTTGGCATGAAATGATAACCATGGTTATCATGATGGTCAACTAGTCAAGCCTAGTCAACCGGTCAACAAGTCAACAAAAGTCAACAAGTCACCAAAGTCAACAAGTCAACAAAAGTCAACAAGTCAACAACCATATCACCATAATACTTAATTAATATAATAGTTAATCACATATCATATTCTCATTAGGGTTGAGCATAAAGTCAAAAAGTCAACGGTCAACTGTCAACAACCCTAATGAGAATCCGCTGCCTCTGCCTCCCTGTCATTTGTGCATACACACCCGCATCCGCGTTCCGAGGAACACGAATGCAAACTGGATAAATCCAATCCCATAAGGTACACTAGGATCTGGCTTAAACCAAAGCCCGCTAGTGTAAACTGCCCGGACACTGTACGTGCACAAGTGCACGGATGTGACCGAACCCTGTCGCAAAACCATGCGACCTGTCGCAATACCATGCGACCTCTACTCTATTGCCTAAAGGCGAAAAGCTTTCTGTGTGGGACTCTAAAGACTCGACACTACGCTGGCAGTGGGTTTAACCACAGACCGCAAGCGGCACTAGCTGTGCGTAACGGTCCCCAGGTAATGCCGACAAGAAGACCGACGAGGCGAAACCCATCTGAACTCCTACTGAGCCTGAGTGTGACATTCTCCATACAGTCCGGTCTGTTCGTCTGATACATCGCATGGCGGGCCTAGGGGGCGGTAAACGTCAGTCCCCCAATAGCGGTACAAGTCGTGCCGGAGTGAAGCCCAATACACCCTGAGATAACACTGGAAACCTACCAGTATATCTCGTTTGCCCTGGCCAGGGACTACTCGTGTAATGGCTCTCCTAGACACAGCGCGATGTCAACCCCCAATACCGGGAGAGACGAATCCTGTCTAACCGTCACTGCCTCCAAGTGCTTCGGGACTGCACCCAACCACTACCTGTTTGCACGACTCCTTTGAGCCGTGGTAGGGTAGTGATCAAAGTACAGTGGGAACACACTCGAGGCGGAGTGACAGTGTCAAGTCAGCGGACTAAGCTGTACTCATGTCACCTGGGAACTGATAACTGACGATAGGTATAATACCAACTAGTCAGTTCCCGACGAGTCCTGTCCAGTGTACCCGTAACCTAACGAGCACCCGCATACTATCTCAAGTACGACGTACTGACGGCTGTGGGACAGACCGTCTCCCACACTGGGATGAGAAGCGCATGCGCTGGTCTACTCCGGAGTATCGATGCCCTGTCTCGATAGTCCTGCGACCAGGGACCTGCATAAGGATGTGCTTATAGATTACCCAGCCCCACTAGTGTGACGGCCATCACATCGCTGGTAATCAAGCAAAGATCCTAAGGGCTCTACTAATGTGTATAGGCGATATACAAAAATAAACACATGTACACATTGAAGTAGAAACAAACCAAGTAGCATACTACTATTTTGAGCAAGATTGTCAATACAAGGTGAATATCCCAAGCTTCCATTAAGTAATATACATACTAGTATGATACAGTAATGGCCTCTAGGGCATATACACTAACAATCTCCCACTTGCACTAAGGCCATGTACTGGCGTATCGAAGACCTATCATCTCGATCAGCCGCTCGAACTGAGTCTGGGGCAAGGCCTTGGTGAATGGATCTGCAGTGTTATCTTCTGATTTTACTCTCTTTACCTCGATCTCCTGGCGATCAATGATCTCCCTGATCAGGTGGAACCGCCTCAAAATGTGCCTGGACTTCTGATGGGACCTTGGTTCCTTCGCTAAAGCTATAGCGCCGTTGTTGTCACAATACAGCGGTATTGGATCAACACTGGTAGGAACCACCTGAAGTTCCGTGAGGAACTTCTTCATCCAGACAGCTTCCTTTGCGGCATCGCAAGCAGCTATGTACTCCGCTTCCATGGTTGAGTCAGCAACGGTTTCCTGCTTGGAACTCTTCCAGCAAACCGCCCCTCCATTGAGGGTAAAGACATAACCCGACATGGACTTGGAGTCATCCTTGTCACTCTGGAAGCTGGAGTCAGCAAAGGCCTCAATCTGGAGGTCTTTTCCGCCATACACCAAGAACATCTCCTTAGTCCTTCTCAGGTACTTGAGAATGTTCTTTACTGCTATCCAGTGTTTCTCCCCTGGGTCTGACTGATACCGGCTTACAACGCTCAATGCGTATGCTACATCTGGTCTGGTACATAACATCGCATACATAATAGAGCCTACCGCAGATGCGTAGGGTATTGATGACATGCGAGCCCTTTCCAAATCAGTCTTGGGAGACATCTCTTTGGAGAGGGTGATTCCGTGACAAGCCGGTAGATTACCGCGCTTGGAATCTTCCATACTGAATCGTTTCAGTATGGTGTCGATGTACCTTGACTGTGAAAGTCCCAACATCCTTTTAGATCTATCACGATAGATCTGGATCCCCAGAATGTAGTTGGCATCGCCCAGGTCCTTCATGGAGAACCTCTGTGACAAGAATCCTTTGACTGACTGTAGCATAGGAATATCATTTCCTATTAGGAGAATGTCATCGACGTACAAGACGAGGAATACCACATTTCTCCCTACAATCTTACTGTAAATGCATGGTTCATCTGGGTTTTTGACAAAGTCGAATTCTTTGACAGTATCATCAAAGCAGATGTTCCAACTCCGCGATGCCTGCTTAAGTCCATAGATGGACTTGAGCAACTTGCACACTTTACCGCTGCTCCCACTCTGATTGAATCCCTCTGGCTGATCCATATAGACGCACTCTTCTAAATTTCCATTTAGGAAAGCCGTCTTAACGTCCATCTGCCAGATCTCATAATCGTGGAAGGCAGCAATGGCAAGAAGGATCCGAATGGATTTAAGCATGGCTACCGGAGAAAAAGTCTCGTCATAGTCCAAACCAGGTCTTTGACGAAAACCCTTTGCAACGAGCCTAGCCTTATAGGTTTCAACCTGCCCATCTACACCAATCTTCTTTCTGAAGATCCATTTGCAGCCTACGGGTTTTACCCCTTCTGGAGCAAAGTCCAAAGTCCAAACTTTGTTGGTGTACATGGACTCCATCTCGGTCCGCATTGCATCCAGCCATTTTACCGAGTCACCGCTCTGAATGGCTTGCTGGAAGCTAGTAGGCTCATCATAATCTATGATGCAATCCTCTCTATCCCCGTCTATGAGAAAACCGTAGTATCTCTCGGGCGGATGAGACTGCCTACTACTCCTGCGGAGCGGCGTAGGAATGTCCGGTTCCCCTGAACCTTCTGGTTCTACTAAGGTTTCAGTAATAGCTTGTGGTTCTGGAATTTCTTCCAGTTCTATTGCGCTCCCACTTATCTGATTTTCTAAAAACTCAGTTTCCATGAAGCGGGCATGACGAGAAACAAGGACTTTTTGCTCCTCTGCGTAATAGAAAAGATACCCCTTGGAGTTCTTTGGGTATCCCACAAACTTGCACTGTACTGAGCGTGCCTCGAGCTTGTCCGCATGCTGCTTTTTTACAAAAGCCGGACATCCCCATGTCTTAAAGGATTTAAGACAGGGTTTCTTCCCACTCCACATCTGGTATGGTGTGGTAGGCACTGTCTTAGTAGGAACTTGGTTCAAGAGATGTGCAGCTGTTTCCAGTGCATAACCCCAGAAAGATCGCGGTAACTCAGCCTTACTCATCATGGAACGAACCATATCTAGTAGGGTTCGATTCCTTCTTTCCGATACACCATTGTGTTGTGGTGTGTATGGAGGAGTACGCTGAGAGAGAATTCCATTCTCTTTTAAGTAGTCCAGAAACTCGGCACTCAAGTATTCACCACCTCGATCCGATCTTAGGATCTTGATACTTTTGCCCGTTTGTTTTTCTACTTCATTCTTATATTCTCGAAATTTCTCAAAGGCCTCGGATTTGTGCTTCAATAAGAAGACATGTCCAAACCTAGAGAAATCATCTGTGAAAGTAATGAAGTATGAATAATCGCTTCGCGCATGTGTAGACATTGGACCACACACGTCACTGTGTATAAGTCCCAAGAGCTCGCTCGCTCTTACTCCGTGTCCAGTGAACGGAGTCTTTGTCATCTTTCCCATGAGACAAGATTCACAAGTGGCATAAGACTGGTACTCGAACGGATCCAAGTATCCTTCTTTATGTAACTTAGTCAACCGTGTCTCATTGATGTGACCCAGTCTACAATGCCATAAGAAAGCCTGATTTAATTCTGGAGACTTTCTTTTAAGTGTGTTCTGGACACTGAATATCTGAGCTTGATTCAATACGTATATACCGTTATTTAATGTACCTGACCCAATCAGTGCTTGATTTAGGTGGATGTTTACTACATCGCTTACAAAAGCAAAATCATATCCTTCCTTAGAAAGTAAGGATACAGATATGATGTTACAAGTCGCACCTGGTACATACAAACAGTCACGCAGAATCAATATCTGCCCAGTTGTCAGTCCTAGGTGATATTCCCCTACGGATACAGCATCCATGCTCATTCCGTTAGCAACCCTGAGAGTCATATCACCTTTCCTGATAACCCCACGGTTTCTCAGACCCTGTAACGAATTACAGATATGAGATCCTGATCCGGTATCCAATACCCAGGAAGTAGGGTTAACTGACAAACAGTTCTCAATTACAAACACACTCGAAGCCGAAGCCACAACATGCTTCGAATTCTGGCTACAGGCTTTACAAGCCCTGCAATCTTTCTGCCATAGTTCATTCCCGTTACAATAGGAACATCCCTCTTTTACTATATCCAGTCCTGAAACTTTTGCCCTTGTTTTTCCTTTTTCTTCCCTGGTTTCTTTCAGGGTATAAGCAGAGGGCAGGGACTGTTGAGTTAGGTCAGTACTTGACCCATTCGCCAACGTGGTCTCCAGGTCCGTGAGCTCAATATAGCTGGTCTCTGTAAGGACGTTGCCCCTTACAGATGACCCGACTGCCAACCTCGCTTGAAGCAATTCGTTCGAGGTCTCATATCTTGCGATACGAGATTGCTCTCCATATAAAACTTTGTTATGGAGGAAGATAGAAACTGAGTCCATCTTCTCGTGCTGCCTCTGGTTTGTACCATCAACTGAGGCTAACACGAGGCACTTGGCTTTCGCACAATCCTTTTCCGATGTCCTGCGGATGTGAACATCCGTGACAGGGGAAACTGGACCTGAGACAGCAGGGTTTAGATTAGTTAAGAGGTGTTCCAACTTGTCATGGGCAATGGACATCTGGACAGACCTCTGCCAGTCATAACAGTCAGGTTCAGTCATATTTTTATCTAGATGTAACCTAGGCGTGGTCACAGGGTCGCTGCAATTAAGAGAGAGAAGAAGAAACACTCAGCATGATGCTCTTGCAAGTTTAGAGTGGTTTTTAGTTTGTCTAAACAGGATGGCTCCCACTGTTTCTCGAATCCCTCCTCAAACCATAAAGGAAGAATTAGTCGGGATCAATCCCACCGCACAATACTTGCTTAACCGTTCAGCCAGGCCGGTGTCGGTACTTCGAGGGAGGTTTTCCAACGCTTTCGCGAAGTTCCTTAATTAAAGAACCTCTTTTCCCTGGGGGCGTAGCCCCGCTAACACTTTTCTAGGCACCTACTAGGTTTATAGCATTGATCGTTTAGTGAGAAATTTTCCGAGGAGTAGCATATACTCACAGTAGGATCGGGATCCAAATATCATCGCGTGACGAAACTGAAGGAATCCTACCAGAATCATCACACTCCAAATGGTATGCAAATCTAGCAAGTTTCAGTACTTATGAAACTCCCGATGTATATTTTTGCCCCATGCTCTTATGACCTTGACTAAGGCCAACAAATCATAAGTCACATGTCAAGTTCTACCCGTCGTTGTCCAGGTTAATTTGAATCCACCCGTACATACCCTTGACTAAGGCCAACAAGGTAATACGACTGTCCCAAACCAACGCATTCTATCTATGCAACATATGAATACCCACCAGCTACCAAACACTGTGCCTTGACTAAGGCCAACAAACACAGCTTGAATACTGTTGAATATTCATATGAAACGACGGAGGGCTACGAATGGTTTTGGCAAAACCGTGAACGTAGTGAACTTGATTTAGTCGATGGAACGAGATAGCTTTTAAATGGAGTGGCTCAAACTCCGCATTTTAAAAGTTTGTTTTGAAAAGAACCGAGTGGTTTTTCGAAAATGTTCCAACGACTTATACTTGGTTTATTTTCTTGCATTAGTTCTTTTAATGCATGTTTTGCTTGCATTAGTTCTTTTAATGCGTGATATTCTTGCATTAGTTCTTTTAATGCGTGATATTCTTGCATTAGTTCTTTTAATGCGTCCCATCAATTAATCCTACCATTGCAGAAAACAACCAAAATATGACGTACGCTTATGCCATTCGCATTCGCCACGGGGCCCCGTCATTACCCGTTAGGTTACTTAACTAACGACAGAGCGGGGGCTGGGCTAGCGCGTCTGTAAAACATAAGCAACGCCTAAATAATATCATATATAGATATACTGCAATGATAAACATTTCAGATCACAGATAAATACATTGGATATACTAGCAATCTGTAATTTGTACGAGCCTGTAACAAAAACAGATAACACGGTCGCGGTGAATAGCCAAAACCCCACCCAAGACCCCTACGGGTGCGGCAAACTACCCGCCAAGTACCCGAAGCGTAGCAACCTCCCTCAACTCCATGAGTAGGCCACTCGACACTTCGGCATACCCGGTAGTTTGTGCACCCCTCCATGGGTCTATCCTAGGAGCAAAAACAGTAAAAAGAAATTATACAATGACGGCTACAACCCCTTCCCGGTTGTGCGGCCATACAAATAATTATTACATCAATTTACAAATTTACATGAATTGCAAGAAAAGAAAAATCTCGTCTCACAACCCCCGGCTATTCACCCGCGACAATCTAACATGTTTATATACACATTCCAGCACATTACAGATCATGTATAACCCCGACCAATCGAATTATAGCGATAAGCCGACGTTCAATACATGCAAACATTACAGATATAACCATCATAGTCAAAGTGCAGTGAAGTTCGGAAAAAATACGGAATTATAGGACCCCAAAAGGAAATTTCTTTTCTGGACAATCTGGGCACATATAATATATTTTAAAAATCCCAAAACCAACACACAAACACACTGCACGAAAAACGATGCAGAGAAGACAACAACTCGCGGCGGTTCCGCGGCGGCTAAGAAGGCTCACGCGGCGGAAGGGCGGCGGTTTAGAGGAATTACTGCATCGTTTTTCTTGGGTGTTCTCACAAAACCCTGAGCCGAATTTAGGAGTATAAAGTTTTTCATTTTGACCAGAAAAAATTTCAACAGAAACTCAGTTTTAGTAAAAGTTTGGTTTTTGGATTTTTCCGGTTCCGAACTTCGTTACACTTCACTACCAAGCTAGTTTAAGTTTAGTTAGGCTCTGATACCACTGTAAGTCCACGTTGCGACCCCCGGTTCTTACGGGGAGGCGGAAACGGTATAAAAAACGAATTTTTATCGCAAGAGGCAACATGGACTAAACTATGGTCGGGATCGTTACCTAAACTAAAACTAGCATACTAAGCTAAAGATATTTAGCTACTCGGATGAAGATGGTTATACCTAAACTTGAACTCCTTCTCTTCAAGCTCCGATGGTGGTTCGATGGCTCCTTCTCGTTGTCTCCGTACGCCGAAGATAGATCCACTTGAAAGCTCCAACCTTTAGCTCCTTCTTCGTTCTTTGAAGAAACTAGTTCACTTGGTTTGCTAAACCTAGTGAACTAGAATGAGTAGAGATGATTTAGAATGGGATTTTATCTATGGTTCTTGATTCTCAACTCATGAGACAAGAGAACCATAGATCAAGAGAGGGAGCAAGAGGTTGAGGGTGAGAGCAAGAGGAGAGCTCAAGAACAAGAGAGAGAATGAGCAAGAAAGAATGAGCAACTCTTTTGTCTTTCACCCTCTCATAATCCAAAGCAATGATAACTCATCATATCAACAAAAGTCTTATGTGATGGTTGAAGTAACCATAACCTTATCATGTCATGCACTCATTTTACTCAAATGAACAAGCAAGAAAAAGTCTTTGGCATGAAATGATAACCATGGTTATCATGATGGTCAACTAGTCAAGCCTAGTCAACCGGTCAACAAGTCAACAAAAGTCAACAAGTCACCAAAGTCAACAAGTCAACAAAAGTCAACAAGTCAACAACCATATCACCATAATACTTAATTAATATAATAGTTAATCACATATCATATTCTCATTAGGGTTGAGCATAAAGTCAAAAAGTCAACGGTCAACTGTCAACAACCCTAATGAGAATCCGCTGCCTCTGCCTCCCTGTCATTTGTGCATACACACCCGCATCCGCGTTCCGAGGAACACGAATGCAAACTGGATAAATCCAATCCCATAAAGTACACTAGGATCTGGCTTAAACCAAAGCCCGCTAGTGTAAACTGCCCGGACACTGTACGTGCACAAGTGCACGGATGTGACCGAACCCTGTCGCAAAACCATGCGACCTGTCGCAATACCATGCGACCTCTACTCTTTTGCCTAAAGGCGAAAAGCTTTCTGTGTGGGACTCTAAAGACTCGACACTACGCTGGCAGTGGGTTTAACCACAGACCGCAAGCGGCACTAGCTGTGCGTAACGGTCCCCAGGTAATGCCGACAAGAAGACCGACGAGGCGAAACCCATCTGAACTCCTACTGAGCCTGAGTGTGACATTCTCCATACAGTCCGGTCTGTTCGTCTGATACATCGCATGGCGGGCCTAGGGGGCGGTAAACGTCAGTCCCCCAATAGCGGTACAAGTCGTGCCGGAGTGAAGCCCAATACACCCTGAGATAACACTGGAAACCTACCAGTATATCTCGTTTGCCCTGGCCAGGGACTACTCGTGTAATGGCTCTCCTAGACACAGCGCGATGTCAACCCCCAATACCGGGAGAGACGAATCCTGTCTAACCGTCACTGCCTCCAAGTGCTTCGGGACTGCACCCAACCACTACCTGTTTGCACGACTCCTTTGAGCCGTGGTAGGGTAGTGATCAAAGTACAGTGGGAACACACTCGAGGCGGAGTGACAGTGTCAAGTCAGCGGACTAAGCTGTACTCATGTCACCTGGGAACTGATAACTGACGATAGGTATAATACCAACTAGTCAGTTCCCGACGAGTCCTGTCCAGTGTACCCGTAACCTAAGGAGCACCCGCATACTATCTCAAGTACGACGTACTGACGGCTGTGGGACAGACCGTCTCCCATACTGGGATGAGAAGCGCATGCGCTGGTCTACTCCGGAGTATCGATGCCCTGTCTCGATAGTCCTGCGACCAGGGACCTGCATAAGGATGTGCTTATAGATTACCCAGCCCCACTAGTGTGACGGCCATCACATCGCTGGTAATCAAGCAAAGATCCTAAGGGCTCTACTAATGTGTATAGGCGATATACAAAAATAAACACATGTACACATTGAAGTAGAAACAAACCAAGTAGCATACTACTATTTTGAGCAAGATTGTCAATACAAGGTGAATATCCCAAGCTTCCATTAAGTAATATACATACTAGTATGATACAGTAATGGCCTCTAGGGCATATACACTAACAGTTTCAAATTAACCCGATGAAGTGTTCGTTCAGGTTGGTTTGATAACATATAGCAATATATGGTGTGCAACGTCGATGAATTGATAAGCGATCAATTCAACGGGGTTGCACAAGTCTGAGATGTTGGTTTGTTGGAATGCGTTGGATTATCACGAAATGAATAGCCTCCATGCGAAAGTGTGATGTTGTGATAAGTGTTATTTCCATTCATGCTTCTAGCCATCTTGTATATTCATTTGTTCAGGACGAGCTCCTACTTGTGGCCGTCGTTTCCGCTTTATGTATATTCTTTGTTTCGGAACATAGCGGTTCATATGTGGCCATAGTCACTGCTTGATATATTATTATTTGTCGGGACACGATTAGGTTGCGATCATTGTCTTTGTGTATAATACAGGTTTAAGATTACCCCACGGAGAAACGCACGGGTGACCGAGTTATAGATTGCAGCTGGTGGCCATCTCAAGGAGTTGAGATCGGGTCACTCGAGTCTTGGATTGGCGGGTTGCTTGCCGCGCTTGTAGGGGTATAAGATAGACCTACGGAGGAGTGCTTAAGTTACCGGATTCGAGAAAGTGTCAAGTGACCTTCTCATGATGATGATGTTGGGTTACCTGGTGGCTTGCCACACTCATAGGGGTTTGCTTTTGGCTGTGCACGGGTTATTCACGTGACCGGAAAATGTCACGTTTCGTTTGATGGATCGAACGAAATGCGGGATTCCTAGGTAATCCGACCATTCCATCTCTGTATTTTTCATTACTTACTTATGATGTGATTACCTGCCTGTGATGATGTTTATCGCTTGCCTGTAATGTTGATTATCTGCCTGCGATGATATATATAATGATATATATATATATGATATATAAATAAATGTTATATACATTTTGCATCCACGCTAGCCCTGCCATAAGTTAAGTAACCTTACGATGAAGACTCGGGGACTGTGGCGAATGTGGATGGCGTATATATGCGTTATATTTTCTTTTCATGCTTTTTTATGATTGTATGAGAAGATACTAGGTAATGTGATTATCTATTTGATGTGATTGCATTGATTCGGATTAATGCAACGATAATAAACCTAAAACACATTGTAGAAACCAAATATCAGATATTGTGGTAATATAGTCGAATCTTTTGCTTTGCACAGAGATATTCAGTTAGGATATCATGCACCTCATTTGACGAGGGAAGAGCCTAAATCCTTTCACAGGGAGTGACCACTTTGGTAAAGATTGTGTTGCTATAAATTTGCAAATTGAATGGCCGTAGTCTTTTGCTTTGCATTGAGATATTTGGTTAGGAATATCCTGCACATCATTCAATGAGGTAAGAGCCATGATCCCTTCACGGGAAATTCGCACTTAAGCAATAGTCCACGTAACCATGAATTTGCAAAAACACTCGGTTCCTTCAATGATATCAAGTTTATTACGTTAAAAGTTTTCTTCAAAACCAGCCGTAGCCCTCTGTAATTTCATGAAGTAGAGTACTTAGTATTCGTGTTATGTTTGTTGGCCTCTAGTCAATGCATAGTATACGGTAGCTAAGTGATGTCTTCATGACAGCATGAGATGCGATTGGTTAGGACAGTCATATAACTTTGTTGGCTTATAGTCAAGGGTTTGTATGGATGGGTCTAAATCAATCATGAAATGACGGGTTGAACTTGAATAAAACTCTTTGATTTGTTGGCTTCTAGTCAAGGTCATAGAATCCTAAGGAAAGAAACCATATCGGGGATTTCAACAATTGAAACTTGCAATAAAATTGCATACCTTCTACGGAATGGGGTAATTTGTTGATCTTTAGTCAAGGTTACCATGCCGTGATAGTTGGGTCCTGATTCTCACTGTGAGTAATAGTTACTCTCGCGATATAATGCCGGCTAATTCTCCTTCTAGAGTTTGAAGGGGGGTTCGACGGAACAGTGGGAGCTATCCTGATTAGATAAATATACCAATCTAATCTCGATAGAGTGCGCGACGAGTGTTTCTTTTCTATCTCTGGTAGTGACCTAACGCTGACCTTAAACTAAAAACTCGTTAACCAAGTTAACCGAACCTTTTTACAATCAATGAATTTGGAATGTCATGATTTCCCTATTTTACGACATAGTCGCATATGTCCTTACCCCCTCAAGAACACTCTGTATCCAATATAGAGATCCATATTACATGGAAGGTCATCTCGTATAGTTACATACGAACTTGGAGAAAGTGTTTTAGTCAAGGATGGCCGCTGGCTCTGGAGAAAGTGAATTGTATATGATACAATTCATTTTTCTCTCCTCTCCATATTATTTCAAGTTTGAGAACTTCTTAAATAAGGAGAATATACCATTTACGCTTGTTGGATAGTCTTCTTCCAATCCCAATACTGGAGCTGACAGGAAGGGCATGAAGAAAACCAACTAGCATAAGTGCGGTATACACAGGGCAAGAAAGAAAGACATCCAAAAGGAGTTGAAGTGAGCGGAAAGGAAAATACAACTACTGTTGTGACCCTGGACAGTGAAAGATGCATGACTTGGAATGCTCGGCCACCCCTTGAAACATTTTGATATTTCATATTTTTCTATGTGATTGTAATCGAAAATTGTTTTCTAATTAACTCTGACTCCTGGCTATATAGATACCAGATTAATATCCCACATCTGTAAGTTGGTACAAATATTGAGAAGGATTAGAGCATTCGAAAAGGTGATTTGATCCTCAATGTCGGAAATCGGAGCAATTGTTGCTATTGGGGAAATCACCTGGTTTTTCCTGTCGGAAAATTTTTGGTTTTGAATATCTGTTATTATGCACCAGCTTTTAAAAACTCATATATCCATATCTTTATATGATAAAGTGGGATATAAATTTTGAAAAATTATGTTATGAACATTTGCCTTTATCATTTGATAATTGGGTAAGATGCAGTGAACAACGAAATGTACATTCTTAACTAAAATATAATTTTCAAATTATAACACACAAAGTATGAATTAGTGAACTCATAGGACTTATACATAATGATGTATGTTGCTCGGTGTCCACCCGGACAAGGGATTGGTACTCATACTCCATTCCGTCTTACTATAAGTTCTCTAATTTTAGACACGCATTCTTATTGAAATGCAAAATTCAATGATTATGAGAAGTTCATAGGATATGAGAATAAAGTAGAGAACCAAACATTGGAAGTATCAAGATTCTTCGAAGTGTTCGAAAATGTAGATACTTGTACTAGGTATTCCATAGTTATATAATCGAGAATTTGATTCTCTCTCAGATCACTCATCCATGGGTGCTCTCCTTGATGAGTAATGTTATAAATCCTTTTTGTTTAGGGGATGCACTAGAAATAGTTGCATATCAATTGATACTGGTTCCACCTAAATCAGTGCTTCAAATTCTATATATGATATAGAATGGGTTATCATCTTAAGATTTTTAAGATGTTCTATCTAGCTTATGCTTAAAACTAGAATCCGTATAAACTCAAGGCACGTTTCTGTAATAGCAATTTGTGGGTTATCCCGAGCATAGATGAGGGATTAACTTTCTACCATTTTCAGGATCAAAAATTTTGTTATCGATACGCCAATTTTTTAGACAAAGGAATTTCTTGAAAAAGAAATTAGTGAGAGTTTGGTAGAACTGGAAGTGATTATAGAACCACGGACGATTACTGGAAATTTAGTAAAACCTGGGATTCAATTGATCCCGACAAAGCTTAGCCTACCCCGCAGATTAGTGATTACGGCCACCTAAGATTGTAACACCCTAGTTCGGTTATACTATGCTCGATTTGATTATTTTATTTATTTGTGGCTATTTCCTGTTTTATTCGTTTTGGGTACGGATAGTGTTTGGTTTCTGTACTTGGTATCCGATCCGACCCGACCCGCATGCTGGAACCCGTCTTAATTCCTGTTTATGATTTATCCCGGCTAGTTATGAGGATCCGTGCACTGTCATGTTGTATGTCCTGTATATCTACATTATATCTGGCATCTGCATTTTTTATATAATACAAATAAAGTCAAATAAAATATTTTAAAAATATCTGGCATGGCCTGCATCATATCCCTGACCATGTGGTAGCATCCGTGCATCATGTTTTCGTCCCGTTTGATGAAACGGACTCGTTTGGATCGTTACGTGCACGTGGGGGTATGCAATTTCGTTACCCGGACACCGATTTTTTGTTTTTGTTGATACGTATATTAACCGTATTTTCAAACCATAATTTTAGACCTAACCCGGGCGTATTTTGGAGTATTTTTTATTAGCCTGAAAACTCAATTTAACCAATATTATATTCTTTAAAAATTTATAACTGCAATATATATACCTATATATATTCGTTTAGAATTTTTAACTAAAAATATTTTTTAAATATTCTTTTACCCTCAAATCTCTGCCTCCCCCTCTCTCCTCCATATATATATATATTCTTCTGAGCCCACAGCACACTCTCTCACCCTCCTCATGTTCCCGCCTTCGCCCATGAGAAAACCCTGGCCTCGCTCGCGCTCGTCGCCATCACCGCCAATCACCCTCGTCGGCCTTACCTCACCCTCGTCACCTCCTCCTCACTGTCACCTCTTCTCCCATGCAACCTCTTCCCTACGACCTTGAACCCATGACAAACCCAAACCCCGACCACTACACCTCACCTGCACCTCGCCGTCGCCTCGTCGACGACCGTACCCCATCATCCTCATCACCTCACCACCTCTACTACTATCCCTTCATTTCCCGACTCTTCACTGCACAGAACCCACACCCACTCCAGAAAACCTACCGCCTTGCTGTGAAACCACGCCGGAAAACCCATGCCTCTCATCGTCACCCCTCGCCTCTGTCCCAGAACCCCGAGACAACTCCAGTGGATCCTGCAAACCACAGCCCCTTCTCTTTCTTCTTCTTCTTCTTTTCTTCTCTTTACTTTCTTGGTTTCGCGTTTTTCAGTCATCGCCGGAGCCATGCCCGTCGCCGACGATCCGGGCAACCCAGTAGACGTCCCCAGCCAGCATGGTCACTTTCTTACATTGCCTGGTTCTGTTCTGTACGCGCGCGTACACTGCGACAATTATCCGACGTCGAACGCGGCGTACGCACCCCGTCTCGAGATCCGATCAGGCAAGTTTATCTTGCTACATGCTATGTTATTATATTTACATCTATATGAATAAAAATATTACATGTTTATTGCATCGTGCATCCTATGTTACAGTTTTACAATTTTACGATACCCGTACGTATCCGTACCATTTATTACATATCTAGTCGCAGGCAAGTTTATCTTGCTACATGTTATACTACATATTTTTCATTTATATGAATAAAAATATCACATGCTTATTGCATTGTGCATCCATGTTACCGTTTTACCGTTTTCCGATATCCGTTCCTATCCGTGCTGTTTATTGCATATTTAGTTGAATACCGGATCATATTATTTCATGTTACTGTTATATTAGTACCCCATGCTAGATAATGTGCACCATACGTAGTCATGGAGTTGTAGATGTAATCCATGATAGACACTTGTACATCCATGCTTTTACCGTGTATCCGTGATTTTTACAGTTTTACTTTGAGCATCCATGTGACACATATACACTACTTGACATGACCTGACACACCACTGCTTGACTTGATACCTGATCTTGTTACTAATGCCGACAATCCTGACTTGTTGTCCCGACGGACATATCCTGTTGTCTATTCAGACAAAACCTGTACCTGATTGATCCTGGGTTTACATTGGTTTCATATTTATCAATACCCGACTTGAACACATAACCTTAGGGGTATGGGGAAATCAAAAGTGTAACTGAAGTGTAGCTTAAAGGAATATTACTTGTGTTAGTGTATATGCCCTAGAGGCCATTACTGTATCATACTAGTTTGTATATTACTTGATGGAAGCTTGGGATATTCACAGTTGTATATACAATCTTGCTCGAAATGGTAGTATGCTACTTGGTTTGTCTCTGCTTTAATATGTGCATGTGTTTCTTTTAGCATATCGCTGATATACATATTAGTAGAGCCCTTAGGATCTTTGCTTGATTACCAGCGTTGTGATGACGCTCACACTCGTGGGAGCTGGGTGATCTATAAGCACATCCTTATACAGGTCCCTGGTCGTTTGACTATCGAGACAGGGCATCAATACTTCGGAGTAGACTAGCGTATGCGCTTCTCATCCCAGCATGGGAGACGGTCTGTCCCACAGCCGTCAGTACGTCGTACTTGAGATAGTATGCGGGTGCTCGTTAGGTTACGAGTACACTGGACAGGACTCGTCGGGAACTGTTGGATGGTATTATACCTATCGTCAGTTATCAGTTCCCAGGTGACATGAGTACAGCTTAGTCCGTTGACTTGACACTGTCACTTCGCCTCGAGTGTGTTCCCACTGCACTTTGATTACTACCCTACCACGGCTCGAAGGAGTCGTGCAAACAGGTAGTTTTTGGGTGCAGTCCCGAAGCACTTGGAGGCAGTGACGGTTAGACAGGATTCGTCTCTCCCGGTATTGGGGGTTGACATCACGCTGTGTCCAGGAGAGCCATTACACGAGTTGTCCCTGGCCAGAGCAAGCGAGATATACTGGTAGGTTTCCAGTGTTATCTCAGGGTGTTCTGGGCTACACTCCGACACGACTTGTACCGCTATTAGGGGACTGGCGTTCACCGCCCCCTAGGCCCGCCATGCGATGTATCAGACGAACAGACCGGACTGTACGGAGACTGTCACATACAGGCTCAGTAGGAGTTCAGATGGGGTTCACCTCGTCAGTCTTCTTATCGACATCTACCTGGGGACCGTTACGTACAGCTAGTGCCGCTTGCGGTCTGTGGTTAAACCCACTGCCAGCGTAGTGTCGAGTCTTTAGAGTCCCACACAGATAGCTATTCGCCTTTAGGAAAAATGAGTAGAGGTCGCATAGTTTTGCGACAGGGCTCGTTCACATCCGTGCACTTGTGCATGTTTGCTGTCCGGACAGCTTATACTAGCGGGCTTTGGTTTAAGCCGGATCCTAGTATATAATTTGGGATTGGTTTTATCTCTTTGTATTCGTGTTCCTCGGATCACGAATACGGGTGCGTATACACAGTAGCTTGAGACAGAGGGAGAGGACTTTGATTAGGGTTAATGACTATTGTCATTTTATTAACCCTAATGCTTATGTGTGTATTATTGTTAATTGATATTAGTTTAAATAATTGTGCATGGTTATGGTTGTTGACCATTTGACCTCCTTGACTTGTTGACCTTGGTTGACACTTTGACCATCATCATTTCATTTGGAAGATGCTCTTTGATCCTTGCAATTTGCATTAAAAATGAAATGATAATGGTCATATCTTGATTAACCATGACAATTATCTAGCTAATTATCTAATTACAATAATTCACACATATATGTGAGAATGGTTTATTTTTCTCTCATTCTATTATTCACTTTCTCTCTCTTGTTCTTCCTCTCCCTCAAGCTCTCCCCTCTCATGTGTTGAGAAACAGTTGAGCTTGAGAAAAACCCTTTTTGATAATCTCTACTCTCATCTAGGGTTCAAGGATTAGCACTTCTTGCACCCTAGTTAATTCTAGCTTGGAGTTGAAGCTAAAGGTCGAGGCTTTCGGGTGGATCTTTCTTCGACGTGAGAAGACGACTAAGGTGACCTCCTTCCACCACTCTAAGGAGCAAGGAGAGAAGGACATAAAGCCCAAGGTATAACCTTTCTAGCACTTAGCTAGTTTCTAGTTAGCTTTAGCTTGTTTTTTATTTAGCAAAGATCCTTCTTTGTCTAGTCCATGTTGCCCAAGTTGATAAAAATTTGATTTTTATTCCGTTTTCCGCCTCCCCGCAAGTACCGGGGTGGGCAATGTGGACTTACAGTGGTATCAGAGCCTAACTAAACATAAACTAGCTAGGTAGTAGAGTGTATCGAAGTTCGAATCGGAAAAATCGAAAAACCGAGTTTTCAAAACCCTAAGTTTCTGTTAATTTTTTTTCTGTTCAAAACAAAATAAATTATACTCCAAAAATAATCTCAGGGTTTTGTGAAGAAAGCCACCAAAAACGATCCAGTGATTCGACCAAAGAGCCGCGGTTCCACAGCAATAGCAAGCTATTGCCGCGCAACCGCGGCCGTCTTGGCTCTTCACTGGGTCGAGTGTGGTGCAGTGTATTTCTGGCTTGGTTTTAGGATTTTTAAGATGGTTTATATGTGCCCAGGTTTTCCAGAATAGAAATTTGTTTTTGGGGGCCTATAAATCCGTATTTTTTCCGAACGTCAATACACTTTGACTAAAAGGTTATATCTGTGATGTTTATATGTATTGAACGTCGGCTAATCGCTATATGTCGATTAGTCGGGGTTATACATATCTGTAATCTGTGATTGATGATGGTATGTGTATATGAATGGGTTGGATTGTCGCGGATGAATAGCCGGGGTGGATGTGAGATGAGTGTTGTTTTTTCTTTCATTCATTGTAATATGTAAATTGATGTAATAAAATTATTTGTATGGCCGCACGACCGGGTCGGGGTTGTAGCCGTCATTGTATAATTCTTTTTACTGTTTTTGCTCCTAGGATAGACCCTTGGAGGGGGTGCACAAACTACTGGATATCTCGAAGTGCCAAGTGGCCTACTCACGGTGCTGAGGGAGGTTGCTTCGCTTCGGGTACTTGGCGGGTAGTTTGCCGCACCCGTAGGGGTCTTGGGTGGGGTATTGGCTATTCACCGCGACCGTGTAATCCGCTTTTCGTTGCAGGCTCGAACGGATTGCGGATTCCTAGTATATCCAATGTATTCATCTGTGATCAGTAATGTCTATCATTGCTATATATTTATATATGATAACTATTTAGGCGTTGCTTATGTTTTACAGCCGCGCTAGCCCAGCCCCCGCTCTGTCGTTAGTTAAGTAACCTAACGGGTGATGACGGGGCCCCGTGGCGAATGCGAATGGCATAAGCGTACGTCATATTTTGGTTGTTTTCTGCAATGGTAGGATTAAATGATGGGACGCATTAAAAGAACTAATGCAAGAAAATAAACCAAGTAAAAGTCGATTGGAACACTTTGAAAACCACTCGGTTCTTTTCAAAACTAAACTTTTAAACGCGGAGCTTGAACCACTCCTTTTAAAAGCTATCTCGTTCCATCGATTATATCAAGTTCACTACGTTCACGGTTTCGCCAAAACCATTCGTAGCCCTCCGTCATTCCACATGAATGGTCAAAAAGTATTCAAGCTATGTATTTTGGCCAAAGTCAAGGCATAGTGATTGGTAGCTATTGGGTATTCATGTGCAGCATAGGTAGATGCGTTGGTTTGGGACAGTCGTGCTGCCATTTTGGCCAAAGTCAAGGGTAGGTACGGGTGGGTCCAAATTAACCAGGAGAATGACGGGTAGAACTTGAAATGTGACTTATGATATTTTGGCCAAAGTCAAGGTCATAAGAGCATGAGGCAAAAATCCACATCGGTAGTTTCATAAGTACTGAAACTTTCTAGCGCTGCATACCATTTGGAGTGTGATAATTCTGGTAGGATTCCTTCGGTTTTATCACACAATGTTATTTGGATCCCGATCCTACTGTGAGTATATGCTACTCCTCGGGAAAACTCTCACTTAACGATCAATGCTATAAACCTAGTAGGTGTCTAGAAAGGTGTTAGCGGGGCTACGCCCACAGGGAAAAGAGGTTACTTAATTAAGGAACTTCGCGAAAGCGTTGGAAAACCTCCCTCGAAGTACCGACACTGGCCTGGCTGAACGGTTAAGCAAGTATTATACGGTGAGATTGATCCTGACTAATCCTTTCTTTACGGTTTGAGAAGGGATTCGAGAGACAGTAGGAGCCATCCAGTTTAGACAAACTAAAAACCACTCTAAACTTGCAAGAGCATCATGCTAAAGTGTTTCTTTTCTCTCTCCTAATTGCAGCGACCATTCAACATGACCGGACTTAAGTTATTACTAGATAAAAACATATTGACATGGCCAAACTACAAAGATTGGCTCAGGAATGTCAAGATGACAATCACTAACGACAAGTTGGGGTATGTCCTTACCACCAAAGCTCCCCCTGTCCTAGGTCCCAAAACCAGTGCCGTAGATAGGGAAATCTACAAGACCTGGGAAATAGATTGCGCGAAGGCCAGATGCCTCGTACTAGCCTCGATGGACAACGAACATCAGAGGAGGCACGAGAATATGGACCTAGAGTCCATATTTCTTCATACAAAAGAACTGTATGGAGAGCAGTCTCGTATCGCAAGATACGAAGTGTCGAAGAAGTTGTTTTCGGCAAGGTTGGCCGTCGGATCATCGGTAGCGGAACACGTGCTTAAGATGATTGGCTACATAGAGGAGCTCGTGGACCTTGGGACCACGTTGGAGAATGAACTCTATACTGATTTGATTCTCCAGTCCCTTCCTTCCACTTACGCCCAGTTTATCCTTAACTTCAACATACAAGGAAAGGAGGTTGAACTTTCCGAACTTCTGAACATGTTGAGGAGTGGTGAGGGCACCCTACAGAAGGGTAGGGAGATATCCACTTTGTTTGTAGGAGGATCTTCCTCTTCTAGATCCAGGGCGAAAGCTAAGGTTAAGAAGAAGAAAGCCCCCGCCAAACCAAGAGGCGGTATCGGTAAAGTGGATACGAAGGGAAAAAGAAAAGCAACAAAGATAGCGGGAAAGCTGGTGGGGAAGGAAGAATGCTTCTATTGTCACAAAAGTGGTCACTGAAAACAGGATTGCAAGGCTTGGAAGGCCAGGACACAGGATTTGAAGCGAGTTGCAGCTTCAGCTTCAGGTGTGTATGTTATTGAAAACTGTCTATCAATAAACTCTACATCCTGGGTATTGGATACCGGATCAGGATCTCATATCTGTAATTCTTTGCAGGCGTTGAGAAAGCGTAGAGTTTTGAAGGCAGGTGACATGACCCTCAGAGTTGCAAACGGTGCTAGCATGGATGCTGAGGCCGTGGGGGACTATCACCTGAGATTGTCGGATGGACACTTTTTGGTTTTACGTAGTTGTTATTATGTACCAAATGCAACCTGTAATATCATTTCTGTATCTTTATTATCTAAAGAAGGTTATGAATTTGCATTTGTAAGTAATGTAGTGAACATTCACCTTAATCAAGTTTTGATTGGGTCAGGTACATTGAACAACGGTATATACGTATTAAACCAGCCACAGATTTTCAATGTCCAGAATACACACAAAAGAAAGTCTCCAGAAATCAATAAAACTTTCTTATGGCATTGTAGACTGGGTCACATCAATGAGAGAAGGTTGACTAAGTTACATACAGAAGGATATTTGGATCCGTTCAAATATCAATCGTATGCAACTTGTCAATCCTGTCTCAAGGGAAAGATGACAAAGACTCCGTTCACTGGACACAGAGTAAGAGCGAGCGAGCTCTTGGGACTCGTACACAGCGACGTGTGCGGTCCAATGTCTATAAATGCACGAAGCGGTTATTCTTACTTCATTACTTTTACGGATGACTTTTCAAGGTACGGTTATGTCTTCTTAATGAAACATAAATCCGAGGCTTTTGAAAAATTCCAGGAATATAAGAATGAAGTAGAAGAACAAACAGGCAAAAGTATCAAGGCACTGAGATCTGATCGAGGTGGTGAATACTTGAGTGCCGAGTTCCTGCGTTACTTAAAAGAGAATGGAATTCTCTCTCAGCTTACTCCTCCATACACTCCGCAACAAAACGGTGTATCGGAGAGACGGAACCGAACCCTATTAGATATGGTACGGTCCATGATGAGTAATGCTGAGTTGCCGCGATCGTTCTGGGGATATGCGCTAGAATCAGCTGCATACCTTTTGAACCGAGTTCCAACTAAGACTGTGCCTACTACACCATATCAGATGTGGTGTGGGAAGAGACCCTATCTTAATCACATTAAGACATGGGGATGTCCAGCTTTTGTAAAAAAGCAGCATGCGGACAAGCTCGAGGCACGCTCAGTACAGTGCAAGTTTGTGGGATATCCAAAGAACTCCAAGGGATATTTCTTCTATTGCGAAGAGGAACAAAAGGTATTTGTTTCTCGCCATGCCCACTTTCTAGAACACCAGTTCATAGAAAAAGAATTAAGTGGGAGCGCAATAAAACTGGAAGAAATTCCAGAACCACGAGCTATTACTGAAAGCTTAGTAGAACCAGAGGGTTCGAAAGATCAGGACATTCCCACGCCACTCCGCAGGAGTAGTAGGCAGTCTCATCCGCCCGAGAGATACTACGGTTTTCTCATTGACGGGGATAGAGAGGATTGCATCATAGACTTTGATGAGCCTACTAGCTTCCAGCAAGCCATTCAGAGCGTCGACTCGGTAAAATGGCTGGATGCAATGCGGACCGAAATGGAGTCCATGTACACCAACAAAGTATGGACGTTGGACATTGCTCCAGATGGGGTAAAACCCGTAGGATGCAAGTGGATCTTCAAAAGGAAGATTGGTGTAGATGGACAGGTTGAGACCTATAAAGCTAGACTGGTAGCAAAGGGTTTTCGTCAGCGACCTGATTTGGACTATGACGAAACCTTTTCTCCAGTAGCTATGCTGAAATCCATTCGGATCCTTCTTGCTATTGCTGCCTTCCACGATTATGAGATTTGGCAGATGGACGTAAAGACAGCTTTTCTAAATGGACATTTAGAGAAGTGTGTTTATATGGACCAGCCAGAGGGTTTCATTCAGAGTGGGAGCAGCGGAAAGGTGTGCAAGTTGCTTAAGTCCATTTATGGACTAAAGCAGGCATCGCGGAGTTGGAACATCTGTTTTGATGAGACGGCCAAAGAATTTGGCTTTATCAAAAATCCAGATGAACCATGCATCTATTGTAGATTTGTAGCGAGAACTGTAGTATTCCTCGTTTTATACGTGGACGTCATTCTCTTAATAGGAAATGATATTCCTATGCTACAATCCGTCAAGGGGTTCTTGTCACACAGGTTCTCCATGAAAGACTTGGGTGGTGCCTCATACATTCTGGGTATCCGGATCTACCGTGACAGATCCAAGAGGATATTAGGACTTTCGCAGTCCAGGTACATCGACACCATACTGAAGAGATTCAGTATGGAAGATTCCAAGCGCGGTAATCTACCGGCTTGTCACGGGATCACCCTCTCCAAAGAGATGTCTCCCAAGACTGATTTGGAGAGGGATCGCATGTCTATTATACCCTACGCTTCTGCGGTAGGCTCTATAATATATGCAATGTTGTGTACCAGACCAGATGTGGCTTATACACTGAGTGTGGTAAGCAGGTATCAGTCAAACCCTGGGGAGAAACATTGGATAGCAGTAAAGAACATTCTTAAGTACCTGAGAAGGACTAAGGAGATGTTCTTGGTGTATGGCAGAAAAGACCTCCAGATTGAGGCCTTTGCTGACTCCAGCTTCTAGAGTGACAAGGATGATTCCAAGTCCATGTCGGGTTTTGTCTTTACCCTCAATGGAGGGGCGGTGTGTTGGAAGAGCTCCAAACAGGAAACCGTTGCTGACTCGACTATGGAAGCGTAATACATCGCTGCATCTGATGCCGCAAAAGAAGCTGTCTGGATGAGGAAGTTCTTGAGAGAACTTCAGGTGGTTCCATCCATTGTTGACCCAATACCTCTTTATTGCGACAACAACGGGGCTATAGCTTTAGCGAAGGAACCCAGGTCCCATCAGAAATCCAGACACATCTTCAGGCGGTATCACCTGATCAGGGAGATCGTGGATCGCCAGGAGATCGAGGTTCGGAGGGTTGCTTCAGAAGATAACACAGCAGATCCATTCACTAAGGCCTTGCCCCAGACTCAGTTCGAGCGGCTGATCGAGATGATAGGTCTTCGATACGCCAGTACATGGCCTTAGTGCAAGTGGGAGATTGTTAGTGTATATGCCCTAGAGGCCATTACTGTATCATACTAGTTTGTATATTACTTGATGGAAGCTTGGGATATTCACAGTTGTATATACAATCTTGCTCGAAATGGTAGTATGCTACTTGGTTTGTCTCTGCTTTAATATGTGCATGTGTTTCTTTTAGCATATCGCTGATATACATATTAGTAGAGCCCTTAGGATCTTTGCTTGATTACCAGCGTTGTGATGGCGCTCACACTCGTGGGAGCTGGGTGATCTATAAGCATATCCTTATACAGGTCCCTGGTCGTTGGACTATCGAGACAGGGCATCGATACTCCGGAGTAGACTAGCGTATGCGCTTCTCATCCTAGCGTGGGAGACGGTCTGTCCCACAGCCGTCAGTACGTCGTACTTGAGATAGTATGCGGGTGCTCGTTAGGTTACGAGTACACTGGACAGGACTCGTCGGGAACTGTTGGTTGGTATTATACCTATCGTCAGTTATCAGTTCCCAGGTGACATGAGTACAGCTTAGTCCGTTGACTTGACACTGTCACTTCGCCTCGAGTGTGTTCCCACTGCACTTTGATTACTACCCTACCACGGCTCAAAGGAGTCGTGCAAACAGGTAGTTTTTGGGTGCAGTCCCGAAGCACTTGGAGGCAGTGACAGTTAGACAGGATTCGTCTCTCCCGGTATTGGGGGTTGACATCGCGCTGTGTCCAGGAAAGCCATTACACGAGTAGTCCCTGGCCAGGGCAAGTGAGATATACTGGTAGGTTTCCAGTGTTATCTCAGGGTGTTCTGGGCTACACTCCGACACGACTTGTACCGCTATTAGGGGACTGACGTTCACCGCCCCCTAGGCCCGCCATGCGATGTATCAGACGAACAGACCGGACTGTACGGAGACTGTCACATACAGGCTCAGTAGGAGTTCAGATGGGGTTCACCTCGTCAGTCTTCTTATCGACATCTACCTGGGGACCGTTACGTACAGCTAGTGCCGCTTGCGGTCTGTGGTTAAACCCACTGCCAGCGTAGTGTCGAGTCTTTAGAGTCCCACACAGAGAGCTATTCGCCTTTAGGCAAAATGAGTAGAGGTCGCATAGTTTTGTGACAGGGTTCGTTCACATCCGTGCACTTGTGCACGTTTGCTGTCCGGACAGCTTATACTAGCGGGCTTTGGTTTAAGCCGGATCCTAGTATATAATTTGGGATTGGTTTTATCTCTTTGTATTCGTGTTCCTCAGATCACGAATACGGGTGCGTATGCACAGTTGCTTGAGACAGAGGGAGAGGACTTTGATTAGGGTTAATGACTATTGTCATTTTATTAACCCTAATGCTTATGTGTGTATTATTGTTAATTGATATTAGTTTAAATAATTGTGCATGGTTATGGTTGTTGACCATTTGACCTCCTTGACTTGTTGACCTTGGTTGACACTTTGACCATCATCATTTCATTTGGAAGATGTTCTTTGATCCTTGCAATTTGCATTAAAAATGAAATGATAATGGTCATGTCTTGATTAACCATGACAATTATCCAGCTAATTATCTAATTACAATAATTCACACATATATGTGAGAATGGTTTATTTTTCTCTCATTCTATTATTCACTTTCTCTTTCTTGTTCTTCCTCTCCCTCAAGCTCTCCCCTCTCATGTGTTGAGAAATACTTGAGCTTGAGAAAAACCCTTTCTTGATAATCTCTACTCTCATCTAGGGTTCAAGGATTAGCACTTCTTGCACCCTAGTTACTTCTAGCTTGGAGTTGAAGCCAAAGGTCGAGGCTTTCGGGTGGATCTTTCTTCGACGTGAGAAGACGACTAAGGTGACCTCCTTCCACCACTCCAAGGAGCAAGGAGAGAAGGACATAAAGCCCAAGGTATAACCTTTCTAGCACTTAGCTAGTTTCTAGTTAGCTTTAGCTTGTTTTTTGTTTAGCAAAGATCCTTCTTTGTCTAGTCCATGTTGCCTAAGTTGATAAAAATTTGATTTTTATTTCGTTTTCCGCCTCCCCGCAAGTACCGGGGTAGGCAACGTGGACTTACAACTTGATCCGTGGTCTCGGGGGATAACGGGATAGAATCATTCATAATTCTTACCACCTGATCCATGGTCCCGGGGGATAACGGGACAAAGCCATTCTTGGTTCATACATCTTGATCCGTGGTCCCGGGGGATAATGGGGCATATGCTTTTGAGTTACATGGAGGAGTACATTAATTGATTTCAAAGACTTGAGAGTAGATAACCCAGTAGTATAGTCTAGATTTCTCACTGCACTTCACTTGCATGTATACACTTCACTATTCCATATCCGTGTTTACTTGTTACATTCATGTTACTGTTTATATTCATGCCTGCATATTTCGTTGCATCCAGGTTATATTTTTATTGTTTGGTATTATGACACACTGACGTCTGGGTTTTGCATGGCCCAGTTCCTTTATCTCTTTCGCAGGCTGACCAGGAGTATTTTAGCCATCAGGTCGAACAGTGAAGATCTTATTAGTGTTTAGTTTAGTTTCCTATTCGTAATTTTTTTTTCCTGATGTGAGCCCGTATTTGGGACGTATTCCAGATGTTGCTGTTATTGGATTTATTGCTTCCGCATATTTATATTTCTTGACACGTTTATTCTGGCAGATGGAAATGTACTAGTTAGTTTTATATTTTTACTGTTCTTGATATCGTATAGGCCTTAATGTGACTGTGGAGGGATATTTCCTAGACACGGGTAACTTGGTTGGCTCTGTCACGTGCCGATCGTAGACAGTCTGGAAAGCGGGGCGTGACAGGATTTGTTTGGTATCAGAACCATAAGATTTAGGGTTAATCAGGTTTGGTTCTTTTTGTAGTTGGGTATTGAACCCAATACGCTAACCAGAAAACCCGTAATTAGGAACATGTCCTGCCATATTGATATCTTGCTATTCTTGAATCTTATCTTTCTCTTGACCCTTTATCTTGACGATATGCAAGCGACCTTGCATCTTGGTTTGAAATCCTTTTGGTTCCTTATTATTTCTCTCTCCCTGTTCTTTCGATTCTGATTGTAGGATTTGGGCGACTTGAACGGAGTTATGTGATTGTAACTATGAAATGCAGCATGGTTACAATGCGGTACTCTATTTAAGTAACTTGGAGTCCTATTCTTGATTCATTTCCTTGATTTATGGCCATTATATTACCTTGCTTCTCTCGGTGTCGTTGCTTACCGGTTTATATTTTATCGCAAGCTTGAATCCTGTTTACCGTGCTAATCTTCTTTAGTGCCAAGGCTTCAGATGAAGTCGTTTCAGGTATCCTACTTGTTCATGATTTTCCCGCTTTAGATTTATTCGATTCAGGTGCATCCCATTGTTTTACGTCGTCCAAGTTTATCACTACACACTCGATTGCATACACGGCCCTGTCTAGTTGTTGGGACATACACACTGGGAACGGGAAGATCATATCTAGTAGCGAGTGCAAGAACTGTTCGGTTGTTATATGCGGACGTGAGTTATTCGCGGATTTCTTGGTGATCGATACTGGCTGCTACGATGTCGTCTTGGGAATGGATTTTCTCGATACATTCCATGCTCACATTGATTGTAAGGCAAAGAGAGTGATTTTCCAGATTCCTGGACATCCATAGTTTATATTTGCTGGAGGTAGCAGTTCTGTCCGGCCAGCCGAGTTTAGGGCTAGGCCGACAAGCACCGTTCTTTCATCGATGGAAGTTGATAAGGAGGAAGAACTAGCAATAGTTCAAGGATTCATGGACGTCTTCGAAGACATCTCGGGTTTATCGCCGAAACGAGATGTGGAGTTCGTGATTGACCTTCTTCCTAGAGCAGTGCCAATCTCAAAGGCGTATTATCCAATGACACCAGTGGAGTTAGAAGAAGTCAAGAAGTAGGTTACCGAATTGCTAGAGAAGGGTTGGATTCACAGCAACAATTCACCCTGGGGAGCTCCAGTTTTTCTAGTTAAGAAGAAAGATGGTACGCGGAGGATGTGCATTGATTATCGAGAATTAAACCGGGTGACTATTAAGAACAAGTACCCGATCTCTCGCATCGGTGAATTATTCTACCAACTCAGTGGCACAAGGTTATTCTCGAAGCTGGATTTACGATACGGATATCATTAGGTTCGAGTAAAATCAGAAGAAATTGCAAGACAGCGTTCCGAACTCAATATGGGCATTTCGAGTACTTAGTGATGCCATTCGGAGTCACGAACGCACCGGCGATATTTATGGAATTGATGAACTGAATCTTTTCACCATTCTTGGACCAGTTTATAGTGGTATTTATCGATGATATTCTGGTCTATTCGAGGAGCCAATAAGAGCATGCAGAACACTTGAAAATCGCACTGCAAACATTGAGGCAAGAAAGATTATATGCGAAGATGAGCAAGTGCGAGTTTTGGCTCGAAGAAGTGAAGTTTTTGGGGCATGTCGTATCCGGAGATGGAATCGCTGTTGACCCTGAAAAGATTGCAGCAGTTCATGATTGGCCGATTTCGAAGAACGTAGCGGAGATCCAA
Organism: Agapanthus africanus; assembly: GCA_030015575.1. Taxonomy (NCBI): domain Eukaryota; kingdom Viridiplantae; phylum Streptophyta; class Magnoliopsida; order Asparagales; family Amaryllidaceae; genus Agapanthus; species Agapanthus africanus. The sequence goes on along the minus strand of CM057343.1, from coordinate 106,536,081 downwards.
ATCTTTCTTGGGTTTGCTGGATATTATAGAAGGTTCATGGAGAATTTCGCTCGTTTAGCTGAACCATTGACCAAGCTTGCCCGAAAGGAGGTACCGTTCGTTTGGACAGATAGTTGTGCATCAGCTTTTGAGGCGTTAAAGCAAATATTGACAACCACTCCTATTTTGACCGTGCCAGATGGTTCCGGAGGGATGGTTATTCACAGCGATGCATCTGGGAAAGGCTTGGGATGTGATCTTATGCAGCATGGGAAGATTATAGCCTACGCATCGAGACAGTTAAAGATCTATGAGAAGAACTACCCAACTCATGATTTGGAGCTAGCAGCGTTGATTTTCGCCTTGAAGATTTGAAGACACTACTTATTGGGCGAAAGGGTCAAAATATTCACCGATCACAAAATTCTGAAATACGTGTTCACGCAGAAAGAGCTCAATATGAGGCATCGTAGATGGTTAGAGCTAATGGCTGACTATGAGCTTGATCTCAAGTACCATCCGGAGAAAGTTAATGTAGTACCGGATGCACTTAGTCGGTTGCCAGCAATTCGGATGTTGACAGTACAGAAAGAGATTATCGAGGATTTTCGGAGATCCGAATTAGAGATTATGTTACCGCATTCTTCGAGACAATTGATGTAGCTGCAAGTACAATCGTCCTTGATCGATAACCTTAAAGAAGCGCAGTCGCACGATCTAAGGTTGTAGAAGTTACGAGAACATGTTGAAGCTATACTTCGAACGGACTTTTTGATTCATGAAGATGGTTCGTTGCGATATGGTAGCCATTTATGTGTGCTAAAAGGAGATATTCATCAAGAAGTTATGAAGGAGGCGCACAGTTCCGCGTATTCCGTACATCTAGGAGGTACGAAGATATACCATGATCTACGACAGTATTTCTGGTGGGAAGGCATGAAAAGGGAGATTGCTGGCTTTGTAGCAAAGTGCTTGGTGTGTTGGCAAGTCAAGGCTGAACATCAATAAGTAGCTGGTTTATTGCAACCTCTTCCGATTCCTCAAGTAGATGTGGGAACATATAACCATAGATTTCATGACAGCTTTATCGCGGAGTCCAAAGGGCAACAAAGAAGTTTGGGTGATTGTTGATCGATTGACCAAGGCAACTCATTTCATACCGTTTAGAGTTGGTCAGTCGACAAAAGCGTTAGCAGAACAATACCTGCAGAAGATTGTGAGATTGCACGGAGTACCCGTGAGCATAGTTTTCGATCGTGATACCCGATTTCTGTAGCACTTCTGGAGGAGTTTACAAGAAAGTTTGGGGACTTGATTGAAGTTTAGCACCGCTTATCATCCTCAGACAGACGGCCAGTCAGAGAGAACGATCTAAACTCTTGAAGATATGTTGAAAGCTTGCATGTTGGACTTCAAGGGTTCATGGAAGGATCATTTTCACTTGTTAGAGTTTTCGTATAATAACAGCTTTTAGGCGACAATTCAGATGTCTCCATTCGAAGTGTTATATGGTCACAAGTATCGCTCATCCATCTGTTAGGACGATATTGGAGAACGGAGATTATTAGGACCGGATCTTATCGTGCAAACCGTTGAGAAAGTTAATATGATCCGAAATCATATGAAGGCAGCGCAAGATCGACAGAAAAGTTGGGCCGATACAACAAGAAGACTTCAGGAGTTCCCAGTTGATGGCCTTGTATTCTTGAAGATAGCACTGGCTAGAGGAGTGATTCGTTTTAGGAGTCGAGCCAAGCTTAGTCCTCGATTCGTGGGGCCTTTCGATATTATCGAGCGTGTTGGAGAAGCAGCTTATCGATTGGCTTTACTACCATCTTTGGTGAGTGTTCATGACGTGTTTCATGTATCTCAACTCCGTAAGTACGTTCGAGATGAGATGCAAGTACTAGATCATTCGGAGATGACGGTAAGGAAGGACTTGACATATGAAGAACAACCGATGGTGATTGTTGATCGAAGAGAAAAGGTACTCAAGAACAAGGTTATTCCTCTAGTATTTGTTTCATGGGGGAATCGCTCGCACAGAGAATTGACTTGGGAATGAGAAGACGAGATTTGACAGAAGTTCCACATCTCTTCTTTTAGATTCATGTTTGCTAATCTTTTCTTATTCCGGGAATTTCGAGGACGAAATTCTTTTTGTAGTTGGGTATAATGTAACACCCTAGTTCAGTTATACTATGCTCGATTTGATTATTTTATTTATTTATGGATATTTCCTATTTTATTCATTTTGGGTACGGATAGTGTTTGGTTTCTGTGCTTGGTATCCGACCCAACCTGACCCGCATGCTGGAAACCCGTCTTGATTCCTGTTTATGATTTATCCCGGCTAGTTATGAGTATCCGTGCACTGTCATGTTGTATGTCCTGTATATCTGCATTATATATGGTGTCTGCATTTTTTATATAATACAAATAAAGTCAAATAAAATATTTTAAAAATATCCGGCATGGCCTGCATCATACCTCTGACCCTATGGTAGCATCCGTGCATCATGTTCTCATCCTGTTTGATGAAACGGATTTGTTTGGATCGTTACGTGCACGTAGGGGTATGCAATTTCGTTACCCGGACACCGATTTTTGGTTTTTATTGATACATATATTAATCGTATTTTCAAACCATAATTTTAGACCCAACCAGGGCGTATTTTGGAGTATTTAGTATTAGCCTGAAAATATATAACTGTTATATATATACCTATATATATTCGTTTAAAATTTTTAACTAAAAATATTTTTTAAATATTCTTTTACCCTCAAATCCCTGCATCCTCCTCTCTTTCCTCCATATATATATATATATATATATATATATAATATTTGCTTCTGAACCCACAGCACACTCTCTCACCCTCCTCGTGTTCCCACCTTCGCCCATGAGAAAACCCTAGCCTCGCTCGCGCTCGTCGCCATCGCCTCTGACCACCCTCATCGGCCTCACCTCGTCCTCCTCACCTCTTCCTCACCGTCACCTCCTCTTCCGTGCAACCTCTCCTCTGTGACCTCGAACCCACGACAAACCCAAACCCCGATCACTGCACCTCGCCTGCACCTCGCCGTCGCCTCGTCGACAACCGTACCCCATCATCCTCATCACCACACCACCTCTACTACCATCCCTTCATTTCCCGACTCTTCACTGCACAGAACCCACACCCACTGCCCATCGCCAGAAAACCCACCGCCTTGCCGTGAAACCTCGCCGGAAAACCTACGCCTCTCGTCCTCACCCCCTCGCCTCTGTCCCAGAACCCTAAGACAACTCCAGTGGACCCTGCATACCACAGCCCCTTCTCTTTCTTCTTCTTCTTCTTTTCTTCTGTTTACTTTCTTGGTTTCGCGTTTTTCGGTCATCGTGTCACGACCCGAAGCTACGGAACATGACCGGTACTTAAATTACGAAACGACTAGAGGCGTAACGTGATCTAAGCAAGCCGAAGCCCATAAATCTAAACCCTTTAAAAGAAGAAGTGTAGGAAAACAAGTTTTAAAAGCAACATCAAATTTTCTCAAAAATTTTGGCAGAGTCTCCTATGTAAAAACTGGCCCCAAACGGGTACAAACAAGAATAATATATACAGGCAATAAAAAGGCATCCCCAAGCGGGAGCTAGCTCTACGCCAAAAAGCGGAAACAACCACACAATGTACTAAAATATACAACGCCAAAGGACGAGGCTCAAAACTCAAAAGAAAACCAAATCCACCAAAAACCATAATAATACAAGCGCGACTCTAAGATTGAAATAAAAACAACTAGTCTTCTAAATCAATCAAGTAATACAAGTCTGGTTGATGGAGCTTACTAGATAAAAACGAAATAATAAAAGTACAACGATGGTCCTGATACAAATGAACCAACCTACCAAGCAAATCACCCTGAATGAAATGATGTGCCAGCAAGCTGCCAAGGAAACCTGTACATCGAAACCTGAAAGAAAATTTGGCACAACGGGGGTGAGTTGCCAACTCGTGAGTAGAAGACATCTGCGAGTAGAAATCGCATGCACGACGATCTCCTAGGTTATAATAATATACTTAACATGACAATAGTCATCTAGTAGTGGCAGGGTAATAATCTATATGTAAGTGCAATACTTAGTACTCGTATCAGTGCCTCAAGTAATAACATGTCATGTGTATGAGTATGCATGCATCATGAATGTAAAATAATCAATCATGAAATCTGGACATATCTGTATAAGAAAATCTTAACTTTTATCATAGTAAAATTTGTATGATAATCTGAACATCATCAATGAAATCCATGGAAATCCGTGTTAAGTATCGACACAAAACATATACATCTCAATGTCTCAATATCTCAAATTCTCAATATCTCGAAGTCTCAATATCTCGGGCTCCGTCAGTCCGGATCGGCCCATAGCATCAAATCTCACAACAACGGTCGATATTCTCCGGATATCCGCCGCGCCAGACATCACCGGTAGGTATTGTTCCCCAGCCAGGCTCATCGTCATCCTCACAAAAACACTCTCGCCCCGCGATACCGTACCGGGCCCACCATGTGCCCGAGACGGTTCCTCCACTCCTCGAATCGGGTCTCGAAATCCAACAGAAAACATGAAAACTCATGGTGGACGACCCATACATCACGAGAAAACCATAACTTTTATTTTAAAATGAGAGGGAGTAGAGAGAGAGAAGTTTTTATGTATATTCTTGCGGTTTCCCTAAAATCAAGAAATCTCATAGAAATCCAAAATCCCGAAATCATGAGTAAGTAAATAATGAGTGTCGGCATAAGCCCCACAATACTGCATGATAATCTAAATATGTAAATGCATGAAGTGTCTAAGTAATAAATGCAATGTCTAAACTAGCACATGAGAGTAATCACACAATATTATATTAGACTAGCATTTAGATGATTATATCAATAAAAGATAATATGTTCTAAAGTGTACGTGACATGACAATTATCGATGATGATGTGTGTGAGCCGGCAAATAAGTGTACGTGGAACATGTGCGTCATCGGTAATGGTGCTGGTGTCCTAACAGGTAGAGTTTCATATTAGCTAAAGAAGCATATGTATTAATATGCAATGCGATGAATACAACATGAATATAACGGTGAATGTGTAGTAAACGCACAACTAGATAATACATACTAATTACGAGTCATACAGTTTGTTGTCTGAAAAAGCATGAATCGTGGTTTTTAGAAAATTAGGGGCTACGGGGTTTTTAAGAAAAGATATGTCCTTTGAAAAATCCGTAGTATCGCTCAGGCTGTCTTTAGAAATGCGCACGATTCGTTAGTTTTGAAAATAAGTATGACTCAAGCCTAAACTAAGATCTACCTAACCAACTAAGGAACTAACTAAAGACACTAGTCGAAAAGTAAGAAGAATCCTCCTAAAATCTAAGTCGATATCTCTAGTAGTTGGCGATCCAGCCTCAATAGCGTCACGTACGTAGTACGACTTTCTCGAGTCAAGAGTGCGGATTAATCATCACATCTATGCCTCGTACGGCATACCAAAATCGGGGTACGGGTCAACTATCACATATATACATCATTGTTCATATAGTATCATCATCAAACAATATCATGATCAAGGGTACTGTACTATACTCGCATACATGCCAATATCATTAAACATATATCATCGTCTGTGTAAATATACATCGTCAAATGATCCACTAAAATATCATGTCATATATCATATCGTGATTAAGTCACATATTACAATCCGGGTTCTATTCTAGAGTCTCGTACATTTCAATGTCGTCATCACCTATTATCGTTTATGTATAAATATACATTTTCTCATTTCCCAATGATCCGCTAATATCATAATACATCTCATATCATACTCGATCGTATATCTATATCTCACGGCATCATGCCCAGTCATACCAACTCATCCCCATGTATCATATAACATCCTCATATCACGTGTATATGTTATACACACACACACACATATAGAAACCTACACACATTCATATATATATATGAGAATAATGGAGGAAAGAGGCCATAGGAGGGAATTTCCTCCTATGGCGTTGAAAAAATACATCCTCCATCGTGTTTTCCGACGACCGGAATCCATCATCTTCATCGTTATCATCTAAGATATGGGTACGCCAAATTTCATATGATTCTACTGCTTTTTCACCGTTGATTTAGCAATGTAAAAAGTTGTATTGTCGGTAAACCATTAATTTTGAACCCACTAATTCAACGGTGAAAAGGTTGTAGAATCACATGAAATTTGGCGTACCCACATCTTAGATGATAACGATGAAAATGATGGGTGCCGATCGTCGGAAAACACGATGAAGATTGTATTTTTCGATGCCGTAGGAGGAAATTCCCTCCTATGGCATCTTTCCTCCATTATTCTCTCTCTATATATATGAGAATAATGGAGAAAAGAGGCCATAGGAGGGGATTTCCTCCTATGGCGTGGAAAAAATACAAGCTTCACCAATTTTTTCGACGATCGACCCCCATCATTTTCATCATTATCATCTAAGATGTGGGTACACCAAATTTCATGTGATTCTACAACTTTTTCACCGTTGATTTAGCAATGTAAAAAGTTCTATTGTCGGTAAACCGTTAATTTTGAACCCACTAAATCAACGGTGAAAAAGTTATGGAATCACATGAAATTTGGTGTACGCACATCTTAGATGATAACAATGATGATGATGGATGCCGATCGTCGGAAAAAATGGTGGAGGTTGTATTTTTTCCACGCCATAGAAGGAAATCCCCTCCTATGGCCTTTTTCCTCCATTAATCTCTCTCTCTCTCTCTATATATATATATATATATATGAATGTGTGTAGGTTTCTATGTATATATATATATATATATATATATATATAGATATAGATATAGACACACACACATATAGAAACCCACACACATTTATATATATATATATATATATATATGTGTATGTATGTATGTATGTATGTATATATATATACTTGGTGTATATGTGTGTGTGTGTCCACACACACACACACACCACCAAGTCAAGTGTATGTGTGTGTGTCTATATGAAACCTACGAATTCCCTCCAAGGCAATCATCCTCTGGTTAAGTCTTTCTAAATCAGTCTAATCCAACTTAAAGTTTTTAATGGTACCCTACTCGCCAAGAATCTAAGGTCACGTCCGACTTCTTAATAATAATATGTAATATCCTTATTCTACGTTTGCGGGGGTACTATACGCCATCCACCCGACTTTCCCCGTAGATATACATCTACTCATCTGGTCCTTGTCTACCGAAGTCGATGCCGCCATCCTCTTCTTCATCGTCCGAAGTCCACGTGAGGGGTACCTATACACAAACATATATAATATCGTAAACCGAAATCGCGGACAAAACCAAAACGGCGCACGAAACGCGCATAGGTTAAAACCTATGACCCGCTCATGCAAAATAACCAAATAACCCTCGACATCGGCATACAAACGCCGATTGATCGAGAAAAACCCAAACACACCAATCGTGGTTTCACAAATCACTAATTATAATATGAAATAGATTGCAATTCATTAAAACCTCAAAATAAATCAAATCGATTTATTTCCGAAAACCTAGAAAGCGCTTAATTATCGTTTTAAATCGAAACTTGATGTTTTAACAAAACTAATGACCATAATATTCACTAAATATCATAACTAAGTCATACAAACCATCACCATAATTTAATCTCATCAATTTGTATTAAACCTAAAATTCTAGTTTGCAAATTTATCCAATTTTAACAATTTCAAAGTAAAAATGCACAAATAACAATTAAGCTTGGTTTTGCATGATCTAAAATATTAAACTATAACTTATAATGTTAATAATGTCATGAATACCCTAATTAGATTTTTCTCTCAATTATTTAATCAATTTCTAAAAACCTAGTTAGCAAAATAGCATAATTATCACAATTTTTAAAGTAACAATTAGCAACTAGTAAGTAGATTAGGTTTTGCATTCCATTAACATGTTAATCTCCTCATTAAAACCATGAATAATTGATAAAAATTCTCACTAGAATTTTATCTCACCTATATGTATATTTTACAAAAACCTAGTTTGCAACAATTAAGAAATTTGGACAAATTAATTGTAACAATTTACAATTTAGCTTCTAGATTAGGTTTAGCATTACCTAACATGTTAAACTACACATTAAGATCAATACCCAATGATAAAAACCCTAATTTGATTTAAAAACCCTTTCTAGAATTTTTAATTTAGCAACTAGAACCCTAATTAAATACCGAAATCCATTCAATTTAAGTAATTAACTTACAATTAACACTAAGGTTAGAATTATACCTCACTAAACATGAGATCAAACATGAAAATCATAGCCTCCAAAATGCTAACTTTGCTCCAAGATCCATGCTAGATAGGCAAAAGAATAATGGGTAGAGATTGGATATTGATTTTGAGGTTTTATTTTGGATTTTTGTTGAATTTTTTTGATGAATTTTGAAGCAAGGTGAAGTGGGGAAAAATTTTGGGCTGCCTCATGAAGGCTCGGCCAGGAATAATGAGGGGATGAGAGAGAGGGGGAAGGGTGTGGAGATATCTAGAAACCTCTCAAATTATTAAATCTTTTATCTACTTTCAATAATTATTTATTTTCTTTTCTTTTCTAATAACCCATTCAATCATTTTCTAGAATCCTCATGACAACTCCAACTCAATTCAAAGCAACATGTTACATTTTGTTTTAGTGAGTCATGGTGCACGATTTTGTAATTAACCCATTTCAATTTGTAATTTACACTAATTAAATGTATAATTAAAAGCTTATGTTAATATTTAAAATAATTAATTAAGGATAAATATTTAAGTAAACTAATAATTTATAAGTCACTAAATAAACACTATTTACTAGTAATTACATAGTTAAAATAGGAGTATTTAAATTTATATTGAAAAATAATTGTAGTTAAGTTTTACGGAAAATACGGTTTATTTTACCGATTATCAGAAAATTCACCTAAAGGATTTTATTTATTTAATTATTTATTTATTTTTAAAACGTTACAATCTTCCCCCCTTAAAGAAATTCGGTCCCCTAATTTAAATTAAAACTCCCCCCAAATACTAAAACACTTAGCAAAATACTCAAATCGTCGGGGCTCTAAAATCATCAATACATAAAACACATCTTAGCGCAATGCATGCGCATGAAAAAAAAGTACATATCTCAAAATCAAAACTCCGTCATGCATAACGCAATCATCGGAGTTATGGTGAAAATACAATGTCAAAGTCCAATACGAAAACCAACATGAAATACATCAAAACCATAACTTGTATATAGTGTGCATCATAGTAAAATCGTCCAAACATCTCAATAGAGAAGCATGCAAAAACACCTAGGTACTGGTCTCAAGACAGTCCTGCTTGATTATTAAACTAAAGTAAATATCATAAAAACATACTTCTCAAGATGAAATCAGCCTCAAATACAGTATACAAAAATACCACGTGTGTCCGGTGCGCACGAAAATCGAAACCAAATACAAAAGCCACGAATATGCATAGAAACTAAACTGAGTGCAACGGGTATGCACCAAAAACATCTGTCAAGTGCAACGGGCGTGCAGGACAACAATATCAGGTGCATCTAGTCTGCACAAATCCCGATTTAGTGCATCTAGTGTGCACAAAATCGCATCAAGTGCGCCAAGTGTGCACAAGAATCTCAATCAAGTGCACATGGTGCACGAAAACATATACCGAATATCCAAAATCATGTGCAACCCATATACACGAAATCAAATCAGTATCTTAAAATGTATAAAATCAAAATCAAGTGCAATGGGTATGCACAAAACGAACATCAATACATCTGATACATGGAACATGAATCGAGCGAAAAGAATGAGTACATAGGAAAACCAATCATAAAACGAAATCCTCAAAATACCAAAATCCAAACAATGGAAATGTGATATTCAAATCACCAGATCGAAAATCGTAACACCGACGTCAATGTGCTCCTCATTTCTCTGGTGCCGACTGATTTGAACTCGTCTCTTCGTAACTGTATGAACGGCGCTACAAACGGCTATATTCATATCGAGAGTCTCCCGAGTAATGTATCACATCACATGATATCCGGACTATGTTAAACTTTTCGATCGATTCATCAAAGCCCCATAATTCCCCAAGAGCTCAACACTCAAGTACAGTTTAAAAATATCCAGTACATGCCTCAGCATCTGCGGACCAACCGTAAAAGGGCAAACCCAAGCCTCACTAATAGCACCGCGGAACTGCCGTAAACCCTAAGGTTCAAAGGCGTTCTCATGATCATTATGTCGAGTTAGGATTTCATTCTTCTAGAGGGTCCATAGAAATACCTGCATGTTCTTCCGAATACCTTAAACATGGAAAAATGGGTTTCGGACATTCGTTCGAACCTTTTAACTTCGTCTGGACGACATGTGAATACCCTTCGTCCGCACGCTAAGCAATGCTTCAACCCTCCAGAATAGACAATACCCTAACGGTCATCGCATTCTAGCCGCAGCTCTCTCTGCCCGTGCGACCGTGGTAATAGAAACCACCATCCGATATCGACGAAGATAGATCAAAGGAACGAATAGAATACGGTGCAAAGAAATGTACATTCTAAGGCTTTTTAAGCGGAGTAGCGTATCGTAAGTATGCCACGGATCATACCCATGGTACGTCACTCTACCTAAGTCACCTACTCCATTAACCAAGGTCAACCTAGACTTACACAAGGGTTAAACCTGGCTCGGATACCAACTTTGTCACGACCCGAAGGTACGGAATGTGACCAGCACTTAAATTATGAAACGTCTAGAGGTGTAACGTGATCTAAGCAAGCCGAAGCCCAGAAATCTAAACCCTTTAAAAGAAGAAGTGTAGGGAAACAAGTTTTAAAAGAAACATCAAATTTTCGCAAAAATTTCGGTAGAGTCTCCTTTGTAAAAACTGGCCCCAAATGGGTATAAACAAGAATAATATATACAAGCAATAAAAAGGCATACCCAAGCAGGAGCTAGCTCTACGCCAAAAGACGGAAACAACCACACAATGCACTAAAATATACAACGCCGAAGGGCGAGGCTCAAAACTCAAAAGAAAACCAAATCCACCAAAAATCATAATAATACAAACGCGACTCTAAGGTCGAAATAAAAACAACTGGTCCTCTAAATCTATCAAGTAATACAAGTCTGGTTGATAGAGCTTACTAGATACAAATGAAATAATAAAAGTACAACGGCGGTCCTGATACAAGTGAACCAACCTACGAAGTAAATCACCCTGAATGAAATGATGTGCCAGCAAGCTGCCAAGGAAACCTGTACATCGAAACCTGAAGGAAAATTTGGCACAACGGGGGTGAGTTGCCAACTCGTGAGTAGAAGACATCTGCGAGTAGAAATCGCATGCACGACGATCTCCTAGGTCATAATAATATACTTAACATGACAATAGTCATCTAGTAGTGGCAGGATAATAATCTATGCATAAGTGCAATACTCAGTGCTCGTGTCAGTGCCTCAAGTAATAACATGTCATGTGTACGGGTATGCATGCATCATGAATGTAAAACAATCAATCATGAAATCTGGACATATCTGTATAAGAAAATCTTAACTTTTATCATAGTAAAATTTGTATGATAATCTGAACATCATCAATGGAATCTATGGAAATCCGTGTCAAGCATCGACACAAAACATATACATCTCAATGTCTCAATATCTCAAAGTCTCAATATCTCGGGCTCCGTCAGTCCGGATCGGCCCATATCATCAAATCTCACGACAACGGTTGGCATCTTCCGGATATCCGCCGCGCCAGACATCACCGGTAGGTAGTCTTCCCCAGCCAGGCTCATCGTCATCTCCACAAAACACTCTTGCCCCGGGGTACCGTACCGGGCCCACCATGTCCCTGAGCCGGTTCCTCCACTCCTCGAACCGGGTCTCGAAATCCAACAGAAAACATGAAAACTCATGATGGACGACCCATACATCATGACAAAACCGCAAATTGTATTTTAAAATGAGAGGGTGTAGAGAGAGAGAGAAGTTTTTATATATATCTTGCGGTTTTCCTCAAAATCCAGAAATCTCATAGAATCCAAAATCCAAAAATCATGAGTAAGTAAATAACGAGTGTCGGCATAAGCCCCATAATACTGCAAGATAATATGAATATGTAAATGCATGAAGTGTTTAAGTAATAAATGCAATGTCTAAACAAGCACATGAGAGCAATCACACAATATTATATTAGACTAGCATTTAACTGATTATATCAATAAAAGATAATATGTTCTAAAGTGTACGTGACATGACAATTACCGATGATGATGTGTGTGAGCCGGAAAATAAGTGTATGTGGAACATGCGCATCATCGGTAATGGTGCTGGTGTCCTGACAGGCAGAGTTTCATATTAGCTAAAGAAACATATGTATGAATATGCAATGCGATGAATACAATATGAATATAACGGTGAATGTGTAGTAAACGCACAACTAGAGAATACATACTAATTACGAGTCATACAGTTTGTTGTTTGAAAAAGCACGAATCGTGGTTTTTAGAAAATTAGGGGCTACGGGGTTTTTAAGAAAAGATATGTCCTTTGAAAAATCCGTGGTATCCCTCAGGCTGTCTTTAGAAATGCGCACGATTCGTTAGTTTTGAAAATAAGTATGACTCGAGCCTAAACTAAGATCTACCTAACCAACTAAGGAACTAACTAAAGACACTAGTCAAAAAGTAAGAAGAATCCTCCTAAAGTCTGAGTCGATATCTCTAGTAGTCGGTGATCCAGCCTCAATAGCGTCACGTACGTAGTACGACTTCCTCGAATCAAGAGTGCGGATCAATCATCATATCTATGCCTCGTACGGTAAAATCCATCGTACGGCATCCCAAAATCGGGGTACAGGTCAACTATCACATATATACATCATCGTTCGTATAGTATCATCATCAAACAATATCATGATCAAGGGTACTGTACTATACTCGCATACATGCCAATATCATCAAACATATATCATCGTCTGTGTAAATATACATCGTCAAATGATCCGCTAAAATATCATGTCATATATCATATCGTGATTAAGTCACATATTACAATCCGGGTTCTATTCTAGAGTCTCGTACATTTCAATGTCGTCATCACCTATTATCGTTTATGTAGAAATATACATTTTCTCATTTCACAACAATCCGCTAATATCACAATACATCTCATATCATACTCGATCATATATCTATATCTCACGGCATCATGCCCAGTCATACCGACTCATCCCCAGGTATCATATAACATCCTCATATCACGTGTGTGTATATATATATATACATATATAGAAACCTACACACATTCACACACACACACACACACACACCAAGTCAAATGTATGTGTGTGCGTGTGCGTGTGTATACATGAAACCTACGAATTCCCTCCAGGGCAATCATCCTCTGGTTAAGTCTTTCTAAATCAGTCTAATCCATCTTAAAGTCTTTAATGGTACCTTACTCGCCAAAAATCTAAGTTCACGTCCGACTTCCTAATAATAATATGTAATATCCTTAGTCTACGTTTGCGGGGGTGCTATACGCTATCCACCCGACTTCCCCTATAGATATACATCTACTCACCTGGTCCTTGTCTATCGAAGTCGATGCCGCCATCCTCTTCTTCATCGTCCGAAGTCCACGTGAGGGGTACCTATACACAAACATATATAATATCGTAAATCGAAATCGCGGACAAAACCAAAACGGCGCACGAAACGCGCATATGTTAAAACCTATGACCTGCTCATGCAAAATAACCAAATAACCCTCGAAATCGGCGTACAAACGCCGATTGACCAATAAAAACCAAAACACACCAATCGTGGTTTCACAAATCACTAATTATAATATGAAATAAATTGCAATTCATTAAAACCTCAAAATAAATCAAATCGATTTATTTCCGAAAACCTAGAAAGCACTTAATTATCGTTTTAAATCGAAACATGATGTCTTAACAAAACCAATGACCATAATATTCACTAAATATCATAACTAAGTCATACAAACCATCACCATAGTTTAATCTCATCAATTTATATTAAACCCAAAATTCTAGTTTGCAAATTTATCCAATTTTAACAATTTCAAAGTAAAAATGCACAAACAACAATTAAGCTTGATTTTGCATGATCTACAGTATTAAACTATAACTTATAATGTTAATAATGTCATGAATACCCTAATTATATTTTTCTCTCAATTATTTAATCAATTTCTAAAAACTTAGTTAGCAAAATAGCATGATTATTACAATTTTTAAACTAACAATTAGCAACTAGTAACTAGATTAGGTTTTGCATTCCATTAACATGTTAATCTCCTCATTAAAACCATGAATAATTGATAAAAATTCTCACTAGAATTTTATCTCACTTATATGTATATTTTACAAAAACCTAGTTTGCAACAATTAAGAAATTTGGACAAATTAATTGTAATAATTTACAATTTAGCTTCTAGATTAGTTTTAGCATTACCTAACATGTTAAACTACACATTAAGATCAATACCCAATGATAAAAACCCTAATTTGATTTAAAAACCCTTTCTAGAATTTTTAATTTAGCAACTAGAATCCTAATTAAATACCGAAATCCATTCAATTTTAAGTAATTAACTTACAATTAACACTGAGGTTAGAATTATACCTCACTAAACATGAGATCAAACTTGAAAATCATAGCCTCCAAAATGCTAACTTTGCTCCAAGATCCATGCTAGACAGGCCAAAGAATAATGGGTAGAGATTGGGTATTGATTTTGAGGTTTTATTTTGGATTTTTGTTAAATTTTTTGATGATTTTGAAGCAAGGTGAAGTGGGGAAAATTTTTGGGATGCCTCATGAAGGCTCGGCCAGGAATAATGAGGGGATGAGAGAGAGAGGGAAGGGTGTGGAGATATCTAGAAACCTCTCAAATTATTAAATCTTTTATCTACTTTCAATAATTATTTATTTTCTTTTCTTTTCTAATAACCCATTCTATCATTTTCTAGAATCCTCATGACAACTCCAACTCAATTCAAAGCAACATGTTACATTTTGTTTTAGTGTTTCATGGTGCACAATTTTGTAATTAACCCATTTCAATTTGTAATTTACACTAATTATATGTATAATTAAAAGCTTATGTTAATATTTAAAATAATTAATTAAGGAAAAATATTTAAGTAAACTAATAATTTATAAGTCACTAAATAAACACTATTTACTAGTAATTACATAGTTAAAATAGACGTGTTTAAATTTATATTGAAAAATAACTGTAGTTGAGTTTTACGGAAAATACGGTTTATTTTACCGATTATCAGAAAATTCACCTAAAGGATTTTATTTATTTAATTAATTAATTATTTATTTTTAAAACGTTACACATCGCCAGAGCCGTGCCCATCGCCGACGATCCGAGCGACCTAGTAGACGTTCCCAGCCAGTGTGGTCACTTTCTTGCATTGCCCGGTTCTATTCTGTATGCGCGCGTACACTGCGACGTTTACCCGCTATCGGACGCGGCGTACGCACCCCGTCTTGAGATATGATCAGGCAAGTTTATTTTGTTACATGCTATGTTATTATATTTACATCTATATGAATAAAAATATTACATGTTTATTGCATCGTGCATCCTATGTTACAGTTTTACAGTTTTATGATACCCGTACGTATCCGTACCGTTTATTACATATCTAGTCGCATGCAAGTTTATCTTGCTACATGCTATACTACATATTTTACATCCATATGAATAAAAATATCACATGTTTATTGCATTGTGCATCCATGTTACCGTTTTCCGATATCCGTACTGTTTATTGCATATCTAGTTAAATACCAAATCATATTATTTCATGTTACTGTTATATTTGTATCCCATGTTAGATAATGTGCACCATACATAGTCATAGAGTTGTAGATGTAATCCCTGATAGACACTTGTGCATCCATGCTTTTACCGTGCATCCGTGCTTTTTACAGTTTTACTTTGAGCATCCGTGTGACACATATACACTACTTGACATGACCTGATACACCACTGCTTGACTTGATACCTGATCTTATTACTAATGCCGACAATCCTGACTTGTTGTCCCGTTGGACATATTCTGTTGTCTATTCAGACAAAACCTGTACCTGATTGATCCTGGGTTGGCATTAGTTTCATATTTATCAATACCCGACTTGAACACATAACCTTGTGTAGGGTTCCAAGGCACCCTAATGAGGTCTCACAAGGCATCAACCATGCCAATTTCAAAATTAACGGTGCTGAGAAACCCTAAACTACGGATCGTTGGCTAGATGTCTAGGCGAAAAGGAAACTAGTTAACACTTAACTACAAGAATACGGAAATACAACCTTTGTAGATCCGGTGCTCCACCTCCATAGCTCCGCAACGAAGTCCCCCCGCTGTCCTAGTGAATTCCCGGGCTCTAGCGTCGGCTTCAACGGAGAATAGGCGGGCTAGGTCATCGACGACGTGCCGAAGATGATCTACGTCGAAGCATCGCTAGATCAAGCTCCACCTTCACCAAGCCATGAAAACTTGTGAAGGAAACACACTCTACTACTTGGCAAGAGGTAGAGGATGAAGAAAAAGGAAGTGGGTTCACTTTAGAATTGGATTTCTCACTCATTTTCATGTTCCACCATTGTTGGTAGAAAGCTTTCTTCAAGGTTGAAGATGAAGAAGAAGAAGATAATGATATGATAAGTTAATTAGAATAGAAAAAATAAAAAGAATCCTTATCATAACATTAACTATAGTTAGGTGTAGAGAAATGACTAAGGTTAAAAGAATGGTTAGGGTTAAGCTTGAAGACAAAATGGTCATATGGTCAAAGCTTCATGAAGCTTCATCAAGCTTCAGGAAAGAAAGAAAGAATGATAACCATTTTGTTTTCTTTTGTCATTTCATTTTAATCCAAATAAAAAGAGAAATGAATGGACAAATAAAAAGAAACCTTAACTATTTACTTAACCTAGGTTTAATTCTTTACACTAACCAATTTTGCATGCATCATCAAACATGATACAATCAAGTGCACAAAAATATATCGCATATACAATGCGCACATCCGAGTGAGAAAATCCATCTTAAGTGAACCAATACTAGTTAATGCAAAGTAATATATCAAATATATAATTATGCATTAAATCATTAAATCAACACTTGATTTAATGATCCGGTCATATCGCATATAACCGACTAATATCAACAGTAACAACTTATCGAATCAACACTTGATCCGATAACCCGGCTATATCGCATATAACCGATCAATGTCACATATCGCGAGAATCGAATACAGTATCACATACTGGTATCATTCTCGGTCCCGCACATATCTCATACGCGCTCCTATTTCGTTTCGCTTGAGCCAGGAAACCTCTGTGTAGGACTCTAAAGACTCGTCAATATGCCGGCAGCAGGTGATGATCATATCAAACACCCACAAGCCGCAAGCGGTCTGCTAAACGTAACGGCCACCCGGGTATTGAGCGATCAGAAGATCGACGAGCAAGCCCGCTCACACTCCAGTGAATCCAACCAGTAACACTACCGTACAGTCCGGTCTGATCATCCGATATGTCGCATATCTCGCCTAGGGGTGGTAAACGTCAGACCCCAATAGCTCGATAAGTCGTGTCGATATGAGGCTCATAATGGGTCGAGAAACTACTGGTGACACTTACCAGCAATTTTCTGAGCAGCCCTGGCCAGGGACTTCCTGTTATAGCCAATCGAACACAGTGCAACATCAACTCCCTATACCGGGAGAGACGAATCCCCTCATATCGCTCATTGCCTCCATGTGACTCGGGACTGTACCCAAAAACCACCGTTTTGCACGCCCTCTTAGACGTGGTAAGATGGAAATCAAAGCACAGTGGCAACCACACAAGACTCTATGACGATCTCGGGTCAACAGACTACTCTGTACCAGTGTCACCAGAGAACTGCCATCTGACGTAAGGTATAATACCATCTGGGAGTTCTCGGCGAGTCCGTCCAGTGTACCCAGTCTCTACTGAGCACCCGTATATCATCTCTGATGTCAAACACCAATGGATATGGGATCATCCATCGCCCATCTGTATGGGTCGAGAAGGTATACGCTAGTCTACTCTGGTATATCGATGCCCCATCTCGATACACCCACGACTAGAGACTTTCAAGGATGTACTTATGGACTACCATGTCCCCACTAGTATGATCCGCATCATAGTCCAGGTAGTCAAGTACAGATCCTAAGGGTTTTACCAACATGTGACAGAGAGACAATTAGTGTACACGTTAAGGTAAAGATCAACCAGATAGCATACTATCATGTCGAGCAAGAAAGTCCTCCCTATATATGTCCCAGCATCCACTACAATATACATCCAATGTACAGTAATGGCCTCTAGGGCATACATATAACTAACAATCTCCCACTTGCACTAGGGCCATCTGTAGCAGTGGTTGTAGTATCTCATACTCAACCATCCCATAAAAGTCTCTCTCTGGGAACAGGCCTTTGTGAGTGGATCCGCTGTGTTGTCCTCTGAGTCTACTCTCCTAACCTCGATCTCCCTGGAGATCAACCATCTCCATGATCAAGTGATACTGCCTTAGAATATGTCTGGATCACTGATGGGATCGGCGTTCCTTGGCATAAGTCACAACTCCATTGTCTCACAATGGTAGGAACATAGTTCATCTCATGAACCATTATACACCCAAACAGCCTCTTTGGTAGTATCTTAAGTAGCGATGTATCCTGCCTTTATCGTCTAGTATGCCACGGTATCTAGCTTGGAACTCTTCCAACATACCGTCCCTTTACTGAGGGTAAAGACAATGCCTGTGACTGACATTCAGTCGTCTTTATCACCCTGGAACACTTCCAGTGATTCTCCCCAGGGTCGATTGATACCTTCTCACTACAACTAGTGAGAATCCTAACATCCATTTAGATCTATCTCATAGATCCAAAACCTAGGATTTAGTAGGTATCAATTTGATCCTATATGGAGAATCATTGTGATAAGCGGAGATTGATCGAGCGTAGCATAAGAAACTCCTTTCTTATCAAGAGTATGTCATCCACGTACTCTACGAGGATCGTCACCATACTCCCTATATACCTTTTTATTTATACAAGGTTCATCTACCATTTTGATGATGTCAACTTCTTTGACTAATCCATCAAAACAGATGTTCCAACTCCGCGATGCCTGCTTTATCTTATAAAGTATCTTGCACACGTTTCCGCTGCTCCCACTGTTTACGAAGCCCTCTGACTGTGTACTTATAGACTCTTTCTTCTAAAACGTCATTTAGAAAAGCAGTCATGACACCCAACAGCCAGATATCGTAGTCATGGTATGTAGCCGTGGCAAGTAGTATCTGGATGGACTTAAGCATAGGTACTGGAAAAGGTTTCATCATTATCCATGCCTGGTCAATGACGAAAACCTTTAACAAGTCTAGCTGTGAAAGTCTCAACTTTTCCATCTACACCAAGTAATCTTCTCAAGATATACTTGCTCCTGATAGGGATTGAACCCTTCAGATATAGCAACCAAAGTCCATACTTTGTTGGTGTATAAGGATTCCATCTCAGATCGCTAAGCATCCAGCCATTCTTACAGAGTCTTACTCCTGATGGCCAGCTCGAAACTAGTTGGGTCATCATCTCATGATGCAATCCTCACTCCCACTTTCATAGAGAAACAGAAGTATCTCTCAGGTGGGTGAGGAACCCTACTAGATCGGCGGAGAGGCTGAGGTTCGTTGGTAACTATCGAATCCTTTGGTTCTTTCAAATCATCAGCTGCAGTTTGTATAGCTGGAACCTTTCCAGTTCTACATTACAGACCTTTCCTCGAGCTTGTCCGGATTTTGCTTTCAGACATAGGCCGGACAACTCCAAATCTTAACTAACTTAAGACATGGGTTCTTCCCATTCCATATCACATATGAAGCGGTAGGCAACTGATTTGATTAGAACCCTATTCAATAGGTATGCAGCTTCTCAAGTGCATAACACCCAAAAGGAAATAGGTAGCTCAGTATTACTCATCATAGAGCACACCTTATCACATAGGGTGTAATTGCTCCACCCCGATATACCATCATGCTATGGTGTATGCGGAGGAGTAATGCTGAGAGAGAATCTCATTCTCCTTTAGAAAAGTCCAGGATTTCCGTGCTCAAGTATTCTCCTCCTCGATCACATCAAAGGAAATAATACTTATACCCTTATTGGTTCTCTACTTCTAACTTATATTCTATGAATATCTCAAAAGGTTCGGACTTGTGTTTCAACAGGAACATATGTCTGAATCTTGAGAGATTATCAGAGAATGTAATGAAGTACAAAGAACCGGTCTTGGCATGTGTAGACAGGGGACCTACATACATAAACATGTATCATCCCAAGAGTTCACTAACTCTTTCTCTGTTTCCAATAAACAGAGCTAGTGTCATTATATCTTTGTGACATGACTGGCAAGTTTCACAAGATGTAGATTCAAACTGATTTAAATATGCATCTACATGTAACTTCAGCTAGTCGGGTCACATTGATCTGACCTAGTCTACAATACCTTAGGAAGGATCCGTTCATTTCTGAACTCTTCCTCTTATGTGTGTTCCATATACTAAGAACTGTAGTTTGATTTAGAACATCAACGCTTTTAGATAACGTGCCTGAACCGATCAACTTTTGATATAGGAAATGTTCAAAACATTATCCAACAATACAAAATTATATCCTTTCTTTACTAATAAAGAGACTGATATGATTTTGTATATCAGGTTCGGTATCTAATAACATTCGTTCAGAATCAATGTATTAGTAATACAGGGTGACAGTGACCAACAGACTTGGCTGCAACACTTGCCCCGTTTTCTGCCTCATGAAACTTATCACCCGTTCTCAGTTCTCTACCTTTCTGTAGCCCTATGTAACAGATTACATATCTGGGATCCTGATCTAGTATCACATACCCAGGACGTAAAGGACACTGAGAAACAGTTCTATATAATGAACACACCCGAAGATGATGCATCATCATGCACTCTCCTCGTTTGGGCGGCACGGGAAATCTGGTATTCCCCAATTTCCTGCTCTGTCTTATAACAATTATAAGTTGGAGCGGGACCAACGTTCCCCAGCTCAGTATAACAAGCGGGTTCGGTCAAAAATCCGTATTATTATCTTGATTAAGGCGTGATATGGTCGCTACCTGGAGAGAGAGAGAAGAAAACACTCAGCGTGCGCTCTTGCAAGAATAGATTGGTTTTTATTTTATCTAATCAGGATGGCTCCCACTGCTTTTTATCAAATCTTCCTTCAAACCCTAAAAGGAAAGACTAGCCGGGATTAATTACACACTACAAGTTCGCCAATCTTTCAGCCAGGCCAGTGTCGGTACTTTGAGGGAGGTCCCCTGTGCTTTCGCACGAACCTAATTAATGTAAACCTCGTTTTCCCAGAGGCATAACCCCGTTGACACCTTTCTAGACACCTACTTGATCGGCTAATTGTAATGTATAAAACTCTCCCAGGAGTAACAATTACTCACAGCGGGTATCGGGATCCAACTATCTCATAGAAGGTATGCAATCTCATTGCAAATTTCAACACTTGAAATTCCCGATAATATTTTGCCCCTAGCGTCCTATGACCTTGACGGAGGCCAAACAACCCATAGTCCGCTAGTCAAGTTCAACCCGTCATTTCCTGATTGAATTAAACCCACCCGCACGACCCTTGACGGAGGCCAAACAATGCCGTACGAATACCCTAATCCAATCGCATCATATGCTAGCAGATAAGCACTAGTTAGCTACCGTACACTACGCCTTGACGGAGGCCAAACAACCGCAGCACGAATACTAACTAGTACGTATCTGAAATGACGGAGGGCTACGACAGGTTTTTCTGAAAACCTATTGCGTAATGAACTTGATATTGTTGTAGAATCAAATGATTTTAAAATGGAGTGCTTTTGAGGCTTTTCTAGTTTTGCTAAAGGAGTCACTCCCGGTGAAGGGATCGTCGGTCCTTTCCTCGTCGAATGAGGTGCGGGATATATCATATATATCACTGTGCAAAGCAGAAACTATAGAAGCTATCAAAAGACAAACCGAGTGTGTAGCATCTGCCAGTTATTGCTAAAGGAGTCACTCCCGGTGAAGGGATCTCGGTCCTTTCCTCATCGAATAAGGTGCAGGATATATCACATATACCGCTATGCAAAGCAAAAACTGTAGCTACCTGTTTTATTTTGAAATTCGATTCTACAACATCTTAAGTTTCTTTTACTTTCATTAATCACATTAATGAAGTCCCATCATTTAAATACCTAAACATCACAGATAAATACGACTTACACTTATGCCATCCGCATTCGCCTCGATGTCCCCTCGTGCACCGTTAGGTTAGGTAACTAACGGCAGAGCGGGGCAGGGCTAGCGCGGGTGTAAAACATAAGTAACGTCTATATAATATATCATATATACTATATACAGTATCTATCACAGAACATCATATGATCACATCACAGATATCGCAGCAGAAGAAACATATGAAATATTGGATATACTAGGACGTCCGTGTTTTCAATACGAGCCAGTATAAAACACGGATTCCACGGTTGCGATGAATAGCCAAACTCACACCCCTAGACCCCTACGAGAGCGGCAAGCAACCCTACCAATTCTAGAGTTAGGAGACCCGGACTCGACTCCTCGAGTTGGTCTCCCGCTGGACTCCAGAACCCGGTTACTTATGCTCCCCTCCTTGGGTCTATCCTAGTGCGGAAAAGTAAATAATATACAAAGGGTGACATCTTCCGCAACCTGGAAGTGCCCCAATAAAAGAATATTACATACAAGTTTTTACATGAATGAAAATGAAAAACACTCATCTCACATAAAAACCCTCGGCTATTCGAACACGACGATCCAATATAACATATCCAGCAACACATAACATCACATGTCATCAACGTAAGTAAATATGCGCATCCCAATTGTCGTTGACATATAGCAACGAAACCGGCGATATCATATATTACACTTACGGTCACAGAAAAGAAAGTGTAAAACTACAACAGTTGGAATCCGCAACCATCTCAGACATCGCATGCCTGACCAAATGAATTACTTAGACATCGCATGCCTAACAATTATAAACCCCGCATTTTAGTCTTATTATCGAAAACACTTTTCAATATTAAGTCGGGCAATTCAACAGGATTCCCGACATCCTGATCGAATGCTCGTCGTAAACTTCAGTAGACGGCCGCACCCCCGATACCGTCGACGAAGTGCACCAAGGCGGAACACCGCTGCCGCGAGCACCCGAACGGATGCTTTCGGCGACGGGGTTCTCCTACAGTCACTTGGTCGGGGCTATGGAGTGAGGCTGTCTATTAAGTTTACCCGGCGAGTATCCGCGTACGCTACGTGATTGCGACGGACTTTTGATCATATCAAAATTCCGTGGCAACCGATCAAGTGAGACTAAAGTGCTATGTTTATAACATTCATTTAGTTATCTCATAACTCTTGTGAATTCCAATTATTGTATCCCATTCCAGATAATTAGAAAATGTTAAACTTTCCGATTGAACATTCGAACACCCAAGTTTTCCCGATACAGATCAACACATGAAACAAGTCTAAAAACATTCAGTTCGTGCCTCAGTACCAACGGTCCAGCCGTAGAAGGGTCAAGCCAACGCCTCACATGTGGCACGCCGTACTGCCCCAAACCCGAAGGTTCAAAGGGCAGTTCAAGACGGTCACATAATCGAGTTAAGGTTTGTTGTCTTCTAAAGGGTCCATCGAGTTACTTGCACTACTTAGAACGTCTTTAGACTACGGAAAAATCCAACAATTGGAAATTTCCCGACAGGGGAAAAATTGGGTATTTATATCCGGTCGAACTTTTTAACATATTCTAAAATTTATCCGGAAAGCCACACAGACAAAATTTGATACTCCGATCGAAACACCGAATCCCCAAAACAATCCCAGAAAATTAAACTCTTGAATAAATATTAAAAAATCCCAGAAAATCCAGCACCCGAAACCATGAATTACTGTAAAAATTTTTTAGGATAATACAATAATACGGCCGCGGAACCGCCGCATAAGCAGGGCTTATGCCGCGGTTCCGCCGCGTTCTGGAAGCTTCAATGGAAAAATTTTGTATCGTAATTCTTAGTTTTTCCTGCTGAATTTTTTACGAATTTTTAATTTTGAAAAATCCACGTTTTCAGAAAACGTCCAGAGAGCACATTTGAGTTGGGGTTTCGGGTTCGTTCGGGTTTCAAATTTCGTCTGGACTTCGCCTAAGGCTCTAGCTAGGCTCTGATACCACTGTAGGGTTCCTAGGCACCCTAATGAGGTCTCACAAGGCATCAACCATGCCAATTTCAAAATTAACGGTGCCGAGAAACCCTAAACTACGGATCGTTGGCTAGATGTCTAGGCGAAAAGGAAACTAGTTAACACTTAACTATAAGAATACGGAAATACAACCTTTGTAGATCCGGTGCTCCACCTCCATAGCTCCGCAACGAAGTCGCCTCGCTGTCCTAGTGAATTCCCGGGCTCTAGCGTCGGCTTCAACGGAGAATAGGCGGGCTAGGTCATCGACGACGTGCCGAAGATGATCTACGTCGAAGCATCGCTAGATCAAGCTCCACCTTCACCAAGCCATGAAAACTTGTGAAGGAAACACACTCTACTACTTGGCAAGAGGTAGAGGATGAAGAAAAAGGAAGTGGGTTCACTTTAGAATTGGATTTCTCACTCATTTTCATGTTCCACCATTGTTGGTAGAAAGCTTTCTTCAAGGTTGAAGATGAAGAAGAAGAAGATAATGATATGATAAGTTAATTAGAATAGAAAAAATAAAAAGAATCCTTATCATAACATTAACTATAGTTAGGTGTAGAGAAATGACTAAGGTTAAAAGAATGGTTAGGGTTAAGCTTGAAGACAAAATGGTCATATGGTCAAAGCTTCATGAAGCTTCATCAAGCTTCATGAAAGAAAGAAAGAATGATAACCATTTTGTTTTCTTTTGTCATTTCATTTTAATCCAAATAAAAAGAGAAATGAATGGACAAATAAAAAGAAACCTTAACCATTTACTTAACCTAGGTTTAATTCTTTACACTAACCAATTTTTCATGCATCATCAAACATGATACAATCAAGTGCACAAAAATATATCGCATATACAATGCGCACATCCGAGTGAGAAAATCCATCTTAAGTGAACCAATACTAGTTAATGCAAAGTAATATATCAAATATATAATTATGCATTAAATCATTAAATCAACACTTGATTTAATGATCCGGTCATATCGCATATAACCGACTAATATCAACAGTAACAACTTATCGAATCAACACTTGATCCGATAACCCGGCTATATCGCATATAACCGATCAATGTCACATATCGCGAGAATCGAATACAGTATCACATACTGGTATCATTCTCGGTCCCGCACATATCTCATACGCGCTCCTATTTCGTTTCGCTTGAGCCAGGAAACCTTTGTGTAGGACTCTAAAGACTCGTCAATACGCCGGCAGCAGGTGATGATCATATCAAACACCCACAAGCCGCAAGCGGTCTGCTAAACGTAACGGTCACCCGGGTATTGAGCGATCAGAAGATCGACGAGCAAGCCCGCTCACACTCCAGTGAATCCAACCAGTAACACTACCGTACAGTCCGGTCTGATCGTCTGATATGTCGCATATCTCGCCTAGGGGTGGTAAACGTCAGACCCCAATAGCTCGATAAGTCGTGTCGATTTGAGGCTCATAACGGGTCGAGAAACTACTGGTAACACTTATCAGCAATTCTCTGAGTAGCCCTGGCCAGGGACTTCCTGTTATAGCCAATCGAACACAGTGCAACATCAACTCCCTATACCGGGAGAGACGAATCCCCTCCTATCGCTCATTGCCTCCATGTGACTCGGGACTGTACCCAAAAACCACCGTTTTGCACGCCCTCTTGGACGTGGTAAGATGGAAATCAAAGCACAGTGGGAACCACACAAGACTCTATGACGATCTCGGGTCAACAGACTACTCTGTACCAGTGTCACCAGAGAACTGCCATCTGACGTAAGGTATAATACCATCTGGGAGTTCTCGGCGAGTCCGTCCAGTGTACCCAGTCTCTACTGAGCACCCGTATATCATCTCTGATGTCAAACACCAATGGATATGGGATCATCCATCGCCCATCTGTATGGGTCGAGAAGGTATACGCTAGTCTACTCTGGTATATCGATGCCCCGTCTCGATACACCCACGACTAGGGACTTTCAAGGATGTACTTATGGACTACCATGTCCCCACTAGTATGATCCGCATCATAGTCCAGGTAGTCAAGTACAGATCCTAAGGGTTTTACCAACATGTAACAGAGAGACAATTAGTGTACACGTTAAGGTAAAGATCAACCAGATAGCATACTATCATGTCGAGCAAGAAAGTCCTCCCTATATATGTCCCAGCATCCACTACAATATACATCCAATGTACAGTAATGGCCTCTAGGGCATACATATAACCAACACCTTGGGGGTATGGGGAAATCGAAAGTGTAGCTTAAAGGGATATTTCTTGATCCATAGTCCCGGGAGATAACGGGACAGAATCATTCATGATTCTTACTACCTGATCTGCAGTCCCGGGGGATAATGGGACAGAGCCATTCTAGGTTCATACATCTTGATCCGTGATCTTGGGGGATAACGGGGCATATGTTTTTGAGTTATATGGAGGAGTACATTAATTGATTTCAAAGGCTTGAGAGTAGATAACCCAGTAGTATAGTCTATATTTCTCACTGCACTTCACCTGCACGTATACACTTCACTATTCCATATCCATGTTTACTTGTTACATTCATGTTACTGTTTATATTCATGCCTCCATATCTCGTTGCATCCTGGTTATATTTTTAATGTTTGGTATTATGACGCACTGACGTTTGGGTTTTGCATGGCCCGGTTCCTTTATCTCTTTCGCAGGCTGACCAAGAGTATTTTAGCCATCAGGCCGAGCAGTGAAGATCTTATTAGTTTTAGTTTAGTTTAGTTTCCTTTCCGCGGTTTTGTTTTTCCTGACGTGAGCCCGTATTTGGGTCGTATTCCAGATGTTGCTGTTATTGGATTTATTGCTTCCGCATATTTATATTTCTTGACTCGTTTATTCTGGAAGATGGACATGTACTAGTTAGTTTTATATTTTTACTGTTCTTGATATCTTATAGACAGCTGTGATGTGACTGTGGAGGGATATTTTCTAGCCACAGGTTGCATGGTTGGCTCTGTCACGTACCGATCGTAGTGCACTCTAGGAAGTGGGGTGTGATAAAGATGTACTATAATTTCCTCGATGACTGTGACAAGGAGACTTACATCATGTGATGATGACCCTACTAATTATCAGCAGGCCATGGAAAGTGATAAATTATGACTAATGGCTGGATGCTGAGTTATCCTAGTTGGACTGCATATACTGCAACAAAGTGTGGACTTTGTTGCATCTCCTGAAAGGTGTAAAACCCATTTGGAACAGGTAGATCTTTCGAGATCTGTGCAAATGGAAATGTACTAACCTAATAAGGTTAGACTTGTAGTAAAAGGTTTTCATCAAATACCAGCTATGGATAGTGATGAAACTATTACTTTAGTGTCTGTGCTGAAGTCCATACGGATATAACTTGTCACTGCTATTTTTCAAGACTATGATATCTGGCAGATGGATGACTATAATGTCTTTCTAAATGATGATTTAGAAGTATGCGTATATATGACTCTGCCAGAGGGTTATCATAATTAGTGGGAGCAGCAGAAGGTGTGCAAGTCATTTAGTCTATTTATAGACTAAAGCAGGCATAGCGAAGATGGATCATCTGTTTTGATGTCACGGTAAAAATGTTTGACTTCATCAAAATAAGTGATGAACCTTGTTTACCGTCAAAAGATCGGACCGAATCGTTGGGACGTCTAGCCTAAATTTAGGGGCAGATGCTATTTGGATTTATCCATCCACCTCTCCGAAGATACCAAGTTGATTTATGACACCGTATATCGGAGATTTGGATAGATGCGACTGTTGTAGCAGACTTTATTAGATTCCTCCTCATCTGTGAGGCGTTTTTGATTTCAGGGACGCTCTTCCCTGCAGGCGTAAGCCCCTGCAGTTAATTACGTTATTGCATTACGATAACCACTTTCTCCTTCTCCGGCAGTTCACCACGTGTCGTGTGTATTTTTGTTTATTTTGGTTGCCCATGGATTGTATACGGAGACTATTTTATGTCGTCACTCATAGGGCGCGAATTAGTCCAAATCCGTATATTTTTAGATTTAGGATTTTGAACTTAGGTTATATTTTCCTTTAGTTCAAAAATATTTTGTTTGGTTTAAGGACCGTTAATCTAATTTGAGATTAAGATCCACTTAAACATATGAGCATTTGGGCCAAATTTATTTTTAACTAAGGACACGTTAGTCCTGTTTGAGACGAAGATCAACTTAGCAACATTTCAAGGATCATCATTTTTTTATTAAAATCCAACAACAGAGCATTTAGTCTCAGATGCTAGAAATTTCAGAGAGAGACTTTTAGCCAATTTAGGCTTGGTCTGCTCAGTCTTTTCTTTTTTCTTTTTCTTTTATTCAAAAGTGTTAAACACTTATTTAGGTTCTGTTTGCTCAACTCTTTTCCTTTTATGCAAAAGTGATAAGCACTTGTTTAGGGCTCTGGCGCTCACATGTGTATCATGTGAAGCACTCAGTCATGGACGCTGCCCAATAAGTGCTAAGCACTTTAGTCATTTTGACTGAATATGAAGTGCTAAGCACTTTTGTATGGCGTCCATGTGAGGAGCACGTGCGGCGCCGTCTCGTTTTATTTTGTTAGGCACCTATGTGTTTTTCACGTAAGGGGCTGGTGCTGCCCAATCAGTGCTAAACACTCAGCCGTTTTGGCTATATATAAAGTGCTAAGCACTTTTACCCAAAGCTCACGTGTTTTTCATGTGAGACGCTACCCTTCTGTTTTGGGGGCCCATATGTTTTTCACGTAAGGCGCTTTGAGTCCTTTGTTGGGTGCGCCCACATGGGAAGCACGTGAAGCGCTAATTCCTTTTCTTTTCTAGAGATCGAATCTCTGTTAATAGCATTTTTGACCGTTAATGATCACCAAGATCTTTGTTTTAAAGATCTGGGATCAAGCTTTTTTTAAGAACTAAGTCTTATGTTTTTTCTTTTATAAGCGCTAAGTTTCTTTTTAGGGTTAAACTCTATTTTCAAAGGAATTAAATTCGCAGAACATAGTTCTTTTTCTTTCTTTTTTAACCTAGTTATTTTCCCCTAAACTTTGAGTTTGAAGAGCAGAGTTTCCCCGATGAGAATTGAATTCTCAACTTGTGGGAGATTTGCTTTGCAAATCTCAAATCAGAGAAAGAACTAAGTTCTTGTATGAAGGGTTAAACCTTTATTTCCATTTATACTAGACAAAGGAGATATTTTGATCTCTTCTTTTTCTTTACATAGAGTTTGAAAGGAGGGAGACCTTCTTCTTTTGAGAATTAAATTCTGTGTTTTTCTTTTTGTGGAGAAACTTATGGGGTCAATCCTCTATATGAGACTTGAAGTCTCGGGTCATTTATATAGGAGAGGCAAATTTGTTAATTTGTTTAGAAAATCTCTCATTGAGAGATTATAATTGATTGTATTGGTCTCAAATATTATTTAAGGAATTTTATCTACCGTTGGATGTTTAATCCAAGGATTTTTGTTTTACAGAAAATGTTTTCTTGTTTTTAACAAGATTAGGGAAATATTTTCCTATATATAGAATTTATTCTATTAAACGGTGATTTTTAATCACCATTGGATTTTTGATCCAAGGGCTCTCTGTTTTACAGAGAACAATTTTTCTTTGTTTGTAAAGATTGGGAAAATATATTCCCAAAATAGAATTTAATTCTATCATTAGATTTTTGATCCTACCGAGAATATCTTTCTCACTTAGACACTTAGAAAGATTAGGGAGATATTTTCTCCTAGTAGAATTTAATTCTATTATTTTATAATTTATCATCACCATTGGATTTTTGATCCAATGGCTCTATTTAACAGAGGATATCCCAGATTTTAGGAAAATATCGCCCATATAGAATTTAATTATACCTGCATTTATTTTGGACGTCGGCGCTCATGTGTTGTGCACGTGGGAGCCACTTAAGAATTTAATTCTTATATATGATAGATGCTCCTGCGCTTTGCACATTGGTGCCCGCGTGAACTTCACGTGCGGCGCTACCATAGGATTTAATCCTATAAAAGGTTGGCACCGACGCTCTCGTGGGGAGCAGGTGAGGCGCTGCCTTATTTGATTTTAACAAAGCTTGGCTCTTTTTATTATGTTTAATTATTAGGGGAAAAAATGCCCCCACTGTTTTTTTTACATGACTTACACATGAGTGCAACGGTGTCACGTTTACTACCGTTGGATCACATAGGAAGTTGAACCGTTCCCCCCACATCTTATAAATAGGGCCTTAGGTCCTTCAGATGACTGCTATTTGTTCATCTTCTTTCTTGAACCTTCCTTTCTTTCGAGAATTTAATTCTCGTTTCCTAGAGCTTAGATCTTTGTCCCCCAGAACTCTTTTGAACAGAGTATACTCTACCAAATTTCTTTGTAAGAACTATGAATAGAGCTTAGCTCTTAACCCCTTTTGAGCATATATATTTTCTCAGTTTTGGATTTTAAGTTCATTTTAGATTCAATAGAGCTTAACTCTCTCTCGATCTCTTGGAGATCTAAAAAAACCTTTATTTTTATGGATCGTGGATCTTAATGTTCTCATCCAAGACTTGAGAATCTTTGATTCTCCTTCTTAGGGTTTTACCCTGCTGTCGATCATGACATTTTTTCTGGAATTTGATTCCATCGATTAACCCATGAGTTTTTCTAACATGGGGCTCTCTGGGATTTAATCCCACTATTTGAGGGAATTTAATTCCATTTGTTTTGCAGACCTTAGCTCTGATTTGGATCTTAAGAACTTTGGGAATTTTATTCCTTTTACTGTTCTTAGATGTTTTTTTTTCCTTTTCTGTAATTTTTGGGGGTTTTAATCCCTTCTTCTTCTTTTTTACAGATTTGAATCTGCTGTTTGTTTTAAAAAACCCACCTTTCGGAGAATATTGGGAGTTTTTAACTCCGTTGTTTAATGAGCACATTTAATGAGAATCCTTTTGGATTCTCACAATAGACACATGTCTCATCATTGATGAGACACCACCTTGATTTTGTGGGACCCACTGTTTTTTTGGACTTTAGTGACTAGTAATTCAATCGCTAACTCTCTACTGGGTTTTCTTTTCAGGTACCATGGCTTTTGGTTCCTTTTTTCCCTATGTTCGTTCGAAGAGTGCTTTTGCTGACGCTCTGACTGATTGTGAAGTCCTTGCTTTAATCCGGGACTACGATCCGGAATGGAAATCTCTTCATCTATACAGCTTATTATCCGGGGTCGGCGCAACTTTACTTGTGAGGTGCCATGAGAACCGATCCTTTCGATTCATTATGTTGACCCTCCACAGATTGCTTATGCTGTGGAAGAGGTCAATTGGACTGCGGAGGGTCGTCTTCAACCATCCATGATATCGATACCAGTCCAGCCGCCGATGGCCCTAGATATTTTGAGGTGTCACATGTGTTAAGGAGAGGCTCGTCCTTGGAATCAGGTTTATATAATAGGAGTGATCCCTAGACATTCAGCTAGTTTCCTCTAGTGGGCCCGCTACATCTTATCGGCCAAGAAGTCGTTGGTGGTAAAACCCGGTTATACCCGGCGGTCTACACATCTCTTTTCTATTACCATACTCCTCATGTGTGGTGGGTTAAATCTTACTTAGAACAGTGGAATATTCCGACCCACACGTTTTTATTATCGGACCGGGAGGTATCGATTTCGCTGGAAGAATTCGCAGATATTTCTGGGTTACCCATCAGAGGAGAGAATTATGAGGAGATACTTCCTCCAGACGAGTATATCTTCGCCACCGAATCGGTATTCATGGGTCTTACTCCGGAAAATGCTATCCAACACAAGTTTCCGAGTCTGATCAAAGTGTTGAATATTTATGAAAGCTTGTTTTTGGAGTCCGAAGGGCATTAGGTTAGCTTTACGGACTTTGTCGCCCATTTCCTTCGTCCGGAGTTTTTATCGAAGAAGGTTGCGATGTTTTCCAAGCTTGATGATCCGTTCGGGTTTGGCTTAGACAGACTGCCGACTGCAGATGCGGATTTGAAACAGTTCTTTATTCCGGACACCCCCATCGTCCCTTTTGCAGAGATTGCCGCTCCAGACATTGACGAAGAGACGTTTTTTATGGGCTTCATTAGTTTGTGGCTGAGCTGGTTTTCACTTCCAATGCATCTTCTCTACATGAGACCGTCTGTTTTCTATCCGGCTCATCGTGTTGCGGCGGGGACACATGTGGCTGTTGGGGTTGCAGGATTGGACTATTTATATAATGGCCTAAGTATAGCAACCGACACCACCCAGCCGGGTTTGAAGCCCGTAAATCTCCCTTTACATTATTTCACCTCATGGATCGAGATGCATGTGTTGGGTG
The DNA here is from genome assembly GCA_030015575.1 of Agapanthus africanus. Classification (NCBI taxonomy): domain Eukaryota; kingdom Viridiplantae; phylum Streptophyta; class Magnoliopsida; order Asparagales; family Amaryllidaceae; genus Agapanthus; species Agapanthus africanus. Next base: position 106,503,272 of record CM057343.1, on the reverse strand, counting down.
CCTTTGGTGTGCATAAGCGGCCTAAATTTTATGAAGGGTACAATTTCTCCCGGGTCATGCAACTGGTCGACGCTTCTTCTCCGGACCAAACACAGCGAGAGTCTCGGCGATTGTTTCTACGTTCGCACATGGTTGGAGACAGCATAACCTTTGTTGTTAGGGTCCTGACCATTGGTAAAGAACCCTCCAAAGTGGTCCAGTCGCTTCATGATGTCTTCAAGGATGGGGTTTCTGCTTTAAGGGCCTGGGAAATCGTGCATTTGTATTCCATCAGGCCGGGTTTCTGAGTATTCAGGAAAAATGCCTGGGTGTTATTCATGAGGTATAACTTGCATCGCTTTGCTCAACGATCCGGTTATAACCAAGGCAGTCCCCTCGAAGCATTTCTCGTCGATCCGGTTGCTTCAGAGGAGAGCATTCGCAACGTGGTGCATCGTTTTATGCGGCTGAACACAAGGTCTTATTTTTTGATTGCTGAGCTGAGTCATATCCCGAAGGCCTCAAATGCGTACATAGCCTTGTATCAGCATGCGACGAGCGTCGTTATCAAATAAGAAAGGCGGATGCTCCTTGATCACAGGGATTCTGTCCCGGCCAGTAATCCCGCGGTTCCACTGAAACGACAAGCAATTGTTCGTCCTTCCTTGAGAGAGAGCGACACGGTTGTAGTTCTGCAAGCCTTTCTAATGGTGTCGACAGCTAGGCCATGACCGGACGTAAGTGCTTCAGGTGACGTGATGGCTGCAGCATCTTTTGAGTCGGGTATTGGCTCAGAAATCGGGACTCGCCTTCCTAAAAGGCATGCAAAGCGAAAGCTCTTATCGTCAGGTGTTGTTGCCAGCTCACAGAAGAAGAAGAAGAAATCCCTGTTCTCGGCTAATGTTGTGTATGGTCAACAACCTCATGCACCCTATAGCGAAGGCTTGTCCAAATATGGCACCAACATCAATCTTTTTGAATCTTCTATTGATGAGAACACAACAACCAATTTTCAAGCTGCTATTGAGAATTTTGAGTGATTAGCCCGCGAGCAAGCAGCGTTTGCTTCTCTTGCAGCATCAGGTATATCTCATTTATACTATTTTGTATATTTTAGAGTTTATTGCGCTTTACTAACACTTCGTTCTTAACAGGCATCTCTACTGAAGAGGCTCTTTTGGCGTCCCTTAAAACATTCGAGGAAGAGGAGAGGCTTCGTACTTCTATGTGCCTTGGTATGGTTCATTTTGTGTCGCCTTTAAAATATTTAGCTCATTTTTTCCACACACTTCCCTTTTTTATTACAGGAACAACTGCAGCTTGTGCTGTTCCGAGTGCAGTGCCATCTTTAGGTGGTGGTGCGGAGGATATTCCTCCCTCGATGGCACCTACGGAACCTTCAGAGCTACCAACTACCATTGAGGCCATCCCAAGGCCACTGCGGGAAGCGTCGCTAAAACAGTCGATGACGGACATTGTAGCAGATCCGGAGCCTGAGTCTGATTCAGATGAAGACGTTCCTCTGTCTGTGGTTCTGGAGAAAGATCTATGTACCGTTAAAGCCGAGAAGAAGCGTCGGAAGCATGCAGCGAGGGAGCGTCAGGCTAGCTTGGCCACAGGTGCGGGTTCGCGTGAGATACGACCCCCAGATGTTCCCATGGAGGACATTCTTTCTGCTTTGTCAACGGCTCATAGGCAGATCGCGCATGCAGCTCGTGAAGAGGCTGAGCGTTTACTTCAAGGTGAGACAGATCACGATATTTTAATGAAACCTGGTAGGACTTATTTACTTTTCGAAGTTTCTTTCCATAGCAGTTTTTCTTGAATTATAACACATTTTTCCTTGAATGATACAGCAGGGCCAAGTTTAGGTGTCGGTGCTGCGGATGAGGTGCCAGCGTTTGGGGATTCTGGGTCGTCGGGCCTTCATTTTGAGTCTGACACTATTCTTGCTGCCACTTTCTCTCCTTGTGGATCCCCAATATCCACAGGTGACGCTAGGGTAACGATGGCCCTTATTGATTTGGGAGACGAAGGTGCAGACGTTGAATCCGTCATCCCGATGATGGTGGAAATCGACGAAGCTGTCATAACTAGTGATGCTCCAAATACCACTTGGTTTCTGCACCGTCAGGTATTTCACGTGTTATCACTTTTGGACCCTTAATCCTGCTAGACACATTCGCTAACATCTCCTTTATTTCTGATATAGGCATGGTAAACCATGTCGATCTGCTGATTGAAAAACCCCCGTCAGCCATCACCATGGCTGTTGTTATTCCACCAATCTCTTTCGCATCCTCCCGAGTTCTCTTGGGCTCAGCGACGGAAGGTAATGATCTTTTATTTGCTCGTTTCAGTATTGATATTTCCCCTTAAATTAATTTCTTGCCGTATATTGTTTCAATCTTGTAGGAGTGCTGATTGTTCTGCTAAAAAGTGTGTTTGTAAATACCGCAATCAAGACGGTATCGCTTAGTAGCTATCCGGGATGAGTACAGGTCATCCGCAAGGAAACGTGAACCCTTTTCTTGCTTTAGACAAGTTGATAGAAGATCAAGTGATTAGTTGTAGATCTATTTTAATACGGATGTAAAATTTATAAAGAAAAGGCTTGTAGGGTTCATAGGACTTAGTCGTAATGGATGACTAATTAAAAATGACTTCTTTTATCTTTTAATAGTTTAAAAATAGATTGATAGTGATGAATGTAGATTAGGATTTTTGGAAGAAACTAGAGTTTCCCCACTATTAACCCTTGTCCTTGCATTAATATCTATTCATGTCTAGCCCTTAACAAAACAAGTGTTAATCAAATCTCAAATCGTGGTTGGAACTATCAATAAATTGGTAGCGCTCCCAATAAGGATGTTAAAATTTATTTTGCTAAACTTTATAGACTTTAAAATGTATAAAAGAAGTTAATTGATTTTCTCATCCATTGATCTACCCTAGCCTACAAACCCTAGCAAACTAGGAATTTCTCACTCATGGTTTGAGATTTAGAAGAAAGGTTATAGAATGAAAACTTAATTAAGATGAAGAAATTAAATGCGAAAAGAAATAAACTAAGATATACCTTTATTAATCAACTATTTCATACAACTCTCCATTTAGAAAGTAGATTACAAAGAACCCTAGTTTTTGCTCTTGCTCTCTTTTGTTGGAGGTAGATGACTAGCTGATGATCATCTGGATGCGTGGATCATTTTGGACCTCTTGATCTCTTCGGTTGATCATTTTTTGATGTGAAGCTCTCGGTCCTATATATAGTCACAGAAACTAGAAACCCTAGATATCATCTGTGAATATATGCCGATAAGATCCTAACACCAAAATTTCTCATCCAACGGTCTTAGATGTGCCGCGGATCCGCCGCAAATATATCATTTGGCCGCCCAACCGTGGCACTTTGGTGGGATCAAGTTCTGGAATTTTTTTGCAGTCTTGTGTTGACATGTGGAGATCTATTCGATATCTGGATTTTGAGAATAATGCTCTGGATTTCTACCGTTTCTAAATCTTATGATTTGCTTCTATATTTCGGCAGATTTGATTCCGACATCCCGGATCTCCTGATCGGTTTCTAGACCTGAGCTAAATATTTGCACAATATCTCAAATCAAAGTGTTAGTAATATTTGGTATCTTTGAGATATTATTCTAACCATTTTATATAATATTATATGTTAAGAATATTGATTAGAAATATTTGACATGATATGCATATTTTAATTACAATATTTCATTTAAATATTATATGCATGTATTTTCCCTCATTATGTTAATTATAATGTAGAAACATATGATAATAAATTTTTTACACATAAACCCTCATATGTTCTATAACTACAATAAACACTTAGTACTTAACAATAATGGGGAAAATGTTCACTCAAATGTGCAATATTTTAGACTAATCAAATACCCTCAAACTTAATTTTGATCGTCCTGAGCAAACTAGTTATTAAAGAGAAGAAGAAAAGAAAAACCTAGCACACTTTCGTAGGCAATACGATTGCACTGAGCACGTGCAACAAGCCTTAAAATCTCTAGGTGTCCCTAGTAGGAGGAGTGCTGTCTTCTGAGAGTTTTCAGCGGATTATACCCACAAAATCCCATAATAAAAGAAAGATGATGAAAGTTACATACAAAGATAAAGAACATATAAAAGAAAGAACTTGAAAATAAGAGTTTCAAACTACACTAGCTTTTAGTAGCCATGAGCCCAATCTTAATAGTCATGAAAAGATTTCAGAAGTCACATCATCCCTCAATAAAACATCTCTTTTAGTCTTCCTCCCTACCTTTATTCCAAACATCGATCATATACCCCTACGTGTGTGTAAAAGACATCGCTACACTTAGAGAATTCAATTCAAGCTATCATACTCTTGTCCATTTTCCTTAGTACTTTTTAGTCGGTGAATATTTTAGATGGAATTGCTCACATATTCTTCATGCGATCGTTAATACTTCTTGAGATATTAATCAACCGATTACCAAATGTGCTCACTTAATTAGGCATAATTAGCAATATCCTAATCTTGCAAGATCTAAAACTTAGCAGTGGCTCCCAAACCAGTTGGTCTAAGGCACTAGGCGATAAGGCACTCACGCTATATTTTTTTATGCTGCCTTAAGTAATTACAAAACCAGTGTTCATTTTTCTTCACCATATTTTTCCATTTATATATATATATATATATATAATCTTCATACTAAGGCTTTTAGATAAGAGCATTTCAAGGTATCCTCTACTATCCTAAGTTTCAAGATGTGTGCATGTGCGTAAAGTAGGGTATCAATGTTCAGATGTTTGGAATCAAGATTAGAGACTATTTTTCAGATTTATTTCTATCCTCGGATTAGTAATTCCTTTATCTTACTAACCGTTAGGATAACGACTCATAACTACCTAATACTAGTTTTGATATAAAATATCTAATTTTCTTGCTTTTCTTAAACCTCTTCTTATCTTTCATATGTATTATTCACATTCTAGCTTTTATTATCAAAAAAAATTGTGCTTTTATTTAGTATAATGCAAAAAAATGGTGCGTAAATAAGCACAAACCTTCCCAAAGCTATTTGCAACAGTGTCCTCACTGATGTCATTTTTACGTTTAAAAACCTGTAGACTTGGGAGGAAAAATTCTCAATTATTAGCACAAGGGGAAAAAATGTTAATAACAGTGAAATCCTCCCCCAAACTTATTTTTGGCTCATAATTTTGTAAAAATTTGTTCTTCTTTCAGGAGCCAGAATATTTTTCTCCCCCCAAACTTAAGTAAAACAGTTTTAAACATTTAAAATTATAAAGAGGGGGTAAGGTTATTAATCGATGCAAAGCTTTACAAAAACCAAAAGTCAACACCAACCATTCAAATATTTTATCGATGTAACAACATAATTGGTGGAAGATCATAGATGTGAAGAAATGGGTAGATAAGAAGTGTAATCGCTCAGGTTTTCGTCTCGGGTGGTGGAGACGAATCAGTGATGGTGCACTACTCACATTCTCGTTCTTGATAAGAAGAAGGGGTGGCTGTTCAACTTCTTTGGATGGGGGTGTTAGTTATATGTACTCCCTAGAGGCCATTACTGTACATGTGATGTATATTGTAGTGGATACTTAGACATAAATAGGGAGGACTTTCTTGCTCGACATGATAGTATGCTATCTGGTTGCTCTTTATCTTAAAATGTACATTTATTGTCTCTCTATTACATGTTGATAAAGCCCTTAGGATGAGTACTTGACTACTAGGATTATGATGCGGATCATACTAGTGGGACAGAGGTAGTCGGCAAGTACATTCTTTAAATGTTCCTAGTTGTGGGAGTATCGAGACAGGGCATCGATACTCCAAAGTAGACTAGCGTATGCGCTTCTCGACCGATATGATAGGCGATGGATGATCCTATATCCATTGGTGTTTGACATCAGAGAAGGTATACGGGTGCTCAGTGGAGACTGGGTACACTGAACGGACTCGCCGAGAACTCCTCGATGGTATTATACCTATCGTCATATAGCAGTTCTCTGGTGTGATTCCCACTGTGCTTTGATTTCCACCATACCACGATCAAGAGATCGTGCAAAAATGCGGTTTTTGGGTACAGTCCCGAGTCACATGGAGGCAATGAGCGATAGGAGGGGACTCATCTCTCCGGGTATTGGAAGTTGATGTTGCGCTATGCTCGATTGGCCATAACAGGAAATCCCTGGCCAGGGTTGCTGAGATCTACTGGTAAGTGTTATCAGTAGTTGATCGAACCGTTATGGACCTTGTATCGGCATGACTTATCAGGCTATTGGGGTCTGACGTTATACCACCCCCAGACTGTGATATGCGACATATCTGACGAAGAGACCGGACTGTACAGTAGTGTTACTGATTGGATTCGCAGGAGTATGAGCATGCTTGCTTGTTGATCTTCTGATCGCTCAATACCCGGGCGGCCGTTACGTTTAGCAGACCGCTTGCGGCTTGTGGGTGTTGATATGATCATCACCTACTGCCGGCGTATTGACGAGTCTTTAGAGTCCTACACAGAGGTTTCTTGGTTCATGCGAAATGAAGTAGGAGCACATATCTGATATGTGCGGGACCGAGATTAATACGATATGTGATACCGTATTCTATTCTCGCGATATATGATATCGGTCGGTTATATATGATATAGCCGGGTTATCGGATCAAGTGTTGATTCGATAGATTGTTATATTTGATATTAGTCGGTTGTATGTAATATAGCCGGATTATTAAATCAAGTGTTGATTTGATAATTTAATGTATAATTATATATTTGATATATTAAGTTACATTGACTAATATTTGCTCACTTATGATTTCTTATTCTCACTTGTGTGCATTAGTATATATGTGATATATATTAATGTACATGTTTTTGTGTCATGCTTGATGATACATGCTTCATTGGTGTGTGTATGAGTTACACCATACTTGCTATAATGTAGGGTTATTAATTGATTGAGTAATTCAAAATTTGTTGAATATTGGTCATGGCTAGAAGCTTCGATAACCATTGACTAAGTCCATAAGTTTTGTTTTGCTTAAGATATTTATTAACCCAACCATTATCCTAACCTATGGTTAAGTCTCTACATGAGTTAGTGTATGACACTAACTCACCCATGGTTGCTATTCTCACCTCATGAGTTCATTCTTCATCTTATCACTTCATCTTCTTCCTCATGAGAAAAAGCTTGCTAGAGTTTTTTTAAGTGATGAAATAATGTGAGAAAAAGAAATCTAAAGAGAGCCCACTTCCTACTTCATCATCCTCTACTATTAGCCATTTAGTTTAGGGTGTTTGCTTCACTAATCTACCATTAGTGAAGAGGTAGCATGAGCTTGAGTCTCCTCGACGTAGATCATCTTCAGCCTCGAAGACTTCGAGCAAGTTTGCATCTTTCACCTTGTGGATCCTTTCAAGAGTTCAGAAGATCATTACTCACAGCGAAGGGACTTCTACACGGAGCATTTGAAGTGAAGGACCGGTCTACAAAGGTTGTATTCCGCATTCACTTAGTTTTAAAGTTGTTTACATATCGTTTTGTTTAATTCTCTAGTTAAGATTCTAGGGTTAGGGTTATTTAGAACGGCAAAAATTTGAAAATGGCATGGAGGATGCCTCCCGAAACCTTATTGCCTTGCTAAGTAACCCTACAGGGGGTTGATTCATCACAACTCCTAAGTCTTCTAGGAATGCGAGCTCTTCGGCAAAAATGTCTTCAAAACTTCCATCGATATTCCGAATGATAGTCTCATCGGAAAGGAAGTTATGAAACTCGGATAGCTTGACTAAATCATTTGACAAGTCAAAGGGTTCGGACTTAGGTGTGAACTTGTCGACAGAAGGGTCTTCACGTGTATAATAATTAGTAGGATCGGTATCGTGAAGCTCCTCAAATTCGCAACTGTCGGAAGCTATCTTCTCGACAGAACATACATGAGCATAGGGTTCGAATGGTTGACTTCCTTGCTTGTAGATGTTAAGCTCAATTTTCATCTTCCCAAAGGACAGGTTCATGGAACCATTACGACAATTTATCACTTGTAGTTTGCATCTTTCACCTTGCGGATCCTTTCAAGAGTTCGGGAGATCATTACTCGCAGAGAAGGGACTTCTACATGGAGCATTTGAAGTGAAGGACCGGTCTATAAAGGTTGTATTCCGCATTCACTTAGTTGTAAAGTTGTTTACATATCGTTTTGTTTAATTCTCTAGTTAAGATTCTAGGGTTAGGGTTATTTAGAATGGCAAAAATTTGAAAATGGCATGGAGGACGCCTCCCGAAACCTTGCTGCCTTGATAAGTAACCCTACAGGGGTTTGATTCATCACAACTCCCAAGTCTTCTAGGAATGCGAGTTCTTCGGCAAATATGTATTCAAAACTTCCATCGATATTCCGAATGATAGTCTCATCGGAAAGGAAGTTATGAAACTCGGATAGCTTGACTAAATCATTTGACAAGTCAAAGGGTTCGGACTTAGGTATGGACTTGTTGACAGAAGGGTCTTCACGTGTATAATAATTAGTAGGATCGGTATCGTGAAGCTCCTCAAATTCGCAACTGTCGGAAGCTATCTTTTCGACAGAACATGAATGAGCATAGGGTTCAGAGGGTTGACTTCCTTACCTGTAGATGTTAAGCTCAATTTTCATCTTCCCAAAGGTCAGGTTCGTGGAACCGTTACGACAATTTATTACAGCATTGGAAGTTGCTAAAAAAGGCCGACAAAGAATCACCGGAATTTGGTTTCGTGGGTTTGCCACATGCTGTGTATCTAAAACAATAAAGTTCACATGGAATATAAATTCCCCGACTTTGATTAACACATTCTCTAGCTCACCTCTTGGTTGGGTGATAGTTCGATCGGCCATCTGGAGAGTGCAATGCACAGGTTTCAACCTTCCTATGCCTAATTGCTCATAAACTGGGTATGGAAGCAAGTTAACACTAGCACCTAAATCGAGTAGAGCATGATTGATATTTTCACCCCCAATAGTTATAGATATTATAGGACAACAAGGATCCTTACGTTTCATGGGTACCAATTGGGTAAGAGAATTGCTCATATTACTCGCTAAGAAAACTTTTTTAGGTACTTGAGTTTTCCTCTTCCTAGTGCACAAGTCCTTTAAAATTTTCGCATAAGAAGAAACTTATTTGATAGCATCTAGGAGAGGAATATTTATGTTAACGTTCTTTAAAATGTCCACAATCTTCTCCATTTGGGGACTTAGTCTGTTGGCCCTTAACCTGTTTGGGAAAGGTGTGTTATCAATAAGGGTTGGGTCTAACTTTTGAGGAGAAGTTTGTAGGGATAGAATTGATCCCAAATTAGATTTAGGATGGTCGTAGATGGTAATTCCTTTAAGGAAATGGGCTGAGGGTTTGAGCCTAGTGGGAAACGGAGAATAGGCTCGGAAGAAAATGTTGGATTAGACGAAAAAGGAGTAGAAGTAGTAGCCAGGGTATCATCAATATCATCTTCAAAATGTTCCCCAACTTGGTTGTGCAGCACTCTTCCCGATCTTAACGTGGTTACATCACTCACGTTATGATGTTGTTAGTTAAAAGCGATGTTTGCGCTTTGTGAGTGGCCGGAATTTGGTAGAGCTTAAGATAGAAGTCTTCCTTTCTCTCTCTCACTCATTGCGGCGTTTAACTGTGCAAGTTGTGCTTCTATCGATTTTATGGTTTCTCCGTGGGAAGCAGTGTGTTGCACTAACGTTTGGATAGAAGACGTTAAATTAGCCGTCGTTTGTGTAGACTGTTTAATGAACATTTCCAAGTTTCGTTCGAGTGCAGAGTGTAAGTACATGGCGGCACCCCGGTCGTCAATCCGAGGACAAAATGCGGAAACGATAATTTACTTTAAACTTTTTAACCGGCACCACCACGCACAATAATCCCGGATCGGGCCATTAATCTAATCCTAGCTAACTAGAGAAGAGGTAGAGAGATATACCGAGCGATCTGTGTCCTTCGGTCTTCTCGTCGTCGTCCCGATCTCCCGCGGAATCTCTGGTCTTCACCTCCTCGCCGGAAGGGCACCACGTCGCCATCTTCTTTTACGGGCCCCCACCTCTGGACCGAGGCAACTCGGGCATGAAGTTGGCGAGCCGACGTGCCCAAGAATTGCTGTAGATGAAGTGTAGAACTCTATGTGTCTCTAGGGGTTGAAGTTGCCATATTGGTGGAGGAAATGAACTATATACTTTTTGGATGAACTTGGGAATTTTTTTTTGGAGCATCAAGAGAACAAAAAATCACCCTCCAAAAATTGTCACCACCACACAAAAATTGTGGCCGGCCTCCTCCTTCAATTAAATGAGAATAGAATTGAGAGAAAAGTCAAGGAGGAGGAAGCTATCATGCAAGAGAGAGAAAAACATGTGATGATGAGGAATTATCATCACAACTAAAGCCACACTCAAAAAGCCCATCATCAAACCACAAAAGTCAAGCTATGATGAAGTCAAGAAATCAAATGATGGTGCAACCATCATGAAGCAACAATATGCAAAGACCACCCTCCACAATGCTCATTTGCACAATTGCAAATAAGCCCTCCTCCACCAACTTTCAGCCAAGGAAAGATACAAAGGAAAATGGCCGAAACGGAAAGCAAACTGGCAACTTCATAAAACTGATCCCGTAATAAATTACAGGAAACCCCGCTACTGTATATACATACCCGCACTTGTATTCCGACCGAATACAAATGCAATGAGACAAAATCTACACTGTACAATACTAGGATCCGGCTTAAACCAAAGCCCGCTAGTATTATCCGTCCGATCATGATCCGTGCAATACCGCACATATAAGATCGAACCCTGCCATATCTCCATACGGCCTCTACAGCGTTTCACCCGAAACTTGAGCAACTGTCTGTGGGGGACTCTAAAGACTCGTCAATACTTTGGCTGTAGATTTAACCACTAGCACGTCAGAGGTATTAGCCATACGTGACGGGCTACCAGCTATTGACCAAAAGGGACGTCTGTGAGCGAACTCATCCTGACACCCTACTGAGCCTGTCAGTGACAATATCCGTACAGTCTAGTCCATTCGTCTATGAGAATCGCATGGCGGGCCTAGGGGGTTGGTAAAAGTCAGACCCCCAAAGCGGTACAAGTCGTGTCGGAGTGTAGCCCAGAACACCCTGAGATATTACTGGAATACCTACCAGTAAATCTCCTGTCTTGGCCAAGGACTTCATGTAAGGGCTCTCCTAGACACAGCGCGACCTCACCCCCAATACCGGGAGAGACGAACCCCTGCAAATCCGCTCACTGCCTCCATATGGCTCGGGACTGTACCCAACTAAAACCTGTTTGCACGTCTCCTTTGAGTGTGGTAGGGTAGTAATCAAAGTACAGTGGGAACTCACACGAGACAAATGACAATCTCAGGTCAATGAACTAACCTGTACACATGTCACCAGGGAACTGCTATCTGACGTTAGGTATAAGACCAAATAGCATGTTCCCGGCGAGTCCTGTCCGGTGCACTCATAACCAAATGAGCACCTGTATACATCTTAAGTGAACCAACTGACACCAGTGGCTTATGAAACCGGCCACCGCCCCTCGTCGGGGTCTCGACTGTATACACTAGTCTACTCTGGAGTATTGATGCCCTGTATCGAAACTCTCATGACTAGGGACCTTTTAAGGATGTGCTTATAGACCCCAGCTCCTACGTATATGATCGCCTTCATACTGCTGGCAGTCAAGCAAGAATCCTAGGGGCTCTATCAACGTGCAATAGTGACCTGTAAGGTCACCTAAAGCAGTACACGATGATAAAGATAAACCAGATAGCATACTATCATCTTGAGTAAGACTGTCTTACTGGGACAGGTCCTCCGTCAATCATTGCAATCACGTGCCTGTAATCCAATAATTGACTCTGAGGGCACTATCTCCAAAAATCTCCCACTTGCACTCAAGGCTAATTATTGCGATATCGCATACTCATAGCCCGTGTGATACCGAACACCCAACTCCTCTACTAGTCAGTCTCACAAAACCCGTTTGCAAAACTATTGCGTTCGAGGAATAGCCTCAGTGAGTGGATCCGCTTTGATGTTTCTTTCTATGTCTCTCTTTATCTCAAGTTCGCGGAGAAGGCCATCTCCCGAAATGAGCAATACCTGTCTTAGAATAATTCTGGATATCTGATGGGACCTAGCTCATAAATGAACTCCAAATCTAAACTTCTTAGACTATATCGTCAACTGAACTTAATCAGTATCCTGCGTCATGCCTCCCTCAGCATCCCCTTGGACCACCTGTCCAAAATACTGCCCCTCGTCAGAAGAAAAACTATAACTCTGACAACCTCTCTGTCATCCATGTCACCTTGGAAGCCTGGAGTGATAACTGTCTCCTAAAAGAGACTGTCGTTATCATATCCCTAGAACATCCACTTATGTTCTAAAACTGCTTCCGTTCGTTTCTCCAGGATTGGATCAATATCAATTTATTGCATCCACTGCAAAAACAACATCTGGTGTGGTACTTGACATCTCATGATTGACTCAATTGCCTAAGCAAGTGATCTGGCAATAATGCACATCCCTCTCCCCTTTAGTCTGTAAGACTCCTTTAGAGAGGGTGACTCCATCGCCTGCAGGTATACTACCGTGCCAGGAGTCGTGCATTCTAAAAACTCTTAGAATGCTGTCTAAGTACCCTGATTAGGAAACCACCCAAATCTAGATCTATAGATCTAGTAACCAGAATGTCTTGATATTATACCCAATTCTTATGTGGAGAAACCACTATGTGACAACCAAAGTATAACCGATCGTAGTATAGGAATATCACTTCCTACTCTGTGTATGTCATCCAAATACCAGGACATCACACCCTACTACCTTCTTAACAGATCCATCCCCAATTCTGATGAAGTCAAACCTATGACTGTCACATCAGAAATAGATGATCTATCTCCACTATATCTGCTTTAGTCTATAAATAGACATAAGCCACTTGTCCACCAATGCTTCCGCTGCTTCCACTGACTACGACAACCCTCTGGTAGAGTCATATACACATACACTTCTAAAGCTAATTTAGAACGACGCTATACTCATCCTCCTGCCGGGTCTCGCAGCCTGGAACAACGGCAATGGCAAGTCTGGGTAAACAAGAACCTCCCTGTCACTGTCCTTGAGCATACCGAAGTACCTCTCGGGTGCCTGAGGTTACCCACCTTATCTGCGGAGTGGCCAATGGAATGTCAAACCAGATTGAATCTTTAGGTTCTTATCAAATTTTCAGTAATCGTTTGCGGTTCTGGAATCACTTCCAGTTCTACCATACCCCGACTTCTGTTTCTGAAAAAAAATCCATTTCTTTTAAAACTGTGGCGAGTCAAGAACAATATCACTATTGATCTTCCAGATGGTAGAAAATCAACCCTCGTCATAGCCTGGGTCAACCCACAAACAGCCATTACCGAAACGTGCTTTGAGTTATCCAGAGTCTGGTTTTAAACATAAGCCGGACAACTCCCCTTACCTTAACATCGTTAAGATACGAACTGTTCTATATCCAATACAGAAATAGAGGCACTGATTTAATTGAACCAGATTCAAATCATGCAGCTGTCTCCAGTGCATGTCAACAAAATGGAGAGAGGCCGATCAGCATTACTCAACTTAGGAGTACTTCCAATTATGAGTAACCTGAAAGAGAAGCAAGTTCTCTTAATCATTACTATCAACTGAATACCATACACAAGTATCTACATCTTCGATCACCTTGAAGAATTCTGATACTTGCAATACCTGGTTCTCTACTTTATTCATATACCTATAACTTCTCAAAACTCAGACCTTGTGTTTCTACGAAACACTTGTCTAAGAACTAGAGAAGTCATAAGTAAACCGAATATAGTACGAGGACCAACCCCTCTGTCCTAATGGACACTGGACAACATACAATACTCTGTATAAGTCCCTTGAGTCTGATAACTCACTCTCTGTGTGTCGTAGGTTGAAAACTGTACTTATGGTTAAGAAGAATTACACCGCTGTTTAATGCTCCTTACCTAACCAGCCACTGATATAGGTAAATGTCATAGACATAATTTCAAAAAGGTATATCTCACTCTATAAAAATAGACGTACAGATATATCAATTTGAAATTGGTGCATAACAGCGGATATCCAAAACCAAATATTTGCCGTCCAGCAAACAACCCAGGCGATTTCCTCAAATATCACCAATTACAACGAATTTCGATATAACGAGGACGATCACCTAATTCCCAATAATTTACTCCCACTCATCATCTGTAAAACCATACAGATGTGAGAATCATACCTGGTAAATACATACCCTGGAGCAAGTGTCTAATTGGGAAATCAGTTTTCTTTTAACAGTACACAGTGAAACTAAAACATTGAAATGTTTCGATGGAGTATCCCGGTATTCCTAGTAATGCCTCTTCCATTATCCAGATTCACAACTGTAACCTTATAATTTTTTGCCATCTCTCCAAATCCCTTTATATGTCTTTAGTCATTACCTTCTGCACAACCTCTTAGGCTAAATGGTTTTCTTCCTTCCCTACCGTTCGGAACCAGCCTATTGTTTGGAAGAAGACTATCCAATAAGCATAATGGGTGTACTGTCCTAATCCTAAGAACACTCGCAATGCGAGAGAAGGTGAAGATAAAAGGACAACCGAATAAACCTTATTCCTATTTCTCCTGAACCAGAATCCATCCCCGAACTGGAACAAGTTCCTTTCGAGTTCGTATATAACCATACGATGGAGTATCTAATAAACTGTGGATCTTCGTAGTGATACGGAGTGTCCTGGAGAAATACAAAGGTGATTTAGGATTGACGAAGAAATACTTGGTTTGGTCGTGAATAGCAGTCGCAATTTACTTTGCCCTCTTACTAATCCCTTGATATGTCTTTACTTAATACCTTCTGTACACCATCGTTAGGCTAATTGGTTTTCTTCATTCCCTACCGGTCGGCACCTGCCTATGGTTTGGAAGAAGACTATCCAATTTGCGTAATAGGTGTACTATCTCCTAAACCAAGGAGTACTCGCAACTTGAGAGAAGGTAAAAAGAAAAGACAAATGAATAGTCCTATTCGTTTTCTCCAGAACCAGAAACCATCCTCGAATAAATTCCTTCGAGTTCGTATATAACCATATGATGGTTTTATCCAATGGAATTGGACGTTCGTAGTAATACGGGGTGTCCTGGAGAAAAGGGTAAAAGTAGGAGTGGCAATGAGATTTGCAACTCTGACAATCCAAAAGCTAGTATTTTAGAAGGTTCGGTCAACTTGGTCACTGAGTCATAGTCTTAGGGTCGGGTCATGGTCGCTGCTAAAGAGAGAGAGAGAAAAGAAACACTTAGCGTGCACTCTAACCTAGATCAGAATGGTTACCAATTTATCTAATCAGGAAACCTCCCACTGTAACGTCAAATTCTTCCCCAAACCTGAAAGAAGAATTAGTCGGGATCACCCGAGGAGTAAACCAACTCATCAGTAGGAATCAGGATCCAACTATCATCGCATGATAACGTGACGGAATCTGCTCACGTTATCACACTCCAGAAGGTATGCGCATATCTGGCAAGTTTCAGTTTCTTTAGAAACTCCCGATGTGATTTTTTCCCCATGCTCTTATGACCTTGACGAAGGTCAACAAATCATAAGTCACATGTCAAGTTATACCCGTCATTGTCCAGGTTAATTTGAACCCACCCGTACAAGCCCTTGACGAAGGTCAACAAGGCTATATGACTGTCCCAAACCAACGCATCTATCTATGCAGCAGAAAGGTAACAAACAGCTACCATACACTATGCCTTGACGAAGGTCAACAAACATAGCATGAATACTACGTGCTACCCGTCTGAAAGGACGGAGGGCTACGAATGGTTTCTGGCGAAAAACCTTTAACGTAATGAACTTGATATCGTTGAAGGAACCGGATAGCTTTTTATAAAAATATAGTAATGAAAACCTTTGCTAAAGAGGTCACTCCCGGTGAAGGGATCTCGGCTCTTTCCCCGTAGAATAAGGTGCAGGATATTCCAACTGAATACTACGATGCAAAGCAAAAGTAGTCGGCTATAGTGAAGTTATTGCCCTGACGCAAACTTTTGTCCAAGGGGTCACTCCCGGTGAAGGGATCTTGGCCCTTGCCTCGTCGACTGAGGAGCTGGATATTCATAACCGAATACCACTGTGCAAAACAAAAGAGAACGCCCTTGCAATAACAGCTTTTTGAAAAGTTGTTCCAACAACATCAGAATAGGTTTGTTTAGCTTGCATTGATCCGAATCAACGCAGTCCCATCAATTGATCACACCAATAAAGAACGAAAATAATGACGTACGTATAGGCCATCCGCATTCGCCACTGGGTCCCGTCATTACCCGTTAGGTTAGTTAACTAACGACAGAGCGGGGACTGGACTAGCGCGGATGCAAAACATATACAACATCTACTAGTGTGTGTATATATATATATATATATATATATCAATATATAATATTCGCTCAAGGCGTGATAAAATGCAACATCACATAAATGAAATAAGCATCACAGAACAATACAGATATCTGGGATCCCCGGGTTTCATAGAGCCGCTACTGAAACTCGACATTCCCCTGGTCGTGTGGATAGCCTGTGCAATGAAATCCTAGACCCCTACGGGCGCGGCAAGTTACCCGCCCAAACCTGAAGCGAGGCAGCCTCTTTCAGCAACGTGAATGGACCACCCAGCACTTCACGGAATCCGGTAACTTGGGCATCCCTCCTGGGTCAACCTGTACCCCCTACGAGTGCGGCGAATAGCCCGCCAATTCTAGAGTGAGGCCCCCTTCATCTCAACGTCATGAGATGCGGGCCCGTTGCCCTCTAGAACCCGGCTATCCGTGCACCCCACCTTGGGGTAATCCTAGTACAGAAAGTAAAATATACATACAACGGGTATATCGACCTCACCCCGGTCGTGCCCCAAAAGAATAATATACAGACAGGCAGTGACGACAGTCCACATGTCGGACGCTCGTCCCGCAATATCAAATGTACATAATACAACCAAAACTGTACTACCATTGCATCTAGGCTATCCACCATGACAATCCGCAACATCACAGCACAACACAGAACATCAACATGAATGTCACGTTCGCAAATCCGTCTAACCGGGCTATAGCAGTTAGACAGGATTTACCGATCAAATAATATTCACGGTCGCAGATATAATGTAAATACTGTGAACAAACATGTTTAAAATTTTCGATCGATCAAATTTTACCAAGTGGGCCTCAAGAACTACTGTAGCACTCAAAGAAAATCTGGGCCCAAAAATAATATTCCAAAACCCCCATTTCAAAGTCAGGAGCTTTCTGTAAAATTTTGGTACACTGAACAGTGAAAGTCACGGCGGAACCGCGGCCCAAGCAAGGGTTTGGCCGCGGTTCCGCGGTGGGGTAGTGAGTTCACGAGACCAAATTTTCACGGAATGCTTAGAATTACCTGCACGTATTTCTGAAATGCACTGAAAAATTTTTAGAGCCAAAAATAATTCGACAGAAAACTGATGCAAAAAATGGGTTCTTCAGAAAATCCGTTCGATTGAAAATGTAAACACGTTAGAGCAAAGCTAAACTAGGTTAATAGCATGGCTCTGATACCAGTGTAAGTGCACGGCGGCGCCCCGGCCGTCAATCCGAGGCCAAAATGCGGAAACGATAATTTACTTTAAACTTTTTAACCGGCACCACCGCGCACAAAAATCCCGGATCGGGCCATTAATCTAATCCTAGCTAACTAGAGAAGGGGTAGAGAGATATACCGAGCGATCCGTGTCCTTCGGTCTTCTCGTCGTCGTCCTGATCTCCCACGGAATCTCCGGTCTTCACCTCCTCGCCGGAAGGGCACCACGTCGCCGGCTTCTTTTACGGGCTCCCACCTTTGGACCGAGGCAACTCGGGCACGAAGTTGGCGAGCCGACATGCCCAAGAATTGCTGTAGATGAAGTGTAGAACTCTATGTGTCTCTAGGGGTTGAAGTTGCCATATTGGTGGAGGAAATGAACTATATTCTTTTTGGATGAACTTGGGAATTTTTTTTTGGAGCATCAAGAGAACAAAAAATCACCCTCCAAAAATTGTCACCACCACACAAAAATTATGGCCGGCCTCCTCCTTCAATGAATGAGAATAGAATTAAGAGAAAAGTCAAAGATGAGGAAGCTATCATGCAAGAGAGAAAAACATGTGATGATAAGGAATTATCATCACAACTAAAGCCACACTCAAAAAGCCCATCATCAAACCACAAAAGTCAAGCCATGATGAAGTCAAGAAGTCAAATGATGGTGCAACCATCATGAAGCAACAATATGCAAAGACCACCCTCCACAATGCTAATTTGCACAATTGCAAATAAGCCCTCCTCCACCAACTTTCAACCAAGGAAAGATACAAAGGAAAATGGCCGAAACGGAAAGCAAACTGGCAACTTCATAAAACTGATCCCGTAATAAATTACAGGAAACCCCGCTACTATATATACATACCCGTATTTGTATTCCGACCGAATACAAATGCAATGAGACAAAATCTACACTGTACAATACTAGGACCCGGCTTAAACCAAAGCCCGCTAGTATTATCCGTCCGATCATGATCCGTGCAATACCGCACGTATAAGATCGAACCCTGCCATATCTCCATACGGCCTCTATAGCGTTTCCCCCGAAACTTGAGCAACTGTCTGTGGGGGACTCTAAAGACTCGTCAATACTTTGGCTGTAGATTTAACCACTAGCACGTCAGAGCTATTAGCCATACGTGACGGGCTACCAGCTATTGACCAAAAGGAATGTCTGTGAGCGAACTCATCCTGACACCCTACTGAGCCTGTCAGTGACAATATCCGTACAGTCCGGTCCGTTCGTCTATGAGAATCGCATGGCGGGCCTAGGGGGTTGGTAAAATTCAGACCCCCAAAAGCGGTACAAGTTGTGTCGGAGTGTAGCCCAGAACACCCTGAGATACTACTGGAATACCTACCAGTAAATCTCCTGCCTTGGCCAAGGACTTCGTGTAAGGGCTCTCCTAGACGCAGCGCGACCTCACCCCCAATACCGGGAGAGACGAACCCCTGCAGATCCGCTCACTGCCTCCATATGGCTCGGGACTGTACCCAACTAAAACCTGTTTGCACGTCTCCTTTGAGCGTGGTAGGGCAGTAATCAAAGTACAGTGGGAACTCACACGAGACAAATGACGATCTCAGGTCGATGAACTAACCTGTACATATGTCACCAGAGAACTGCTATCTGACGTCAGGTATAAGACCAACTAGCATGTTCCCGGTGAGTCATATCCGGTGTACTCATAACCCAATGAGCACCTGTATACATCTTAGGTGAACCAACTGACACCAGTGGCTTTTGAAACCGGCCACCGCCCCTCGTCGGGGTCTCGACTGTATACACTAGTCTACTCTGGAGTATCGATGCCCTGTCTCGAAACTCCCACGACTATGGACCTTTTAAGGATGTGCTTATAGACCCCGGCTCCTACGTATATGATCGCCCTCATACTGCTGGCAGTGAAGCAAGAATTCTAGGGGCTCTATCAACGTGCAATAGTGACCAGTAAGGTCACCTAAAGCAGTACACGATGATAAAGATAAACCAGATAGCATACTATCATCTTGAGTAAGACTGTCCTACTGGGACAGGTCCTCCCTCAATCATTGCAATTACGTGCCTGTGATCCAATAATTGACTCTGAGGGCACTATCTCCAACACAGAGGTTTTATCAATACTGGCCATTGGGAAAGAATTATTATAAGGTGCAAAAATTTTGGCCAGATTTTGAAAAGATTACGGTTGAAAGGGGTGCTGACTTTGTTGTGGTGGCTGCTGTTGCTGAGGGGGAGGCCTTTTATAGTTGCTTGGGAATTGGTTTTGATTTTGAGTTTGGTTTTGGTTCCAAGAAAAATTAGGACGATTCCTCCATCCCTGATTGTATATGGAAGAATAAGGATCGTTGCTGATAAACAACATTAGTTTGTTTTTAACCTTGAAACGGAGGATTTAAAGGACATTCTTCCGTTAAATGTGATGGATCAGAACAGCAACCACACACGGTTTTTGGGAGCGTAACTTGGTTTAGGGAGGCAGAAGAGAATTGGTTGTCGATAGCTTCGAGTTTCTTTTGTATTGCTGCCATTTCGGCTTTTACTGCAATGGAAATATCGAGCTGATGAATACCTGCCCTAGATGAAAATGAAGTTGGTCTAATGCTTTCCCACTGTAAGGTTTGTTCGGCTAGATCTTCTAGGAATTGCCAAGCTTCGCCATCGTCTTTAGATATGAAATGACATTGACAAATGGTTTCAAGCATTTGTTTTGTGGAAGGATTAACACCCTCATATATAATTCGGCAAAGTTGCCATCTATCAATTCCGTGATGGGGCATTGTAGAAGAAGATCCTTAAATCGCTCAAAGCATTTCCAGAATGGTTCGTTGGGAAGTTGGGTAAACTGGTTAATCTCGCTTCGAACACGAGCGATTTTGTGATTGGGATAAAATTTCTTAAGGAACGTTATAACTAATTCATCCTATTTGACGATAGAATGTGTGGCAGTGCTATAAAGCCATTTTTCTGTTAGGCCGCACAAGGTAAAAGGAGAAGACGTAATCTCATAGCATCCCCTGAAAGTTGGGTTGTGCTCATCATTGCACATACATTCTCGAATTTTGTTATGAAAACGTATGCGTCTTCGGATTCAAGCCCGTGGAATTTGGGCAACAAGTTGATGAAGTGGGGTTTAATTTCGAAATTATCCCCATTGGCCATCTTTCTTAAAGAGAGATGTGCGGTGGATTCTGCGCACCTACGGGTGGTGGCGGGGTGGTATGATTAAATCCCAATGGAGATCCGTCCATTACGGGAGATGTGGTGGGTGGAGGAGAAATATAAAATGAAGAAGTACGGACTTCGTAGACGACAGCAAAAACACGGACTAGACGGGCACTAGAATCCCGTGTCCAGCCGATCATGCACTAAGCGGGTTTAGCGCACATGGCAGCGTATGTGAGAACAATTTTTAGAAGGTTTGTTTTGAAAAATAGTCGGACTTGAGGAAAATCAAAAAATGCACAATCAATCCCTAAAACTAGGGTCACCTAGGTCAAATCACTAGACCGCTCATAGACTTCCAAAGGACAAGTTGCAGGATCAATCCTCTACCACCTTTTTATCACTCTTGTAGCCAGGTAAGCGTCAGATAAGTAGGAGATATCCGCTATATGAATCACTGAAATAGCGGGCCTAATTAAGTAGTTACTTTCCTTAGTCACACTTGCCTAGACACCACAAGAGAAATGCGGATAAGTGATGGATTACTCACGACCTTCCTCTGTCCTAATTGAGCGAGACGGTCTTTAGAGGCTTGGTTTAGATATTTTTTAATTAATGTAGGGTGAAAATACGTTCGTTTTGTAATTTGTGGGGCTTAGGAAGGGTGATGAAATCCCTACCTAATCTGGATTTGGGTTATTGCCCCTTAATGTCCGGTTAAGATATACACAAACAAACCGATATCAAAACATGCAAAAAGATTTTTGATCTGCGATATTTTGCAAAGAATCCTGCAGGAAAGATCAAATTATTGGAGCTTTAGAGGAGAGAGAAAGATAAGAAGAAAATACCTGAGGATTTTGGGGGCCTAACTCCACCAATCCGCCGCGGTTCCGCCGCCAAACACCCACTTCCGCCGCAGTTCCACCGCCAAACACCCACTTCTGTCGCAGTTCCGCCTCAATATGGAGGGTTCTTTTGCCAAATTTTCTTCAGAGGACCCCTGTACTCCTCTAGGCTATGTTGAAATTCTCTAACTCTTTGTTGGCTTGCTCCAGTTACTCCAGATTCCCTTACAAAACTCACACAATAATCATTAAATACATAAGATGCGGTTTTGTATATTTTATGTTATGGATTTAATAAGAATTCAATCCGAATAGCAAGAAAAAAATTACGACCGTTTTCCCGGCAACGGCGCCATTTGATTGTTTTTCTAAAAAGTGTGTTCGTAAATACCGCAATCAAGATAGTGTCGCTTAGTAGCTATCTGTGATGAGTATGGGTCGTCCGCAGCGAAACATGAACCCTTTTCTTGCTTTAGACGAGTTGATAGAAGATCGGGTGATTAGTTGTAGATCTATTTTAATACGGATGTAAAATTTATAAAGAAAAGGCTTGTAGGGTTCATAGGACTTAGTAGTAATGGATGACTAATTAAAAATGACTTTTTTTTTATCTTTTAATAGTTTAAAAATAGATCGATAATGATGATTGTAGATTAGGGTTTTTGGAAGAAACAAGTGTTTTCCCACTATTAACCCTTGTCCTTGCATTGATCTCTATTCATGTCCAGCCCTTAACAAAACAAGTGTTAATCAGATCTCAAATCATAGTCGTGACTATCAATAAATTGGTAGCGCGTCCAATAAGGATGTTAACATTCATTTTGCTAAATTTTATAGACTTTAAAATGTATAAAAGAAGTTAATTGATTTTCTCATCCATTGCTCTACCCTAGCCTACAAACCCTAGCAAGCTAGGAATTACTCACTCATGGTTTGAGATTTAGAAGAAGGGTTAAAGAATGAAAACATGATTAAGATGCAGAAATTAAATGCAAAAAGTAAATGCGAAAAGAAATAAACTAAGATCTACCTTTATTAATCAACTATTTCATACAACTCTCCTTTTTGAAAGTAGATTACAAAGAACCCTAGTTTTTGCTCTTGCTATCTCTCTCTTGATGGAGGTAGATGACTAGCTGATGATCATCTGGATGCATGGATCGCTTTGGATCTCCTGATCTCTTCGGTTGTTTATTTTTTGATGTGAAGCTCTCGGTCCTATATATAGTCACAGAAACTAGAAACCCTAGATATCATCTGTGAATATACGCTGATATGACCCTATCACTAAAATTTCTCATCCAACGGTCCTAGATGTTCCGCGGATCCACCACAAATCTTACATTTGGCCGCCCAACCGCGACACTTTGGTGGGATCAAGTTCTAGAATTTTTTGTGCTCTATTGTGTTGACATGTGGAGATCTATTCGATATCTGGATTTTGAGAATAATGCTCTGAATCTCTGCCGTTGCTAAATCTTACGATTTTCTTTCATATTTCGGCAGATTTGATTCCAACATCCTAGATCTCCTGATCAGTTTCCAGACCTGGGCTAAATATTTGCACAATATCTCAAATCAAAGTGTTAGTAATATTTGGTATCTTTGAGATATTATCCTAACCATTTTATATAATATTATATGTTAAGAATATTGATTAGAAATATTTGACATGATATGCATATTTTAATTATAATATTTCATTTAAATATTATATGCATGTATTTTCTCTCATCGTGTTAATTATAATGTAAAAACATATGATAATAAACTTTTTACACATAAACCCTCATATGTTCTGTTATTACAATAAACACCTTTTAGTACTTAACAATAATAGGGAAAAATTTCATTCAAATGTGCAATATTTTAGAGTAATCAAGTGCTTTTCAACCACTTGTGCCAAATGTTAATCTCGCACTTCAACTTCTAATCTAGATCCGTCCCTCCTTCTGGTGTTGGTCAGTATATCTTTCATTTCTTATTTCATCTTTCTATGAGTAACCTTTTTTTAATAAGCTTTTCCCGTATTGACCACAGTCTTACGGCTCGAAAGAGAGAACGAAGAAATAGTTGGGCCCTCTATGCTCCCCGATTTGCCACTTTCAACTATTGGTAGGTTAGATCCCATTCATCATTTTTTATTTTAAGTTGAAATCTGACCCTTCTTTGTACGTGTCTTATTCCATAGCAGTTACACCGGCTTTGGTTCCTTTCGAGTCTCGTATTTCTATGCCCGCAGGGCCCTTCGCTAAACGTCAATCTTCCAGAGGTGCAGCAAATAGCAGGCACATGCTAAGTGAATTTATTAAAGATTTTAATGTCGAGGCTCTCACTTCTGCTGCAGATTTCGCGGACGAAGTCAACCCTATGCTGGAGACCCTTGTGACTTTCCATAATGAAGATTTCGTCAGCATCAGGGTTAATTACTGTAAGCGAAACGAAGCTTGCCTCCGTGAGATCGAGCACAAATGTCTTACGCCTGAGGCATTATCCTCGAGGCTCAATTGGTCGCATGGATCGAACAAAGTGTTGCTTCTATTCAATATTTTGAGCAGAAGCTGGTCCTGAATCAAAAGGAGCATGAGATGGCTTTTAGCGAATCAAGCTAATTATGTGCCCAGGTAAAAACAAATGATGCGCGGCTCCGAGTTATCTTCAAAAATTTTCAACGATGCATTTCTGAAGTAGTGGCGCTGAGGCGGGACCTTGACTCTATTGAGTAAGGAATGCTGGACTACGAAGCTGCTAAGAAGGAAAGTTCTAAGAAACTATTTTCGTGCTTGCAACAACAACTTCAAGTTGAAGCAATGCTAGCCGCAATAGTGGAGCGAGAGAAGGAGCTGCGGCAAGAGAATGAACGGGTCGCCGCTTTAATAAAAGCCCCACCCTCTTAGAGGTTAGAATTGTATCGCTTTTTTTTTATAAATTGTATCTTTCAAACATTTTGATTCCTGAATAAAGAATACACGTTTTTTTATCCGCATGCACTCTTCTGTTTCTTGATGTCTTGACCTAATGCGAAGTAGTTTATGTACTCATTTCGGAGTTTGTAGTTTATTCACTCATTTCGGAGTCTCTAATTTACGTACTCATTTTGGAGTTTGTAGTTTATTCACTCATTTCGAAGTCTCTAGTTTACGTACACATTTCGGAGTTTGTAGTTTATTCACTCATTTCGGATCTCTAGTTTACGTACTCATTTCGGAGTTTGTAGTTTATTCACTCATTTCGGAGTCTCTTGTTTACGTACTCATTTCAGAGTTTTTTTTAGTTTACCTCTCTTGGATTTACAGGCAAACTTATCCTAATATTGTATGTAGATAACCCCTATCCTTTTATGATAGAAGTCTGTTAGGTTTGTGGTACTAAGGTTTTTGTCCGTGGTACCATCGCGTTGGTTGATATATTCCTCGATATGCAGTCTTTAAGCCACTGTTCGAGTAGCCCTGCGACTGTCGTGTCTTTGATCCCTTCAGAGGTTGGACAAGACGTCTTCAAATAATCTCCTTAGGTCATATTACCGTTGGAAGAACAAGCGTTAGGTATTTGCCATGACTCTTTTTACCTGAGGTTAGGCTCAATTTAGAGTCTCGAAGAGTCATAACCGCACCCTTCTGGGATGGGATGATCTCCAATGGTCTTTAGGCTTTGTATGTACTGCCATCAAAACCCGAAATTAGGAATATGTCGTCACTTCGTTTTTTGCTTTGATGATGTCGTGCCGATTCTTTACTGAAGTTGGGTAGACATCTGTAAGACCTCTATACTGTATGCATTGTAATTGAAGTCCAGCGCTAGGAATATGTCATTGCTCCAATTTTTATTTGACAGTTGTAACGACTCTGAATCACTGTACAATTTTTTTCTTTTTACTGTACAGAAGAGAGTAGCACAAGCCTGAGTACAAGTTATAAGTATATTTTGTGTAAGAACAGCAAGAAACAACTTGTAGCTCACCGGTAAAGCCCTTGCACTGCTGTGACGTAGCTCCTGTGTTCGAATCCAATCAGACACATTATTTTTCTGATTTTTTTTAAACTTCTTAGAAGCCAAAAGTTTACACGTGCAATGCACACAAAAAATGAAAAGTCGGAGAAAATAAACATGTGCAAAATAGAGTTAACACTGGCATGAACACGTGGCATCAATCCACCGGCCCCCTCCATAAATGGACCGGCGAGATGTCCCCTACGGCCGGCACCGACGGTCCCCTGTAGACAAATGTCCCCGGGCTTTACACACATGTCTTTTCCCCTACCCCCAACTTCCGTGCACTGTTTGATTGCTCTTTAATTCAAACAGAGACCCTTCAATTCTCAATTTATCATCATTTTAATGCTTTTTAATTCACCATTTTAATTCCAAAACCCTAATTCCACACTATAAATACTACCTCATGCCCTAGCCCTTCATCATTCTGAAAATTCTAGTCAAAACTCTCAAAATTTCTCAAGTACAAGTGGAGTAGAAGAGGAGTTAGCAAACAATAAAGTTCCGGCGAAGATCGAGACCAATTCCGGAGCTCCCGCGATACTCCGACGCATCCCTCCTCTTCTTTAATCTCTTCTTGATGTTTCCAAACAGTAAGTCCCTCTCAATCCCTCTTCTTCTTCTTTGAATATCTCTTTTTCAAAAACATGTCGGTAAGTGGAGTTAATACCGACGTCTTCGTCTAAAACCTAAAAATTCCACTTGTTCTTACATCTTTTTCATCCAAATTGTTACCCTATGTTTATAATCATAACATTAAAGTGTAGAACCAACTTTCACTCAAAAAAATCATGTTAAATAACCTTAATTTAACCTTTATATAAAAATACCATGAACTTTATATACGTCATCTTATATTCCTTTACTTAAACATACATTTAGGGAACTTCACGGGATAACGGCCTACCCCTCACATACACACATGTTTCCATAGCACGATACCCTTTGAACATATTCTTGTTGCAATATTATAATAAAATACCACGTACTATAAAAACGGTTTTCTTTTAAATTGTATTTAAAATCGCTTTGCAATTATGTCTCTACAACCCTTTTTAGGGGACCCGCTATTGGTTGGTGCGAATTATCACACATCCTTGGGCTAGTAGAGCGAGATACAGACCTCCTTACAGAGTATTCAGTCTCGAAAGGTTTTTAATACGGTTTTAAAGAAAAACGCATTTTTCAACTTTAATAAAATTTAATTTTTAATAATTATATAAATATTATCAAATCACATATTTTCAAGATATAATAAAATTACATTTTTTCTAAAAATAAAAGAATGACAAGTTTCACCAAAATACTCTTAAGTTACCAAAAGACAAGTTTTACACTAAAATACCATGAACTTTCCAAGCCAAGCTATTATCACTAAAATACCTCAAATCTTTAAAACTCACATCCATGAAACCCTAAATAATATAATTAAATTCTCGAGGTTTATTTTGAAACTATATTAAACAAATTTTCATAAAAAAAACCTCGAGATATATAAACCCATTTTTTTAGGACTTTAGTAAATATAGGTATAAGCGGGATCAGTTATCTTGATCCCCAGAGAGCCGAAGAATGTGAGTGCTTGCCTATTCAGGTTAGAAAACTTAACGGAGTGATTGATGGTAATTGTCTTAGAAAAATACACAAATCCTGTCGTCCATATGCAGCAGTTACCGATGACTCCCGAACCTAATTCAGGATCTAAATCAGTTTACAAGTGTCTGACTCAGTCTGAGTCTAATTCAAACCTGAACAGGACATCAAACCTGAATACTTGAACATGAACATGAACACTCATATGCAAACCATAAATATCAAACATGGATACTAGCCTTAACCAAACCTTGGTTATAATTGGACATGATCTTAACATGAATATCAGAACACAATTGAAACTGACTTGACTTGAACCATGAATACAACTTGACATGAATACAAGAATACTTGACAAGAATACATGATATTGTCATGAGCTCAATCTCGCAACTTGATATATTCATGGATTCGAGCAAGGATGGTAGTTTTAACTGTAACTTAGCTTACATGGGGTGTTGGGATAGTTCATGTGTGAATCCAATGAAATCTCAGGAGTCCCACTAGATCATGAATCCATGTCTACTAACACAAGCAAGCTATCTGTAGAGCCTGGTAAGGTAGTGATCAAAGCACAGTGGGAACTCACATGAGACAAGTGACGATCTCAGGTCTAAAGACTAACATGTACTCATGTCACCTGAGAACTTCCACTTGACGATAGGTATAGTACCATCTGGAAGTTCTCAGCGAGTCCAACCGGTGTACTCACCCCCAGTGAGCACCTGTATACGATCTTAGGTGCAAAAGACCAATGGTTGTGGGACCATACCATCGCCCCTCATCGGGGTCTAGAAACGTATACACTAGTCTACTCAGGAATATCGATGCCCAGTCTCGATACTCCCACGACTAGGGACCATTTAAGTATGTATGTACCGACTACCCAGCTCTCACAAGTATGATCGCCATCACAATGCAGGTAGTATAGCAATGATCCTAGGGCTTTATCAACATGCATAAATGATATGTAATAGCAAGTAAAACATACGCACATGTTAAGATAAAGACAAACCATATAGCATACTATCATATCGAGCAAGATTGTCCTGTACATATATATGTCCAAGCATCTACATGTATACATATACAATAATGACCTCTAGGGCATACATATCCAATAGGAATCACTGCTATTTTGTAGGATAGGGTGCCTAACGGAGCGCTTGCGTGAGATTTGGGTGGAGTTCAATTAGTAAGCTTTGGGCAAAGGAAATGAGTAAAGAAAATCTTAACTTAAACAACCCTTCTCATTTCCTAACAGGATCAACTACTCACAATCCATTATAAACATAAAAAGAGAATACAAGATAGAAGAGATCAAAGAAAACATCACAAGTAAGTAAAGTACAAGAAAAGTAAGTGCAAGAAAAGTAAGTGCAAGAAGATAAAGTAAGAAGATACTAGGAACCAAAGAAACCAATTGCAAATAAACTAAAACTTCATTAATCTTCAAGTTTAAGGTACAAGCAATGAATTCAATAACCAAAACCTAAACTTGCAAGCTCAATAAAGAAATTGCAAGATCAGGATAGGTAAGAAACTCAAGCCAACTAACTACTATGTACAAAGAATTAGAACTAATGTTACAAAATGTAGAATTGAAATGGCAAAAGAGTAGCTAGGTGTTCCCCCCAAGCTTGTTCTTTATTCTAGTATTTATAGGCACTTCAACATAAAAAAAACAATAAAAATGAAGTGATGTGACAATTAGAAGTGCCTAGAAGAAAAATGAGGCAATTTGGTGCAACTTGGGTTGCCAGTGTCGGGGTTTGGCCAAAATTGGCAGTTTTGCTATGAGTGGTAGGGTCCATCTTTGTGTGGTGATTTCATGTCCTCTCTACGATCTCTCTGTTATTATTTGATTTTTCTATATCAACTTGAGTTTTAACCTGTAGATTTGGAGGAAAATGCAAGTTTTAAATCATATGTCACTTTTCAAGCACTCATTACATATGCCTACTTACTCATACACTTGCACAATTTTGAGTTCACACCATGACATGGCTGGTTCATGCACCACAATTATGGGTTCACACTTGTATCTAATCATGCCATGTTGGACCATTTGGATAAAAAGTTGTACACTTAAATTTTTTTGCAAAATCTTCGTGAATAATGATCGGTTTTCCGTTCCGGTTGCAGTGTTGGCTCACAAATGACATATCCGTACATTTTGAGTGTGTTTTCAGTATTTTGTCATGAATACTTATATCCTGTACTTATTGAGCAGACACAGATTAATAGTACCAATATATCACAAAATTGATAATGAATTAGCGGTATTGAAATGCGGTTTTTCGTGATGAACAAATACCCCCAAACTTATCTTTTGCTCGTCCCGAACAAAACAAAATTCAAACCTCACTTTCGTAGGGAACGTGATTGCACTAAGCCCGTGCAACAAGCCGTTAAATCTCTAGGTGTCCCTAGTAAAAGGAGTGTTGTCTCCTGAGAGTATTCAGCGGATTACACCCACAAACTCCCGTCAAGCTAGTTTCGCGAAGTAACTGTTGATTCTAACCCTAAGGTTTAGTATCAAAGTTAGGAATTCTATTATTCTAAGTTAGAAATACCGAACTCTTATTTTTCACACCTCACTTCTTATTTAACTGAAGATTTTATACGTCTTTACGTGCGGTGCAAATAGCGTCGTTACGTTTCAAAAAGTTCGATTAAAGTCGTAATGTCACAAAATAAAGACCGGATAAAACTTTAAAAGGATCATACAAGTTTATAAAGAGTTAAGTTTTTCTCAAGTTTCGTTCTCCAGCTAGGTTTCAAATTCAGAATTTCTATCATCTTTAACAGAAAACTAGGACTTATTCTTCACTCCACCTTCTACTTGTTTTTTGTTTATACACACTTTCGTGACATGCAATAGTCTTTATCATAGGATAAACCTTCATATCTCCGTTAAAAATATTTTTATAAAAATTATGCCAAGATTATTCTTACATAAAGAACAGTTAGGAATTTTAACTCAGAGAGAACACTTGCTTGACTTTGTTTTAAATTAGACTTTTTAGGTTTCTTAGCGAGTTTTGGGCCAATACATCTAAACCGGTTGGTTTTAAGGCATTAGGTGTAGAGATACCCCGGCGGACTTAATTGCCTAAGTCATCTAGGACCTAAAACAAAAAGACTCATTTTAGCATGAAAATCATAACAATTCAATGCGAACGAAGATATAACCAGTTGTTCAATTATTTTTTAAGATAAAAGACGTGTTTGTGTAGATAAGGTGTGTAATCACTCCAAATAAGTTTCAGATGGGTTATTTTTCAGACCTAGTTCATATTAAGGTTTCAATAATATCCCTTCATATCCACTTCACTTTATAAACTATTCTTGATATTACTTATTTCAAAACAATCTGTTCGATCCTAAAAAAATAGTTTATCAATTAAAAAGTTTTAAGACATATCAGACTTGCCATCTAATTTTCAAAACTCATGACATGTGTAATGTGATGTAAAGACGTATATTAGCTACGGTTAAACTCAAAGGAAGGTTATCTTTCAGGTTTCAAAATCTAAAAATAGGATTTAGTTGATCCTATCTTATCAAACTAAACTGTCAGAATTTCGAATCTAAGTCTCCCACTACCTAACTTGACAAAGTTTTGGAAAATTTTCTGATTTTTATGGGTTTTCGAATATGTATGAAAATATAGAATATACAAATGAATCCAAAGATAGAAATGCTCACTGAACACACCCAACATGACAGTGCCCTCACTGTTACGTTACACAAAGAGGGGCAAAAATAGTTGAGAGGTCAAAATTTGTCAGTTCGCTCTTTTTGTATATATGTATATATATGTGTATATATATATGCACACACAAGAAAAAGGAAACAAAATATATACACAAAAAGATACCCCCAAACTTAAGTGAAATGGTGCTTCCACTGTTTAAACGTTAAAATTTAAAGTTAAGAGGGAGGGAATATCATCAATCTAAACAAGGCCTTACACAGACCAAAGGTTAACACTAACCATTCAAAAATTCTATCGTGATGCGAACATGGTTGGTGAAAGGAAGCATGGAGAAAGGAAACAAAGAATACGCGAGACCGTGTGTGGATGGAAGTGGTATACGGTCTCGATAGATAAGGAGATGAATGGAAAGGAGAAAGAAACGGAGTGCGAACTCGAGATTGAAAATTTATTGCGTAAATTAGTACAGTCTGTATTGATTTGAAATTGGAGTTTTCTAACTGTATTAATTTATCAATACATTGAGAAATGAGGTCAAACCTTAGGGTTCGATCGCAGTTCCATGGGCATAGAATCGAGTTAAGGTTATTCTATTCTTCTAGAGGGTCCATGGGAACACTTGCACGACTATTGAATATGAAGTTAACTTAGGAAAATTACAACACTTGGAAATTTCAGCGGGGTCAAGATGTGGGGTTTTGAAGTTCGTTCGAACTGCTAAACATTGTCAAGGTTACCAATACAGTGTTAGATTATACGACTACGAAACACTATGAATTAGCCCCTAATCAAAATAATCATCACATGAAAATTTAGGCTAAGCAAACAATACCTGAAACCCCAAATTCAAGACAACAGAGCTCTGGAGAAATACGGGAGGGGGGGATTGGGGTTAAGGGGGACGAGCAGGCCGGATTTGGGAGCAAAGTGCTCGGCCAAAATCCAAGCACCGGTCCCCATATTTCACCTGTGTTCTTATATTGTCCCATACAGTGTTCTGCAGCTGTTTAAAAAAATTTAAAACGACTTTTTAAAAAAATTCCAGAGAGCAAAATCTAGGGTTTCACATATCGTGTTTTCGGAGTCGATTTCATTTTCGTAATAGTTTTAACACCGTGTCTAAAATTCTAGCTTGGCTCTGATACCATTGTTGGGTTTCCCTAGCACCTACTATATAGTATGGAAGCATCATACATGCCACTTTAAAATTTATAGAGGTGCTAAGCAAACAAAGCATGAATCTTTAACTAGAAGTTTAGGGTAACATCTAAAGTATCACATACTATGAACACTATGTGAAAAGAATACAACCTTTGTAGACTTCTATTGGTGACTCCTTGGTGCTATGAGAGTTTGAAACGGATCGATGGAGGCCTTCCAAGTCCACGATGATCCACCCGAAGTCCCTTTGTCCAAGCTCCTAGCTCCACTTGATCAAAGAAGAAGATGAAGCTAACATTCTAAACTAATTGGCTAGATTAGAGTAGAATGATGAGGTGGTGTGTTTTTTCTATTCAAAACCCTTTCTTTTTAATCCCTCACTCTATGGAAAACTCAAGAGAGCTTGGAGGAAGAAGAAGGAGATGGCAAAAGCTTTTTTCAAAAGATAATGATAAAACTTAATGGAAAATGAGAATAGAAAATATATATATATATATTTTCACCTTCTCATCTCAAACTATGGTTAACTAATATCTAGATATTTTGCATATGAGTCAAAGTCGAAATGAAAATTAAATCATGGGTTTAAGCTAGGTCAAGAGAAAGAAGAGTGTAGAAAACCCCAATTATGATTTAAATTTCCATTTCCTTTTTAATCTAAATACAAATATATATATATATATATATATATATATATATTAGTGAACCATGTGAGCCTTCCATTGCCATCTCCTTTGTATCAACAACCATGATACAATGTATGCATGTATGTGTCCATGCACATCAACATGTGCATACATGCATGCATACATCAATATAAAAAAAAGGGTTTAATAAAGAATTGAACTAAAAGTCAAATGTTAAATCAACACTTGATTTAACAAACTGGTCATATCACATACGGCCCGACCAATAGAAAAACGCCCGGTTAATATACGATATCACATACACGCATTTAATTGGGTCCTGCGCATATTTCATATGCACACCACATCTTTTCGCCTGAGCTAGAAAACTCCTGTGTGGGACT
Organism: Agapanthus africanus; assembly: GCA_030015575.1. Classification (NCBI taxonomy): domain Eukaryota; kingdom Viridiplantae; phylum Streptophyta; class Magnoliopsida; order Asparagales; family Amaryllidaceae; genus Agapanthus; species Agapanthus africanus. Next base: position 106,470,023 of record CM057343.1, on the reverse strand, counting down.
CTAAGACTCGTCAATATGCTGGCAGTAGCTGACGATCATATCAAACACCTACAAGCCGCAAGCGGTCAGCTAAACGTAACGGCCACCCGGGTATTGAGCGATCAGAAGAAAACCAGCGAAGCTGTCAAAACTCCTATCGAGCCAACTGGCAACACTTACCGTACAGTCCGGTCTCTTCGTCAGATATGTTGCATATCGAGTTTAGGGATGGTATCGTCGACCCTAATAACTCAATAAGTCATGCTGGTGTAAGGCTCATAACGGATCGAGAAACTACTGATAACACTTATCAGTAAATCTCAGCAGCCCTTGCCAGGGACTTCCTGTTATAGCCAATCGAGCATAGCACTGTTGGATATAGTGCCCTCAAAGTTAATTATTGGATCGCAGGTACGTGATTGCAATTATTGAGGAGGACTTATACCGGTATCACATTCTTACTCGATATGATAGTATGCTATCTGGTTTGCCTTTATCAGTCGTGTACAGGTTTAGGTGACTGATCACTATTACACGTTGATAGAGCCCTCAGGATCTTTCTTGACTACCAACAGTATGATGGCGATCATATACGTGAGGGTTGGGTAGTCTATAAGCACATCCTTAATAATGGTCCCTGGTCGTGGGAGTTTCGAGACAAGGCATCGATACTCCGGAGTAGACTAGTGTATACAGTCGAGACCCCGACGAGGGGAGGTGGCCGGCCTCACAAGCCACTGGTGTCAGTTGGATCACCTAAGATGTATACAGGTGCTCATTGGGTTATGAGTACACCGGACAGGACTCGCCGGGGACCTGCTAGTTGGTATTATACCTATCGTCAGATAGCAGTTCCCTGGTGACATGTGTACAGGTTAGTTCATCGACCTGAGGTCGTCATTTGTTTCGTGTGAGTTCCCACTGTGCTTTGATTTCTACCCTACCACGGCTCAAAGGAGTCGTGCAAACAGGTATTTTTTAGGTACAGTCTTGAGCCACAAGGAAGCAAGTGAGCGGATCGACAGGTGATTCGTCTCTCCCGGTATTGGGGGTGGAGATCGCGCTGTGTCTAGGAAAGCCATTACACCAAGTCCTTGGCCAAGGAAGGTGAGAATTACTGGTAGGTACTTCGGTAGTTTCTCAGGGTGTTCAGGGCTTGTCTCCGACACGACTTATACCGCTGTTGGGGGTCTGACGTTACCAGCCCTCTAGGCCGGATATGCGATACTCATAGACGAACGGACCAGACTGTATGTATATTGTCACTGTTAGGCTCGGTAGGGTTTCAGGATGAGTTCGCTCATCGGCTACCTTTGAGGTCAGTGTTAGTTATATGTATGCCCTAGAGGCCATTACTGTACATACGATATATATTGTAATGGATGCTTGGACATATATAGGAAGGACTTTCTTGCTCGACATGATAGTATGCTATCTGATTGTACTTTATCATAACATGTACTCTGATCGTCTCTATATTACATGTTGATAAAGCCCTTAGGATATGTACTCGACTACTGCGACTATGATGAGATCATACTAGTGGGGCCACGGTAGTCGACGAGTACATCCTATAACTGTTCCTAGTCGAGGGTATATCGAGACAGGGCATCGATGCACCAGAGTAGACTAGCGTATACGCATCTTGACCCATATGATGGGCGAAGGATGATCCCATATCCATCGGTGTTTGACATCAAGGATGGTGTACGGGTGCTCAGTGGAGACTGGGTACACTGGACGGACTCGCCGAGAACTCCCAGAGGGTATTATACCTCACGTCAGATGGCAGTTCTCCGGTGACACCGGTACAGAGTAGTCTGTTGACCCGAGATCGTCATAGAGTCTTGTGTGGTTCCCACTGTGCTTTGAATTCCATCATACCACGTCCAAGAGGGCATGCAAAAAGGTGGCTTTTGGGTACAGTCCCGAATCACATGGAGACAATGAGCGATAGGAGGGGATTCGTCTCTCCCGGTATAGGGAGTTGATGTTGTGCTGTGTTCGATTGGCTATAACCGGAAATCCCTGGCCAGGGTTGTTGAGATTTACTGGTAAGTGTTATCAGTAGTTTCTCGAACTGTTATAGACCTCATATCGACACGACTTATCAAGCTACTGGGGTCTGACGTATACCACCCCTAGGCGAGATATGCGACATATCAGACGACGAGACCGGACTGTACGGGAGTGTTACTGTTTGGATTCACAGTAGAATGTACAGGCTTGCTTGTTGATCTTCTGAGCACTCAATACCTGGGTAGCTGTTATGTTTAGCTGACCGCTTGCAGCTTGTGGGTGTTTGATATGATCATCACCTACTGCCGGCGTATTGACGATTCTTTAGAGTCCTACACAGAGGTTTCTTGGCTCAGGCAAAACGGAGTAGGAGCGCATATGTGATATGTGCGGGACCAAGGATAATGCGATATGAGATACCGTATTCTATTCTCACGATATTTGATATCAGCCGGGTTATCGGATCAAGTGTTGATTCGATGAATCAGTACGGATAAATATTAGTCGGTTATATGCGATATAGCCGGATTGTCGGATCAAGTGTTGATTCGATAATTTAATGTATAATAATATATATGATATATTAAATTACATTAACTAATATTAGCTCACTAAAAGATTCTTTTTCTCACTCGGGTAATACATTTATATATATGCGATATATGTTAATTGTATTATTTTATTTTGTTACAATAAATATTATAAATGTGATATATAATATTGTAACATGATATGGTTATTAATGCAACATGTTTAGTGGAGATTAAATATGGTTAGGGTTTGATTAGGGTTAATCATTTCTAGAAGTTTCTAGAAGGTTTTCTTTTTTGTTTTGGAAAAGATATTTTACAAGATATTTCTTTAACTCAACCCTAAACCCTAACCCTAGTTAATTCTCTACAATGGTTACTTTAACCATGGTTGCATTTCTAACCTTATCAAAGTCTATCATTGTTCATCACAAAAGGAATTCTATCATTATTCTTCATCTTCTTCCTTCTTCTTTCTTCATGGAAAAAGTTTACTAGCTTTTTTCCAAGTGATGAATAAATGTGAGAAAAAGATAAATAAAGAGAGCAAAAATCCTACTTCATCATCCTCATCTTCCCTTGCCCTTTAGATTAGAGTGTTCACTCAATTTTAGTGAGTGTTAGCTTGTGTTAATAAAACTTCAAGGTAGATCATCTTTGTATCGAAGATCGGAAGCAAGACTGCATCTTTCTCTTCGTGGAACCTCTCGAGAGTCCGGAACCCGATGATCGCAGCGAAGGGACCACAACAAGGAGCTTATGAAGTGAAGGACCGGATCTACAAAGGTTGTAATCATTCTCACTTAGTGTTAAAGTGTTTAACATGTTAGTTTTCGCCTAATCTCTAGTTTAAAGATCCGGCTTCGGGTTGTTCGACACGTCTAATTTTTAAATCGGGTATGGTTGATGCCTCGTAAAACCTTGTGCGCGTGACTAGCAACCCTACAGTGGTATCAGAGCCAAGCTAGAGTTTTAGGCGAAGTCTAGACGAAGTTTAAAGTCTGATCGAACCCGGAAAACCCGATAAAACCCCTTCTCTGTACATTTTTCGAAAATGTGGATTTTTCTTAATTAAAAATGCTCAGATAAACAAGCAGGAAAAACTAAGAATTACTGTAAAGTACGGTCCCCTAAGTCAACTATTTGACCGCGTAACTGCGGCGAAACCATGGGTTTGGCGGCAGTTCCGCGGCCAAAATTTGGACTTAGTCCTTGAAATTTCACTTAATTATTCTTAGTTCCTTTATTTATAATTTTTTCTGGGAATATTTTAATTCCACTCAAGTGTTGAGTTTTCTAGGGTTGTATTGGGGAATCGTTGATTCGATCAGATAATTTAACTTTGTTTAGTTTTGTCCGGATAATTTTCAGAAACTGTTAAAAAGTTCGAGCGGATATCAATAACTCACTTTTTCCCCTGTCGGAAAATTTTTCAAAAGTTGGATTTTTTCTCGTGTTTAAGAACGTTCTAAGTCGTGCAAGTAACGCGGTGGACCCTCTAGAAGACAACAAACCTTAACTCGATTATGTGACCGTCTTGAACTGCCTTTTGAATCTTAGGGTTTGGGGAAGTACGGCGTGCCACATGTGAGGCGTTGGCTTGACCCTTCTACGGCTGGACCATTGGTACTGTGGCATGTGATAGATGTTTTTAAACTGATTTCAAGTGTTGAGATATATTGGGGAAATCTTGGGTGTTTGATTATTCGATCGGAAAGTTTAATATTGTCTATTTATCTGGAATGTGATACAATATTTGGAATCCACAAGTAGTTATGAGATAACTAATTTGAATGTTATAAATCTAGCACTTCAGCCTCAAATTGATCGGTTGCCACGGAATTTTGATGTGATCAAAAGTCCGTCGCAATCACGTAGCATACGTGGATACTCGCCGGGTAAACTTAATAGACAGCTACGCCCTATAGCCCCGACCAAGTGACTGTAGGAGAACCCCGTCGCCGAAAGCATCCGTTCGGGTGCTCGCGGCAGCGGTGTTCCGCCTTAGTGCACTTCGTCGACGGCATCTGGGGGTGCGGCCGTCTACTAAAGTTTGCGACGAGCATTCGATCAGAATATCGGGAATCTTGTTGAATTCCACGACTTGACATTGAAAAGAGTTTTTGATAAATGAGACTAAAATGCGGGGTTTATAATTGTTAGGCATGCGATGTCTAAGGAATTCATTTGGTTAGGCATGTGATGTCTAAAGAGGTTGCGGATTCCAACTGTTGTAGTTTTACACTTTCTTTTCTGTGACCGTAAGCATAGTATGTGGTGTATCGCTGGCTTCGTTGCTATACATCAACGACAATCGGGATACGCATACTTGCTTACGTTGATGATATGAGATATTATGTGTTGCTGTGATATATTATATTGGATCGTCGCGTTCTGAATAGCCGGGGGTTTTATGTGAGATGAGAGTTTTTTCTTTTTCATTCATATAAAATTCATTTGTATATAATATTCTTTTATTGGGGCACTTCCATGTTGCGGAAGATGTCACCGTTGTATATTATTTACTTTTCCGCATTAGGATAGACCCAAGGCGGGGAGCACAAGTAACCGGATTCTAAGGTCCAGTGGGAGACCATCTAGAGGAGTCGAGACCGGGTCTCCTAACCCTAGAATTGGCAGTGTTGCTTGCCGCTCTCGTAGGGGTCTAGGGATGTGGGTTTGGCTATTCATCGCGACCGTGGAATCCGTGTTTTATACATGCTCGTATTGAAAACAAGGACGTCCTAGTATATCCAATATTTCATATATGTTTCTTCTGCTGCAATGTTCTGTGATGAGATCATATTACTGCCTGAGACGAATGTTTATATTATATATATGAGATATATGTTATATTGCAGATTTCGTTTCAAATGTGATGCTTATGAAGCATAATAAAATAGGACTTCATTAATGAGATTAATGAAATAAAAGAAACCTAAGATATTGTAGAAACTTGTTTAAAAAAAAACTAGTAGCTCTAGTTCTTGCTTTGCATCGCGGTGTTCCTTGTAGAACATCCTGCACCTTATTCGATAAGGAAAGGACCGAGATCCCTTCACCGGGAGTGACTCCTTTAGCAATAACTGGCAGATGCTACAAACTCGGTTTGTCTTTTGATTGCTTCTATAGTTCTTGCTTTGCATAGTGGTATATATGATATATCCTGCACCTTATTCGATGAGGAAAAGGCCGACGATCCCTTCACCGGGAGTGACCCCTTTAGCAAAACTAGAAAAGCCTCAAAACACTCCATTTAAAATCACTCGATTCTACGACGATATCAAGTTCATTATGCAAAAGGTTATCTTAAAAGCCTGTCGTAACCCTCCGTCATTTTAGAAAGTAGAGTACTTAGTATTCGTGCTGTGTTTGTTCACCATAGTTAAGGCACAGTGTACAGTAGCTAAGTGATGTCTTCCTATATAGCATATGATGTGATTAGTTAGGACAGTCATATGACTTTGTTGACCTTAGTTAAGGGTCATGTGGGTGGATCTAATTAATCAAGATATGATGGGTAGAACTTGACTTGTGCTTATGATTTGTTGACCATAGTTAAAGTCATAAGTCACTAGGGTTAAAATATTATTGGGAATTTCAAGTGTTGAAATTTGCAATGAGATTGCATACCTTCTATGAGATAGTTGGATCCCGATACCTGCTGCGAGTAAGAGTTACTCCTGGGAGAGTTTTACACATTACAATTAGCCCATCAAGTAGGTGTCTAGAAAGGTGTTAACGGGGTTACACCTCTGGGAAAACGAGGTTTACTTTAATTAGGTTCGTGCGAAAGCACGGGGGACCTCCCTCAAAGTACCGATACTGCCCTGGCTGAAAGATTGGCGAACTTGTAGGGTGTAATTAATCCCGGCTAGTCTTTCCTTTTAGAGTTTGAAGGAAGATCTGACTAAAACAGTGGGAGACATCCTGATTAGATATATTAAATAACCAATCTAATCTTGCGAGAGCATACGCTGAGTGTTTTCTTCTCTCTCTCTCCAAGTAGCGACCATATCACGCCTTAATCAAGATAATAAAACGGATGAATTGACCGAACCCGCTTGTTATACTGAGCTGGGGAACGTTGGTCCCGCTCCAACTTATAATTGTTATAAGACAGAGCAGGAAATTGGGGAATACCAGATTTCCCGTGCCGCCCAAACAAAGAAAGTGCATGTTGATGCATCTTCTTCGGGTGTGTTCATTACTGAGAACTGTTTCTCAGTATCCTTTACGTCCTGGGTATGTGATACCGGATCAGGATCCCGCATATGTAATCTGTTACATGGGCTATAGATAGGTAGAGAACTAAGAACGGGTGATAAGTTTCATGAGACAAAAAACGGTGCAAGTGTTGCAGCCAAGTCTGTTGGTCACTATCACCCTGTATTACTAGAATACATTGATTCTGAACGAATGTTATTAGATACCGAACCTAATATACAACATCATATCAGTCTCTTTATTTAATAAAGAAAGGATATAATTTTGTATAGTTGGATAATGTTTTGAACATTTCCTATATCAAGAGTTGATCGGTTCAGGCACGTTATCTAAAAGCATAGACGTTCTAAATCAAACTACAGTTCTTAGTATACAGAACGCACACAAGAGGAAGAGTTCAGAAATGAACGAATCCTTCTTGAGGCATTGTAGACTAGGTCATATCAATGCGACCCAACTAGCTAAGTTACATTTAGATGCATATTTAAATCTTTTTGAATTTACATCTTGTGAAACTTGCCGGTCATGCCACAAAGATAAGATGAACACAGCTCTGTTTATTAGAAACAGAGAAAGAGTTAGTGAACTCTTGGGATTGATACATGCTGATGTATGAAAGTCCCCTGTCTACACATGCCAAGACCGGTTCTTTTTACTTCATTACATTCTCTGATAATCTCTCAAGATTCAGACATATGTTCCTGTTGAAACATAAGTCCGAAGCTTTTGAGATATTCACAGAATATAAGTTACAAGTAGAGAACCAAAAACGGGTATAAGTATTATGTCCTTTGATGTGATCAAGGAGGAGAATACTTGAGCACGGAATTCCTGGACTATTCTAAAGGAGAATGAGATTCTCTCTCAGCATTACTCCTCCGTATACACCATAGCACGTCGGTGTATCGGGGCGGAGCAATAGCACCTTATGTGATATGGTGTGCTCTATGATGAGTACTACTGAGTTTCCTATTTCCTTTTGGGAGTTATGCATTTGAGAAGCTGCATACCTATTGAATAGGGTTCAAATCAAATCAGTTGCCTACCACTTCATATATGATATGGAAAGGGAAGAGCCCATATCTTAAGTTTGTTAAGATTTGGGGTTGTCCGGCCAATGTCTAAAAGCAAAATCCGGACAAGCTCGAGGCAAGGTCTGTTATGTAGAACTGGAAATGTTCCAGCTATACAAACTGCAACTGATAATTTGGTAGAACCAAAGGATTCAATAGTTTCCAACGAATCTCAGCCTCTCCGCCGATCTAGCAGGGTTCCTCACCCACCTGAGAGATACTTCGGTTTCTCTATGACAGTGGGAGCGAGGATTGCATCATGAGATGATGACCCAACTAGTTTCGAGCTGGCCATCAGGAGTGGGACTCTGTAAGAATGGCTGGATGCTTATCGATCTGAGATGGAATCCTTATACACCAACAAAGTATGGACTTTTGTTGCTTTATCTGAAGGGTTAAATCCCCATCAGGAGCGAGTATATCTTGAGAAGATTACTTGGTGTACATGGAAAAGTTAAGACTTTCAAGGCTATGCTTAGGTCCATCCAGATCCTACTTGCCACGGCTATATACCATGACTATGATATCTGGTGGTTGGGTGTCATGACTGCTTTTCTAAATGATGTTTTAGAAAAGAGCGTCTATAAGTACACAGCCAGAGGGCTTCGTAGACAGTGGGAGCAGCGGAAACGTGAGCAAGATGTTTTATATGATAAAACAGGCATCGCGGAGTTGGAACATCTGTTTTGATATGGTTGTCAAAGAGTTTGACTTCATCAAAATGGTAGATGAACCTTGTATATACAAAAAGGTAGTAGGGAGTATGGTGGTGATCCTCATAGAGTACGTGGATGACATATTCTTGATAGGGAAGGAGTTTCCTATGCTACGCTCGGTCAATCTCCGCTTATCACAAGGATTCTCCATATAGGATCAAAGTGATACCTCCTAAATCCTGGGTTTTGGATTTATGAGATAGATCTAATTGGATGTTAGGATACTCACTAGTTGTAGTGAGATGGTATCAATCGATCCTGGGGAGAATCACTGGAAAGGTTCCAGGGTGATAAGGACGACTAGATATCAGTCACAGGCATTGTCTTTACCCTCAGTGGAGGGACGGTATGTTGGAAGAGTTTCAAGCTAGATACCGTGACATACTAGACGATTAAATGCAAGATACATCGTTACCAAGGATGCTACCAAAGAGGCAGTCTGGATAAATATAAGTTCATAAGATGAACTTCGTTCCTACCATTGTGTGACAATGGAGTTGTGGCTTTAGCTAAGGAACTACCGTCCCATCAGAAATCCAGATATAATTCTTAGGCAGTATCACCTGATCATGGAGATAGTTGATCTCCATGGAGATCGAGGTTAGGAGAGCAGACACAGAGGACGACAGCGCGGATCCACTCACAAAGGCCTTTTTCCTAGTAGAGACTTCTATGGGATAGTTGAGTATGAGATACTTCAACCACAGCTAATTGTTGGGTATGCGATACCACAACAGATGGCCCTAGTGCAAGTGGGAGATTGTTAGTTATATGTATGCCCTAGAGATCATTACTGTACATACGATGTATATTGTAATGGATGCTTGGACATATATAGGAAGGACTTTCTTGATCGACATGATAGTATGCTATCTGGTTGTACTTTATCTTAACATGTACTCTGATTGTCTCTATATTACATGTTGATAAATACCTTAGGATATGTACTCGACTACTGGGACTATGATAAGATCATACTAGTGGGGCCACGGTAGTCGACGAGTACATCCTATAACTGTTCCTAGTCGAGGGTATATCGAGACAGGGCATCGATGCACCAGAGTAGACTAGCGTATACGCATCTTGACCCATATGATGGGCGATGGATGATCCCATATCCATCGGTGTTTGATATCAAGGATGGTGTATGGGTGCTCAATGGAGACTGGGTACACTGGACGGACTCACCGAGAACTCCCAGATGGTATTATACCTCACGTCAGATGGCAGTTCTCCGGTGACACTGGTACAGAGTAGTCTGTTGACCCGAGATCGTCATAGAGTCTTGTGTGGTTCCCACTGTGCTTTGATTTCCATCATACCACGTCCAAGAGGGCATGCAAAAAGGTGGCTTTTGGGTACAGTCCCGAATCACATGGAGGCAATGAGCGATAGGAGGGGATTCGTCTCTCCCGGTATAGGGAGTTGATGTTGTGCTGTGTTCGATTGGCTATAACCGGAAATCCCTGGCCAGGGTTGTTGAGATTTACGGGTAAGTGTTATCAGTAGTTTCTCGAACTGTTATAGACCTCATATCGACACGACTTATCAAGCTACTGGGGTCTGACGTATACCACCCCTAGGCGAGATATGCGACATATCAGACGACGAGACCGGACTGTACGGGAGTGTTACTGTTTGGATTCACAGGAGAATGTACAGGCTTGCTTGTTGATCTTCTGAGCGCTCAATACCTGGGTAGCTGTTACGTTTAGCTGACCGCTTGCAGCTTGTGGGTGTTTGATATGATCATCACCTACTGCCGGCGTATTGACAATTCTTTAGAGTCCTACACAGAGGTTTCTTGGCTCAGGCAAAACGGAGTAGGAGCACATATGTGATATGTGCGGGACCGAGGATAATGCGATATGAGATACCGTATTCTATTCTCGCAATATTTGATATCAGCCGGGTCATCGGATCAAGTGTTGATTCGATGAATCGGTACGGATAAATATTAGTCGGTTATATGCGATATAGCCGGATTGTCGGATCAAGTGTTGATTCGATAATTTAATGTATAATAATATATATGATATATTAAATTACATTAACTAATATTAGCTCACTAAAAGATTCTTTTTCTCACCCGGGTAATACATTGATATATATGCGATATATGTTAATTGTATTATTTTATTTTGTTACAATAAATATTATATATGTGATATATAATATTGTAACATGATATGCTTATTAATGCAACATGTTTAGTGGAGATTAAATATGGTTAGGGTTTGATTAGGGTTAATCATTTCTAGAAGTTTCTAGAAGGTTTTCTTTTTTGTTTTGGAAAAGATATTTTACAAGATATTTCTTTAACTCGACCCTAAACCCTAACCCTAGTTAATTCTCTACAATGGTTACTTTAACCATGGTTGCATTTCTAACCTTATCAAAGTCTATCATTGTTCATCACAAAGGAATTCTATCATTATTCTTCATCTTCTTCCTTCTTCTTTCTTCATGAAAAAAGCTTACTAGCTTTTTTCCAAGTGATGAATAAATGTGAGAAAAAGATAAATATAGAGAGCAAAAATCCTACTTCATCATCCTCATCTTCCCTTGCCCTTTAGATGAGAGTGTTCACTCAATTTTAGTGAGTGTTAGCTTGTGTTAATGAAACTTCAAGGTAGATCATCTTTGTATCGAAGATCGGAAGCAAGACTGCATCTTTCTCTTCGTGGAACCTCTCGAGAGTCCGAAACCCGATGATCGCAGCGAAGGGACTACAACACGGAGCTTATGAAGTGAAGGACCGGATCTACAAAGGTTGTAATCTCTCTCACTTAGTGTTAAAGTGTTTAACATGTTAGTTTTTGCCTAATCTCTAGTTTAAAGATCCGGCTTCGGGTTGTTCGGCACGGCTAATTTTTAAATCGGGCATGGTTGATGCCTCGTAGAACCTTGTGTGCGTGCCTAGCAACCCTCGGTTCAAAAGGCAACTTCATTAACCGTTCATCCATGGTTTTGGATGAAGCGAGACAAAGTGTTCTACTCATTCTCTATATCAATCTTGGTCATCTCTTTTAGCAGACTTGATGACCGGGTTGCCTCGGTTCAGAGGCGGGAGCCCGTTTAAAGATCCGTAGATGTGGTGCCACCTCGACGAGGAGCCAGGAGATCGGAGCAGCCGCAACGGAGCGTGGGATGATGGTTAAAGACCGAAGGCTCGGATCGTTCGGTATAGCCTTTCTACCCACTTTGTAGTTTGTTAGTTTAGCGTTAATGGCGGATCCGGATTTTAGTATACGATAGCGCCAGTTATAAAAGTTTTTGTTCCACATTTGGCGTCTGAAAGACGGCCGGGGCGCTACCGTAGACTTACATGGTATCAGAGCCACGCCATTAAGCTTTACTAATTTGTTCTAACGCGTTTAAAATATCAATCGAACGGAATTTCAAAAACTGCAATTTTTCTGTGTAAAGTTTCTGTCGATTTTTAAAACAGGCCTAAAAATCATTTTGAGCATTTCAGAAAATCATGCAGGCTTTTCTAAGAATACTGGTGAAATTTGGTCAACTGTTCACTCCAAAGCGCCGCGGAACCGCCGCTCAAACCCTAGTTTGGCCGCGGTTCCGCCGCCGTTTTAGAGCTACAGTAAACCAGTTTTCTACAGTTGGTTCTTCATGTAAAATTGTGGTTTCTGGAATATTTCTTTTGGGCCCATATTTTGTTACTGTACTGCAGATGTACGTGGGGCCCACTTCGGGAAGTTTTGTCGATCGAAATTTAAACGTGTTAGTTTACAGTACTTACATTATATCTCCGACCGTGAATGTCATTCGAGCGGTAAATTGCGTCTAATTTCTATAGTCCTTTTAGACGGATTTGCGAACGTGACATTCGCGTTGATGTTCTTTGTTGTGCTGTGATGTTGCGGATTTGTCGTGGTGGATAGGAGTGTGCAATGGTAGTGCAGTTTGGATTTATTTGTACATTTGATATTGCGGGGCGAGCGTCCAACATGTGGACTGCCGTCACTGCCTGTTTGTATAATATTCTTTTGGGGCACGACCGGGCTGAGGTCGATGTACCCGTTGTACATATTTTCCATTTCTGTACTAGGTTTTACCCCGCAACGAAGTGCACGAATTGCCGGGTTCTGGAGGGAAACGGGTCCACATCTTATGGTTTTGAGAGGCAGAGGGGCCTCACTCTAGAATTGGCAGACTATTCGCCCACTCGTAGGGGGTACAGGTTGACCCAAGGAGGGGTGCTCAAATTACCGGATTCCGTGAGGTGCCAGGTGGTCCATTCACTATGCTGTAGGGGGCTGCCTCGCTTCAGGTTTTGGCGAGTAACTTGCCGCACCCGTAGGGGTCTAGGTTTCATTGCACAGGCTATCCACACGACCGGGGGAACGTCGGGTTTCAGCAGCGGCTCTGTGAAACCCGAGGATCCCAGATTATCTGTATTATTCTGTGATGCTTATTACTTTTCTGTAATGTTGCATATTATCACGCCTGGAGCGATTATTGTATATTGGTGTATATACTAGTAGATGTTGTATATGTTTTACACCCACGCTAGTTCAGTCCCCGCTCTGTCGTTAGTTAACTAACCTAACGGGTGATGACGGGACCCAGTGACGAATGCGGATGGCATATACGTACATTTTATTTTTGTTCTTTTCTGGTGTGATTAATTAATGGGACTGCGTTGATTTTGATCGATGCAAAGGAAAACCAACCTGTTTGGATGTTGTTGGAACAGTTTTAAAAAAGGTGTCATTACGAAGACGTTTTCTTTTGTTTTGCACAGTGGTATTCGGTTGGAATATCCTGCACCTCATTCGACGAGGCAAGGGCCGATATCCCTTCACCGGGAGTGACCCCTTGGGCAGAAGTTTGCGTCAGGGTAATAACTTCACTATAGTCGATTACAAGTTGCTTTGCATCGCGGTATTCAGTTGCAATATCCTGCACCTCATTCCATAAGGAAAGAGCCGAGATCCCTTCACAGGGAGTGACCTCTTTAGCAAAGGTTTTCGCTACTATATTTTTGTAAAAAGCTATCAGGTTCCTTCAACGAGATCATGTTCATTACGTTAAAGGTTTTTCGCCAAAAACCAGCCGTAGCCCTCCGCCATTTCTTATAGATGGTCAGTAGTATTAAAGCTATGTTTCTTAGCTTTCGTCAAGGTATAGTGTTTGGTAGCTGCTGGGGTATTCATTTGTTGCATAGATAGATGAGTTGGTTTGGGAAAGTCGTATTACCTTGTTGGCTTTCGTCAAGGGTATGTACGGGTGGGTTCGAATTGAAAAGATAATGACGGGTAGAACTTGACATGTGACTTATGATTTGTTGGCTTTCGTCAAAGTCATAAAAACATGGGGTAAAAATCATATCGGGAGTTTCTAAAGAAACTGAAACTTGCCAGGCATGCGCATACCTTCTGGAGTATGATAACGTGAGTGGATTCCGTCACATTATCATGCGATGAAAGTTGGATCCCGATTTCCACTGATGAGTTGGTTTACTCTTCGGGTGATCCCGATTGATTCTTCTTTCAGGTTTGGAGGAGAATTTAACAGTACAGTGGGAGGTTTCCTGATTAGATAAAGTGATAACCATTTTGATCTAGGTTAGAGTGCACACAGAGTGTTTCTTTTCTCTCTCTCTTTGGCAGCGACCTTTGACCGACCCTAGACTATGACTCAGTGACCAAGTTGACCGAACCTTCTTAAAATACCTGCTTTTGGATTATCCGAGTTGCATAAGTCATTGTCGCTCCTTCTTCTACACTTTGAATTTCTCAGAACACCCCGTATTACTACGGACATCCACTTCCATTGGATAGATCCATCGTATGGTTATATACGAACTCGAAGGGACTTCTTCGAGGATGGATCCAGGTTCAGGAGAAATTGAATTGGTTTATTCAGTTGTCTTTTATTATCACCTTCTCTCAGGTTGCGAGGGCTCCTTGGTTTAGGAGAGTACACCTATTATGCTTATTGGAAAGTCTTCTTCCAAACCATAGGCAGGTGCCGAAAGGTAGGGAATGAAGAAAACCAATTAGCCTAAGTAGGGTGTACAGAAGGTAATAACTAAAGACAAAATAAAGGGATTAGAAAGAGGGCAAAGTAAATTGCGACTGCTATCATTCACGACCAAACCGCGTACTTCATCGCCACTCCTATTTCACCTTTGCTTTTTTTCCCAGTTCGGGAGAAATAGAATAAGGTATTATTCAGTTGTCTTTTATCATCACCTTCTCTCAAATTGTGAGTACTTCTTGGTTTAGGAGGGTACACCTATTATGCTTACTGGATAGTCTTCTTCCAAACCATAGGCTGGTGCTGAACAGTAGGGAAGGAAGAAAACCATTTAGCCTAACGATGGTGTACAGAAGGTAACGGCTAAAGACAAATAAAGGGATTTGGAGAGATGGCAAAGAAATATACGGTTACAGTTATGAATTGGATTATGGAAGAGGCATTACTAGGAATACCAGGATACCCCTACGAAACATTTTCATGTTTCAGTGCATTGTTAAAGGGAAACTGATTTTCCGATTAGATACTTACTCCAAGGTATGTATTTACCAGGTTTCATTCTCTTATCTGTATGGTTTTACAGATGATGAGTGGGAGTAAGTTATTGGGAATTAGTTGATCATCCTCATTATATCGGAATTCGTTGTAATTGGTGATATTTGAGGAAATCGCCTGGGTACGGTTTTCAACCTACGACGCACAAGGTTTTGAGTTATTCAACTCAGCGGACTTATACAGAGTATTGTATGTTGTCCAGTGTCCATCAGGACAAAGGGGATGGTCCTCGTACTATGTTCTTGTTACTTGTGACTTCTCTAGTTTTTAGACAAGTGTTTCGTAGAAATACAAGGTCTAAGTTTTGAGAAATTGTGGGTATAGGAATAAAGTAGAGAACCAGGTATCGCAAGTATCGGGATTCTTCAAAGAGATCGAAGATGTAGATACTTGTGATTCGTATTCAGATGATAGTAATGGTTTTGAGAAACTTGTTTCTCTTTCAGGTTACTCATAATTGGATGGATTCCAAAGTTGAGTAATGCTGATTAGCCTCTCTCCATTAAGTTGATATGCACTGGAGACAGCTGCATGATTTGAATCTGGTTCCAATTAAATAAGTGCCAAAGTTTCTATATTGGATATAGAATAGTTCATATCTTAACGATGTTAAGGTACGGGGAGTTGTCCGGCTTATGCTTAAAACCAGACTCTGGATAACTCAGGGCACGTTTCTGTAATGGCAGTTTGTGGGTTGACCTGGGCTATGTCGAGGGTTGACTTTCTACCATCTGGAAGATCAATAGTGATATTATTCTTGACTCGCCACAGTTTTAGTAAAATGGATTTTTTTCATAAAACAGTAGTGGGAGTATGGTAGAACTGGAAGTGATTCCAGAACCGCAAACGATTACGGAAAATTTAATATGACCTAAAGATTCAATCAGGTTTGACATTCCATTAGCCACTCCGCAGATATGGTGGGTAACCTCAGACACCCGAGAGGTACTCCGGTAGACTCAAGGACGGTGACAGGGAGGTTCCTGTTTACCCAGACTTGACACTACCGTTGTTCCAGGCTATGAGACCCGGCAGGAGGTTAAGTATAGCGTCGTTTTAAACTAGCTTTAGAAGTGCATGTATATATTATTCTGCCAGAAGGTTGTTGTGGTCAGTGGGAGCAGCAGAAGCATAGTGGGCAAGTAGCTTATGTCTATTTATAGACTTGAGCAGTTATAGCGGAGATAGATCATCTAATTTTGATGTGACAGTCATGGCTTTGACTTCATCAGAATAAGGGATGGATCTATTAAGAAGGTAGTAGGGTGTGATGTCCTGGTATTTGGAAGACATACACAGAGTAGGAAGTAAAATTCATATACTATGATCGGTTATACTTTGGTTGTCACACAGTTGTTTCTCCACACAGGATATGGATATAATATCAGACATTCTGGTTACTAGATCTATGGTTTTAGATCTAAATTTGGGTAGTTTCCCAATTTGGGTACTTTGACAGTATTCTAAAAGTATTTAGAATAGCTGACTCCTGGCATGGTGGTGTACCTGCAGGTGATAGAGTCACCCTCTCTAAAGGTGTCTTACAGACTAAAGGAGAGAGGGATGTGCATGATTGGCAGATCACTTGCTTAGGCAATTGAGTCGATCATAAGATGTCAAGTACCACACCAGATGTTGTTTTTATACTAGATGCGATAAGTTTATATTAATCTAATCCTGGAGAAACATAAGGAAGCAGTTTTAGAACATAAGAGAATGTTCTACGGATTTGATGACGGCAGCCTCCTTCGGGAGACGGTTATCATTCCAGGCTTCAAAGGTAACATGGATGACAGAGTGATTGTCAG
This sequence comes from Agapanthus africanus, assembly GCA_030015575.1. NCBI lineage: Eukaryota > Viridiplantae > Streptophyta > Magnoliopsida > Asparagales > Amaryllidaceae > Agapanthus > Agapanthus africanus. The sequence goes on along the minus strand of CM057343.1, from coordinate 106,453,113 downwards.
AGTTATAGTTTTCCCTCTGACGAGAGGCGGTATTATGGACAGGTGGTCCAAGAGAATACTGTGGGAGGCATGGTGCGGGATACTGATTAGGTTCAGTTGACGATACAGTCTAAGAAGTTTGGATTTGGAGTTCATTTATGAACTAGGTCCCATTAGATATCCAGACATATTCTAAGATAGGTATTACTCGATTCGGGAGATGGAATTCTCCACGAACTTGAGATTAAGAGAGACATAGAAAGGAACATCAGGGCGGATCCACTCACTGAGGCTATTTCTTGAACACAAGAGTTTTACAAACGGGCTTTGTGAAACTGATTAGTAGAGGAGTTGGGTGTTCAGTATCACACGGTCTATGAGTATGCGACATCGCAATAATTAGCCTTAAGTGCAAGTGGGAGATTGTTGGATATAGTGCCTTTAAAGTCAATTATTGGATCGCAGGTACGTGATTGCAATGATTGAGGAGGACCTATACCGGTATCACAGTCTTACTCGAGATGATAGTATGCTATCTGGTTTGCCTTTATCAGTCGTGTACAAGTTCAGGTAACTGATCACTATTACACGTTGATAGAGCCCTTAGGATCTTGCTTGACTACCAACAGTATGATGGCGATCATATACGTAAGGGTTGGGTAGTCTATAAGCACATCCTTAATAGTGGTCCCTAGTCGTGGGAGTTTCGAGACAGGGCATCGATACTCCGGAGTAGACTAGTGTATACAGTCGAGACCCCGACAAGGGGCGGTGGCCGGTCTCACAAGCCACTGGTGTCAGTTGGATCACCTAAGATGTATACAGGTGCTCATTGGGTTATAAGTACACCGGACAGGACTCGCCGGGAACCTGCTAGTTGGTATTATACCTATCGTCAGATAGCAGTTCCCTGGTGACATGTGTACATGTTAGTTCATCGACCTGAGGTCGTCATTTGTCTCGTGTGAGTTCCCACTGTGCTTTCATTTCTACCCTACCACGGCTCAAAGGAGTCGTGCAAACAGGTATTTTTTGAGTACAGTCCCGAGCCACATGGAGGCAAGTGAGCGGATCGATAGAGGATTCGTCTCTCCCGGTATTGGGGTTGGAGATCGCGCTGTGTCTAGGAAAGCCATTAAACCAAGTTCTTGGCCAAGGCAGGTGAGAATTACTGGTAGGTACTCCGGTAGTTTCTCAGGGTGTTCAGGGCTTGTCTCCGACACGACTTATACCGCTGTTGGGGGTCTGACGTTACCAGCCCCTAGGCCGGATATGCGATACTCATAGACGAACGAACCGGACTATATGTATATTGTCACTGTTAGGCTCAGTAGGGTTTCAGGATGAGTTCGCTCATCGGCTACCCTCTAGGTCAGTACATGGGCAGCCGTTATGCACTGCTAGTGCCGCTGACATGCTTATGGTTAAACCCACTGCCAGGGTACTGATGAGTCATTAGAGTCCCCCACAGATAGTTTCCCAAGTTCGGGCGAAACGTTGTTGAGGCCATATGGTTTTATGGCAGGGTTCGGAAAATGCACGTGCGTTTACGCACGTGTCATATTTCGGGCAGATAATACTGGTGGGCTTTGGTTTAAGCCGGATCCATGTATTATACTTTGTAGATATAATATATTTGTCTCAGTTGCATTTGTATTCAGTCGTAATACAAATGCGGGTATGTTTATACAGTTACGGGGTTATCCTGAAATTCGTTTCGGAATCGCTTTTCGAAGTTGCCAGTTTTCTATCACCCGTCTTAAACATTCGGTTTAATACGGATTTATCTTTTTCTTATGGGTGAGTCATGAGGGTGAGTCATGAGTGTGGAAGCTTCTAGAAGAGGTGACTAGGTTTATGTGTCATCATTTGCATTAATTGTTTAAGTGAGGTGGCTTAGTTCATTTAATGTTTTTTGCAATGTGTTAAGTGACTCATTCATTTCATTTATTGGTTATGGTCACCCCATCTTCCTCCTACACTCACCCCCCACCTTCATATAGGGGCCGGCCCTCCCCCCCTTGAATTTGAGACAAGAGTTGGAAAAATAGATGATAGATTTAGGTTCATGGATATTTGATTATCTCATTTCTCATTTTCATTCCATTCAAAAGGCAACTTCATTAACCGTTCATCCATGGTTTTGGATGAAGCGAGACAAAGTGTTCTACTCATTCTCTACATCAATCTTGGTCATCTCTTTTAGCAGACTTGATGACCGAGTTGCCTCGATTCAGAGGCGGGAGCCCGTTTAAAAATCCGTAGATGTGGTGCCACCTCGACGAGGATCCAGGAGATCGGAGCAGCCGCAACGGAGCGTGGGATGATGGTTAAAGACCGAAGGACTCGGATCGTTCGGTATAGCCTTTCTATCTACTTTGTAGTTTGTTAGTTTAGCGTTAATGGCAGATCTGGGTTATAGTATGCGATAGCGCCAGTTATAAAAGTTTTTGTTCCCCATTTGGCGTCTGAAAGACGGCCGGGGCGCTACCGTAGACTTACAAGCACAACATCAACCCCCAATACCGAGAGAGACGAAACCCCTACTATCGCTCATTGCCTCCATGTGCCTCGGGACCGTACCCAAAATCCACCTGTTTTCATGACTCGGTAGAGCCATGGTATGGTGGAGATCAAAGTACAGTGGGAGGACACACAAGACTCTATGACGATCTTGAGTCTACAGACTAACCTGTACCAGTGTCACCTGAGAACCGCTATCCGACGATAGATATAATACCACATAGGAGTTCCCGGTGAGTCCGTTCAGTGTACCCAGTCTCCACTGAGCACCCGCATACAATCTTTGGTTTCATTACACCAGATGGATATTGGATCATCCATCGCCCATCATACGGGACAAGAATGGTATACGCTAGTCTACTCTGGAATATCGATGCCCAGTCTCGATACACCCATGACTAGGAATAGTTAAAGGATATGCTTATAAACTACAAGTGTCCCACTAGTATGATTTGCATCATAGTCGCAGTAGTCAAGCAATTATCTTATGGGCTTTATCAACATGTACCAAAAGAATAAGATGCATGATCAAATGAACATGTCAAGATAAAGTAAACCAGATACCATACTATCATGTCGAGCAAGAAAGTCATCTATATACATTATATACATGTCCAAGCATCCACTATACATATAATGGCCTCTAGGGCATACATATATCCAACAATTTCCCACTTGCACTAAGGTCAATTATTGGTGTATCTCATACCCAACATCTCTAAAAGTCGCTCATGCTGCGGCTGTGGAAGTGCCTTGGTGAGTGGATCCGCAGTGTTATTCTTTGTATCTACTCTCTGAATCTCGATCTCGTTGCGATCTACTATCTCCCGCATCAAATGATATCGCCTCTGATGGGACCTTGGTTCTTTGGCTAACGCCATAGCCCCATTATTATCACAATACAATGGTATTGGATCAACAATGGTTGGAACTACTCCTAGTTCCGTAACGAACTTCCTCATCCAGACGGCTTCCTTGGCATCATCATTTGCTGCAATATACTCAGCTTCCATCGTGGAGTCTGCAACGGTATCCTGTTTGGAACTCTTCCAACTAACCGCCCCTCCATTGAGGGTAAATACAAAGCCTGAGATAGATTTGCTGTCATCCTTATCACTTTGGAAGCTGGAATCGGTAAAGGCCTCTATTTAGAGATCCACATTATCATACACCAAGAACAATTCTTTAGTCTTTCGCAAGTACTTAAGAATGTTCTTCACTGCTATCCAATGTTTCTCCCCTGGGTTCGATTGATACTTTCTTACTATAGCTAGTGCATAAGCTACATCGGAGCGACTAAATAACATCGCATACATTATAGATCCTACGGCTGAAGCGTAGGGTATAATGCTCATGCGAGCTCTCTCTTCATCATTCTTCGGACAGAAGTCCTTGGAGAGAGTGATTCCATAACAAGCGGGTAAGGCACCACGCTTGGAATCTTCCATACTAAACCTTTTAGGATGGTGTCAATGTACTTTGATTGGGACAATCCCAATAACCTCTTGGATCTATCTCTATAGATCCTTATGCCCAAAATGCACGAGGCATCACCCAGGTCCTTCATGGAGAACCTTTGTGATAAGAATAGTTTGACCGATTGTAGCATAGGAATATCATTTCCTATCAAGAGAATGTCATCCACGTACAATACAAGGAATGTGACAGTATTCCCTACAATCTTCTTATAAATGCATGGTTCATCTATATTTTTGACAAAATCAAACTCTTTGATTGTATCATCAAAGCAGATGTTCCAGCTCCATGAGGCCTGATTTAATCCATAAATGGATTTAAGCAATCTACATGCTTTCCCGCTGCTCCGGCTGTCAATGAAGCCCTCCGGCTGATCCATATAAATGCATTCTTCTAAATCACCATTCAGAAATGCAGTTTTAACGTCCATCTGCCATATTTCATAATCATAGTGAGCAGCAATAGCAAGTAGGATCCGAATGGATTTAAGCATTGCTACTGGACAGAAGGTTTCATCATAGTCCAATCCTGGTCTTTGACGAAAACCTTTCGCTACAAGCCTTGCTTTAAAGGTCTCTACCTGCCCATCTACACCAATCTTTCTCTTAAAAATCCATTTGCACCCAACGGGTTTTATCCCAGGAGGTGCAACGTCCAAAGTCCATACTTTGTTGGTGTACATGGACTCCATTTCGGATCTCATGGCTTCCAGCCACTTCACTGAGTCACCATTCGTGATAGCTTGCTGAAAACTAGTAGGGTCATCATCATCCATGATGCAATCTTCTCTATCACCATCAATGAGAAACCCATAGTATCTCTCTGATGAGCGAGAAGTTCTACTAGATCTCCAGAGCGGCTGAGGTTCTTGAAGTTCTACTGCAACATCAGTTTCAATCAATTCGTCCTGAGTAATTTGTGCCTCTAGAACCTCTTCTGGTTCTACCGCATTGCCATTAGTACTATTTGTGAAGATTTCATTTTCCAAAAATATGGCATATTGAGAAACAAACACCTTTTGTTCCTCCTTGTAGTAGAATAGATATCCATACGAATGTTTTGGATATCCCACAAATTTACACATGACCGATCGTGTCTCAAGTTTGTCTGGATTCTACTTTTTGACAAAAGCCGGACAACCCCATATCCTAACTCTTTTAAGAGATGGTCTCTTTCCACTCCATATCTCATATGGAGTGGTAGACACGGTCTTGGTTGGAACCCTATTTAACAGATACATTGTTGTCTCCAATGCATGCCCCCAAAAGAAAAGCGGTAACTCAGCATCACACATCATGGACCATACTATATCTAATAAGGTATGATTCCTCCGTTCTGACACACCGTTGTGTTGTGGTGTGTAAGGAAGAGTGAGCTGAGAGAGAATCACATTCTCTTTTAATAAGTCTGAAAACTCTGTACTTAAATACTCTCCACCTCGATCCGATCGAAGTTTCTTGATGCTCAAGCCTGTTTGTTTTTCTACTTCAAGTTTTTACTCCTTGAATTTCTCGAAAGCTTCGGATTTGTGCTTTAATAAAAACACGTGTCCGAATCTTGAGAAATCATCAGTAAAAGTAATGAAGTATGAAAAACCGCATCTAGCATGTGTAGACATTGGTCCGCATACTGCAGGGTTCCTAGGCACTCTAGTGAGGTCTCCCAAGCCATCTACCATGGCAATTTCAAAAATTATGGTGCCTACAAACCCTAAACAACGGATCGTATACTAGATATCTAGGCGAACAAGAACTAGTTAACAGTTAACTATATAAAATACGGAAATACAACCTTTGTAGATCCGGTGCTCCACCTCCATAGCTCCGCAACGAGGTCCTCTCCGCTGTCCAAATCGAATCTGGGCTCTAGGATCGGCTTCGTCGGAGAATGGGCAAGCTAGGTCGTCGATGTCCATGCCGAAGATGATCTACGTCGAGGCATCGATGAATCAAGCTCCACCTTCACCAAACCTTGAAAAGTTGTGAAGGAAACACACTCTACTACTTGGCAAGAAGTAGAGGATGAAGAAATAGGAAGTGGGTAGACTTTAGAATTGGATTTCTCACTCTAATCATCAATCCACCATTGATGTAGTGGAGGTTTTCTTCATGAAGTGAAGAAGAAGAAGAAAGCAAGAAGATGATGAGTTATTATAAAAAAGAATAATAATTTTATTCTTATCATAATTTTAACCCAAGTTAAGTGTAGAGAATTGACCAAGGTTAAAGAATGGTTAGGGTAAAGGAGATGAGACAAAAATGGTGACATGAAGAAAGCTTCATGAAGCTTCAAGTTGAAAACAAAAATAGCCACCATTTTTGACTTCTTTTCCTTTTCTCATTTATCTTTTAAATACAAATGAAAATATAAATGAATGAATAAAAGAAAACCCTAATCATTTATTTAACCTAGGTTTAATTCATTACACTTAACAAAAAGATATGTATCATCAAACATGATACAATCAAGTGCACAAAAATCATATCGCATATGTAATGCGCACACCCGAGTGAGAAAATCCATTCAAAGTGAACCGATACTAGTTAATGCAAAGTAATATATCAAATATATAATTATGCATTAAATCATTAAATCAACACTTGATTTAACGACCCGGTCATGACGCACATAACCGACGGGTATCATTAGTAACATCTTATCGAATCAACACTTGATCCGATAACCCGGCTATATCGCATATAACCGATCGATGTCACATCGCGAGAATCGAATACAGTATCGCATACAGTATTATTCTCGGTCCCGCACATATCTCATATGCGCTCCTATTTCGTTTCGCTTGAGCCAGGAAACCTCTGTGTAGGACTCTAAAGACTCGTCAATACGCCGGCAGCAGATGATGATCATATCAAGCATCCACAAGCCGCAAGCGGTCTGCTAAACGTAATGGCCACCCGGGTATTGAGCGATCTGAAGATCGACGAGCAAGCCCGCTCACACTCCAGTGAATCCGACCAGTAACACTACCGTACAGTCCGGTCTGATCGTCTGATCTGTCGCATATCTCGCCTAGGGGTGGTAAACGTCAGACCCCAATAGCTCAATAAGTCGTGTCGATATGAGGTCTATAACTGTTCGAGAAACTACTGGTAACACTTACCAGTAAATCTCAGCAACCCTGGCCAGGGATTTCCTGTTATAGCCAATCGAACACAGCGCAACATCAACCCCCATATACCGGGAGAGACGAATCCCCTCCTATCGCTCATTGCCTCCATGTGACTCGGGACTGTACCCAAAAACCACCGTTTTGCACGCCCTCTTGGACGTGGTAAGATGGAAATCAAAGCACAGTGGGAACCACACAAGACTCTATGACGATCTCGGGTCAACAGACTACTCTGTACCAGTGTCACCAGAGAACTGCCATCTGACGTGAGGTATAATACCATCTGGGAGTTCTCGGCGAGTCCGTCCAGTGTACCCAGTCTCTACTGAGCACCCGTATATCATCTCTGATGTCAAACACCGATGGATATGGGATCATCCATCGCCCATCTGTATGGGTCGAGAAGGTATACGCTAGTCTACTCTGGTATATCGATGCCCCGTCTCGATATACCCACGACTAGGGACTTTGAAGGATGTACTTATGGACTACCATGTCCCCACTAGTATGATCCGCATCATAGTCCAGGTAGTCAAGTACAGATCCTAAGGGCTTTACCAACATGTAACAGAGAGACAATCAGCATACACGTTAAGGTAAATATCAACCAGATAGCATACTATCATGTCGAGCGAGAAAGTCCTCCCTATATACGTCCCAGCATCCACTACAATATACATCCTATGTATAGTAATGGCCTCTAGGGCATACATATAACTAACAATCTCCCACTTGCACTAGGGCCATCTGTAGCAGTGGTTGCAGTATCTCATACTCAACCATCCCATAAAAGTCTCTCTTGGGAACAGGCCTTTGTGAGTGGATCCGCTGTGTTGTCCTCAGAATCTACTCTCCAAACCTCGATCACCCTGGAGATCAACCATCTCCATGATCAGGCGATGCTGCCTTAGAATAAGTCTGGATCACTGATGGGACCGACGTTCCTTGGCATAAGCCACAACTCCATTGTCACACAATGGCAGGAACATAGTTCATCTCATGAACCTATATACACCCAAACAGCCTCTTTGGTAGCATCTTAAGTAGCGATGTATCCAGCCTTTATCGTCTAGTATGTCACGGTATCTAGCTTGGAACTCTTCCAACATACCGTCCCTTTACTGAGGGTAAAGACAATGCCTGCGACTGACATTCAGTCGTCTTTATCACCCTGGAACCCTTCCAGTGATTCTCCCCAGGATCGATTGATACCATCTCACTACAACTAGTGAGAATCCTAACATCCAATTAAATCTATCTCATAGATCCAAAATCCAGGATTTAGGAGGTATCACTTTGATCCTATATGGAGAATCATTGTGATAAGCGGAGATTGATCGAGCGTAGCATAAGAAACTCTTTTCTTATCAAGAGTATGTCATCCACGTACTCTACGAGGATCATCACCATACTCCCTACTACCTTTTTGTTTATACAAGGTTCATCTACCATTTTGATGATGTCAAACTCTTTGACTAATTCATCAAAACAGATGTTCCAACTCCGCGATGCCTGCTTTATCCTATAAAGCATCTTGCACACGTTTCCGCTGCTCCCACTGTCTACGAAGCCCTCTGGCTGTGTACTTACAGACGCACTCTTCTAAATCATCATTTAGAAAAGCAGTCAAGACACCCAACCACCAGATATCGTAGTCATGGTATGTAGCCGTGGTAAGTAGGATCTGGATGGACTTAAGCATAGATCCTTGAAAAGGTTTCATCATGATCCACGCCTGGTCAATGAAGAAAACCTTTAACAAGTCTAGCTTTGAAAGTCTCAACTTTTCCATGTACACCAAGTAATCTTCTCAAGATATACCTGCTCCTGATGGGAATTTAACCCTTCAGATATAGCAACCAAAGTCCATACTTTGTTGGTGTATAAGGATTCCATCTCAGATCGATAAACATCCAGCCATTCTTATAGAGTCTTACTCTCGATGGCCAGCTCGAAGCTAGTTGGGTCATCATCTCATGATGCAATCCTCGCTCCCACTGTCATAGAGAAACTGAAGTATCTCTCAGGTGGGTGAGGAACCCTACTAGATCGGCGGAGAGGCTGAGGTTCGTTGGAATCTACTGAATCCTTTGGTTCTATCAAATCATCAGCTGTAGTTTGTATAGCTGGAACCTTTCCAGTTGTACATAACTGACCTTGCCTCGAGCTTGTCCGGATTTTGCTTTTAGACATAGGCCGGACAACCCCAAATCTTAACTAACTTAAGACATGGGCTCTTCGCTTTTCATATCACATATGAAGTGGTAGGCATTGATTTGATTCGAACCCTATTCAATAGGTATGCAGCTTCTCAAGTGCATAACACCCAAAAGGAAAAAGGTAACTCAGTATTACTCATCATAGAGCACACCTTATCACATAGGGTGTGATTGCTCCGCCCCGATATACCATCGTGCTATGGTGTATGCGGAGGAGTAATGCTGAGAGAGAATCTCATTCTCCTTTGGAATAGTCCAGGATTTCCGTGCTCAAGTATCCTCCTCCTTGATCACATCAAAGGACATAATACTTATACCCACATTTTGGTTCTCTACTTCTAACTTATATTCTGTGAATATCTCAAAAGGTTCGGACTCATGTTTCATCAGGAACATATGACTGAATCTTGAGAGATTATCAGAGAACGTAATGAAGTATAAAGAACCAGTCTTGGCATGTGTAGACAGGGGACCTACATACATCAACATGTATCATCCCAAGAGTTTACTAACTCTTTCTCTGTTTCCAGTAAACGGAGCTATGGTCATCTTATCTTTGTGACATGACTGGCGAGTTTCACAAGATGTAAATTCAAACTGATTTAAATATGCATCTAAATGTAACTCAGCTAGTCGGGTCGCATTGATCTGACCTAGTCTACAATACCTCAAGAAGGATTCGTTCATTTCTGAACTCTTCCTCTTGTGTGTGTTCCATATATTAAGAACTGTAGTTTGATTTAGAACATCAACGCTTTTAGATAACGTGCCTGAACCGATCAACTTTTGATATAGGAAATGTTCAAAACATTATCCAACAATACAAAATTTTATCGTTTCTTTACTAATAAAGAGAGTGATATGATTTTGTATATCAGGTTCGGTATCTAATAACATTCGTTCATAATCAATGTATTCAGGTAATACAGGGTGACAGTGACCGACAGACTTGGATGCAACACTTGCCCCGTTTTCTGCCTCATGAAACTTATCACCCGTTCTCAGTTCTCTACCTTTCTGTAGCCCTATGTAACAGATTACATATCTGGGATCCTGATCTGGTATCACATACCCAGGACGTAGAGGATACAGAGAAACAGTTCTTTGTAACGAACACGCCCGAAGATGATGCATCAGCATGCACTCTCTTCGTTTGGGCGGCACGGAAAATCTGGTATTCCCCAATTTCCTGCTCTGTCTTATAACAATTATAAGTTGGAGCGGGACCAACGTTCCCCAGCTCAGTATAACAAGCGGGTTCGGTCAATAATCCGTATTTTTATCTTGATTAAGGCGTGATATGGTCGCTACCTGGAGAGAGAGAGAAGAAAACACTCAGCGTGCGCTCTGTCAAGAATAGATTGGTTTTTATTTTATCTAATCAGGATGGCTCCCACTGCTTTTTATCAAATCTTCCTTCAAACCCTAAAAGGAAAGACTAGCCGGGATTAATTACACACTACAAGTTCGCCAATCTTTCAGCCAGGCCAGTGTCGGTACTTTGAGGGAGGTCCCCCGTGCTTTCGCACGAACCTAATTACTGTAAACCTCGTTTTCCCAGAGGCGTAACCCCGTTGACACCTTTCTAGACACCTACTTGATCGGCTAATTGTAATGTATAAAACTCTCCCAGGAGTAACACTTACTCGCAGCGGGTATCGGGATCCAACTATCTCATAGAAGGTATGCAATCTCATTGCAAATTTCAACACTTGAAATTCCCGATAATATTTTGCCCCGAACGATCTATGACCTTGACAAGGTCAACAAACCATAGACCGCAAGTCAAGTTCAACCCGTCATTTCTTGATTGAATCAAACCCACCCGCACGACCCTTGACAAGGTCAACAAGGCCGCACGACTACCCTAACCCAATCTGCATCATATGCATAAGCAGATAAATACTGGTTAGCTACCGCACACTGCGCCTTGACAAGGTCAACAAACGCAGCACGAATACTAAACAGGATTTATCTGAAATGACGGAGGGCTACGACAGGTTTTTATGAAAACCTATTGCGTAATGAACTTGATATCGTTGTAGGATCGAATGAATTTTGAAATGGAGTGCTTTTGAGGCTTTTCTTGTTTTGCTAAAGGAGTCACTCCCGGTGAAGGGATCGTCGGTCCTTTCCTCGTCGAATGAGGTGCGGGATATATCATATATATCACAGTGCAAAGCAAAAACTCTTAAAAGCTTCAAAAGACAAACCGAATGTGTAGCATCTGCCAGTTATTGCTAAAGGAGTCACTCCCGGTGAAGGGATCTCGGTCCTTTCCTCATCGAATAAGGTGCAGGATATATCACATATACCGCTGTGCAAAGCAAGAACTGTAGCTACCTGTTTTATTTTGAAATTCGATTCTACAACATCTTAGGTTTCTTTTATTTTCATTAATCACATTAATGAAGTCCCATCATTTAAGCACCTAACATCACAGATAGATATGACGTACACTTATGCCATACGCATTCGCCTCGATGTCCCCTCGTGCACCGTTAGGTTAGGTAACTAACGGCAGAGCGGGGCAGGGCTAGCGCGGGTGTAAAACATAAGTAACGTCTATATAATATATCATATATACTATATATAATACCTGTCACAGAACATCACATGATCACAGATAAAACACAGCAGAAGAATCATATGAAATATTGGATATACTAGGACGTCCGTGTTTTCAATACGAGCCAGTATAAAACACGGATTCCACGGTCGTGATGAATAGCCAATCCCACACCCCTAGACCCCTACGAGAGCGGCAAGCAACCCTACCAATTCTAGGGTTAGGAGACCCGGACTCGACTCCTCGAGTTGGTCTCCCACTGGACCCCAGAACCCGGTTACTTGTGCTCCCCTCCTTGGGTCTATCCTAGTGCAGAAAAGTAAATAATATACAAACGGCGACAACTCCCGTAACCTGGAAGCGCCCCAATAAAAGAATATTACATACAAGTTTTTACATGAATGAAAATGAAAAACACTCATCTCACATAAAAACCCCCGGCTATTCAAACACGACGATCCAATATAACATATCCAGCAACACATAACATCACATGTCATCAACGTAAGTAAATATGCGCATCCCAATTGTCGTTGACATATAGCAACGAAACCGGCGATATCACATATTACACTTACGGTCACAGAAAAGAAAGTGTAAAACTACAACAGTTGGAATCCGCAACCACCTCAGACATCGCATGCCTGACCAAATGAATTACTTAGACATCGCATGCCTAACAATTATAAACCCCGCATTTTAGTCTCATTATTGAAAACACTTTTCAATATCAAGTCGGGCAATTCAACAAGATTCCCGACAGCCTGATCGAATGCTCGTCGCAAACTTAAGTAGGCGGCCGCACCCCCGATACCGGCGACGAAGTGCACCAAGGCGGAACACCGCTACCGCGAGCACCCGGAGGGATGCTTTCGGCGACGGGGTTCTCCTACAGTCACTTGGTCGGGGCTATGGAGTGAGGCTGTCTATTAAGTTTACCCGGCGAGTATCCGCGTACGCTACGTGATTGCGACGGACTTTTGATCACATCAAAATTCCGTGGCAACCGATCAAGTGAGACTAAATTGCTACGTTTATAACATTCATTTAGTTATCATATAACTCATTGTGAATTCCAATTATTGTATCCCATTCCGGATAAACAGAAAATGTTAAACTTTTCGATTGAACAATCGAACACCCAAGTTTTCCCGAAACTGATCAACACATGAAACAAGTCTAACAACATTCCGTTCGTACCTCAGTACCAACGATCCAGCCGTAGAAGGGTCAAGCCAACGCCTCACATGTGGCACGCCGTACTGCCCCAAACCCGAAGGTTCAAAGGGCAGTTCAAGACGGTCACATAATCGAGTTAAGGTTTGTGTCTTCTAGAGGGACCATCGCGTTACTTGCACTACTTAGAACGTCGTTAAACTACGGAAAAATCCAACACTTGGAAATTTCCCGACAGGGGAAAAGTTGGGTATTTATATCCGGTCGAACTTTTTAACATATTCTAAAATTTATCCGGAAAGCCACACAGACAAAATTTGATATCCCGATCGAAATTCCGAATCCCCAAATCAACTGCAGAAAAATCAACTCTTGAAAAAATATCAAAAATATCCAGGAAAACCAGAACAGCAGAATAGGAATTACTGTACAAAATTTGTAGCGCAAAACGACAAATCGGCCGCTCTTCCGCCGCACGAGCCATGCTCGTGCCGCGGAAGCGCGGCGCTATAAAGGAATTAGGGCTACGAATTTTTCAGTTGTCCTTATAATCTCCTGCTGAGTTTACTGAATATTTTTAATATATAAAAATCCCTGTTTTAAAAATTGTACAGAGAGCAATATCGATTTGGAATTCCGGGTTCGTTCGGACTTCAATTTCCGTCTGGACTTCGCCTAAGGCTCTAGCTAGGCTCTGATACCACTGCAGGGTTCCTAGGCACTCTAGTGAGGTCTCCCAAGCCATCTACCATGGCAATTTCAAAAATTATGGTGCCTACAAACCCTAAACAACGGATCGTATACTAGATATCTAGGCGAACAAGAACTAGTTAACAGTTAACTATATAAAATACGGAAATACAACCTTTGTAGATCCGGTGCTCCACCTCCATAGCTCCGCAACGAGGTCCTCTCCGCTGTCCAAATCGAATCTGGGCTCTAGGATCGGCTTCGTCGGAGAATGGGCAAGCTAGGTCGTCGATGTCCATGCCGAAGATGATCTACGTCGAGGCATCGATGAATCAAGCTCCACCTTCACCAAACCTTGAAAAGTTGTGAAGGAAACACACTCTACTACTTGGCAAGAAGTAGAGGATGAAGAAATAGGAAGTGGGTAGACTTTAGAATTGGATTTCTCACTCTAATCATCAATCCACCATTGATGTAGTGGAGGTTTTCTTCATGAAGTGAAGAAGAAGAAGAAAGCAAGAAGATGATGAGTTATTATAAAAAAGAATAATAATTTTATTCTTATCATAATTTTAACCCAAGTTAAGTGTAGAGAATTGACCAAGGTTAAAGAATGGTTAGGATAAAGGAGATGAGACAAAAATGGTGACATGAAGAAAGCTTCATGAAGCTTCAAGTTGAAAACAAAAATAGCCACCATTTTTGACTTCTTTTCCTTTTCTCATTTATCTTTTAAATACAAATGAAAATATAAATGAATGAATAAAAGAAAACCCTAATCATTTATTTAACCTAGGTTTAATTCATTACACTTAACAAAAAGATATGTATCATCAAACATGATACAATCAAGTGCACAAAAATCATATCGCATATGTAATGCGCACACCCGAGTGAGAAAATCCATTCAAAGTGAACCGATACTAGTTAATGCAAAGTAATATATCAAATATATAATTATGCATTAAATCATTAAATCAACACTTGATTTAACGACCCGGTCATGACGCACATAACCGACGGGTATCATTAGTAACATCTTATCGAATCAACACTTGATCCGATAACCCGGCTATATCGCATATAACCGATCGATGTCACATCGCGAGAATCGAATACAGTATCGCATACAGTATTATTCTCGGTCCCGCACATATCTCATATGCGCTCCTATTTCGTTTCGCTTGAGCCAGGAAACCTCTGTGTAGGACTCTAAAGACTCGTCAATACGCCGGCAGCAGATGATGATCATATCAAGCATCCACAAGCCGCAAGCGGTCTGCTAAACGTAACGGCCACCCGGGTATTGAGCGATCTGAAGATCGACGAGCAAGCCCGCTCACACTCCAGTGAATCCGACCAGTAACACTACCGTACAGTCCGGTCTGATCGTCTGATCTGTCGCATATCTCGCCTAGGGGTGGTAAACGTCAGACCCCAATAGCTCAATAAGTCGTGTCGATATGAGGTCTATAACTGTTCGAGAAACTACTGGTAACACTTACCAGTAAATCTCAGCAACCCTGGCCAGGGATTTCCTATTATAGCCAATCGAACACAGCGCAACATCAACCCCCATATACCGGGAGAGACGAATCCCCTCCTATCGCTCATTGCCTCCATGTGACTCGGGACTGTACCCAAAAACCACCGTTTTGCATGCCCTCTTGGACGTGGTAAGATGGAAATCAAAGCACAGTGGGAACCACACAAGACTCTATGACGATCTCGGGTCAACAGACTACTCTGTACCAGTGTCACCAGAGAACTGCCATCTGACGTGAGGTATAATACCATCTGGGAGTTCTCGGCGAGTCCGTCCAGTGTACCCAGTCTCTACTGAGCACCCGTATATCATCTCTGATGTCAAACACCGATGGATATGGGATCATCCATCGCCCATCTGTATGGGTCGAGAAGGTATACGCTAGTCTACTCTGGTATATCGATGCCCCGTCTCGATATACCCACGACTAGGGACTTTGAAGGATGTACTTATGGACTACCATGTCCCCACTAGTATGATCCGCATCATAGTCCAGGTAGTCAAGTACAGATCCTAAGGGCTTTACCAACATGTAACAGAGAGACAATCAGCATACACGTTAAGGTAAATATCAACCAGATAGCATACTATCATGTCGAGCGAGAAAGTCCTCCCTATATACGTCCCAGCATCCACTACAATATACATCCTATGTATAGTAATGGCCTCTAGGGCATACATATAACTAACACATACATCACTATGTATGAGGCTTAAGAGTTCCACAGCTCTTTCTCTGTGTCCAGTAAACGGAGTTTTGGTCATTTTACCTTTGATACAGGACTGACAAGTCGCATAAGATATATATTCAAAAGGATTCAAATATCCATCTTTATGTAGCTTGCTTAGTCTTGTTTCATTAATATGACCAAGTCTACAATGCCAAAGAAAAGCTTCATTTATATCTGAAAACTTTCTTTTATTAGTATGTTGTATATTGAAAACTGTGTATTGGTTCAGGACGTAAATACCGTTATTCAGTGTACCATACCCAATCAACTCTTGATTCAAGTTAATGTTCATAACATTATTTTGCATCATAAAATGATATCCTTCATTGTCCAACAAAGAAACGGATATTATATTACATAGCATACTGGGTACAAAATAACAAGGGTTCAAAACCAAAATACAACCCGAAGGCAACCCCAGATGATACTCTCCTACGGATACATCATGTACATTGGAACCATTTCCAACCCGCAGAGTATGGTCTCCAGTCTTTAAAACTCTACTGTTTCTCAATCCCTGCATACAATTGCAGATGTGAGAACCAGAACCGGTATCTAATACCCAAGATGCAGAGTTAATTGAAAAATAGTTCTCATGGAGGGTTACTAGGCACACTAACAAGGCTCTACAAGGCATCGACCATGCCAAAATTAAATTTTTATGTGCCGAACAACCCTAAGCAAGATCGTATACTAGAGTTTAGGCGAAACTATTAGTAAGTAAACAACTTTACTTCTAAGGGAACACGAAATACAACCTTTGTAGATCGGTCCTTCACTTCATTTGCTCCTTGTTGAAGTCCCTTCGCTGCGATCAAGGTTCTCCTGGGCTCTTGCATGGCTTCACGAGGCGAAAGATGCGACCTTGCTTGAAGTCTCCGAAGCCGAAGATGATCTACGTCAAGGGAATTCCGACTCAAGCTACTACTTCACTAATTTGAGAATTAGTGAAGCAAACACCGTATACTAAAGTGTTAGTCTAGTAGAGGATGGAGAAATAGAAAATGGGTTCTCTTTGGATTTTTATTTCTCACTTTAGTTCTCACTTTGGATCAAACCCTAGCAAGCTTTTCTTTTGAACAATGAAGAAGATGAACAAAAGAAAAGAGAAGTGGATAATGATCAAGTGTATCATCTAACCATGGTGAGTGAGTATCATATACTAACTATTGTAGAGACTTAACCCTAGGGTAATTGTTATGGTTGGGTTAATAAATATCCATAGTAAAATACAAACTCAAGTTGAATTAGTCAATGCATCCACAAGCTTCCACAAGCTTCATGCATTTTCTAATCCTCCACTTGATTTTGTATTTACTTTAAATATTAAAAACCCAAACTAAAAATTAGCATAGTGTAAGTCTCATACACCCATGGATGATGTATCATCAACAATGATACAAAAAGATAACACATTTTAATATATATCATATATACATTAAAATTGTGCTCATGTGAGAAAAACCCTAAAGTGAACAAGTGTTAGTAAATGTAAATTAGTATATCTAATATACAATTATACACTTAATTATTAAATCAACACTTGACTTAATAATCCGGTCATATCTCATATAACCGGCTAACATCCATTGTATCGACTTATCGAATCAACACTTGATTCGATAACCCGGCTATATCATATATAACCGACCGATACAAAAAGTCGCGAGAATAGAATACGGTATCACATACACGCATTATTCTCGGTCCCGCACATATCGCATACGTGCTCCTATTTCGTTTTGCCTGAGCCAGTAAAACCTCTATGTAGGACTCTAAAGACTCGTCAATACGCCGGCAGTAGGTAATGATCACATCATGCACCCACAAGTCGTCAGTGGTACTAGCTGGACGTAACGGCTACCCGGATATTAAGCGATCAAAAGATCAGCAAGCAAGCCCGCTCCAACTCCTGTAAAAGCCTGCCGGTAACACTTCCCGTACAGTCCGGTCTCCTCGTCAGATATGTCGCATATCAAGTCTATGGGTGGTAAACGTCAGACCCTAATAACCGATAAGTCGTGCCGATGTGAGGCTCATAACAGGTCGAGAAACTACCGGTAACACTTACCAGCAAATCTCTGAATCAGCCCTGGCAAGGGACTTCCCTGTTATGGCCAATCGATCACAGCGCAACATCAACCCCCAATACCGGGAGAGACGAAACCCCTCCTATCGCTCATTGCCTCCATGTGACTCGGGACTGTACCCAAAAACCACCGTTTTGCATTCCCTCATGGATGTGGTAAGGTGGAAATCAAAGCATAGTGGGAATCACACAAGACTTTATGACGATCTCGGGTCTACAGACTAACCTGCACAAGTGTCACCAGAGAACAGCCATCTGACGTGAGGTATAATACCATCTAGGAGTTCTTGGCGAGTCCGTCCAGTGTACCCGGTCTCCACTGAGCACCCGTATACCATCTCTGATGTCAAACATCAATGGATATGGGATCATCCATCGCCCATCTCATGGGTCGAGAAGCGTATACGCTAGTCTACTCTGGTATATCGATGCCCTGTCTCGATACACGCATGACTAGGAACATTAAAGGATGTACTTATGGACTACACTGTCCCCACTAGTATGATCTGCATCATAGTCCAGGTAGTCAAGTACACATGCTAAGGGCTTTACCAACATGTAACCATAAGACAGTATCAAGCATCCAATATAATATACATCATCTGTACAATACTGTCTTCTAGGGCATACATACAACTAACATCTCAGTTACAAACACACCTGAAGTGGAAGTATCTACATGCTTCTTCTTCTTGAGATCAGCAAGATACACAGCACAGTTGCGTTTCCAATGTCCCGACTTGTGGCAATAAAAGCATTCTCATTTTTCACTTCCCGGGCCCCAGATATGTCTTTCCCTTTCTCCTTTTTAACTCTACCTTTCGGTTTGATGGGTTTCTTCTTCTTCTGTCCCTTGGGCTTGGCTTTTGGGACGGAAGAGGAAGATGGCCCAGCAAGCAGAGCGGGAGTCTTCGCTGTCTTAAGCGTGCTCTCTGCGCTTCTCAACATATTGAGAAGTCTAGGAAATGATTTCTCCAAATCGTTCATATTGAAATTCACTATGTATGGAGCAAAGGCAGGGGGGGAGACTGCACAACAATATCTGTATATTGCTCATTATCCATGGTCCATCCCAGTTCCTTGAGTTCTTCTATAAGACCAATGATCTTCAGCACATGTTCTCCTACTGATGTACCAGGGGCCATCCGCATCTGAAACAACTTTCGAGATGCCTCGTATCGTAAAATACGAGATTGCTCTTCATACAACTCCTTTGTATGAAGAAAGATGGATTGCACATCCATCTTCTCGTGCTGTTTCTGATGGATACTGTCCATAGAAGCAAGCGCGAGGCACTTGGCCTTGTTGCAATCAATATCCCATGTTTTACGGATCTCCCTATCCGAAACAGATGATTCAGATCCTGGGACGGGCGGGGCTTTGGTAGCGAGGACATATTATACTTTACCATATGTGAGTGCAATGTTCAAGTTCCTCAATCATTCTTTATAATTCGGTCCTGTCAGTTTGTTTTTCCCTAAAAGAAGCTTAAGTCCTGTCATCGGTACCTGCCATTAGGAGAGAGAAAATAATACACTCAGCAAAATGCTCTTGCAAAGAATTAGATTGGTTATTATCTTATCTAATCGATGTCTCCCACTGCTTTTATCAAATTTTCTTTCAAAACCTGAAAAGAAAACTAGCCAGGATTAATTACATTCTACAGTTTCGCTAACCGGTCAGCCAGGCCAGTGTCGGTACTTTGAGGGAGGTTCCCCGTGCTTTCGCACGGTCCTAATTAAAATAAACCTCATTTTTCTAGAGGTCAAACCCCGTTTCCCAGAGGTCAAACCCCGTTGACACCTTTCTAGACACCTTCTGGATTAGCTAATTGTAAAGTGTAAAATCTCCTGGAGTAACACTTACTCATGGTGGGATCGGGATCCATCTATCATATAGAAGGTATGCAATCTCATTGCAAATTTCAACTCTTGAAACTCCCGATATGGTTTTTACCCCTAGCTGCTTATGACCTTGGCTATGGTCAACATATCATAAGCACTAGTCAAGTTCTACCCGTCATTTCGAGATTAACTGGATCCACCCATATGACCCTTGACTATGATCAACATAATCACATAAATGTCCTAACTGATCGCATCGTATGCTTTGTAGAAAGACATCACTTAGCTACCGTACACTACGCCTTGACTATAATCAACATACGTAGCACGAATACTAAGTACTCTGCTTCCTAAAATGACGGAGGGTTGCGGATGGCTTTTATGAAAACCTTTAACGCTTTGAACTTGATCTCGTTGTAGAATCAAAACGGTTTAGAAAAGGAGTGGCTTAAGCTCCGCATCTTTTAAAACTTGCATTTTTCATAAAAAGGCCGAGTGTGTTTCAAATCCGATTCTACAAGATCTTTAGGTTTCTTTTTCTATACATTAATCTTATTAATGTAGTCCCATCATTTAAGTTCCTAAGCCATCACAAAAAAGAAACGAAAATAGAACGTACACTTATACCATCCGCATTCGCCACAGTGTCCCGTTATGCACCGTTAGGTTACTTAACTAACGGCATAGAGGGGCGGGGCTAGCGCGGGTGTAAAATATAAGCGACGTTTATTATATATCATATATATATAATAATAATCCATTCGTCTCAAATACTAAGTAATTATATTACGGAATATCAATAGCAGAAGCACATATGAAAATAAAAAGGATATCTAGGAGGTCCGTATTTTGTACTCAGCCAGCAATAGAAAATACGGATTCCACGGTCACGATGAATAGCCAAGCCCACACCCCTAGACCCCTATGAGAGCGGCAAGTGATCCAACCAATTCTAGAGTTTAGGAGACCCGGTCTCGACTCCTCGAGATAGCCTCCCACTGAACCCTAGAACCCGATCACTTGTGCTCTCCTCCTTGGGTCTATCCTAATGCAGAAAAGTAAATAATATACAATAATGGTGACATCATCCTCAACCCAGAAGTGCCCCAAATAAAAGAATATTACATACAATTGATATTTACATGAATGAAAATAAAGACTCCCATCTCGCATAAAACCCCTGGCTATTCGATCGCGACAATCCTGCACATCATATCTCAGCAACACATAATATCTCATATCATCAACGTAAGCAAGTATGCGTATCCCGATTGTCGTTGATGTATAACAACGAAACTGGCGATACACCACATACTACACTTACGGTCGCAGAAAAGAAAGTGAAAAACAACAATTGCAATTATCACAATCACATATATCAAGACGATGTTTAACGTTTCGATCAAATCAACATACACCCACAATTTACCCCGAGAGCTCAACACTTGAGCAAAGTCACAAATACTCAAAAACGCACCACAGTGTCTATGGACCAGCAGTAGAAGGGGTTAACCAATGCCTCACCTATGGCACCATAGAACTACGGCAAACCCTAGGGTTCGATCGCGGTTCCGTGGGCATAGAATCGAGTTAAGGTTATTCTATTCTTCTAGAGGGTCCATGGGAACACTTGCACGACTATTGAATATGAAGTTAACTTAGGAAAATTACAACACTTGGAAATTTTAGCGGGGTCAAGATGTGGGGTTTTGAAGTTCGTTCGAACTGCTAAACAATGTCAAGGTTACCAATACAGTGTTATATTATACGACTACGAAACACTACGATTTAGCCCCTAATCAAAATAATCATCAGATGAAAATTTAGGATAAGCAAACAATACCTGAAACCCCAAATTCAAGATAACAGAGCACTGGAGAAATACGAGGGGATTGGGGTTAAGGGGGCCGAGCAGGACGGATTTGGGAGCAAAGTGCTCGGCCAAAATCTGAGCACTGGTCCCCGTATTTCACCTGTGTTCTTATATTGTCCCATACAGTGTTCTGCAGCTATTTAAAAAAATTTAAAAAGACTTTTTAAAAAATTTCCAGAGAGCAAAATCTAGGGTTTCACATATCGTGTTTTTGGAGTCGATTTCGTTTTCGTAATAGTTTTAACACCGTGTCTAAAATTCTAGCTTGGCTCTGATACCATTGTTGGGTTTTCCTAGCACCTACTGTAGAATATGGAAGCATCACACATGCCACTTTAAAATTTATAGAGGTGCTAAGCAAACAAAGCATGAATCTTTAAGTAGAAATTTAGGATAACATCTAAAATATCACATACTATGAACATATTATCACTAAGTGAAAAGAATACAACCTTTGTAGACTTCCCTTGGTGACTCCTTGGCGCTATGAGAGTTTGAAACGGATCGATGGAGGCCTTCCAAGTCCACGATGATCCACCCGAAGTCCCTTTGTCCAAGCTCCTAGCTCCACTTGATCAAAGAAGAAGATGAAGCTAACACTCTAAACTAATTGGCTAGATTAGAGTAGAATGATGAGGTGGTGTGTTTTCTCTATTCAAAACCCTTTCTTTTTTAATCCCTCACTCCATGGAAAACTCAAGAGAGCTTGGAGGAATAAGAAGGAGATGGCAAAAGCTTTTTTCAAAAGATAATGATAAAACTTAATGGAAAATGAGAATAGAATATATATATATATATATATATATATATATTCACCTTCTCATCTCAAACCATGGTTAACTAATATCTAGATATTTTGCATGTGAGTCAAAATCCAAATGAAAATTAAACCATGGGTTTAAGCTAGGTCAAGAGAAAGAAGAGTGTAGAAAATGTTAGTTATATGTATACCCTAGAGGCCATTACTATACATAGGATGTATATTGTAGTGGATTCTTGGACATATATAGGGAGGACTTTCTCGCTCGACATGATAGTATGCTATCTGGTTACTCTTTACCTTAACGTGTACACTGATTGTCTCTCTGTTACATGTTGGTAAAGCCCTTAGGATGTGTACTTGACTACCTGGACTATGATGCGGATCATACTAGTGGGGACATGGTAGTCCATAAGTACATCCTTCAAGGTCCCTAGTCGTGGGTGTATCGAGATGGGGCATCGATATACCAGTGTAGACTAGCGTATACCTTCTCGACCCATACAGATGGGCGATGGATGATCCCATATCCATTGGTGTTTGACATCAGAGATGATATACGGGTGCTCAGTAGAGACTGGGTACACTGGACGGGCTCGCCGAGAACTCCCAGATGGTATTATACCTTACGTCAGATGGCAGTTCTCTGGTGACACTGGTACAGAGTAGTCTGTTGACCCGAGATCGTCATAGAGTCTTGTGTGGTTCCCACCGTGCTTTGATTTCCACCTTACTACGCCCAAGAGGGCATGCAAAATGGTGGTTTTTGGGTACAGTCCCGAGTCACATGGAGGCAATGAGCGATAGGAGGGGATTCGTCTCTCCCGGTATAGGGGGTTGATGTTGCGCTGTGTTCGATTGGCTATAACCGGAAATCCCTGGCCAGGGTTGCTGAGATTTACTAGTAAGTGTTACCAGTAGTTTCTCGAACTGTTATAGACCTCATATCGACACGACTTATCGAGCTATTGGGGTCTGACGTTTACCACCCCTAGGCAAGATATGCGACATATCAGACGACGAGACCGGACTGTACGGTAAGTGTTACTGGTTGGATTCACAGGAGTGTGAGCGGGCTTGCTCGTCGATCTTCTGATCGCTCAATACCCGGATGGCCGTTACGTTTAGCAGACCGCTTGCGGCTTGTGGGTGTTTGATATGATCATCACCTGCTGCCGGCGTATTGACGAGTCTTTAGAGTCCTACACAGAGGTTTCCTGGCTCAAGCGAACCGAAATAGGAGCGCATATGAGATATGTGCGGGACCGAGAATAATGCGTGTATGTGATACCGTATTCTATTCTCGCGATGAATGTATCGAATGGTTGTATGCGATATAACCTAGTTATCGAATCAAGGATGATTCGATAAGTCGATATATTGCATATTAGTCAGTTATATGAGATATGACCGTATCGTTAAATCAAGTGTTGATTTAATGATTTAATGCATAATTATATATTTGATATATTACCTTGCATTAACTAGTATTGGTTCACTTTAAATGGATTTTCTCACTTGCATTGCACAAGTTGTATATGTGATGTACTTTTGTGCACTTGATTGTATCATGTTTGATAATACATTATTGCTAGGGTTTTTGTGTAAAGAATTAAACCTTGGTTAAGTAAATGGTTAGGGTTTTACTTTTATCATTCATTTATCTTTTTAATTTAGATTAAAAAGAAATGGCAAAAGAAAACAAAATGGTTTCTTTCTTTCTTTCTTTCATGAAGCTTGTTGAAGCTTCATGAAACTTTGACCAAGTGACCATTTTGTCTTCTTCTTTTAACCCTAACCATTCACATAACCTTAGTTAATTCTCTACACTTGACCATGGTTAAATATATGATAAGTATTATTTTCTTTTCACTTATCATATGATTATCTTTATCTTCTTCTTCTTCTTCACTTGAAGAAAACCTTGCTTCATCAATGGTAACTTGATGTAAAGAGTGAGAAATCCAATTCTAAAGTGAACCCACCTCCTATTTCTTCATCCTCTACCTCTTGCCAAGTAGTATAGGGTGTTTTCTTCACAAGTTTCATGACTTGGTGAAGTGGGAGCTTGATCTTGTGATGCCTCGACGTAGATCATCTTCGGCATCGAAGTCGACGACCTAGCCCGCCCATTTTTCCGATGAAGCCGACGCTAGAGTCCGGGATTCGATTTGGACAGCGAGGAGACTTCATTGCGGAGCTATGGAGGTGGAGGACCGGATCTACAAAGGTTGTATTTTCGTTCTTTTAGTTAAGTTGTTAACTAGTTGCATCTTTCGCCTAAAATTCTAGTTAACGATCCGTATTAGGATTTCTCGGCACTTGTAAAATTTGAAATTGGCATGGTTGATACCTTGTGAGACCTCATTAGTGTGCCTAGGAACCCTACAGTGGTATCAGATCCTAGCTAGAGCCTTAGGCGATGCGTAGACGGAATTAGAAGTCCGATCGAACCAAAACCCAAACCCAAAAAATGCTCTCTGTACATTTTTGAAATTCGGGGATTTTTGTGAATTAAAAATATGCAGAAAATTAAGCAGGAATTTCTAAGAATTACTGTGAAGTTCGATAACTTGATTCCATTAAAGTGCGGAGGAACCGCGGCATTAGCATGCCTAATGCGGCGGTTTAGCGGCAACTTTGTCGCTTCTCATATTGGTTTTTACACAGTAACTCTTATATTTTGTTCCTGTATTTTCTGGGAATTTTTGATCTGAACTCAAGAGTTGGGTTTTATGGGTTGTATTGGGGACTCGGTGTTTCGATCGGGATGTCTAATTTTGTCTATGGTTTTTCCGGATAATTTTTGAATATGTTAAAAAGTTCGACCGGATATAAATACTCAATTTTTCCCCTGTCGGGAAATTTCCAAGTGTTGGATTTTTCCGTGGTTTAAAGACGTTCTAAGTAGTGCAAGTAACTCGATGGACCCTCTAGAAGACAACAAACCTTAACTCGATTATGTGACCGTCTTGAACTGCCCTTTGAACCTTCGGGTTTGGGGCAGTACGGCGTGCCACATGTGAGGCGTTGGCTTGACCCTTCTACGGCTGGACCGTTGGTACTGAGGCATGAACTGAATATTTTTAGACTTATTTCATGTGTTGATCTATTTCGGGAAAACTTGGGTGTTTGAATGTTCGATCGGAAAGTTTAACATTTTCTAATTATCTGGAATGTGATACAACAATTGGAATTCACAAGTAGTTATGAGATAACTGAATGAATGTTATAAATCTAGCGGTTTAGTCTCACTTGATCGGTTGCCATGGAATTTTGATGCGATCAAAAGTCCGTCGCAATCACGTAGCGTACGCGGATACTCGCCGGGTAAACTTAATAGACAGCCTCACTCCATAGCCCCGACCAAGTGACTGTAGGAGAACCCCGTCGCCGAAAGCATCCGTTCGGGTGCTCGCGGCAGCGGTGTTCCTCCTTGGTGCACTTCGTCGACGGCGTCGGGGGTGCGGCCGTCAACTAAAGTTTGCGACGAGTATTCGATCAGGATGTCGGGAATCTTGTTGAATTGCCCGACTAGATATTGAAAAGAGTTTTCGATAATGAGACTAAAATGCGGGGTTTATAATTGTTAGGCATGCGATGTCTAAGGAATTCATTTGATTAGGCATGCGATGTCTAAGGAGGTTGCGGATTCCAACTGTTGTAGTTTTACACTTTCTTTTCTGTGACCGTAAGTGTAATATGTGATATCGTCGGTTTCGTTGCTATATGTCAACGACAATTGGGATGCGCATATTTACTTACGTTGATGACATGTGATGTTATCTGTTGCTGGATATGTTATATTGGATCGTCGTGTTTGAATAGCCGGGGGTTTTTATGTGAGATGAGTGTTTTTCATTTTCATTCATGTAAAAACTTGTATGTAATATTCTTTTATTGAGGCACTTCCAGGTTGCGGAAGATGTCACCGTTTGTATATTATTTTCTTTTCTGCACTAGGATAGACCCAAGGAGGGGAGCACAAGTAACCGGGTTCTGGAGTCCAGTGGGAGACCAACCCGAGGAGTCGAGTCCGGGTCTCCTAACTCCAGAATTGGTAGGGTTGCTTGCCGCTCTCGTAGGGGTCTAGGGGTGTGGGTTTGGCTATTCATCACGACCGTGGAATCCGTGTTTTATACTGGCTCGTATTGAAAACATGGACGTCCTAGTATATCCAATATTTCATATGATTCTTCCGCTGCGATATATGTGATGTGATCATGTGATGTTCTGTGATGGATACAGTATATAGTATATATGATATATTATATAGACGTTACTTATGTTTTACACCCGCGCTAGCCCTGCCCCGCTCTGCCGTTAGTTACCTAACCTAACGGTGCACGAGGGGACATCGAGGCGAATGCGGATGGCATAAGTGTACGTCGTATTTATCTGTGATGTTTAGGTATTTAAATGATGGGACTTCATTAATGTGATTAATGAAAGAAAAAGAAACCTAAGATGTTGTGGAATCGAATTTCTAAATAAAACAGGTAGCTACAGTTCTTGCTTTGCACAGTGATGTATATGATATATCCCGCACCTCATTCGACGAGGAAAGGACCGAGATCCCTTCACCGGGAGTGACTCCTTTAGCAATAACTGGCAGATGCTACAACCCTCAGTTTGTCTTTTGATTGCTTCTATAGTTTCTGCTTTGCACAGTGATATATATGATATATCCCGCACCTCATTCGATGAGGAAAGGACCGACGATCCCTTCACCGGGAGTGACTCCTTTAGCAAAACTAGAAAAGCCTAAAAAACACTCCATTTTAAAATCATTTGATTCTGCAACGATATCAAGTTCATTACGCAATAGGTTTTCAGAAAAACCTGTCGTAGCCCTCCGTCATTTCAGATAAGTACTAGTTAGTATTCGTTCTGCGGTAGTTTGGCCTCCGTCAAGGCGTAGTGTACGGTAGCTAACTAGTGCTTATCTGCTAGCATATGATGCGATTGGATTAGGGTATTCGTACGGCGTTGTTTGGCCTCCGTCAAGGGTCGTGCGGGTGGGTTTAATTCAATCAGGAAATGACGGGTTGAACTTGACTAGCGGACTATGGGTAGTTTGGCCTCCGTCAAGGTCATAGGACGCTAGGGGCAAAATATTATCGGGAATTTCAAGTGTTGAAATTTGCAATGAGATTGCATACCTTCTATGAGATAGTTGGATCCCGATACCCGCTGCGAGTAATTGTTACTCCTGGAAGAGTTTTACACATTACAATTAGCCGATCAAGTAGGTGTCTAGAAAGGTGTCAACGGGGTTACGCCTCTGGGAAAACGAGGTTTACATTAATTAGGTTCGTGCGAAAGCACGGGGGACCTCCCTCAAAGTACCGACACTGGCCTGGCTGAAAGATTGGCGAACTTGTAGTGTGTAATTAATCCCGGCAAGTCTTTCCTTTTAGGGTTTGAAGGAAGATTTGATAAAAAGCAGTGGGAGCCATCCTGATTAGATAAAATAATAACCAATCTAATCTTGCAAGAGCGCACGCTGAGTGTTTTCTTCTCTCTCTCTCCTGGTAGCGACCATATCACGCCTTAATCAAGATAATAATACGGATTATTGACCGAACCCGCTTGTTATACTGAGCTGGGGAACGTTGGTTCCGCTCCAACTTATAATTGTTATAAGACAGAGCAGGAAATTGGGGATTACCAGAATTCCCGTGCCGCCCAAACGAAGAGAGTGCATGCTGATGCATCATCTTCGGGTGTGTTCATTACAAAGAACTGTTTCTCAGTATCCTCCGCATCATGGGTATATGATACCGGATCAGGACCCCAGATATGTAATCTGTTACATGTAAGTCTACGCTAGCGCCCCGGCCGTCTACAGACGCCAAATGCGGAACAAAAACTTTTTATCTGGCGCTATCGTATATTTTAACCCGGATCTGCCATTATTGCTAAACTAACAAACTGTAAAGAGTGTAGAAAGGTTATACCGAACGATCCGAGTCCTTCGTTCTTTAACCATCATCCCACGCTCCGTTGCGGCTGCTCCGATCTCTTCGATCTCCGATCTGCTCGTCCAGGTGGCACCACGTCAACGATTCTTTAAACGGGCTCCCGCCTCTGACTCGAGGCAACTCGGTCGTCAAGTTTGCTAAAAGAGACAACCAAGATTGATGTAGAGAATGAGTGGAATACTTTGTCTCGCTTCGTCCAAAACCATGGACGAACGGTTAATGAAGTTGCCGTGGGAATCGGGTGATGGAATGAAATGAGCTGTGAAATTCCATACACCCCAAAATCTATCATATCTTTTGTAACCAAATGAAAACTTCAAGTGAGAGTGAGAGGGGGGAGGGGCCGGCCATATATATGGAGAGGGGGGTGAGTGTAGGAGGAGGGGGGGTGAGTGTAGGATAAATATCAACAACAAAATATCTTAAGCTTAACAAAAATCATTAATGAAAACAATGACTCATATCCTTAGTCATCCTTTCATTAAATGCAACCAATTAAAACACAACACCAATTAACCTAGTCACCACCTTCTAGAACCTACTAGAAGCATGACTCACCCTCATCCAAGAAAAGATAAATCCGTCTTTAACCGAATGTTAAAAGACGGCTGATAGAAAACTGGAAACTGGCAACTTCCAAAAGTGATCCTGAAACGACTTTCAGGATAACCCCGTAACTGTATAAATATACCCGCATTTGTATTACGACCGAATACAAATGCATCTGAGACAAAGATATTATACCTACTCAATATAATACTCGGATCCGGTTTAAACCAAAGCCGACCAGTATCATCTGCCCGAAAAATAACACGTGCGTAAACGCACGTGCATTTTCCGAACCCTGCCATAAAACCATACGGCCTCTACAACGTTTCGCCCGAACTTGGGAAACTGTCTATGGGGGACTCTAATGACTCGTCAGTACCCTGGCAATGGGTTTAACCACAAACCGTCAGCGGCACTAGCTATGCGTAACGGCTGCCCATAGACTGACCTCAAGGGAGGCTGATGAGCGAACTCATCCAGAAACCCTACTGAGCCTAACAGTGACAATGTATATACAGTCCGGTCCGTTCGTCTATGAGTATCGCATATCTGCCTAGGGGGCTAGAAACGTCAGACCCCCAATAGCAGTATAAGTCGTGTCGGAGTGTAGCCCAATAACACCCTGAGATACTACTGGAGTACCTACCAGTAAATCTCCTGCCATGGCCATGGACTTTGTGTAATGGCTCTCCTAGACACAGCACGACCTCGCCCCCAATACCGGGAGAGACGAATCCCCTGCCGATCCGCTCACGTGCCTCCATATGGCTCGGGACTGTACCCAAAAACTACCTGTTTACACGACTCCTTTGAGCCGTGGTAGGGTAGAAATCAAAGCACAGTGGGAACTCATACGAGACAAATGAAGACCTCAGGTCGATGAACTAACCTGTACACATGTCACCAGGGAACTGCTATCTGACGATAGATATAGTACTAACTAGCAGATTCCCGGCGAGTCCTGTCCGGTGTACTCATAACCCAATGAGCACCTGTATACATCTTAGGTGATCCAACTGACACCAGTGGCTTATCAGACCGGCCACCGCCCCTCGTCGGGGTCTCGACTGTATACACTAGTCTACTCCGAAGTATCGATGCCCTGTCTCGAAACTCCCATGACTAGGGACCACAATTAAGGATATGCGTATAAACCACCCAACTCTCACGTATATGATCGCCATCATACTGTTGGTGGTAAAGCAAGATCCTAAGGGCTCTATCAAAGTGTAATATGTAATCAGTCACCTGAACATGTACACGACTGATAAAGGCAAACCAGATAGCATACTATCATCTCGAGTAAGACTGTCCTACCGGTATAGGACCTCCGCAATCATTGCAATCACGTACCGGCGATCCAATAATTGACTATGAGGGCACTATCTCCAACAATCTCCCACTTGCACTCAAGGCTAATTATTGCAATGTCGACTACTCACAGCCCGTGTGAAACCGAACATCCAACTCCTCTACTAATCAGTTTCACAAAGCCCGTTTGTAAAACTATTGTGTTCGAGAAATAGCCTCAGTGAGTGGATCCGCCTAGATGTTTCTTTCTATATCTCTCTTAATCTCAAGTTCGCGGAGAAAGCCATCTCCCGAATCGAGTAATACCTGTCTTAGAATATGTCTGGATATCTGATGGGACCTAGTTCATAAATGAACTCCAAATCCAAACTTCTTAGACTGTATCGATCACTGAACCTAATCAGTATCCGGCACCATGCCTCCTACAGTATTCTCTTGGACCACCTGTCCATAATACTGTCCCTCTTCGTCAGAGGGAAAAACTATAACTCTGACAATCACTCTGTCATCCATGTCACCTTCGAAGCTTGGAATGATAACCGCCTCCCGAAGGAGGCTGCCGTCATCAAATCCGTAGAACATGTACTTATGTTCTAAAACTGCTTCCTTATGTTTCTCCAGGATTGGATTAATACAAACTTATTGCATCTAGTGCAAAAACAACATCTGGTGTGGTACTTGACATCTCATGATTGACTCAATTGCCTAAGCAAGTGATCTGCCAATCATGCCCATCCCTCTCCCCTTTAGTCTGTAAGACACCTTTAGAGAGGGTGACTTCATCACCTGCAGGTACACCACCATGCTAGGAGTCATCTATTCTAAAAACCATTAGAATACTGTCAAAGTACCCACATTGGGAAACTACCCAAATCCAGATCTAAAACCATAGATCCAGAAACCAGGATGTCAAATATTATATCCATATCCTGTCTGGAGAAACAACTGTGTGACGACCACAGTACAACCGATCGTAGTATAGGAATTTTTACTTCTTACTATGTGTATGTCATCCAGATACCATGACATCACACCCTACTACCTTCTTAACAGATCCATCCCCTATTCTGATTGAAGTCAAACCCATGACTGTCATATCGAAATTAGATGATCTATCTCCGCTATAACTGCTCTAGTCTATAAATAGACATAAGCGACTTGCCCACTATGCTTCCGATGCTCCCACTGACTACGACAACCCTCCTACCGGGTCTCATAGCCTAGAACAACAGTAGTGTCAAGTCTGGGTAGATAAGAACCTCCCTGTCACCGTCCTTGAGCCTACCGAAGTACCTCTCGGGTGTCTGAGGTTACCCACCATATCTGCGGAGTGGCTATTGGAATGTCAATCTTGATTGAATCTTTAGGTCCTATTAAATTTTCTTGTAATCGTTTGCGGTTCTGGAATCACTTCCAGTTCTACCATACTCCCACTACTGTTTTCTGAAAAAATCCATTTTACTAAAACTGTGGCGAGTCAAGAACAATATCACTATTGATCTTCCAAATGGTAGAATATCAACCCTCGTCATACCCAGGGTCAACCCACAAACAGCCATTACAGAAACGTGCCCTGAGTTATCCAGAGTCTGGTTTTAAGCATAAGCTGGACAACTCCCCGTATCTTAACATCTTTTAAGGTATGAACCATTCTATATCCAATATAGAAACTTTGGCACTTATTTAATTGGAACCTGATTCAAATCATGCAGCTGTCTCCAGTGCATATCAACTTAATGGAAAGAGGCTAATCAACATTACTCAACTTAGGAATCCATCCAATTATGAGTAACATGAAAGAGAAACAAGTTTCTCAAAACCATTACTATCATCTGAATACCAATCACAAGAATCTATATCTTCGATCTCTTTGAAGAATCCCGATACTTGTGACACCTAGTTCTCTACTTTATTCTTATACCCATAACTTCTCAAAACTTAGACCTTGTATTTCTACGAAACACTTGTCCAAATACTAGAGAAGTTATAAGTAAATAGAACATAGTACGAGGACCTACCCCTTTGTCCTGATGGACACTGGACAACATACAATACTCTGTATAAGTCCGCTGAGTTAAACAACTCAAAATCTGTGCGTCGTAGGTTGAAAACTGTACCCTGGCGATTTTCTCAAATATCACCAATTACAACGAATTCCGATATAATGAGGATAATCACCTAATTCCCAATAACTTACTCCCACTCATCATCTGTAAAACCATAAAGATATGAGAATGAAACCTGGTAAATATATACCCTTGGAGTAAGTGTCTAATCGGGAAAACAGTTTTTCTTTAACAATGCACTGAAACATGAAAATGTTTCGTAGGGGTATCCAGGTATTCATAGTAATGCCTCTTCCAAAATCCAATTCATGATTTCAACCGTATATTTTATTGCCATCTCTCCAAAATCCAATTCATGAAACTTTAGTCGTTACCTTCTGTACACCATCGTTAGGCTAAATGGTTTTCTTCCTTCCCTACCGTTTGGCACCAGTCTATGGTTTGGAAGAAGACTATCCAGTAAGCATAATAGGTGTACCCTCCTAAACCAAGGAGTACTCATATCTTGAGAGAAGGTGATGATAAAAGTCAACTGAACAATACCTTATTCCTTTAAAGGTGAAACAGGAGTGGCGATGAACTACGCGGTTTTGGTCGTGAATGATAACAGTCGCAATTTACTTTGCCCTCTTTCTAATCCCTTTATTTTGTCTTTACATATTACCTTCTGCACACCCTACTTAGGCTAATTGGTTTTCTTCATTCCCTACCTTTCGGCACCTGCCTATGGTTTGGAATAAGACTATCCAATAAGCGTAATAGGTGTACTCTCCTAAACCAAGGAGCCCTCGCAACCTGAGAGAAGGTGATAATAAAAGACAACTGAATAAACCAATTCTATTTCTCCTGAACCTGGATCCATCCTCGAAGAAGTCCTTTCGAGTTCGTATATAACCATACGATGGATCTATCCAATGGAAGTGGATGTCCGTAGTAATACGGGTGTTCTGAGAAATTCAAAGGGTAAAAGAAGGAGTGGCAATGACTTATGCAACATAGACAATCCAAAAGCCAGTATTTTAAGAAGGTTCGGTCAACCTGGTCACTGAGTCATAGTCTAGGGTCGGTCAAAGGTCGCAGCCAAAGAGAGAGAGAAAAGAAACACTCTGCGTGCACTCTAACCTAGATCAGAATGGTTATCACTTTATCTAATCCGGAAACCTCCCACTGTCCTGTCAAATTCTCCTCCAAACCAGAAAGAAGAATCAATCGGGATCACCCGAAGAGTAAACCAACTCATCAGTGGGAATCGGGATCCAACTCTCATCGCATGATAACGTGATGGAATGCATCCACGTTACTCATACTCCAGAAGGTATGCGCATATTTGGCAAGTTTCAGTTTCTTTAGAAACTCCCGATATGATTTTTGCCCCATGCTCTTATAACCTTGGCGTTAGGTCAAAATGTCATAAGTCACATGCCAAGTTCTACCCATTACTATCTTGTTAATTTGAACCCACCCGCACATGCCCTTGGCGTTAGGTCAAAATGGCAGAACGGCTGTCCCAAACCAACTCATCTATCTATGCAACAATTGAATACCCAGCAGCTACCAAACACTATGCCTTGGCGTTAGGTCAAAATACATAGCTTGAATACTACTGAATACCCAAAAGAAGTGACGGAGGGCTACGGCTGGTTTTTGGCGAAAAACCTTTAACGTAGTGAACTTGATATCGCTGAAGGAACCTGATAGCTTTTTAAAATATAGTGGCGAAAACCTGTGCTAAAGTGGTCACTCCCGGTGAAGGGATCTCGGCTCTTTCCTCGTGGAATGAGGTGCAGGATATTCCACTGAATACCGCTTTGCAAAGCAACTTGTAATCGACTATAGTGAAGTTATTACCCTGACGCAAACTTCTGCCCAAGGGGTCAGTCCCGGTGAAGGGATATCGGCCCTTGCCCCGTCGAATGAGGTGCAGGATATTCCACTGAATACCGCTATGCAAAACAAAAGGAAACGTCTTTGCAATAACACTTTTTAAATTTGTTCCAACAACTGCAAACAGGTTTGTTTTACTTTGCATTGATCAGAATCAACGCAGTCCCATCAATCAATCACACCATAAAAGAACGAAAATAAAATATACGTATATGTCATCCGCATTCGTCACTGGGTCCCGTCATCACCCGTTAGGTTACTTAACTAACGACAGAGCGGGGACTGGACTAGCGCGGGTGTAAAACATATACAACATCTAATAGTATATAAACCAATATACAATAATCGCTCCAGGCGTGATAATATGCAACATTACAGAAAAGTAATAAGCATCACAGAACAATACAGATAATCTGGGATCCCCGGGTTTGACAGAGCCGCTGCTGAAACCCGATGTTCCCCTGTCGTGTGGATAGCCTGTGCAATGAAACCTAGACCCCTACGGGTGCGGCAAGTTACCCGCCAAAACCTGAAGCGAGGCAGCCCCCTACAGCAAAGTGAATGGACCACCCAGCACTTCACGGAATCCGGTAATCTTGGGCACCCCTCCTTGGGTCAACCTGTACCCCCTACGAGTGCGGCGAATAGTCTGCCAATTTTAGAGTGGGGCCCCACTGCCTCTCAAAGCCATGAGATGCGGACCCGTTGCCCTCCAGAACCCGGCTATCCGTGCACTCCGTCTCGGGGCAAAACCTAGTACTGTAATGAAAAATAGTACAACAGGTACATCGACCGCAACCTGGTCGTGCCCCAAAAGAATATTATACAACAGGCAGTGACGGCAGTCCACAAGTTGGACGCTCGCCCCGCAATATCAAATGTACAAATAAACTCAAACTGCACTATCATTGCACACTGCTATCCACCACGACAAATCCGCAACATCACAGCACAACACAGAACATCAACGCGAATGTCACGTTCGCAAACCCGTCTAAAAGAACTATAGCAATCAGACGCGGTTTACCGATCAAATGACATTCCCGGTCGGAGATATAATGTAAGCACTGTAAACTAACATGTTTAAATTTCGATCGACAAAATATCACAAAGTGGGCCACACGAACAACTGGTGAACAATAACAAAATCTGGGCCCAAAAGATATATACCAAAACCCCCAATTTCCAGAGAAGAACCCACTGAGCAAATTTGGGGGCATGATGACACAGAATGGCCGCGGATCCGCGGCCAAACCATGGGTTTGGCCGCGTTTCCGCGGCAGTCTTGTCGAATCATGATCCCAAATTTGTACGGTGTTCTTAGAAAACCCTGCACAGATTTCTGTGATATGTGGAATATTTTTAGGACACCATTTAAAATCGACAGAAACTGTGAAAATGAAAAATGCGGTTTTTGATTTCCGGTTCGATCGATGTTTTAAACGCGTTAGCACAAGTTAGTATAGCAAAATGGTTAGGCTCTGATACCACTGTAAGTCTACGCTAGCGCCCCGGCCGTGTACAGACGCCAAATGCGGAACAAAAACTTTTTATCTGGCGCTATCGTATACTTTAACCCGGATCTGCCATTATTGCTAAACTAACAAACTGTATAGAGTGTAGAAAGGTTATACCGAACGATCCGAGTCCTTCGTTCTTTAACCATCATCCCACGCTCCGTTACGGCTGCTCCGATCTCTTCGATCTCCGATCTGCTCGTCCAGGTGGCACCACGTCAACGATTCTTTAAACGGGCTCCCGCCTCTGACTCGAGGCAACTCGGTCGTCAAGTTTGCTAAAAGAGACAACCAAGATTGATGTAGAGAATGAGTGGAATACTTTGTCTCGCTTCGTCCAAAACCATGGACGAACGGTTAATGAAGTTGCCGTGGGAATCGGGTGATGGAATGAAATGAGCTGTGAAATTCCATACACCCCAAAATCTATCATATCTTTTGTAACCAAATGAAAACTTCAAGTGAGAGTGAGAGGGAGGAGGGGCCGGCCATATATATGGAGAGGGGGGTGAGTGTAGGAGGAGGGGGAGGTAACCATAGGATAAATATCAACAACAAAATATCTTAAGCTTAACAAAAATCATTAATGAAAACAATGACTCATATCCTTAGTCATCCTTTCATTAAATGCAACCAATTAAAACACAACACCAATTAACCTAGTCACCACCTTCTAGAACCTACTAGAAGCATGACTCACCCTCATCCAAGAAAAGATAAATCCGTCTTTAACCGAATGTTAAAAGACGGCTGATAGAAAACTGGAAACTGGCAACTTCCAAAAGTGATCCTGAAACGACTTTCAGGATAACCCCGTAACTGTATAAATATATCCGCATTTGTATTACGACCGAATACAAATGCATCTGAGACAAAGATATTATACCTACTCAATATAATACTCGGATCCGGTTTAAACCAAAGCCGACCAGTATCATCTGCCCGAAAAATAACACGTGCGTAAACGCACGTGCATTTTCCGAACCCTGCCATAAAACCATACGGCCTCTACAACGTTTCGCCCGAACTTGGGAAACTGTCTGTGGGGGACTCTAATGACTCGTCAGTACCCTGGCAGTGGGTTTAACCACAAACCGTCAGCGGCACTAGCTATGCGTAACGGCTGCCCATGGACTGACCTCAAGGGAGGCTGATGAGCGAACTCATCCAGAAACCCTACTGAGCCTAACAGTGACAATGTATATACAGTCCGGTCCGTTCGTCTATGAGTATCGCATATCTGCCTAGGGGGCTAGAAACGTCAGACCCCCAATAGCAGTATAAGTCGTGTCGGAGTGTAGCCCAATAACACCCTGAGATACTACTGGAGTACCTACCAGTAAATCTCCTGCCATGGCCATGGACTTTGTGTAATGGCTCTCCTAGACACAGCACGACCTCGCCCCCAATACCGGGAGAGACGAATCCCCTGCCGATCCGCTCACGTGCCTCCATATGGCTCGGGACTGTACCCAAAAACTACCTGTTTGCACGACTCCTTTGAGCCGTGGTAGGGTAGAAATCAAAGCACAGTGGGAACTCATACGAGACAAATGACGACCTCAGGTCGATGAACTAACCTGTACACATGTCACCAGGGAACTGCTATCTGACGATAGATATAGTACTAACTAGCAGATTCCCGGCGAGTCCTGTCCGGTGTACTCATAACCCAATGAGCACCTGTATACATCTTAGGTGATCCAACTGACACTAGTGGCTTGTGAGACCGGCCACCTCCCCTCGTCGGGGTCTCGACTGTATACACTAGTCTACTCCGGAGTATCGATGCCCTGTCTCAAAACTCCCACGACTAGGGACCACAATTAAGGATATGCGTATAAACCACCCAACTCTCACGTATATGATCGCCATCATACTGTTGGTGGTAAAGCAAGATCCTAAGGGCTCTATCAAAGTGTAACATGTAATCAGTCACCTGAACATGTACACGACTGATAAAGGCAAACCAGATAGCATACTATCATCTCGAGTAAGACTGTCCTACCGGTATAGGTCCTCCGCAATCATTGCAATCACGTACCTGCGATCCAATAATTGACTATGAGGGCACTATCTCCAACATTACATAGGGCTGCAAAAAGGTAGAAAAACTGAGAACGGGTGATAAGTTTCATGAGACAGAAAACAGGGCAAGTGTTGCAGCCAAGTCTGTTGGTTACTGTCACCCTGTATTCCAAATACATTGATTCTGAACAAATGTTATTAGATACCGAACCTGATATACAAAATCATATCACTCTCTTTATTAGTAAAGAAATGATAAAATTTTGTATTGTTGGATAATGTTTTGAACATTTCCTATATCAAAAGTTGATCGGTTCAGGCACGTTATCTAAAAGCATTGATGTTCTAAATCAAACTACAGTTCTTAGTGTATGGAACACACACAAGAGGAAGAGTTCAGAAATGAACAAATCTTTCTTGAGGTATTGTAGACTAGGTCAGATCAATGTGACCCGACTAGCTAGAGTTACATAAAGATGCATATTTAAATTGGTTTGAATTTACATCTTGTGAAACTCGCCAGTCATGTCACAAAGATAAGATGACCATAGCTCCGTTTACTGGAAACAGAGAAAGAGTTAATGAACTCTTGGGATGATACATGTTGATGTATGTAGGTCCCCTGTCTACAAATGCCAAGACCGGTTCTTTATACTTCATTACGTTCTCTGATAATCTCTCAAGATTCAGACATATGTTCCTGTTGAAACACAAGTCCGAACCTTTTGAGATATTCACAGAATATAAGCAAGAAGTAGAGAACCAATATAGGTATAAGTATTATGTCCTTTGATGAGATCAAGGAGGAGAATACTTGAGCACGGAAATCCTGGACTATTCTAAAGGAGAATAAGATTCTCTCTCAGCATTACTCCTCCGTATACACCATAGCGCGATGGTATATCGGGGCGGAGCAATCACACCCTATATGATA
Source organism: Agapanthus africanus (assembly GCA_030015575.1). Classification (NCBI taxonomy): domain Eukaryota; kingdom Viridiplantae; phylum Streptophyta; class Magnoliopsida; order Asparagales; family Amaryllidaceae; genus Agapanthus; species Agapanthus africanus. Next base: position 106,414,235 of record CM057343.1, on the reverse strand, counting down.
AGGTGTGCTCTATGACGAGTACTACTGAGTTACCTATTTCCTTTTAGGAGTTATGCACTTGAGAAGCTGCATACCTATTGAATAGGGTTCTGATCAAATCAGTTGCCTACCACTTCATATGTAATATGGAAAGGGAAGAGCCCATATCTTAAGTTTGTTAAGATTTAGGGTTGTCCGGCCTATGTCTAAAAGAAAAATCCGGACAAGCTCGAGGCAAGGTCTGTTATGTAGAACTGGAAATGTTCCAGCCATACAAACTGCAGCTGATAGAACCAAAGGATTCAGTAGATTCCAACGAACCTCAGCCTCTCCGCCGATCTAGTAGGGTTCTTCACCCACCTGAGAGATACTTCGGTTACTCTATGACAGTGGGAGCGAGGATTGCATCATGGGATGATGACCCAACTAGTTTCGAGCTGGCCATCAGGAGTAAGACTCTGTAAGAATGGCTGGATGCTTAGCGATCTGAGATGGAATCCATGTACACCAACAAAGTATGGACTTTGGTTGCTATATCTGAAGGGTTAAATCCCCATCAGGAGCAAGTAGATCTTGAGAAGATTACTTGGTGTAGTTGGAAAGGTTGAGACTTTCAAAGCTAGACATGTTAAAGGTTTTCGTCATCAACCAGGCGTGGAAAATGATGAAACCTTTTTCCAGCGGCTATGCTTAAGTCCATCCAGATCCTACTTGCCACGGCTACATACCATGACTACGATATCTGGCGGTTGGGTGTCATGACTGCTTTTCTAAATGATGTTTTAGAAGAGAGAGTCTATAAGTACACAGTCAGAGGGCTTCGTAAACAGTGGGAGCAGCGGAAACGTGTACAAGATGCTTTATAGGATAAAGCAGGTATCGCGGAGTTGGAACATCTGTTTCGATGGGTTAGTCAAACAGTTTGACATCATCAAAATGGTAGATGAACCTTGTATATACAAAAAGGTAGCAGGGAGTATGGTGATGATCCTCGTAGAGTACGTAGATGACATACTCTTGATAGGGAAGTAGTTTCCTATGCTACGATCGATCAATCTCCGCTTATCACAATGATTCTCCACATAGGATCAAAGTGATACCTACTAAATCCTGGGTTTTGGACCTATGAGATAGATATAAATGGATGTTAGGATTCTCACTTGTTGAAGTGAGATGGTATCAACCGATCCTGGGGAGAATCACTGGAAGTGTTCCAGGGAGATAAGGACGACTGAGAGTCAGTCACAGGCATTGTCTTTACCCTCAGTAAAGGGACGGTATATTGGAAGAGTTCCAAACTAAATACCATGACATACTAGACGATTAAAGGCAGGATACATCGCTACTTAAGATGCTACCAAAGAGGATGTTTGGGTGTATATTGGTTCATGAGATGAACTTAGTTCCTCCCATTGTGTGACAATGGAGTTGTGGCTTATGCCAAGGAACACCCGTCCCATTAGTGATCCAGACATATTCTAAGGCAGTATCACCTGATCATGGAGATGGTTGATCTCCAGGGTGATCGAGGTTAGGAGAGTAGACTCAGAGGACAACACGGCGGATCCACTCACAAAGGCCTTTTCCCAGAGAGAGACTTTTATGGGATGGTTGAGTATGAGATACTACAACCACTGCTATCAGATGGCCCTAGTGCAAGTGGGAGATTGTTAGTTATATGTATGCCCTAGAGGCCATTACTATACATAGGATGTATATTGTAGTGGATGCTTGGACATATATAGGGAGGACTTTCTCGCTCGACATGATAGTATGCTATCTGGTTACTCTTTACCTTAACGTGTACACTGATTGTCTCTCTGTTACATGTTGGTAAAGCCCTTAGGATGTGTACTTGACTACCTGGACTATGATGTGGATCATACTAGTGGGGACATGGTAGTCCATAAGTACATCCTTCAAGGTCCCTAGTCGTGGGTGTATCGAGATGGGGCATCGATATACCAGTGTAGACTAGCGTATACCTTCTCGACCCATACAGATGGGCGATGGATGATCCCATATCCATTGGTGTTTTACATCAGAGATGATATACGGGTGCTCAGTAGAGACTGGGTACACTGGACGGACTCGCCGAGAACTCCCAGATGGTATTATACCTTACGTCAGATGGCAGTTCTCTGGTGACACTGGTACAGAGTAGTCTGTTGACCCGAGATCGTCATAGAGTCTTGTGTGATTCCCACTGTGCTTTGATTTCCACCTTACCACGTCCAAGAGGGCGTGCAAAACGGTGGTTTTTGGGTACAGTCCCGAGTCACATGGAGGCAATGAGCGATAGGAGGGGATTCGTCTCTCCCAGTATTGAGGGTTGATGTTGCGCTGTGTTCGATTGGCTATAACCGGAAATCCCTGGCCAGGGTTGCTGAGATTTACTGGTAAGTGTTACCAGTAGTTTCTTGAACTGTTATAGACCTCATATCGACACGACTTATCGAGCTATTGGGGTCTGACGTTTACCACCCCTAGGCAAGATATGCGACATATCAGACGACGAAACCGGACTGTACGGTAAGTGTTACTGGTTGGATTCACAGGAGTGTGAGCGGGCTTGCTCGTCGATCTTCTGATCGCTCAATACCCGGGTGGCCGTTACGTTTAGCAGACCCGCTTACGGCTTGTGGGTGTTTGATATGATCATCACCTGCTGCCGGCGTATTGACGAGTCTTCAGAGTCCTACACAGAGGTTTCCTGGCTCAAGCGAAACGAAATAGGAGCGCATATGAGATATGTGCGGGACCGAGAATAATGCGTGTATGTGATACCGTATTCTATTCTCGCGATGAATGTATCGAATGGTTGTATGCGATATAACCTAGTTATCGAATCAAGGATGATTCGATAAGTCGATACATTGCATATTAGTCGGTTATATGAGATATGACCGGATCGTTAAATCAAGTATTGATTTAATGATTTAATGCATAATTATATATTTGATATATTACTTTGCATTAACTAGTATTGGTTCACTTTAAATGGATTTCCTCACTTGCATTGCACAAGTTGTATATGTGATGTACTTTTGTGCACTTGATTGTATCATGTTTGATGATACATTATTGCTAGGGTTTTTGTGTAAAGAATTAAACCTTGGTTAAGTAAATGGTTAGGGTTTTACTTTTATCATTCATTTATCTTTTTAATTTAGATTAAAAAGAAATGGCAAAAGAAAACAAAATGGTTTCTTTCTTTCTTTCTTTCATGAAGCTTGTTGAAGCTTCATGAAGCTTTGACCAAGTGACCATTTTGTCTTCTTCTTTTAACCCTAACCATTCACATAACCATAGTTAATTCTCTACACTTGACCATGGTTAAATATATGATAAGTATTATTTTCTTTTCACTTATCATATGATTATCTTTATCTTCTTCTTCTTCTTCACTTAAAGAAAACCTTGCTTCATCAATGGTAACTTGATGTAAAGAGTGAGAAATCCAATTCTAAAGTGAACCCACCTCCTATTTCTTCATCCTCTACCTCTTGCCAAGTAGTATAGGGTGTTTTCTTCACAAGTTTCATGACTTGGTGAAGTGGGAGCTTGATCTTGTGATGCCTCGACGTAGATCATCTTCGGCATCGAAGTCGACGACCTAGCCCGCCCATTTTTCCGATGAAGCCGACGCTAGAGCCCGGGATTCGATTTGGACAGCGAGGAGACTTCATTGCGGAGCTATGGAGGTGGAGGACCGGATCTACAAAGGTTGTATTTCCGTTCTTTTAGTTAAGTTGTTAACTAGTTGCATTTTTCGCCTAAAATTCTAGTTAACGATCCGTATTAGGGTTTCTCGGCACTTGTAAAATTTGAAATTGGCATAGTTGATGCCTTGTGAGACCTCATTAGTGTGCCTAGGAACCCTACAGAAAAACCCAATTATGATTTAAATTTCCATTTCCTTTTTAATCCAAATACAAATATATATATATATATATATATATATATATATATATATTAGTGAACCATGTGAGTCTTCCATTGCTATCTCCTTTGTATCAACAACCATGATACAATGTATGCATGTATGTGTCCATACACATCATATGCATACATGCATGCATACATCAATATAAAGAAAAGGGTTTAATAAAGAATTGAACTAAAAGCCAAATGTTAAATCAACACTTGATTTAACAAACCGGTCATATCACATACGACCCGACCAATAGAAAAACGCCCGATTAATATACGATATCACATACACGCATTTAATCGGGTCCCCACGCATATCTCATATGCACACCACATCTTTTCGCCTGGGTTAGGAAACTCCTGTGTGGGACTCTAAGACTCATCAATACGCCGGCAGTAGGTGATGATCATATCAAACACCTACAAGACGCAAGCGGTCAGCTAAACGTAACGGCCACCCAGGTATTGAGCGATCAGAAGAAAACCAGCAAAGCTGTCAAAACTCCTGTCGAGCCAACAGGCAACACTTACCGTACAGTCCGGTCTCTTCGTCAGATATGTTGCATATCGAGTCTAGGGATGGTATCGTCGACCGTAATAACTCAATAAGTCATGCTGGTGTATGGCTCATAACAGATCGAGAAACTACTGATAACACTTATCAGTAAATCTCAGCAGCCCTGGCCAGGGACTTCCTTTTATAGCCAATCGAGCATAGCACAACATCAACCCCTAATACCGGGAGAGACGAAACCCCTCATATCGCTCATTGCCTCCATGTGCCTCGGGACCGTACCTAAAATCCACCTGTTTGAACGACTCAGTAGAGCCGTGGTAGGGTAGAGATCAAAGTACAGTGGGAGGACACACAAAACTCTATGATGATCTTGGGTCTACAGACTAACCTGTACCAGTGTCACCTGAGAAATGCTATCCGACGATAGATATAATACCACATAGGAGTTCTCGGCGAGTCCGTTCAGTTTACCCAGTCTCCACTGAGCACCCGCATACAATCTTTGGTGTCATTACACCAGATGGATATAGGATCATCCATCGCTCATCATATGGGGACAAGAATGGTATACGCTAGTCTACTCTAGAATATCGATGCCCCGTCTCGATACACCCACGACTAGGAACAGTTAATGGATATGCTTATAAACTACAAGTGTCCCACTAGTATGATCTGCATCATAGTCGCAGTAGTCAAGCAATTATCCTATGAGCTTTATCAACATGTACCAAAAGAATAAGATGCATAATCAAATGAGCATGTTAAGATAAAGTAAACCAGATAGCATACTATCATGTCGAGCAAGGAAGTCATCTATATACATATATACATGTCCAAGCATCCACTTTACATATAATGGCCTCTAGGGCATACATATATCCAACACTGATCACGAGGCCAGATAAGTGAGGAGATAAGGGGAGGTTATCCAACGCTTTCGTGAAATTCCTTAATTAGAATAACCCATTCTTTTTTGGCGGATTCGTCGTGAACATTTTGCCTAGACACCCCGTGAACGATATACCGTTAAGCGGTGTTTTAAACACAGTTAACTTCTTCTGATGAGCGCGAAGTCCTTAAAAGCTTAAAGTCTAGTTTCTTTTAAAATTTGTGCGGGTAAACATTATGCTCAATTTCATGATTTGTGGGCCACGGAAAAGGTGATGAAATCATTCACCGTATGTTGTGGGTAAAGATTATCGTGTCGTTTTATGTTCTAAAGTAACCACATTCAAGACAGCGTCGCGTGTGGCTAGCCCTGATGAGTCCCGGTCGTCCGCAGGGAGATGGTACGTATTAGATTCTTGTTTTCACGAGTTAAGTTAAAGGTCGAAAAAGTTCGATTCTAACCTAAGTGTTATGTATATATGCAAACAAATTCTTATTAGGGATAGAGATAGGTTAGTATAAATTAGGAAAATCCATACTTATTCCTTTGTGCCTCACTTGACTATTGAAGTTAGAGTAATCGGCAACAAAGTGGATTAGGATGCTTAAACACGGTATTTGCGATTGTGCGCGAAATCCGGCTTATTGACCCTTGTCTTCTGTTCTTGTCTCTTGAACTTTGCCTCCGGCCAAATCAAATGCAACCGGTCACGGTTAGGAATCACTTCTATTATGGTAGGATAGGGTGCCTAACGGACCGCTTGCATGAGATTTAGGTGGAGTTCAATTAGTAAGTTTTGGGCAAAGGAAATGAGTAAAGAAAATCTTAACTTAAACAACCGTTCTTATTCCCTAACAAGATCAACTACTCACAATTCATTATAAACATAAAAGGAGAATACAAGATAGAAGAGATCAAAGAAAACATCACACGTAAATAAAGAGCAAGAAAAGTAAGTGCAAGAAGATAAAATAAGAAGATACTAGGAACCAAAAAAACAATTGCTAATAAACTAAAACTTCATTAATCTTCAAGTCCAAAGTACAAGTTATGAGTTCAATAACCAAAACCTAAACTTATAAGCTCAATGAAGAGGCTGCAAAATACGGAGAAGGCAAGGAACTCAAGCTAACTAACTACTATGTACAGAGAATAAGAACTAATGTTACAAAATGTAGAATTGAAATGGCAAAAGAGTAGCTAAGTATTCCCCACAAGCTTGTTCTCTGTTCTGGTATTTATAGGCACTTCAATATAAAAAAACAAACAATAAAAATGATGTGATGTGATAATTAGAAGTGCCCAGAAAAAAATGAGGCAATTTAGTGCAACTTGGGTCGCCAGTGTCGGGGTTTTGGCCAAAACCGGCGGTTTTGCTTTGAGTGGTGGGATCCATCTTTGTGTGGTGATTTCATGTCCTCTCTATGAACTCTCTGGTATTGTTTGATTTTTCTATATCAACTTGAGTTTTAACCTGTAGATTTGGAGGGAAATGCAAGTTTTAAATCATATCAACACTTTTCAAGCACTCATTATATATGCCCACTTGCTCATCCACTTGCCCACTAGCACAATTTTGAGTTCACACCATGACATGGCTGGTTCATGCACTATAATTATGAGTTCATGCTTGTATCTAATCATGTCATGTTGGACCATTTGGATAAAAGTTGTACACTTGAATTGTTTTGCAAAATCTTCTTGAATAATGATCGGTTTTCCGTTCCGCTTGCAGTGTTGGCTAACAAATATCGTATCCGTGCATTTTGAGTGTGTTTCCAGTATTTTGTCATGAATACCTATATCCTATACTTATTGAGCAGACACAGATTAATAGTACCGATAAATCACAAAATTGATAATGAATGAGCGGTATTAAAATGCAGTTTTTCGTGATGAACATGTGTCTTATCCCATGTCCGGCCGACGTTAAGCCTGTAACGCAACAATAAAATATTGTAATTCTAGAGTCACATTTACGATTCACAATCTCAAATTTCATAAAGGTTGATTTTAATTACATAACTTATGTAAGTCCATGCTACCTCTCCCGGTACTTTCGGGCATGCGGAATTTGGTGAAAAACAATTTTCTTAGAGGTGGTAACATGGACTCAAAACCGGATCTTTGTTAAACATCTAACTAACAACCTAACTACGAGTTGCTAACTACTCGGTTAGGGGGTTATACCTTTCTTTTTCTCGAACTCCTTCGTCTTCAAGCTTCGATGGTCGTCCGAATCGGCTTCTCCCCGTCGTCTCCTTGCGCCGAAAATAGATCCACCTGAAAGCTTCAACCTTTGGCTCCTTCTTCGAACTTTGAAGAAACTAGTTCACTCGGTTTGCTAAACCTTGTGAACTAGAGTGAGTAGAGAAGAGTTTGTATGGGATTTTATCTATGGTTCTTGGTTCTCAACTCATGAGACAAGTGAACCATAGAATCAAGAGAGGGAGAGCAAGAGGAGGAAGATGAGAGCTCAAGAACAAGAGAGAGAATGAGCATGAAAGAATGAGAGAAGACTTTTCTCTCTTGGTTCTCATAATCCAAAACCATCATCACAAAAATAATAATCAAGTATTGTGTAAAATGGTTCAAGTCAAAATGGCTAAATCATTTCATCCACTCATTTCTCACAAAAGAAACAAGCAAGTAAAAAGTCTTTGCCATGAAATGATAGCCATTGTCATCATGATGGTCAACTAGTCCAACCTAGTCAATCGGTCAACAAAGTCAACATGTCAACAAAGTCAACCCCTCAACAACCATGTCACCACAATACTTAATTAATATTATTGTTAATCACATATCATATTCTCATTAGGGTTGAACAAAAAGTCAATAGTCAACTGTCAACGGTCAACAACCCTAATGAGAATCCTCTGCCTCTGTCTCTCCGTCAACTGTGCATACACACCCGCATCCGCGTTCCGAGGAACACGAATACATACTGGATAAATCCAATCCCAAAACGTGCACTAGGATCTGGCTTAAACCAAAGCCCGCTAGTGTAAACTGTCCGGACACTGTACGTGCACAAGTGCACGGATGTGACCGAACCCTGTCGCAAAACCATGCGACCTGTCGCAAAACCATGCGACCTCTACTCTTTTGCCTAAAGGCGAATAGCTTTCTGTGTGGGACTCTAAAGACTCGACACTACGCTGGCAGTGGGTTTAACCACAGACCGCAAGCGGCACTAGCTGTGCGTAACGGTCCCCAGGTAGATGCCGACAAGAAGACTGACGAGGCGAAACCCATCTGAACTCCTACTGAGCCTGAATGTGACATTCTCCGTACAGTCCGGTCTGTTCGTCTGATACATCGCATGGCGGGCCTAGAGGGCGGTAAACGTCAGTCCCCCAATAGTGGTACAAGTCGTGTCGGAGTGAAGCCCAAAACACCCTGAGATAACACTGGAAGCCTACCAGTATATCTCGTTTGCCCTGGCCAGGGACTACTCGTGTAATGGCTCTCCTAGACACAGCGCGATGTCAACCCCCAATACCGGGAGAGACGAATCCTGTCTAACCGTCACTACCTCCAAGTGCTTCGGGACTGCACCCAACTACCACCTGTTTGCACGAGTCCTTTAAGCCGTGATAGGGTAGTAATCAAAGTACAGTGGGAACACACTCGAGGCGAAGTGACAGTGTCAAGTCAGCGGACTAAGCTGTACTCATGTCACCTGGGAACTGATAACTGACGATAGGCATAATACCAACTAGTCAGTTCCTGACGAGTCCTGTCCAGTGTACTCGTAACCCAACGAGCACCCGCATACTATCTCAAGTACGACGTACCGACGGCTGTGGGACAGACCGTCTCCCACACTGGGATGAGAAGCGCATGCGGTAGTCTACTCCAGAGTATCGATGCCCTGTCTCGATAGTCCTGCGACCAGGGACCTGCATAAGGATGTGCTTATAGATTACCCAGCCCCACTAGTGTGACTGCCATCACAACACTGGTAATCAAGCAAAGATCCTAAGGGCTCCACTAATGTGTATAGGCGATATACTAAAATAAACACATGTACACATTGAAGTAGAAACAAACCAAGTAGCATACTACTATTTTGAGCAAGATTGTATATACAAGGTGAATATCCCAAGCTTCCATTAAGTAATATACAAACTAGTATGATACAGTAATGGCCTCTAGGGCATATACACTAACAATCTCCCACTTGCACTAAGGCCATGTACTGGCGTATCGAAGACCTATCATCTCGATCAGCCGCTCGAACTGAGTCTGGGGCAAGGCCTTGGTGAATGGATCTGCAGTGTTATCTTCTGAAGCGACTCTCCGAACCTCGATCTCCTGGCGATCCACGATCTCCCTGATCAGGTGATACCGCCTCAAGATGTGTCTGGATCTCTGATGGGACCTGGGTTCCTTTGCTAAAGCTATAGCCCCGTTGTTGTCGCAATACAGAGGTATTGGATCAACAATGGACGGAACCACCTGAAGCTCTTTCACGAACTTCCTCATCCAGACAGCTTCTTTTGCGGCATCAGATGCAGCGATGTATTCCGCTTCCATCGTCGAGTCTGCAACGGTTTCCTATTTGGAACTCTTCCAACACACCGCCCCTCCATTGAGGGTAAAGACAAAACCCGACATGGACTTGGAATCATTCTTCTCACTCTGGAAGCTGGAGTCAGCAAAGGCCTCGATCTGGAGGTCTTTTCCGCCATACACCAAGAACATCTCCTTAGTCCTTCTCAGGTACTTGAGAATGTTCTTTACTGCTATCCAGTGTTTTTACCCAGGGTTTGACTGATACCGGCTTACCACACTCAATGCATAAGCTACATCCGGTCTGGTACACAACATCGCATACATTATAGAGCCTACCGCAGAAGCGTAGGGTATAATAGACATGCGATCCCTCTCCAAATCAATCTTGGGAGATATCTCTTTAGAGAGGGTGATCCCGTGACAAGCCGGTAGGTTACCGCGCTTGGAATCTTCCATACTGAATCTCTTCAGTATGGTGTCGATGTACCTGGACTGTGAAAGACCTAATATCCTCTTGGATTTATCACGATGGATCCGGATCCCCAGGATGTATGAGGCATCACCCAGATCTTTCATGGAGAACCTGTGTGATAAGAACCCCTTGACAGATTGTAGCATAGGAATGTCATTTCCTATTAAGAGAATGTCATCCACGTACAAAACGAGGAATACTACAGTTCTCGCTACAAATCTACTATAGATGCATGGTTCATCTGGATTTTTGATAAAGCCAAATTCCTTGACCGTCTCATCAAAACAGATTTTCCAACTCCGCGATGCCTGCTTTAGTCCATAAATGGACTTAAGCAACTTGCACACCTTTCCGCTGCTCCCACTCTGAATGAAACCCTCTGGTTGGTCCTTATAGACACACTCCTCTAAATTTCCATTTAGAAAAGCGGTCTTTATGTCCATTTGCCAGATCTCATAATCGTGGAAGGCAGCAATGGCAAGAAGGATCCGAATGGATTTCAGCATAGCCACTGGAGAAAAGGTTTCGTCATAGTCCAAACCAGGTCTTTGACGAAAACCCTTCGCAACAAGTCTAGCTTTATAGGTCTCAACCTGTCCATCTACACCAATCTTCCTTTTGAAGATCCACTTGCATCCTATGGGTTTTACCCCGTCTGGAGCAATGTCCAACGTCCATACCTTGTTGGTGTACATGGACTCCATTTCGGTCCGCATTGCATCCAGCCATTTTACTGAGTCAACGCTCTGAACGGCCTGCTGGAAGCTAGTAGGCTCATCATAATCTATGATGCAATCCTCTCTATCCCCGTCTATGAGAAAACTATAGTATCTCTCGGGCGGATGAGACTGCCTACTACTCCTGCGGAGCGGCGTAGGAATGTCCTATTCTTTTGAACCCTCTGGTTCCACTAAGCTTTCACTAATAGTTCGTAGTTCTGGAATTTCTTTCAGTTCTACTGCGCTCCCACTTATTTCCTTTTCTAAGAACTGGTGTTCTAGAAAGTGGGCATGACGAGAAACAATAACTTTTTGTTCCTCTTCGCAGTAGAAGAAATATCCCTTGGAGTTCTTTGGATATCCCACAAACTTGTACTGTACTGAGCGTGCCTCGAGCTTGTCCGTATGCTGCTTTTTGACAAAAGCTGGACTTCCCCATGTCTTAATGTGATTAAGATGGGGCCTCTTCCTACACCACATCTCATATGGTGTGGTAGGCACAGTCTTAGTGGGAACTCGGTTCAAAAGGTACGCAGCTGATTCTAGCGCATACCCCCAGAATGATCGCGGTAACTCAGCGTTACTCATCATGGACCGTACCATATCCAATAGGGTTCAGTTCCGTCTCTCCGATACACCATTATGTTGTGGAGTGTATAGAGGAATAAGCTGAGAGAGAATTCCGTTCTCTTTTAAGTAGTCCAGGAACTCGGCACTCAAGTATTCACCACCTCGATCCGATCTTAGAATATTGATACTTTTGCCGGTCTGTTTTTCTACTTCATTCTTATATTCCTGGAACTTTCCAAAGGCTTCGGACTTATGTTTCATTAAGAAGACATAACCGTACCTTGAAAAGTCATCCGTAAAAGTAATGAAGTAAGAATAACCGCTTCGCGCATGTGTAGACATTGGACCGCACACGTCACTGTGTACGAGACCCAAGAGCTCGCTCGCTCTTACTCCGTGTCCAGTGAACGGAGTCTTTGTCATCTTTCCTTTGAGACAGGATTGACAAGTGGCATACGATTGATATCGAACGCATTCAAATATCCTTCTGTATGTAACTTCGTCAACCTTCTCTCATTGATGTGACCCAGTCTACAATGCCATAAGAAAGTCTGATTTATTTCCGGAGACTTTCTTTTGTGTGTATTCTGGACATTGAAAATCTGTGGTTGGTTTAATACGTATATACCATTGCTCAATGTACCTGACCCAATCAGAACTTGATTAAGGTGAATGTTTACAACATTACTTACAAACGCAAATTCATAACCTTCTTTAGAAACTAAAGATACAGAAATGATATTACAAGTTGCGTTGGGTACAAAAAAGCAATTACGCAAAACCAAAACATGTCCATCTGACATTCCCAGGTGATAGTCCCCCACGGCCTTAGCATCCATGCTAGCTCCGTTTGCAACTTTGAGGGTCATGTCACCTGCTTTCAAAACACTACGGTTTCTCAATGCCTGCAAAGAATTACAGATATGAGATCCTGATCCGGTATCCAATACCCAAGAAGTAGAGTTTATTGAAAGACAGTTTTCAATAACATACACACCTGAAGCTGAAGCTGCAACCTGCTTCAATTCCTGTGTTCTGGCCTTCCAGGACCTGCAATCATTCTTCCAGTGTCCTTTCTTATGACAATAGAAGCATTCTTCCTTATCCACAAGCTTCCCCGCTTTCTTTGTTGCTTTAGCTTTTCCCTTCGTATCCACTTTACTAACACCGCCCCTTGGTTTGGCGGGGGCTTTCTTCTTCTTTCCCTTGGCTTTCGCCTTGGACCTAGAAGAAGATGATCCTCCTACAAACAAAGTGGATGTTTCCCTACCTTTCTGTAGGGTGCCCTCTGCGCTCCTCAGCATGTTGAGGAGCTCTGAAAGTTCAACTTCCTTTTCTTGTAAGTTGAAGTTCAGTATAAACTGGGCGTAAGTGGAAGGAAGGGACTGGAGAACTAAGTCCGTATAGAGCTCACTCTCCAATGTGGTCCCTAGGTCCGCAAGCTCCTCAATGTAGCCGATCATCTTAAGCACGTGTTCTTCTACTGATGATCCGACGGCCATCCTTGCCGAAAATAACTTTTTCGACGCTTCGTATCTTGCGATACGAGATTGCTCTCCATATAGTTCTTTTGTATGAAGAAATATGGATTCCAAGTCCATATTCTCATGCCTCCTCTGATGTTCATTGTCCATAGAGGTAAGTACGAGGAACTTGGCCTTCGCGCTATCAATCTCCCAAGTCTTACAGATTTCCTTATCCGCAACGCTGGAAGTGGGACCAGGGACAGGGGGAGCTTTGGTGGTAAGAAGATACCTCAGCTTGTCGTAAGTGATTCCCATCTTGACATTCTTGAGCCAATCTTTATAGTTTGGCCCTGTCAGTATGTTTTTATCTAGAAGTAACTTAAGTCCAGTCATGTCGATTGGTCGCTGCAATTAGGAGAGAGAAGAAACACTCAGCTTGATGCTCTTGCAAGTTTAGAATGGTTTTTAGTTTGTCTAAACAGGATGGCTCCCACTGTTTCTCGAATCCCTCCTCAAACCAAAAAGGAAGAATTAGTCGGGATCAATCCCACCGCACAATACTTGCTTAACCGTTCAGCCAGGCCAGTGTCGGTATTTCGAGGGAGGTTTTCCAACGCTTTCGCGAAGTTCCTTAATTAAATAACCTCTTTTCCCTGGGGGCGTAGCCCCGCTAATACCTTTCTAGGCACCTACTAGGTTTATAGCATTGATCGTTTAGTGAGAAATTTCCCGCGGAGTAGCATATACTCACAGTAGGATCGGGATCCAAATATCATCGCGTGACGAAACTGAAGGAATCCTACCAGAATCATCACACTCCAAATGGTATGCAACACTAGCAATTTTCAGTTCTTTTGAAACTCCCGATGTGGATTTTTGCCCCATGCTCTTATGACCTTGACTTTGGCCAAAATATCATAAGTCACATGTCAAGTTCTACCCGTCATTCTCCAGGTTAATTTGGATCCACCCGTACCTACCCTTGACTTTGGCCAAAATGGCAGTACGACTGTCCCAAACCAACACATCTATCTATGCTACACATGAATACCCAATAGCTACCAATCACTATGCCTTGACTTTGGCCAACATACACAGCTTGAATACTATTGACTATTCATGTGAAACGACGGAAGGCTACGAATGGTTTTGGCAAAACCGTGAACGTAGTGAACTTGATATAATCGATGGAACGAGATAGCTTTTAAAAGGAGTGGCTCAAGCTCCGCATTTAAAAGTTAGTTTTGAAAAGAACCGAGTGGTTTTCCGAAAGTGTTCCAACGATTTTAACTTGGTTTATTTTCTTGCATTAGTTCTTTTAATGCGTGATATTCTTGCATTAGTTCTTTTAATGCGTCCCATCATTTAATCCTACCATTGCAGAAAACAACCAAAATATGACGTACGCTTATGCCATTCGCATTCGCCACGGGGCCCCGTCATTACCCGTTAGGTTACTTAACTAACGACAGAGCGGGGGCTGGGCTAGCGCGGCTGTAAAACATAAGCAACGCCTAAATAATATCATATATAGATATATTGCAATGATAGCCATTTCAGATCACAGATGAACACATTGGATATACTAGGAATCCGCAATTCGTACGAGCCTGTAACGAAAAGCAGATTACACGGTCGCGGTGAATAGCCAATACCCCACCCAAGACCCCTACGGGTGCGGCAAACTACCCGCCAAGTACCCGAAGCGAAGCAACCTCCCTCATCCCCGTGAGTAGGCCACTCGGCACTTCGGCATACCCGGTAGTTTGTACACCCCCTCCATGGGTCTATCCTAGGAGCAAAAACAGTTAAAAGAAATTATACAATGATGGCTACAACCCCGACCCGGTTGTGCGGCCATACAAATAATTATTACATCAATTTACAAATTTACATGAATTGAAAGAAAAGAAAACTCTCGTCTCACAACCCCCGGCTATTCACCCGCGACAATCCAATGAATTCATATACACATTCCAATAACATTACAGATCACAGATTTGTATAACCCCTACTAATCGACATATAGCGATTAGCAGACGTTCAATACAAATATCACATCACAGAAAAACCTGTCAGCTTAAGTCTTTTAGAAGTTCGATCAAAAATACGGATTTTCAGGACCCCAAAAATAAAATTTTCGTTCTGGAAAATCTAGACAGAAAATATATATTCCAAAAATCCCAAAATACCCCTATGAGCAAACTGCAAAGAAGAAACCCCATGACCGAGTCAACTCGGCTGCGGTTCCGCGGCGGGAGCAAGCTCCCGCCGCGGAACCACGGCTCTTTGATCGAGTTAAGGGGTCAAATTTTTGCAGTTTCTTCAGAAAACCCTGAGTCGATTTTTGGTGTATCTCAAAAAAAAATTCCAGTACTTTTAAAATCGACAGAAAGTTTAAAAAACGGGGTTCGTTTTGCGACTTTTTCTTTGATCGATCTTCTAGCTACTTTGCTAACATGTTAGATAGAGTTTAACTAGGCTCTGATACCACTATAAGTCCATGCTACCTCTCCCGGTACTTTCGGGCATGCGGAATTTGGTGAAAAATAATTTTCTTAGAGGTGGTAACATGGACTCAAAACCGGATCTTTGTTAAACATCTAACTAACAACCTAACTACGAGTTGCTAACTACTCGGTTAGGGGGTTATACCTTTCTTTTTCTCGAACTCCTTCGTCTTCAAGTTTCGATGGTCGTCCGAATCGGCTTCTCCCCGTCGTCTCCTTGCGCCGAAGATAGATCCACCTGAAAGCTTCAACCTTTGGCTCCTTCTTCGAACTTTGAAGAAACTAGTTCACTCGGTTTGCTAAACCTTGTGAACTAGAGTGAGTAGAGAAGAGTTTGTATGGGATTTTATCTATGGTTCTTGGTTCTCAACTCATGAAACAAGTGAACCATAGAATCAAGAGAGGGAGAGCAAGAGGAGGAAGATGAGAGCTCAAGAACAAGAGAGAGAATGAGCATGAAAGAATGAGAGAAGACTTTTCTCTCTTGGCTCTCATAATCCAAAACCATCATCACAAAAATAATAATCAAGTATTGTGTAAAATGGTTCAAGTCAAAATGGCTAAATCATTTCATCCACTCATTTCTCACAAAAGAAACAAGCAAGTAAAAAGTCTTTGCCATGAAATGATAGCCATTGTCATCATGATGGTCAACTAGTCCAACATAGTCAACCGGTCAACAAAGTCAACCCCTCAACAACCATGTCACCACAATACTTAATTAATATTATTGTTAATCACATATCATATTCTCATTAGGGTTGAACAAAAAGTCAATAGTCAACTGTCAACGGTCAACAACCCTAATAAGAATCCTCTGCCTCTGTCTCTCCGTCAACTGTGCATACACACCCGCATCCGCGTTCCGAGGAACACGAATACATACTGGATAAATCCAATCCCAAAACGTGCACTAGGATCTGGCTTAAACCAAAGCCCGCTAGTGTAAACTGTCCGGACACTGTACGTGCACAAGTGCACGGATGTGACCGAACCCTGTCGCAAAACCATGCGACCTGTCGCAAAACCATGCGACCTGTCGCAAAACCATGCGACCTCTACTCTTTTGCCTAAAGGCGAATAGCTTTCTGTGTAGGACTCTAAAGACTCGACACTACGCTGGCAGTGGGTTTAACCACAGACCGCAAGCGGCACTAGCTGTGCGTAACGGTCCCCAGGTAGATGCCGACAAGAAGACTGACGAGGCGAAACCCATCTGAACTCCTACTGAGCCTGAATGTGACATTCTCCGTACAGTCCGGTCTGTTCGTCTGATACATCGCATGGCGGGCCTAGGGGGCGGTAAACGTCAGTCCCCCAATAGCGGTACAAGTCGTGTCGGAGTGAAGCCCAAAACACCAGAGATAACACTGGAAGCCTACCAGTATATCTCGTTTGCCCTGGCCAGGGACTACTCGTGTAATGGCTCTCCTAGACACAGCGCGATGTCAACCCCTAATACCGGGAGAGACGAATCCTGTCTAACCGTCACTGCCTCCAAGTGCTTCGGGACTACACCCAACTACCATCTGTTTGCACGACTCCTTTGAGCCGTGGTAGGGTAGTAATCAAAGTACAGTGGGAACACACTCGAGGCGAAGTGACAGTGTCAAGTCAGCGGACTAAGCTGTACTCATGTCACCTGGGAACTGATAACTGACGATAGGCATAATACCAACTAGTCAGTTCCCGACGAGTCCTGTCCAGTGTACTAGTAACCCAACGAGCACCCGCATACTATCTCAAGTACGACGTACCGACGGCTGTGGGACAGACCGTCTCCCATACTGGGATAAGAAGCGCATGCGCTAGTCTACTCCGGAGTATCGATGCCCTGTCTCGATAGTCCTGCGACTAGGGACCTGCATAAGGATGTGCTTATAAATTACCCAGCCCCACCAGTGTGACTGCCATCACAATGCTGGTAATCAAGCAAAGATCCTAAGGGCTCCACTAATGTGTATAGGCGATATACTAAAATAAACACATGTACACATTGAAGTAGAAACAAACCAAGTAGCATACTACTATTTTGAGCAAGATTGTATATACAAGGTGAATATCCCAAGCTTCCATTAAGTAATATACAAACTAGTATGATACAGTAATGGCCTCTAGGGCATATACACTAACAACTTATAGTTTTACCTACACCCTAATAGCTGATCTCCATCTAGCTGGACCTTCTGGATAAATGCAGAACAACCGGTGGATAGTCTACTCCAGCACCACATCTACAGATATTATACTTTATTAGATACCGATATATTTAACATGATAACAAAATCTATTAAGTATTTCTAATTTTTACCTGAAGAAGATAAAGACATCAACCTATAATATTGCGCTCCTGCAGAGCGACATAGGTCAACTCCTCGTAAATATAAGCGGGCATGACACTCCCCCACAACAATGTGCCACATACATCTAAATCAGCTAATAATGGTAGCCATATAAGGTGTACTATATTTTTTGATGTGTCTGGAAATAAAGACGTCCCAAGCTGATGAAGAAAATAAGCACGTACGTACTGCTCGACCACCGTCTGATCTACATCATCTCCGGGGGGATCGAATGCCTCGCGAAGCTATGTAAACCTGATAGCACCTCTTTTCATTTGTGCAGAAGCCCGACCAAGATGCTTAATGCAAAGCTCTCGCCAGTTGTGACCCGTATCCCGTCATCGGTGGACCGTGGATGCGCAAGCCAAGCAGTACAGCAACATCTTGAAGGGTGATCGTCATCTCCCCTACAAACAAATGAAATGTGAAAGTCTATAGCCTCCATCGCTCGACCAGCGCTGTAATGAGAGGATGGTCGAGATGAATGTAGTCAATTCTCGAGTAGTGATAAAACTCTTCACGTGCTAACCCTTCTTGCACACATGCATCTCCAATCGCCCATGACCTAACCTGCTGTAAATGAGCAGTACATGTCAAAACGACGTTCTTCTGCACATTAAACAAACAAACTCATTAGAAATATACAATTAGAACCAAGTAGTATAAGTACTATATTGAACTGAATTAATTTCTTACCATCACGCATGTCGTCTCCCGATGTCGGTCCGACAGGTATAAAACAGACGGATCTATATGTCCTAGGTCCATCGATACAATATCTGCTAAAAACAATAATTCAAAGATAAGTGCCAATTATACATTAATGAATGCAATACGTAACTGTAGATAAATTACAATACATCGAATGAATAAAATACGTATCTGGCGATAACTGATACAATACATCAGACGGCGCAATACAATAATGTCAATAAGATGCAATACATCAACGAACACGATACATCAAGTGACATAATACATAAAAGTGCTCCTACATCATTGCGGTTGATTTTGAAGTTGATATGTAAGGTTAGGACAAGGCAATTTTTTATGACCATGGGTTTTGCAATTGTTGCACCTGTTCTGTTCTTTCACCCCTTCGCGCCCTTCATCCATAGCACCCTTGATACGACAGCTTGGAGGCATGCCTTTATTTTTCGTATTGCTGTGTGGGAATACACATGGCCCACGATATTCTTCCCAGTGTCGTTAATCGGAACAGGGCTAAACAAAGGGGTATACGACTCTTGATAGCATTGTGTGTAATACTCTTAATGGCATAAGATCTCGTATGATATGTTTGATCCCCTGAAGCTCGTGAACAAGCTGCCATCACATGTTTGCATGGAAGCATTTATAGTAAAGGAATATTACAACTACAACGACATCCATTATCGTCTATACCGACGTCATGCGTAATTCCATCTTTATCTACCACTTCCCAACGATGCTTAGAGAATCGACGAAGTAGGCAATGTCTCGCATCCGCATTTCTTTTAGCCAATATACTCTCATTTTTGGGAGTGAACAGTGTGTCCCATTTAGCCGCTTCTTCACGACTAGTGACGAAGTATGTGTTGAGAATGTAGAAGGTTCTAGCAATCAATTCTTGTATGGGTAATGCACGAGCTCCTTTAAGAACACTATTAAAGCTCTCAGAGCATTTCGTAGTCATAATACAATACCTTATACCGCCGTCCATACATAACGCCCAACGATCTTCATACCCCCTAAACTTTTGTCAATCCAAGCATTTGCCTTCGGATTTAATTCTCTAATACGAGCTCTTTTTTAGCATAAACTAGAGGATCCAAAACACGGCCGATTTCATACAACAAAAGCTGTAGTGATTCTTCTTTGATTTTTTTTCGAGAAATTAACTCTGATATGCCTCAAACAATAGCGATGATAATAGGGTGTACGCCAAACTTGAGTTAGTGCCCTTGGAAATCCCTTCATCCAATGAGACAACCATGTAATTTGACGACGGCTTGCACTGGGGATATACATACGAATACATGCGAAGAACCATTCCCAATTTCCTTCAGGTTCACCATCGACAACCGAAAATGCCAAAGGATACAACGCTCCATCTGCATCCACCCCGGTAGCAACAGGCAAAGTCCCATTATATTTACTATATAAGTGTGATGTTTTTAAAAAAAAATAGAAAAATTATAAACTAATTAGCGGTATAACATGCGTTTTTCAATAAAACTTAGTTAATAATTATCTTTACATAGATATATTTATTTATTTAATTAATTAATTAATTATTTATTTATTTTAAATACACACATATATATACATTAATTTAGTATTAACAAGATGTTAGTTTAGCTTAAAAACTTTTTTAGGCAACTATGACAATTAAACCACAAATTTTTTTGTTAATGAATATTTTACATATAAGATGGTTCTACAAAAATGGAGAAAATAAAATAAAAATGAAAAAGGAGAGACATGAAGGTATAGGCATTAAATGAAGGGCTTGTGTTAAGTGACATGGTTGTGTTTAGCCATTCCTCTCTACCTCATTCTCTCCCTCATTCTCTCTTCTTCTTCTTCAACTCCTTCATTAAAACCTATCTTCACCTCCCAAAAACCCTGCACAAATCACTACAAATCCTTCACAAATTATATCAAAAATCCAATTTTAAAGCTCTTCAAGAGTTCCTTTGAAACAAATCTTCATCTTGTGGCAATCTTTTCAAGTTAGGGTCTCCACTTCATTTTGAGGTATGGGCCAAGTTTAGACGTGTTTTACAGATCCCTTAGTTTAATCATTCTTAATTTAGATTGAAGGTAGTGTTTTAAGTAAATTTAAAGTTTCAAGAGAGGTTAGGTTAAATTTGGGGTTGTGATGACTTTTAAGGTAAGCATGACCTAAAATAGGTTAGTTAAGGGTAGATAGTACCTTATATCCTTGCTTAATTATCAAGTTTTCACTAAAACACCTTAATATTTTAAATTAGGGTCAAACTAGCTGGTTTTAGAGTTTAAGGTTCTAATTTGAATCTGCTATCAAACCAGTGATTGCAGAGAAAAGTTCCAATTACTGGAAGCTAGTTATAGGACTAAGAATACACCCTCAAAACCCAAGCCCCTAACACCATCTTTTGGCCACCAATTTATTGCTTTTGGCCGCAATTTGCAACCCATATGGGAAGATTGGGTTTTAGTTTTTGTCGAGTGCTCTCTGGAACTCCAACTAGGCCTTTGGTATGTGCAACTTTCTCTAATTGCACCTATATAAAAATCCGGAACTGCTTTACCTTAATTTAGGCGTTTTGTTAACTGCGATACGAATATTCTGATTCTTGTTTTGGTGCTTCCTTTAGACAATAGCCCTTAGGGGTAGTCTTAGACGTTGTTGCACACGTTTTAACACACCAAGTTCACACGTGTTAACTCATGAGAGTAGTTCATTCGTGTAGTATTTGATTTCATATCATATCTGATTTCTAGCCTCATGTGCTAAGTTTTGTGCGAATTTAGGATCAGTTGCGGAGACTTCGGACGCGGCTAGGAAAGGAAAGGTGGTGGTCAGATTCGAGTAGCCGAGACCGTTCCTGTGAGTAGATTTAACATCTATGGGGGAATCGTTCAGATGGAGTAAAGAGCCGATGTTTAGTACTAGTTACAATTCTTGTATACATATACCTATACACATTTCCATATTGCATATGCATCTGTTGGAGATAGTGCTCTCAAAGTCAATTATTGGATCGCAGGTATGTGATTGCAATGATTGAGGCGGGACCTATACCGATATGACAGTCTTGCTTGAGATGATAGTATACTATCTGGTTTGTCTTTATCATCGTATACATGCTTTAGTTCGCTATTGCATGTTGATAGAGCCCATAGGATTCTTGCTTGACTACCAGCAGTATGATAGCGATCATATACGTGGGAACTGGGGTTTGTAAACACATCCTTAAAGTGTCCCTAATTGTAGGAGTTTCGAGACAGGGCATCGATACTCCAGAGTAGACTAGTGTATACAGTCGAGACCCCGACGAGGGGCGATGGCCGGTCTCACAAGCCATTGGTGTCAGTTGGTTCACCTAAGATGTATACAGGTGCTCATTGGGTTATGAATACACCGGACAGGACTCGCCGGGAACATGCTAGTTGGTATTATACATATCGTCAGATAGCAGTTCCCTGGTGACATGTGTACAGGTTAGTTCATCGACCTGAGGTCGTCATTTGTCTCGTGTGAGTTCCCACTGTGCTTTGATTTCTACCCTACCACGGCTCAAAGGAGTTGTGCAAATAGGTCGTTTTTTGGTACAGTCCCGAGCCACATGGAGGCAAGTGAGCAGATCGGCAGGGGATTCGTCTCTCCCAGCATTGGGGGTGAGATCGCGCTGTGTCTAGGAGAGCCATTACACAAAGACCTCGGCCGAGGCAGGAGATTTACTGGTAGGTACTCCAGTAGTATCTCAGGGTGTTCTGTTCCACTCTCTGACACGACTTATACCGCTAATGGGGGTCTGACGTTACCAGCCCCCTAGGCAGATATGCGATACTCATAGACGAACGGACCGGACTGTATGTATATTGTCACTGTTAGGCTCATTAGGGTTTATGGATGAGTTCACTTGTCAGCTTCCCTTCCAATCAATACATAGGCAACCGTTACGTGCAGCCAGTACCTCTGACGTGCTAGTGGTTATACCCAGTGCCAGTGTGTTGATGAGTCATTAGAGTCCCCCACAGACACTTTCCCAAGTTCGGGCGAAACGTTGTAGAGGCCGTATGGTTTTATGGCAGGGTTCGGAAAATGCACGTGTGTTTTCGCACGTGTCATTTTTCGAGCAGATAATACTGGTCGGCTTTGGTTTAAGCCGGAACCCAGTATTATACTGTGTAGATATAATATCTTTGTCTCAGTTGCATTTGTATTCGGTCATAATACAAATGCGGGTATGTTTATACTGATACAGGATTATCCTGAAATTCGTTTCAGGATCACTTTTGGATGTTGCCAGTTTCCAGTTTTCTATCAGCCGTATTTAACATTCGGTTAAATATGGATTTATCTTTTCTTCTTGAGGGTGAGTCATGTGTGTGTATGCTTCTTGTAGGTGACTAGGATGGTGAGGTGGCTTAGTGCATTAATGGAGCATTTATGTGTTGATGACTATGTGTTATGAATCATTGTTTCATTTATTGTGTTCATAGTAGGTGTTTAGATGACTCATTTCTTCATTAATGTTATGGTCACTCTCCCCCCTTCCTACACTCACCTCTCCCCTCCATATATGTGGCCGGCCACCCCTTGGTGGAATAAGAAGGTTGTTGATTTGGAAAAAGATTTTAGTTGTGGTTCATGATAGTTTCATATACCAACTTCTCATTTACCCGATTCAAATGGCAACTTCATTAACCGTTCGTCCGTGACTTTGGATGTAACGAGACAAAGTGTTCTACTCATTCTCTACATTAATCTTGGTCATCTCTTTTAGCAAACTTGATGATCGAGTTGCCTCGGTTCAAAGGCGGGAGCCCGTTTAAAGATCCGTCGACGTGGTGCTACCTGGACGAGAAGACTGGAGATTCCAAGAGATCGGAGCAGCCGCAACAAAGCGTGGGATGATGGTTGAAGACCGAAGGACTCGGATCGTTCGGTATAACTCCTCTACCCACTTTGTAGTTTGTTAGTTTAGCTTTAATGGCAGATCCGGGTTATAGTACGTGATAGCGCCAGTTGTAAAAGTTTTTGTTCCCCATTTGGCGTCTGTTAGACAGCCGGGGCGCTACCGTGGACTTACAGTGGTATTAGAGCCTCACCATTAAGCTTTACTAACTTGTGCTAACGCGTTTAAAATATCGATCGAACGGATTTTCGAAAACCGCAAAATTCCATGTTAAAGTTTCTGTCGATTTTTAAAAGGGTCTAAAAATTATTTTACATATACCAGAAAATTAAGCAGGCTTTTTTAAGGAACCAGAAGAAAAACGACCTACTGAGTCGACCAAACCGCCGTGGAAACGCGGTCAAAGCCTTGCTTTGACCGCGGAACCGCGGCCATATTGGTGACTTAGTGGACCATGTTTCTTCTGTTGTTTCTACATGATAAATTGTAGTTTCTGGTACTGTTCATTTAGGCCCAGATTTTGTTACTGTACAGCAGATGTTTGTGGGGCCCACTTTGGGAAATTTTGTCGATCAAAATTTAAACGTGTTAGTTTACAGTACTTAGTTTATATCTCCGACAGGAAATGTCATTTGAGCGGTAAACCGCGTCTAATTGCTATAGTTCTTTTAGACGGGTTTGCGAACGTGACATTCGCGTTGATGTTCTGTGTTGTGCTGTGATGTTGCGGATTTGTCGTGGTAGATAGCAGGGTGCAATGATAGTGCAGTTTGGATTTATTTGTATATTTGATATTGCGGGGCGAGCGTCCAACATGTGGACTTCCGTCACTGCCTGTTTGTATAATATTCTTTTGGGGCACGACTGGGCTGAGGTCGATGTACCCGTTGTATATATTTTTATTTCTGTACTAGGTTTATCCCGCGACGGAGTGCACGGATAGCCGGGTTCTGGAGGGCAACGGGTCCGTATCTCATGGCTTTGAGACGCAAAGGGACCTCACTCTAGAATTGGCAGACTATTCGCCGCACTCGTAGGGGGGTACATGTTGACCCAAGGAGGGGTGCTCAATTTACCGGATTCCGTGAAGTGCCGGGTGTTCCATTCACTATGTTGAGGGGAGTACCTCGCTTCAGGTTTTGGCGGGTAACTTGCCGCACCTGTAGGGGTCTAGGTTTCATTGCATAGGCTATCCACACGACCAGAGGAACGTCGGGTTTCAGCAGCGGCTCTGTGAAACCCGGGGATCCCAGATTATCTGTATTGTTCTGTGATGCTTATTACTTTTCTGTAATGTTGCATATTATCACGCCTGGAGCGATTATTGTATATTGGTATATATACTATTAGATGTTGTATATGTTTTACACCCGCGCTAGTCCAGCCCCCGCTCTGTCGTTAGTTAAGTAACCTAACGGGTGAAGACGGGACCCAGTGACGAATGCGGATGGCATATACGTACATTTTATTTTCGTTCTTTTCTGGTGTGATTGATTGATGGGACTGCATTGATTCTTATCAATGCAAGGATAAAACAAACCTATATTTGATGTTGTTAGAACAAATTTTAAAAGGTGTTATTACAAAGATGTTTCCTTTTGTTTTTCATAGTGATATTCAGTTAGAATATCCTGCACCTCATTCCACGAAGCAAGGGCCGAGATCCCTTCACCGGGAGTGAACCCTTGGGCAGAAGTTTACGTCAGGGTAGTAACTTCAATATAGTCGATTACAAGTTGCTTTGCATCGCGGTATTCAGTTGGAATATCCTGCACCTCATTCCACGAGGAAAGAGCCGAGATCCCTTCACCGGGAGTGACCTCTTTAGCAAAAGGTTTTCGCCACTATATTTTTATAAAAAGCTATCAGGTTCCTTCAACGAGATCAAGTTCATTATGTTAAAGGTTTTTCGCCAAAAACCAGCCGTAGCCCTCCGTCGTATCTTATGGATGGTCAGTAGTATTCAAGCTATGTTTGTTGACTAAAGTCAAGGCATAGTGTTTGGTAGTTGCTGGGTATTCATCTGTTGCATAGATAGATGCGTTGGTTTGAGACAGTCGTATTACCTTGTTGACTAAAGTCAAGGGTATGTACGGGTGGGTTCAAATCAACCTGGATAATGACGGGTAGAACTTGACATGTGACTTATGATTTGTTGACTAAAGTCAAGGTCATAAGAGCATGAGGTAAAAATCACATCGGGAGTTTCAAACATACAGGAAACTTGCCAGGCATGCGCATATCTTCTGGAGTGTGATAACTTGGCTTCCATCAAGTTATCATGCGATGATAGTTGGATCCCGGTTCTCACTGATGAGTTGGTTTACTCTTCGGGTGATCCCGACTAATTCTTCTTTCAGGTTTGAAGGAGAATTTGAGATTACAGTGGGAGGTTTCCTGATTAGATAAAGTGATAACCATTCTGATCTAGGTTAGAGTGCATGCAGAGTATTTCTTTTATCTCTCTCTCTCTGGCAGCGACCTTTGACCGACCCTAGACTATGACTCAGCGACCAAGTTGACCAAACCTTCTTACAATAATGGCTTTTGGATTGTCCGAGTTGCATAAGTCATTGCCGCTCCTTCTTTTACCCTTTGCATTTCTCAGGACACCCCGTATTACTACGGATATCCACTTTCATTGGATAGATCCATCGTATGGTTATATACGAACTCGAAGGGACTTCTTCGAGGATGGATCCAGGTTCAGGAGAAATAGAATTAGTTTATTCAGTTGTCTTTTATTATCACCTTCTCTCAGGTTGCGAGGGCTCCTTAGTTTAGGAGAGTATACCTATTACGCTTATTGGATAGTCTTCTTCTAAACCATAGGCTGGTGCCGAAAGGTAGGGAAGGAAGAAAACCAATTAGCCTAAGTAGGGTGTGCAGAAGGTAATATGTAAAGACAAGATAAAGGGATTAGAAAGAGGGAAAAGTAAATTGCGACTGTTGTCATTCACGACCAAACCACGTACTTCATCACCACTCCTATTTCACCTTTGCTTTTTTCCCAGTTCGGGAGAAATAGAATAAGGTATTATTCGGTTGTCTTTTATCATCACCTTCTCTCAAGTTGCGAGTACTCCTAGGTTGAGGAGGGTACACCTATTATGCTTACTGGATAGTCTTCTTCCAAACCATAGGCTGGTGCCGAACGGTAGGGAAGGAAGAAAACCATTTAGCCTAACGATGGTGTACAGAAGGTAATGAATAAAGACAAATAAAGGGATTTGGAGAGATGGCAATGAAATATACGGTTAAAGTCATGAATTGGATTATGGAAGAGGCATTACTAGGAATACCAGGATACCCCTATGAAACATTTTCATGTTTCAGTGCATTGTTAAAGAAAACTGTTTTCCCGATTAGATACTTACTCCAGGGTATGTATTTACAAGGTATGATTCTCATATCTGTATGGTTTTACAGATGATGAGTAGGAGTAAGTTATTGGGAATAAGGTGATCATCCTCAATATATCGGAATTCGTTGTAATTGGTGATATTTGAGGAAATCGCCTGGGTACAGTTTTCAACCTACGATGCACAGGTTTTGAGTTATTCAAACTCAGCGGACTTATAAAGAGTATTGTATGTTGTCCAGTGTCCGTCAGGACAAAAAGGTAGGTCCTCGTACTATGTTCTATTTACTTGTGACTTCTCTAAGTTTTTAGACAAATGTTTCGAGAAGTTGTGGGTATAAGAATAAAGTAGAGAACCAAGTATCGCAAGTATCAGGATTCTTCAGAGAGATCGAAGATGTAGATACTTGTGATTGGTATTCAGTCGATAGTAATAGTTTTTTGAGAAACTTGTTTCTTTTTCATAATTAGATGGATTCCTATAGTTGAGTAATGCTGATAAGCCTCTCTCCATTAAGTTAATATGCACTGGAGACAGCTGCATGATTTGAATCTTGTTCCAATTAAATTAGTACCTCTATTTTTATATTGTATATAGAATGGTTCATATCTTAACGATGTTAAGATACGGGGAGTTGTCCAACTTATGCTTAAAACCAGACACTGGATAACTCAAGGCACGTTTCTGTAATGGTAGTTTGTGGGTTGTCCCTGGTTTTGACGAGGGTTGACATTTCTACCATCTGGAAGATCAATAGTGATATTGTTCTTGACTCGCCACAGTTTTAGTAAAATGGATTTTTTCAGAAAACAGAAGTGGGAGTATGGTAGAACTGGAAGTGATTCCAGAACCGCAAACGATTACGGAAAATTTAATAGGACCTATATTTTCAATCAGGTTTGACATTTCATTAGCCACTCCGCAGATATGGTGAGTAACCTCAGACACCCGAGAGGTACTCCGGTAGCCTCAAGGAAGGTGACAGGGAGGTTCTTGTTTACCCAGACTTGACACTACTGTTGTTCCAGACTATGAGACTCGGCAAGAGGATAAGTATAGCGTCGTTCTAACTAGCTTTAGAAGTGTTCGTATATATTATTCTGCCAGAGGGTTGTCGTAGTCAGTGGGAGCAGCGGAAGCATAGCGGACAAATAGCTTATGTCTATTTATAGGCTTGAGCAGATATAGCGGAGATAAGATCATCTATTTTTGATGTGAAAGTCATGGGTTTGACTTCATCAGAATAGGGGATGGATCTGTTAAGAAGGTAGTAAGGTGTGATGTCCTGGTATTTGGATGACATACACAGAGTAGGAAGTAAAATTCCTATACTACGATCGGTTGTACTGTGGTTGTTACACAGTTGTTTCTTGACAAAGGACATGGATGTAATATCAGACATTCTGGTTACTAGATCTATGGTTTTTAGATCTAGATTTGGTTAGTTTCCCAATTTTGGTACTTTGACAATATTCTAATAGTGTTTTAATAGATGACTCCTGGCATAGTGGTGTACCTGCAGGTGATGGAGTCACCCTCTCTAAAAGTGTCTTAGAGACTAAAGGAGAGAGGGATGTGCATGATTGGCAGATCACTTGCTTAGGAAATTAAGTCAATCATGAGATGTCAAGTACCACACCAGATGTTGTTTTTGCACTAGATGCGATAAGTTCATATTAATCCAATCCTGAAGAAACATAAGGGAGCAGTTTTAGAACATAAGTGCTTGTTCTACGGATTTGATGACGGTAGCCTCCTTCGGGAGACGGTTATCATTCCAGGCTTCCAAGATAACATGGATGACAGAGTGATTGTCAGATTATAGTTTTTCCTCTGACGAGGGACAATATTATGGACAGGTGGTCCAAGAGAATACTGTAGGAGGCATGGTACTGGATACTGATTAAGTTCAGTTATCAATAAAGTCTAAGAAGTTTGGATTTGAAGTTCATTTATGAACTAGGTCCCATCAAATATTCAGACATATTCTAAGACAGGTATTACTCAATTCGGGAGATGGCTTTCTCCGCGAACTTGAAATTAAAAGAGACATAGAAAGAAACATCAGGGCGGATCCACTCACTAAGGCTATTTCTCGAACACAAGAGTTTTACAAACTAGATTTGTGAAACTGATTAGTAGAGGAGTTGGATGATCGGTATCACACAGGTTGTGAGTATGCGACATCGCAATAATTAGCCTTAAGTGCAACTGGGAGATTGTTGGAGATAGTGCCCTCAAAGTCAATTATTGGATCGTAAGTACGTGATTGCAATGATTGAGGCAGGACCTATACCGATATGACAGTCTTGCTCGAGATGATAGTATGCTATCTAGTTTGTCTTTATCATTGTATACATGCTTTAGTTCGCTATTGCATGTTGATAGAGCCCATAGGATTCTTGCTTGACTACCAGCAGAATGATGGCGATCATATACGTGGGAGATGGGGTCTGTAAACACATCTTTAAAGTGTCCCTAGTCGTAGGAGTTTCGAGACAAGGCATCGATACTCAAAAGTAGACAAGTGTATACAGTCGAGACCCCGACGAGGGGAGATGGCCGGTCTCACAAGCTATTGGTATCAGATGGTTCACCTAAGATGTATATAGGTGCTCATTGGGTTATGAGTATACCGAAAAGGACTCGCCGCGAACATGCTAGTTGGTATTATACATATCGTCAGATAGCAGTTCCCTGGTGACATGTGTACAGGTTAGTTCATCGACCTGAGGTCGTCATTTGTCTCGTGTGAGTTCCCACTGTGCTTTGATTTCTACCCTACCACGGCTCAAAGGAGTCATGCAAACAGGTCTTTTTTGGGTACAGTCCCAAGCCACATGGAGGCAAGTGAGCGGATCGGTAGGGGATTCGTCTCTCCCGGTATTGGGGATGAGATCGCGCTGTGTCTAGGAGAGCCATTACATAAAGCCCTCGGCCGAGGCAGGAGATTTACTGGTAGGTACTCCAGTAGTATCTCAGGGTTTTCTGTTCCACTCTCTGACACGACTTATACCGCTAATGGGGGTCTGACGTTACCAGCCCCCTAGGCAGATATGCGATACTCATAGACGAACGGACCGGACTGTATGTATATTGTCACTATTAGGCTCAGTAGGGTTTATGGATGAGTTCGCTCGTCAGCTTCTCTTCCAATCAATACATAGGAAACCGTTACGTACAACCAGTACCTCTGACGTGCTAGTGGTTATACCCAGTGCCAGTGTATTGATGAGTCATTAGAGTCCCCCACAGACACTTTCCCAAGTTCGGGCGAAACGTTGTAGAGGCCGTATGGTATGGCAGGGTTCGGAAAATGCACATGCGTTTTCGCACATGTCATTTTTCGGGCAGATAATACTGGTAGGCTTTGGTTTAAGCCGAAACCCAGTATTATACTGTGTAGATATAATATCTTTGTCTCAGTTGCATTTGTATTCGGTCGTAATACAAATGCGGGTATGTTTATACTGATACGAGGTTATCCTGAAATTCGTTTCAGGATCACTTTTGGAAGTTGCCAGTTTCCAGTTTTCTATCAGCCGTATTTAACATTCGGTTAAATATGGATTTATCTTTTCTTCTTGAGGGCAAGTCATGTGTGTGGATGCTTCTTATTGGTGACTAGGATGGTGAGGTGGCTTAGTGCATTAATGGAGCATTTATGTGTTGATGACTATGTGTTATGAATCATTGTTTCATTTATTGTGTTCATACTAGGTGTTTAGATGACTCATTTCTTCATTAATATTATGGTCACTCTCCCCCCTTCCTACACTCACCTCTCCCCTCCATATATGTGGCCGGCCACCCCTTGGTGGAATAAGAAGGTTGTTGATTTGGAAAAAGATTTTAGTTGTGGTTCATGATAGTTTCATATACCAACTTCTCATTTACCCGATTCAAATGGCAACTTCATTAACCGTTCGTCCGTGACTTTGGATGTAACGAGACAAAGTGTTCTACTCATTCTCTACATTAATCTTGGTCATCTCTTTTAGCAAACTTGATGATCGAGTTGCCTCGGTTCATAGGCGGGAGCCCGTTTAAAGATCCGTTGACGTGGTGCCACCTGGACGAGAAGACTGGAGATTCAAGGAGATCGGAGCAGCCGCAACAAAGCGTGGGATGATGGTTGAAGACCGAAGGACTCGAATCGTTCGGTATAACTCTTATACCCACTTTGTAGTTTGTTAGTTTAGCTTTAATGGCAGATCCGGGTTATAGTACGCGATAGCGCCAGTTGTAAAAGTTTTTGTTCCGCATTTGGCGTCCGTTAGACGGCCGGGGCGCTACCGTGGACTTACAGCATCATCATGCATATTGATATCATCACACTAGGAAACTTGCACCATTACCAATGGTTCATGTTGCACGTGCACTATCATATATGTACACACACGCCATTGGTAATTGCTATGTCACGTACACTATACAACTTGCTTGATAAATTTCAATTGCATCGCATCATTATTGATATATAAATCTTCGAGTTATTCATCTAGATTGCATCATATCAATATCATGTACACTTGCCATCATCGCCATGTTTCACATAATATGATGTTTAGTGAGATTTTCTGGATTTGAGAACCGCATGTAAATTTTGAAAACTTACGATCATTTTAAAAACATGGTTTCTCTTGATATAATATGTTATGTCCACTATGAGTTTTCTCGGTTCTGAGTTATATGTATACCCGATTCGATGAGAGAGGAGGCATCGTCTGCGGGTACATAGTGGACCCGGTAGGTACCCCGGGGCAAAAAGATCGTAAAGAGAGACGTTGAGTTTGGCAGGGGAACAATACCTACCGGTGATTGTTTGGCTCGACGGATATCCGGAGGATACCGATCGGAGTCGTGTGATCAGATTGATTTGCAGGCCGATCTGAAAGACGGCGCCCAAGATATTGAGATTTCTGAGTGTCGATGCTTGATACAGGATTATGTTGTTTTTATTGATGATACTTTTGGTTCTACCATATTGAAATTAATAAAGACATATTCAGTTTCTTATAGCAGCTATACCCAGACTTCATACTTTGCTCACTTATTCATGTTGAATCTATACTAGTGCATCGCATCATAAATTCATATTTAGGAGTTGTTGTTGTTACGTACATATTTGCGATTGCCACTTATGATGTTGATTACTACTCACGAGCAGGAAACTCATCCCCGTTGTGCCACAATATCTTACAGGACCGATCCGTCAGTATAGTCGCAGTGGGGCACACCTCTCCCACTACCACTACCACTACTTTTGCTACGACTTTTTGGACGTGATATTTTGTAGGTGGGTTGCGAGTATTCTTTTGTTTTCCACCTTATACATTTCCTCCTTGTATCTAGTATACTCCATCTACCACATGTATATTTGATTTAGAAACAAGACTGAGAGAATTGTATTATATCTTACTCTGGTGTCGTGTTCTTTTGAGTCAACTTTTATGCTTTATTGTGGATGTTGTTTTCTTTTCTTACTTCTTTATTTTCTTCGCATTATGATGTCATATATCTTGCTTGTGATTGTGTTCCGCCGGATGGCTTTGAGATTGCTCCCAAGTAGGGATGCTTTTATATATACCATGCTTATGTATATTTTTGTTATGTATCGGTTTGGGATCAGATTTTACAAAGGAGGTGCTGCCGAAATTTTTATAATAACTTGAATCATCAAAGATTTTGATATAACTCTTTGCATTTTAAATAAACTGTTTACACAATATTTTTACCACTCTACTTTATTTCATGGTTTAGATTCTGGGTTTCAGCTTACTTGAATTACGTTACGCCTTTAGACGTTGCGTGATTCAAGTATCGGTCACGTTCCTCATTTGGGTCGTGACAAAGTTGGTATCAGAGCGCTAGGTTTTACCTTTCTGAGTATAGGATGACCCTTGGTATGATGGAGTAAGTACCTTAAGCAGAGTGGCGTAGCGTATGTATGTTCCACGGTATACTCACGAAACGTTACCCTGCCTAAGTGACCTTAGGATATATGTCTTGTAATTCCTTCCTTGATTCCATGTATCCTTTTGTTTCGATTGCAATGTTCTTATTGAATCATGTTTCTTGTTCCAGCCACTATGCCGCAAAAGACTACGAGGGTCCAGAGGGCTGCCGCCAGAGAAGGGGTTAGGATGGGCTTTTCTGAGACGAGGACTGACTAAGGTGGTATACCTACCCCTCAGGGACAGACTGATCCCCCTTCTTTAGGCCGGATTGCTAGGCTGGAAGCGAGTTTTCAGGAATTACGCCAGATGGTTGGATCTTTGGTCGAGGTCAGCCGAGCACCCAGATTTGATGATGTTCCTCCTACTATGGGGACCGTGTGTTGGATATAGTGACCTCAAGTCAATTATTGTAATCATAGGCACGCGATTGTGATGATTGAGGGAGGACCTATACGGGTAGAACAGTCTTACTCAAAATGATAGTATGCTATCTGGGTTGTCTCTATCATCATGTACATGCATTATGTGGTATTACAGATCACTATTACATGTTGGTAGAGCCCATAGAATTGTTTCTTGACTACCAGTATTCTGACGGCGATCATATACGTGGGAGCTAGGTGGTTTATAAGCACATCCTTAAATGTCCCTAGTCGAGAGAGTATCGAGCAGGGTATCGATACTCCGGAATAGACTAGTGTATACTTTTCGAGACCCCAACGAGGTGCGGTGGCTGGTCTCACAAGCCATTAGTGTCATTAAGTCACCTAAGATAGTATACAGGTGCTCCTTGGGTCATGATTTACACTGGATGGACTCGCCGTGAACATGCTAGATGGTATTATACCTATTGTCAGATAACAGTTCTTAGGTGACATGGTACAGCTTAGTCTGTCGACCTGAAATCATTAGTCTCGTGTGAGTTCACACTGTGCTTTGATTACTACCCTACCATGGCTTAAAGGAGTCGTGCAAACAGGTTTCAGTTGGGTATAGTCCCGAGCCACATGGAGGCAGTGAGCGGATCGTCGGGGATTCATCTCTTCCGGTATTAGGGTTGATGTCCCACTATGCAGGGTGGCCATCACCAGAAATTCTTGGCCAAGGTAAAGGAGAATTACTGATTTGGATCATTAGTTGCTCAGTGGGTGATGGGCTTCACGCCGACATGAAATATCGCGTTATTAGGGGTCTGACTTTATCCACCACCTAGACCCGATATGCGATACTCTTAAACGAACAGACCGGACTGTATAGAGATTGTCACTGACAGACTCAGTAGTGGTACGGATGGGTTTGCTCGTCGGCCTTTCTTTCGCTCAATACCTGGGTAGCCGTTACGTACAGCTAGTGCCGCTGACTTGCTTGTGGTTAAACCCACTGCCAGCGTATTGATGACTCTTTAGAGTCCCACACAGAGGATTTTCATGGTTCAGGAAATATGATGTAGATGATGTATGTTGGTACATACAGGTGTCCGATTAAATATGTGTACAGGCTACAAAGACTTTTATCGGACGGTTGATAATACTAGCGGTTTAGGATTAAGCCGGATTATTAAATCAAGTTTTGATTTAATAATTTATATATATATATATATATTTATATATGTATTCTAGTATTATTGTTCACTATTTATTTTCTCTCTTAGCTATTCATATTTTTATACGAATACGCGTATATGTATTTCGATACGTATACCGGGTTGAATTCCGTATTTATATGGAATATCTTCTAGAAGATGAACACCTCATTATATGATTTTCTTTTTAGAAAATCATTTGCAAATGAGGTGGAGGGTGAGGTGGCATGAGCACGGTTGGAGGTATGTAAAGAGGTATGGCATTTGATTGTTTATTGTAAAAATGTGTGAGATATTTTTTGCATGGTTGAAAAATGAGGAGCCATTCTTTCTACATGCCATCCATCCATTCATTCTCCCTTGACTCTTGATGAGTGAGAGCTCTTCCACACTTAGCCATTTTTTCCTCCTTGAGTTGCTCATGCTTTGTTTTTCTTCACCTCCTCCTTCTTCTTTGATTGCTCACTTGAGCTTTAGAGATGAGAGAAAAATATGTGGTGGAAAATTCCTAAATCCCCACTCTCTATTGCTAGCGACCTTGGAGCGTCGGTTGCTTCGCTAGGCGAAGCTAGAGTCTGCATCGTTTCTCTCGGGTGGATCATCTTCGACGGAGGAAGTGTCACGACCCGAAATTTGGCACGTGACGGCCCTTAAACCACGTAACGTCCACAGGCGTAACGCAATTTAAGTAAGCCGAAAGCCAGCAATCTAAACCATCAAAAGTAGTAAGTGAAAGAACATTTTTAAAACTTTTGGAATCTCAAGTAAAAATCTTTAAAGTCCAAATTTACTTTCTTTAAAAATTTGGCAGCACCTCCTTTATAAAACAAGCCCCCAAAAAGGGTACAACAAAAGATATAAGTAAAGCATCCCCAAACGGGAGCAAATCCACGCCCAAAGGCGGAAAACAACCACAACAGATATATGACGCCGTAGCGAAGAAAAAGTCGATATAAAGTGACAACAGCATAAAAGATATCCAAAGTCACAAAAAATACACAATATCATCCTCACAACTCGTCTCTAAGTCAATACATGAAAGTAGTAGATGGAGAGTACTGGATACAACGAATATACAATGAGCAATATCGGATAACCGCAAAACCCACCTATAGTAAAACTGCACACAGTCAACCATAGCGGTATCCGCTGCATGAGATGATATGATAGAAGAAAGCCCTGCCGCGACTGCTCTGAGAGACTACCTGCAAAACACTGTGGCACAACGGGGGTGAGTTGCCAACTCGTGAATAGTAAATAACATATGCAGGTAATCACAGGTATGTACGTACTGCGATAATCTATCACATGCAAGCTGATAGCGATAAATGGCAATATGTATATGCAACAGTTATGAAAGGTACTCTATCAGGTACTACTAATACATGAAGCAACGCATATCAAATAAATGCGGAGTATGGGATAAAACATGTCATCCTCACGGAATCCTCATCGTGGCAGGACCAGTGTCCATTAAGACAATCTAAATCCCAAATTCCTCAGATCGGCCCTCATAACCTGTAAGTCTCATGGAACCTGAGTGTCCAATATAGACACCCGAAAACATTATGAAAACTATACCTGTGTGTATATATATATATATATATATATATATATATATATATATATATATTTATGTATATATATGTGTCCCTCAATAACACATCAAAATCATAGAACCTGAGTGTCCAACACCGACACTCGAAAACATCATGAAATACTCGTGTCCAACATCGACACATAAATACTCAAATATAGGGCTCT
Source organism: Agapanthus africanus (assembly GCA_030015575.1). Lineage (NCBI taxonomy): Eukaryota > Viridiplantae > Streptophyta > Magnoliopsida > Asparagales > Amaryllidaceae > Agapanthus > Agapanthus africanus. The sequence continues at coordinate 106,378,040 of CM057343.1, read as the reverse complement.
GTCGGTCTGGATCGGCCCTTGGGCTTCGTCAGTCCGGATTAGCCCAGATGTCCACGTATCATACGCCTCACGGAATATGAGTGCCCAGCTCCGACACTCGCAATTCCCGTATCCATACGTCTAAATACAGTCACCGGTAAGGTAGAACTCCCCTGCCTCGAGCTCATCGCCATCATCTGCGATCTTCTTGCTCCGGGGTACCTCCGGGCCCCACCATGTACCCGCACACGGCCTCATCCACTCCTCGCATGGGTTATATAACACAAATCTCAGAACCGAGAAATCTCATAGTGGACGCATCGAAATATCATATCAAGAGAAACCGGGTTTTTCAAACAATGCATAATTTCATGAAATACCACGGTCCTCAAATCCAGAAAACATCAAGTAATGAATAAGAGTACTTACATAGATCATTATGAGATATATATATATATATATTATATGTATGTATATATATATATTATATGTATATATATAACATCATCCCATACCACTGGTGTGTGTGTGTGTGTCTATATATATATATATATATATATATATATATATATATATATATATATATATATATATATATAAGCGTCCCATACCACTGATATATATCATCAGAAGTAAAACATCCAGAAAACATCATATGAAATCCATATCTCAATGCGTAAATCCATGAAATATAATATATGCAATCATAAAACAGTAGTATGAGCATATAAAGGAAAACCGCTATTTAAATGCAACAAATTATTAAATATATCATGCGGTTTCCAATTTCTCCAAAATCCAACGCAACATCATGTAAGGGTGAACATGTAATTATAGCAGGATATGGGTATATACCTATCAATAATGATGTAATACCCTCCAGATATATGTGTAGCTATATCAAGGTATATGGGTGTACATGTAAGTATGTAGGTATGATGTACATGTAGTTATGTCTCATATGTGTATATACCTGTCACTAATGGTACAATACCATATAGGTATATGGGTAACTAGCATGTAGGCATGGCAAGACATATGTGTAAGCATGTAGGTATACAGGTATGCTATATGTAATATGCACAATGGAATATGAATCAATGTCTCAATGTCACTAACCATACAATATCACATATGTATGTATGTTGTGCATGTCATGGCAATTATCGACGGTGTGGGTGGCATACAATCAATGCTCGTGCAACATGAACCGTCAATAATAGTGCAGTGTCTAATGGGTATAAGTCTAAGCACAACAAGTAATAATATGCAATGAAGTTTTATGCACAATCTCTGTATGTGCAATATAAACATGCGGCTAATATCATATCATATCTAGCCCTGACGCATAACGCCATGCGGACGATTCCCCTATAGATGTTAAATCTACTCACAAATGATCTTGTCTAAGTAAAGCCAACCACTCGCTTTCCCTTCTTCGCAACGTCCGAAGTCCCCGCCTGCGACCCTAAGATCATATAACAATATAACAAGTTTACATTAGCAATCGACCAATAATACATACAAACTACGTTTGACCGATGCACCAACTCAAAACGAATTCTCAAGTGTTCGCTTAGTGGCTATCGTGCGTAGCGACACTACGAAACCAACCCAAGAGCAACAGCTACACAAAGTACATGCACCGTGTCGGATAACATAACACACGTATTCGTAACACTAGAAACTAGCAAAGTGATCCCAGATTTTGTATACTGTCAAAATTCAAAAATCAAACAGCACCAAACACTTCTAAACAACTGCAGACAGCTACCCTACAAAACCCAAACCCAAACTCTACCCAATGGCCGAGGTCGCCAGAACTTCCCATCATGTCGCCGGCCAAATCCGAGCTCCAGGGGTTCGTGCTTCAGGTGAAAGCTTTGGGTCTCTAGTACGACACAACTATACTGCTAGATTTTCTAGTACACACTCTGGGTCACAGCAGATCACAAATATCATAATATGACTCTAAATATATGATATGTGCACGAAACTAAACTTTACGCGTTCTAAACTGAATTGAATAAGCTACACATCCTTAAAAATACCTACTTAAAAGTTTGAGATCATTATCTAACCACACAAGCTCAAAGATCCTAGCTTTCCAAGCTTCAATGGATCCTAGAGGCAAAACAAGACTTGAAAAGTGATTTGGGTGAGATTTGATGAAGTTTAGTGAAGGAGTAGTGTAGGGTTCAATTTGAGGGTTGAGGGAATGAGGAAATAATGAGAAAGAGATAGAAGAATGAGAGTATGAAATGATAATGAGAGAGTGAGGGGATAATGATGAGCGGGTGAGTGTAGGGTGAGTATTAGCCTTACACTCACTCTCTCCCCCTCCTCATTAAAGCAAGCCATGACTCCCCTCATGAATCACCTTGCCACCTCCTCTCCAAACAAAACACAAAAGGAAATATCTCACAACAAAATATCTAGGGGTTAAGATTAAGCAAAGAAGGATTAACTTAAAGGTTTAACTTAAGGTTGTCACGGTCACTAACAAGATTAACACTAACAACCCTCACATTAACATGCATAAGTGTGTGCAAGCCATAACAAATAACAATAAATTATTAATTAAATGTTATAAAATGTGAGGAAACCAATTTGGTAAACTTTTTACAGAAAACCCGCAATATCGCATAATTAACACTAATCGCATTCTAAGGTGTTACAGGAAGACCGACGATCAAGCTCGATCCAGGAGACCTCTAGGAGCTAAGGAAGGTGGTAGAAGACCGAAGGACACGGATCATTCGATATAACGCTTCTATCACAGTAGATAAGCTCTTTGTAGTTTGCTAGTTTTAGGTTTATGGTTCGATTCTACGACGGATTTGTTAGCGCAAGTTTTTTAAACACAGTTTTTTGTTCCGCATCGTCCACGCTAGATGGCCAGGGCACTAGCAAACCCCAACATGGTATCAGAAACACCCCCATAAACCCTTACTAGCTAGTTTACACAAGGTTAAAATATCGATTGACCAAATTTTCCGAATCATTTTTCCATTTCGACATGCCCACTGCCGTTTTTAAAACTTGTTCAAAAAATTATATAGATTGGCTTAAAAATACGTGCAGGCATTTCTAGAGCACCTCAAGAAATTTGGGCACTTGAGCCAACAAAATGGCCGCAGAACTGTCGCAATACATGCCTATTGGCGGCGGTTCCACGGTTGTCTTGTGGCCAAAGTGCACCAAATTTCTTCTGGAACTCTATTTCATGGAAATATGATTTTTTGGATATTTGGTTTTGGCCCAGATTTGTTTGAGTGTTGGTTTGCATTTAGGGCCAATTTGGAAAAGTTTTAGTCGTTCGAAAGTTAAATACATGTTTATCAGTGCATGTGTTAATATCTGCGACCGTGAATATTATTGAGCGGTACAACCCGACAAGTTGTTATATGTTCAACTAGACAGTTTTGTGAAGATGATATTCACGTTGATGTTCTGTGTTGAAACGGGTTTGTGAAGATGATATTCACGTTGATGTTCTGTGTTGTGCTGATATTATGGATCGATTGTCGTGTTGGATAGCCTATGGTACAATGGTGGTTGTACAGTTAAAATTCATTTGTATATTCATTATTGCGGGGCGAGCGTCCGACATGTGGACAGTCGTCTCTGCCTAATTGTATATTATTTTATTAGGGCACGACCGGGTTGAGGTCGATGTTACCATTGTGTATATATTTTTCTTTTCTGGACTAGGATTACCCCGCGGTGGAGTGCTCGAATAGCCGAATTCTAGAGGGCAACGGGCCCGCATCTCATGGCGTTGAGACGGAGGGGGCCTCACTCTAGAATTGGTAGGCTATTCACCGCACTCGTAGGGGGTATAGGATGACCCACGGAGGGGTGCTCAAGTTACCGGATTCCGTGAAGTGCTGGGTGGCATATTCACTTTGTTGATTGGGTTGCCTCACTTCTAGGATTAGCAGGCAACTTGCCACACCCGTAGGGGTCTTGGATATACATTGCACAGGCTATCCACACGACCGGGGAACGTCGGGTTTCATTTGCGGCTCAATGAAAACCTGGGGCTCCTAGATTAACCGTTATTCTGTGTTGCTTATCGCATTTCTGTGATGTTTCTTATATCATGCCTGGGACGAATGTTATACACACACACACACACTAGTAGATGTTGTATATATTTTGCATCCGCGCTAGTCCAGCCCCCGCTCTACTGTTAGTTAAGTAACCTAACAGTGCATGGCAAGGCCCCGTGGCGAATGCGGATGGCATAAATGTACATTCTATTTTCGTTCTTTTCTGGTGTGATATGGATTACTTGATGGGACTGCATTAATTCTGATTAATGCAAGGAAAAACAAACCTAAATAATGTCGTTGGAACCAATTTTTGAAAAATAACAATACAAACGTTTTCTTTTTGCTTTGCACAGTGGTATTCGGTTATGAATATCCAGCACCTCATTCGACGAGGCAAGAACCGAGATCCCTTCATGGGGAGTGACCTCTTGGGAAAAATTTGTGTCATTGTAATAACTTCACTATAGTCGATTCTTTTGCTTTGCATTGTGATATTCAGTTAGGAATATCCTGCACCTCATTCGATGAGGAAAGAGCCAAGATTCCTTCACAGGGAGTGACCTCTTTGGCAAAATACGCAACTATATATTTGTAAAACCCCTCGAGTTCTTTCAACGATATCAAGTTCATCATGTTAAAAGTTTTTCGCCAAAAACCAGCCATAGCCCTCCATCATTTCAGATAGGTATCTACTAGTATTCATGCTATGTGTGTTGACCTTTGCAAGGCATAGTGTTTGGTAGCTAGTGGGTGCTTATCTGTAGTATAGACATGCGTACAGCTATTTTGATCTTCGCCAAGGGCTTGTACGAATGGGTCTAGATTAATCTGGATAATGACGGCTTGAACTTGACTTGCGACTTATAATGTTTTGACCTTCGTCAAGGTTATAAGCACTCGGGGCAAAAACCACATCGGGAGTTTCAAATATAAAGGAAACTTGCCAGGCATGCGCATACCTTCTGGAGTGTGATAACTTGAGTGGCTTCCATCAAGTTATCATGCGATGATAGTTAGATCCCGATTCCTACTAATGAGTAAGTGTTACTCCTCGGGTGATTTCCAGATGATCCCGACTAATTCTCCTTTTAGGGTTTGAAGGAGAATTCGAAGAAATAGTGGGAGCCATCCTAATTAGATAAAGTGATTAACCAATCAAATCTAGGTTAGAGTGCACGCTGGGTGTTTCTTTTCTCTCTCTCTCTCTCTCTCTCTTAGGCAGCGACCGTGACCTGACCCTAAACTAAAACTCATGAACCAAGTTAACCGAACCTTCTTAAAACACTTTGGATTTTGGATTGTCATTAAGTCGCATATATCATTGCCACTCCTACATCCCCTTTGCATTTCTCCAGAACACTTCGTATCACTACGAATATCCATATTTCTTAGATATTCTATCATATAGTTACGTACGAACTCGAAGAAACTTGTTTTTGTTCGAGGATGGATTCCGGTTCTGGAGAAATTGAATAGAGTTATTCGGTTGTCTTTTCTCTTTATCTTCTCTCGGGTTGCGAGAGCTCCTGGTATTAGGAGAGTACACTTATTACGCTTATTAGATAGTCTTCTTCCAAACCATAGGCAGGTACCGAAAGGTAGGGAAGGAAGAAAACTAATTAGCCTAAGTATGGTATACAGAAGGTAACAAGTAAAAATATATAAAGGGATTAGAGTGAAGACAAAAAAAATTGCGACTACTATCATTCACGACAAAGCTGCGTATATCCCTGCCACTCCTACTTCACCTCTGCATTTCTCTAGAACACACTGTATCATTACAAAGATCCATATTGATTGGATATTCTATCGTATAATTACATAAGAACTCGAAGAAACTTGTTTCTATTCGAGAATGGATTCCGGTTCTGGAGAAATTGAATAGAAATTGAATAGGATTATTCTGTTGTCTTTTCTCTTTACCTTCTCTCAGGTTGCGAGGGCTTCTGGTATTGGGAGAGTACACCTATTACGCTTATTGGATAGTCTTCTTCCAAACTATAGGCAGATGCCGAAAGATAGGGAAGAAAGAAAACCAATTAGTCTAAGTGTAGTGTACAGAAGGTAATAAGTAAAGGCATATAAAAGGATTGGAGTGAGGGCAAGGAAATATGCGGTTGCTGTCATGAATCTGGATAGTGGAAGAGGCTTTACCAGCCCAGCCACCCCTTCAAAACATTTTCATGTTTCAGTTATACTGTGCAGTGTTAATTGAAAACTGTTTTCCCAATTAGATTCTGACTCCAGGGTATGTATTTACCAGACTTGATTCTCACATCTATATGGTGTTATTGATGCTGAGTGGGAGTAGAATATTGGGAATTGGATGAATATATCCTCAATATATCGGAATTCTTTGTAATTGGTGATATTTGAGGAAATCACCAGGGTTTTGACTAACGGCGAATATTTGGTTTTGAACATTCATTGTTATGCTCCAGTTTCAAACTGATATATTTGTATGTTTATTTTATAAAGTGAGATATAAATTTTTGAAATTATGTTTATGACATTTACCTATATCAGTAGATGGTTAGGTAAGGTGCATTCAACAATGGTGTAATTCTTCTTAACCATGACACAGTTTTCAACCTACGACGCACAGGGTTTGAGTTATCAAATTCAGAGGACTTATACAAAGTACCGTATGTTGTCCGATGTCTATTAGGATAAAGAGGTTGATACTCGTACTATATTTTGTTTACTTATGACTTCTCTAGTTTTAGACAAGTATTTCGTTGAAATACAAGGTCCAAAATTTGAGAAGTTATAGGTATAGGAATAAAGTAGATAACCATATGTTGCAAGTATCAGGATTCTTCGAGGTGATCGAAGGTATAAATACTTGTGCTAGGTATTCCGTCGTAAGTAATATATTTGAGAACTTGCTTCTCTTTCAGGTTACTCATACATGGATGCATTCCTTGATGAGTAATATTGCTTGGCCTTCTTCCATTTTGTCGATATGCACTGGAAACAGCCGCTTGATATTTTGAATCTGGTTCCAATTAAATTAGTGCCTTTGTTTCTATATTGGATATAGAATGGATTCATATCTTAACGATGTTAAGGTATAAGGAGTTGTTCGGCTTATGCTTAAAACCAGAATCTGGATAAACTCAAGGCACGTTTCAGTAATGGTAGTTTTTGGGTTATTCCGGGTATTGACGAGGGTTAACATTCTACCATTTGGAAGATCAATAGGTATATTGTTTTTGACTCACCACCCGTTTTAGTAAAATGAATTCTTTTCAAAAAAACATTTGTGGGAGTATGGTAGAACTAGAAGTAATTTCAGAACCACAAATGGTTACTGAAAATTTAATAGAACCTGAGGATTCAATTGGTTTCGACGATCTATTAGCTGTTAGATATATGTATGCCTTAGAAGCCATTATATGTATAGTGGATGCTTGGACATGTGTGTGTGTGTGTGTGTGTGTGTGTGTACAGATGACTTTCTTGCTCAACATGATAGTATGCTATCTGGTTTACTTTATCTTGACATGTTCATTTGATCATGCATCTTACTCATTGATACATATTGATAAAGCCCTCAGGATATTTGCTTGACTACTGCGACTATGATGCGGATCATACTAATGGGACATGTGTAGTTTATGAGTATATCCTTGAACTATTCCTAGTCGTGGGTGTATCGAGACGGGGCATCGATATTCCAGAGTAGACTAGCGTATACCATTCTTGTCCCATATGATGGGCGATGGATGATCCCATATCCATCTGGTGTGATGACACCAAAGATTGTATGCGGGTGCTCAGTAGAGACTGGGTACACTGAACGGACTCACCGAGAACTCTTATGTGGTTTATATCTATCGTTGGATAGCAGTTCTCAGGTGACACTGGTACAGGTTAGTCTGTAGACCAGAGATCGCCATAGAGTCTTGTGTGTCCTCCTACTGTACTTTGATCTCCACCCTACCATGTCTCTACTGAATCGTGCAAACAGGTGGATTTTGTAAGTCCATGCTACCTCTCCCGGTACTTTCGGGAATGCGGAATTTGGTAAAAAACGATTTTCTTAAAGATGGTAACATGGACCTAAAACCCGGATCTTGGTTAAACTTCTATCTAACATCCTAACTAAGAGTTTCTAGCTACTCGGTTAGGGGGTTATACCTAGCTTGTCTTGAACTCCTTCGTCTTCAAGCTCCGGTGGTGGTCCGATGGCTCCTTCTCATCGTCTCCGTACGCCGAAGATAGATCCACTTGAAAGCTCCAACCTTTAGCTCCTTCTTCGTTCTTTGAAGAAACTAGTTCACTTGGTTTGCTAAACCTAGTGAACTAGAATGAGTAGAGAAGAAATAGAATGGGATTTTATCTATGGTTCTTGATTCTCAACTCATGAGACAAGAGAACCATAGATCAAGAGAGGGAGCAAGAGGTTGAGGGTGAGAGCAAGAGGAGAGCTCAAGAACAAGAGAGAGAATGAGCAAGAAAAGAATGAGCAACTCTTTTGTCTTTCACCCTCTCATAATCCAAAGTGATCATAACTCATCATATCAAAAAAGTCTTATGTGATGGTTTGAAGCAACCATAAGCTTATCATGTCATGCACTCATTTTACTCAAATGAGCAAGCAAGAAAAAGTCTTTGGCATGAAATGATAACCATGGTTGGTTATCATGATGGTCAACTAGTCAAGCCTAGTCAACCGGTCAACAAGTCAACAAAAGTCAACAAGTCACCAAAGTCAACAAGTCAACAAAAGTCAACAAGTCAACAACCATATCACCATAATACTTAATTAATATAATAGTTAATCATATATCATATTCTCATTAGGGTTGAGCATAATGTCAAATAGTCAACGGTCAACTGTCAACAACCCTAATGAGAATCCGCAGCCTCTGCCTCCCTGTCAACTGTGCATACACACCCGCATCCGCGTTCCGAGGAACACGAATGCAAACTGGATAAATCCAATCCCATAAGGCACACTAGGATCTGGCTTAAACCAAAGCCCGCTAGTGTAAACTGTCCGGGCACTGTACGTGCACAAGTGCACGGATGTGACCGAACCCTGTCGCAAAACCATGCGACCTGTCGCAATACCATGCGACCTCTACTCTTTTGCCTAAAGGCGAAAAGCTTTCTGTGTGGGACTCTAAAGACTCGAAACTACGCTGGCAGTGGGTTTAACCACAGACCGCAAGCGGCACTAGCTGTGCGTAACGGTCCCCAGGTAATGCCGACAAGAAGACGGACGAGGCGAAACCCATCTGAACTCCTACTGAGCCTGAGTGTGACATTCTCCGTACAGTCCGGTCTGTTCGTCTGATACATCGCATGGCGGGCCTAGGGGGCGGTAAACGTCAGTCCCCCAATAGCGGTACAAGTCGTGCCGGAGCGAAGCCCAAAACACCCTGAGATAACACTGGAAACCTACCAGTATATCTCGTTTGCCCTGGCCAGGGACTACTCGTGTAATGGCTCTCCTAGACACAGCGCGATGTCAACCCCCAATACCGGGAGAGACGAATCCTGTCTAACCGTCACTGCCTCCAAGTGCTTCGGGACTGCACCCAACCACCACCTGTTTGCACGACTCCTTTGAGCCGTGGTAGGGTAGTGATCAAAGTACAGTGGGAACACACTCGAGGCGGAGTGACAGTGTCAAGTCAGCGGACTAAGCTGTACTCATGTCACCTGGGAACTGATAACTGACGATAGGTATAATACCAACTAGTCAGTTCCCGACGAGTCCTGTCCAGTGTACCCGTAACCTAACGAGCACCCGCATACTATCTCAAGTACGACGTACTGACGGCTGTGGGACAGACCGTCTCCTACACTGGGATGAGAAGCGCATGCGCTGGTCTACTCCGGAGTATCGATGCCCTGTCTCGATAGTCCTGCGACCAGGGACCTGCATAAGGATGTGCTTATAGATTACCCAGCCCCACTAGTGTGATGGCCATCACATCGCTGGTAATCAAGCAAAGATCCTAAGGGCTCTACTAATGTGTATAAGCGATATACAAAACAAACACATGTACAGATTGAAGTAGAAACAAACCAAGTAGCATACTACTATTTTGAGCAAGATTGTCAATACAAGGTGAATATCCCAAGCTTCCATTAAGTAATATACATACTAGTATGATACAGTAATGGCCTCTAGGGCATATACACTAACAATCTCCCACTTGCACTAAGGCCATGTACTGGCGTATCGAAGACCTATCATCTCGATCAGCCGCTCGAACTGAGTTTGGGGCAAGGCCTTGGTGAATGGATCTGCAGTGTTATCTTCTGATTTTACTCTCTTTACCTCGATCTCCTGGCGATCAATGATCTCCCTGATCAGGTGGAACCGCCTCAAAATGTGCCTGGACTTCTGATGGGACCTTGGTTCCTTCGCTAAAGCTATAGCGCCGTTGTTGTCACAATACAGCGGTATTGGATCAACACTGGTAGGAACCACCTGAAGTTCCGTGAGGAACTTCTTCATCCAGACAGCTTCCTTTGCGGCATCGCAAGCAGCTATGTACTCCGCTTCCATGGTTGAGTCAGCAACGGTTTCCTGCTTGGAACTCTTCCAGCAAACCGCCCCTCCATTGAGGGTAAAGACATAACCCGACATGGACTTGGAGTCATCCTTGTCACTCTGGAAGCTGGAGTCAGCAAAGGCCTCAATCTGGAGGTCTTTTCCGCCATACACCAAGAACATCTCCTTAGTCCTTCTCAGGTACTTGAGAATGTTCTTTACTTCTATCCAGTGTTTCTCCCCTGGGTCTGACTGATACCGGCTTACAACGCTCAATGCGTATGCTACATCTGGTCTGGTACATAACATCGCATACATAATAGAGCCTACCGCAGATGCGTAGGGTATTGATGACATGCGAGCCCTTTCCAAATCAGTCTTGGGAGACATCTCTTTGGAGAGGGTGATTCCGTGACAAGCCGGTAGATTACCGCGCTTGGAATCTTCCATACTGAATCGTTTCAGTATGGTGTCGATGTACCGACTGTGAAAGTCCCAACATCCTTTTAGATCTATCACGATAGATCTGGATCCCCAGAATGTAGTTGGCATCGCCCAGGTCCTTCATGGAGAACCTCTGTGACAAGAATCCTTTGACTGACTGTAGCATAGGAATATCATTTCCTATTAGGAGAATGTCATCGACGTACAAGACGAGGAATACCACATTTCTCCCTACAATCTTACTGTAAATGCATGGTTCATCTGGGTTTTTGACAAAGTCGAATTCTTTGACAGTATCATCAAAGCAGATGTTCCAACTCCGCGATGCCTGCTTAAGTCCATAGATGGACTTGAGCAACTTGCACACTTTACCGCTGCTCCCACTCTGATTGAATCCCTCTGGCTGATCCATATAGACGCACTCTTCTAAATTTCCATTTAGGAAAGCCGTCTTAACGTCCATCTGCCAGATCTCATAATCGTGGAAGGCAGCAATGGCAAGAAGGATCCGAATGGATTTAAGCATGGCTACCGGAGAAAAAGTCTCGTCATAGTCCAAACCAGGTCTTTGACGAAAACCCTTTGCAACGAGCCTAGCCTTATAGGTTTCAACCTGCCCATCTACACCAATCTTCTTTCTGAAGATCCATTTGCAGCCTACGGGTTTTACCCCTTCTGGAGCAAAGTCCAAAGTCCAAACTTTGTTGGTGTACATGGACTCCATCTCGGTCCGCATTGCATCCAGCCATTTTACCGAGTCACCGCTCTGAATGGCTTGCTGGAAGCTAGTAGGCTCATCATAATCTATGATGCAATCCTCTCTATCCCCGTCTACGAGAAAACCGTAGTATCTCTCGGGCGGATGAGACTGCCTACAACTCCTGCGGAGCGGCGTAGGAATGTCCGGTTCCCCTGAACCTTCTGGTTCTACTAAGGTTTCAGTAATAGCTTGTGGTTCTGGAATTTCTTCCAGTTCTATTGCGCTCCCACTTATCTGATTTTCTAAAAACTCAGTTTCCAAGAAGCGGGCATGATGAGAAACAAGGACTTTTTGCTCCTCTGCGTAATAGAAAAGATACCCCTTGGAGTTCTTTGGGTATCCCACAAACTTGCACTGTACTGAGCGTGCCTCGAGCTTGTCCGCATGCTGCTTTTTTACAAAAGCCGGACATCCCCATGTCTTAAAGGATTTAAGACAGGGTTTCTTCCCACTCCACATCTGGTATGGTGTGGTAGGCACTGTCTTAGTAGGAACTTGGTTCAAGAGATGTGCAGCTGTTTCCAGTGCATAACCCCAGAAAGATCGCGGTAACTCATCCTTACTCATCATGGAACGAACCATATCTAGTAGGGTTCGATTCCTTCTTTCCGATACACCGTTGTGTTGTGGTGTGTATGGAGGAGTACGCTGAGAGAGAATTCCATTCTCTTTTAAGTAGTCCAGAAACTCGGCACTCAAGTATTCACCACCTCGATCCGATCTTAGGATCTTGATACTTTTGCCTGTTTGTTTTTCTACTTCATTCTTATATTCTCGAAATTTCTCAAAGGCCTCGGATTTGTGCTTCATTAAGAAGACATGTCCAAACCTAGAGAAATCATCTGTGAAAGTAATGAAGTATGAATAACCGCTTCGTGCATGTGTAGACATTGGACCACACACGTCACTGTGTATAAGTCCCAAGAGCTCGCTCGCTCTTACTCCGTGTCCAGTGAACGGAGTCTTTGTCATCTTTCCCATGAGACAAGATTCACAAGTGGCATAAGACTGGTACTCGAACGGATCCAAGTATCCTTCTTTATGTAACTTAGTCAACCGTGTCTCATTGATGTGACCCAGTCTACAATGCCATAAGAAAGCCTGATTTAATTCTGGAGACTTTCTTTTAAGTGTGTTCTGGACACTGAATATCTGAGCTTGATTCAATACGTATATACCGTTATTTAATGTACCTGACCCAATCAGTGCTTGATTTAGGTGGATGTTTACTACATCGCTTACAAAAGCAAAATCATATCCTTCCTTAGAAAGTAAGGATACAGATATGATATTGCAAGTCGCACCTGGTACATACAAACAGTCACGCAGAATCAATATCTGCCCAGTTGTCAGTCCTAGGTGATATTCCCCTACGGATACAGCATCCATACTCATTCCGTTAGCAACCCTGAGAGTCATATCACCTTTCCTGATAACCCTACGGTTTCTCAGACCCTGTAACGAATTACAGATGTGAGATCCTGATCCGGTATCCAATACCCAGGAAGTAGGGTTAACTGACAAACAGTTCTCAATTACAAACACACTCGAAGCCGAAGCCACAACATGCTTCGAATTCTGGCTACTGGCTTTACAAGCCCTGCAATCTCTCTGCCATAGTTCATTCCCGTTACAATAGGAACGTCCCTCTTTAATCATATCCAGTCCCGAAACTTTTGCCCTTGTTTTTCCTTTTTCTTCCCTGGTTTCTTTCAGGGTATAAGCAGAGGGCAGGGACTGTAGAATTAGGTCAGTACTTGACCCATTCTCCAACGTGGTCTCCAGGTCCGTGAGCTTAAAATAGCTGGTCTCTGTAAGGACGTTGCCCCCTACAGATGACCCGACAGCCAACCTCGCTTGAAGCAATTCGTTCGAGGTCTCATATCTTGCGATACGAGATTGCTCTCCATATAAAACATTGTTATGGAGGAAGATAGAAACTGAGTCCATCTTCTCGTGCTGCCTCTGGTTTGCACCATTAACTGAGGCTAACACGAGGCACTTGGCTTTCGCACAATCCTTTTCCGGTGTCCTGCGGATGTGAACATCCGTGACAGGGGAAACTGGACCTGAGACAGCAGGGATTTGATTAGTTAAGAGGTGTCCCAGCTTGTCATGGGCAATGGACATCTGGACAGACCTTTGCCAGTCATAACAGTCAGGTTCAGTCATATTTTTATCTAGATGTAACCTAGGTGCGGTCACAGGGTCGCTGCAATTAAGAGAGAGAAGAAGAAACACTCAGCATGATGCTCTTGCAAGTTTAGAGTGGTTTTTAGTTTGTCTAAACAGGATGGCTCCCACTGTTTCTCGAATCCCTCCTCAAACCATAAAGGAAGAATTAGTCGGGATCAATCCCACTGCACAATACTTGCTTAACCGTTCAGCCAGGCCGGTGTCGGTACTTCGAGGGAGGTTTTCCAACGCTTTCGCGAAGTTCCTTAATTAAAGAACCTCTTTTCCCTGGGGGCGTAGCCCCGCTAACACCTTTCTAGGCACCTACTAGGTTTATAGCATTGATCGTTTAGTGAGAAATTTCCCGAGGAGTAGCATATACTCACAGTAGGATCGGGATCCAAATATCATCGCGTGAAGAAACTGAAGGAATCCTACCAGAATCATCACACTCCAAATGGTATGCAAATCTAGTAAGTTTCAGTGCTTATGAAACTCCCGATGTATATTTTTGCCCCATGCTCTTATGACCTTGACTAAGGCCAACAAATCATAAGTCACATGTCAAGTTCTACCCGTCGTTGTCCAGGTTAATTTGAATCCACCCGTATATACCCTTGACTAAGGCCAACAAGGTAATACGACTGTCCCAAACCAACGCATTCTATCTATGCAACATATGAATACCCACCAGCTACCAAACACTGTGCCTTGACTAAGGCCAACAAACACAGCTTGAATACTGTTGACTATTCATATGAAACGACGGAGGGCTACGAATGGTTTTGGCGAAACCGTGAACGTAGTGAACTTGATTTAGTCGATGGAACGAGATAGCTTTTAAATGGAGTGGCTCAAACTCCGCATTTTAAAAGTTTGTTTTGAAAAGAACCGAGTGGTTTTTCGAAAATGTTCCAACGACTTATACTTGGTTTATTTTCTTGCATTAGTTCTTTTAATGCATGTTTTGCTTGCATTAGTTCTTTTAATGCGTGATATTCTTGCATTAGTTCTTTTAATGCGTCCCATCATTTAATCCTACCATTGCAGAAAACAACCAAAATATGACGTACGCTTATGCCATTCGCATTCGCCACGGGGCCCCGTCATTACCCGTTAGGTTACTTAACTAACGACAGAGCGGGGGCTAGGCTAGCGCGTCTGTAAAACATAAGCAACGCCTAAATATTATCATATATAGATATACTGCAATGATAAACATTTCAGATCACAGATAAATGCATTGGATATACTAGGAATCTGTAATTGTACGAGCCTGTAACAAAAACAGATTACACGGTCGCGGTGAATAGCCAACACCCCACCCAAGACCCCTACGGGTGCGGCAAACTACCCGCCAAGTACCCGAAGCGTAGCAACCTCCCTCATCTCCATGAGTAGGTCACTCGACACTTCGGCATACCCGGTAGTTTGTGCACCCCCTCCATGGGTCTATCCTAGGAGCAAAAACAGTAAAAAGAAATTATACAATGACGGCTACAACCCCGACCCGGTTGTGCGGCCATACAAATAATTATTACATCAATTTACAAATTTACATGAATTGCAAGAAAAGAAAACTCTCGTCTCACAACCCCCGGCTATTCACCCGCGACAATCCAACATATTTATATACACATTCCAGCACATTACAGATCATGTATAACCCCGACCAATCGACTTATAGCGATTAGCCGACGTTCAATACATGCATCACATTACAGAAAACCCGTTAGCTCAAGTCTTATAGAAGTTCGATCAAAAATACGGATTTTCGGGACCCCAAAAAAGAAATTTTCGTTCTGGAAAATCTGGGTTGAAAATATATATGCTAAAAATCCCAAAATACCCCCAAGAAAACACTGCACCAAAACGTTTCCTCTGCCGAGTCGACTCGGCCGCGGTTGCGCGGCGGGAGCGTGCTCCCGCCGCGGAACCGCGGCCACTTGACTCGAACGTTGGAAAAGTTTTGGTGGGTGCCTACAGAAAAGCCTGAGCCAATTTTAGGTGTCAAAATAATCAACTTTTGAACAGTAAAAAATTCGACAGAAACTGCAAATTTTCGGGGTTCGTTTTCGGGACTTTTTCGTTGATCGATCTTCTAGTTACTTGCTAACATGTTAGATGGAGTTTAACTAGGCTCTGATACCACTGTAAGTCCATGCTACCTCTCCCGGTACTTTCGGGAATGCGGAATTTGGTAAAAAACGATTTTCTTAAAGATGGTAACATAGACCTAAAACCCGGATCTTGGTTAAACTTCTATCTAACATCCTAACTAAGAGTTTCTAGCTACTCGGTTAGGGGGTTATACCTAGCTTGTCTTGAACTCCTTCGTCTTCAATCTCCGGTGGTGGTCCGATGGCTCCTTCTCTTCGTCTCCGTACGCCGAAGATAGATCCACTTGAAAGCTCCAACCTTTAGCTCCTTCTTCGTTCTTTGAAGAAACTAGTTCACTTGGTTTGCTAAACCTAGTGAACTAGAATGAGTAGAGAAGAAATAGAATGGGATTTTATCTATGGTTCTTGATTCTCAACTCATGAGACAAGAGAACCATAGATCAAGAGAGGGAGCAAGAGGTTGAGGGTGAGAGCAAGAGGAGAGCTCAAGAACAAGAGAGAGAATGAGCAAGAAAAGAATGAGCAACTCTTTTGTCTTTCACCCTCTCATAATCCAAAGTGATCATAACTCATCATATCAAAAAAGTCTTATGTGATGGTTTGAAGCAACCATAAGCTTATCATGTCATGCACTCATTTTACTCAAATGAGCAAGCAAGAAAAAGTCTTTGGCATGAAATGATAACCATGGTTATCATGATGGTCAACTAGTCAAGCCTAGTCAACCGGTCAACAAGTCAACAAAAGTCAACAAGTCACCAAAGTCAACAAGTCAACAAAAGTCAACAAGTCAACAACCATATCACCATAATACTTAATTAATATAATAGTTAATCACATATCATATTCTCATTAGGGTTGAGCATAATGTCAAATAGTCAACGGTCAACTGTCAACAACCCTAATGAGAATCCGCAGCCTCTGCCTCCCTGTCAACTGTGCATACACACCCGCATCCGCGTTCCGAGGAACACGAATGCAAACTGGATAAATCCAATCCCATAAGGCACACTAGGATCTGGCTTAAACCAAAGCCCGCTAGTGTAAACTGTCCGGGCACTGTACGTGCACAAGTGCACGGATGTGACCGAACCCTGTCGCAAAACCATGCGACCTCTACTCTTTTGCCTAAAGGCGAAAAGCTTTCTGTGTGGGACTCTAAAGACTCGACACTACGCTGGCAGTGGGTTTAACCACAGACCGCAAGCGGCACTAGCTGTGCGTAACGGTCCCCAGGTAATGCCGACAAGAAGACGGACGAGGCGAAACCCATCTGAACTCCTACTGAGCCTGAGTGTGACATTCTCCGTACAGTCCGGTCTGTTCGTCTGATACATCGCATGGCGGGCCTAGGGGCGGTAAACGTCAGTCCCCCAATAGCGGTACAAGTCGTGCCGGAGCGAAGCCCAAAACACCCTGAGATAACACTGGAAACCTACCAGTATATCTCGTTTGCCCTGGCCAGGGACTACTCGTGTAATGGCTCTCCTAGACACAGCGCGATGTCAACCCCCAATACCGGGAGAGACGAATCCTATCTAACCGTCACTGCCTCCAAGTGCTTCGGGACTGCACCCAACCACCACCTGTTTGCACGACTCCTTTGAGCCGTGGTAGGGTAGTGATCAAAGTACAGTGGGAACACACTCGAGGCGGAGTGACAGTGTCAAGTCAGCGGACTAAGCTGTACTCATGTCACCTGAGAACTGATAACTGACGATAGGTATAATACCAACTAGTCAGTTCCCGACGAGTCCTGTCCAGTGTACCCGTAACCTAACGAGCACCCGCATACTATCTCAAGTACGACGTACTGACGGCTGTGGGACAGACCGTCTCCCACACTGGGATGAGAAGCGCATGCGCTGGTCTACTCCGGAGTATCGATGCCCTGTCTCGATAGTCCTGCGACCAGGGACCTGCATAAGGATGTGCTTATAGATTACCCAGCCCCACTAGTGTGACGGCCATCACATCGCTGGTAATCAAGCAAAGATCCTAAGGGCTCTACTAATGTGTATAGGTGATATACAAAACAAACACATGTACACATTGAAGTAGAAACAAACCAAGTAGCATACTACTATTTTGAGCAAGATTGTCAATACAAGGGGAATATCCCAAGCTTCCATTAAGTAATATACATACTAGTATGATACAGTAATGGCCTCTAGGGCATATACACTAACAGATTTTAGGTACAGTCCTGAGGCACATGGAGGCAATGAGCGATAGGAGGGGTTTCGTCTCTCCCGGTATTGGGGGTTGGTGTTGTGCTATGCTCGATTGGCTATAAGAGGAAGTCCCTGGCCAGGGCTGCTGAGATTTACTGATAAATGTTATCAATAGTTTCTCGATCTGTTATGAGCCATACACCGGCATGACTTATTGAGTTATTGGGGTCGACGATACCATCCCAAGACTCGATATGCGGCATATCTGACGAAGAGACCGGACTGTACGGTAAGTGTTGCCATTTGGCTCGACGGGAGTTTTTGACAGCTTCGCTTGTTTTTCTTCTGATCGCTCAATACTCGAGTGGCCGTTATATTTAGCTGACCGCTTGCGGCTTGTGGGTGTTTGATATGATCATCAATTACTGCCGGCGTATTGACGAGTCTTAGAGTCCCACACAGAAGTTTCCTAGCTCAGGCGAAACGATATGGTGTGCATATGAGATATGCACGGGGACCCGATTAAATGCGTGTAGATGATACCGTATATTAATCGGGTGTTTTTCTATTGGTCGGGTCGTATGTGATATGATCGGTTTGTTAAATCAAGTGTTGATTTAACATTGACTTTATAGCTCACTTTTGGTAAACCCTTTTCTACTTTGATGTATGCATGCATGTATGCACATGTTGATGTGTATGTACACATACATGCATACATGGTATCATGGTTGTTGATACACTAGTGGTGGCAATGCTAGACTCACATAGGAGTAATTATGTATATATATATATATATATATATATATATATATATATATATTTGGATTAAAGAAAAGGAAAATTCTCTCATGGTTGATAATTTTACACACTTCCTTCACTTAACCCTTGCTTTGACCTTAAGTTTATTTTCCTTAGTTGCTTTGACTCCAAATAAATATCTAGATATTTATTAACCCATGGTTAATGGTGAGAGTGACTTTTATTTATATTATTCATTCTCATTTTTATTTGACATTATCACAACATTGAGCTCAAGCTTGCCATCTTCTTCTTCCTCCTCTCTCTTGCTCTCTTGAGATTTCTAGTGAGTGAGTTAGTTAAAAAAGAAAGGGTTTTGAAGTGAGAAAACAAACCACATCACCATTCTACACTACTCTAGCCCATTTGTGTAAAGTGTTTGCTTCATCTTCATTCTTGACCAAGTGAAGCAAGGAGCTTTGAGCGAAGGGACTTTGGATGGATCATCGTGGACTTGAAAGGTCTCTAGCGAGCCGGTTCAAACTTTCAAGGATCTAAGGAGTCACTAAAGAAGGACTAAAAAGGTTGTATTCTTCCTACTTAGTGATAGCTTCTATGTTGTATGAGATACAATTAGTGTTACCCTAATTTTTATAGTTTCGATTCATGGTAAGATTGCTTAGCACCTCCCCAAAATTTATTGTGGCATGTGTGATGATTGCAAACCCTAGGCATGGTGCTATAGAATCCCAACATTATCCACTCCGCAGATTTGGTGGGTAAGCTCAGCCATCAGAGAGATATTTCAGTCTCCTAAAAAACGTTGACAGGATGGTTTTTGATGACCCAAGCTTGCCACTACTGCTGTTCTAGACTATGAAATCTGGCAGTTGGATGAGTATAATGTCGTTCTAAATTAGCTTTAGAAGTGCACGTGTATATGGCTCTGCCAGAGTGTTGTTGTAGTCAGTGGAAGCAGCGGAAGCATGGTAGGCAAGTAGCTTATGTCTATTTATAGACTAAAGCAAGTATAGCGGAGATAGATCATCTATTTTTGATGTGGCAGTCATAGAGTTTGATTTCATCAGAATAACAGATGGCTTGGTAAAAAGATAGTATGGAGTGATGTCCTGGTATTTGGATGGCATGCTCTTGATAGGAAGTGATCTTCCTATGCTACGATCGGTTATACTTTGGTTGTCACAAGTTGTTTCTCCACATAGGATCTGGATAAAATATTAGGGATTCTGGTGACTAGATCTATGGTTTAGATCTAGATTTAGGAAGTGTCCCAATCCGGGTACTTTGACACTATTCTAAAGTGTTTTAGAATGGACGACTCCTGGCGTGGTGGTGTACCCACAGGTGATGGAGTCACCCTCTCTAAAGAGATGTCTTCTAGACTGATGAGCAGAGAGATTTGTATGATTGACATATCTCTTACTTAGGCAATTGAGTCAATCATGAGATGTCAAGTACCACACCATATATTGCTTTTACACTAGCTACAATAAGCATATATTAATCCATGGTGGAGAAATATTGGGAAGCGGTTACGAACATAAGTGAATATTCTTGGTATATGGTAACGGTAGCCTCCTTCAGGAAGCGGTTATCATTTCAGGCTTCCAAGGTGACCTGGATGACAGAGTGACTGTCGTAGTTATAGTTTTCCCTCTTCTCTGAAGGGTAGTATGTTGGACAGGTGGTCCAAGCGGATACTAAGGAAGGCATGGCGTAGGATACTGATTAAATTCAGTGAAAGATGCGGTTTAAGAAGTTTATTGGATTTGGAGTTCATTTGTGAACTGGGTCCCATCAGATATCCAGACAAATTCTAAGATATGTATCACTCTGTAAGTCGACGTTGTACACCCCACGAGTTGCGGGGAGGCGGAATAGGTAAAACAATCATTTTGTTTAAAACAATATCGACTAACCGAAAGGATCTTTGATAAACTATAACTAACACTATCATAGGAGTAGTTAGCTACTATGAAAGAAGATTATACCTATTGAACCAAGTCCTTCTTCTTCTCGTTAACCACCTCCTCGTCGGCCTCCTCTTTGTAATAGACGATCCACCCGAAAGCTACTACTCCAAGCTTTGCCTCTAACTTGAGGAAACTAGGTTACTCCAATTGCCAATCAAAGTCACCTAGGGAATATAGAGTGTGATTATGGATTAATGAGTCATGCTAATCCTTGATCTCAACACATGAGAGGTTAGGATTAGGGTTTGAAGAGAGAGAGAGAGCTTGAGGAGAGAGAAGGTGATAGTGAGAATGAAATGAAATAATGATATCATTTGAATATATGAAGCATAATGATTTATTAAATGAATAAATCAAATGATTTATCAACCATGCTTCATTCATTCACCTTGTGTGATTCATCTCATGAGTCATTAGCCATTAAATGCATCATTAACTCCATGGATGAATCACACAAATGAGTCACTAAATCAATAAATGCAAATGCCACCTTAACCCCCAAGTCATCATCCTTCTAGAAGCTTCTCGCCAAATTACGAGAACGCCCCTCCTATCCGTGAAAACACGGAAAAACTTTAGACTGTATAAATCAAATAATCCGATACTAGAATCTGGCTTAAACCAAAGCCGACTAGTAAAAACTGTCCGAACATCGTACGTGCGTAAAAACACATATGCGTCCGAACCCTTGTCGTAAAACCATACGACCTCTATATCGTTTTGCCCGAAGCAAGGAAACTCTCTGTGTGGGACTCTAAAGACTCGACTACTATGCTGGCAGTGGGTTTAACCACAGACCGCAAGCGGCACTAGCTGTATGTAACGGTCCCCAGGTAGATGTCGATAAGAAGGCCGATGAGGAAACCCATCCGAACTCCTACTGAGCCTGATGTGACAATCTCCGTACAGTCCGGTCTGTTCGTCTAGGACTATCGCATATCGGGCCTAGGGGGCGGCAAGCGTCAGTCCCCTAAAAGCGGTATAAGTCATGTCGGAGCGAAGCCCATTACACCTTGAGAAACTACTGGAAAACCTACCAGTAAATCTCGCTTGCCCTGGCCATGGACTTTGCGTAATGGCTCTCCAGACACAGCGCGATATCAACTCCCAATACCGGGAGAGACGAATCCTGTCTAACCGCCACTGCCTCCAAGTGCTCGGGACTGCACCCAACTGCTACCTGTTTGCACGACTCCTTTGAGCCATGGTAGGGTAGCAATCTAAAAATAGTAGGACACACTCGAGGCAAAGCAGCAGTGTCAAGTCTGCGGACTATGCTGTACTCATGTCACCTGGGAACTATTAACTGACGACGGGTATAATACTAACCAACAGTTCCCTGAGAGTCCTGTCCGGTGTACCCGTAACCCAACGAGCACATGTATACTATCTCCAGTACGGCGTACTGATGGCTGTGGGACAGACCATCTCCCCAACTGGGATGAGAAGCGTACACACTATTCTACTCTGGAGTATCGATGCCCTGTCTCGATAATCCTATGACTAGGGACTTGAAAAAGGATGTGCTTGTAGACTACCCAGCCCCACTAGTGTGACTGCCATCACAACGCTGGTAGTCAAGCAAGATCCTAAGGGCTCTATCAATACGTACACACATATTAAGATAGATATAACCAAGTAGCATACTACAATGTTTAGCAAGACTGTTAATATAACTGTGAATATCCTAAGCTTCCATTAAGTAATATACAAGTTAGTATGATACAATAATGGCCCCTAGGGCATATACACTAACAATCTCCCATTTGCACTAGGGCCATATACTGGCATATCGAAGACTGATCATCTCGAGTAGCCTCTCGAACTAAATCTGAGGTAAGGCCTTTGTGAATGGATCAGCAATGTTCTCCTCTGTAGCAACTCTCCGGACCTCGATCTCCCGGCGATCTATGATCTCCCTGATCAGGTGATACCGCCTTAAGATGTGTCTGGACTTCTGATGGGACCTAGGTTCCTTCGCTAAAGTTATAGCTCCGTTGTTGTCGCAATACAGCGGTATTGGATCAACAATGGTAGGAACCACCTGAAGTTCTGTTAGGAACTTCTTCATCCAGACCGCTTCTTTTGCAGTATCGCAAGCAGCAATATACTTCGCTTCCATCGTTAAGTCAGCAACGGTGTCCTGCTTGGAACTCTTCCAGCACACCGCCCCTCCACTGAGGCTAAAGACATAGCCTGACATAGACTTGGAGTTATCTTTATCACTTTGGAAGCCGGAATCAGCAAAGGCCTCGATCTTAGGGTCATTTCCGCCGTAAACCAAGAACATCTCCTTAGTCCTTCTCAGGTACTTGAGAATGTTCTTCACTGCTATCCAGTGCTTCTCCCCTGGGTCTGACTGATACCTGCTTGCAACGCTCAGTGCGTAAGCTACATCTGGTCTGGTGCACAACATCGCATACATTATAGAGCCTACCGCAGAAGCGTAGGGTATAATAGATATGCAATCCCTTTCCAAATCAGTCTTGGGAGACATCTCTTTGGATAAGGTGATTCCGTGACAAGCCGGTAGATTATCGCGCTTAGAATCTTCCATACTGAATCTTTTCAGTATAGTGTTGATATACCTAGACTGCGAAAGTCCCAACATCCTCTTGGATCTATCACGATAGATCCGGATCCCCAGAATGTAAGAGGCATCACCCAGGTCTTTCATGGAGAACCTGTGTGACAAGAATCCTTTGACAGATTGTAGCATAGGAATGTCATTTCCTATCAATAGAATGTCATCCACGTACAAGAAGAGGAATACGACAGTTCGTGCTACAATTTTACTATATATACATGGTTCATCTGGATTTTTGATAAAGTCATATTCTTTGACCGTTTCATCAAAACAGATGTTCCAACTCCGCGATGCCTACTTTAATCCATAAATGGACTTAAGCAACTTGCATACTTTCCCGCTGCTCCCACTCTGATTGAAGCCTTCTGGCTGATCCATATAAACGCACTCTTCCAAATTACCATTTAGAAAAGCCGTCTTTACGTCCATCTGCCAGATCTCATAATCATGGAAGGTGGCAATAGCAAGAAGGACCCGAATGGATTTGAGCATAGCCACTGGAGAAAAAGTTTCGTCATAGTCCAAACCAGGTCTTTGACGAAAACCCTTTGCAACAAGTCTAGCCTTATAGGTTTCCACCTGTCCATCTACACCAATCTTTTTCTTGAAAATCCATTTGCATCCTATGGGTTTACCCCATCTGGAGCAAAGTCCAAAGTCCGTACTTTGTTGGTGTACATGGACTCCATCTCGGTCCGCATTGCATCTAGCCATCATACCGAGTCGCCGCTCTGGATGGCCTGCTGGAAGCTAGTAGATTCATCATCATCAATGACGCAATCCTCTCCATCCCCATCTATGAGAAAACCGTAGTATCTCTCAGGCGGATGAGACCGCCTACTACTCCTGCGGAGGGGTGCGGGAATGTCCTGTTCTTTTTGAACTACTGGTTCTACCAAACTTTCAGTAGTAGTTTGTGGTTCTGGAATTTCTTCTAGTTCTATTGCACTCCCACTTGTTTCCTTTTCTAAAAACTGATGTTCTAGAAAATGGGCATTACGAGAAAAAAAAACCTTTTGTTCCTCTGCGTAATAGAAGGAATACCCCCCTGGAGTTCTTTGGATATCCAACAAACTTACACAGTACTGATCGTGCCTCGAGTTTGTCCGCATGCTGCTTTTTAACAAAAGCTGGACATCCCCATATCTTTGGATACTGAAGATAGGGTTTCTTCCCACTCCACATCTGATATGGAGTGGTAGGCACAGTCTTGGTAGGAGCTCTGTTCAAAAGATATGCCGCTAATTCTAGCACATAACCCCAGAAAGATCGCGGTAACTCAGCATTACTCATCATGGAACGTACCATATCCAATAGGGTTCGATTCCGTCTCTCCAATACACCGTTATGCTGTGGAGTGTATGGAGGAGTAAGCTAAGAAAGAATTCGTTTCTCTTTTAGGTAACCTAGGAACTCGGCACTTAAGTATTCACCACCTCGATCAGATCTTAGTATCTTGATACTTTTGCCGGTTTGGTTTTCTACTTCATTCTTATACTCTTGGAATTTCTCAAAAGCCTCGGATTTATGTTTCATCAAGAAAATGAATCCGTACCTAGAGTAATCATCCGTAGAGTAATCATCCGTAAAAGTAATGAAATAGGAAAAACCACCTCTTGCATGTGTAGACATTGAACCACATACATCGCTGTGTATGAATCCTAAGAGCTCGCTCGCTCTTACTCCATGTCCAGTGAATAGAGTCTTTGTCATCTTTCCTTTGAGACATGATTGACAAGTGGCATAAGATTGATATTCGAACGAATCAAAATATCCTTCTCTATGTAACTTAGTTAACCTTGTCTCATTGATGTGACCTAGTCTACAATACCATAAGAAAGCCTTATTTAAATCTGGAGACTTTCTTTTTAGTGTGTTCTGGACATTGAAAATCTGTAATTGGTTTAAGACATATATACCGTTATCCAGTGTACCGGACCCAATCAAACCATGATTAAGGTGGATGTTAACAACATTGCTTACAAACGTGAAATCATAACCTTTATTCGATAACAAGAAAACTGATATGATATTACACGTTAAACTAGGTACACAAAAACAGTTATGCAAAACCAAAATATGTTCACTCGTCAATCCAAGGTGATAATCCCCTACGGACACAGCTCCCACACTAGCTCCGTTAGCAACCTGGAGGGTCATATCACCAACCTTCAGCACTCTACGGTTTCTCAGTGCCTGCAATGAATTGCATATATGAGATCTTGATCCGGTATCCAATACCCAGGAAGTAGAGTTGATTGACAGACAATTCTCAATTACAAACACACCTGAAGTCGAAGCCACAGCTTGCTTCGGTTTCTGGTTCTTGGTATTCCAAGTCTTGCAATCTTTCTTCCAGTGCCCTTTCCTATGATAGTGGAAGCACTCATCCTTTGCCACTACTGGCACCGCAATCTTTTTCTTTCCCTTCACTCCCACCTTACTAACACCTCCTCTAGGTTTGGTTGCGGCCTTATTCTTCCTTCCTTTGGCCCTAGCCTTGGACCCGGAAGAAGAAGCACCGCAAACAAACATAGCGGGTGTATCCCTTACCTTCTGCAAGGTGCCCTCTGCACTCCTCAATATGTTAAGGAGTTCTGGAAGTTCAACTTCTTTTCTTTGAATGTTGAAATTCAGAATAAACTGGGCGTTAGTGGAAGGAAGGGACTGGAGAATCAAGTCTGTATAGAGCTCGTTCTCCAAAGTCATCCCAAGGTCTGCGGGCTCTTCTATATAGCCAATCATCTTTAGGACATGTTCTCCTACCGATGATCCGACGGCCAATCTCGCCTGAAACAAGTTCTTTGAGGTCTCGTATCTTGCTATACGAGATTACTTTCCATTAAGTTCCTTTGTATGGAGAAATATGGCATCTAGATCCATATCCTCGTGCTTCCTCTGATGTTCATTATTCATCGAGGCAAGCACGATGCACTTGGCCCTCGCGCAATCTAACTCCCAGGTTTTGCGGATTTCCTTATCCGCATTACTGGATTTGGGACCAGGGACAGCAGGTGCCTTAGCGGTAAGGACATACCCCAATTTGTCATAGGTCAAAACCATCTTGACATTCCGCAGCCAATATTTATAGTTTGGCCCTGTCAATATATTTTTCTCTAATAGTAACTTAAGGCCAGTCATGTTTTGGGTCGCTGCAATGAGAGAGAGAGGGAACACTTTAGCATGATGCTCTTGCAAGTTTAGAGTGGTTTTTAGTTTATCTAAACTGGATGGCTCCCACTGTTTCTCGAATCCCTCCTCAAACCAAAAAGGAAGAACTAGTCAGGACTATACTTGCTTAACCGTTCAGCAAGTCCGGTGTCGGTACTTCGAGGGAGGTTTTCCAACGCTTTCGCGAAGTTCCTTAATTAAATAACCTCTTTTCTCTGGGGGCGTAGCTCCGCTGACACCTTTCTCGGCACCTACTTGGTTTATAGCATTGATTGTTAAGTGACGAATCTCCTGATGAGTAGCATATACTCACAGTAGGATCGGGATCCAAATATCATCGTGTGATAATGCTGAAGGAATCCTACCAACATTCATCACACTCCAAATGGTATGCATTTATTTGCAAATTTCAGTTTCTTTAGAAATTCCCGATATAAATTTTTGCCCCATGCTCTTATGACCTTGGCGTTAGGTCAAAATGTCATAAGTCACATGTCAAGTTCTACCCATCATTATCTTATTAATTTGAACCCATCCGTACACACTCCTGACGTAGGCCAAATGATAATACGACTGTCCCAAACTAACTCATCTATCTATCCAACAAATGAATACCCAGCAGCTACCAAACACTATGCCTTGGCGTTAGGTCAAAATACATAGCTTGAATACTACTGAATACCCAAATGAAATGACGGAGGGCTACGAATGGTTTTGGCGAAACCGTGAACGTAGTGAACTTGATATGATCGAAGGAACCTGATAGCTTTTAAAAGGAGTGGTTAAAGCTCCGTAATTAAAAAATATCCTCTGTTTTAAAATAACCGAGTGGTTTCTTTTAAACTGTTCCAATGATTCAACTTTGTTTTATTTTCTTTGCATTAATATAATGTGTCCCATCATTAACCTATCATTGCAGAAAACAACGAAAATACAACGTCCTCTTATGCCATCCGCATTCGCCACGGGGTCCCGTCATCACCCGTTAAGTTACTTAACTAACGACAGAGCGGGGGCTGGGCTAGCGCGGGTGTAAAACATAAGTGACGTCTAAATAGCTATCATATATAGATATTGTACATTCGTCAGACGCAATAATAGGCATTCCAGATCACAGATGAACATTATTGGATATACAAGTAATCCGCGTTTCCTTTGAGCCTGCAACGAAAGACGGATTACACAGTTGTGATGAATAGCCATTACCCCACCCTAGACCCCTACGGGTACGGCAAACTACCCGCCAAGTACCCGAAGTGAACCGGTCTCCCTCAACAACGTGAGTAGGCTATTAAACACTTTAAAGTACCCGGTAGTTTGTGCACCCCACCTTGGGTCTATCCTAGGAGCAAAATCAGTAAATGAAATAATACAACGGTGGCTACAACCGCAACCTGAATGTGCTCCACAAAAGAAAATTACATCATATTACAATTTACATCGAATGAATGAATATAAAAACCCATCTCAAACCCCGGCTAATCATCACAACGATCCAATCAAGTTCATAAACACAAACAGTAAAATCATTATAGAAATGTGCAACCCCCTGCCAACCGACATACTAGCAGTTAGAGGAGGTTTACGAACACATTATACAAATCACAGATATAATCAAATTAGCCAAACATCGTAGAATTTCGATCGAGCAAACACAATTGATTCTACTCCAAAAACTTCTCTGTGCACCTAAGACTTGAGCAGAAACAAAACATTCCAGAAAGAACAAAATTATCACAGAAGAGTTCTGGGGAATTTTGGGCTGACTCGACCCCAACTCGGCAGTGGATCCACGGCCGATCGGTTGGATCGGCCGCGATTCTGCGGCGCTTTGGCCGATTCAGGAACCCAAATTTCTCCAGTATTCTTAAGTTTCCCTGCTTGTAATTTTAAGGGTCCCTGAAAAATTTTAGACCCCGTTTTAAAAACGACAGAAACTTGATAAAAATGATGTTTTTTTCGGTTCGTTTTGCGATCGAATTTCTAACGACTTTGCTAACAACTTAGTTATGGTTTAGCGAGGCTCTAATACCACTGTAAGTCGACGTTGTACACACCACAAGTTGCAGGGAGGCGGAATAAGTAAAACAATCATTTTGTTTAAAACAATATCGACTAACCGAAAGGATCTTTGCTAAACTATAACTAACACTATCATAGGAGTAGTTAGCTACTATGAAAGAAGATTATACCTATTGAACCAAGTCCTTCTTCTTCTCGTTAACCACCTCCTCGTCGGCCTCCTCTTTGTAATAGACGATCCACCCGAAAGCTACTACTCCAAGCTTTGCCTCTAACTTGAGGAAACTAGGTTACTCCAATTGCCAATCAAAGTCACCTAGGGAATATAGAGTGTGATTATGGATTAATGAGTCTTGCTAATCCTTGATCTCAACATATGAGAGGTTGTGATTAGGGTTTGAAGAGAGAGAGAGCTTGAGGAGAGAGAAGGTGATAGTGAGAATGAAATGAAATAATGATATCATTTGAATATATGAAGCATAATGATTTATTAAATGAATAAATCAAATGATTTATCAACCATGCTTCATTCATTCACCTTGTGTGATTCATCTCATGAGTCATTAGCCATTAAATGCATCATTAACTCCATGGATGAATCACACAAATGAGTCACTAAATCAATAAATGCAAATGCCACCTTAACCCCCAAGTCATCATCCTTCTAGAAGCTTCTCGCCAAATTACGAGAACGCCCCTCCTATCCGTGAAAACACGAAAAAACTTTAGACTGTATAAATCCAATAATCCGATATTAGAATCTGGCTTAAACCAAAGACAGCTAGTAAAAACTGTCCGAACATCGTACGTGCGTAAAAACAAATATGCGTCCGAACCCTTGTCGTAAAACCATACGACCTCTATATCGTTTCGCCCGAAGCAGGGAAACTCTCTGTGTAGGACTCTAAAGACTTGACTACTACGCTGGCAGTGGGTTTAACCACAGACCGCTAGAGGCACTAGCTGTACGTAACGGTCCCCAGGTAGATGTCGATAAGAAGGCTGATGAGGAAACCCATTCGAACTCCTACTGAGCCTGATGTGACAATCTCCGTACAGTCCGGTCTGTTCGTCTAGGACTCTCGCATATCGGGCCTAGGGGGCGGCAAGCGTCATTCCTCTAAAAGCGGTATAAGTCGTGTCGGAGCGAAGCCCATTACACCTTGAGAAACTACTGGAAAACCTACCAGTAAATCTTGCTTGCCTTGGCCAGGGACATTGCGTAATGGCTCTCCAGACACAGTGCGATATCAACTCCCAATACCGGGAGAGACGAATCCTGTCTAACCGCCACTGCCTCCAAGTACTCGGGACTGCACCCAACTGCTACCTATTTGTACGCCTCCTTTGAGCCATGGTAGGGTAGCAATCTAAGAACAGTGAGACACAATCGAGGCGAAGCAGCAGTATCAAGTCTGCGGACTATGCTGTACTCATGTCACCTGGGAACTGTTAACTGACGACGGGTATAATACCAACCAACAGTTCTCCGCGAGTCCTGTCCAGTATACCCGTAACCCAACGAGCACATGTATACTATCTCCAGTATGATGTACTGATGGCTGTGGGACAGACCATCTTCCCAACTGGGATGAGAAGCGTACATACTATTCTACTCTGGAGTATCGATGCCCTGTCTCGATAATCCTACGACTAGGGACCTGAAAAAGGATGTGCTTGTAGACTACCCAGCCCCTACTAGTGTGACTGCCATCACAACGCTGGTAGTCAAGCAAGATCCTAAGGGCTCTTTCAATACGTACACACATATTAAGATAGATATAACTAAGTAGCATACTACCATGTTTAGCAAGACTGTTAATATAACTATGAATATCCCAAGCTTCCATTAAGTAATATACAAGTTAGTATGATACAATAATGGCCCCTAGGGCATATACACTAACAGGCTCATTCCGGGAGATAGTCTTTCTCTGCGAAATTAAGATATAGAGAGATAAAGATAGAAACATTGGAGCGGATCCGCTCACTGAGGCTTTTTCTCAAACACGATGGTTTCGCAGACAAGTTTTGCGAGATTGATTAGTAGAGAAGTTGGGTGTTCGGTATCACACAGGTTATGAGTATGCGACACCGCAATAATTAGCCTTAAGTGCAAGTGGGAGATGGTTGGATATAGTGTTGGATATGTTGCCCTAGAGGCCATTATTGTATCTGTATACATGTGGATGCTAGAGATATATATGTACAAGACAATCTTGCTCAGTTATATAGTATATTATTTGAGTTGTCTTTATCAGGATATGTGTATCTTTTACTATTGATGTTTTATCCATCTTGCGCATATTGATAAAGACTCGATACAGAAGGATACTATTATGGTTTGTCTTTATCTTAACATGTGCATATGTTATATATGTCGACCACATGTTGATAAAGCCCATAGGATCTTTCTTGACTACCAGTGTTATGATGGCGATCATACTTGTGGGAGCTGGGTAGTCTATAAGCACATCCTTAAAAGTCCCAAGTCACGGGGGTATCGAGATCGAGCATTGATACTCCAGAGTTGACTTGCGTATACATTTCGAGACCCCGACGAGGGGCGGTGGTTGGTCCCACAACCATTGGTATGATCACGTAAGATTGTATACGGGTGCTCACTAGGGGTGAGTATACTGGACGGACTCGCTGAGAACCTCTAGATAGTATTATACCTATCGTCAGATAGCGGTTCTCACGTGACATGTGTACAGGTTAGTCTTTGGACCTGAGGTCATCATTTGTCTCATATGAGTTCCCACTGTGCTTTGATCACTACCCTACCACGGCTCTACTGAGTCGTGCAAACAGGTTTTGGTTGGGTACAGTCCCGAGCCACATGGAGGCAGTGAGTGATTGTCAGGGATTCGTCTCTCCCGGTATTGGGAGTCGATATCGCACTATGTTCGATAGGCTAGGACCATAAGACCTTTTCCAAGGCAGTTAGGATTTACCGACAGGTTGATCAGTAGTTTCCTGGATTGGTCCTGAGCCACATCAGCATGAATTATTGGGTCATTAGGTTCTGACGTTTACCACCCCCTAGACCCGGTATGCGATACTCTTAGACAAAAAGACCGGACTGTGCAGATATTGTCACGGATATGCTCAGTTGGGATCCGGATGAGTTTGCTCGTCGGCTTTCCTTTTTCGACATGTACCCGGGTAGCCGTTACATACAGTTAGTACCGCTGACGTGCTTGTGGTTATGGATTTATCCAGTAACGCACTTCTGGCGTACTGTCGAGTCTTTAGAATCCAACACATAGGGTTTCCCTGCTTCGGGCGAAACGATGTAGAGGTCGTATTGTTTTACGACAGGGCTTCGATCACGTACGTGTACTTGTGCACGTATGATGTTCGAGAAGATAATAATAGTGGGTTTTGGTTTAAGCCGGATCCTACTATTATACTGATGGATTATTTTCGTCTCTATGTATTCGTATTCTTCAGAATATGAATGCGGGTATATATATATGGATGAGGGGAATTCTCGTAATGTCACGACCCACCCCCAAACACAGATGGTATTGTCCGCTCTGGCCGAAACCGTACGGTTTTTTCCCTTTGAATGAACCCGGGGCTACTTCCCAATAGGTTACCCATCCCAGAATTTTTCTGGCTCAAGCACGCTTAACTACGGAATTTTTCAAACTCCGGAGTTCCGATTCATCCAAAAGGCGCCTCTGTGTTATAAGAGTGGTATCATTCCATTTATAGTTCAGATCGTGCCCTCTTTCAGAATGGAATTCGATACTCCCCATTGTTCTACAGTGGTTCCCCGTGTGTATCCGTATCGGTTACATCCCCACCTCGATACCGGATAACACCTCACTTCTTCACGGGGTAGGTAGTATTCAGCCCCAACTCCACCTGGGGTATTACATCCCCCCCCACTTAGAACAATGGTTCGTCCTCGAACCACAAACCTACTTTTGAGGGACCGACTCTGATACTCTATTTGTCACAACCCACCCCCAAACACAGATGGTATTGTCCTCTCTGGTCGAAACCGCACGGTTTTGTCCCTTTGAATGAACCCGGGGCTACTTCCCAGTAGGTCACCCATCCCATAATTTTTCTGGCTCAAGCACGCTTAAATACGGAGTTTTTCAAACTCCGGAGTTCCGATTCATCCAAAAGGCGCCTCTGTGTTATAAGAATGGTATCATTCTATTTATAGTTCAGATCGTGCCCTCTTTCAGAATGGAATTCGATACTCCCCATTGTTCTACAGTGGCTCCCCGTGTGTATCCGAATCGGTTACATCCCCACCTCGATACCGGAACCTCACTTCTTCATGGGATAGATAGTATTCAGCCCCAACTCCACCTGGGGTATTACACGTAATTTCCTTAGGAAAGCTTCTAGAAGGGGACACCTCATTAGGGTTTTATTCTTATTGATTAAACTTAAAAGAGGTAGAGGTTTACATTGAATCTATCATGGCTACTTGGTGATGCATGGCATGACTCACCACTAGATTTTTGTGAAGCATGCTTGATATTTGGTGTGATAGTTATCTCATCGATTTTTATATATGCTTCATATCATTCTAAAGGGCAGCCATCTTTATTCCAAGCTCGCTCTTCACTCTCACTTCCTCAAGCTTTATCTCTTCTTCTAGCTCAAACCCTAATAGTCTCATGAGTTGAGAAACCTAGGGTTCTTGAGACAAATCAATCCATCTTCACACTTTACATAATCAAGGCTACTTAGATTAGCACTCTAAGTACTTTAGTTACCTCGATTTAGGAGGTATGAGCTCATTGTAGGCTCTCTCGGGTGGATCATCTTTGACGCAAGGAGCCGTTGATCAAGCTCGATCATGGAGGCCACTAGGAGCACACTAAAGGAGAGGAGTGAAGACCCGAAGGACTTGAGCCTCATGGTATAACCTTCTATCATAGTAGATAGAACTCTTTAGAGGCTAGTTAGGTTTATGGTAGATCCGGTTTAGGGTTATTCTAGCGCCAAGTTTACACTCGTAGAAAAAATTTTGTTCCGCAATCGACCACGGATGATGGACAGGACGTTAACATAACCTTTCATATAGTGCCCTCAAGTCAATTATTGTAATCGCAGGCACGCAATTGTGATGATTGAGGGAGGATCTATACGGGTAGAACAGTCTTACTACAAATGATAGTATGCTATCTGATTTGTCTATATCATCATGTACATGCATTATGTAGTAATACAGATCACTATTACATGTTGGTAGAGCCCATAGAATTCTTTCTTGACTACCAACATCATGATGGAGATCATATACGTGGGAGCTAGGTGGTCTATAAGCACATCCTTAAATGTCCCTAGTCGAGGGAGTATCGAGATAGGGAATCGATACTCTAAAGTAGACTAGTGTATACTTTTCAAGACCCCAACGAGGGGCGGTGGCCGGTCTCACAAGCCATTGGTGTCAGTAAGTCACCTAATATAGTATACAGGTGCTCATTGGGTCATGAGTTACACTGGACGGACTCGCCGGGAACATGCTAGATGGTATTATACCTATTGTCAGATAGCAGTTCTCAGGTGACATGAGTACAACTTAGTTGTCGATCTGAGATTGTCATTTGTCTTGTGTGAGTTCCAACTGTACTTTGATTACTACCCTACCACGGCTCAAAGGAGTCGTGCAAACAGGTTTTAGTTGGATACAGTCCCGAGCCACATGGAGGCAGTGAGCGGATTGTTGGGGATTCGTCTCTCCCGGTATTGGGGGTTGATGTCACACTGTGCACGGGTGGCCATCACCAGAAATCCTTGGCCAAAGTAAACGAGAATTACTGATTTGGATCATTAGTTTCTCAGTGGGTGATAGGCTTCACACCGACACGAAATATCGCGTTATTAGAGGTCTGACTTTATCCACCCCCTAGACCCGATATGCGATACTCTTAGACGAACAGACCGGACTGTATGGAGATTGTCACTGACAGGCTCGGTAGAGGTATAGATGAGTTTGCTCGTCGGCCTTTCTTTCGCTCAATAGCTGGATAGCCGTTACATACAGCTAGTGCCGCTGACGTGCTTGTAGTTAAACCCACTGCCAGCATATTGATGAGTCTTTAGAGTCCCACACAGAGGGTTTTCACGGTTCAGGCGATATGATGTAGATGACGTATGTTGGTATATATAGGTGTCCGA
The DNA here is from genome assembly GCA_030015575.1 of Agapanthus africanus. Lineage (NCBI taxonomy): Eukaryota > Viridiplantae > Streptophyta > Magnoliopsida > Asparagales > Amaryllidaceae > Agapanthus > Agapanthus africanus. The sequence continues at coordinate 106,343,145 of CM057343.1, read as the reverse complement.
TTAAATATGTGTACATGCTACACAGATTTTTATCGGACGGTTGATAATACTAGCGGCTTAGGATTAAGCCGGATTATTAAATCAAATTTTAATTTAATAATTTATATATATATTTTTATATATGTATTCTAGTATTATTGTTCACTATTTATTTTCTATCTTGGCTATTCGTATTTTTATACGAATACACATATATGTATTTCGATACGTATATCGGGTTGTATTACGTATTTATACGGAATATCTTCTAGAAGATGGACACCTCATTATATGATTTTCTTTTTAGAAAATCATTTGCAAATGAGGTGGAGGGTGAAGTGGCATGAGCATGGTTGGAGGTATGTGGAGAGGTATGGCATTTGATTGTTTATTGTAAAAATGTGAGATATTTTTTGCATGGTTGAAAAATGAGGAGCCATTCTTCCTACATGCCATCCATCCATCCATTCATTCTCTCTTGACTCTTGATGAGTGAGAGCTCTTCTACACTTAGCCATTTTTTCCTCCTTGAGTTGCTCATGCTTTGTTTTTCCTCACCTCCTCCTTCTTCTTCTTTGATTGCTCACTTGAGCTTCAGAGATGAGAGAAAAATAGAAGGTGGAAAATTCTTACATCCCCACTCTCTATTGTTAGCGACCTTGGAGTATCGATTGCTTCGTTAGGCAAAGCTGGAGCCTGCATCGTTGCTCTCTGGTGGATCATCTTCGACGGAGGAAGACCGGCGATCAAGCTCGATCCAGGAGACCTCTAAGAGCTAAGGAAGGTGGTAGAATACCGAAGGACACGGATCATTTGGTATAACGCTTCTATCACAGTAGATAAGCTCTTTGTAGTTTGCTAGTTTTAGGTTTATGATTCGATTCTATGATGGATTTGTTAGTGCGAGTTTTTTAAACACTATTTTTTGTTCCGTATTAGCCACGGTAGATGGCCAGGGCACTAGCAAAACCCAACACCGTGATAGTACCTATTGCTCAGACAGTTGTACCTGCTGCTACCGAGACTATCACAGTGTCACTACAGGGTTTATAAGGCTGACACCTCCGGTTTTCACTGGCATAGACGCAGCAAAGGATCCACAGTCGATCCTCGATAGGATGGCCAGGATTTGTCATTCCTTGAGGTGTTCTGATGAGAGATCGGTCAAGCTTGCTAGTTTCCGTCTGGAGGGTCTTGTCCAGACTTGGTGTAACTCCGTTGAGAGAGGTCGAGCTGCTGGACTTCCTCCTATGACATGGGATGAGTTTTTGACAGTATTTCTTGCTCGTTTCTGTAACGTTTTGAAAATCGTTTCGGTGAAATTTCGGAAAATCGGTAAAATAAGGGGGTTTTCTGTAAAAAAAAGTCAAAATGTAAATATCTTATTATAAAAATTAAATATACATATTCTAGCTATGTAATTGCTAGTATTTGGTGTTTATTGAGCCACTGGTGAAATTTCAAATTTTCTGAAAAAAAATTATTTTATTATTATTTTAAGCCGTCACTAATACATTTAATTAGGGAAAATTACAAATTGGAATGAGTTGAAACAAATTTTGTGCATCATAAAACTTTAACTAAAATTTTATCATGTAGTTTTTGAAACGAAATCGTTTGCCAAAACGGTTTAGAAATTATTGAAAAAAAAGGCTTTTTTTTAGTGTAAATGGATGTTTGGGGTATTGTATTTATCATTTTCCATCACCCCACACCCATACCCACACTCACACACCCCCATTTACTTCTCCCCTTGCTGAATTCAGCAGCCCCCACCTTTTTCCCCACTTGAATTTCAAAGAAATGAAATGAAAGAAAAGAAAAGAAAATGGATAAATGAGTTTGGACTTTTGACTTTGTGTTGACTTGGACTTTCCTTACTTGTTATTCCTCACCTCACTCTCTCTCTCCTCCACCTCAAAAAAATTCTGGCCGAGCTCCCCTTGTTCAGCCCCAAAAAAAAAATTCCCATCTCTTTCCATCAAAATTCATCAAATTTCAATCAAAATTCAAGTTAAAACTCAAATCCAACTCCTACCCATTTTCCCTTAGCCCACCTAGCATGGATTTTGGTGCAAAAATTTCAATTTGGAAGTCAAGTTATATGCTTGATCCATGGTTCTTGAGGTATAAAATTTTGACTCTTTTGTTAATTGTTGTTATTACTTTAACTCATCTAAATTAGATGTCAATTATGGTTGTTATTGCAAGGTTTAACCTTCATAAGAAGGATTTCTAAAATTCTAGTTAGGGTTTTTACCTCACCATTTGGGGTCACAACATGTAGTTTGGCTTATTAGGGTATGTAAAATTTAGGCTAGTTGTTAGATTTTGCAAACTAGTTGTTAATTGGTTAAGTGTTACTTTTAAATGGTATTAATGGTACAATTTTGCAAACTAGATTTTTATAAATCACATATATTGGTGAGATAAATTATGATGAGGGTTTCTACCATTAAATTATGGTTTTAATGAGGAGATTAACATGTTATTGGAATGCTAAAACCAAACCTTGTAGCTAGATGCAAATTGTTATTTCAAAATTTTGCTAATTAAGCAAGTGTAAACTAGAATTTCGGGTTAATGAAAGACAGTGAGATTAAAAATCTAATTAGGGTATCCATGGTATTATTAACATTTTAAATTGTATTTTAATATTTTAGATCATGCAAATCCAAACTAAATTGTTGTTTATGCATTTTTGCTAAAATGGTTGAAATTTGGGTAAAATTGCAAACTAGTTTTTTTTCGTATATAGTTTGATGAGATTAAATTGTGGTTATGGATTATATGACTTATTTAAGTTATTTAATAAGTATTATGGCCGCTAGAATTGTTTAAACGTCGAGTTTTGTACTAAAACGGGAAATCTTGCTTGCTAGTTTTTCGGAAAAACGGCTTTTAAAGTGAATTTGGGGGTTTTTGTGAGTTTTAACCTATTATATATATAAATTAGTGTTCGTGAATGTGCAAATGAGTGTATTTGGGTTTTTCTCAATGGTCTGGCGTTTGTACGCCGATGTCGAGGGTTTTTGGGTTGATTTGTGGAAGCAACCATAGGTTTTGACCTATGTGGGATTCGTGTGTCGTTTTGGTCATGAGTCGGATTTTAATGCGATGCGGTGCGTTATGATATGTAGGTACCCCCATGTGGATTTCGAGACGACAAGCAAGCGCGTGGCGACGTCGGCACCGGCGAGCGAGGACCAGGTGAGTAGATTTATATCTACGGGGAGAAGTCGGGTGGATGGCGTATAGCACCCCCGCAGTCCGTGGTGGTGTATACGGATGCGTATACACACCAACAATTATTATATGTTATTTGGGATTAATAACGATGTTTAGGATGGATATTGGTGTGTTGGATTATTTTAGTGTTGCGAACCCTAGAGTAGTGTTGCACTACACATACACACATACATACTTGCATACATTCCTATTTATATGTGCTCATGGGATTCTTTATTGTTATGTGTTCACATACGGATTTGAGAATAGTACTTGGGATTTAAGATGAGTCGATGAGATTTGATTTGAGGCCGTGAGATTGGTGATATAGTAGGGTTCGTATTTGAGATACGACATGACGTTGTAGCGGGTCCTTGACGTAGTGTTTCTCACACGTGCATGCATACTTAGGCGGTATCAATATTGTACTAGATGTAGATTAGTACCCCGATCATGATATTTGATAAAGAGGATACCAGGTGAATAGTATGATAAATGTGATATTGACCCGTACCTAGATTTGGGGATGCCGTACGACGGATTTACGTACGAGCTATATCTTGATGATTGATCCGCACTCTTGATTTGGGATGCCTGATTATAGATAGGGTATCGAATATGATATTATTGAGGCGGGATCACCGACTATACGTATACAGGTATGTATATGTATCGACTCAGATGATAGGCGGTTTCCTTACCTGTAGTTCAGCAGTATAGTTTAGTGTAGTTGTTAGGTTAGATTAGACCCCTACCTATTTCAAAACTAACGGATCATGGGTATTTTAAAAGATAGGTCAAGGGATCTACGGATATTTCAAAAGACGTATCCTTTCTTAAAAACCACTGTAGCCCCTATTTTCAAAACCCCGCGATTCGTGTTATTTCAAATGGCACCATTGTTTAATATTTAGCTCCCGCTCATTTTGGTTGCTCGCTCCGCATCGCATATTTACATTGTTATTTCATATTGCATTGTTGACATTATGCTGTTAGGACACCAGCACCATTACCGATGATGCGTATGTACCACATACACCTACTTGCCGGCTCACACACATCTTCATCGGTAATTGCCATGTCACGTACACCTTAGAAAATATTATTGCTTAACTTAGCTTGATAGCCGGTAGTTTGACATAATATTAGTGTACATACCTTATATGCCAGCTTAGATATTGTGGTTATTACTTGTCGCTTCATGCATACTGTTATTCATTCTCATGCTTATATTCATGGTTTTACATGCTATTGACGATTCGGATTTCCATGATATTCTCTGGATTTGGAGGAAAACCGCAAAACATATATAAACTGCTTCTCTCTTTTTAAATAAAAATGCGGTTTTCCCATGATGTATGAGTCGTCCACCATGAGTTTGCTGATGGATTTCGAGACCCGATTCGAGGAGTTGGATGAACCTTTTCGGGTACATGGTGGGCCTGGTAAGGTACCCCGGGGCAAGAAGCTCGTGGTGATGACGATGAGCCTGGCAGAGGGAGACTACCTACCGGTGATTTTACCCGACGCGTCGGATATCCGGAGGATACCGTCGTGGTCTTGAAATGGATGGTAGGGGCCGGTCTGGACTGACGGCGCCCTAGATATTGAGATTGAGACATTGAGATTTCGAGATATTGAGGTACTGAGATTTGATGATACAGGCCAATCCGGATAGCCGGAGCGTGTGGTTTTGAGACATTGAGATTTATGTTTTGTATCGATGCTAGACACTGTTGATGCTGATTTCATTTATGATACCTCACATTAAAAATACAAAGGAAATCTCACTAATTTATGAAAACAGTTTCTTCATTTACATGTATTCTGTTTTCCTGCATTCATACCTCATTCATATGATATATGGCTACCTGAGGCACTGACACGGGCACATGAGATCACGCTCGGGTTAAATATTACCCTAGCCATTGAATATAGGCTGCATGTTATTCATATATTGGAGGATATATCATGATCATTGACCTAGGTTGCGTTATTTATGCGATTTATGTGCGTAGATGTTTTTCTATTCACGAGTTGGCAACTCACCCCCGTTGTGCCCCAGTTTTCTTGCAGGTTTGCCGTACAGGTTTCACTACGGTTTGTGGGCATAGTTTCCTTCGGGTGAATTGCTAGTAGGTGGGTTTACTTGTATCGTACCCCCCATTATATAACTTGTATATTATTACTCTGTTGTATCTAGAAGTTCCATCAACCAAACATGTATTTACTTTTGAGATAGAGACCAGTGATGTTATTCTTTCGACCTTAGAGTCGCGCGTTATATTTCTGTGGTTTTCTTGTGGTTTTGAGTTTTGATCCTCACCGTTGGCGTTGTATATTATATTGCTTGTGTGATTGTGACCGTCGATTGACAAAGAGCTAGCTCCCGCTTGGAGATGCCTTTTATTGATTTCGTATACTATTCATGTTGTATCCCGTTTGGGAGCCAGTATTTACAAAGGAGACTCTGCCGAAATTTTCAGTAAATTTTTGATGTTTTTAAAAAACCGCATAATTCGGCTTATGCTATTGAAACTACTTGTTTTAAATTGGTTTTCCTTCACTCTACTACTTTTCTTGGTTTGGATTTCTGGGTTCTCGGTTTACTCAGATTACGTACGCCTCGAGACGTTCGTAGTTTAAGTGCCGGTCATGTTCCGTACTTTCGGGACGTAACAAAGTTGGTATCAGAGCGTTAGGTTTTACCTTCGGAGCGTAGGATGACCCTTGGTTGATGGAATAGGTGACTAAAGTAGAGTGACGTACCGTAGGTATCTTCCGCGGCATATTTACGATACGCTACTCCACTTAAGAAGCCTTAGGATGTACATTTCTTTGCTCAGTATTATATTCATTCCGATCTAGCCTCATCAGTACCAGTTATGGGTTTGCTGCCACGATTACGGGCAAGGAGAGCTGCAGCTAGAGTTGTGGTCAGCACGAGCTCGTCACGAACGAGAACTGACCAGGGCGAAATTCCGGCGACACACGATTGCGGAGATGTGTCTTTTTACTGTGTTTCTGCGCCACGAGCGTTTGGCGGATCGCCTTTATGAGATTTCTCGGACGTGCCGATCAGTATCAGAGGATTGGGCCACTAACAGAGGCCAGCCAGATTTTGATGACCGTTGGTGTGTTGCTTATTCATGATGGTCGAGGCACTGTTCAGCGTGCAGACGAGCGAGCCAGTTATTGCTGCGAACGACGAGATATTGCCCCAGATACTGGAGTTAGTGCAAAACGAGTTGTACTAAGAGATGATAGAAGGTCGCTAGTCATCGAGGATGAATGAGTAGGACATGTGGATCGTTCGCCTACCCCGATGCGAGGTCATCAGATAGATTGATTCCAGCTAGAGACGACTTCACGCGGAGACGTTGAGAGTCGACGGAGACGATCGAATGTCAGAAACCTATTATTCCAAGTTTAAAGTATTCGGAAGGGCATGCAGGCAATTCTATGGACCCTCTAGAAGAATGAAACTCTAACTCGACTTAATGACCGTGTGAAAGCCTTTGAACCTTCTGGTTTGCGGCAGTTCTACGGCGCCATTAGTGAGGCTTGGGTTTGCCCTTCTACGGCTGGACCACCGATACTGTGGTATGTACTCGATACTATTAAACTGTGCCTAAGATGTTGAGCTCTTGGGGGATTATGAGGTTTTGACGACTCGATCGGATGGCTCGACTTAATTCGGATGCTAGGTGGTGAGATGCATTTCTTGAGAGACTCCCGATATGAGGATAGCCGTTGGAGCTCAGTCCATGCAGCCGTGACGAGACGAGTCCAAAGCAGACGACATTAGAGAAAAATGGAGTAAGAGGTTCGTACAAGATCTGGATATGATGACGTTCCCCTCCGCCGACATCAGAGATGCGATGCGCATGCCGAGGCAGAGTACTGGATATACCTTCCAGAAGGAGTCGCGATGGGTATGCAGCCGTTCCAAAGCAAGATGCAGATATAGGAAAGGACGATGACTTCCGGACAGTTGGCAAAGACGAGACATGGAAGAGACCGTGAGCAGGATTCCTTTCCGGACACTGCTGCAATGATACTTGCACCCAGGATCAGATGTGTCACGTACATTCAGAGAGCCAGAGGCCGACGCCAGTGATATGCTGTCTTACGAGTGGTCGCGATGATTGACCGGGAGATGACAAGAGACGTGCTAGAACGGGATCATCCCCGTTAGCACACCTGACAGGGCCGATGAGCCAATGGACCGAGAGATTGGTAATTCACAGTGAAGACCTTGACCCAGGAGTGGTCATTGTTACGCACACCAGCAAGCCAGAGTTTATGATCATCGACGAGACGTCCCACTAGTGACCACGACAGTTAGCCCGAGATTCTTAGAGGATGCACTTGAGCGGTACTATTCCGCCATTATTGATTTCGATGTTTTGGGTGATTTATTCGCATGATTTGATTTTGATGATTGAGGATTTACGATCTTTGCACAGTGTTGCACTTGATATCGTTTTCGTGCTTGGGTTTCACATGTTTGTGATTTTACGGTTTTAGACATTTGAGTTGATTTTGTGCGTATGCACGCACACGATTTGGTTCCTGCACTCTGTATAGTTTATATATGCTTGCAGTGCAGTGATACGCCTTTTGTGCACTTAGATGCACTGGACTTCGATTTCGATTGTGATACTCGATATTTGTTTTGTGCACCTTATGCACCTGATTTGATTTTGCTCATGTTCGGCGCTTGATATTGGATTTCATGATTTCGTGCATGATGGATGCCCCTGGTTTTAGGTTTTCGCGCATGTTGAGCGCATGTCTTGAGATGCAATTTTGGTGCACACCAGATGTACTAAATCGAGATTTTTTTTCGTGCATGTCAGATGCACCTGATTTTGCTGTCAGGCACACATGTTGCCTACGACAGATGTTTCGTGCACACCCGATGCACTTAGATGTTCTTTCTGTGCATATGTATGGCACATATATGGATTTTGATTTCCGTGCGCACCAGACGCACGTAGTATTCATACGTGTATTTTGCGATTGATTTTTTCTTATAGAGCAGTACGTTTTTATGATATTGCTATGTGTTTTCGTACTGAGCAGGACTAGTCAGAGGACAGTACCTGAATATATTTTGCATGCATTGATAGTTATTGAAGGGATTTCCAAAAAGCGAGCTATAGCCTCAGTATTTACCTACGTGTCTGATATGACACGAAATGTTTAAAACAAGGAGACCCTTCTAAATTGTTTCCAAAACGGCGGAACGTACATTTCAAACAAAGGTATATATATATATATAGTTATTTTCTTATGATAGACGTCCGCCACTGTGCAGTGTTATACGCTTTGCACAGCGACTTAAAGAGATTTGGCATGCATTTCCTTCACATACTTACATATATAGATTCGATATTTACATGTATAGTTTTATATCATATTGGTTTTGCTTTGGATTTGGCATTGATGTCTTCCCCATGACTCCGATGATTGCGGGATTCTCGACGGAGTTTCGATTGAGTTATATGCTCATTTTTCATGCGCATGCGCTGCGCTACGATTTATTTTATGTATTTACGATTTCGGAGCCCCGACGACGTGATGGTTTTGCTTAGATGTTTTAGTATTTGGGGAGAGTTTTAATTTAAATTCGGTGACCGAATTTTTTTAAGGGGGGAAGATTGTAACGTTTTGAAAATCGTTTCGGTGAAATTTCGGAAAATCGGTAAAATAACGGGGTTTTCTGTAAAAAAGTCAAAATGAAAATATCTTATTATAAAAATTAAATATACATATTCTAGCTATGTAATTGCTAGTATTTGGTGTTTATTGAGCCACTGGTGAAATTTCAAATTTTCTGAAAAAAAAATTATTTTATTATTATTTTAAGCTGTCACTAATACATTTAATTAGGGAAAATTACAAATTGGAATAAGTTGAAACAAATTTTGTGCATCATAAAACTTTAACTAAAATTTTATCATGTAGTTTTTGAAACGAAATCGTTTGCCAAAACGGTTTAGAAATTATTGAAGAAAAAAGGCTTTTTTAATGTAAATGGATGTTTGGGGTATTGTATTTATCATTTTCCATCACCCCACACCCATACCCACACTCACACACCCCCATTTACTTCTCCCCTTGCTGAATTCAGCAGCCCCCACCTTTTTCCCCACTTGAATTTCAAAGAAAAGAAATGAAAGAAAAGAAAAGAAAATGGATAAATGAGTTTGGACTTTTGACTTTGTGTTGACTTGGACTTTCCTTACTTGTTATTCCTCACCTCACTCTCTCTCTCCTCCACCTCAAAAAATTCTGGCCGAGCTCCCCTTGTTCAGCCCCAAAAAAAAAATTCCCATCTCTTTCCATCAAAATTCATCAAATTTCAATCAAAATTCAAGTTAAAACTCAAATCCAACTCCTACCCATTTTCCCTTAGCCCACCTAGCATGGATTTTGGTGCAAAAATTTCAATTTGGAGGTCAAGTTATATGCTTGATCCATGGTTCTTGAGGTATAAAATTTTGACTCTTTTGTTAATTGTTTGTTATTACTTTAACTTATCTAAATTAGATGTCAATTATAGTTGTTATTGCAAGGTTTAACCTTCATAAGAAGGATTTCTAAAATTCTAGTTAGGGTTTTTACCTCACCATTTGGGGTCACAGCATGTAGTTTGGCTTATTAGGGTATGTAAAATTTAGGCTAGTTGTTAGATTTTGCAAACTAGTTGTTAATTGGTTAAGTGTTACTTTTAAATGGTATTAATGGTACAATTTTGTAAACTAGATTTTTATAAATCACATATATTGGTGAGATAAATTATTATGAGGGTTTCTACCATTAAATTATGGTTTTAATGAGGAGATTAACATGTTATTGGAATGCTAAAACCAAACCTTGTAGCTAGATGCAAATTGTTATTTCAAAATTTTGCTAATTAAGCAAGTGTAAACTAGAATTTCGGGTTAATGAAAGACAGTGAGATTAAAAATCTAATTTGGGTATCCATGGTATTATTAACATTTTAAATTGTATTTTAATATTTTAGATCATGCAAATCCAAACTAAATTATTGTTTATGCATTTCTGCTAAAATGGTTGAAATTTGGGTAAAATTGCAAACTAGTTTTTTTTCGTATATAGTTTGATGAGATTAAATTGTGGTTATGAATTATATGACTTATTTAAGTTATTTAATAAGTATTATGGCCGCTAGAATTGTTTAAACGTCGAGTTTTGTACTAAAACGGGAAATCTTGCTTGCTAGTTTTTCGGAAAAACGGCTTTTAAAGTGAATTTGGGGTTTTTGTGAGTTTTAACCCATTTTATATATAAATTAGTGTTCGTGAATGTGCAAATGAGTGTATTTGGGTTTTTCTCGATGGTCTGGCGTTTGTACGCCGATGTCGAGGGTTTTTGGGTTGATTTGTGGAAGCAACCATAGGTTTTGACCTATGTGGGATTCGTGTGTCGTTTTGGTCATGAGTCGGATTTTAATGCGATGCGGTGTGTTATGATATGTAGGTATCCCCATATGGACTTTGAGACGACAAGCAAGCGCATGGCGATGTCGGCACCGGCGAGCGAGGACCAGATGAGTAGATTTATATCTACGGGGAGAAGTCGGGTGGATGGCGTATAGCACCCCCGCAGTCCGTGGTGGTGTATACGGATGCGTATACACACCAACAATTATTATATGTTATTTGGGATTAATAACGATGTTTAGGATGGATATTGGTGTGTTGGATTATTTTAGTGTTGCAAATCCTAGGGTAGTGTTGCACTACACATACACACATACATACTTGCATACATTCCTATTTATATGTGCTCATGGGATTCTTTATTGTTATGTGTTCACATACGGATTTGAGAATAGTACTTGGGATTTAAGATGAGTCGATGAGATTTGATTTGAGGCCGTGAGATTGGTGATATAGCAGGGTTCGTATTTGAGATACGACATGACGTTGTAGCGGGTCCTTGACGTAGTGTTTCTCACACGTGCATGCATACTTAGGCGGTATCAGTATTGTACTAGACGTAGATTAGTACCCCGATCATGATATTTGATAAAGAGGATACCAGGTGAATAGTATGATGAATGTGATATTGACCCGTACCCAGATTTGGGGATGCCGTACGACGGATATACGTACGAGCTATATCTTGATGATTGATCCGCACTCTTGATTTGGGATGCCTGATTATAGATAGGGTATCGAATATGATATTATTGAGGCGGGATCACCGACTATACGTATACAGGTATGTATATGTATCGACTCAGATGATAGGCGGTTTCCTTACCTGTAGTTCAGCCGTATAGTTTAGTGTAGTTGTTAGGTTAGATTAGACCCCTACCTATTTCAAAACTAGCGGATCGTGGGTATTTTAAAAGATAGGTCAAGGGATCTACGGATATTTCAAAAGACGTATCCTTTCTTAAAAACCACCGTAGCCCTTATTTTCAAAACCCCGCGATTCGTGTTATTTCAAATGGCACCATTGTTTAATATTTAGCTCCCGCTCATTTTGGTTGCTCGCTCCGCATCGCATATTTACATTGTTATTTCATATTGCATTGTTGACATTATGCTGTTAGGACACCAGCACCATTACCGATGATGCGTATGTACCACATACACCTACTTGCCGACTCACACACATCTTCATCGGTAATTGCCATGTCACGTACACCTTAGAAAATATTATTGCTTAACTTAGCTTGATAGCCAGTAGTTTGACATAATATTAGTGTACATACCTTATTTGCCAGCTTAGATATTGTGGTTATTACTTGTCGCTTCATGCATACTGTTATTCATTCTCATGCTTATATTCATGGTTTTACATGCTATTGACGATTCGGATTTCCATGATATTCTCTGGATTTGGAGGAAAACTGCAAAACATATATAAACTGCTTCTCTCTTTTTAAATAAAAATGCGGTTTTCCCATGATGTATGAATCGTCCACCATGAGTTTGCTGATGGATTTCGAGATCCGATTCGAGGAGTTGGATGAACCTTTTCGGGTACATGGTGGGCCCGGTAAGGTACCCCGGGGCAAGAAGCTCGTGGTAATGACGATGAGCCTGGCAGAGGGAGACTACCTACCGGTGATTTTACCCGACGCGTCGGATATCCGGAGGATACCGTCGTGGTCTTGAAATGGATGGTAGGGGCCGGTCTGGACTGACGGCGCCCTAGATATTGAGATTGAGACATTGAGATTTCGAGATATTGAGGTACTGAGATTTGATGATACAGGCCAGTCCGGATAGCCGGAGCGTGTGGTTTTGAGACATTGAGATTTATGTTTTGTATCGATGCTAGACACTGTTGATGCTGATTTCATTTATGATACCTCATTTTAAAAATACAAAGGAAATCTCACTAATTTATGAAAACAGTTTCTTCATTTACATGTATTCTGTTTTCCTGCATTCATACCTCATTCATATGATATATGGCTACCTGAGGCACTGACACGGGCACATGAGATCATACTCGGGTTAAATATTACCCTAGCCATTGTTATAGGCTGCATGTTATTCATATATTGGAGGATATATCATGATCATTGACCTAGGTTGCGTTATTTATGCGATTTATGTGCGTAGATGTTTTTCTATTCACGAGTTGGCAACTCACCCCCGTTGTGCCCCAGTTTTCTTGCAGGTTTGCCGTACAGGTTTCAGTACGGTTTGTGGGCATAGTTTCCTTCGGGTGAATTGCTAGTAGGTGGGTTTACTTGTATCGTACCCCCCATTATATAACTTGTATATTATTACTCTGTTGTATCTAGAAGTTCCATCAACCAAACATGTATTTACTTTTAAGATAGAGACCAGTGATGTTATTCTTTCGACCTTAGAGTCGCGCGTTATATTTCTGTGGTTTTCTTGTGGTTTTGAGTTTTGATCCTCGCCGTTGGCGTTGTATATTATATTGCTTGTGTGGTTGTGACCGTCGATTGACGAAGAGCTAGCTCCCGCTTGGGGATGCCTTTTATTGATTTCGTATACTATTCATGTTGTATCCCGTTTGGGAGCCAGTATTTACAAAGGAGACTCTGCCGAAATTTTCAGTAAATTTTTGATGTTTTAAAAAATCCGCATAATTCGGCTTATGCTATTGAAACTACTTGTTTTAAATTGGTTTTCCTTCACTCTACTACTTTTCTTGGTTTGGATTTCTGGGTTCTCGGTTTACTCAGATTACGTACGCCTCGAGACGTTCGTAGTTTAAGTGCCGGTCATGTTCCGTACTTTCGAGACGTGACAATTTCCTTCCGCAGAGCGTCAGGGATGCTCGAGCTCGCAGTTTTGAGTCTTTTTGAAAGACTCCTAATATGACCGTGGCCGAGTATGACATCCAGTTCACTCAGCTATCCAGATATGCTCCTTATTTGGTGGACACCGAAGAGAAGCGCATCAAGAGGTTTGTGTAAGGTCTTGACGCATAGTTGTTCCTTTCTATTGGTTCCCAGCACTTTGACACCTATGCAGCAGCGATGGACATAGCCATACTAGTGGAGGAGCGTATTACCGAGACTACGACTGTTCCAGGACTGAAGCGGATTCGTACTGGTGTATCTGCTTCCGGGCAGTTTGGCAGAGGTATGGCAGGCAGAGGCCACGGCGGATTCTTTCTAGGCCGTGGTGGTGGCCGAGGCTTGATAAGGGGCCAGTTATTTAGCTCTTACTTACCGGGTCAGCAGCCATCGCCAGGATATTTCGGTGTGGAGTCCGCATCACCGCGTCAGGTATTATATTGTGAGGCGCCAGGGTGAGGCAGCGGCTCTATAGATCACCTTACCACCTTCACCCTCTCCTCCTAGAGCTTTACCTTCTACGCCCGTCATTACTCCACGCCAGACCGACGCTCCGATAGGTCATGGTCATGGTGGTCCTATTTAGAAAGGATGGGGTGGCAGAGGACAGCCGGGTACCGGTAGTGGACAGGCCCGAGTTTTTACTTTGACTCCTCAGGATGCGCAGGCATCGAATGCAGTCGTGACAGGTACTTTTTCCGTGTGTTATTTCGACGCGCGCATATTGTTCGACCCAGGTACCACGCACTTTTATATATCCACACACTTTGTACCGAGATTGGGCCAAGATTCATCCTTATTAAATCAGCCACTAGTTGTGATTACTCCCGTAGGAGAGTCCTTTATCGCTCGACACATGTTCCGGTCGTGTTCCATTCGTATTGGGGATAGAAATTCCTCTGTTGATTTATCCTTCTCGACATGCTAGACTTCGACGTCCTACTCGGCATAGACTGGTTAGCCACTTGTTATTCATCCATGGACTGCCATAAAAAGGCGCTCGGATTTAGTTTTCCAGGAGAGCTAGTTCTTGTTGTTCATGGGGACCGCAGTGCTATCCTTCCCAGCTTGATTTCTGCCCTTTGCGCTAGTCGGCTCTTGAGGAAAGGATGTCGAGAATTCTTGGCATACATTCGTGATGTAGGAGCCACAGAGGTCCCATTGGACCAGGTTCCGAATATGAGAGAGTTCCCTGATGTATTTCCTGATGAGTTACCTGGATTGCCTCCAGAGCACGATATCGATTTCTGCATCGATTTGATCCCCAGCACGGGGCCTATTTCTATACCGCCTTATCGGATGGCCCCGGCGGGGCTTAAAAAGCTTAAGGATCAATTGCAAGATTTGCTTGACAAAAGACTTATTCGACCGAGTGTGTCTCTTTGGGGAGCTCTTATCCTGCTCGTTAAGAAAAAGGACGGCAGCATGAGATTGTGTATCGATTATCGTCAGCTAAACCGAGTTACGGTGCGGAATAAGTATCCTCTACCTCGCATTGACGATTTTTTCGATCAGCTCGAGGGAGTGGGATATTTTTCGAAGATTGACTTGTGATCAGGTTATCATCAGTTGCGGGTTTGGAATGTTGACATTCCGAAGACTGCTTTTCGGACGTGCTACGGGAATTATAAGTTCTTGGTGATATCGTTCAATGCCCCAGCAGCGTTCATAGATTTGATGAACCGAATCTTCAAGCCGTTTCTCGACTAGTTTATTATAGTATTCATTAACGACATTCTGGTGTACTCCAAGAGTTGAAAGGAGCACGATCAGCATTTGAGGATTATATTGCAGACATTGAGAGAGCACCAACTGTTTGCCAATTTTTGAAGTGCGCTTTCTAGCTTGATAATGTCGATTTCTTGGGTCATGTGGTTACGAGAGATGGTATACGAGTGGACCCGAAGAATATCAAGGTCGTACAGCATTGGCCCAGACCTGTTTCAGTGACAGAGGTTCGCAGATTCTTGGGCTTAGCCGGTTATTACAAATGTTTTGTATAGGATTTCTCTTGTATCGCTGCACCGCTGACTAGGCTGACTCGGAAAGGAGTTCCATTTCTTTGGACCGAGGCATGCGAGCAGATTTTTCAGCAGTTGAAAACTCGTTTGACGACTGCACCAGTTTTTTCCTTACCTTCAGGCTCAGGCGGTTATGTTGTTTATTATGATGCTTCTCGAGTGGGTCTTGGTTGCATGTTTATGCAGCACGGCAGAGTAATCGCTTATGCTTCTCGGCAGTTGAAGAAGCACGAGCAGAACTATCCCACTCACGATCTAGAGATGGCCGCGGCGGTCTTTGTGCTCAAGATTTGGAGGCATTACTTATACGGCGAGTCGTGTCAGATCTGTTAGTGATGTATGCCCTAGAGGCCATTATTGTATCATACTGGTTTGTATATTACTTAATGGAAGCTTGGAATATTCACAGTTGTTTTGACAGTCTTGCTCAAAATGGTAGTATGCTACTTGGTTTGTTTCTACTTCAATATGTGCATGTGTTTTAGCATATCGCTTATACATATTAGTAGAGCTCTTAGGATCTTTGGTTGATTACCAGCGTTGTGATGGCAGTCACACTAGTGGGGGCTGAGTAGTCTACAAGCACATCCTTATACAGGTCTCTAGTCGTAGTATTATCGAGACAGGGCATCGATACTCCAGAGTAGCCTAGTGTATACGCTTCTTATCCCAGCTGGGGAGATGGTCTGTCCCACAGCCATTAGTACGTCATGCTAGAGATAGTATGCAGGTGCTCATTAGGTTATAAGTACACCGGACACATCGGGAACGGCTGGTGGGTATTATACCTATCGTCGGATAGCAGTTCCCAGCTGACATGACTACAGCTTAGTCTGTCGACTTGATACTGCTACTTCCCCTCGAGTGTGTTCCCACTGTACTTTGATTATTACCCTACCATGGCTCAAAGGAGTCATGCAAACAGGTAGTAGTTGGGTGCAGTCCCGAAGCACTTGGAGGCAGTAGCGGTTAGATAGGATTCATCTAACCCAGTATTGGGGGTTGGTATCGCGCTATGTTTGGAGAGCCATTACACAAAGTCCCTGGCCAGGGCAAGTGAGATTTACCGGTAGGTATTCCAGTTGTTTCTCAAGGTGTTCTGGGCTACACTCCGACACGACTTATTGCGCTATTAGGGGTCTGACGTTTACCATCCCCCTAGGCTCGATATGTGATACTCTTTGACGAACAGACCGATACGTATGCATATTTCCACACATATATGGAATATATGATATATCATATATGCGTCTGTATGGAGATTGTCACATGCAGGCTCAGTAGGAGTTCGGATGGGTTTGCTCATCGGCCTTCTTATCGACATTTATGTGGGGGCCGTTACGTGCAGCTAGTACCGCTTGCGACCTGTGGTTAAACCTACTACCAGCGTAGTGTCGAGTCTTTAGAGTCCCACACAGAGGGTTTCCCTGCACCGGGAAAAAGGTGTAGAGGCCGTATGGTATTATGGCAGGGCTACGATCACTTACGTGTACTTGTGCACGTATGATGATCAGGCGGATAATACTAGTGGGATTTGGTTTTGTTGGCTATAGTGCCCTCAAAGCAATTATCATAGTCGCAGGTAGGCGACTGCGATGATTGAGAGAGGACCTATATCGGTGGAATAGTCTTACTGGAGATGATAGTATGCTATTTGGTTTGTCTTTATCATCATGTACATGTTGATAGAGCCTATAGGATTCTTGCTTGACTACCAGCATTATGATGGCGATCATATACATGGGAGCTGGGGGTCTATAAGCACATCCTTAAATGTCTCTAGTCGTGGGAGTTTCCAGACTGGGCATCGATACTCCAGAGTGGTCTAGTGTATACTTATCTAGACCCTGACGAGGGGCGGCGGCCGGTCTTACAAGCCATTGGTGTCAGTTGTTCGCCTAAGATAGTATACAGGTGCTCATTGGGTTATGAGTACACTAGACGGACTCGCCGGGAACATACTAGTTGGTATTATACCTATTGTCAGATAGCAGTTCCCAGGTGACATGTGTACAGATTAGTCTGTCGACCTAAGATCATCATTTGTCTCGTGTGAGTTCCTACTGTGCTTTGATTACTACCCTACCACGTCTTAAAGGAGTCGTGCAAACAGGTTTTAGTTGGGTACAGTCCCGAGCCACATGGAGGCAGTGAGCGGATCGTCGGGGATTCGTCTCTCCCGGTATTTGGGGTTGATGCCGCGCGGTGCACGGGTGGCCATCACCAAAAATCCTTGGCCAAGGTAGACGAGAATTACCGATCCAAAATCGATAGTTTCTCATATGGTGATGGGTTTCATACCAACATGAATTATCAAGTTATTAGGGGTCTGACTTTATCCACCCCCCTTGACTCGATATGCGATACTCATAGACGAACAGACTGGACTGTACGGATATTGTCACCGTCAGGCTCAGTAGGGGTTTGGATGAGTTTGCTCGTCGGCCTTCCTTTCGCTCAATACATGGGTAGCCATTACGTACAGCTAATGCCGCTGACGTGCTTGTGGTTAAACCCACTTCCAACGTATTGACGAGTCTTTAGAGTCCCACACAGAGGGTTTTCACGGTTCAGGCGATATGGTGTAGATAACGTATGTTGGTACATATAGGTGTCCGATTAAATATGTGTACAGGATGCACAGACTTTAATCGGACGGTTGATAATACCGGCGGCTTAGGATTAAGCTGGATTATTAAATCAGGTTTTGATTTAATAATTTATATATATGTATGTATATATATATATATATATTCTAGTATTATTGTTCACTATTCATTTTCTCTCTTGGCTATTCGTATTTTTGTACGAATACGTGTATATGTATTTCGATACGTGTACCAGGTTGTATTCCGTATTTGTACGGAATAGTTTCTAGAATATTTGACACCTCATTATTTGATTTTTCTTTTTGGAAAATGAGGTGGAAGGGGTGAGGTGGCATGTACATTGCTAAGCATGTAGAGAGGTATGGCATGTTTTATTTTATTCAAAAAAGAGAGAAGATATTTTTTTGTTGGATGAGAGAGAGAGTGAGGGGGCAGCCACTTGATTCTAGTATGGCTTGCTCATTTGATTTTTCCTCACTTGCTTCATTACTTGCTCACTCTCTCATTCTCTACTCACTTCAACACTTAGCCATTTCTTGAGTTACTCATGCCACATGTTTCCTCACCTCCTTCATCTTCTTGAGTTTCTCTTTTGAGCATTATTATGATAGGAAAATTATAGTGACACGTTCCTACACCTCTACTCTCCATTGCTAGCAACCTTGGAGCGTCGGTTGCCTTGTTTGGCGAGGCTGAAGCTTGCGTCGTTTCCCTCAGGTGGATCATCGTAGATGAAGGAAGACCGGCAACCAAACTCGATCCAGAAGACCACTAGGAGCTTGGGAAGATGGTTGAAGACTGAAGGGCATGGATCAACTCGGAATAACCAATCTAACCTCTTTATATATGCTTGCTAGTATAGGGTTTAAGGTAGATCCGGGCATCGGGTCATCGTAGCGCCAGTTTTGTAAATTTTTGTTCCGCTTTTGGCCACAGTTTGATGGTCGGGGCGCTGCCGTAACCCAACAGGTTTAAGCCAGATCCTAGTATTATATTGATGGATTGTTTCGTCTCTTTGTATTCGTATTCTTCGAAATGCGGATGCGGGTATGTATATACAGATGAGGGGCATTCTTATAATTAGTTTGAGAAAGATTCTAGAAGAGGACATCTATTAGGGTTTGGATTCATTTTTGGATTTAAATAAATGGGTGGAGAAATGAGGTGGATTATAATTATTGAACCTAGCATGGCTACTACATGAGTCACCCACTTGAGAAATTAGATATTTATAAAGATTGTGAGATATTTTGTGGTGAGATATTTATCTCCAAAATATCTTATTTGCTTCTATTGTTATCTTAAGGGCAGCCAAGGTTTTAAGAGATCACAAGTTTATTCTCTTTTTCTCAAGTCTTCTTCTTTTCTCAAGAAAACCCTAATTGTCTCATGAGTTGAGAAACTTAGGGTTCCAAGAGATAAAGTATTTCATCTTCGCTCTCTACATCACCTAGGCCGTCTAGTCTAGTAAGCTCCTTGCCCTAGTTACCTCGGAGTTGAGGTTGGAGCTCGGACTATAGACTCTCGGATGGATCGTCTTTGACTCGAGGAAGCCACGATCCGTTTCAATCCTCAGAGCATACGATGACGAGGAGGACAGTGATGAAGACCTGAAGGACTTGTATCATGAGGTATAACATTCATCCGAGTAGTTAAATCTCAAGTAGTTTGCTAGCTAGGATTTATGATTGATCCTTGGTTCAAGTCGATGTTGTGAAGCCCGTAAAAATCACTTTTTTGCAAATTCCACCTCCCCGCGG
The DNA here is from genome assembly GCA_030015575.1 of Agapanthus africanus. NCBI lineage: Eukaryota > Viridiplantae > Streptophyta > Magnoliopsida > Asparagales > Amaryllidaceae > Agapanthus > Agapanthus africanus. The sequence goes on along the minus strand of CM057343.1, from coordinate 106,323,218 downwards.
TCACATAGGGTGCGCGACATTGACTTAAAGTGGTATCAGAGCCTCTCATTAACCTTAGATAGCTTGTAGCGATATTAGAAATCCGCCGTTTTTGTCGCGCAAAAACTGCCGACAAAAACAGTTTCCAAAAATGATGTTTTGAGTTGTTTGCACACCCCGCGGGCTCGCGCATTAAACCGAGAAGCCGTTGGGTGGAGCGTGCGCATCCCGGGGTTACCCCATGGGGGACCGAACGGCTGGGCCCACTCCCCAAGACCACCTGTAACGTTTTAAAAATAAATAAATAATTAAATAAATAAATAAAACCCTTTAGGTGGATTTTCTGATAATCGGTAAAATAAACCGTATTTTCCGTAAAACTCAACTACAATTATTTTTCAATATAAATTTAAATACGCCTATTTCAACTATGTAATTACTAGTGAATGGTGTTTATTTAGTGACTTGTAAATTTCTAGTTTACTAAAATATTTTTCCTAAATTAATTAAATTCAAATATTTACATAAGCTTTTAATTATACATTAAAATAGCACAAATTACAAATTGGAGTGGGTTAATTTTACAAAATTGGACCATGACAATTTAAAACAAGTGTGTGATATGCAAAATTCTTTCTCAAAATCTCTCCATGGTTCTAGATTTTTCTAGGATTATTTTTGGAAAAGAAAATTTAATAAATAAAGAAATTGATGAAAAGACTTAAAAGATGTATTATTTGGAGAAGTTTCTACACAAATCCTCACATATTTTTCTCTCTCTCTTTTTCCCCATGCCATGGCCGGCCTCACCTTGGGCAGCCCCCCCCCCCATTTCTCCACTTTAATTCTTCTCAAAAATCATCCAAAAATGCATCAAAAATCCAAATAAAAACCCATAAATTCCTAATTTAAATCCTACCCATTATTCTTTGGCTTATTTAACATGGATCTTGGAGCAAAATTAGCATTTTGGAGGCTATGATTTTCATGTTGGATCTCTTGAATGTGAGGTATAAATCTTTAACCTATAGTGAAATTATTGTATAAATTGCATAAATCTAGCATATTTTAGTGTTAATTTTGTTCTAGTTGTAAATTTGAAAATTCAAGAAAATGGTTTGTGAGAAAATTAGGGTTGTTATTATTTGTTAATGGTTATAGAGTGTAATTTAACATCCTAAGATATGCACAAACTTAGATTTGTGGTTAAATTGTAAAGAGTTATTTCAAAGTTATTAAAATTTGATAATTTTACAAACTAGGTTTATATATATATATATATATATATATATATATATATATATATATATATTGGTGAGATAAAATTCTAGTGAGAATTTTTATCAATTACTCATGGTTTTAATGAGGAGATTAACATGTTAATCGAATGCAAAACCTAATTTGGTTACTAGTTGCTATTTGTTAGTTTAAAAATTATGATAAATATGCTATTTTGCAAACTAGGTTTTTGAAATTAATTTAAAATGTGGGATTAAAAATCTAGTAAGGGTTTTAGCACATCATTAAGGTTTCCATGAGTGGTTTAACAACTTAAAATATGCAAAATCTAGCTTAGTTGTTGAATTGTGAATTTTGCTTTAAAAAGTGTTAAAATTTGATATTTTTGCAAACTAGAATTTTGGACTTAATTCAAATTGATGAGATTAAATTATAGGAATGGTTTATATAACCTAGTTATGATATTTAGTGAATATTATGGCCATTAGTTTCATTTAAATATCAAGTTTTGAAGTAAAACGGTTAATTTACGTTTTCTAGGTTTTTGCGAAATAGAACGAATTGATTGATTTTAAGGTTTGGATGATTTAAATCCTATTCTTTATTATAATTAATAAGTTTTGGAACAACGATTTGTATGTTTGGGTTTTTCTCGAATAATCGGCGTTTTTACGCCGATGTCGAGGGTTATTTGGTTATTTTGTATGAGCGGGTCATAGGTTTTAACCTATGCGCGTTTCGTGCATCGTTTTGGTTTTATCTGCTATTCGGTTTACGATATACATATATGTTTGCGTATAGATACCCCTCACGTGGACTTTGGACGATAAAGAAGAGGATGGCAGTATCAACTTTGGCAGACAAGGACCAGGTGAGTAGATGTATATCTACAGGGGAAGTCGGGTGGATGGCGTTTAGCACCCCCGCAAACGTAGAATAAGGATATTACATACTGTTATTAGGAAGTCGGACGTGACCTGAGATTCTTGGCGAGTAGGGTACCATTGAAGACGTTAGACTGATCTAGAAAGACTTAATAAGAGGATGTTTGCCCTAGAGGGAATTCGTAGGTTTCATGTAGACACACACACACACGCACATACTCTTGACTTGGTGTATATGTGTGTGTGTGTGTATGTGTGTGTGTGTGTGTGTATGAATGTGTGTAGGTTTCTATGTGTGTCCGTGTGTGTGTGTGTGTGTGTGTATAACATATACACGTGATATGAGGATGTTATATGATATCTGGGGAGGAGTCGGTATGACTGGGCATGATTCCGTGAGTTAAAGATATACGATCGAGTATGATATGAGATGTACTATGATATTAGAGGATCGTTGGGAAATGAGAAAATGGATATTTATACATAAACGATAATAGGTGATGATGACATTGAAATGTACAAGACTCTAGAATAGAACCCGGATTGTAATATGTGACTTAATCACGATATGATATATGTGACATGATATTTCTGAGGATCATTTGACGATGTATATTTACACAGAAGATGATATATGTTTGATGATATTGGGATGTATGCGATTATAACACAGTACCCTTGATCATGATATTGTTTGATGATGATACTATACGAATGATGATGTACATATATGATAGTTGACCCGAACCCGACCCGTACCCCGATTTTGGGAAGCCGTACGATGGATTTTACCGTACGAGGCATAGATGTGATGATTGATCCGCACTCTTGACTCGAGGAAGTCGTACTATGTACGTGACGCTATTGAGGCTGGATCGCCGACTACTAGAGATATCGACTCAGGTTTTAGGAGGATTCTTCTTACCTTTCGACTAGTGTCTTTAGTTAGTTCCTTAGTTGGTTAGGTAGATCTTAGTTTAGGGTCGAGTCATACTTATTTTCAAAACTATCAGATCATGCTTTTTTTCAAACAACAAGCTGTATGACTCGTAATTAGTATGTATTCTCTAGTTGTGTGTTTACTACACATTCACTGTTATATTCATGTTGTATTCATCGCATTGCATGTTCACACATATGTTTCTCTAATTAATATGAAACTCTGGACACAAGCACTATTACCGATGATGCGCATGTTCCACGTACGCTCATTTGCCGGCTCACACACATCATCATCGGTAATTGTCATGTCACGTACACTTTAGAACATATTATCTTTTTATTGATATAATCAGCTAAATTCTAGTCCAATATAATATTGTGTGATTACTCTCATGTGCTAGTTTAGACATTGCATTTATTACATAGACAATTCATGCATTCACATTTTCATATTATCATGCAGTATTGTGGAGCTTATGCTGATACTCATTATTACTTACTCGTGATTTTGGGATTTTGGATTTCTATGAGATTTCTGGATTTTTGGGGAAAACCGCAGGAATATATATAAAAACTTCTCTCCCCCCCCCCTCTCATTTTAAAATACAAGTTGCGGTTTCCTCGTGATGTATGTGCCGTCCACCATGAGATTTCATGTTTTCTGTTAGATTTCGAGACCCGATTCGAGGAGTGGATGAACCGACTCGGGTATATGGTGGGCCCGGTATGGTACCCGGGGTAAGAAGATCGAGTTGTAGACGATGAGCCTGGCAGGGGAAGACTACCTACCGGTGATGTCTGGCGCGGCGGATATCCAGAGGATACCGACCGTTGCCGTGAGAATTGATGATATGGGCCGATCTGGACTGATGGAGCCCGAGATATTGAGACTATGAGATATTGAGACTATGAGGTATTGAGACTTTGAGATTTACATGTTTTGTGTCGATACTTGACACGAATTTCCATGGATTTCATTGATGATGTTTCAGATTACCATACAAATTTTTCTATGATAAAAGTTAAAGATTTCTTATACAGATATATCCAGATTTCATGGTTGATTGTTTTACATTCATGGTGCATGCATACTCATACACATGACATGTTACTACTTGAGGCACGGACACGAGCACTGAGTACTGCACTTGCGTATAGATTATTACCCTACCACTACTAGATGACTAGTGTTATATTAAGTATATTATTATGACCTAGAAAAGCGTCGTGCATGCGATTTCTACTCGCAGATGTCTTCTACTCACGAGTTGGCAACTCACCCCCGTTGTGCCAAATTTCTTACAGGTTCAGATGTACAGGTTTCCTTGGCAGCTTGCTGGCATATCTTTTCATTCAGGGTGATTTGCTTGGTAGGTTGGTTTACTTGAATCAGGACCGCCGTTGTACTTTTATTATTTCATTTCTATCTAGTAAGCTCCATCAACCGGACTTTTATTATTGGTAGATTAGAAGACCAGTTGTTTTTATTTCGACCTTAGAGTCGCACTTGCATTATTATGGTTTTCTGGCGGTTTGATGGTTTTCTTTGAGTTTTGTTTCTCGCCCTTCGGCGTTGTATATTATATTGCTTGTGTGGTTGTTTCCTCCTTTTGGCGTAGAGCAAGCTCCCGCCTGGGGATGCCTTTTTATTACTTGCATATATTATTCTTGTTTGTACCCGTTTGGGGCCAGTTTTTACAAAGGAGACTCTGCCGAAATTTTTGAGAAAATTTGATGTTTCTTTTAAACATGTTTTCCTTTACTTCTTCTTTTAAATGGTTTAGATTTCTGGGCTTCGGCTTACTTAGATTACGTTACGCCTTTAGACATTTTGTAATTTAAGTGCCGGTCACGTTCCGTACCTTCGGGTCGTGACAAAGTTGGTATCAGAGCGCTAGGTTTAACCATTGTCTAAGTCTAGGTTGACCTTGGTTGATAGAGTAGGTGACTTAGGTAGAGTGACGTACCGTGGGTATGATCCGCGGCATACTTACGATACGCTACTCTGCTTAAGAATCCTTAGGATGTACATTTCTTAGAACCATATTCTATTCGTTCCTTTGATCTATCTTCATCGATATCAGGTGGTGGTTTCTGTTACCACGGTCGCATGGGCAGAGAGAGCTGCGGCTAGAATGCGATGACCGTTAGGGTATCGTCTATTCTGGAGGATTGAAGTTGAAGGGTTTCCTACAGCACCGCTACAAGGGTTTGGAGGCAACACACATGCCATATTTAAAATTTATATGGTGCTAAAGAAACTATCTTAAAGATCATGCTAGAAAATTTATGGTAACATAACTTTAACATAAACACAAGTAGTAAAAGCTAGGGTTTTGAGAGTACAACCTTTATAGCACCCTACGCTAGACTCCTTAGCTACTTGAGGGTTAGAAAAAGGTTCGCTTGAGATCCTCTAGGTCCACGATGATCCACCCGGAGTCCTCTTTGTCCAAGCTTGAAGCTCCACTAGATCAAGAGAAGAAAAGGAAGCTAACACTCTACACTAATGGGCAAGACTAGTGTAGAATGGTGATGTGGTTTGTTTTCTCACTTCAAAATCCTAACTTGGTGACTCTTTTGCTCACAAGAGAAAACTAGAGAGCAAGAGAGAAAGGAGGAAGAAGATGATGGCTTGTAAAGAGCTCAAGATAATGATAAACTTATAAATAAAAATGAGAAATGAGAATATATATATATATTCTATTTCTAATTCTTAACCATAGTTATAAAATATCTAGATATTTAGTTTGGATCAAAAATGGCCATAGAAATTAAATCATGGTAAAACCAAAGGGTTAGTACAAGAATAAAATAATAAACCATGATAACAATTTCCATTTCCATTTTTCTTTTCCAAATAAATAATATCTATATATTTATATATATATAGTGTGAGTCTTATATCGCCACCATCCACTATATCAACAACCATGATAGAATTATGTATGCATGTATGTGTGCATGCACATCAATATGTGCATGAATGAGAATAAATACATACATGCATGCATACAACAAAAAGACAAGAAAGGGTTTAAAGTGAGAAACTAATGGTCAATGATAAATCAACACTTGATTTAGCAAACCGGTCATATCACATACGACCTGACCAAAAGCAAACCGCCCGATTAATATACGGTATCTCATACGCGCATTTTAACCGGGACCACACACATATCTCATATGCGCACCACATCGTTTCGCCTGGACTAGGCAACTCCATTATGGGACTCTAAGACTCGTCAATACGCCGGCAGTGGGTGATGATCAATTCAAGCACCCCCAAACCGCAAGCAGTCAGCTAAACGTAACGGCCACCCGGGTATTGAGCGATCAGAAGAAAACAAGCGAATCTGTCATAACTCCCGTCGAGCCAACCGGAAACACTACCGTACAGTCCGGTCTCTTCGTCAGATATGCCGCATATTAAGTTTAGGGATGGTAACGTCGACCCCAATAACTCAATAAGTCGTGCCGATGAATGGTCTATAACAGATCGAGAAACTACTGATAACACTTATCAGTAAATCTCAACAGCCCTGGCCAGGGACTTACTGATATAGCCAATCGAGCACAGCACAGCATCCACTCCCAATACCGGGAGAGACGAAACCCCTCCTATCGCTCATCGCCTTCGTGTGTCTCGGGACTGTACCCAACGGCCACCTGTTTACATGACTCAGTAGAGCCGTGGTAGGGTGGTAATCAAAGTACAATGGGAGAACACACAAGACTCTATGACGATCTCGGGTCTATAGACTAACCTGCACCAGTGTCACCTGAGAACTGCTATCCGACGATAGATATAATTCCATATAGGAGTTATCGGTGAGTCCGTCCAGTATACCCAGTCACCACTAAGCACCCGTATACGATCTCGATGTCAAACATCGATGAATGTGGGAACATCCATCACCCATCATATGGGTCTAGTATCATATATGCTAGTCTACTCGGGTATATCGATGCCCTGTCTCGATACACCTGCGACTAGAGACATTCCAGGATATGCTTATAAACTACAGATGTCCCACTAGTATGATCTCTATCATAATCACAGTAGTCAAGCCTATATCCTCAGGGCTTTATCAACATGTGTGAATAAATAAAAGCATGGTCAAATCAACATGTCAGATAAAAAAGAACCAGATAGCATACTATCATGTCGAGTAAGAATGTATACTGAATATATATATATATATATATATATATATATATATATATATACATGTATAAATACATCCACTATCATATAATGGCCTCTAGGGCATACATATATCCAACAAGAGCATTGTTTAGCGTGACGACGAAGGGTATTCACATGTCGTCCAAACGAAGTTAAAAGATTCGAACAAATGTCAAAAACCCATTTTCCCAAGTTTAAAGTATTCGGAAGAACATGCAGGTATTTCTATGAACCCTCTACAAGAATGAAACCCTAACTCGACATAATGACCATGAGAACGCTGGTGAACCTTAGGGTTTGCGGCAGTTCCACGGTGCCATTATTGAGGCTTGGATTTTCCCTTCTACGGCTGGTCCGCAGATGCTGGGGCATGTACTGGATATTTCTAAACTATACTTGAGTGTTGAGCTCTCGGGGGATTTTGGGACTTTGATAAATCGATCGAAAAGTTTAACGTAGTATAGATATCAGGTGAAGGGATAGATTACGTGAGAGACTCTAGATATGAGCATAGTCGTTTGTAGCGCAGTCAGCACAGCTATGAGGAGACGAGTCTGAATCAGTCGACATTAGAAAAGGCGCACATTGACGATAGTGTTTATGATTGCGATTTGGTGATTTGAATTTCATATTTCCATTGTTTGGATTTTGAGGATTTTGTTTTATGATTGGTATTTCCTATATGTACATTCATTACACTCTGTTCGTGTTTCATATATTACTTGTATTGATATTGTTTTGTGCATATCCAGTGCACTCGATTTGGTTTTATACATTTTGGGATATTGATTTGATTTCGTGCATATGGGTTGCACATGATTTTGACATATGCTTCGACATAGTTTTCATGCACATTTCGTACTGTGATTTCGATTTTGATATTCAGTATATGTTTTCGTGCACCATGTGCACTTGATTGAGATTCTTGCGCCACTTGGCGCACTTGATGAGATTTTGTGCACATCAGATGCACTAAATCGGGATTTGTGCAGATTAGATGCACCTGATATTGTTGTCGTGCACGCCCGCTGCACTTGACAGATATTTTTGGTGCACACCCGTTGCACTCAGTTTTGTTTCTGTGCATATTCGTGGCTTCTGTATTTGGTTTCGATTTCAGTGCGCACCGGACGCACATGATATTTTTTTTATGCTGTGATTGGGATTGACTTCATTTTGAGCAGTATATTTTTATAATAATTACTATTTGGTTTAGTAACCAGGCAGGACGTGTATGTTAAATAAAAGATATATATGTATAGATATTTTTTTAAATGAACGTCCGCTACTTATGCCGTGTTTCGCGCATCGCACGGCGATTTTTAAAAAACGGGGGGAGGGGGGTTTGCATGCTTCTTTATTCAGATGTTTGGACGATTGTACTACGATGCGTACTATATGTACAAGTTATAGTTTTAATGTATATCATGTTGGTTTTCGTATTGGGCTTAGACATTGTATTTTCACTATAACTCCGATAATTGCGTTAGGCTTGACGGAGTTGATTTTTAGTTATGTATTGATGATTTTGGAGCCCCGACGATTTGAGTGTTTTGCTAAATGTTTTAGTATTTGGGGGGAGTTTTAATTTAAATTCGGGGACCGAATTTAAATTAAGGGGGGAAAATTGTAACGTTTTAAAAATAAATAAATAACACCCTTTAGGTGAATTTTCTGATAATCGGTAAAATAAACCGTATTTTCCGTAAAACTCAACTATAATTATTTTTCAATATAAATTTAAATACGCCTATTCTAACTATGTAATTACTAGTAAATGGTGTTTATTTAGTGACTTGTAAATTTCTAGTTTACTAAAATATTTTTCCTAAATTAATTAAATTCAAATATTTAAATAAGCTTTAATTATACATTAAAATAGCGCAAATTAAAAATTGGAGTGGGATAATTTTACAAAAGTGGACCATGACAATTTAAAACAAGTGTGTGATATGCAAAATTCTTTCTCAAAATCTCTCCATGGTTCTAGATTTTTCTAGGATTATTTTTGGAAAAGAAAATTTAATAAATAAAGAAATTGATGAAAAGACTTAAAAGATGTATTATTTGGAGAAGTTTCTACACAACTCCTCACATTTTTTTCTCTCTCTCTTTTTCCCCATGCCATGGCCGGCCTCACCTTGGGCAGCCCCCCCATTTCTCCACTTCAATTCTTCTCAAAAATCATCCAAAAATTCATTAAAAATCCAAATAAAAACCCACAAATTCCTAAGTTAAATCCTACCCATTATTCTTTGGCCTATTTAGAATGGATCTTAGAGAAAAGTTAGCATTTTGGAGGCTATGATTTTCATGTTGGATCTCTTGAATGTGAGGTATAAATCTTTAACCTACAGTGAAATTGTTGTATAAATTGCTTAAATCTAGCATATTTTAGTGTTAATTTTGTGCTAATTGTAAATTTGAAAATTCAAGAAAATGGTTTGTGAGCAAATTAGAGTTGTTATTATTTGTTAATGGTTATAAAGTGTAATTTAACATCCTAAGATATGCACAAACTTAGATTTGTGGTTAAATTGTAAAGAGTTACTTCAAAATTATTAAAATTTGATAATTTTACAAACTAGGTTTTTATTATATATATATATATATATATATATATATATATATATATATATATATATTGGTGAGATAAAATTCTAGTGAGAATTTTTATCAATTACTCATGGTTTTAATGAGGAGATTAATATGTTAATTGAATGCAAAACCTAATTTGGTTACTAGTTGCTATTTGTTAGTTTAAAAATTGTGATAAATATGCTATTTTGCAAACTAGGTTTTTGAAATTAATTTAAAATGTGGATTAAAAATATAGTTAGGGTTTTAGCACATCATTAAGGTTTCCATGAGTAGTTTAACAATTTAAAATATGCAAAATCTAGCTTAGTTGTTGAATTGTGAATTTTGCTTTAAAAAGTGTTAAAATTCGATATTTTTGCAAACTAGAATTTTGGACTTAATTCAAATTGATGAGATTAAATTATAGGGATGATTTATATAATCTAGTTATGATATTTATGTAAGTCCACGTTGCGACCCCCGGTTCTTATGGGGAGGCGGAAACGGTATAAAAATCAAATTTTTAGCGCAAGGGGCAACATGGACTAAGCAAAGTCGGGATCTTTGACTAAACTAAAACTAGCATACTTAGCTAAAGAGAGTTAGCTACTCGGATGGAGATGGTTATACCTTGCTTGTCTTGAACTCCTTCGTCTTCAAAGCTCCGATGGTGGTCCAATGGCTTCTTCTCGTCGTCTCCGTACGCCGAAGATAGATCCACCTGAAAGCTCCAACCTTTAGCTCCTTCTTCGTTCTTTGAAGAAACTAGTTCACTTGGTTTGCTAAACCTAGTGAACTAGAATGAGTAGAGAGGAAATAGAATGGGATTTTATCTATGGTTCTTGATTCTCAACTCATGAGACAAGAGAACCATAGATCAAGAGAGGGAGCAAGAGGTTGAGGGTGAGAGCAAGAGGAGAGCTCAAGAACAAGAGAGAGAATGAGCAAGAAAGAATGAGCAACTCTTTTGTCTTTCACCCTCTCATAATCCAAAATGATCATAACTCATCATATCAAAAAAGTCTTATGTGATGGTTTGAAGCAACCATAACCTTATCATGTCATGCACTCATTTTACTCAAATGAGCAAGCAAGTAAAAGTCTTTGGCATGAAATGATAACCATGGTTATCATGATGGTCAACTAGTCAAGCCTAGTCAACCGGTCAACAAGTCAACAAAAGTCAACAAGTCAACAAAGTCAACAAGTCAACAAAAGTCAACAAGTCAACAATCATATCACCATAATACTTAATTAATATAGTAGTTAATCACATATCATATTCTCATTAGGGTTGGGCATAAAGTCAAATAGTCAACGGTCAACAGTCAACAACCCTAATGAGAATCCGCCGCCTCTGCCTCCCTGTCAACTGTGCATACACACCCGCATCCGCGTTCCGAGGAACACGAATGCAAACTGGATAAATCCAATCCCATAAGGTACACTAGGATCTGGCTTAAACCAAAGCCCGCTAGTGTAAACTGTCCGGACACTGTACGTGCACAACTGCACGGATGTGACCGAACCCTGTCGCAAAACCATGCGACCTGTCGCAATACCATGCGACCTCTACTCTTTTGCCTAAAGACGAAAAGCTTTCTGTGTGGGACTCTAAAGACTCGACACTACGCTGGCAGTGGGTTTAACCACAGACCGCAAGCGGCACTAGCTGTGCGTAACGGTCCCCAGGTAATGCCGACAAGAAGACCGACGAGGCGAAACCCATCTGAACTCCTACTGAGCCTGAGTGTGACATTCTCCGTACAGTCCGGTCTGTTCGTCTGATACATCGTATGGCGGGCCTAGGGGGCGGTAAACGTCAGTCCCCCAATAGCGGTACAAGTCGTGCCGGAGCGAAGCCCAAAACACCCTGAGATAACACTGGAAACCTACCAGTATATCTCGTTTGCCCTGGCCAGGGACTACTCGTGTAATGGCTCTCCTAGACACAGCGCGATGTCAACCCCCAATACCGGGAGAAACGAATCCTGTCTAACCGTCACTGCCTCCAAGTGCTTCGGGACTGCACCCAACCACTACCTGTTTGCACGACTCCTTTGAGCCGTGGTAGGGTAGTGATCAAAGTACAGTGGGAACACACTTGAGGCGAAGTGATAGTGTCAAGTCAGCGGACTAAGCTGTACTCATGTCACCTGGGAACTGATAACTGACGATAGGTATAATACCAACTAGTCAGTTCCCGACGAGTCCTGTCCAGTGTACCCGTAACCTAACGAGCACCCGCATACTATCTCAAGTACGACGTACTGACGGCTGTGGGACAGACCGTCTCCCACACTGGGATGAGAAGCGCATGCGCTGGTCTACTCCGGAGTATCGATACCCTGTCTCGATAGTCCTGCGACCAGGGACCTGCATAAGGATGTGCTTATAGATTACCCAGCCCCACTAGTGTGACGGCCATCACATCGCTGGTAATCAAGCAAAGATCCTAAGGGCTCTACTAATGTGTATAGGCGATATACAAAAATAAACACATGTACACATTGAAGCAGAAACAAACCAAGTAGCATACTACTATTTTGAGCAAGATTGTATATACAAGGTGAATATCCCAAGCATCCATTAAGTAATATACAAACTAGTATGATACAGTAATGGCCTCTAGGGCATATACACTAACAATCTCCCACTTGCACTAAGACCATGTACTGGCGTATCGAAGACCTATCATCTCGATCAGCCGCTCGAACTGAGTCTGGGGCAGGGCCTTGGTGAATGGATCAGCAGTGTTATCTTCTGAAGCGACTCTCCGAACCTCGATCTCCTGGCGATCTACGATCTCCCTGATCAGGTGATACCGCCTCAAGATGTGCCTGGATTTCTGATGGGACCTTGGTTCCTTCGCTAAAGCTATAGCCCCGTTGTTGTCGCAATACAGAGGTATTGGATCAACAATGGACGGAACCACCTGAAGTTCTTTCAAGAACTTCCTCATCCAGACAGCTTCTTTTGCGGCATCAGATGCAGCGATGTATTCCGCTTCCATCGTCGAGTCTGCAACGGTTTCTTGTTTGGAACTCTTCCAACATACCGCCCCTCCATTGAGGGTAAAGACAAAACCCGACATGGACTTGGAATCATCCTTGTCACTCTGGAAGCTGGAGTCAGCAAAGGCCTCGATCTGGAGGTCTTTTCCGCCATACACCAAGAACATCTCCTTAGTCCTTCTCAGGTACTTGAGAATGTTCTTTACCGCTATCCAGTGTTTCTCCCCAGGGTTTGACTGATACCGGCTTACCACACTCAGTGCATAAGCTACATCCGGTCTGGTACACAACATCGCATACATTATGGAGCCTACCGCAGAAGCGTAGGGTATAATAGACATGCGATCCCTCTCCAAATCAGTCTTGGGAGACATCTCTTTAGAGAGGGTGATCCCGTGACAAGCCGGTAGGTTACCGCGCTTGGAATCTTCCATACTGAATCTCTTCAGTATGGTGTCGATGTACCTGGACTGTGAAAGTCCTAATATCCTCTTGGATCTGTCACGGTAGATCCGGATACCCAGAATATACGAGGCATCACCCAGGTCTTTCATGGAGAACCTGTGTGACAAGAACCCTTTGACAGATTGTAGCATAGGAATGTCATTTCCTATTAAGAGAATGTCATCCACGTATAAAACGAGGAATACTACAGTTCTCGCTATAAATCTACTATAGATGCATGGTTCATCTGGATTTTTGATAAAGCCAAATTCTTTGACCGTCTCATCAAAGCAGATGTTCCAACTCCGCGATGCCTGCTTTAGTCCATAGATGGACTTAAGCAACTTGCACACCTTTCCGCTGCTCCCACTCTGAATGAAACCCTCTGGCTGGTCCATATAGACACACTCCTCTAAATTTCCATTTAGAAAAGCGGTCTTTACGTCCATTTGCCAGATCTCATAATCGTGGAAGGCAGCAATGGCAAGAAGGATCCGAATGGATTTCAGCATGGCTACTGGAGAAAAGGTTTCGTCATAGTCCAAGCCAGGTCTTTGACGGAAACCCTTTGCTACCAGCCTAGCTTTATAGGTCTCAACCTGTCCATCTACACCAATCTTCCTTTTGAAGATCCACTTGCATCCTACGGGTTTTACCCCGTCTGGAGCAATGTCCAACGTCCATACCTTGTTGGTGTACATGGACTCCATTTCGGTCCGCATTGCATCCAGCCATTTCACTGAGTCAACGCTCTGAATGGCCTGCTGGAAGCTAGTAGGCTCATCATAATCTATGATGCAATCCTCTCTATCCCCGTCTATAAGAAAACCGTAGTATCTCTCGGGCGGATGAGTCTGCCTACTACTCCTGCGGAGCGGCGTATGAATGTCCTGTTCTGTTGAACCCTCTGGTTCCACTAATCTTTCAGTAACAGTCTGTGGTTCTGGAAATTCTTCCAGTTCTATTGTGTTCCCACTTATCTGGGTTTCCAAAAACTCAGTTTCCAAGAAGCGGGCATGCTGAGAAACAAAGACCTTTTGCTCCTCAGCGGAATAGAAAAGATACCCCCTGGAGTTCCTTGGGTATCCCACAAACTTACACTGTACTGAACGTGCCTCAAGTTTGTCCGCATGCTGCTTTTTTACAAAAGCTGGACATCCCCATACCTTAAGATACTTAAGACAGGGTTTCTTCCCAGTCCACATCTCATATTGGGTGGTAGGCACAGTCTTGGTGGGAGCCTTGTTCAAGAGATACGCAGCTGCTTCTAGTGCATATCCCCAGAATGATCGCGGTAACTCAGCGTTACTCATCATGGACCGAACCATATCCAATAGGGTTCGGTTCCGTCTCTCCGATACACCGTTATGTTGCGGAGTGTATGGAGGAGTAAGCTGAGAGAGAATACCATTCTCTTTTAAGTAATTCAGGAATTCGGCACTTAAGTATTCTCCACCTCGATCCGATCTTAGAATCTTAATACTTTTGCCGGTCTGTTTCTCTACTTCATTCTTATACTCCTGGAATTTTCCAAAGGCCTCGGACTTATGTTTCATTAAGAAGACATAACCGTACCTTGAGAAGTCATCCGTAAAAGTAATGAAGTAAGAATGTCCGCTTCGGGCATGTGTAGACATTGGACCGCACACGTCACTGTGTACGAGTCCCAAGAGCTCGCTCGCTCTTACTCCTTGTCCAGTAAACGGAGTCTTTGTCATCTTTCCTTTGAGACAAGATTGACAAGTGGCATACGATTGATATTCGAACGCATTCAAATATCCTTCTGTATGTAACTTAGTCAACCTTCTCTCATTGATGTGACCCAATCTACAATGCCATAAGAAAGTCTGATTTAGTTCTGGAGACTTTCTTTTGTGTGTATTCTGGACGTTGAAAATCTGTGGTTGGTTTAACACGTATATACCATTACTCAATGTACCTGACCCAATCAAAACTTGATTAAGGTGAATGTTTACAACATTACTTACAAACGCAAATTCATAACCTTCTTTAGAAACTAAAGATACAGAAATGATATTACAAGTTGCGTTGGGTACAAAAAAGCAATTACGCAAAACCAAAACATGTACATCTGACATTCCCAGGTGATAGTCCCCCACGGCTTTAGCATCCATGCTAGCTCCGTTCGCAACTCTGAGGGTCATGTCACCTGCTTTCAAAACACTACGGTTTCTCAACGCCTGCAAAGAATTACAGATATGAGATCCTGATCCGGTATCCAATACCCAGGAAGTAGAGTTTATTGAAAGACAGTTTTCAATAACATACACACCTGAAGCTGAAGCTGCAACCTGCTTCAATTCCTGTGTTCTGGCCTTCCAGGCCCTGCAATCATTCTTCCAGTGTCCTTTCTTATGACAATAGAAGCATTCTTCCTTATCCACAAGCTTCCCCGCTTTCTTTGTTGCTTTAGCTTTTCCCTTCGTATCCACTTTACTAACACCGCCCCTTGGTTTGGCGGGGGCCTTCTTCTTCTTTCCCTTGGCTTTCGCCTTGGACCTAGAAGAAGATGATCCTCCTATAAACAAAGTGGATGTATCCCTACCTTTCTGTAGGGTGCCCTCTGCGCTCCTCAGCATGTTGAGGAGCTCTGAAAGTTCAACCTCTTTTTCTTGTAGGTTGAAGTTCAGTATGAACTGGGCGTAAGTGGAAGGAAGGGACTGGAGAACTATATCCGTATATAGCTCACTCTCTAATGTGATCCCTAGGTCAGCGAGCTCCTCAATGTAGCCGATCATCTTTAGCACGTGCTCGGCTACTGATGATCCGACGGCCATTCTTGTCGAAAATAACTTTTTCGACGCTTCGTATCTTGCGATACGTGATTGCTCTCCATACAGTTCTTTTGTATGGAGCAATATGGACTCCATGTCCATATTCTCATGCCTCCTCTGATGTTCGTTGTCCATCGAGGCAAGCAGGAGGCACTTGGCCTTCGCGCTATCAATCTCCCAAGTCTTGCGGATTTCCTTATCCGCGACACTGGAAGTTGGACCAGGGACAGGGGGAGCTTTGGTGGTAAGAAGATACCCCAGCTTGTCATAAGTGATTGCTATCTTGACATTCCTGAGCCAATCTTTGTAGTTTGGCCCTGTCAGTTTGTTTTTATCTAGGAGTAACTTAAGTCCAGTCATGTTGATTGGTCGCTGCAATTAGGAGAGAGAAGAAGAAACACTCAGCATGATGCTCTTGCAAGTTTAGAGTGGTTTATAGTTTGTCTAAACAGGATGGCTCCCACTGTTTTTCGAATCCCTCCTCAAACCATAAAAGAAGAATTAGTCGGGATCAATCCCACCGTACAATACTTGCTTAACCGTTCAGCCAGGCCGGTGTCGGTACTTCGAGGGAGGTTTTCCAACGCTTTCGCGAAGTTCCTTAATTAGAGAACCTCTTTTCCCTGGGGGCGTAGCCCCGCTAACACCTTTCTAGGCACCTACTAGGTTTATAGCATTGATCGTTAAGTGAGAAATTTCCCGAGGAGTAGCATATACTCACAGTAGGATCGGGATCCAAATATCATCGCGTGACGAAACTGAAGGAATCCTACCAGAATCATCACACTCCAAATGGTATGCAAATCTAGCAAGTTTCAGTACTTATGAAACTCCCGATGTGGATTTTTGCCCCATGCTCTTATGACCTTGACGAAGGTCAACAAATCATAAGTCACATGTCAAGTTCTGCCCGTCATTATCCAGGTTAATTTGAATCCACCCGTATATACCCTTGACGAAGGTCAACAAGGTAATGCGAATGTCCCAAACCAACGCATCTATCTATGCTACATATGAATACCCAATAGCTACCAATCACTATGCCTTGACGAAGGTCAACAAACACAGCTTGAATACTATTGAATATTCATACGAAACGACGGAGGGCTACGAATGGTTTTGGCAAAACCGTGAACGTAGTGAACTTGATTTGTTCGATGGAACGAGATAGCTTTTAAAAAGGAGTGGCTCAAGCTCCGCATTTAAAAGTTGTTTTTGAAAAGAACCGAGTGGTTTTTCGAAAGTGTTCCAACGACTTTAACTTGGTTTATTATCTTGCATTAGTTCTTTTAATGCGTGATATTCTTGCATTAGTCCTTTTAATGCGTCCCATCATTTAATCCTACCATTGCAGAAAACAACCAAAATATGACGTACGCTTATGCCATTCGCATTCGCCACTGGGCCCCGTCATTACCCGTTAGGTTACTTAACTAACGACAGAGCGGGGGCTGGGCTAGCGCGTCTGTAAAACATAAGCAACGCCTAAATAATATCATATATAGATATACTGCAATGATAAACATTTCAGATCACAGATAAATACATTGGATATACTAGGAATCTGTAATTTGTACGAGCCTGTAACAAAAACAGATTACACGGTCGCGGTGAATAGCCAATACCCCACCCAAGACCCCTACGGGTGCGGCAAACTACCCGCCAAGTACCCGAAGCGTAGCAACCTCCCTCATCTCCATGAGTAGGCCACTCGACACTTCGGCATACCCGGTAGTTTGTGCACCCCTCCATGGGTCTATCCTAGGAGCAAAAATAGTAAAAAGAAATTATACAATGACGGCTACAACCCCGACCCGGTTGTGCGGCCATACAAATAATTATTACATCAATTTACAAATTTACATGAATTGCAAGAAAAGAAAACTCTCGTCTCACAACCCCCGGCTATTCACCCGCGACAATCCAACATATTTATATACACATTCCAGCACATTACAGATCATGTATAACCCCGACCAATCGACTTATAGCGATTAGCCGACGTTCAATACATGCAAACATCACAGATATAACCATCATAGTCAAAGTGCAGTGAAGTTCGGAAAAAAATACGGAATTATAGGACCCCAAAAGGAAATTTCTTTTCTGGAAAATCTGGGCACATATAATATATTTCAAAAATCCCAAAACCAACACAGACACATACTGCACGAAAAACGATGCAGAGAAGACGACAAACCGCTGCGCTTCCGCGGCACATGCCTACCTCGTGCGGCGGAAGCGCGGCGGTTTGAGCGAAACAGTGGACCGTTTTTCATGGGAGTTCACACAAAACCCTGAGCCGAATTTAGGAGTATAAAGTTTTTCATTTTGACCAGAAAAAATTTCAACAGAAACTCAGGTTTTGTAAAAGTTAGGTTTTTGGATTTTTTTCGGTTCCGAACTTCGTTACACTTTACTACCAAGCTAGTTTAAGTTTAGTTAGGCTCTGATACCACTGTAAGTCCACGTTGCGACCCCCGGTTCTTACGGGGAGGCGGAAACGGTATAAAAATCAAATTTTTAGCGCAAGGGGCAACATGGACTAAGCAAAGTCGGGATCTTTGACTAAACTAAAACTAGCATACTTAGCTAAAGAGAGTTAGCTACTCGGATGGAGATGGTTATACCTTGCTTGTCTTGAACTCCTTCGTCTTCAAAGCTCCGATGGTGGTCCAATGGCTTCTTCTCGTCGTCTCCGTACGCCGAAGATAGATCCACCTGAAAGCTCCAACCTTTAGCTCCTTCTTCGTTCTTTGAAGAAACTAGTTCACTTGGTTTGCTAAACCTAGTGAACTAGAATGAGTAGAGAGGAAATAGAATGGGATTTTATCTATGGTTCTTGATTCTCAACTCATAAGACAAGAGAACCATAGATCAAGAGAGGGAGCAAGAGGTTGAGGGTGAGAGCAAGAGGAGAGCTCAAGAACAAGAGAGAGAATGAGCAAGAAAGAATGAGCAACTCTTTTGTCTTTCACCCTCTCATAATCCAAAGTGATCATAACTCATCATATCAAAAAAGTCTTATGTGATGGTTTGAAGCAACCATAACCTTATCATGTCATGCACTCATTTTACTCAAATGAGCAAGCAAGTAAAAGTCTTTGGCATGAAATGATAACCATGGTTATCATGATGGTCAACTAGTCAAGCCTAGTCAACCGGTCAACAAGTCAACAAAAGTCAACAAGTCAACAAAGTCAACAAGTCAACAAAAGTCAACAAGTCAACAACCATATCACCATAATACTTAATTAATATAGTAGTTAATCACATATCATATTCTCATTAGGGTTGAGCATAAAGTCAAATAGTCAACGGTCAACAGTCAACAACCCTAATGAGAATCCGCCGCCTCTGCCTCCCTGTCAACTGTGCATACACACCCGCATCCGCGTTCCGAGGAACACGAATGCAAACTGGATAAATCCAATCCCATAAGGTACACTAGGATCTGGCTTAAACCAAAGCTCGCTAGTGTAAACTGTCCGGATACTGTACGTGCACAAGTGCACGGATGTGACCGAACCCTGTCGCAAAACCATGCGACCTGTCGCAATACCATGCGACCTCTACTCTTTTGCCTAAATGCGAAAAGCTTTCTGTGTGGGACTCTAAAGACTCGACACTACGCTGGCAGTGGATTTAACCACAGACCGCAAGCGGCACTAGCTGTGCGTAACGGTCCCCAGGTAATGCCGACAAGAAGACCGACGAGGCGAAACCCATATGAACTCCTACTGAGCCTGAGTGTGACATTCTCCGTACAGTCTGGTCTGTTCGTCTGATACATCGCATGGCGGGCCTAGGGGGCGGTAAACGTCAGTCCCCCAATAGCGGTACAAGTCGTGCCGGAGCGAAGCCCAAAACACCCTGAGATAACACTGGAAACCTACCAGTATATCTCGTTTGCCCTGGCCAGGGACTACTCGTGTAATGGCTCTCCTAGACACAGCGCGATGTCAACCCCCAATACCGGGAGAGACGAATCCTGTCTAACCGTCACTGCCTCCAAGTGCTTCGGGACTGCACCCAACCACTACCTGTTTGCACGACTCCTTTGAGCCGTGGTAGGGTAGTGATCAAAGTACAGTGGGAACACACTTGAGGCGAAGTGATAGTGTCAAGTCAGCGGACTAAGTTGTACTCATGTCACCTGGGAACTGATAACTGACGATAGGTATAATACCAACTAGTCAGTTCCCGACGAGTCCTGTCCAGTGTACCCGTAACCTAACGAGCACCCGCATACTATCTCAAGTACGACGTACTGACGGCTGTGGGACAGACCGTCTCCCACACTGGGATGAGAAGCGCATGCGCTGGTCTACTCCGGAGTATCGATGCCCTGTCTCGATAGTCCTGCGACCAGGGACCTGCATAAGGATGTGCTTATAGATTACCCAGCCCCACTAGTGTGACGGCCATCACATCGCTGGTAATCAAGCAAAGATCCTAAGGGCTCTACTAATGTGTATAGGCGATATACAAAAATAAACACATGTACACATTGAAGCAGAAACAAACCAAGTAGCATACTACTATTTTGAGCAAGATTGTATATACAAGGTGAATATCCCAAGCATCCATTAAGTAATATACAAACTAGTATGATACACTAATGGCCTCTAGGGCATATACACTAACAATTTAGTGAATATTATGGCCATTAGTTTTGTTTAAATATCAAGTTTTGAAGTAAAACGGTTAATTCCGCTTTCTAGGTTTTTTCGAAATAGAACGATTTGATTGATTTTAAGGTTTGGATGATTGAAACCCTATTCTATATTATACTTAGTAAGTTTTGGAATTACGATTTGTATGTTTGGGTTTTTATCGAACAATCGGCATTTTTACGCTGATGTCGAGGGTTATTTGGTTATTTTGCATGAGCGGGTCATGGGTTTTATCCTATGCGCGTTTCGTACGTCGTGTTGGTTTTATCCGCAATTCGGTTTACGATATACATATATGTTTGCATATAGGTACCCCTCATGTGGACTTCGGATGATAAAGAAGAGAATGGCAGCATCAACTTTAGCAGATAAGGACCAGGTGAGTGGATGTATATCTACGGGGGAAGTCGGATGGATGGCGTTTAGCACCCCCGCAAATGTAGAATAAGGATATTACATACTGTTATAAGGAAGTCGGACGTGACCTTAGATTCTTGGCGAGTAGCGTACCATTGAAGACGTTAGGTTGGATTAGACTGATCTAGAAAGATTTAACCAGAGGATGTTTGCCCTAGAGGGAATTCGTAGGTTTCATGTAGACACACACACACACGCACATACTCTTGACTTGGTGTATATGTATGTATGTATGTGTGTGTGTGTGTGTGTGTGTGTGTGTGTGTGAATGTGTGTAGGTTTCTATATTTGTGTGTGTGTGTGTGTATGTACACGTGATATGAGGATGTTATATGATATCTGGGGAGGAGTCGGTGTGACTGGGCATGATGTCATGAGTTAAAGATATACGATCGAGTATGATATAAGATGTACTATGATATTAGCGGATCGTTGGGAAATGTAAAAATGGATATTTATACATAAACGATAATAGGTGATGATGACATTGAAATGTACGGGACTCTAGAATAGAACCCGGATTGTAATATGTGACTTAATCACGATATGATATATGTGACATGATATTTCTGAGGATCATTTGACAATGTATATTTATACAGACGATGATATATGTTTGATGATATTGGGATGTATGCGATTATAGCACAGTACCCTTGATCATGATATTGTTTGATGATGATACTATACGAATGATGATGTACATATGTGATAGTTGACCCGTACCCCGATTTTGGGAAGCCGTACGATAGATTTACCGTACGAGGCATAGATGTGATGATTGATCCGCACTCTTGACTCGAGGAAGTCGTACTATGTACGTGACGCTATTGAGGCTGGATTGCCGACTACTAGAGATATCGACTCAGACTAGGAGAATTCTTCTTACCTTTCGACTAGTGTCTTTAGTTAGTTGCTTAGTTGGTTAGGTAGATCTTAGTTTAGGCTCGAGTCATACTTATTTTTAAAACTATCGGATCATGCTTTTTTTCAAACAACAAGCTGTATGACTCGTAATTAGTATGTATTCTCTAGTTGTGCGTTTACTACACATTCACTGTTATATTCATGTTGTATTCATCGCATTGTATGTTCACACATATGTTTCTCTAATTAATATGAAACTCTGCCTGTTAGGACACAAGCACTATTACCGATGATGCGCATGTTCCACGTACACTCATTTGCCGGCTCACATACATCATCATCGGTAATTATCATGTCGCGTACACTTTAGAACATATTATCTTTTTATTAATATAATCAGCTAAATGCTAGTCCAATATAATATTATGTGATTACTCTCATGTGCTAATTTAGACATTGCATTTATTACATAAAGATTTCATGCATTCACATTTTCATATTATCATGCAGTATTGTAGGGCTTTTGCCGATACTCATTATTACTTACTCATGATTTTGGGATTTTGGATTTCTATGAGATTTCTGGATTTTGGGGGAAAACCGCAAGAATATATATAAAAACTTCTCTCTCTCCCCCTCTCATTTTAAAATACAAGTTGCGGTTTCCTCGTGATGTATGTGTCATCCACCATGAGATTTCATATTTTCTGTTGGATTTTGTAATAACCCTAAATTTCCTATACAAAATTTTTTCAAATATTTTTTCAAAAATCCACAAAGGGATATTTTAACCTGAGCATAAGAGATAGGTAATAATTTTGTTTTTAATTACAAGCTACAAGAATGTAATAACTTCATTTTTAGTGTACAAGAAATTACTTTAAAATTTAATGTATACTTAGAGTATTTACTCTTGCTGCTATCATTTTAAGTAATTAAATAACACAATAATTACAAGAAAGAGCTTGTAGCTCATTGGTAATACCTTGCAATTCTGAACCAAGCCACCAGAGTTCAAATCCCATGCCCCACATTACTTTTAGATTATTTTTCTTTTAAAATTCTTAGAAGCCCAACAGTCCACAGGCCATAACTCCCAAAAGTTGAACGGAACCCTAAAAAGTGAGTATACCATGAGCTACGTCAGGCGAACCCACGCCCGAAGACCACCGGACTCGGTCGGGATCGGCCGAGTCGGCCGGCGGACCGGCCGACTCGGCCGGCGCCTCCAGCCGGACTCGGCCGGACGGCGAAGTCCCCAACACGAAAGTTTCGCCTTTTTGCATTCCATAACCCTCTGTTTACTCCATTTTGATGGATCGGTTCCCTAATGTTAAATACATCCTATTTAATACAAATTTTAATGATTTTTCTTTAATTTTTACAATTTTTTTTTAATATAAACCCTTCACCTACCCTACCCTAGCCTACCCTATAAATAAACCCCTACCCTCTACCCTCTCATCCCAAAACACTAGGTTTACTCTCTCGAAATTTCCGCAAGAAGGGTGTGCTTTGAAACCGAGTTCACGGCGAAGCGCTGACGGATTTCCGGCGACGTTTTTTTGAAACAACCGGCGACGAAACAACACCTCGGCCACTCCCCTAGTTCCCCTATACTCTTTAGTATAGATCGAAACCCGTAAGCCCCGTTCTTTTCTTCTTTTTACTTCTCAAAAATACGGAATTACGAAACCCGACAGAAATCAGAACAAACCGATTTCCGATTCGGTTTTCTATAAAATCTCACTTGTCACTAATTCCATTATACCTAAACTTATCTATGTTGACTATTAATCATATAACAATTAATTTGGACAAAGTTTCTCACATGAAATGATAGCTTTTACAATATCGTATTCTTTTTCACATTAATACCATAATGTTTATTTTCTTCTTCTAATCAATTCAATCATTCCTAAACATCTTCATCTTGACCATTAAACTTGTAAAAATCAATTTGAATAAGTTTTCACACATGAAATGATAACCTTTTCAATTTACCGTATTTTTTCACTTTAATACCATGAAGTTTCAATTTCACATTTAACCCCTTAACCTTAATATACATTTAAAATAGAGCACGAGGTAATGACCTACCTCCATACACACGCAAATACAACCCTAAAATGATATCATCAAAACTTAGAAAACGATAAAACGAAATTTTCATTAAAATACCATAATATTCATAAAACCATTCTTAAAGGTTTTAGATTTGTTACACTTTCAAGTAAATACTTCTTACTAGGAAAATATGATAAGTT
The DNA here is from genome assembly GCA_030015575.1 of Agapanthus africanus. Lineage (NCBI taxonomy): Eukaryota > Viridiplantae > Streptophyta > Magnoliopsida > Asparagales > Amaryllidaceae > Agapanthus > Agapanthus africanus. The sequence goes on along the minus strand of CM057343.1, from coordinate 106,298,925 downwards.
GTGGACATCGATCGTTTATCTAAACCTGATTTTGTGGTGTCTAGGCTAGACAAGTGAGCTTAGGTAACTTTAAAAGGCCCGCCTCACGATTCGTGAGCGGATCCCTCCCTCCTCACTTGTACTTACCTGGCCACAGCTGGTGGTGAAGAGGCGATTTGAGGCTTCTAACGACTTGTCGTTTAGACCATTTAGAAATAGGCTAGTTGACTTAGGAAACCCTAAAATCTAAAATACGGAAATTACACTTTACAAATAAATACATTTTACTTTATAAAACCATTTTCTAAAAGATTAGTATTTTACAATCTTTGCAAAGCGCCGCTACAACCCACCTTTGGGGAACCCGTTAGGTATAGTACGGTTTATCGTGCACCCTCGGGCTTAGTAGTGCGAGATTCAGACCTCCGCAAGGAGCATTCAGTCTCGAAAGGTTTAAAATACGACATCTTAAGAAAATGAGATTTTTGGAATATAAAATATTTAATAAAATTATTTTTGTACAAACATATGTATATTTATCATTTAAATACCTAATTTATTATAATATAAATTTTCCACTTTTTCTAAAACTCACAAAGAATATATTTTACACTAAAATACCATGAAATTCAAATAAACAATATTACAACTAGGATATTCTCACTAGAAATGTCACAATATAAAATCCACTCTCAGTACAACTTTAAAGACGAGTAATAAATACTTGAGGTGTATTTTGAAAAGTATATAAAAGTATATTTACATAAAACCCCCTCAAGTTTATAAATTACCCTAAGGACCCTAGCAGTTATAAGACTTCGTTTCACATATCTGATTGTCTGACTCGGGTTTGAGTCTGATTAATCTGACTCGAATAATATTCAAGTCAATCCATAATCTACAAGTTTCCAATTCAATTTGAACACATGAATCCATGAATACAATTATCAGTTTATACATTTTGGTTGAACCGAACCATGGATATATTCCTTTTACATGATTCTCAGTATTCCATTTACATGACTCTACGGTTATAACCGTTTCCTGATATCATGGTTTCGGTCAGTCAGTCAATCAATCATGCAATCAATACAATTTTACAAGATAACAATACAAACAAGACATCGCGGGGTTTAAGGGGTAGATTGGTACGGAAGATGTTAAAAGCGGCACGAGACTGTAAGACTTAATACACCTAACATGAATCCAATTGCTGTTGTACCGTGGCATAAACGATTTCTTGTACTAAACGTGCCTCTGGTCTCTGGCATATAGAGACTCCTCTCGTATACACTGGCATTCTTCTGTACCAAGCTACAAACAACAGCGTTAACACTAAATACAACAATATAATAATATAATACAACTGTAAAAGCTACACTCTCTCTCTCTCTCTCTCTCTTACTCTCTATCTATTTCTCCTTTATCTTTGGGACTTACCGAGCGACCTGTTCACTGACGACATTCTATTTCTTTCTTCTTTGAATGTCGTCAGGTAGTTTGGACCTGGCGGAGATCGAGCCATCTCAAGAAGACTTGGAGTAGTTTGCCGAAGATCCAGCACTTTAGTTCATTGTACACTTTTCCTTTCTGTAATTTTCATTTCCTGTCATGCCACTGTTTAGGCATCTTTTTATTTCAGTTGTATTTCCTTTCATGTATTGTACAAAGAATGTTAATAAATAAAAGTTGCTGTTCTTTTTATTTCTTATCTCTTGTGTACTTATTTTATATTGCTTAGATACGCTTAGCGTATGTACTTCTGAGTATTGGATCAGATGTAAACCCTAGGGTTTCTCCTATCTATAAATAAGAAAGCCTGCAGCTCTTTTGGGGCATGCCTCTTTTTAATTCTAGATTAAATTTCAATTCCTTTGTAATCGTCAAGAGTGTTGGAGATAATGCCCTCAAAGTCAATTATTGGATCGCAGGTACATGATTGCAATGATTGAGGCAGGACCTATACCGATATGACAGACTTGCTCGAGATGATAGTATGCTATCTGGTTTGTCTTTATCATCGTATGCATGCTTTAGTTCACTATTGCATGTTGATAGAGCCCATAGGATTCTTGCTTGACTGCCAGCAGTATGATGGCGATCATATACGTGGGAGCTGGGGTCTATAAGCACATCCTTAAAGTGTCCCTAGTCGTGGGAGTTTCAAGACAGGGTATCGATACTCCAAAGTAGACTAGTGTATACAGTCGAAACCCCGACGAGGGGCGATGGCCGGTCTCACAAGCTATTGGTGTCAGTAGGATCACCTAAGATGTATACAGGTGCTCATTAGGTTATGAGTACACCGGACAGGACTTGCCAGGAATATGCTAGTTGGTATTATACTGTAACATTTCAGAAATCGTTTTGCGAATTTTCCCGTTTTAGGGCAAAATTGTCGGTATTTTCCGTTTTAACCCGATTTCGATCAAACTTCCGTAGAAACTTACTGGCACCTTTTTTAGCTAAAATAAAGCTTGTGCACGAACTTTAGGGGTATTTGGGAGGTTTTAGTTCAGATAAAAATTTTCCCAAATAAAATATTATTTTAGCCGCTAAATATGCACGTAAATCGGGAAATTTCTTCTAAATGAAAATTTTTGGAAATCATCACTACAATTATTTTTAGAACCTTCTTTTTAAATATCTAGATATTTTTAGTGCAAAAGGTTTTTGAATTAAAAAGGAAAAGAAAATGAAAGAAAAGGTGTCATTTTTGCATTTAATGAAGCAATTAATGAATTAAACTAGAACTTTCTTCTTCTTTTTTGCACAAAACACCCCCCACACCCTCATGGCCGGCCTCTCTCTCCCCCTTGCTGCCATTGTTCTTCCTCACTCATTTTTCATCATTTCTTGCACAAATAAATCATGAAAAATCCAAATAAATTCATAGAAATTCTAATAAAATCCAAAACCTTCATTCTTCTTCACAAAAGTTGCTTGGATCTTCATTCTAGTGAGGATTTTGGAGGCTAAAGTTTGGTTTTATTCTTGATTCAAGTGGTGTTCTTGAAGGTATAAAACCCTAACCCTAATCTCTAATTGTTACTTAATACTGTATGCTAGCTTAATTAGATGTTAGTTTAAGCTTTAAATTTCATGTTTCAAAATTCTAGAAATGGTTTTAGAAATTCAAGTTAAGGTTAAAGCTTAATTTAAGTGTTTAATATTTAATTGAAGTGTTAATTTGTCATTAGAAAAAGTTTAACCTAGTAGAAAATGATAATTATTGTTAATGATCACTTTGTTTAATTATGTAATTTTGCTTACTAGGTTTTTGCTAAAATTTATTTAGCAAGTGTTAAAAATATAGGAATGGTTTAGATAGCTTAGTTAAGCTATTTTAAGGTGTTTGTAATCGCTAGATATGCGTTAGCTTGAAACTAGTGCGAAATATTGCGATAGGTTGCTAACTAGGTTCCGGGGTTTTTCCGACGTGGGTTCGATTGGTCGTCGCGAGGTTATATCTATTGTATTCCTCGTAATTTTTGTGTTGTGTTGCGCGATCGGGACGATCGGGGTCTAGACTTAGTGTTTTGTAGTTTAGCGACCCCAATTAGGGTTTTTGGCCGATATCGTGCGCGATAGATGCGCTAAGCGCGCAGTGTAATTTTCCGGGCGTTTTCATCGCGTTTCGTTGTCTTTTCGTCATGGTAGGATTTTTGCTTATGTGATGTGTTTGTGAAATTTTAGGTTCGCAAGTGGGGACCTCGGACGCTACAACAAGGGAAAACAGGTGGTAGGCTTCACTTAGGCAGGAGCGTTGGTGAGTAGATTTAACATCTACAGGGGAATCGCCCGCATAGCGTTATACGTCTGGGCTAGAGATGTTATTTCTTTCGCATATTCTATGTCATATTTAGAATTGTGCATTTACCCTATTACTTAGATATTTTTGTGCTTGGACTAGTATCCTTAGGACACTGCACATATTATTGACGATTCATGTTGCACGAGCACTGATTGTATGCTACACACACCGTCAATAATTGCCATGTCACGCACAACCCACTTATAGATATGATATTGCTTGGTTAGGGACATTGAGACTTTGATTCATATTTCTTTACGCATTGACTTATAGCATACCTGTATACCTACATGCTTACACATATGCTCTGGCATACTTACATGCTAGTTACCTGTATACTTATAGAGTATTGTACCATTAGTGATAGGTACATGCACACTTTATGACATAGCTACAGATATATCTTGCACACCTATTTCACTTATACCCAGGGGGTATACTACATCATTACTTGTAGGTAGATACATATATCTTGCTATACCTTTATGTTTTCACATACATCTAGTTATAGCTACATGTTTACCTTTACTTGATGTTATTGAGAATTGGATAAAATAGGAACCGCATGATATTTTATATTAACGTGTTGCAGTTAATTAGCGGCTTTCCCTTGATATGCTTTCATTACAGTTTTATGTTGCATATATTATATTCATGGATTTTCGCGTTGAGATATGGATTTTTCATGATATTTTCTGGATTTGGGGACTGTGGGAGTTCATGAAATTATGCATTAATTGAAAAACCCGGTTTCCCTTGATATGATATTTCAGCAGCCACCATGAGATTTATCGGTTCGGATATATATATACCCCATGCGAGGAACGGAAGGGTCCATGTGCGGGTACATGGTGGGGCCCGGAGGTACCCCGGGGCAAGAATCTCAGTGAGGAGATGAGTTAGTGGGGGAACCATACTTTCCGGTGACATTACCAATGACTCGGCGGTAATCATGGGGATACCGTTGGGAGTCATGTACGTATAGATACGTGGAAAGACGAGGGTCAGAGCTAGGCACTCGTGCTTTTCGGATAGCGAGTGATACGTGCCTATCAGGGGGCCAGTCGTGGTGACAGCACCTGATAGATCAACATTTCTGTGTCGATGCTTGACACATTGGTTTCATGATATTTCTTCTTACTCCTTTGTATATATAACAGGGGATTAGGCCGCTGTTATATATGCCCTTACACCAATATTAGTGGAATGGGACACTAATATATATGTATTGACATTAAATTATATACATCATCATATTTATTCATGCAAATATACCTAGAATGTAAAAGACTCATTGACATTGGATTTAGGACATTTGAGAATTCATTTGATATTGATTACAGGATATATGTGAGATCTACTTGATATTGTACATTCGGGGTATACGAGATACACTTGACATTGTACATACGGGATATGTGAGATCTACTTGATGTTGTATATTAAGGTTATGTGAAACTTACATGATATGATAGCCAAATTGGGGGCTGATTTGAGGAAATTGGGATTTGGATTGTCTTGATGGATTCTGATCCTACCACGATGTCAGGATTCCGTGGAAATGACATGTTTCATTCCATACTCTACATTTATTGTTTATGCACTGCTTCATGTATTAGTAGTACCTGTTAGAGTACCTTCCATTACTATTGCATTTACATACCTTTATTCATATCATTTCTTTATGTATTAGTAGTACCGATATAGTACCTTACATGATGCTGCATGCAGATTGTCATATTATTACCGCTTCATGTGTAGTTGTACCTGTTAGTGTACCTTTCATGATTATTGCATTACATATGACTATTCATTGATATTAAATGCTTATGTTAGATTCGTGTTGTACGTGCATACTCGCGATTACCTGTTATTTACTATTCACGAGTTGGCAACTCACCCCCGTTGTGCCACAGTGTTTGCAGGTGTTCCTCAGGATAGTCAGAGGCAGGACTATTTTCATCCATCGTATCATCTTTTGCTGCGGATACCACTTCGCCTGACAGTGTGCAGTTTTGCCCAGGTGGGTTTTGTGATTATCCGATATTGTATTGTATATTCGTTGTATCCATGTACTCTCCATCTACCAGTTTTATGTATGACTTAGTGACTTGGTGTGAGGACGATATTGTATATTATTTTATGACTTGGAGGTTTTTATACAGTTTCCTTTCTATCGTCTTCTATTTCTTCGCTATGGCGTCGTATATCTGTTGTGGTGGTTGTTTTCTGCCTTTTGGCGTGGATTTGCTCCCGTTGGGGATGCTTTACTTTATATTTATGTTGTACCCATTTTGGGGGCTTATTTTACAAAGAAGGTGCTGCCAAAAATTTTAAGAAATAAAAGTGAGATTTTAAAGAATTTGGGTTGTGATTTCAAAGGTTTTGAAAATACTAGTATCACTTTCTTGCTACTTTTGATGGTTTAGATTTCTGGGTTTTGGCATTCTTTTACTGCATTACGTCTGTAGGCGTTGCGTAGTATTAGGGCCGTCATGTGCCAATTTCGGGTCGTGACAAAGTTGGTATCAGAGCGCTAGCTTTTTACCTTACGGAGTGTAGGATGGCCTTGGTATGATGGAGTAGGTAGCTTAAGCAGAGTAACGTAGTGTGTGTATGTCTGCAGCATACTCACGATGCGGTACTCCGCCTAAAGTGACCTAAGTACAAATTGTTTGAAATTCCTTCCTTAATGATTCATATCCTTAGGATTCGATTTTCATGTTCATATCGAATCCTATCTCTATTTATAGCCTTTGCCGCCGACGACTATGGGGACTCAGAGAGGTGCAGCGAGGGCCGAGGTTAGAGTTGACTCGGGTGGGTCAAGGACTGACCAGGATGGCACGCTCGTTGCACAGGTGCAGACGGATCCGCCTTCGACAGATAGTATCGCTAGGCTTGTGGCAGAGATACAGGACATGTGCCAGACGATGAGTTCTTTGGTGGAGACCATTCGAGCGCAGCGATAGGCAGCGATAGGAGCTTGTCACCCCTGTTACCCAGTTGTTCCTTGCGATCAGCACACAGCTTTTCATCACTTACATAGCACCAGTGGATGCAGCCCTAGTTGACGAGACACGTATTCCAGAGACTTCGGGAGTTCCAGAAGCGTGGAGGACTCGTACCGGTGTACCAGCCCAGAGACAGAGGCTTAGTCGTTGAGACAGCTTTCATGACCATTGCGGGAGTAGCAGAGGTTTGGGACGAGGGGATTCGTGTTAGCTAGATCAGCCGTTTGTTGTGTTAACTTCTGTCAGCGATTCTTTTGTTGCGCAACACGTATTTCAGTCGTATGCCAATCGGTTAGGATATTCATCCGTCACTTGGTCCTTCTAGAGATGTTGGATTTGACGTTCTCCTGGGCACGGACTGGTTAGTTGCGTGCTAGGCGTCTATGGACTACCGCGAGGAAACAGTGAGGTTTGTTTTCCCGGCAAGTCAGTTCTTATTGTGCAGGGGGACAGTGGTGCCGCCTCTTACAGCTTTAATTCAGCATGTTTCGCTAGTCGGCATTTGAGGAGAGAATGTCGAGGATTCTTGACGTTCATTCGTGATACCGGAGCCACAGTGGGTTTGTTGGACCGGGTTCCTATCGTACGAGAGTTTCCGACGTCGTTCTAGATGAGCCGACGAAGCTTAGGGAGCTTAAGGATCAGCTGCAGAGTTGTTTGTTGGGGGGTTAGTGCATCTCAGTGTTTCACATTGAGGAGCTCCTATTTCTGTTCGTCAAGGAGGAAGACGGCAATTTAGGTTGTGTATTGATGGATCGCCAATTGAATTGGCTTACGGTGCGGATAGATATCCTTTACCTCGCATTGACGATTTCTTCGATCAGCTCCAGAGTGTGAGACATTTTCTAAGTCTATTCGGGATTAGGTCATCATTGTTGCGGGTTCAGAGTGATGACATTCCGAAGACTGCCTTGTGCTTGCTACGGGCTTTGTGTGTTTTGGTGGTGTCTTCGGACTCACCAATGCCCTAGCAGCATTCATTTATATGATGAACCAGATTTCTTCAGGACATTCCTCGACCAGTTATTGTTGTGTTATTGACGACATTCTGGTCTATTTAATGTGTTTTGAGGAACAGGAGCAACACTTGAGGATTTGTTTTGCAGATACTGGGATAGCACCAGCGGTTTGCTAGATTCTCGGAGTGTTCCTTCAGGCTCGTTTGTGTTGACTCCTAGGTCTTGTAGTTACGGAAGACGGTTTTTCGTATGGTCTCGAGGAAGATCATGTCGTACAGCTTAGGCCCAGGCTTGTGTTCAGACGGAGGTCCACAGATTTTGGGCTTAGCAGGTTTTTACCGCCGTTTCGTGCAGGATTGCTAGTGTAGTGCTACACCGTTGACTGAAATGACCGGGAAGGAGGTTTCTTCTCTTTGGACTGAAGCATGTGTGCGGACTTTTCGGCAGTTGAAGATTCGGTTAACAACTGCATCAGTTCTGTCTTTGCTTTCTGGTTCGGGCGACTTTGTGGTTTAACTGTAATGTTTCGCGAGTGGGGCTCGATTGTGTACTGAGGTGACACTATAGAGTTGTCGCTTTTGCTCTCTACATCTGGAGGAAGTAAGAGCAGGATATCCCACTCATGATTTAGAGATGGCCGCGGTGGTCGTGCGTTGGAGATTTGGAGACACTACTTGTTCGGAGAGTCGTGTCAGATTTTCACGGACCACCAGAGCTTAATATACATCTTCCTGCAGCAGGTGTTGATTGTTGAGACAGTCTTCTGCAGATTTACAGTTCTTGTGCGTTCGTTGAGTACAGCTTGTGCTCGTCTCTACTGAGGGGACAGCTTGCTCATGTCCACGCCCGACCACTTTTCCTTTATCGCTTTCGCGAGTCAGTGCCCGCCGATACTCGTTCGTCAAAGATTCTTGAGCATACTCGGCTGGGTAATGATTCGGAGTCCTTGATTTGTGACAAGAGTGTGCTAAGTTTAGGGACGTGTATGTGTACCTGATACTATTGGGTAGAGAAGCGAAACCCTAGAGCAGGCACATCTATCAACTCTCTGTACTCATTCAAGTTCCACCAACATTGACGTGACTTGTGAGATAGTTACGGGTGGGCATGGATGTAAAGAGAAGTTTCGGATTTCATTTCAAGGTGTCTGTCTTTTTGTGTGTTTTGGTTGAGCATCTGAGACCGGCTGGAAAGTTGCAACCTTTAACCGTTCCGAAGTGGGAATAGGAGCAGATCTCCACGAATTTCGTTATGGTGTCTACCCAGGTTTAGTAAGGGTGTGACTTCATTCGGATGTTTGTTTTCCAGTTATACTCAGGTTGCTCGGTTGTTCTTTGTTAAGTTTGTGCGTTGCATAGAGTTCCTTCATGGGTCGTATCCAATGTGGGCACCCTATCAGCTTGCCGTCTTGGGCAGGAGCTTCAGGAAGCCTTGGGTACTGGTTGAGCTTTAGCTCCGTTTTTCCATCCGTAAGATGATGGTTTTGTGAGAGCGGGCTATACCGACTCTGGAGAATATGCTTGTGCGTACGTATTAATTGTTGTCGGCAGTTGGGATCGTCACTTGCCATTGTTCGGATTCTCCTTCGATAGCTATTATCAGGAGGCACACCAATTGGCAACCTTTAAGTTTTGTTTGTTAGGTAATGTCGATCTCCAGTCTGTTTTTCTGACTCTGTGTAAATAGGATTTTTGGACCCCAGCTACTCTAGAGATTTCGGAGATGATCCAGTTGGTTCAGGTCAGGATGAGAGTAGCCCAGTGCAGACAGAGGTCTTATGCCGACCGTAGTGGTCGCAGACTTGAGTTCGCAGTGGGAGATCATGTATTCCTACGGGATTTTCCGATGAATGACGTGTTGAGTTTTGGGAAGTATCCCAGGATTGTAGGTCCTTTTGAGATCCTCAAGCGAGTTGGTTCCGTTGCCTATATTTTGGCACTTCCGCCCAGATTTTTGAGTATTCACCCAGTATTCCTTGCGTCGATACTTTACAATTACCTTCATGACCTTTCTCACATGATTCGGCACCAGACCATTTGGCTTGGACGCGATCGTTTCGTTCACCGGCAGCCAATTGTGTTAATGGCTCGGCAGGTGGAGAAACTTCGGTAAAGGGTCTTGCCGTCTGTGTGGGTTCTTTAGCGTAACTGTATAGTGAGGTGATCACTTGGCAAGCTGCGAGCGAGATTTAGGAGTTTTGTACTCATCTTCTTGAAGGTACGCTTAGATGAATTTTAATTCGGGGACCGAATTTCTTTAAGGGGGGAAGATTGTAACGTTTTAGAAATCGTTTTGCGAATTTTTCCGTTTTAGGGCAAAATTGTCGGTATTTTCCGTTTTAACCCGATTTCGATCAAACCTCCGTAGAAACTTACCGGCACCTTTTTTAGCTAAAATAAAGCTTGTGCGTGAACTTTAGGGGTATTTGGGAGGTTTTGGTTCAGATAGAATTTTTCCCAAATAAAATATTATTTTAGCCGGTAAAATATGCACGTAAATCGGGAAATTTCTTCTCAATGAAAATTTTTGGAAATCATCACTACAATTATTTTTAGAACCTTCTTTTTAAATATCTAGATATTTTTAGTGCAAAAGGATTTTGAATTAAAAAAGAAAAGAAAATGAAAGAAAAGGTGTCATTTTTGCATTTAATGAAGCAATTAATGAATTAAACTAGAACTTTCTTCTTCTTTTTTGCACAAAACACCCCCCACACCCTCATGGCCGGCCCCTCTCTCTCCCTTGCTGCCCTTGTTCTTCCTCACTCATTTTTCATCATTTTTTGCACAAATAAATCAGGAAAAATCCAAATAAATTCATAGAAATTATAATAAAATCCAAAACCTTCATTCTTCTTAACAAAAGTTGCTTGGATTTTCATTCTAGTGAGAATTTTGGAGGCTAAAGTTTGGTTTTATTCTTGATTCAAGTGGTGTTCTTGAAGGTATAAAACCCTAACCCTAATCTCTAATTGTTACTTTATACTGTATGCTAGCTTAATTAGATGTTAATTTAAGCTTTAAATTTCATGTTTCAAAATTCTAGAAATGGTTTTAGAAATTCAAGTTAAGGTTAAAGCTTAATTTAAGTGTTTAATATTTAATTGAAGTGTTAATTTATGATTAGGAAAAATTTAACCTAGTAGAAAATGCTAATTATTGTTAATGAACACTTTGTTTAATTATACAATTTTGCTTACTAGGTTTTTGCTAAAATTTATTTAGCAAGTGTTAAAAATATAGGAATGGTTTAGATAGCTTAGTTAAGCTATTTTAAGGTGTTTGTAATCGCTAGATATGCGTTAGCTTGAAACTAGTGCGAAATATTGCGATAGGTTGCTTACTAGGTTTCGGGGTTTTTCCGACGTGGGTTCGATTGGTCGTTGCGAGGTTATATCTATTGTATTCCTCGTAATTTTTGTGTTGTGTTGCGTGATTGGGACGATCGGGGTCTAGACTTAGTGTTTTGTAATTTAGCTACCCCAATTAGGATTTTTGGCCGATGTCGTGCGCGATAGATGCGCTAAGCGCGCAGTGTAATTTTCCGGGCGTTTTCATCGCGTTTCGTTGTCTTTTCGTCATGGTAGGTTTTTGCTTATGTGATGTGTTTGTGAAATTTTAGCTTCGCAAGCGGGGACCTCGGACGCTACGACAAGGGAAAACATGTGTTAAGCTTCACTTAGCCAGGAGCGTTGGTGAGTAGATTTAACATCTACAGGGGAATCACCCACATGGCGTTATGCGTCTGGGCTAGAGATGTTATTTCTGTCGCATATTCCGTGTCATATTTAGAATTGCGCATTTACCTTATTACTTAGATATTGTTGTGCTTGGACTAGTATCTTTAGGACACTACACATATTATTAACGATTCATGTTGCACGAGCACTGATTGTATGCTACACACACCGTCAATAATTGTTATGCCACGCACAACCCACTTATAGATATGATATTGCTTGGTTAGGGACATTGAGACTTTGATTCATATTTCTTTATGCATTGACTTATAGCATACCTGTATACCTACATGCTTACACATATGCTCTGACATACTTACATGCTAGTTACCTGTATACTTATAGAGTATTGTACCATTAGTGATCGGTACATGCACACTTTATGACATAGCTACAGGTATACCTTGCACACCTATTTCACTTATATCTAGGGGGTATACTACATTATTACTTGTAGGTAGATACATATATCTTGCTATACCTTTATGTTTTCACATACATCTGGTTATAGCTACATGTTTACCTTTACTTGATGTTATTTAGAATTGGAGAAAATAGGAACCGCATGATATTTTATATTAATTTGTTGCAGTTTGCGCCTTTCCCTTGATATGCTTTCATTACAGTTTTATGTTGCATATATTATATTCATGGATTTTCGCATTGAGATATGGATTTTTCATGATATTTTCTGGATTTGGGGACCGTGGGAGTTCATGAAATTATGCATTAATTGAAAAACCCGATTTCCCTTGATATGATATTTCAGCTGCCACCATGAGATTTATCGGTTCGGATATATATATATACCCCACGCGAGGAACGGAGGGGTCCGTGTGCGGGTACATGGTGGGGCCCGGAGGAACCCCGGGGCAAGAATCTCTGTGAGGAGATGAGTTGGTGGGGGAACCATACTTTCCGGTGACATTACCAATGACTCGGCGGTAATCATGGGGATACCGTTGAGAATCATGTACGTATAGATACGTGGAAAGACGAGGGTCAGAGCTAGGCACTCGTGCTTTTCGGATAGCGTGTGATACGTACCCATCATAGGGCCAGTCGTGGTGACAACACCTGATAGATCAGCATTTCTATGTCGATGCTTGACACATTGGTTTCATGATATTTCTTCTTACTCCTTTGTATATATAACAGGGGATTAGGTCGCTGTTATATATGCCCTTACACCAATATTAGTGGAATGGGACGCTAATATATGTGTATTGACATTAAATTATAAACATCATCATATTTATTCATACAAATATACCTAGAATGTAAAGGACTCATTGACATTGGATTTAGGACATTTGAGAATTCATTTAATATTGATTACAGGATATATGTGAGATCTACTTGATATTGTACATTCGGGGTATACGAGATACACTTGACATTGTACATACGGGATATGTGAGATCTACTTGATGTTGTACATTAAGGTTATGTGAGACTTACTTGATATGATAGCCAAATTGGGGGCTGATTTGAGGAAATTGGGATTTGGATTGTCTTGATGGATTCTGATCCTACCACGATATCAGGATTCCATGGAAATGACATGTTTCATTCCATACTCTATATTTATTGTTTATGCACTGCTTCATGTATTAGTAGTACCTGTTAGAGTACCTTCCATTACTGTTGCATTTACATACCTTTATTCATATCATTTCTTCATGTATTAGTAGTACCGATATAGTACCTTACATGATGCTGCATACAGATTGTCATATTATTACCGCTTCATGTGTAGTTGTACCTGTTAGTGTACCTTTCATGATTATTGCATTACATATGACTATTCATTGATATTAAATGCTTATGTTAGATTCGCGTTGTACGTGCATACTCGCGATTACCTGTATATGTTATTTACTATTCACGAGTTGGCAACTCACCCCCGTTGTGCCACAGTGTTTGCAGGTGTTTCTCAGGATAGTCAGAGGCAGTGCTATTTTCATCCATCGTATCATCTTTTGCTGCGGATACCACTTCGCCTGACAGTGTGCAGTTTTGCCCAGGTGGGTTTTGTGATTATCCGATGTTGTATTGTATATTTGTTGTATCCATGTACTCTCCATCTACCAGTTTTATGTATGACTTAGTGACTTGGTGTGAGGATGATATTGTATATTATTTTGTGACTTGGAGGTTTTTATACAGTTTCCTTTCTATCGTCTTCTATTTCTTCGCTACGGCGTCGTATATCTATTGTGGTGGTTGTTTTCCGCCGTTTGGTGTGGATTTGCTCCCGTTGGGGATGCTTTACTTTATATTTATGTTGTACCCATTTTGGGGGCTTGTTTTACAAAGGAGGTGCTGCCAAAAATTTTAAGAAATAAAAGTGAGATTTTAAAGAATTTGGGTTGTGATTTCAAAGGTTTTGAAAATACTATTATCACTTTCTTGCTTCTTTTGATGGTTTAGATTTCTGGGTTTTGGCTTTCTTTAACTGCGTTACGTCTGTAGGCGTTGCGTAGTATTAGGGCCGTCACGTGCCAATTTCGGGTCGTGACAAAGTTGGTATCAGAGCGCTGGGTTTTTACCTTACGGAGTGTAGGATGACCTTGGTATGATGGAGTAGGTAGCTTAAGCAGAGTAACGTAGTGTGTGTATGTCTGCAGCATACTCACGATGCGGTACTCCGCCTAAAGTGACCTAAGTACAAATTGTTTGAAATTCCTTCCTTGATGATTCTTATCCTTAGGATTCGATTTTCGTGTTCATATCGAATCCTATCTCTATTTATAGCCTTTGCCGCCGATGGCTATGGGGACTCAGTGAGGTGCAGTGAGGGCCGAGGTTAGAGTTGACTCGGGTGGGTCAAGGACTGGCCAGGATGGCACGCTCATTGCACAGGTGCAGACGGATCCGCCTTCGACAGATAGTATCTCTAGGCTTGTGGCAGAGATGCAGGACATGCGCCAGATGATGAGTTCTTTGGTGGAGACCATTCGAGCGCAGCGACAGGAGGTTGTCACCCCTGTTACCCAGTTGTTCCTTGCGATCAGCACACAGCTTTCCGTCACTTACATAGCACCAGTGGATACAGCCCTAGTTGACGAGACACATCTTCCAGAAACTTCGGGAGTTCCAGAACCGTGGAGAACTCATACCGATGTACCAGCCCAGAGACAGAGGCTTAGTCGTCGAGACAGCTTTCGTGACCGTTGCGGGAGTAGCAGTGGTTTGGGACAAGGGGATTCGTGTTAGCTAGATTAGCCGTTTTTTGTGTTAACTTCTGTCAGCGATTCTTTTGTTGGGCGATACGTATTTCAGTCGTATGCCAATCGGTTAGGAGATTCATCCGTCACTTGATCCTTCTAGAGATGTTGGATTTGACGTTCTCCTGGGCACGGATTGGTTAGTTACGTGCTAGGCGTCTGTGGACTACCGCGAGGAAACAGTCAGGTTTGTTTTCTCGGCAAGTCAAGTCTTGTTGTGCAGGGGGACAGTGGTGCCGCCTCTCACAGCTTGAATTCAGTCTGTTTCGCTAGTCGGCATTTGAGGAGAGAATGTCGAGGATTCTTAGCGTTCATTCGTAATACTGGAGCCACAGTAGGTTTGTTGGACCGGGTTCCTATCGTACGAGAGTTTCCGACATCGTTCTAGATGAGCCGACGAAGTTTAGGGAGCTTAAGGATCAGCTGCAGAGTTGTTTGTTGGGGGGTTAGTGCGTCTGAGTGTTTCACATTGAGGAGCTCCTATTTCTGTTCATCAAGGAGGAAGACGGCAGTTTAGGTTGTGTATTGATGGATCGCCAATTGAACCGGCTTACGGTGCGGATAGATATCCTTTACCTCGCATTGACGATTTCTTCGATCAGCTCTAGAGTGTGAGACATTTTCTAAGTTTGTTCGGGATTAGGTCATCCTTGTTGCGGGTTCGGAGTGATGACATTCCGAAGACTGCCTTATGCTTGCTACGGGCTTTGTGTGTTTTGGTGGTGTCGTCGGACTCACCAATGCCCTAGCAGCATTCATTTATATGATGAACCAGATTTCTTCAGGACATTCCTCGACCAGTTATTGTTGTGTTATTGATGACATTCTGGTCTATTTAATGTATTTTGAGGAACAGGAGCAACACTTGAGGATTTGTTTTGCAGATACTGGGAGAGCACCAACGGTTTGCTAGATTCTCGGAGTGTTCCTTCAGGCTTGTTTGTGTTGACTCCTAGGTCTTGTAGTTATGGGAGACGCTTTTTCGTATGGTCCCGAGGAAGATCATGGTCGTACAGCTTAGGCCCAGGCTTGTGTTCGGACGGAGGTCTGCAGATTTTGTGCTTAGCAGGTTTTTACCGCCGTTTCGTCCAGGATTGCTAGTGTAGTGCTGCACCGTTTACTGGAATGACCGGGAAGGAGGTTTCTTTTCTTTGGACTGAGGCATGTGTGCAGACTTTTCCGCAGTTGAAGATTCGGTTAACAACTGCATCAGTTCTTTCTTTGCTTTCTGGTTCGGGCGACTTTATGGTTTAACTGTAATGTTTCGTGAGTGAGGCTCGATTGTGTACTGAGGTGACACTATAGAGTTATCGCTTTTGCTCCCTACATCTGGAGGAAGTAAGAGCAGGATATCCCACTCATGATTTGGAGATGGCCGCGGTGGTCGTGCGTTGGAGATTTGGAGACACTACTTGTTCGGAGAGTCGTGTCAGATTTTCACGGACCACAAGAGCTTAATATACATCTTCCTGCAGCGGGTATTGATTGTTGAGACAGACTTCTGCAGATTTACAGTTCTTGTGCGTTCATTGAGTACAGCTTGTGCTCGCCTCTATTGAGGGGACAGCTTGCTCATGTCCGCGCCCGACCACTTTTCCTTTATCGCTTTCGCGAGTCACTGTCCGCCGATGCTCGTTCGTCAAAGATTCTTGAGCATACTCGGCTGGGTAATGATTCGGAGTCCTTGATTTTTGACAAGGGTGTGCTGAGTTTAGGGACGTGTTTGTATACCTGATACTATTGGGTAGAGACGCGAAATCCTAGAGCAGGCACATCTATCAACTCTCTGTACTCATTCAATTTCCACCAACATTGACGTGACCTGTGAGATAGTTACGGGTGGGCATGGATGTAAAGAAAAGTTTCGGATTTCGTTTCAAGGTGTTTGTCTTGTTGTGTGTTTTAGTTGAGTATCTGAGACCGGCTGGAGAGTTGCAACCTTTAACCGTTCCGAAGTGGGAATGGGGTCAGATCTCCATGAATTTTGTTATGGTGTCTACCCAGGTTTAGTAAGGGTATGACTTCATTCGGATGTTTGTTGTCCGGTTATACTCAGGTTGCTCGGTTGTTCTTTGTTAAGTTTGTGCGTTGCATAGAGTTCCTTCATGGGTCGTATCTAATAAGAGCACCCTATCTGCTTGCCGTCTTGGGCAGGAGCTTCAGGAAGTCTTGGGTACTGGTTGAGCTTTAGCTCCGTTTTTCCATCCGCAGGATGATGGTTTTGTGAGAGCGGGCTATACCTTCTCTGGAGGATATGCTTGTGCGTACGTATTAATTGTTGTCGGCAGTTGGGATCGTCACTTGCCATTGTTCGGATTCTCCTTCGATAGCTGTTATTAGGAGGCACTCCAATTGGCATCCTTTAAGTTTTGTTTGTTAGGTGGTGTCGATCTCCAGTCTGTTTTTCTGACTCTGCGTAAATAGGATTTTTGGACCCCAGCTAGTCTAGAGATTTCGGAGATGATCCAGTTGGTTCAGGTCAGGATGAGAGTAGCCCAGTGCAGACAGAGGTCTTATGCCGACCGTAGTGGTCGCAGACTTGTAGGGTTCCTAGGCACACTCAAGAGGTTCCATAAGGCATCGACCATGCCAAATTCAAATTTTTCCGGTGCCGAAAAACCCTAATGCGATCATTAACTAGAGTTTAAGGCGAAACAACAAGCTACTAAACTGCTTTAGTACTAAGTGAATGGAAATACAACCTTTGTAGATCCGGTCCTCCACTTCCTTAGCTCCATGATGATGTCCCTCCGCTGCGATCATCGGATCCCGGACTCTAGCGATGGTTTCGTCGAAGAAATGATCGGGCTAGGTCGTCGACTTCGATGCCGAAGATGATCTACGTCGAGGCAACTCAAGATCAAGCTCCAACTTCACCAAGTCATGAAACTTGTGAAGAAAAAACCCTATACTACATGGCAAGTGGTAGAGGATGAAGAAATAGGAAGTGGGTTCACTTTGGATTTGGATTTCTCACTTGATTTCATCACTTGACATTTTTGTAGAAAGCTTTTCTTTCTTCATCAAGAAGAAGAAGGAGAAAGAAAATGAAAAATGAATTAATTTAAAAAGAAAATCAAGTGACCCTTATCATATTGCAACCATGGTTAAGTGTAGAGAATAAACTAGGGTTAGGTGAATGGTTAGGGTTAAGGAAAGAAACAAAATGGTCAAGCTTTCAAAACTTCATGAAGCTTCAACAAAATCCAAAGTTAGCCACCATTTTATTTCTTTCTCAAATGAATAAATAAATGAATAAGTAAATAAAGCATATGAAACCCTAACCATTAACTAACCATGGTTTAATTCAAACATACACCCAAGTTTGCATGTATCATCAAACATGATACAAACTTGTGCACAAAAATATATCATATATACAATGTGCACAAACAAGTGAGAAAAACATCTTAAGTGAACCAATATTAGTTAATGTAAAGTAATATATCAAATATATAATTATACATTAAATCATTAAATCAACACTTGATTTAATGATCCGGTCATATCGCATATAACCTACTAATATCCAATGTATCGACTTATCGAATCAATCCTCGATTCGATAACTAGGTTATATCGAATACAACCAATCGATACATTCATCACAAGAATAGAATACGGTATCACATACACGCATTATTCTCGGTCCCGCACATATCTCATATGCGCTCCTATTTCGTTTCGCTTGAGCCAGGAAACCTCTGTGTAGGACTCTAAAGACTCGTCAATACGCCGGCAGCAGGTGATGATCATATCAAACACCCACAAGCCGTAAGTGGTCTGCCAAACGTAACGGCCACCCGGGTATTGAGCGATCAGAAGATCAACGAGCAAGCCCGCTCACACTCCTGTGAATCCAACCAGTAACACTTACCGTACAGTCCGGTCTGTTCGTCTGATATGTCGCATATCTTGCCTAGGGATGGTAAACGTCAGACCTTAATAGCTCGATAAGTCGTGTCGATATGAGGTCTATAACAGTTCGAGAAACTACTGGTAACACTTACCAGTAAATCTCAGCAACCCTGGCCAGGGATTTCCGGTTATAGCCAATCGAACACAGCGCAACATCAACTCCCTATACCGAGAGAGACGAATCCCCTCCTATCGCTCATTGCCTCCATGTGATTCGGGACTGTACCCAAAAACCACCGTTTTGCACGCCCTCTTGGACGTAGTAAGGTGGAAATCAAAGCACAGTGGGAATCACACAAGACTCTATGACGATCTCGGGTCTACAGACTAACCTGTACCAGTGTCACCAGAGAACTGCCATCTGACGTAAGGTATAATACCATCTGGGAGTTCTCGGCGAGTCCGTCCAGTATACCCAGTCTCCACTGAGCACCCGTATATCATCTCTGATGTCAAACACCAATGGATATGGGATCATCCATCGCCCATCTGTATGGGTCGAGAAGGTATACGCTAGTCTACTCTGGTATATCGATGCCCCGTCTCGATACACCCATGACTAGGGACCTTGAAGGATGTACTTATGGACTACCATGTCCCCACTAGTATGATCTGCATCATAGTCCAGGTAGTCAAGTACACATCCAAAGGGCTTTACCAACATGTAACAGAGAGACAATCAGTGTACACGTTAAGATAAAGAGCAACCAGATAGCATACTATCATGTCGAGCAAGAAAGTCCTCCCTATATATGTCCCAGCATCCACTACAATATACATCCTATGTACAATAATGGCCTCTAGGGCATACATATAACTAACAATCTCCCACTTGCACTAGGGCCATCTGTAGCAGTGGTTGCAGTATCTCATACTCAACCATCCCATAATAGTCTCTCTCTGGGAAAAGGCCTTTGTGAGTAGATCCGCCGTGTTATCCTCTGAGTCTGCTCTCCTAACCTCGATCTCCCTGGAGATCAACCATCTCCATGATCAGGCGATACTGCCTTAGAATATGTCTGGATCACTGATGGGACGGACGTTCCTTGGCATAAGCCACAACTCCATTGTCACACAATGGGAGGAACTGAGTTCATCTCATGAACTAATATACACCCAGACAGCCTCTTTGGTAGCATCTTAAGTAGCGATGTATCCAGCCTTAATCGTCTAGTATGCTACGGTATCTAGCTTGGAACTCTTCCAACATACCGTCCCTTTACTGAGGGTAAAGACAATGCCTGTGACTGACATTCAGTCGTCTTTATCATCCTGGAACCTTTCCAGTGATTCTCCCCAGGATCGATTGATACCTTCTCATTACTACTAGTGAGAATCCTAGCATCCAATTACATCTATCTCATGGATGAAAACTCAGGATTTAGGAGGTATCACTTTGATCCTATATGGAGAATCCTTATAATAAGCGGAGATTGACCGAGCGTAGCATAGGAAACTCCTTCCCTATCAAGAGTATGTCATCCACGTACTCTACGAGGATCACTACCATACTCCCTACTATCTTTTTGTATATACAAGGTTCATCTACCATTTTGATGATGTCAAACTGTTTGACTAACTCATCAAAACAGATGTTCCAACTCCGCGATGCCTGCTTCATCACATAAAACATCTTGCACACGTTTCCGCTGCTCCCACTGTTTACGAAGCCCTCTGGCTGTGTACTTATAGACGCTCTCTTCTAAAACACCCTTTTAGAAAAGCAGTCATGACACCCAACCACCAGATATCGTACTCATGGTATCCAACCGTGGCAAGTAGGATCTGGATGGACTTAATTATAGGCCCCAGAAAAGGTTTCATCATTAGCCACAACTGGTCTATGATGCAAACCTTTAACAAGTCTAGCTTTGAAAGTCTCAACTTTTCCATGCACACCAAGTAATCTTCTCAAGATATACTTGCTCCTGATGGGGATTTAACCCTTCAGATTAAGCAACCAAAGTCCATATTTTGTTGGTGTATAAGGATTCCATCTCAGATCGCTAAGCATCCAACTATTCTTACAGAGTCCCACTCTTGATGGCCAGCTCGAAACTAGTTAGGTCATCATCTTATGACGCAATCCTCGCTCCCACTGTCATAGAGAAACGGAAGTATCTCTCAGGTGGGTGAGGATCCCTACTAGATCGGCGGAGAGGCTGAGGTTCGTTGGTAACTATTGAATCCTTTGGTTCTACCAAATCATCAGCTGCAGTTTGTATAGCTGGAACATTTCCAGTTCTACTTAACAGACCTTGCCTCGAGCTTGTCCGGATTTTGCTTTTAGACATAGGCCGGACAACCCCAAATCTTAACTAACTTAAGATATGGGCTCTTCCCTTTCCATATCACATATGAAGTGGTAGGCAACTGATTTGATTGGAACCCTATTCAATAGGTATGCAACTTCTCAAGTGCATTATTCCCAAAAGGAAATAGGAAACTCAGCAGTACTCATCATAGAGCACACAATATCACATAGGGTGCAATTGCTCCGTCCCGATATACCATCGTGCTATGGTGTATACGGAGGAGTAATGCTGAGAGAGAATCTCATTCTCCTTTAGAATAGTCCAGGATTTCCGTGCTCAAGTATTCTCCTCCCTGATCTTATCATAGGACATAATACTTATACCCGGTTTTTGGTTCTCTACTTCTAACTTATATTCTGTGAATATCTCAAAAGGTTCGGACTTGTGTTTCAACAGGAACATATGTCTGAATTTTGAGAGATCATCAGAGAATGTAATGAAGTATAAAGAACCAGTCCTAGCATGTGTAGACAGGGGACCTTACATACATCATCATGTATCAGTCCCAAGAGTTTACTAACTCTTTCTCTGTTTCCAACAAACAGAGCTACGGTCATCTAATCTTTGTGACATGACTGGCAAGTTTCACAATTTGTAAATTCAAACTAATTTAAATATACATCTAAGTATAACTTCAGCCAGTCGGGTCGCATTGATATGACCTAGTCTACAATGCCTCAAGTAGGATTCGTTCATTTCTGAACTCTTCCTCTTGTGTGTGTTCTATATACTAAGAACTGTAGTTTGATTTAGAACATTAATGCTTTTAGATAACGTGCCTGAACCGATCAACTTTTGATATAGGAAATGTTCAAAACATTATCCAACAATACAAAATTTTATCATTTCTTTACTAATAAAGAGAGTGATATGATTTTGTATATCAGCTTCGGTATCTAATAACATTCGTTCAGAATCAATGTATTTGGAATACAGGGTGACAGTGACCAACAGACTTGGCTGCAACACTTGCACCGTTTTCTGTCTCATGAAACTTATCACCCGTTCTCAGTTCTCTACCTTTCTGTAGCCCTATGTAACAGATTACATATCTGGGATCCTTATCCGGTATCAAATACCGAGGACGTAGAGGATACAGAGAAACAGTTCTTTGTAATGAACACACCCGAAGGAGATGCATCATATGCACTTTCTTCGTTTGGGCGGCATAGGAATTCTGGTATTTCCCTAATTTCCTGCTCTATCTTATAACAATTATAAGTTAGAGCGGGACCAACGTTCCCCAGCTCAGAATAACAAGCGGGTTCAGTCAATACATCCGTATTATTATCTTGATTAAGGCGTGACATGGTCGCTACCTGGAGAGAGAGAGAAGAAAACACTCATCGTATGCTCTTGCAAGATCAGATTGGTTATTATTTTATCTAATAAGGATGGCTCCTACTGTTTTTATCAAATCTTCCTTCAAACCCTAAAAGGAAAGACTAGCCGGGATTAATTACACACTACAAGTTCGCCAATCTTTCAGCCAGGCCAGTATCGGTACTTTGAGGGAGGTCCCCCGTGCTTTCGCACGAACCTAATTAATGTAAAGCTCGTTTTCCCAGAGGCGTAACCTCGTTAACACCTTTTTAGACATCTACTTGATCGGCTGATTGTAATGTGTAAAACTCTCCCAAGAGTAACTCTTACTCGCAGCGGGTATCGGGATCCAACTATCTCATAGAAGGTATGCAATCTCATTGCAAATTTCAACACTTGAAATTCCCGATAATATTTTGCCCCATGCGATCTATGACCTTGACTGAGTCAACAAACCATAGACCGCAAGTAAAGTTCAACCCATCATTTCTCGATTGAATTAAACCCACCCGCACGACCCTTGACTGAGTCAACAAGGCCGCACGACTACCCTAATCCAATCGCATCATATGCTTTGCAGATAAGCACTAATCAGCTACCGCACACTACGCCTTGACTGAGTCAACAAACGCAGCACGAATACTAACTATTACCTATCTGAAATGACGGAGGGCTACGACAGGTTTTTAAGAAAACCTTTTGCTTAATGAACTTTATATCGTTGTAGAATCAAATGATTTTAAAAATGGAGTGTTTTTTAGGCTTTTCTAGTTTTGCTAAAGGGGTCACTCCCGGTGAAGGGATCGTCGGCCCTTTCCTCATCGATTGAGGTGCGGGATATATCATATATATCACTGTGCAAAGCAGAAACTATAGAAGCAATCAGAAGACAAACCGAGGGTTGTAGCATCTGCCAGTTATTGCTAAAGGAGTCACTCCCGGTGAAGGGATCTCGGTCCTTTCCTTATCGAATAAGGTGCAGGATGTTCTACAAGGAACACCACGATGCAAAGCAAGAACTGTAGCTACCTGTTTTATTTAGAAATTCGATTCCACAACATCTTAGGTTTCTTTTCTTTCATTAATCACATTAATGAAGTCCCATCATTTAAGTTACCTAAACATCACAGATAAATACGACGTACACTTATGCCATCCGCATTCACCTCGATGTCCCCCCGTGCACCGTTAGGTTAGGTAACTAACGGCAGAGCGGGGCAGGGCTAGCGCGGGTGTAAAACATAAGTAACGTCTATATAATATATCATATATACTATATATAGTATCTATCATAGAACATCAAATGATCACATCACAGATAACGCAGCAGAAGAAACATATGAAACATTGGATATACTAGGACGTCCGTGTTTTCAATACGAGCCAGTATAAAACACAGATTCCACGGTCGCGATGAATAGCCAAACCCACACCCCTAGACCCCTACGAGAGCGGCAAGCAACCCTACCAATTCTAGAGTTAGGAGACCCGGACTCGACTCCTCGAGTTGGTCTCCCATTGGACTCCAGAACCCGGTTACTTGTGCCCTCCTCCTTGGGTCTATCCTAGTGCGGAAAAGTAAATAATATACAAAAGGTGACATCTTCCGCAACCTGGAAGTGCCCTAATAAAAGAATATTACATACAAGTTTTTACATGAATGAAAATGAAAAACACTCATCTCACATAAAAAAAAACCCGGCTATTCAAACACGACGATCCAATACAACATATCCAGCAACACATAACATCACATGTCATCAACGTAAGTAAACATGCGTATCCCAATTGTCGTTGACATATAGCAACGAAACCGGCGATATCACATATTACACTTACGGTCGCAGAAAAGAAAGTGTAAAACTACAACAGTTGGAATCCGCAAACTCTTTAGACATCACATGCCTAATTAAATGAATTCCTTAGACATCGCATGCCTAACAATTATAAACCCCGCATTTTAGTCTCATTATCGAAAACTCTTTTCAATATCAAGTCGGGCAATTCAACAAGATTCCCGACATCCTGATCGAATGCTCGTCGCAAACTTCAGTAGACGGCTGCACCCCCGATGCCGCCGACGAAGTGCACCAAGGCGGAACACCGCTGCCGCGAGCACCCGAACGGATGCTTTCGGCGACGGGGTTCTCCTACAGTCACTTGGTCGGGGCTATGGAGTGAGGCTATCTATTAAGTTTACCCGGCGAGTATCCGCGTACGCTACGTGATTGCGATGGACTTTTGATCACATCAAAATTCCATGGCAACCGATCAAGTGAGACTAAACCGCTAGATTTATAACATTCATTCAGTTATCTCATAACTACTTATGAATTCCAATTATTGTATCATATTCCGGATAAATAGAAAATGTCAAACTTTCCGATCGAACAATCGAACACCCAAGTTTTCCCGAAACAGCTCAACACATGAAACAAGTTTAAAAACATTCACTTCATGCCTCAGTACCAACGGTCCAGCCGTAGAAGGGTCAAGCCAACGCCTCACATGTGGCATGCCGTACTGCCCCAAACCCTAAGGTTCAAAGGGCAGTTCAAGACGGTCACATAATCGAGTTAAGGTTTGTTGTCTTCTAGAGGGACCATCGCGTTACTTGCACTACTTAGAACGTCATTAAACTACGGAAAGATCCAACACTTGAAAATTTCCCGGCAGGGGAAAAAGTGGGTATTTATATCCGGTCGAACTTTTTAACATATTCAAAAATTATCCGGAAAACACATAGACGGAGTTAAACTTTCCGATCGAAACACTGAGTCCCCAATACACCCCAGAAAACCCAACTGTTGAGTATCAATTAAAAATTCCCATAAAATACAGCAACTGAAGATAGAGATTACTGTGCAAACAAAAGTGAACAAGCTCACTGTATTGCCGCGGAACCGCCGCCCAACCTAGGATACGGTCGCGGTTCCGCGGCGGTTTAGTCGAATTGGGTCCACGAATTTCACAGTAATTCCTAGAAAACCCTACTGAAATTTTTGGCTATTTTTAATTTGGAAAAAACCACATTTTCAGAAAATATATAGAGAGTGGTCTCGGGTTAGGGTTTCGGGTTCGATCGGGTTTCTAGCTTCGTCTACACATCGCCTAAAGCTCTAGCTAGGCTCTGATACCACTGTAGGGTTCCTAAGCACACTCAAGAGGTTCCACAAGGCATCGACCAAGCTAAATTCAAATTTTTCCGGTGCCGAGAAACCCTAATGCGATCGTTAACTAGAGTTTAAGGCGAAACAACAAGCTACTAAACTGCTTTAGTACTAAGTGAATGGAAATACAACCTTTGTAGATCCGGTCCTCCACTTCCTTAGCTCCATGATGATGTCCCTCCGCTGCGATCATCGGATCCCAGACTCTAGCGATGGTTTCGTCGAAGAAATGATCGGGCTAGGTCGTCGACTTCGATGCCGAAGATGATCTACGTTGAGGCAACTCAAGATCAAGCTCCAACTTCACCAAGTCATGAAACTTGTGAAGAAAACACCCTATACTACATAGCAAGTGGTAGAGGATGAAGAAATAGGAAGTGGGTTCACTTTGGATTTAGATTTCTCACTTGATTTCATCACTTGACATTTTTATAGAAAGCTTTTCTTTCTTCATCAAGAAGAAGAAGAAGAAGAAGAAAGAAAATAAAAAATGAATTAATTTAAAAAGAAAATCAAGTGACCCTTATCATATTGCAACCATGGTTAAGTGTAGAGAATAAACTAGGGTTAGGTGAATGGTTAGGGTTAAGGAAAGAAACAAAATGGTCAAACTTTCAAAGCTTCATGAAGCTTCAACAAAATCCAAAGTTAGCCACCATTTTATTTCTTTCTCAAATGAATAAATAAATGAATAAGTAAATAAAGCATATGAAACCCTAACCATTAACTAACCATGGTTTAATTCAAACATACACCCAAGTTTGAATGTATCATCAAACATGATACAAACTTGTGCACAAAAATATATCATATATACAATGTGCACAAACAAGTGAGAAAAACATCTTAAGTGAACCAATATTAGTTAATGTAAAGTAATATATCAAATATATAATTATACATTAAATCATTAAATCAACACTTGATTTAATGATCCGGTCATATCGCATATAACCGACTAATATCCAATGTATCAACTTATCGAATCAATCCTCGATTCGATAACTAGGTTATATCGCATACAACCAATCGATACATTCATCGCGAGAATAGAATACGGTATCACATACACGCATTATTCTCGGTCCCGCACATATCTCATATGCGCTTCTATTTCGTTTTTCTTGAGCAAGGAAACCTCTGTGTAGGACTCTAAAGACTCGTCAATACGCCTGCAGCAGGTGATGATCATATCAAACAGCCACAAGCCGCAAGTGGTCTGCCAAACGTAACGGCCACCCGGGTATTGAGCGATCAGAAGATCAACGAGCAAGCCCGCTCACACTCCTGTGAATCCAACCAGTAACACTTACCGTACAGTCCGGTCTGTTCGTCTGATATGTCGCATATCTTGTCTAGGGGTGGTAAACGTCAGACCCCAATAGCTCGATAAGTCGTGTCGATATGAGGTCTATAACAGTTCGAGAAACTACTGGTAACACTTACCAGTAAATCTCAGCAACCCTGGCCAGGGATTTCCGGTTATAGCCAATCGAACACAGCGCAACATCAACTTCCTATACCGGGAGAGACGAATCCCCTCCTATCGCTCATTGCCTCCATGTGATTCGGGACTGTACCCAAAAACCACCGTTTTGCACGCCCTCTTGGACGTGGTAAGGTGGAAATCAAAGCACAGTGGGAATCACACAAGACTCTATGACGATCACAGGTCTACAGACTAACCTGTACCAGTGTCACCAGAGAACTGCCATCTGACGTAAGGTATAATACCATCTGGGAGTTCTCGACGAGTCCGTCCAGTGTACCCAGTCTCCACTGAGCACCCGTATATCATCTCTGACGTCAAACACCAATGGATATGGGATCATCCATCGCCCATCTGTATGGGTCGAGAAGGTATACGCTAGTCTACTCTGGTATATCGATGCCCCATCTCGATACACCTACGACTAGGGACCTTGAAGGATGTATTTATGGACTACCATGTCCCCACTAGTAT
This sequence comes from Agapanthus africanus, assembly GCA_030015575.1. NCBI lineage: Eukaryota > Viridiplantae > Streptophyta > Magnoliopsida > Asparagales > Amaryllidaceae > Agapanthus > Agapanthus africanus. The sequence continues at coordinate 106,271,501 of CM057343.1, read as the reverse complement.
GATCTGCATCATAGTCCAGGTTGTCAAGTACACATCCAAAGGGCTTTACCAACATGTAACAGAGAGACAATCAGTGTACACGTTAAGATAAAGAGCAACCAGATAGTATACTATCATGTCGAGCAAGAAAGTCCTCCCTATATATGTCCCAGCATCCACTACAATATACATCCTATGTACAGTAATGGCCTCTAGGGCATACATATAACTAACAAGACTTGAGTTCGCAGTGGGAGATCATGTATTCCTACGGGATTTTCCGATGAATGACGTTTTGAGTTTTGGGAAGTATCCCAGGATTGTAGGTCCTTTTGAGATCCTTAAGCGAGTTGGTTCCTTTGCCTATATTTTGGCACTTCCGCCCAGATTTTTGAGTATTCACCCCGTATTCCTTGCGTTGATACTTTACAATTTCCTTCATGACCTTTCTCACATGATTCGGCACCAGACCATTTGGCTTGGACGCGATCGTTTCGTTCACCGGCAGCCAATTGTGTTAATGGCTCGGCAGGTGGAGAAACTTCGGTAAAGGGTCTTGCCGTCTGTGAGGGTTCTTTGGCGTAGCTGTATAGAGAGGTGATCACTTGGCAAGCTGCGAGCGAGATTTAGGAGTTTTGTACTCATCTTCTTGAAGGTACGCGTAGATGAATTTTAATTCGGGGACCGAATTTCTTTAAGGGATGAAGTTTGTAACGTTTTAGAAATCGTTTTGCGAATTTTCCCGTTTTAGGGCAAAATTGTCGGTATTTTCCTTTTTTACCCGATTTCGATCAAACTTCCGTAGAAACTTACCGGCACCTTTTTTAGCTAAAATAAACCTTGTGCGCGAACTTTAGGGGTATTTGGGAGGTTTTGGTCCAGATAGAATTTTTCCCAAATAAAATATTATTTTAGCCGGTAAAATATGCACGTAAATCGGGAAATTTCTTCTAAATGAAATTTTTTGGAAATCATCACTACAATTATTTTTAGAACTTTCTTTTTAAATATCTATATATTTTTAGTGCAAAAGGTTTTTGAATTAAAAAAGAAAAGAAAATGAAAGAAAAGGTGTCATTTTTGCATTTAATGAAGCAATTAATGAATTAAACTAGAACTTTCTTCTTGTTTTTTGCACAAAACACCCCCCACACCCTCATGGCCGGCCCCTCTCTCTCCCTTGCTGCCCTTGTTCTTCCTCACTCATTTTTCATCATTTCTTGCACAAATAAATCATGAAAAATCCAAATAAATTCATAAAAATTCTAATAAAATCCAAAACCTTCATTCTTCTTCACAAAAGTTGCTTGGATCTTCATTCTAGTGAAGATTTTGGAGGCTAAAATTTGGTTTTATTCTTGATTCAAGTGGTGTTCTTGAAGGTATAAAACCCTAACCCTAATCTCTAATTGTTACTTAATAGTGTATGCTAGCTTAATTAGATGTTAGTTTAAGCATTAAATTTCATGTTTCAAAATTCTAGAAATGGTTTTAGAAAATCAAGTTAAGGTTAAAGATTAATTTAAATGTTTAATATTTAATTGAAGTGTTAATTTGTGATTAGGAAAAATTTAACCTAGTAGAAAATGCTAATTATTGTTAATGAACACTTTGTTTAATTATGCAATTTTGCTTACTAGGTTTTTGCTAAAATTTATTTAGCAAGTGTTAAAAATATAAGAATGGTTTAGATAGCTTATTTAAGCTATTTTAAGGTATTTGTAATCGCTAGATATGCGTTAGCTTGAAACTAGTGCGCAATATTGCGATAGGTTGCTTACTAGGTTTCGGGGTTTTTCCGACGTGGGTTCGATTGGTCGTTGCGAGGTTATATCTATTGTATTCCTCGTAATTTTTGTATTATGTTGCGCGATCGGGACGATCGGGGTCTAGACTTAGTTTTTTGTAGTTTAGCGACCCCAATTAGGGTTTTTGGCCGATGTCGTGCGCGATAGATGCGCTAAGCGCGCAGTGTAATTTTCCGGGCGTTTTCTTCTAAATGAATTTTTTTGGAAATCATCACTACAATTATTTTTAGAACTTTCTTTTTAAATATCTATATATTTTTAGCGCAAAAGGTTTTTGAATTAAAAAAGAAAAGAAAATGAAAGAAAAGGTGTCATTTTTGCATTTAATGAAGCAATTAATGAATTAAACTAGAACTTTCTTCTTGTTTTTTGCACAAAACACCCCCCACACCCTCATGGCTGGCCCCTCTCTCTCCCTTGCTGCCCTTGTTCTTCCTCACTCATTTTTCATCATTTCTTGCACAAATAAATCATGAAAAATCCAAATAAATTCATAAAAATTCTAATAAAATCCAAAACCTTCATTCTTCTTCACAAAAGTTGCTTGGATCTTCATTCTAGTGAAGATTTTGGAGGCTAAAATTTGGTTTTATTCTTGATTCAAGTGGTGTTCTTGAAGGTATAAAACCCTAACCCTAATCTCTAATTGTTACTTAATACTGTATGCTAGCTTAATTAGATGTTAGTTTAAGCTTTAAATTTCATGTTTCAAAATTCTAGAAATGGTTTTAGAAAATCAAGTTAAGGTTAAACCTTAATTTAAATGTTTAATATTTAATTGATGTGTTAATTTGTGATTAGGAAAAATTTAACCTAGTAGAAAATGCTAATTATTGTTAATGAACACTTTGTTTAATTATGCAATTTTGCTTACTAGGTTTTTGCTAAAATTTATTTAGCAAGTGTTAAAAATATAAGAATGGTTTAGATAGTTTATTTAAGCTATTTTAAGGTGTTTGTAATCGCTAGAGATGCGTTAACTTGAAACTAGTGCGAAATATTGCGATAGGTTGCTTACTAGGTTTCGGGGTTTTTCCGACGTGGGTTCGATAGGTCGTTGCGAGGTTATATCTATTGTATTCCTCGTAATTTTTGTATTATGTTGCGCGATCGGGACGATCGGGGTCTAGACTTAGTGTTTTGTAGTTTAGCGACCCCAATTAGGGTTTTTGGCCGATGTCGTGCGCGATAGATGCGCTAAGCGCGCAGTGTAATTTTCCGGGCGTTTTCATCGCGTTTCGTTGTCTTTTCGTCATGGTAGGATTTTTGCTTATGTGATGTGTTTGTGAAATTTTAGGTTCGCAAGCGGGGACCTCGGACGCTACGACAAGGGAAAACAAGTGGTAGGCTTCACTTAGCCAGGAGCGTTGGTGCTTAGATTTAACATTTACAGGGGAATCGCCCGCATGGGGTTATGCGTCTGGGCTAGAGATGTTATTTCTGACGCATATTCTATGTCATATTTAGAATTATGCATTTACCTTATTACTTAGATATTGTTGTGCTCGGACTAGTATCCTTAGGACACTGCACATATTATTGACGATTCATGTTGCACGAGCACTGATTGTATGCTACACACACCGTCAATAATTGCCATGTCACGCACAACCCACTTATAGATATGATATTGCTTGGTTAGGGACATTGAGACTTTGATTCATATTTCTTTACGCATTGACTTATAGCATACCTGTATACCTACATGCTTACACATATGCTCTGATATACTTACATGCTAGTTACCTGTATACCTATAGAGTATTGTACCATTAGTGATAGGTACATGCACACTTTATGACATAGCTACAGGTATACCTTGCACACCTATTTCACTTATACCCAGGGGGTATACTACATCATTACTTGTAGATAGATACATATATCTTGCTATACCTTTATGTTTTCACATACATCTGGTTATAGCTACATATTTACCTTTACTTGATGTTATTTAGAATTGGAGAAAATAGGAACCGCATGATATTATATATTAACTTGTTGCAGTTAATTAGCGGCTTTCCCTTGATATGCTTTCATTATAGTTTTATGTTGCATATATTATATTCATGTATTTTCGCATTGAGATATGGATTTTTCGTGATATTTTCTGGATCTGGGGACCGTGGGAGTTCATGAAATTATGCATTAATTGAAAAACCCCGGTTTCCCTTGATATGATATTTCAGCAGCCACCATGAGATTTATCGGTTCGGATATATATATACCCCACGCGAGGAACGGAGGGGTCCGTGTGCAGGTACATGGTGGGGCCCGGAGGTACCCTGGGGCAAGAATCTCAGTGAGGAGATGAGTTAGTGGGGGAACCATACTTTCCGGTGACATTACCAATGACTCGGCGGTAATCATGGGGATACCGTTGGGAGTCATGTACGTATAGATACGTGGAAAGACGAGGGTCAGAGCTAGGCACTCATGCTTTTCGGATAGCGTGTGATACGAACCTATCAGTGGGCCAGTCGTGGTGACAGCACCTGATAGATCAGCATTTCTATATCGATGCTTGACAAATTTAGTTTCATGATATTTCTTCTTACTCCTTTGTATATATAACAGGGGATTAGGCCGCTGTTATATATGCCCTTACACCAATATTAGTGGAATGGGACGCTAATATATGTGTATTGACATTAAATTATATACATCATCATATTTATTCATGCAAATATACCTAGAATGTAAAGGACTCATTGACATTGGATTTAGGACATTTGAGAATTCATTTGATATTGATTACAGGATATATGTGAGATCTACTTGATATTGTACATTCGGGGTATACGAGATACACTTGACATTGTACATACGGGATATGTGAGATCTACTTGATGTTGTACATTAAGGTTATGTGAGACTTACTTGATATGATAGCCAAATTGGAGGCTGATTTGAGAAAATTGGGATTTGGATTGTCTTGATGGATTCTGATTATACCACGATGTCAGGATTCCGTGGAAATGACATGTTTCATTCCATACTCTACATTTATTGTTTATGCACTGCTTCATATATTAGTAGTACCTGTTAGAGTACCTTCCATGACTGTTGCATTTACATACCTTTATTCATATCATTTCTTCATGTATTAGTAGTACCGATATAGTACCTTACATGATGCTGCATACAGATTGTCATATTATTACCGCTTCATGTGTGTTATACCTGTTAGTGTACCTTTCATGACTATTGCATTACATATGACTATTCATTGATATTAAATGCTTATGTTAGATTCGCGTTGTACGTGCATACTCGCGATTACCTGTATATGTTATTTACTATTCACGAGTTAGCAACTCACCCCCGTTATGCCGCAGTGCTTGCAGGTGTTCCTCAGGATAGTCAGAGGCAGGGCTATTTTTATCCATCGTATCATCTTTTGCTGCGGATACCACTTTGCCTGACAGTGTGCAGTTTTGCCCATGTGGGTTTTGTGATTATCCGATGTTGTATTGTATATTCGTTATATCCATGTACTCTCCATCTACCAGTTTTATGTATGACTTAGTGACTTTGTGTGAGGACGATATTGTATATTATTTTGTGACTTGGAGGTTTTTATACAGTTTCCTTTCTATCGTCTTCTATTTCTTCGCTACGGCGTCGTATATCTGTTGTGGTGGTTGTTTTCCGCCTTTTGGCGTGGATTTGCTCCCGTTGGGGATGCTTTACTTTATATTTATGTTGTACCCATTTTGGGGGCTTGTTTTACAAAGGAGGTGCTGCCAAAAATTTTAAGAAATAAAAGTGAGATTTTAAAGAATTTGGGTTTTGATTTCAAAGGTTTTGAAAATACTATTATCACTTTCTTGCTACTTTTGATGGTTTAGATTTCTGGGTTTTGGCTTTCTTTTACTGTGTTACGTCTGTAGGCGTTGCGTAGTATTAGGGCCGTCACGTGCTAATTTCGGGTCGTGACAAAGTTGGTATCGGAGCGCTAGGTTTTTACTTACGGAGTGTAGGATGACCTTGGTATGATGGAGTAGGTAGCTTAAGCAGAGTAACGTAGTGTGTGTATGTCTGTAGCATACTCACGATGCGGTACTCCGCCTAAAGTGACCTAAGTACAAATTGTTTGAAATTCCTTCCTTGATGATTCATATCCTTAGGATTCGATTTTCGTGTTCATATCGAATCCTATCTCTATTTATAGCCTTTGCCGCCGATGACTATGGGGACTCAGAGAGATGTAGCGAAGGCCGAGATTAGAGTTGACTCGGATGGGTCAAGGACTGACCAGGATGGCACGCTCGTTGCACAGGTGCAGACGGATCCGCCTTCGACAAATAGTATCGCTAGGCCTGTGGAAGAGATGCAGGACATGCGCCAGACGATGAGTTCTTTGGTGGAGACCATTCGAGCGCAGCGACAGGAGCTTGTCACCCCTGTTACCCAGTTGTTCCTTGCGATCAGCACACAGCTTTCCGTCACTTACATAGCACCAGTGGATGCAGCCCTAGTTGACGAGACACGTATTCCAGAGACTTCGGGAGTTCCAGATCCGTGGAGGACTTGTACCGGTGTACCAGCCCAGAGACAGAGGCTTAGTCGTCGAGACAGCTTTCGTGACCGTTGCGGGAGTAGCAGAGGTCTGGGACGAGGGGATTCGTGTTATCTAGATCAGCCGTTTGTTGTGTTAACTTCTGTCAGCGATTCTTTTGTTGCGCGACACGTATTTCAGTCATTTGCCAATCGGTTAGGAGATTCATCCATCTCTTGATCCTTCTAGAGATGTTGGATTTGACGTTCTCCTGGGCACGGACTGGTTAGTTACGTGCTAGGCGTCTGTGGACTACCGCGAGGAAACAGTCAGGTTTGTTTTCCCGGCAAGTCAGTTCTTGTTGTGCAGGGGGACAGTGGTGCCGCCTCTCACAGCTTGAATTCAGCCTGTTTCGCTAGTCGGCATTTGAGGAGAGAATGTCGAGGATTCTTGGCTTTCATTCGTGATACCGGAGCCACAGTGGGTTTGTTGGACCGGGTTCCTATCGTACGAGAGTTTCCGACGTCGTTCTAGATGAGCCGACGAAGTTTAGGGAGCTTAAGGATCAGCTGCAGAGTTGTTTGTTGGGGGGTTAGTGCGTCTGAGTGTTTCACATTGAGGAGCTCCTATTTCTGTTCGTCATGGAGGAAGGCGGCAGTTTAGGTTGTGTATTGATGGATCGCAAATTGAACCGGCTTACGGTGCGGATAGATATCCTTTACCTCGCATTGACGATTTCTTCGATCAGCTCCAGAGTGTGAGACATTTTCTAAGTTTGTTCGGGATCAGGTCATCATTGTTGCGGGTTCGGAGTGATGACATTCTGAAGACTGCCTTGTGCGTGTTACGGGCTTTGTGTGTTTTGGTAGTGTCGTCGGACTCACCAATGCCCTAGCAGCATTCATTTATATGATGAACCAGATTTCTTCAGGACATTCCTCGACCAGTTATTGTTGTGTTATTGACGACATTCTGGTCTATTTACTGTGTTTTGAGGAACAGGAGCAACACTTGAGGATTTGTTTTGCAGATACTGGGAGAGCACCAGCGGTTTGCTAGATTCTCGGAGTGTTCTTTCAGGCTTGTTTGTGTTGACTCCTAGGTCTTGTATTACGGGAGACGGTTTTTCGTATGATCCCGAGGAAGATCATGGTCGTACAGCTTAGGCCCAGGCTTGTGTTCGGACGGAGGTCCGCAGATTTTGGGCTTAGCAGGTTTTTACCGCCGTTTCATGCAGGATTGCTAGTGTAGTGCTGCACAGTTGACTGGAATGACCGGAAAGGAAGTTTCTTTTCTTTGGACTGAGGCATGTGTGCGGACTTTTCGGCAGTTGAAGATTCGGTTAACAACTGCATCAGTTCTTTCTTTGCTTTCTGGTTCGGGTGACTTTGTGGTTTAACTGTAATGTTTCGCGAGTGGGGCTCGATTGTGTACTGAGGTGACACTATAGAGTTATCGCTTTTGCTCCCTACATCTGGAGGAAGTAAGAGCAGGATATCCCACTCATGATTTGGAGATGGCCGCGGTGGTCGTGCGTTGGAGATTTGGAGACACTACTTGTTCGGAGAGTCGTGTCAGATTTTCACGGACCACCAGAGCTTAATATACATTTTTCTGCAGCGAGTGTTGATTGTTGAGACAGTCTTCTGCAAATTTACAGTTCTTGTGCGTTCGTTGAGTACAGCTTGTGCTCGCCTCTACTGAGGGAAGAGCTTGCTCATGTCCGCGCCCGACCACTTTTCCTTTATCGCTTTCACGAGTCACTGTCCGCCGATGCTCGTTCATCAAAGATTCTTGAGCATACTCGGCTGGGTAATGATTCGGAGTCCTTGATTTGTGACAAGGGTGTGTAAGTTTAGGAACGTGTTTGTGTACCTGATACTATTGGGTAGAGACGCGAAATCCTAGAGCAGGCACATCTATCAACTCTCTGTACTCATTCAAGTTCCACCAACATTGACGTGACTTGTGAGATAGTTACGGGTGGACATGGATGTAAAGAGAAGTTTCGGATTTCGTTTCAAGGTGTCTGTCTTGTTGTGTGTTTTGGTTGAGCATCTGAGACCGGCTGGAGAGTTGCAACCTTTAACCGTTCTGAAGTGGGAATGGGAGCAGATATCCACGAATTTCATTATGGTGTTTACCCAGGTTTAGTAAGGGTATGACTTCATTCGGATGTTTGTTGTCCGGTTATACTCAGGTTGCTCGGTTGTTCTTTATTAAGTTTGTGCGTTGCATAGAGTTCCTTCATGGGTCGTATCCAATGAAGGCACCCTATCTGCTTGTCGTCTTGGGCAGAAGCTTCAGGAAGCCTTGGATACTGGTTGAGCTTTAGCTCCGTTTTTCCATCCGCAGGATGATGGTTTTGTGAGAGCGGGCTATACCGACTCTAGAGGATATGCTTGTGCGTACGTATTAATTATTGTCGGCAGTTGGGATCGTCACTTGCCATTGTTCGGATTCTCCTTCGATAGCTGTTATCAGGAAGCACTCCAATTGGAAACCTTTAAGTTTTGTTTGTTAGGTGGTGTCGATCTCCAGTCTGTTTTTCTGACTCTACGTAAATAGGATTTTTGGACCCCAGCTAGTCTAGAGATTTCGGAGATGATCCAGTTGGTTCAGGTCAGGATGAGAGTAGCCCAGTGCAGACAGAGGTCTTATGCCGACCGTAGTGGTCGCAGACTTGAGTTCGCAGTGGGATATCATGTATTCCTACGGGATTTTCCGATGAATGACGTGTTGAGTTTTGGGAAGTATCCCAGGATTGTAGGTCCTTTTGAGATCCTCAAGCGAGTTGGTTCCGTTGCCTATATTTTGGCACTTCTGCCCAGATTTTTGAGTATTCACCCCGTATTCCTTGCGTCGATACTTTACAATTACCTTCATGACCTTTCTCACATGATTCGGCACCAGACCATTTGGCTTGGACGCGATCGTTTCATTCACCGGTAGCCAATTGTGTTAATGGCTCGGCAGGTGGAGAAACTTCGGTAAAGGGTCTTGCCGTCTGTGAGGGTTCTTTGGCGTAGCTGTATAATGAGGTGATCATTTGGCAAGCTGCGAGCGAGATTTTGGAGTTTTGTACTCATCTTCTTAAAGGTACGCGTAGATGAATTTTAATTCAGGGACCGAATTTTTTTAAGGGGGAAAGATTGTAACGTTTTAGAAATCGTTTTGCGAATTTTCCCGTTTTAGGGCAAAATTGTCGGTATTTTCCGTTTTAAACCGATTTCGATCAAACATCCGTAGAAACTTACCGGAACCTTTTTTAGCTAAAATAAAGCTTGTGCGCGAAGTTTAGGGGTATTTGGGAGGTTTTGGTTCAGATAGAATTTTACCCAAATAAAATATTATTTTAGCCGGTAAAATATGCACGTAAATCGGGAAATTTCTTCTAAATGAAAATTTTTGGAAATCATCTCTACAATTATTTTTAGAACCTTCTTTTTAAATATCTAGATATTTTTAGTGCAAAAGGTTTTTGAATTAAAAAAAGAAAAGAAAATGAAAGAAAATGTGTTATTTTTGCATTTAATGAAGCAATTAATGAATTAAACTTGAACTTTCTTCTTCTTTTTTGCACAAAACACCCCCCACACCCTCATGGCCGGCCCCTCTCTCTCCCTTGCTTCCCTTGTTCTTCCTCACTCATTTTTCATCATTTCTTGCACAAATAAATCATGAAAAATCCAAATAAATTCATAGAAATTCTAATAAAATCCAAAACCTTCATTCTTCTTCACAAAAGTTGCTTGGATCTTTATTCTAGTGAGGATTTTGGAGGCTAAAGTTTGGTTTTATTCTTGATTCAAGTGATGTTCTTGAAGGTATAAAACCCTAACCCTAATCTCTAATTGTTACTTAATACTGTATGCTGGCTTAATTGGATGTTAGTTTAAGCTTTAAATTTCATGTTTCAAAATTCTAGAAATGGTTTTAGAAATTCAAGTTAAGCTTAAAGCTTAATTCAAATGTTTAATATTTAATTGAAGTGTTAATTTGTGATTAGGAAAATTTTAACCTAGTAGAAAATGCTAATTATTGTTAATGAACACTTTGTTTAATTATGCAATTTTGCTTTCTAGGTTTTTGCTAAAATTTATTTAGCAAGTGTTAAAAATATAGGAATGGTTTACATAGCTTAGTTAAGCTATTTTAAGGTGTTTGTAATCGCTAGATATGCGTTAGCTTGAAACTAGTACGAAATATTGCGATAGGTTGCTTACTAGGTTTCGGGGTTTTTCCGACGTGGGTTCGATTGGTCGTTGCGAGGTTATATCTATTGTATTCCTCGTAATTTTTGTGTTGTGTTGCGCGATCGGGACGATCGGGGTCTAGACTTAGTGTTTTGTAGTTTAGCGACCCCAATTAGGGTTTTTGGCCGATGTCGTGCGCGATAGATGCGCTAAGCGCGCAGTGTAATTTTCCGGGCGTTTTCATCGCGTTTTGTTGTCTTTTCGTCATGGTAGGATTTTTGCTTATGTGATGTGTTTGTGAAATTTTAAGTTCGCAAGCGGGGACCTCGGACGCTACGACAAGGGAAAACAGGTGGTAGGCTTCACTTAATCAGGGGCGTTGGTGAGTAGATTTATCATCTACAGGGGAATCGCCCGCATGGCGTTATGCGTCTGGCCTAGAGATGTTATTTCTGTCGCATATTCTATGTCATATTTAGAATTGCGCATTTACCTTATTATTTAGATATTGTTGTGCTTGGACTAGTATCCTTAGGACACTGCACATATTATTGACGATTCATGTTGCACGAGCACTGATTGTATGCTACACACACCGTCAATAATTGCCATGCCACGCACAACCCACTTATAGATATGATATTGCTTGGTTAGGGACATTGAGACTTTGATTCATATTTCTTTACGCATTGACTTTATAGCATACATGTATACCTACATGCTTACACATATGCTCTGACATACTTACATGCTAGTTACCTGTATACCTATAGAGTATTGTACCATTAGTGATAGGTACATGCACACTTTATGATATAGCTACAGGTATACCTTGCACACCTATTTCACTTATACCCAGGGGGTATACTACATCATTACTTGTAGGTAGATACATATATCTTGCTATACCTTTATGTTTTCACATACATCTGGTTATAGCTACATGTTTACCTTTACTTGATGTTATTTAGAATTGGAGAAAATAGGAACCGCATGATATTTTATATTAATTTGTTGCAGTTAATTAGCGGTTTTCGCTTGATATGCTTTCATTACAGTTTTATGTTGCATATATTATATTCCTGGATTTTCGCATTGAGATATGGATTTTTCATGATATTATCTGGATTTGGGAACCGTGGGAGTTCATGAAATTATGCATTAATTGAAAAACCCGGTTTCCCTTGATATGATATTTCAGCAGCCACCATGAGATTTATCGTTTCGGATATATATATATACCCCACGCGAGGAACCGAGGGGTCCGTGTGCGGGTACATGGTGGGGCCCGGAGGAACCCCGGGGCAAGAATCTCAGTGGGGAGATAAGTTAGTGGGGGAACCATACTTTCCGGTGACATTACCAATGACTCGGCGGTAATCATGGGGATACCGTTGGGAGTCATGTACGTATAGATATGTGGAAAGACGAGGGTCAAAGCTAGGCACTCGTGCATTTCGGATAGCGTGTGATACGTACCTATCAGGGGGCCAGTCGTGGTGACAGCACCTGATAGATCAGCATTTCTATGTCGATGCTTGACACATTGGTTTCATGATATTTCTTCTTACTCCTTTGTATATATAACAGGGGGATTAGGCCGCTGTTATATATGCCCTTACACCAATATTAGTGGAATGGGACGCTAATATATGCGTATTGACATTAAATTATATACATCATCATATTTATTCATGCAAATATACCTAGAATGTAAAGAACTCATTGACATTGGATTTAGGACATTTGAGAATTCATTTGATATTGATTGCAGGATATATGTGAGATCTACTTGATATTGTACATTCGGGGTATACGAGATACACTTGACATTGTGCATACGGGATATGTGAGATCTACTTGATATTGTACATTAAGGTTATGTGAGACTTACTTGATATGATATCCAAATTGGGGGCTGATTTGAGGAAATTGGGATTTGTATTGTCTTGATGGATTCTGATCCTACCACGATGTCAGGATTCAGTGGAAATGACATGTTTCATTCCATACTCTACATTTATTGTTTATGCACTGCTTCATGTATTAGTAGTACCTGTTAGAGTACCTTCCATTACTGTTGCATTTACATACCTTTATTCATATCATTTCTTCATGTATTAGTAGTACCGATATAGTACCTTACATGATGCTGCATACAGATTGTCATATTATTACCGCTTCATGTGTAGTTGTACCTGTTATTGTACCTTTCATGATTATTGCATTACATATGACTATTCATTGATATTAAATGCTTATGTTAGATTCGCGTTGTACGTGCATACTCGCGTCTACCTGTATATGTTATTTACTATTCATGAGTTGGCAACTCACCCCCGTCGTGCCACAGTGTTTGCAGGTGTTCCTCAGGATAGTCAGAGGCAGGGCTATTTTCATCCATCGTATCATCTTTTGCTGCGGATACCACTTCGCCTGACAGTGTGCAGTTTTGCCCAGATGGGTTTTGTGATTATCCGATATTGTATTGTATATTCGTTGTATCCATGTACTCTCCATCTACCAGTTTTATGTATGACTTGGTGACTTGGTGTGAGGACGATATTGTATATTATTTTGTGACCTGGAGGTTTTTATACAGTTTCCTTTTTATCGTCTTCTATTTCTTCGCTACGGCATCGTATATCTGTTGTGGTGGTTGTTTTCCACCTTTTGGCGTGGATTTGCTCCCGTTGGGGATGCTTTACTTTATATTTATGTTGTACCCATTTTTGGGGCTTGTTTTACAAAGGAGGTGCTGCCAAAAATTTTAAGAAATAAAAGTGAGATTTCAAAGAATTTGGGTTGTGATTTCAAAGGTTTTGAAAATACTATTATCACTTTCTTGCTACTTTTGATGGTTTAGATTTATGGGTTTTGGCTTTCTTTTACTGCGTTACGTCTGTAGGCGTTGCTTAGTATTAGGGCCGCCACGTGCCAATTTCGAGTCGTGACATATACATATCGTCAGATAGCAGTTCCCTAGTGACATGTGTACAGGTTAGTTCATCGACCTGAGGTCGTCATTTGTCTCGTGTGAGTTCCCACTGTGCTTTGATTTCTACCCTACCACGGCTCCAAGGAGGCGTGCAAACCGGTCTTTTTTGGGTACAGTCCCAAGCCACATGGAGGCAAGTGAGCGGATCGGCAGGGGATTCGTCTCTCCCGGTATTGGGGGTGAGATCGCGCTGTGTCTAGGAGAGCCTTTACATAAAGCCCTCGGCCGAGGCAGGAGATTTACTGGTAGGTACTCCAGTAGTATCTCAGGGTGTTCTCGGCCACTCTCTGACACGACCTATACAGCTAATGGGGGTGTGACGTTACCAGCCCCTAGGCCGATATGCGATACTCATAGACGAGCAGACCGGACTGTATGTATATTGTCACTGTTAGGCTCAGTAGGGTTTATGGATGAGTTCGCTCGTCAGCTTCCCTTCCAATCAATACATAGGCAACCATTACGTACAGCCAGTACCTCTGACGTGCTAGTGGTTATACCCAGTGCCAGTGTGTTGATGAGTCATTAGAGTCCCCCACAGACACTTTCCCAAGTTCGGGCGAAACGTTGTAGAGGCCGTATAGTTTTATGGCAGGGTTCGAAAAATGCACGTGCGTTTACGCACGTGTCATATTTCGGGCAGATAATACTGGTGGGTTTTGGTTTAAGCCAGATCCGAGTATTATACTGTGTAGATATAATATCTTTGTCTCAGTTGCATTTGTATTCGGTCGTGATACAAATGCGGGTATGTTTATACTGTTACGGGGTTATCCTGAAATTCGTTTCGGGATCACTTTTGGAAGTTGCCAGTTTCCAGTTTTTCTATCAGCCGTCTTTAACATTCGGTCAAAGACGGATTTATCTTTTCTTGAGGTGAGTCATGAGTGTGTGGATGGTTCTAGAAGATTCTAGATTGTGACTAGGCTAGTGAGTCATTAGTGCATTAATTATTGCATTAATGGTTTTGGTGACTAGGTTAGATGAATCATTTGTTGCATTAATGATTTTGCAAGGTGTTTTATATGACTCATTCTTTCATTATGGTTGTGGTCACCCCCCCTCTCCTACACTCACCTCCCCCCTCTCCTATATATGGCCAGCCCCCTCTTGATAGGAAAAAAGGTTGTTCATTTGAGGAAAAAAGATTATGATAGTATTTTGACTCATGGAAATTAGATAGCTGCAATTCTCATTTCACCCGATTCAAATGGCAACTTCATTAACCGTTCGTCCATAGCTTTAGATGAAGTGAGACAAAGTGTTCTACTCATTCTCTACATCAATCTTGGTCATCTCTTTTAGCAAACTTGATGATCGAGTTGCCTCGGTTCAGAAGCGGGAGCCCGTTTAAAGATCCGTCGACGTGGTGCCACCTGGACGAGAAGACTGGAGATTCAGGAGATCGGAGCAGCCACAACAAAGCGTGGGATGATGGTTGAAGACCGAAAGACTCGGATCATTCGGTATAACATTTCTACCCACTTTGTAGTTTGTTAGTTTAGTTTTAATAGCAGATCCGGGTTATAGTACGCGATAGCGCCAGTTGTAAAAAGTTTTTGTTCCACATTTGGCGTCTGTTAGACGGCCGGGACGCTACCATGGACTTACAGTGGTATCAGAGCCTCACCATTAAGCTTTACTAACTTGTGCTAACGCGTTTAAAACATCGATCGAACGGATTATCGAAAACCGCAAATTCCAGGGTTAAAGTTTCTGTCGATTTTAAACAGTGTCTAAAAATTATTTTACATATCGCAGAAAACTAAGCAGGCTTTTCAAAGTATTCTGGAAAAATTTGGGCACGTGATCCCACAAGACCACCGCGGAACCACGGCTCTTTTGTAGGAACAGTACTCCAACTTTTTCCAGAGAGCTTTATTTTGGAAATTGTGGTTTTTGGTACTATTCTTTTGGGCCCAATTTTTGTTACTGTACAGCAGATGTACGTGGGGCCCACTTCGGAAAATTTTGTCGATCGAAATTTTAAACTTGTTAGTATGCAGTACTTATATTAAATCTCCGACCGGGAATGTCATTTGAGCGGTAAACCGCGTCTAATTGCTATAGTTCTTTTAGACGGGTTTGCGAACGTGACATTCGCGTTGATGTTCTGTGTTGTGCTGTAATATTGCGGATTTGTCGTGGTGGATAGCAGGGTGCAATGATAGTGCAGTATGGATTTATTTTTACATTTGATATTGCGGGGCGAGCGTCCAACATATGGACTGCCGTCACTGCCTGTTTATATATTATTGTTTTGGGGCACGACCGGGTTAAGGTCGATGTACCCGTTGTATATATTTTTCATTTCTGTACTAGGTTTATCCCGTGAAGGAGTGCATGGATAGCCGGGGTCTAGAGGGCAACGGGTCCGTATCTCATGGCTTTGAGAGGCAGAGGGGCCTCACTCTAGAATTGGCAGACTGTTCGCCGCACTCGTAGGGGGTACAGGTTGACCCAAGGAGGGGTGCTCAAGTTACCGGATTTCGTGAAGTGTCGGGTGGTCCATTCACTATGCTATAGGGGGCTGCCTCACTTCAGGTTTTGGCGGGTAACTTGCCGCACCCGTAGGGGTCTAGGTTTCATTGCACAGGCTATCCACACGACCAGGGGAACGTCGGGTTTCAGCAGCGGCTCTATGAAACCCGGGAATCCCAGATTATCTGTATTGTTCTGTGATGCTTATTACTTTTCTGTAATATTGCATATTATCATGCCTGGAGCGAATATTGTATATTGGTATATATATGTCACGACCCGCAGGGTACGGAACGTGACTGGCACTTAAGTTTACGAAACGTCTAAAGACGTCCGTAAAATAAGTAAGCCAAAGCCCAGAAAACAAAACCAATTAAGCAAAAGAGTGAAGAAAACCCAATCAATTGAAAGCGAGTTTATCAAATAAGTCATGTAAAACCCTTTTTAAAAACAATACCAATTTTTCCGAGAATTTCGGCAGAGTCTCCTTTGTAAATACTGGCCCCCAAAATGGGTACAACAAAATATATATGAATCCAACAAAATAGGGCATCCCCAAGCGGGAGCTAGCTCTTCGCCACAAGGCGGTCACAAATCCCACGCAATATAAAGCAACAACATGCGAAATAATCATAATGAAGCATAAGAAAACATCATGTCGACTCAAGTGAGCTCGACCCCAAAATACAGCATAAAAGTCCACAAACCTCACAGTCTCATCTCTAGGTCAATATACAATAATACTGGTAGAAACAGTAGATGGAGTGTACTAGATACAAAGAATATACAAGGTGGTACAAAAATAATGATATAACCCACCTAGGAGCAAAACCTCGAGTCCAGGCAAAGGAGGCAAAAGAAGCAAGCGCACCCGCCGCTACTGTACTGACGGAGCGGACCTGCAAAAGGCTATGGCACAACGGGGGTGAGTTGCCAACTCGTGAGTAATAAATAACATCTACACAGGCTATCGAATGCATGCACACAAGCATCCTAGCATCTAAATACAGGTAAGGCAGGACATAATGACAAGTATGTATGCAATATGGATATACTAGCAGGTATGAATGCAATGCGAATCAACTCGTGATCTGAATGTGTAAGTATAAGAAATCATGTTTTTCCCTTTAAGAATGTCTTTTGAAATACCAGCACAATACCAATAGAATCAACAAGAACCTGTGTGTAAGTCCATGCTACCTCTCCCGGTACTTTCGGGAATGCGGAATTTGGTAAAAAACGATTTTCTTAAAGATGGTAACATGGACCTAAAACCCGGATCTTGGTTAAACATCTATCTAACATCCTAACTATGAGTTTTAGCTACTCGGTTAGGGGGTTATACCTTGCTTGTCTTGAACTCCTTCGTCTTCAAAGCTCCGATGGTGGTCCGATGGCTTTTTCTCGTCGTCTCCGTACGCCGAAGATAGATCCACCTGAAAGCTCCAACCTTTAGCTCCTTCTTCGTTCCTTGAAGAAACTAGTTCACTTGGTTTACTAAACCTAGTGAACTAGAATGAGTAGAGAAGAAATAGAATGGGATTTTATCTATGGTTCTTGATTCTCAACTCATGAGACAAGAGAACCATAGATCAAGAGAGGGAGCAAGAGGTTGAGGGTGAGAGAAAGAGGAGAGCTCAAGAACAAGAGAGAGAATGAGCAAGAAAGAATGAGGCTCTCTTTTGTCTTTCACCCTCTCATAATCCAAAGTGATCATAACTCATCATATCAAAAAAAGTCTTATGTGATGGTTAGAAGCAACCACAACCATATCATTTCATGCACTCATTTTACACAAATGAGCAAGTAAACAAAAGTCTTTGCCATGAAATGATGGCTATGGTTATCATGATGGTCAACTAGTCAAGCCTAGTCAACCGGTCAACAAGTCAACAAAAGTCAACAAGTCAACAGTCAACAAGTCAACAAAAGTCAACAAGTCAACAACCATATCACCATAATACTTAATTAATATAATAGTTAATCACATATCATATTCTCATTAGGGTTGAGCAAAAAGTCAAATAGTCAACGGTCAACTGTCAACAACCCTAATGAGAATCCGCTGCCTCTGCCTCCCTGTCAACTGTGCATACACACCCGCATCCGCGTTCCGAGGAACACGAATGCAAACTGGATAAATCCAATCCCATAAGGTACACTAGGATCTGGCTTAAACCAAAGCCCGCTAGTGTAAACTGTCCAGACACTGTACGCGCACAAGTGCACGGATGTGACCGAACCCTGTCGCAAAACCATGCGACCTGTCGCAATACCATGCGACCTCTACTCTTTTGCCTAAAGGCGAAAAGCTTTCTGTGTGGGACTCTAAAGACTCGACACTACGCTGGCAGTGGGTTTAACCACAGACCGCAAGCGGCACTAGCTGTGCGTAACGGTCCCCAGGTAATGCCGACAAGAAGACCGACGAGGCGAAACCCATCTGAACTCCTACTGAGCCTGAGTGTGACATTCTCCGTACAGTCCGGTCTGTTCGTCTGATACATCGCATGGCGGGCCTAGGGGGCGGTAAACGTCAGTCCCCCAATAGCGGTACAAGTCGTGCCGGAGCGAAGCCCAAAACACCCTGAGATAACACTGGAAACCTACCAGTATATCTCGATTGCCCTGGCCAGGGACTACTCGTGTAATGGCTCTCCTAGACACAGCGCGATGTCAACCCCCAATACCGGAAGAGACGAATCCTGTCTAACCGTCACTGCCTCCAAGTGCTTCGGGACTGCACCCAACCACTACCTGTTTGCACGACTCCTTTGAGCCGTGGTAGGGTAGTGATCAAAGTACAGTGGGAACACACTCGAGGCGGAGTGACAGTGTCAAGTCAGCGGACTAAGCTGTACTCATGTCACCTGGGAACTGATAACTGATGATAGGTATAATACCAACTAGTCAGTTCCCGACGAGTCCTGTCCAGTGTACCCGTAACCTAACGAGCACCCGCATACTATCTCAAGTACGACGTACTGACGGCTGTGGGACAGACCGTCTCCCACACTGGGATGAGAAGCGCATGCGCTGGTCTACTCCGGAGTATCGATGCCCTGTCTCGATAGTCCTGCGACCAGGGACCTGCATAAGGATGTGCTTATAGATTACCCAGCCCCACTAGTGTGACGGCCATCACATCGCTGGTAATCAAGCAAAGATCCTAAGGGCTCTACTAATGTGTATAGGCGATATACAAAAATAAACACATGTACACATTGAAGCAGAAACAAACCAAGTAGCATACTACTATTTTGAGCAAGATTGTATACACAAGGTGAATATCCCAAGCATCCATTAAGTAATATACAAACCAGTATGATACAGTAATGGCCTCTAGGGCATATACACTAACAATCTCCCACTTGCACTAAGGCCATGTACTGGCGTATCGAAGACCTATCATCTCGATCAGCCGCTCGAACTAAGTCTGGGGCAGGGCCTTGGTGAATGGATCTGCAGTGTTATCTTCTGAAGCGACTCTCCGAACCTCGATCTCCTGGCGATCCATGATCTCCCTGATCAGGTGATACCGCCTCAAGATGTGCCTGGATCTCTGATGGGACCTGGGTTCCTTCGCTAAAGCTATAGCCCCGTTGTTGTCGCAATACAGAGGTATTGGATCAACAATGGACGGAACCACTTAAAGTTCTTTCAAGAACTTCCTCATCCAGACAGCTTCTTTTGCGGCATCAGATGCAGCGATGTATTCTGCTTCCATCGTCGAGTCTGCAACGGTTTCTTGTTTGGAACTCTTCCAACACACCGCCCCTCCATTGAGGGTAAAGACAAAACCCGACATGCACTTGGAATCATCCTTGTCACTTTGGAAGCTGGAGTCAGCAAAGGCCTCGATTTGGAGGTCTTTTCCGCCATACACCAAGAACATCTCCTTAGTCCTTCTCAGGTACTTGAGAATGTTCTTTACCGCTATCCAGTGTTTCTCCCCAGGGTTTGACTGATACCGGCTTACCACACTCAGTGCATAAGCTACATCCGGTCTGGTACACAACATCGCATACATTATAGAGCCTACCGCAGAAGCGTAGGGTATAATAGACATGCGATCCCTCTCCAAATCAGTCTTGGGAGACATCTCTTTAGAGAGGGTGATCCCGTGACAAGCCGGTAGGTTACCGCGCTTGGAATCTTCCATACTGAATCTCTTCAGTATGGTGTCGATGTACCTGGACTGTGATAGTCCTAATATCCTCTTGGATCTGTCACGGTAGATCCGGATACCCAGAATGCATGAGGCATCACCCAGGTCTTTCATGGAGAACCTGTGTGACAAGAACCCCTTGACAGATTGTAGCATAGGAATGTCATTTCCTATTAAGAGAATGTCATCCACGTATAAAACGAGGAATACTACAGTTCTCGCTACAAATCTACTATAGATGCATGGTTCATCTGGATTTTTGATAAAGCCAAATTCTTTGACCGTCTCATCAAAGCAGATGTTCCAACTCCGCGATGCCTGCTTTAGTCCATAGATGGACTTAAGCAACTTGCACACCTTTCCGCTGCTCCCACTCTGAATGAAACCCTCTGGCTGGTCCATATAGACACACTCCTCTAAATTTCCATTTAGAAAAGCTGTCTTCACGTCCATTTGCCAGATCTCATAATCGTGGAAGGCAGCAACGGCAAGAAGGATCCGAATGGATTTCAGCATGGCTACTGGAGAAAAGGTTTCGTCATAGTCCAAGCCAGGTCTTTGACGGAAACCTTTTGCTACCAGCCTAGCTTTATAGGTCTCAACCTGTCCATCTACACCAATCTTCCTTTTGAAGATCCACTTGCATCCTACGGGTTTTACCCCGTCTGGAGCAATGTCCAACGTCCATACCTTGTTGGTGTACATGGACTCCATTTCGGTCCGCATTGCATCCAGCCATTTCACTGAGTCAACGCTCTGAACGGCCTGCTGGAAGCTAGTAGGCTCATCATAATCTATGATGCAATCCTCTCTATCCCCGTCTATGAGAAAACCGTAGTATCTCTTGGGCGGATGAGACTGCCTACTACTCCTGCGGAGCGGCGTAGGAATGTCCTGTTCTGTTGAACCCTCTAGTTCCACTAAACTTTCAGTAATAGTCCGTGGTTCTGGAATTTCTTCCAGTTCTACTGTGCTCTCACTTATCTGGGTTTCCAAAAACTCAGTTTCCAAGAAGTAGGCATGACGAGAAACAAGGACTTTTTCTTCCTCTTCACAGTAGAAGAAATATCCTTTGGAATTCTTTGGATATCCCACAAACTTGCACTGTACTGAGCGTGCCTCGAGCTTGTCCGCATGCTGCTTTTTGACAAAAGCTGGACATCCCCATGTCTTAATATGCTTAAGATAGGGTCTCTTCCCACACCACATCTCATATGGTGTAGTAGGCACGGTCTTAGTAGGAACTCGGTTCAAAAGGTATGCGGCTGATTCTAGCGCATATCCCCAGAATGATCGCGGTAACTCAGCGTTACTCATCATGGACCGCACCATATCCAATAGGGTGCGGTTCCGTCTCTACGATACACCGTTATGTTGCGGGGTGTATGGAGGAGTAAGCTGAGAGAGAATTCCGTTCTCTTTTAAATAGTCCAGGAACTCGGCACTTAAGTATTCTCCACCTCGATCCGATCTTAGAATCTTAATACTTTTGCCGGTCTGTTTCTCTACTTCATTCTTATACTCCTGGAATTTTCCAAAGGCCTCGGACTTATGTTTCATCAAGAAGACATAACCGTACCTTGAGAAGTCATCCGTAAAAGTAATGAAGTAAGAATGTCCGCTTCGGGCATGTGTAGACATTGGACCGCACACGTCACTGTGTACGAGTCCCAAGAGCTCGCTCGCTCTTACTCCTTGTCCAGTAAACGGAGTCTTTGTCATCTTTCCTTTGAGACAAGATTGACAAGTGGCATACGATTGATATTCGAACGCATTCAAATATCCTTCTGTATGTAACTTAGTCAACCTTCTCTCATTGATGTGACCCAATCTACAATGCCATAAGAAAGTCTGATTCATTTCCGGAGACTTTCTTTTGTGTGTATTCTGGACGTTGAAAATCTGTGGTTGGTTTAATACGTATATACCATTACTCAATGTACCTGACCCAATCAAAACTTGATTAAGGTGAATGTTTACAACATTACTTACAAACGCAAATTCATAACCTTCTTTAGAAACTAAAGATACAGAAATGATATTACAAGTTGCGTTGGGTACAAAAAAGCAATTACGCAAAACCAAAACATGTCCATCTGACATTCCCAGGTGATAGTCCCCCACGGCTTTAGCATCCATGCTAGCTCCATTCGCAACTTTGAGGGTCATGTCACCTGCCTTCAAAACCCTACGGTTTCTCAACGCCTGTAAAGAATTACAGATATGAGATCCTGATCCGGTATCCAATACCCAGGAAGTAGAGTTTATTGAAAGACAATTTTCAATAACATACACACCTGAAGCTGAAGCTGCAACCTACTTCAATTCCTGTGTTCTGGCCTTCCAGGCCCTGCAATCATTCTTCCAGTGTCGTTTCTTATGACAATAGAAGCATTCTTCCTTATCCACAAGCTTCCCCGCTATCTTTGTTGCTTTTGCTTTTCCCTTCGTATCCACTTTACTAACACCGTCCCTTGGTTTGGCGGGGGCTTTCTTCTTCTTTCCCTTGGCTTTCGCCTTGAACCTAGAAGAAGATGATCCTCCTACAAACAAAGTGGATGTATCCCTACCTTTCTGTAGGGTGCCCTCTGCGCTCCTCAGCATGTTGAGGAGCTCTGAAAGTTCAACCTCTTTTTCTTGTAAGTTGAAGTTCAGTATAAACTGGGCGTAAGTGGAAGGAAGGGACTGGAGAACTATATCCGTATATAGCTCACTCTCCAATATGATCCCTAGGTCAGCGAGCTCCTCAATGAAGCCGATCATCTTTAGCACGTGCTCGGCTACTGATGATCCGACGGCCATTCTTGTCGAAAATAACTTTTTCGACGCTTCGTATCTTGCGATACGAGATTGCTCTCCATACAGTTCTTTTGTATGAAGCAATATGGATTCCATGTCCATATTCTCATGCCTCCTCTGATGTTCGTTGTCCATCGAGGCAAGCAGGAGGCATTTGGCCTTCGCGCTATCAATCTCCCAAGTCTTGCGGATTTCCTTATCCGCGACGCTGGAAGTTGGACCAGGGACAGGGGGAGCTTTGGTGGTAAGAAGATACCCCAGCTTGTCGTAAGTGATTGCTATCTTGACATTCCTGAGCCAATCTTTGTAGTTTGGCCCTGTCAGTTTATTTTTATCTAGGAGTAACTTAAGTCCAGTCATGTTGATTGGTCGCTGCAATTAGGAGAGAGAAGAAGAAACACTCAGCATGATGCTCTTGCAAGTTTAGAGTGGTTTTTAGTTTGTCTAAACAGGATGGCTCCCACTGTTTCTCGAATCCCTCCTCAAACCATAAAGGAAGAATTAGCCAGGATCAATCCCACCGCACAATACTTGCTTAACCGTTCAGCCTGGCCGGTGTCGGTACTTCGAGGGAGGTTTTCCAACGCTTTCGCGAAGTTCCTTAATTAAAGAACCTCTTTTCCCTGGGGGCGTAGCCCCGCTAACACCTTTCTAGGCACCTACTAGGTTTATAGCATTGATCGATTAGTGAGAAATTTCCCGAGGAGTAGCATATACTCACAGTAGGATCGGGATCCAAATATCATTGCGTGACGAAACTGAAGGAATCCTACCAGAATCATCACACTCCAAATGGTATGCAAATCTAGCAAGTTTCAGTACTTATGAAACTCCCGATGTGGATTTTTGCCCCATGCTCTTATGACCTTGACTTTGGCCAACAAATCATAAGTCACATGTCAAGTTCTGCCCGTCGTTCTCCAGGTTAATTTGAATCCACCCGCACCTACCCTTGACTTTGGCCAACAAGGCAGTACGACTGTTCCAAACCAACGCATCTATCTATGCTGCACATGAATACCCAATAGCTACCAATCACTGTGCCTTGACTTTGGCCAACAAACACAGCTTGAATACTATTGACTATTCATGTGAAACGACGGAGGGCTACGGATGGTTTTGGCAAAACCGTGAACGTAGTGAACTTGATTTGGTCGATGGAACGAGATAGCTTTTAAAAGGAGTGGCTCAAGCTCCGCATTTAAAAGTTGTTTTGAAAAGAACCGAGTGGTTTTTCGAAAGTGTTCCAACGACTTTAACTTGGTTTATTATCTTGCATTAGTTCTTTTAATGCGTGATATTCTTGCATTAGTTCTTTTAATGTGTCCCATCATTTAATCCTACCATTGCAGAAAACAACCAAAATATGACGTACGCTTATGCCATTCGCATTCGCCACGGGGCCCCGTCATTACCCGTTAGGTTACTTAACTAACGACAGAGCGGGGGCTGGGCTAGCGCGTCTGTAAAACATAAGCAACGCCTAAATAATATCATATATAGATATACTGCAATGATAAACATTTCAGATCACAGATGAATACATTGGATATACTAGGAATCTGTAACTTGTACGAGCCTGTAACAAAAGACAGATTACACGGTCGCGGTGAATAGCCAAATACCCCACCCAAGACCCCTACGGGTGCGGCAAACTACCCGCCAAGTACCCGAAGCGTAGTAACCTCCCTCATCTCCTATGAGTAGGCCACTCGACACTTCGGCATACCCGGTAGTTTGTGCACCCCCTCCATGGGTCTATCCTAGGAGCAAAAACAGTAAAAAGAAATTATACAATGACGGCTACAACCCCGACCCGGTTGTGCGGCCATACAAATAATTATTACATCAATTTACAAATTTACATGAATTGAAAGAAAAGAAAACTCTCGTCTCACAACCCCCGGCTATTCACCCGCGACAATCCAACATATTCATATACACATTCCAGCACATTACAGATCACAGATTTGTATAACCCCCACTAATCGACATATAGCGATTAGTAGACGTTCAATACAAATATCACATTACAGAAAACCCGTTAGCTTAAGTCTTTTAGAAGTTCGATCAAAAATACGGATTTTCGGGACCCCAAAATGAAATTTTCGTTTTGGAAAATCTGGGTTGAAAATATATATGCTAAAAATCCCAAAATACCCCCATGAAAACACTGCACCAAAAATTTTCCTCGGCCGAGTCGACTCGGCCGCGGATCCGCGGCGGGAGCGTGCTCCCGCCGCGCTTCCGCGGCCCTTTGACTCAAACGTTGGACAATTTTTGGTGGTTATTCATAAAAAAGCCTGAGCCGATTTTAGGTGTTAAAATAATCAACTTTTGAACAGTGGAAAAATCGACAGAAACTGCAAATTTTTGGGGTTTGTTTCGGGACTTTTTCGTTGATCGATCTTCTAATTACTTGCTAACATGCTAGATAGAGTTTAACTAGGCTCTGATACCACTGTAAGTCCATGCTACCTCTCCCGGTACTTTCGGGAATGCGGAATTTGGTAAAAAACGATTTTCTTAAAGATGGTAACATGGACCTAAAACCCGGATCTTGGTTAAACATCTATCTAACATCCTAACTATGAGTTTTAGCTACTCGGTTAGGGGGTTATACCTTGCTTGTCTTGAACTCCTTCGTCTTCAAAGCTCCGATGGTGGTCCGATGGCTTCTTCTCGTCTTCTCCGTACGCCGAAGATAGATCCACCTGAAAGCTCCAACCTTTAGCTCCTTCTTCGTTCCTTGAAGAAACTAGTTCACTTGGTTTACTAAACCTAGTGAACTAGAATGAGTAGAGAAGAAATAGAATGGGATTTTATCTATGGTTCTTGATTCTCAACTCATGAGAAAAGAGAACCATAAATCAAGAGAGGGAGCAAGAGGTTGAGGGTGAGAGCAAGAGGAGAGCTCAAGAACAAGAGAGAGAATGAGCAAGAAAGAATGAGGCTCTCTTTTGTCTTTCACCCTCTCATAATCCAAAGTGATCATAACTCATCATATCAAAAAAAGTCTTATGTGATGGTTAGAAGCAACCACAACCATATCATTTCATGCACTCATTTTACACAAATGAGCAAGTAAACAAAAGTCTTTTCCATGAAATGATGGCTATGGTTATCATGATGGTCAACTAGTCAAGCCTAGTCAACCGGTCAACAAGTCAACAAAAGTCAACAAGTCAACAAAGTCAACAAGTCAACAAAAGTCAACAACCATATCACCATAATACTTAATTAATATAATAGTTAATCACATATCATATTCTCATTAGGGTTGAGCAAAAAGTCAAATAGTCAACGGTCAACTGTCAACAACCCTAATGAGAATCCGCTGCCTCTGCCTCCCTGTCAACTGTGCATACACACCCGCATCCGCGTTCCGAGGAACACGAATGCAAACTGGATAAATCCAATCCCATAAGGTACACTAGGATCTGGCTTAAACCAAAGCCCGCTAGTGTAAACTGTCCGGACACTGTACGCGCACAAGTGCACGGATGTGACCGAACCCTGTCGCAAAACCATGCGACCTGTCGCAATACCATGCGACCTCTACTCTTTTGCCTAAAGGCGAAAAGCTTTCTGTGTGGGACTCTAAAGACTCGACACTACGCTGGCAGTGGGTTTAACCACAGACCGCAAGCGGCACTAGCTGTGCGTAACGGTCCCCAGGTAATGCCGACAAGAAGACCGACGAGGCGAAACCCATCTGAACTCCTACTGAGCCTGAGTGTGACATTCTCCGTACAGTCCGGTCTGTTCGTCTGATACATCGCATGGCGGGCCTAGGGGGCGGTAAACGTCAGTCCCCCAATAGCGGTACAAGTCGTGCCGGAGCGAAGCCCAAAACACCCTGAGATAACACTGGAAACCTACCAGTATATCTCGATTGCCCTGGCCAGGGACTACTCGTGTAATGGCTCTCCTAGACACAGCGCGATGTCAACCCCCAATACCGGGAGAGACGAATCCTGTCTAACCGTCACTGCCTCCAAGTGCTTCGGGACTGCACCCAACCACTACCTGTTTGCACGACTCCTTTGAGCCGTGGTAGGGTAGTGATCAAAGTACAGTGGGAACACACTCGAGGCGGAGTGACAGTGTCAAGTCAGCGGACTAAGCTGTACTCATGTCACCTGGGAACTGATAACTGACGATAGGTATAATACCAACTAGTCAGTTCCCGACGAGTCCTGTCCAGTGTACCCGTAACCTAACGAGCACCCGCATACTATCTCAAGTACGACGTACTGACGGCTGTGGGACAGACCGTCTCCCACACTGGGATGAGAAGCGCATGCGCTGGTCTACTCCGGAGTATCGATGCCCTGTCTCGATAGTCCTGCGACCAGGGACCTGCATAAGGATGTGCTTATAGATTACCCAGTCCCACTAGTGTGACGGCCATCACATCGCTGGTAATCAAGCAAAGATCCTAAGGGCTCTACTAATGTGTATAGGCGATATACAAAAATAAACACATGTACACATTGAAGTAGAAACAAACCAAGTAGCATACTACTATTTTGAGCAAGATTGTATACACAAGGTGAATATCCCAAGCATCCATTAAGTAATATACAAACCAGTATGATACAGTAATGGCCTCTAGGGCATATACACTAACACTGTGTCCAGCATCGACACCTCAAAACTGTCTCAAATCTCATATCAATGTATCTCTGGCCTCAGCCGTCCGGCTGACCCATCTCAAATATCAATATCTCATCATCTAGCGGCCACGGTCGGTATCCTCTGGATATCCGCCATCCCAAACAGTCACCGGTAGGTAATCCGTCCCCTGCCAGGCTCAACGTCAACACCACATTCCTCTTGCCCCGGGGTACCTTACCGGGCCCACCATGTACCCGTGCCGGTTCCTCCACTCCTCGACACAGATTTCCAAAACCACAGCAAACTCATGGTGGACGACACTTACATCATTAGAAAACCGCAATTTACATATTTTTAAAATATAATAAGTTTAGAAATTTTGCGGCTTTCCCCCGAAATCCAGCAATATCATAAAATCTCAAGAATCCTCATAAGTGCATATATCAGTGATAATGAATGCATATGGTATCAATAATCAAGTTGCAATGTGTGATTAATGGATTAAGCATGAACAATTAATATTATGAAGTACATGCACATGAATAGCAATCCTACGATTTCCTTTTAAGGAATTAAAGCAATAGCGTAAGTTTAAGTATCAATTATAGTAAAAGGGTTCAATTTAAAGGTTATCTAGTGTGGTGGCATGGCAATTACCAGGGTGTGTGTGTAAGCATGAATAGTGCTCGTGCTGCATATAAAAACCTGGCAATGGTGCAGGTGTCCTATAAAATGGTTTCGCATAGGTATGTCAATATAATGCATGGATGCAGCAAATAATCATATACGTATTTCACCCCTAATTACTAACATCACTAAGAATCTTGTAAGTTACTAAAACTATCGGGCGGCTTGCGCCATCCAACGATAGTCCCCCGTAGATGTTACATCTACTCACTGGAATCCCTGGCTAGCTGTGTCCAATCACCGCCTTCCCCTTTCGCGCCGCGTCTGACGTCTCCGCGACCGAACCTGGAATTTACATCAATACCAAACATAAGGTTACATATCAAGAACGACGCAAAACCCCAACGAAACTACTAATGTTCGCTAGCTAGGTACAACGTGCACAAAGTGCGCGGAACACACGCGAAAATCGCAAAAACTGCCAAAAAACGCCGATTTGGTCGCCCGGCAAAACTAAAACCCAACTACCCAAAAATCCGCACTCACGCATCCTAAACGTCATAGGAGATGCTAAAAACATCCCCAAGGTATCACAAATAATTCACCAAATACTTTTAATAAAAACCTAGTAAGCACAAACTAGCAATTTTGGTGCAAAAATCGAAAATTAGCGATACGGTTATCACAATCCAACCACACAACAAGCAATCTACAAACACTATAATTACAACACATTAGCAAAGATTCAAAACCTATTTTCCATAAACAACCATTACTTGAATTATATAACCTAGCAATTCTTAATCCAAACTATATATGAAAACCTTAAATTAACACTAATTTATAACTCAATTAGCAAGTTAACCTTCTAGATTAGGTTAGCAAAACAACTAGATAACAAATTAGATTTAATCCACTAAATAATGGTTTCTAAACCCTAATTCAACTCATTTATCATGCTTCACAACCCATTTCCATACATAAACCCTCTCTTGAATTTCCTAAAACAACAATTTACAACCAAAATCAAACTTTTAAAATTAACTAAATTAGCATAATTTGAAGACCACATAAACAAGGTAACTTCTTTGATTTGGTTGTGTAGGAACTAGCAAGCAAAATAAATTTAATTAACCACATAATGGTGTGCTAACAAACCCTAGTTTAAAACAAACTACTCTTTTATAAACTAGATTAGAAATTAACTAAACTTTTAACACTAAAACCATATAATTAAAGGAATTTAGCCAAAAGAAATTAACTTGATGGAAATTATACCTCAATTTGAGATCTAGCAAGAATAAATTTGCTTCAAATGATGGCCTCAAGTATCAAGATCCAAGCTAGGGAGGTGAAGGAAAAGAAAGATGAAGGATGGGTTTAATTTGTAAGCTTGAAATTGCAATTTTGTTGAATTAAACATGAAGAATTTTGAAGAAATGAAAAGAAAAGAGATGAAGAGGGGGGAGTGTAGGTTTCGGCCAGATTAGAGGAAGGGGGAGGGGTGTGGGTGTGTGGGAAAGGTCAAGAGTCAACTCCCCAAAAGTCAATGCACCATACTTCAACAACTATATTTAAAATAAATTCCTAAACAAAACAATTCCACAAATGAAAGAAACCCAATGTGAGGCCAGAAATTTCTGGAATTGATCAAGGTGGGGCTGTCCTAGGGCTGAGGGAAGAGAGAGAGGGGTTTTACAAAAGAAATTTTATGCAAAAAGACCCCCTACAAGTCAAAAATTGCAAGTTTTAGCTTAAAAGTCAATAAATTCGTTTCCTATCACAAAAATTTGTTAAAAATCAAAATAAAATACTAAAAATTTATGTTACAACTAGATTTTAATTATCATAATTTTAAAGATTAAAATTAGCCCGGAAAAATTTGTATTTATCGCTAATTTAATATATTTTCTTACCGGCTTAAAATAATATTAAAAAATTGAAAAATAGGGAAAAATTTTTAAACGACCAGAATTTCATAAGTAACTCATTAGCTACTAAAAACAAGCAATTACCTATCCATTTTAGGTATAATTAGCCCTAAACTGCAAAATAACGAGAAAGACGGTTTTCGGAAAAATACCGAATTTTCACCGAATTTCAGGAAAACACCAAAACGACTTTTCAAGACGCTACAATATACTATTAGATGTTGTATATGTTTTACACCCACGCTAGTCCAGCCCCCGCTCTGTCGTTAGTTAAGTAACCTAACGGGTGATGACGGGACCCAGTGACGAATGCGGATGGCATATACGTACATTATATTTTCGTTCTTTTCTGGTGTGATTGATTGATAGGACTGCATTGATTCTTATCAATGCAAGGATAAAACAAACCTATATTTGATGTTGTTGGAACAAATTTTAAAAGGTTTTATTACAAAGATATTTCCTTTTGTTTTGCATAGCAGTATTCAGTTGGAATATCCTGCACCTCATTCGACGAGGCAAGGGCCGAGATCCCTTCACCTGGAGTGACCCCTTAGGCAGAAGTTTATGTCAGGGTAATAACTTCAATATAGTCGATTACAAGTTACTTTGCATCGCGGTATTCAGTTGGAATATCCTGCACCTCATTCCACGAGGAAATAGCCGAGATCCCTTCACCGGGAATGACCTCTTTAGCAAAAGGTTTTCGTCACTATATTTTATAAAAAGCTATCACGTTCCTGTTAGTTGTATGTATGCCCTAGAGGCCAGTATTGTACAGATGATGTATATTATATTGGATGCTTGGGCATATATAGAGATGACTTTCTTGCTCAATATGATAGTATGCTATCTGGTTGCTCTTTATCTTAACATGTATACTAGTCTCTTTAAACTGTCTTATAGTTACATGTTGATAAAGCCCTTAGGATGTGTACTTGACTACCTGGACTATGATGCAGATCATACTAGTGGGGACATGGTAGTCCATAAGTACATCCTTCGAGGTCCCTAGCCGTGGGTGTATCGAGACGGGGCAACGATATATCAGTGTAGACTAGCGTATACGCCTCTCGACCCATGAGATAGGCGATGGATGATCCCATATCCATTGGTATTTGACATCAGAGATGGTATACGGGTGCTCAGTGGAGACTGGGTACACTGGACAGACTCGCCGAGAACTCCCAGATAGTATTATACCTCACATCAGATGGCAGTTCCCAGGTGACACTTGTACAGGTTAGTCTGTAGACCCGAGATCGTCATAGAGTCTTGTGTGATTCCCACTGTGCTTTGATCTCCACCTTACCACGTCCATGAGGGCATGCAAAACGGTGATCTTTGGGTATAGTCCCGAGTCACATGGAGGCAATGAGCGATAGGAGGGGTTTCGTCTCTCCCGGTATTGGGGGTTGATGTTGCGCTGTGCTCGATTGGCCGTAACAGGGAAGTCCCTGGACAGGGCTGATCAGAGATCTTCTGGTAAGTGTTACTAGTAGTTTCTCGACCCGTTATGAGCCTCATATCAGCACGACTTATCGGTTACTGGGGTCTGACGTTTACCACCCCTAGACTTGATATGCGACATATCAGACGAACAGACCGGACTGTACGGTAAGTGTTACTGTTTGGATTCACAGGAGTGTGAGCGGGCTTGCTCGTCGATCTTCTGATCGCTCAATACCCGGGTGGACGTTACGTTTAGCAGACCGTTTGCAGCTTGTGGGTGCTTGATATGATCATCATCTGCTGCCGGCGTATTGACGAGTCTTTAGAGTCCTACACAGAGGTTTCCTGGCTCAAGCGAAACGAAATAGGAGCGCATATGAGATATGTGCGGGACTGAGAATAATGCGTGTATGTGATACCGTATTACATTCTCACGACGAATGTTTCGATTAGGTTGTATACGATATAACCTAGTTATCGAATCATTGACTCGATAAATCGATACATTGTATACTAGTCGGTTATGTGCGACATGACCGGATCATTGAATCAAGTGTTGATTTAATGATTTAATGTATAATTATATATTTGATATATTACTTTGCATTAACTAGTATTGGTTCATTTTAAAAAGGATTTTCTCACTTGATGTGCAAGTTGTATATGTGATATACTTTTGTGCACATGTTTGTATCATGTTTGATGATACTTGCTCATTTGGTTAAGTGTAAAGAATTAAACCTTGGTTAAGTAAATGGTTAGGGTTTTTATTTATTCATTCATTTATCTTTTTAATTTGGATTAAAAATAAATTGCAAAAGAAAACAAAATGGTTGCTTTCATTCTTGAAGCTTGTTGAAGCTTCATGAAGCTTTGACCAAAGTGACCATTTTGTCTTCATGCTTAACCCTAACCATTCATCTAACCTTAGTCAATTCTCTACACCTAACCATGGTTCATATTATAATAAGTATTCTTTTCTTTTGCTTTTTTAATGGACTTATCATAATCATCTTGATCTTCTTCTTCTTCTTGAGTTCAAGAAAAAGCTTGCCACCATTAATGGCATCTTGAGTAAACAAGTGAGAAATCCAATTCTAAAGTGAACCCACCTCCTATTTCTTCACCCTCTACCTCTTGCCAAGTAGTATAGGGTGTTTTCTTCACAAGTTTCACAACTTGGTGAAGTCGGAGCTTGATCTTGTGAAGCCTCGACGTAGATCATCTTCGGCATCGTAGCCGATGACTATTCCGCTCATTTCTCCGATGAAGCCGATGCTAGGGTCCGAGATCCGACTTGGACAATGGGAGGAAGCCTACGTGGAGCTAAGGAAGTGGAGAACCGGATCTACAAAGGTTGTAGCTTCTCACTTTTAGTTAAGATGTTAACTAGTTTCCTTTTTCGCTTAAAATTCTAGTGAACGATCCGTATTAGGGTTTCTCGGCACCGGCAAAATTTGAAATTGGCATGGTTGATGCCTTGTGAGACCTCATTATCGTGCCTAGGAACCCTACAGTGGTATCAGAGCCTAGCTAGATTCTTAGGCAATGCTTAGACGATGTTTGAAACCCGATCGAAACCGAAACCCTAAAACCGAATCGCTCTCTGGACTTTTTCTAAAAACTGGGTTTTTTCCAGATTAAAAATGCTTTAAAAATTCAGCAGGGAATTATAAGAATTACGGTGCAAAATTTGACCATTGATACCTCAAACATGCGGCGGAACCGCGGCAGAAGCCTATCTTCTGCAGCGGTTCCGCGGCTCTCTGGTGACGTCACCCCTCCTAATCTGCACAGTAATTCCTATTTCACAGTGCTGAGTTTTCTGGGAATTTTTAATTTGACTCAAGAGTTGAGTATTCTGGAGTTGTATTGGGAATCAAAGATTCGATCGGATTATCAAATTTTGTCTGTGTGGTTTTCCGGATAATTTTAGAATATGTTAAAAAGTTCGACCGGATATGAATACCCAACTTTTCCCCTGCCGGAAAATTTCCAAGTGTTGGATTTTTCTGTGGTTTAAGGACGTTCTGAGTAGTGCAAGTAACGCGATGGTCCCTCTAGAAGACAACAAACCTTAACTCGATTATGTGACCGTCTTGAACTGCCCTTTGAACCTTCGAGTTTGGGGCAGTACGGCGTGCCACATCCGAGGCGTTGGCTTGACCCTTCTACGGCTGGACCGTTGGTACTGAGGCATGAAGTGAATGTCTTTGAACTAATTTCATGTGTTGAACGGTTTCGGGAAAACTTGGGTGTTCGAATGTTCGATCGGAAAGTTTAATATTTTCTATTTATCCGGAATGGGATACAATAATTGGAATTCACAAACAGTTATGAGATAACTGAATGAATGTTATAAATCTGGCCGTTTAGTCTCACTTGATATTGAAAAGAGTTTTCGGTAATGGGACTAAAATGCGGGGTTTATAATTGTTAGGCATGTGATGTCTAAGTATTTCATTTGATTAGGCATGCGATGTCTAAAGAGGTTGCGGATTCCAACTGTTGTAGTTTTACACTTTCTTTTCTGTGACCGTAAGTGTAATATGTGATATCGCCGGTTTCGTTGCTATATGTCAACGACAATTGGGATGCGCATATTTACTTACGTTGATATCATGTGATGTTATGTGTTGCTGGATATGTTATATTGGATCGTCGTGTTTGAATAGCCGGGGGGTTTTATGTGAGATGAGTTTTTTTCATTTTCATTCATGTAAAAACTTGTATGTAATATTCTTTTATTTGGGGCACTTTCAGGTTGCGGAAGCTGTCACCTTTTGTATATTATTTACTTTTCCGCATTAGGATAGACCCAAGGAGGGGAGCACAAGTAACCGGGTTCTAGGGTCCAGTGGGAGACCATCTCGAGGAGTCGAGTCCGGGTCTCCTAACCCTAGAATTGGTAGGGTTGCTTGCCGCTCTCGTAGGGGTCTAGGGGTGTGGGATTGTCTATTCATCACGACCGTGGAATCCGTGTTTTATACTGGCTCGTATTGAAAACACGGACGTCCTAGTATATCCAATGTTTCATATGTTTCTTCTACTGCGATATCTGTGATGTGATCATGTGATGTTCTGTGATAGATACAGTATATAGTATATATGATATATTATATAGACGTTACTTATGTTTTGCATCCGCACTAGCCCTGCCCTGCTCTGTCGTTAGTTACCTAACCTAACGGTGCACGAGGGGACATCCAGGCGAATGCGGATGGCATAAGTGTACGTCGTATTTATCTGTGATGTTTAGGTGACTTAAATGATGGGACTTCATTAATGTGATTAATGAAAGAAAAGAAACCTAAGATGTTGTAGAATCAAATTTTAAACAAAACAGGTAGTTACAGTTCTTGCTTTGCATAGCGGTATATATGATATACCCTGCACCTTATTCGATGAGGAAAGGACCGAGATCCCTTCACCGGGAGTGACTCCTTTAGCAATAACTGGCAGATGCTACACACTCGGTTTGACTTTTGATTGCTTCTATAGTTTCTGCTTTGCACAGTGATATATATGATATATCCCGCACCTCATTCGACGAGGAAAGGGCCGACGATCCCTTCACCGGGAGTGGCCCCTTTAGCAAAACTAGAAAAGCCTCAAAATCACTCCATTTCAAAACTTTATTTTGATTCTACAACGATATCAAGTTCGTTACGCTCATGGTTTTCAGAAAAAACTGCGTAGCCCTCCGTCATTTCAGATAAGTACTACTTAGTATTCATGCTGCGGTAGTTTGGCCTCCGTCAAGGCGTAGTGTATGGTAGCTAACTAGTGCTTATCTGCCAGCATATGATGCGATTGGATTAGGGTATTCGTACGGCGTAGTTTGGCCTCCGTCAAGGGTCGTACGGGTGGGTTTAATTCGATCAAGAAATGACGGGTTGAACTTGACTAACGCCCTGTGGGTAGTTTGGCCTCCGTCAAGGTCACAGGACGCTAGGGGCAAAAGTATTATCGGGAATTTCAAGTGTTGAAATTTGCAATGAGATTGCATACCTTCTATGAGATAGTTGGATCCCGATACCCACTGCGAGTAAGAGTTACTCCTGGGAGAGTTTTACACATTGCAATTAGCTGATCAAGTAGGTGTCTAGAAAGGTGTCAACGGGGTTACGCCTCTGGGAAAACGAAGTTTACATTAATTAGGTTCGTGCGAAAGCACGGGGGACCTCCCTCAAAGTACCGACACTGGCCTGGCTGAAAGATTGGCGAACTTGTAGTGTGTAATTAATCTCGGCTAGTCTTTCCTTTTAGGGTTTGAAGGAAGATTTGATAAAAACCAGTGGGAGCCATCCTGATTAGATAAGATAATAACCAATCTGATCTTGCACGAGCTTACGCTAAAGTGTTTTCTTCTCTCTCTCTCCAGGTAGCGACCATGTCATGCCCTAATCAAGATAATAATATGGATGTATTGACCGAACCCGCATGTTATACTGTGCAGGGGAATGTTGAACCCGTTCTATCTTATAAGTGTTATAAGAATGAACAGGAAACAGGAGAATATCTGGATTCTCACACCGCCCAAATGGAGAACATGCATGTTGATGCATCATCTTCGGGTGTGTTTGTCATTGAGAACTGTTTCTCAGTTCACCCTACGTCCTGGGTATTAGATACCGAATCAGGATCCCACATATGTAAGATGTTACATGGGCTGCGGAAAGGTAGAGAACTAGGAAAAGGTGATCATTCCGTTCAAGTTGGGAATGGGGCAAATGTTGCAGCCAAAGCAGTTGGCGAATATCACCTAGTATTACCAAATGGTGATACACTGATTCTAAATGAATGCTATTATATACCGAACATGATGTGCAACATTATATCAGTTTCTTTATTAAGTAAAAAAGGATATAATTTTGTAGTAAAGGATAATGTTATGAACATATTCCTAGATCAAAAGTTTATTGCATCAGGCTCGTTGTATAATGGCATATTCATTCTCAATCAAAATACAGTCCTCAATTTACAAAACACACACAGGAGGAAGAGTTCTGAACTGAACGAATCTTTCTTGTGGCATTGTAGACTGGGTCACATCAATGCGACACGACTAGCTAAGTTGCATAAGGATGGATATTTAAATTCGTTTGAATTTTCATCTTATGACACTTGCCAGTCATGTCTCAAAGGCAAGATGACCAAAACTCCGTTTACTGGACACGGAGAAAGAGTTACCGAACTCTTGGGACTAATACATAGTGATGTATGCGGTCTCATGTCTACACATGCCAGGGATGGTTCTTCGTACTTCATTACATTCACTGACGATCTCTCTAGATTCGGATATGTGTTCCTGATGAAACACAAATCAGAAGCTTTTGAGAAATTTAGAGAATATAAACAAGAAGTAGAGAACCAAACGGGCAAAAGTATTAAGATCCTTCGATCTGATCGAGGAGGAGAATACTTAAGTAACGAATTCAGAGATTATCTAAAAGAGAATGGGATTCTCTCTCAGCTTACTCCTCCTTATACACCACAGCACAACGGTGTATCGGAGCGGAGAAATCGCACCCTATTAGATAAGGTGCACTCTATGATGAGTGCAGCTGAGTTACCTATTTCCTTCTGGGGATATGCACTGGAGACTGCTGCATACCTATTGAATAGAGTTCCAACCAAATCAGTGCCTACCACTCCATATGAGATATGGAATGGCAAGAGACCATGTCTTAATTTTATTCAGATATGGGGTTGTCCGGCCTATGTTAAAACACAAAATCCGGACAAGCTCGAGGCAAGGTCTGTTCTATGTAAGTTTGTTGGATATCCCAAACATTCGCGAGGGTATATCTTCTACCACTCCGAGGAACAAAAAGTGTTTGTTTCTCGACATGCCACTTTCTTAGAAAAGAGTTTTCTTATGGAACAGACAAGTAGCATTGAGGTAGAACTGGAAGAGGTTCCAGCAACACAAACTGTAACAGAAGACTTGGTAGAACCATAGGATTCAGTAGAACTCGACGAACCCTAGCCTCTCCGTCGATCTAGTAGGGTTTCTCGTCCACCTGAGAGATACTACGGTTT
Organism: Agapanthus africanus; assembly: GCA_030015575.1. NCBI lineage: Eukaryota > Viridiplantae > Streptophyta > Magnoliopsida > Asparagales > Amaryllidaceae > Agapanthus > Agapanthus africanus. The sequence continues at coordinate 106,233,896 of CM057343.1, read as the reverse complement.
TCTCATTGACGGTGGAAGCGAGGATTGCATCATGGAGGATGATGACCCAACTAGCTTCGAGCAGGCCATCATGAGTAGGGACTCAGTGAAATGGATGGATGCTATGCGGTCCGAGATGGAATCCATGTACACCAACAAAGTATGGACTTTGGAAGTTGCTCCTGAAGGGGTAAAACCCATTGGGAGCAAGTGGATCTTCAAGAAGAAACTTGGTGTAGATGGGAAAGTGGAGACTTTCAAAGCTAGACTTGTTGCAAAGGGTTTTCGTCAAAGACCAGGTGTGGACTATGACGAAACCTTTTCTCCAGTGGCTATGCTTAAATCCATCCGGATCATGCTTGCCATCGCTGCATATCATGACTACGAAATCTGGCAAATGGATGTTAAGACCGCCTTTCTAAACGGTGATTTAGAAGAGTGCGTGTACATGACTCAGCCAGAGGGCTTCGTAGATAGTGGGAGCAGCGGGAAGGTGTGCAAGCTGCTTAAATCCATTTATGGATTAAAGCAAGTATCGCGGAGTTGGAACATCTGCTTTGACGTCGTTATCAAAGAGTTTGATTTCGTCAAAAACCCAGATGAACCTTGTATCTACAAGAAGGTAGCAGAGAGTAAGGTTGTCTTCCTCGTATTGTACGTAGACGACATACTCTTGATAGGAAATGATATTCCTATGCTGCAATCGATTAAGCTCTTCTTATCACAAAGATTCTCGATGAAAGATCTTGGTGATGCCTCCTGCATATTGGGAATTAGGATCTATAGAGATAGATCCAAACGGATATTGGGATTGTCCCAATCCAGGTATATTGACACCATACTAAAGAGGTTTAGTATGGAAGAATCCAAGCGTGGGAATTTGCCCACGATCTCTGAAGTCACTCTCTCCAAAGAGATGTCTCCCAAGACTGATTTGGAGAGAGCTCGCATGCAAGGGATACCCTATGCTTCGGCTGTAGGCTCTATCATGTACGCGATGCTATGTACCAGACCCGATGTAGCATACTCACTAAGTATAGTGAGCAGGTATCAAGATGATCCTGGAAAGAGTCACTGGACAGCTGTGAAGAGCATTCTCAAGTACTTGCGAAGGACTAAAGAGATGCTCTTGGTGTATGGTAACGGAGAACTCCAAGTGGAGTCCTTTACCGATTCGAGCTTCCAGAGTGATAAAGACAACTCTAAGTCGCAGTCGGGATTTGTCTTAACCCTTTACGGAGGGGCGGTTAGCTGGAAGAGTTCCAAGAAGGAAACCGTGGCAGATTCGACGATGGAGGTTGAATACATCGCTGCCAACGATGCTGCTAAAGAAGCTGTCTGGATCAAGAAGTTCATTGCTGAACTTGGAGTGGTTCCATCCATTGAGCATCCAATACCTTTGTATTGCGATAACAATGGAGCGGTGGCTTTGGCCAAGGAACCTAGGTCCCATCAGCGATCCAGGCATATTCTGAGGCGGTATCACCTGATCCGGGAGATAGTTGATCGCCGGGAGATCGAGGTCAGGAGGGTTGACACGAAGAACAACACGGCGGATCCACTCACGAAGGCCATTCCCCAGATACAGTTTGAGAGACTCTTCGGGATGCTCAGTATGCGATACTACAGCAGCTGGCCCTAGTGCAAGTGGGAGATTGTTAGTTGTATGTATGCCCTAGAGGCCAGTATTGTACAGATGATGTATATTATATTAGATGCTTGGACATATATAGAGATGAATTTCTTGCTCAATATGATAGTATGCTATCTGGTTCCTCTTTATCTTAACATGTATACTAGTCTCTTTAAACTGTCTTATAGTTACATGTTGATAAAGCCCTTAGGATGTGTACTTGACTACCTGGACTATGATGCAGATCATACTAGTGGGGACATGGTAGTCCATAAGTACATCCTTCAAGGTCCCTAGTCGTAGGTGTATCGAGACGGGGCATCGATATACCAGTGTAGACTAGCGTATACGCCTCTCGACCTATGAGATGGGCGATGGATGATCCCATATCCATTGGTGTTTGACATCAGAGATTGTATACGGGTGCTCAGTGGAGACTGGGTACACTGGACGGACTCGCCGAGAACTCCCAGATGGTATTATACCTCACGTCAGATGGCAGTTCTCAGGTGACACTTGTACAGGTTAGTCTGTAGACCCGAGATCGTCATAGAGTCTTGTGTGATTCCCACTGTGCTTTGATCTCCACCTTACCACGTCCATGAGGGCGTGCAAAACGGTGGTCTTTGGGTACAGTCCCGAGTCATATGGAGGCAATGAGCGATAGGAGGGGTTTTGTCTCTCCCGGTATTGGGGGTTGATGTTGCGCTGTGCTCGATTGGCCGTAACAGGGAAGTCCCTGGCCAGGGCTGATCAGAGATCTTCTGGTAAGTGTTACTAGTAGTTTCTCGACCCGTTATGAGCCTCATATCGGCACGACTTCTCGGTTACTGGGGTCTGACGTTTACCACCCCTAGACTTGATATGCGACATATCAGACGAACAGACCGGACTGTACGGTAAGTGTTACTGTTTGGATTCACAAGAGTGTGAGCGGCTTGCTCGTCGATCTTCTGATCGCTCAATACCCGGGTGGCCGTTACGTTTAGCAGACCGCTTACGGCTTGTGGGTGCTTGATATGATCATCATCTGCTGCCGGCGTATTGACGAGTCTTTAGAGTCCTACACAGAGGTTTCCTGGCTCAAGCGAAACGAAATAGGAGCGCATATGAGATATGTGCGGGACCGAGAATAATGCGTGTATGTGATACCGTATTACATTCTCGCGACGAATGTTTCGATTAGGTTGTATACGATATAACCTAGTTATCGAATCATTGACTCGATAAATCGATACATTGTATACTAGTCGGTTATGTGCGACATGACCGGATCATTGAATCAAGTGTTGATTTAATAATTTAATGTATAATTATATATTTGATATATTACTTTGCATTAACTAGTATTGGTTCATTTTAAAAAGGATTTTCTCACTTGATGTGCAAGTTGTATATGTGATATACTTTTGTGCACATGTTTGTATCATGTTTGATGATACTTGCTCATTTGGTTAAGTGTAAAGAATTAAACCTTGGTTAAGTAAATGGTTAGGGTTTTTATTTATTCATTCATTTATCTTTTTAATTTGGATTAAAAAGAAATTGCAAAAGAAAACAAAATGGTTGCTTTCATTCTTGAAGCTTGTTGAAGCTTCATGAAGCTTTGACCAAAGTGACCATTTTGTCTTCATGCTTAACCCTAACCATTCATCTAACCTTAGTCAATTCTCTACACCTAACCATGGTTCATATTATGATAAGTATTCTTTTCTTTTGCTTTTTTAATGGACTTATCATAATCATCTTGATCTTCTTCTTCTTCTTGAGTTCAAGAAAAAGCTTGCCACCATTAATGGCATCTTGAGTAAACAAGTGAGAAATCCAATTCTAAAGTGAACCCACCTCCTATTTCTTCACCCTCTACCTCTTGCCAAGTAGTATAGGGTGTTTCCTTCACAAGTTTCACAACTTAGTGAAGTTGGAGCTTGATCTTGTGAAGCCTCGACGTAGATCATCTTCGGCATCGTAGCCGACGACTATTCCGCTCATTTCTCCGATGAAGCCGATGCTAGGGCCCGAGATCCGACTTGGACAGCGGGAGGAAGCCTACGTGGAGCTAAGGAAGTGGAGAACCGGATCTACAAAGGTTGTAGCTTCTCACTTTTAGTTAAGATGTTAACTAGTTTCCTTTTTTGCCTAAAATTCTAGTGAACGATCCGTATTAGGGTTTCTCGGCACCGGCAAAATTTGAAATTGGCATGGTTGATGCCTTGTGAGACTTCATTATCGTGCCTAGGAACCCTACAGTTCCTTCAACGAGATCAAGTTCATTACGTTAAAGGTTTTTCGCCAAAAACCAGTCGTAGCCCTCCGTCGTATCTTATGGATGGTCAGTAGTATTCAAGCTATGTTTGTTGACTAAAGTCAAGGCATAGTGTTTGGTAGTTGCTGGGTATTCATCTGTTGCATAGATAGATGCGTTGGTTTGAGACAGTCGTATTACCTTGTTGACTAAAGTCAAGGGTATGTACGGGTGGGTTTAAATCAACCTGGACAATGACGGGTAGAACTTGACATGTGACTTATGATTTGTTGACTAAAGTCAAGGTCACAGAGCATGAGGCCAAAAAAAAAATAATATCGGGAGTTTCAAACATACAGGAAACTTGCTAAGTATGCGCATACTTTCTGGAGTGTGATAACTTGAGTGGCTTCCATCAAGTTAGCATGCGATGATAGTTGGATCCCGATTCTCACTGATGAGTTGGTTTACTCTTCGGGTGATCCCGACTAATTCTTCTTTCAGGTTTGGAGGAGAATTTGAGATTACAGTGGGAGATTTCCTGATTAGATAAAGTGATAACCATTCTAATCTAGGTTAGAGTGAACGCAGAGTGTTTCTTTTCTCTCTCTCTCTTTGGCAGCGACCTTTGACCGACCTTAGACTATGACTCAGTGACCAAATTGACCGAACCTTCTTAAAATACTGGCTTTTGGATTGTCTATATTTGCATAAGTCATTTCCGCTCCTTCTTTTACCCTTTGAATTTCTCAGAACACCCCGTATTACTACGGATATCCACTTCCATTGGATAGATCCATCGTATGGTTATATACGAACTCAAAGGGACTTCTTCGAGGATGGATCCAGGTTCAGGAGAAATAGAATTAGTTTATTCAGTTGTCTTTTATTATCACCTTCTCTCAGGTTGCGAGGGTTCCTTAGTTCAAGAGAGTACACCTATTACGCTTATTGGATAATCTTATTCCAAACCATAGGCCGGTGCCAAAAGGTAGGGAATGAAGAAAACCAATTAGCATAAGTAGGGTGTGCAGAAGGTAATATGTAAAGACAAGATAAAGGGATTAGAAAGAGAGGGCAAAGTAAATTGCGACTGCTATCATTCACGACCAAACCGCGTACTTCATCGCCACTCCTATTTCACCTTTGCTTTTTCCCCCAGTTCAGGAGAAATAGAATAAGGTATTATTTAGTTGTCTTTTATCATCACATTCTCTCAAGTTGCGAGTACTCCTAGGATTAGGAGAATACACCTATTATGCTTACGGGATCGTCTTCCAAACCATAGGCTGGTGCCGAACGGTAGAGAAGGAAGAAAACCATTTAGCCTAATGATGGTGTACAGAAGGTAACGACTAAAGACAAATAAAGGTATTTGGAGAGATGGTAATGAAATATACGGTTAATGTCATGAATTGGATTATGGAAGAGGCATTACTAGAAATACCAGGATACCCCTACGAAACATTTTCATGTTTCAGTGCATTGTTAAAGGAAAACTGATTTCCCGATTAGATACTTACTCCAGGGTATGTATTTACCAGGTATGATTCTCACATCTGTATCGTTTTACAGATGATGGGTGGGAGTAAGTTATTGGGAATTAGGTGATCATCCTCATTATATCGGAATTCGTTGTAATTGGTGATATTTGAGGAAATCGCCTGGGTACAGTTTTCAACCTACGACGCACAGGTTTTGAGTTATTCAAACTCAGCGGACTTATACAGAGTATTGTATGTTGTCCAGTGTCCGTCAGGACAAAGGGGTAGGTCCTCGTACTATATTCTGTTTACTTGTAACTTCTCTAGTTTTTAGACAAGTGTTTCGTAGAAATACAATATCTAAGTTATAAGAAGTTGTGAGTATAAGAATAAAGTAGAGAACCAAGTATCGCAAGTATCGGGATTCTTCAAAGAGATCGAAGATGTAGATACTTGTGATTGGTATTCAGATGATAGTAATGGTTTTGAGAAACTTGTTTCTCTTTCAGGTTACTCATAATTAGATGGATTCCTAAGTTGAGTAATGCTAAGTAGCCACTTTCCATTAAGTTGATATGCACTGGAGACAGCTGCATGATTTGAATCTGGTTCCAATTAAATTAGTGCCTCTATTTATATATTGTATATAGAATGGTTCATATCTTAACAATGTTAAGATTCGGGGAGTTGTCCAGTTTATGCTTAAAACCAGACACTGGATAACTCAAGGCATGTTTCTGTAATGGCAGTTTGTGGGTTGACCCTGGCTTCGACAAGGGTTGATTTTCTACCATCTGGAAGATCAATAGTGATATTGTTCTTGACTCGCCACAGTTTTAGTAAAATGGATTTTTCAGTAAACAGCAGTGGGAGTATGGTAGAACTGGAAGAGATTCCAGAACCGTAAACGATTACGGAAAATTTAATAGGATCTATATATTCAATCAGGTTTGACATTCCATCAGCTACTCCGTAGATATGGTGGGTAACCTCAGACACCAGAGAGATACTCCGGTACCCTCAAGGACGGTGACAGGGAGATTCTTGTTTACCCAGACTTGACACTACTGTTGTTCCATACTATGGGACCCGGCAGGAGGATAAGTATAGCGTCATTCTAAACTAGCTTTAGAAGTGCACGTATATATTATTCTGCTAGAGGGGTGTCGTAGTCAGTAGGGGCAGTAGAAGCATATTTGGCAAGTAGCTTATATCTATTTATAGGCTTAAGCAAATATAGCGGAGATTAGATCATCTAATTTTGATGAGACAGTCATGGCTTTAACTTCATCAGAATAGGGGATGGATCAGTTGAGAAGGTAGTAGGGTGTGATATCCTGGTATTTGGATAACATACACAGAGTAGGAAGTAAAATTCCTATACTACGATCGATTGTACTTTGGTCGTCATACAGTTGTTTCTCCACAAAGGATATGGATATAATATCTGACATTCTGGTTACTAGATCTATGGTTTTTTGGTCTAGATTTGGGTAGTTTCCCAATATGGGTACTTTGACAATATTCTAATAGTATTTTAGAATAGATGACTCCTGGCATGGTGGTGTACCTGCAGGTGATGGAGTCACCCTCTCTAAAAATGTCTTAGAGACTAAAGGAGAGAGGGAAGTGCATGATTGGCAGATCACTTGCTTAGGCAATTGAGTCGATCATGAGATGTCAAGAACCACACCAGATGTTGTTTTTGCACTTGATGCGATAAGTTTATATTTATCCAATCCTGAAGAAACATAAGAAAGCAGTTTTAGAACATAAGTGCTTGTTCTATGGATTTGATGACGGCAGCCTCCTTCGGGAGACGGTTATCATTCCAGGCTTCAAAGGTGATATGGATGACAGAGTGATTGTCAGAGTTATAATTTTTCCTCTGTCGAGGGACAGTATTATGGACAGGTGGTCCAAGAGGATACTGTGGGAGGCATGGTGCTGGATACTGATTAGGTTCAGTTATCGATACAGTCTAAGAAGTTTGAATTTGGAGTTCATTTATGAACTAGGTCCCATCAGATATTCAGACATATTCTAAGACAGGAATTACTCGATTCGGGAGATGGTTTTCTCCACGAATTTGAGATTAAGAGAGACATAGAAAGAAACATCAGGGCGGATCCACTCACTGAGGCTATTTCTCGAACACAAGAGTTTTACAAACTAGCTTTGTGAAACTGATTGGTAGAGGAGTTGGATGTTCGGTATCACACGGGCTGTGAGTATGCGACATCGCAATAATTAGCCTTAAGTGCAAGTGGGAGATTGTTGGAGATAGTGCCCTCATAGTCAATTATTGGATCGCAGGTACGTGATTGCAATGATTGAGGCAGGACCTATACCGATATGACAGTCTTGCTCGAGATGATAGTATGCTATCTGGTTTGTCTTTATCATCGTATACATGCTTTAGTTCACTATTGCATGTTGATAGAGCCCATAGGATTCTTGCTTGACTGCCAGCAGTATGATGGTGATCATATATGTGGGAGCTGGGGTCTATAAGCACATCCTTAAAATGTCTCTAGTCGTAGGAGTTTCGAGACAGGGTATCGATACTCCAGAGTAGACTATTGTATATAGTCGAGACCCCAACGAGGGGCGATGGCCGGTCTCACAAGCCATTGGTGTCAGTAGGATCACCTAAGATGTATACAGGTGCTCATTAGGTTATGAGTACACCGGACAGGACTCGCCAGGAACATGCTAGTTGGTATTATACATATCGTCAGATAGCAGTTCCCTGGTGACATGTGTACATGTTAGTTCATCGACCTGAGGTCGTCATTTTTCTCGTGTGAGTTCCCACTGTGCTTTGATTTCTACCCTACCACGGCTCAAAGGAGTCGTGCAAACAGGTCTTTTTTAGGTACAGTCCCGAGCCACATGGAGGCAAGTGAGCGGATCGGCAGGGGATTCGTCTCTCCCGGTATTGGGGGTGAGATCGCGCTGTGTCTAGGAGAGCCATTACACAAAGCCCTCGGCCGAGGCAGGAGATTTACTGGTAGGTACTCCAGTAGTATCTCAGGGTGTTCTGGGCCACTCTCTGACATGACTTATACCGCTAATGGGGGTCTGACGTTACCAGCCCCTAGGCCGATATGCGATACTCATAGACGAACGGACCGGACTGTATGTATATTGTCACTGTTAGGCTCAGTAGGGTTTATGGATGAGTTTGCTCGTCAGCTTCCCTTCCAATCAATACATAGGCAACCGTTACGTACAGCCAGTACCTCTGACGTGCTAGTGGTTATACCCAGTGCCAGTGTGTTGATGAGTCATTAGAGTCCCCCGCAGACACTTTCCCAAGTTCGGGCGAAACGTTGTAGAGACCGTATGGTTTTATGGCAGGGTTCGGAAAATGCACGTGCGTTTACGCACGTGTCATATTTCGGGCAGATAATACTTGTGGGCTTTGGTTTAAGCCAGATCCAAGTATTATACTGTGTAGATATAATATCTTTGTCTCACTTGCATTTGTATTCGGTCGTAATACAAATGCGGGTATGTTTATACTGTTATGGGGTTATCCTGAAATTCGTTTCGGGATCACTTTTGGAAATTGCCAGTTTCCAGTTTTTCTATCAGCCGTCTTTAACATTCGGTCAAAGACGGATTTATCTTTTCTTGAGGTGAGTCATGAGTGTGTGGATGGTTCTAGAAGATTCTAGATTGTGACTAGGCTAGTAAGTCATTTGTGCATTAATTATTGCATTAATGGTTTTGGTGACTAGGTTAGATGAATCATTTGTTGCATTAATGATTTTGCAAGGTGTTTTATATGACTCATTCTTTCATTATGGTTGTGGTCGCCCCCTCTCTCCTACACTCACCTCCCCCCTCTCCTATATATGGTCGGCCCCCTCTTGATCGGAAAAAAGGTTGTTCATTTGAGGAAAAAAGATTATAATAGTATTTTGACTCATGGAAATTAGATAGCTGCAATTCTCATTTCACCCGATTCAAATGGAAATTTCATTAACCGTTCGTCCATAGCTTTAGACGAAGCGAGACAATGTGTTCTACTCATTCTCTACATCAATCTTGGTCATCTCTTTTAGCAAACTTGATGATCGAGTTGCCTCGGTTCAGAGGCGGGAGTCCGTTTAAAGATCCGTCGACGTGGTGCCACCTGGACGAGAAGACTCGAGATTCAGGAGATCGGAGAAGCCACAACAAAGCGTGGGATGATGGTTGAAGACCGAAGGACTCGGATCATTCGGTATAACATTTCTACCCACTTTGTAGTTTGTTAGTTTAGTTTTAATGGCAGATCCGGGTTATAGTACGCGATAGCGCCAATTGTAAAAGTTTTTGTTCCGCATTTGGCATCTGTTAGACGGTCGAGGCGCTACCGTGGACTTACAAAGAGTGCATCAATAAAGTAAGTTTTTTTATCTTGTGTTCTTCTTAATTGCATATTTATTTGTCTGCATTTTTTTTACCTGTCTTTATTTATCTGCAAGTTCATTAGTTAATAAAAAAGAGAAAATTTTATAAAAATGAATTCCATTGTTAATACCCTAATGAGTGAGTAGTTCCTCACTTGTTAGGGGTAGGTTTGGAGTAGGTTTGAGAGATGGAAATCTCTCACTCCTTTCTTACCCGTATAATACTTTAAATTAGGACTCTATATTAATCAAACACACACCGCTCACTACGGCACCCTATCCCACTAGATAGCGGTGATTCTCTAGTTAGACCGGTTGTGGTTGATTCACATAGAGCTTAGGGCTAAGAGTTAAGAAAGGACGGACAAGGACCAAAAGGAAGAAACTATGTTTCTTCCTAGTCGTGCTAATCCCCTTTATTAACTATTACCCTAACACCTAAGTTCTTAATTAGGGCAAAGGAAGCAGTGAGTAGAATTCTCTTTCCAAACTAATCTAATCCTAACCCTAGCAAGGATTTAAATCGAATTAAATTCAATCTTAGTTTTTATAAAAATCAAAACCTACCTAAAATAGGACTTAACTCGTAAGAGCATAAAGAAAAGAACGCGTTTTCCCTGTGGACCGACCCGTACTCAACCGGCTAGCTATCAAGCGACACCGTTATTGATTACGGTATATTCTTAATTTTGATTTTAAAATGCATACGCAAAGCACGAACAATCAAATGGCGTCGTTGCCGGGGAGACGGTAGTCTCTTTCTTTGTGTAATTTCGGGTTAATAAAAAAAATAAAAAAAATTTAAAAATTATAAAAATTGTAAAATTTTAAAACAAAAATAAAAATAAATATTATCTTGTTATTTTTGAAAGGTTTTTGTGCAAGTGTGCAGGCTTGGAGCAAACTCTGTTTCAGATCTAAAGAAAATTCAGTGAACAAATAAACATTCAGGAGATCTAAACAGAAAGAGGAGAACACAACAGAACAGAGAAAAATTTCGGAGATCTAAACCAATTAAATTGTCACGGAAATGCGGCATAAGTAGGTATTTGACCGCGGTTTCGCGGTCAACTGCTGACGTCAGCATCCCATTTTTTCTCTGTGAGTATTTTTTGTCTTCTCCTCCTACCCCCAGAACTCCACTGAAAAAAATTTCCTGTAGGTATTCTTTGCACAGCAACTTCTTCTCCCTCTCCAATAAATTGTTTTTGTGCGGGATTCTTTGCGCTACCAAATAAATATATATATATATATATATATTGCAAGTGTTTTAGATTTTTTGGTGTGTTAACTGCTTTGCATAATTAATACGGACTTTTAAGGGGCTATAACACCAATTCAGATTGGGTGGGATTTCATTACCCTTCCTAAGACCCTAAAAATCACTAAAAGCATATGTATCACCCTTGAGCTAATTAAAAAATATTTAGACTCGGCCAATTAAGGACTGTCGCGCTCATTAGGACAAAGGAAGGTTGTGGGCATTCGGTCGTTTATCTAAACCTGACTTTGTGGTGTCTAGGCTAGACAAGTGAGAAAGGTAACTTTAAAACGCCCGTCTCATGGTGATTCATGAGCGGATCCCTCCTTTCTTCATTTGCGCTTACCTGGCCACAATTAGTGGTGAAGAGGCGATTTGAGGGATATCTCACAATTTGTCGCTTTGGAACAGTTAGGAGCAGTCTAGTTGACTTAGGAGACCCTAGCTCTAGATTTGATTGTGCATGTTTAAACTGTGGTTGTTTGAAATTATGCCGTAGTTCCGTACAAAGTTTGCAAAAACTCTTTCTAAAAAAACACTTTCAAAAATTTCAAAACTCCAAAAACAAACAATTTTTTTTTAAAAAAAATTTTAAAAAATTTAAAAATTTTTTTTAAAAATATCACATTCTTTTTCTTCTCCTTTCTCTCATCACATCATGGGTACCCCACCTCGCAAAACTCTTGCCGAACTTTGGTACCCACAACCAGACATTACTTCCTACGCTTCTTGTTTTGGTCGAATTTCGAACGACCCCTCCATACCCAAAATTTCTTTGAAAGATCGAATAGACGCATCTAGGACAACCAATTGGACTCCGCAATCCACCTTATATCAACTATTTCAAGCTTCACCACCTTCTTACGTTGATACCCCTTTTTCGAGTCCTGTTGTAACTCCGAAACCCATGTCTATTGCTGAACATATTGAACAATCTCGTAACCGATCTTTCACTCCTTTCACCACTGCGAATTCTTTGGATCAATAATTCCATTCACCTTCTTATCCAAATATTGATCATACTCCTATCCAACAATTCAATTCCTACCAATCCTACCCGACTTTTGCACCATCCCTATACATTACTTCTATACAGCTATTTGGGAGTTTCACGTATCCAAACAACTTTGAATGTTTTACTGAAATCCCGTCACAACCCATGTCTAGTCTGGAACAGTCGTTGGAAGACTTTATGGTAGCGTCATGCCAACAGATGAGAGATTTGAATACGTCCATGGCCGCCCTTATACAACCTAGTGACCCGGTAGCTAGTTTCCAACTAGCTCCAAATTTTCCAATGTATGATGAGGTGGTTGGAAAGATTGATAATTTGAGTAGAGAGAGTGAGCCGTGCACCCTTCCAAATCAAACCTACCTATCCCCAATTGAATCCCACAATTCCGGTTTTGAATGTCTATCAAGTATTCCAAATGATTCACCGGTTGAAAATAAATCATTTAATGAGTTGTGCGACTTTGTAGTGTTTGATTTACCTGATTGTGAAGGGTCCCTTTTGAGTGAAACCATCACCAATCCTTTTGACCTCTACACCTCCACTCTAGAACCTGAATTGATTAATATCCATGCTTTTGATGAGGTGTCTGAAAAAATTGATTTTCACTTGATTGAGGATATAGACGCTGGGAATATTTTGGATGATGAACCCACAGATTTAGATGAATTTCTTTCTCCAATTCATCATCCCGAGTCATTAACTGTTTTTCCCGAACTTTATATGCGTCTTGATTTTGATGAGAATTGCATGGATAAGCTAAATTTTGAGGAGAGTATTGGGGAAATTATTAAGGATGAAGCAGTTTTACATGAGGAATCGGATTTTCCAATTCATTCTATCCCTTTCATTGACTGCGCACATCCTCCTAAATCTTTAAGCGATACCCTTCCTCAATCACTTCCCTCCATTCTCGTTCCGACCTTGCAAGAAACCGTTGCACTTTCATTTTTTATGTCTGGTTTACCAAGTTCGACGTACCCATGTTTTCTCACGAATCTTGAGGGATTTGACCTCATTTCTCAGTGGGTTGATAAATTAGCACAATCGCTTTTTATATATCGGTCATTACAAATTGTGCTAATTTATACACTCCATCTCCACCCTCAAGTTCGTATTCAACTTCTTTCTCCCACTTTCTCAGGTTCTTCTTCTATTCTTCCTATAATTTCAGTGAGTGTTGATGAATCACAATCCGATAATTCAAGTTTGATCATTCCAGAAAGCCAACTTGATTTGGATACTTTTGAAAATGAGATAGATGAGTTTTTCGAGTCTCCTACATCCATAATTTTTGACAAATCAAGTATGATAAATTCTGGCACAAAACTTACTGACAGTAAAATGTTCAATTACATCGATGAGAGTTTTGAAGAACTTTTCGTTGACGAACTTGCATTCCTAAACAACAAGGATTTTGTGATTAATAAACCTCCACCTATAGAAGTTGAACCACCACCCATTCTTCTTATAAAATACGAGAATGCTAATATTCCACTCATTTCTGATCCTTCACATTCTCGTTTTTATTTATCATCACCTCTTATCTCTTCACATTCACGTTCACGCAAACCCTTTCCATACCACCACTTATCTCTTCCCCATTTCTTCTTGGCTCTATATAACATGTTCTTCCACCGACCTATATGTTACATTGATAAATTATTCAAATGGTTGGTGTTGACTTTTGGTCTTTGCAAAGCTTGGTATTGACCAATAACTTTGAACCCCCTCTTTAAAAGCTTAACATTGTTTAACTCAAGTTTGGGGGGGTATAATTTGGCTCTCGAAAATAATTTTTTATAACTCAAAGTGTTGAGCCAAAAATAAGTTTGGGGGGATTTTCACAATCATATTTCATGTCCCCGTTAATAAATTTTTCCTCCCAAGTTTACAAGTTTATGAGATTTAAAAAATGGCAACAGTAGAAACAATGTTTCACTTAAGTTTGGGGGGAACCTTTTTGTGTATATATATTTTGTTTTCTTTTTCTGTTAATAATAAAAATAAAAATTTTTAAAAAAAAATTATAAATAAACAGAGGAGTGCTAACAACTTTGACCCTCTTAGTGTAGCAGCCTGACAGTGAGGACACTGTCAAGTTTAAGTTTGGGGGTGTGCTCGGTAAGGTTTCCTCCTTCGCGTTCATGTGTATATTTTTTGCATTTACATACTTATTTTAAAACCCATAAAAATCAAAAATTGAAAAAAAATTTGAAAATTTCAATTTTGACCATATTTGACTTAAGTTCAACATGATGGTTGAATGGTAGGGAAAAACTAGATCCCAAACTTAGTAAATTAAAAACCCTAAAAATAACATTTCTTAAAGTTCAACTGTAGAAAATATATGTCCTTGTAGTTTATTTAGAAATAGGCAAATTTTGAGTTCAGTTCTTGGGCTAAGTCAAAATAAGAGAAGAGTATTGAAATTTTTATTTGAAGTGTAAGTCTGAAAAATAATTCTGAACCTTAAGTCTAAATTCTGAAAATATATACCCTACAACTTCCACATACATGCACCTTGAGACTTGGGATAGTAGAGGATACCTTAAAATGCTCTTGTCTAAAATCCTTAGTATGAGAAAAAAATTAAAGTATAAGTGTGAAATGAGAGATATAAAAAAACGTATATTGGTTTTGTAATTACTTAAGGCTGCATAAAATAAAAAATATATATATAGCGAGGGTGCTTTATCACCTAGTGCCTTAAACCAACTGGTTTGGGAGTCACTGCTAAAGCCTTGGATATTACAAGACGAGGAATTACGCCTAAATGTGCGAACACATTTTGTAATCGTTCTTTAGTACCTCAAAAAGTATTAACGGTCGCATGAAGGATGTGTGAGCAATTTCATCTAAAATTCACCAACTAAAAGTACTTTGGACGATGGACAAGAGTATGATAGTTTGAATTGAATTTCCAAGTGTAGGGGTAATACATACACATACATAGGGGTATATGATTGGGGTTTTGATGAGAGATAGGAATGAAAGATAGAGCTTATATGTTTAGTAGAGATGATAAAAATTCCTAAGTTGAGATGGAACCTTAGAAGGAAAATTCAAAAGAAGATAAAAACTAAATAAATTTACAGAACATATACGATCTTAAGTTAAATGATAAGTGAGTGTGAAAAATACGGGTTGATGATTTCTAAAGTTAAAGATAATAGAATTTCTTGCTAGAACACCGAATTGAAGAATGAAAGTTAACAGGCCAAATTGATCGGATTTTGTGGGTAGTATCCGCTGAAAACCCTCAGGAGACAACACTCCTCCTACTAGGGACACCTAGAGGTTTAACGGCTTGTTGCACGAGCTCAGTGCAATCGCGATTCCCTGGGAAAGTGAGATTAGGATTTTTCGAGAATAAAATTGGTTTTGCTCAGGACGAGAAAAAGATAAGTTTGGGGGTATTTGTTCATATCAGATTTTTGCATTTTTATATCGCCCTTTCATAGTCACATTGCATGTGAGTAGGTACTTTTGATCCATGTCTGCTAAATAGTTGCAGGTTACAGGTTCTCAGATCATTACAGGTTCTCAGATCATTATAGATGAATCTGTATGATGCAGCCCACCATTTCAAGGAACAACTGAAAATCATTAGACAGCTCAATGCACAAAGTTCAAGGGCAGCACACGATTCAAGACTTCAACGTGAAGCTCATGGTAAAAAGTCCACTATTGAATATCTGGAAGAGAATTGAAGAGATTCTGAGAGACCAAGTGAAGAAAACAGAAGATAAAAGAAACTTGAAGAAACCCTAAAGAATTGGACCCATGAGCCCACCAAATGGTCGCGGATCCGCGGCCAAACAGGCTATTCCGTCGCGGTTCCGCGGCCGTGCAATGCACGTATCGGTGGGGTGTCGGTGCTTTGACTCGGTCTTTGGGGTTGTTTTGTAATTTCATATATGGATCAGATGTAAACCCTACAGTTTCTCCTATCTATAAATAGGAAAGCCTACAGCTCTTTAAGGGCATGCCTCTTTTTAATTCTAAATTAAATTTCAATTCCTTTATAATCGTCAAGAGTGCATCAATAAAGTAAGTTATTTTTTTATCTTGTGTTCTTCTTAATTGCATATTTATTTCTCTACATTTTTTTACCTGTCTTTATTTATCTACAAGTTCATTAGTTAATAAAAAAAAGAAAAATTTATAAAAATGAATTCCATTGTTAATACCATAATGAGTGAGTAGTTCCTCACTTGTTAGGGTTAGGTTTAGGGTAGGTTTGAGAGATGGAAATCTCTCACTCCTTTCTTGCCCGTATAATACTTTAAATTAGGACTCTATGTTAATCAAACACACACCGCTCACTATGGCACCCTATCTCATGAGATAGCGGTGATTCCCTAGTTAGACCAGTCGTGGTTGATTCATATAGAGCTTAGGGCTAAGAGTTAAGAAATGACGGACAAGGACCAAAAGGAAGAAACTATGTTTCTTCTCAGTCGTGCTAATCCCCTTTGTTAACAATTACCCTAACACCTAAGTTCTTAATTAGGGCAAAAGAAGCAGTGAGTAGAATTCTCTTTCCAAACTAATCTAATCCTAACCCTAGCAAGGATTTAAATCGAATTAAATTCAATCTTAGTTTTTATAAAAATCAAAACCTACCTAAAATAGGACTTAACTAGTAAGAGCATAAAGAAAAGAACACGTTTTCCCTGTGGACCGACCCGTACTCCCCCGGCTAGCTACCAAGCGACACCGTTATTGATTGCGGTATATTCTTAACTTTGATTTTAAAACGCATACGCAAAGCACGAACAATCAAATATAAAATATTATTTTTGGAATTTAATATTAAAATAACATATTTCGCGAAAACTAGTCTATTTGCGAAATAGGGTTTTAGTAAAATGGTATAATTATATACCAATATTTGGAAAATAATGGGAGATTAAAATGATTTATTAATCATAAACATATTTATCGGATTTTGGTATTTTTATAATTTATTATTTGCAGTTTAAATTAAACTTGATTAGTGTACTACTAATTGCGATTAGGCCAAATCCATATTTTTCATATTTTCCATGGCTAGTGCACCATGACATGTTGCATTTTTGTTGCATGTTGTTTCATTTGTATTTGTTGATATTTGGCTTTAAAAGAAAAGAAAAGAAAGAGAATTATTAGAGAGAGAGAGGGGACACACTCATGTGAGAGGGTGAGATTAAAAGAGTGCGTGAGCATAAGAAAGAGTGAGGATAAGAGAGAGAGAGAGAGAGAGAGATGGGCTGCCTCTTCTTTCCCCGTCATTGTTTCCTTCATCTGCTTCACCTTCCTCCTTCACCCTCCTCTGCCTCCATGAACCATCTCTAAAACCTTACCAAAACCCTACACCCCCTTCACAAAAGATGATCACAACCTCTCTACAAACCTTATGGAACCATCAAGTGGAGATTTTGAAGACTTTGAGCAACTCAAGAAAATTCTTGAGTTGCCAAATGAGGTAATCACTACACTTTTAGTTAAGTTATTATACTTAGTATATCCTAGTTTAGTTTAGAGTTTATTTAGTTGGTTTGGTAATGTTTGGAAATTCCAAGAGGGGGTTTGAGTGATTGTGTGGACTTGTGATATGTAGTGAGTGTTTACTAGACCTTAGAGATGTCTTTTCTGGCCTAAAACAGAGAATAGAACCCGATATACGAGTTTAGAAATTTTTCCGTGTCGGTTTTGTGATGTTTTGTTAGCTTATAAGGTATCTGGTGCTATCTAGGACGTTTTTAATAAAATCAAACAAGTACATTGACCTAGACAAATGACCAGAAGACCACCACCAAAATACGAACCCATTTGACCTTACTTTGGCCGATGGTGCCGGAGGTCTCGCCGGACTTCTGTTGGGTTCTGGTGTTGAGTTTTTGCCTGTAGCTCACTTACCCTATAACCTATCCCTTGTACTTGTTTGTTTAGTCCCAATTGACCTGAGCCAAAATTTGGGAGCTACTTGAGATTGTTTTGGCTATGTTTTCTGATATTGGAATTCTTGGTTTTGATATTTGAGATAGATTTGTTCGTTGGATGTTTTTACGTCAACGACAAGAGTTGTTGGGTTGTTTTTGCATGCGTAGGCTATAGGTTTTAACCTATGAGCGCACCATGTGACGTATCAGTTTTCGGATTTGGTTTTCATAACGATGCGATATGTATTGATTTGTAGGTACCTTCGCATGCGTTCCGAGACGACGAAGCACATAGACTACGACTGAACAAGGAGTTTCGCAGGTGAGTAGATTTATATCTACAGGGAAAGTCGGGTGGATGGCGTATAGCACCCCCGCAACCATTGATATGGACAATCGATATGTGATTTATAAATTGAAGACAAGATGTGCCACAAACTTAAGGTTATAGTTAATGGTTTTAGTGTGAAATGATATGATATGATTAATAATTAAATGACAAGTTTTGAGATATCAATATGATGAGATAAGATGATACGAGCGGATACGATTGATATAAGATTTATAGTGGCATGTCATGAGAATGCTATATAGAATAAGATATGACGTATACGCAAAATAACATGATATGATATTGATACGAATGTGACTTGAGATATATATATATATATATATATATATATATATATAAGAATAATGAGTGATATGTCATACGAGACTTGAGATCCGTACCTCATTGTTATATAGGTCGATAGAATCCCTATTTTGTTTTAAGTTACCGTATGAAGGATTACCGTACGCGATGTGAGTTACCGGATGGATGATCTACGCTCGTGTTTTGAGGATGTTATTCGAAGGTATCGCCGTAATAGAATACTATGAGACTGGATAGCTGACATAAATGTGTCACCCGAACCATACATATTTCCAAAACTAATGAATCGTATGCATATCTTAAATTGATACCTTGAGGGATGTTACGGATTTTCAAATGGTGTCTTTTCCTTAAAAACACCGTAGCCCCTACTTTCAAAACTACGATTCGCATCTTTTAAAAACTGACTGTATGGTTCATGTGTAGATGTTAGATTAGATACGCATACTTTATAATATTGCGCTTACGATTTACTTTCTGTTACGTTTAGGATATTCTCATTGTATTACCTATACTTGTACCTTCATTAATTGTTATGATATCTTCTGCTAGTACACCTGCATAATTATCGATGATGCGTATGTTACACTTACACAGATTTGCCGGCTTACACACTTTCATCGTCGGTAATTGTTATGCTACTCACACAGTAAAATTGCTATATCAAGCTATTACTCTTAATTGTTTAGTATTATCCCATGACTCGTTCGCATGATATACTTGTTATGCTCACATTTCTGTTCTATGTTTGCATATATCATACCTTATGATTATACGCATTGAGATGTTGTTTTTATGAGATCTCTGAATTTGAGAACCGCGGTTATATTTTAAAGGAAATGGTGCATTGTTTGAAAACCCGGTTTCTCTTAATATGATATTTAGAGGCCTCCGCCATGTGTTTTCTCGGTTCTGAGTTGTGAGCATACCCGATTCGAGGAGCAGGAGACGCCGTATGCGGGTACATGGTGGACCCGGTATGGTACCCCGGGGCAAGAAATGATTTTTGTGGTGTAGA
Organism: Agapanthus africanus; assembly: GCA_030015575.1. Lineage (NCBI taxonomy): Eukaryota > Viridiplantae > Streptophyta > Magnoliopsida > Asparagales > Amaryllidaceae > Agapanthus > Agapanthus africanus. The sequence continues at coordinate 106,214,279 of CM057343.1, read as the reverse complement.
CGATGAGCCTAGTGATTGATCTCAAAAATATTTCTAAACCGCAATCAAGAACGGCGTCGCTTGGTAGCTAGCCGGTGAGCACGGGTCGGTCCACAGGGATGTTGTGAATTTCCTAATCGCTCTTACGAGTTAATTCCGATGGGAGCCGGATTGATTTAATCTAAAAACTAAAGTTGAGTTATACCAGGATTAATCTATATCTAAGTATTGTTAGGGTTAGGTCTAGGTTAGGTTTGTAAATGTAAATAAATCTCAACGCTTTCTATACCCAAATGAAGATTTATTAAGAGTTATGGTAATTATTCATAAAAGGGATTAGAACCATTTGGAAAGATATTTCTTCCTCTAGGTTCTTGTCCTTCTTTTATCAATCCTTACCCTAACCTCCATGGAAAACAATCACAATCGGGCCTTTATACTATGGTATCACCACTACCTCATGGGATAGGGTGTCGTAGGGAGCGGTATGTGCATGTATGCATGGAGTCCTATTAATTATATGTAGTGGGCAAGAAAGGGATGAGAGATCTCATCTCTCAAAAGCCTTCCCCAAAGCTAACCCTAACAAGCGAGGAGACTACTCGCTCATTAGGGAATTTAAAAACATTTATCTAGGGCAGAGAATGAAAAATTACCTAGGGCAAGAATTGAAATTACCTACTTACTTTACAGATGGCTCTCTCCAAACATTTACACAGGGTTGTCAGATCTGAATAGATGATATGAAAAGAGGCATCGATGCTCTCCAAAAGAATTCTGAATTTTATTCATAAAAAGAGGCATAGGGAAGGCATAACCTAATACAATGATTTAGGCTTCTATTTATAGGACATAGAAACCCTAGATTACAATTGACCCGCATGTCTGCATTTACAAAAATACCCCTAGGTTGACTAGTCAGAGCCGCTTTAAATTATGGTAAAATTTTTACTTTCTAATTGCTCAACCCTGCCGCGGAACCGCGGCCGCAGCCAGGGTTTGGCCGCGGTTCTGCGGCCAAACAAGAGATTTGTGAGCTGATATTTCTTGTAGTGGCTCTGCTTGATTTTTACTTTCTTCTTCTGCAGGTCTTTTCTCAAATTAGCTTCTGGTTGTCTTCCAGATCTTTCCAGTGAAGATTGTAGTGGACTTTTACTGTCTCTTCGTGTCGCTGCCTTCATACTCAGTGAACTGTTGTTCATTGTTCCTCCAAATGTAGGCGCGATCAAGATTTCACCATTTATCATTTGTAGTCTCACTTTTGCATTGTCTTTTCATTATTTTCACTGTTTAGATCCAAGAACCCGTAACCTGTAATATGTAGCAGACATGCGTCAAAAGCACCTGTTTATTTATAAAACGAATAAGAATGGAGAATATAATAATGCAATATTATGGTATGAACAAATACCCCCAAACTTATCTTTTGCTCGTCCTCGAGCAAACTTAGTTTTATTCTCGACAAAAAACCTAACCGCACTTTCGCAGGGAAACGCGATTGCACTGAGCTCATGAAACAAGCTGTTAAACCTCTAGATGTCCCTAGTAGGAGGAGTGTTGTCTCCTGAGGGTTTTCAGCGGATACTACCCACAAAATCTTATCAATTAGGCCCATTGACCTTTATTCTCCAATTAGGTTTTTCTAACAAGGAATTATATTATCTTCAACTCGTAAATCATCCACCCATATTCTTCACACTTTCTCATCATTTAACTTAAGATTATATATGTTCTGCAGACCTACTTAGCTTTCGGCATCTCTTAAGTTTTCCTTCTAAGGTTCCATCTCCACTTAGGAATTTTTATCAACTCTACTAAAGATACAAGTTCTATTCTTCATTCCTCTCTCTTATCTAAATCCCAATCACATACCCCTACGTGTGTGTATAAATCACCTCTACACTTGGAAATTCAAATCAAGTAATCATACTCTTGTCCGTTGTCCAAAGCACTTCTTAATTAGTGAATTTTTAAATGAATTTTGCTTACACATCCTTCATGCGACCGTTAATACTTCTTGAGGTACCAACAACCGATTATAAGATGCGTTTGCACTTTAAAGCGTACTTCCTAGTCTTGTAACACCTAAGGCTTTTTAGCAGTGACTCACAAACCAGTTGGTCTAAGGCACTAGGTGATGAAGCACCCTCGCTAAATATTTTTTTCTATTTTTGCAGCCTCAAGTAATTACAAAAACCAGTGTTCATTTTTTTTTCTTAAATCACACTTGTATTATTTTTTTTATTTTATTTTCTTCATACTAAGGACTTTAGACAAGAGCATTTCAAGGTCTCTTCTACTATTCCAAGTTTCAAGGTGCGTGATTGTGCAATTTGTAGGGTATACATTTTCAGAATCTAGGCTTAAGCTAGGAATTATTTTTCAAACTTATACTCTAATAAAAACATCAATACTTTTCCTTTGTTTTGACTTAGCCCAAGAAGTGAACTCAAAATTTGCCTATTTCTAAATAAACTACAAAGACATATACTTTCAACCGTTAAACTTTAAGGAAGGTTATTTTTAGGGTTTTTAATTTACTAAGTCTAAGATGTAGTTTTTCCTAGCCAGTTAACCTATTTGTCAAACTTAAGTCAAATACAGCCAAAATTGAATACATTAATTTTTATAATTTTTAAAATTTTCAAATTTTTATGGGTTTTCAAATAAGTATGCAAATGTAAAAATATACATATGAATGCGAAGGAAGAAAACGTACAGAGCATACCCCCAAACTTAAACTTGACAGTGTCCTCACTGTCATGCTACACCAAGAGGGTCAAAATGTCGGCACTCCCCTGTTTATTTATTTGCAATTTTTTTTATTGTTAAAAGAAAAACAAAAATATATATACAGCAAGGTTCTCCCCAAACTTAAGTAAGGCCTTACATAAGCCAAAGGTTAGCACCAACCATTCAAAGATCTTATCGTGATAATGGTAGGGTTGGTGAAAGAATGGAGTGGAAAGAAAAGAAATGAGAAGCAAACGAGACCGTGTAGAGGTAGAAACGGGATACGGTCTCGGTAGAGAAGGAGAATGGTGGAAAAGAGAAAGAAGTGTAGTAAGAACTTAAGGGTGTAAATCGAGTGAATAAATTAGCTCAATTTGTGATGACCGATGTGTTAAAAACGATTATGCTAATCTACCAACCCGTCGAGAAATGGGGTCAAATTCCTCAAGATTCGCAAGCAAACATGGGTCCATCGAACTTGGTATTGGAGATGAAAGCGTAACAGTCTCTTGGACGGCCGGAAGGATAGGAAAGACGAAAGGGAGTGAATTAGGGATAGTCTCATTCTCACCGTAGTAAACTGTCTCGAACTTGAAAGATTCCATCAATGGTTCGAAACGACTGTAAGCAACCGAGTCTGAAGGTTCAACTAACTCATCTGAAAATTCAAAGGACTCAAACTCGGGCAGTGATTTTTCAACATCGTCCGAAAAAGTGAAACACTCGTAAGTGTTATCGGCTGGGAGAACTGTGTCAGATTCAAAGGAAAATTTTTCAAGCTCACAGTCTTCAAGCGTGATCTTTTGTGTGGTCGGAACGATGGAAAGGAGGGAGGGTGATATAACAGTTAAAGGTTCAGGAGGGTGAATTGGAAAATCCGACATATCAAACAAAAATGGTTTAACCTCAATATTATCCTCAATACTCTCCTCAATACTATCCTCATAATTCTCCTCAATATTTAACTCATCCATGCCATTATCATCAAAATCAAGACGCATATGAAGTTCGGGAGAAACAATCAATGACTCGGGATGATGAATTGGACATAAAATTTCAATCAAATCGACGGGTTCGTCATCCAAAATATTCCCGGGGTCTCTATCCTCAATCAAGTGAAAATCAATTTTTTTGGACACCTCATCAAAAGCATGGATATTTATCAATTCAGGTTCTAGATTGGAGGTGTAAAGATCGAAAGGATTAAGTGTGGTTTCTCTCGAAAGGGGTTCTTCAAATCTGGCAAATCAAGCACTACAAAGTCACACAACTCGTTTTTATTTTCAACTGGTGAACTCTTTGGGACAATCGATGGAAAACTGGAGTTATGGGCTTCAATTGGGTATGGGTAGGTTTAATTTAGAAAGATGTAGAACTCACTCGCTCCTCTCAAATTCTCACTCTGTCCAACCGCCTCCTCATACATTGGAAAATTTGGAGCTAGTTAGAAACTAGCTGCCGGTTCACTCGGTTGCAAAAGGGCGGCAATGGACGCATCCACATTCCTAACCATTTTGTTTGTTGCTGAAATATAAGCTTCCAACGACTGTTCCAAACTAGACATGGGTTGTGAAGGGGTTTCGGTAAAACATTCGAAATTTTTTGGATACGTGAAACTCCCAATTGGATGTGTAGAAGCAGTGTCTAGTGAAGGTGGGAAAGTCGGGTAGGAATGGTAGGAATTGGATGGATGGACAGGAGTAGGGTCAACATGTGGATAAAAAGGTGAATGGACTTGTTGATCCCTAGAACTAGATGTGTTGAGAGGGGTGAAAGATCGGTTACGAGATTGTGCAATGTGCTCAACAATAGACATCGGCTTAGGAGTTTCAACAGGACTCGAAAAAGTGGTGTCAAAGTACGAAGGTGGTGAAGGTTGACATGGTTGACACAAAGTGGGTTGCAAAGTCGAACTGTTTCTCCTGGACGCTTCTATTTGATCTTTCAAAGAAATTTTGGGCATGGAGGGATTTTCCTTAAATCGACCGAAACAATTGACGTACGAGGCAAAGTTAGGTTCGGGATACCAAAGTTCGGAAAGTGATTTATGATGTGGGGTACCCATGATAGAAGAATGAGAAGAGAAAGAAGGTAGGTAGTGCAAGGATTTCTTAGCGGCAAACTTTGCAAGTTTTGTTAAAAAAAAAATTTCCTTTTTCCTTTTTCTCTATATTTGGAAATTTTTGCCAAAAAGATTTTTGATAAAGGTATGCAAACAGAAAAGATCACTTGCAATCAATTTTTAATTTACGTGGGCGCAAAGATTCCTGCACAAGATTTGTTATTTGGAAGGGAAATGATTTTTTTTTTAAGCGCACGGAATCCTGCAGGAATTTTTCAGAAGATATATGGAGATTTTTGCATAGGAAGAACAGAGAAGCTTACAGAGCTTTTCTCACGAGCTGAAAACACAAGCGGACCGCGTTTCCGCGGATAAATGCACGTTCCGGCAGCGTTTCCGCAGTCAAGGAGAAGGCTCGAGTCCCCAGAAAATTTTTCACGCGCTGAATCAACGAGGCGGCCACGGTTCCGCGGTCTAAGGCAGGTTGTGGCCACGGAAAGGCGGCGCGGTGAGGGGTTCAATGATCCAAATTTTTTCTGCTGTTCTGTTTTTGAAATCTCCCTCTGTTCTGATCTGTTGTTTTCTGTTTCGCTTTCTGTAGATTTCCATATTCGAACTCGATTGTAGATCCTGCAAAATTCAAACAAAAATACCCTTTCCAAAAATAATAGATAATATATTTTTATATTTTTTTTGTGATTTTTCAGATTTTTATGATTTTTTTAATTTAGATTAACCCGAAATTGCAAAAAGGAAATACTACGCCATCCCCGGCAACGACGCCATTTGATTGATCTCAAAAATATTTCTAAACCGCAATCAAGAATGGCGTCGCTTTGCAGCTAGCCGGTGAATACGGGTCGGTCCACAAGGATGTTGTGAATTTTCTAATCGCTCTTACGAGTTAATTCCGATGGGAGCCGGATTGATTTAATCTAAAAACTAAAGTTGAGTTATGCTAGGATTAATCTATATCTAGGTCTTGTTAGGGTTAGGTCTAGGGTAGGTTTGGAAATGTAAATAAATCTCAACACTGTCTATATCCAAATGAAGATCTATTAGGAGTTATGGTAATTATTCATAAAAAGGATTAGAACCATTTGGAAAGATGTTTCTTCCTCTAGGTTCTTGTCCTTCCTTTATCAATCCTTACCCTAACCTCCATGGAAAACAATCACAACCGGGCCTTTATACTACGGTATCACCGCTACCTTATGGGATAGGGTGCCGTAGGGAGCGGTATGTATATGTATGCATGGAGTCCTATTAATTATATGTGGTGGGCAAGAAAGGGATGAGAGATCTCATCTCTCAAAAGCCTTCCCCAAAGCTAACCCTAACAAGCGAGGAGACTACTCGCTCATTAGGGAATTTAAAAACATTTATCTAGGGCAGAGAATGAAAAATTACCTAGGGCAAGAATTAAAATTACCTACTTACTTTACAGATGGCTCTCTCCAAACATTTACACAGGGTTGTCAGATCTGAATAGATGATATGAAAAGAGGCATCGATACTCTCCAAAAGAATTCTGAATTTTATTCATAAAAAGAGGCATAGGGGAGGAATAACCTAATACAATGATTTAGGCTTCTATTTATGGGACATAGAAACCCTAGGTTACAATTGACCCACATGTCTGCATTTACAAAAATACCCCTAGGTTGACTAGTCAGAGCCGCTTTAAATTATGGTAAAATTTTTACTTTCTAATTGCTCAACCCTGCCGCGGAACCGCGGCCGCAGCCAGGGTTTGGCCGCGGTTCTACGGCCAAACAAGAGATTTGTGAGCTGATATTTCTTGTAGTGGCCCTGCTTGATTTTTACTTTCTTCTTCTGCAAGTCTTTTCTCAAATTAGCTTCTGGTTGTCTTCCAGATCTTTCCAGTGAAGATTGTAGTGGACTTTTACTGTCTCTTCGTGTCGCTGCCTTCATACTCGGTGAACTGTTGTTCATTGTTCCTCCAAATGTAGGCGCGATCAAGATTTCACCATTTATCATTTGTAGTCTCACTTTTGCATTGTCTTTTTATTATTTTCACTATTTTAGATCCAAGAACCTGTAACCTGTAATATGTAGCAGACATGCGTCAAAAGCACCTGTTTATTTATAAAACGAATAAGAATGGGAAATATAATAATGCAATATTATAGTATGAACACCTGGCAGAGGGAGAACTACCTACCGGTGATTTTATAGAACTCAACGGATATCCGTAGGATACCGTTTTGGGGTCATGAGATGAGATATATATTGAGGGCCGATCAGAATATGCGGCGCCTGTGGGCCGATCTGAGGATGCGGCGCCTGAGATATGAAGATTTACGTGTCGATGCTGGACACGGGTTTCATGATGTTTCGAGTGTCGGTGTTGGACACTCAGGTTCTATGATTTTGATGTGTCGTTGATGGACACGCGTTGGTTGATATCCTCATATATACATGCTTATGTTTTCATGATGTTTGAGTGTTAATGTTGGACACTCTGGTTCCATGATGTTGTTTGTGTCATTGATGGACACGTGGATGATATCCACAAGCATACAGGCATTGATTATATTGTTGGGATATATGCAGGCACAGTCACCCTATATATCATAGTATTACCTTCATGATATTGTATGACCTAGGAAATCGTTATGTATTCGATTTCTACCTGCTGATATTTTCTACTCACGAGTTGGCAACTCACCCCCGTTGTGCCATAGTTCTTGCAGGTTTGACTGCTTAGGATCAGTAGCGGTATCGCTGGCACACAGCTTCATCTAGGGTGTTTTGCTTTGGTAGGTGGGACACATATTGGATCATGCCCACTCTCGTACTGCTATATATTCTGTTGTATCTTGATAAACTCTATCAATCAGAACTAGAAATTGTATATTAGTAGACTAGAAAGACTTGGGTATTGTGCGAGATTTAGAGCGATGGGTTTATGTTCGCTTCTTAAGTTTTGATGTCTTACGTATTTATTGTTCTTTCTGGGTTGATCTTCGCCGTTGGACGTCGTATATATGTTATTGCGTGGTTGTGATTCCGCCAGTTGGCGAAGAGATAGCTCCCGCTTGGGGATGCCTATATATATTGTTGTGTATATGGTTTTGGATCAAAATATACAAGGGAGGTGCTGCCCAAATTTTTAAAAGACGAAACATGTTTTTTCAACTAGTATAATCCACTTGTATTTTCATGTTCCATTATCTATGCATTCAGGGAAAAACTTGATTTCATTATACCTTTATTTCAAACTGCACCCCCACTATTTTTCGCAAAAAAGTTTTAGATTTTCTAGTTTTCGGCTTACTTTATTTACGTTACGCTTTTACACGTTGAGTAATTTAAGTGCCGGTCACGAGCAATATTTTCGGGCCGTGGCAGCAGGATTTTGGGACCGCGGTTAGTTCAGGAGACTATGGAGAAGATCCAATTGATCCAGGATAGGATGAGAGCAGTCCAGAGCAAGCAGAAATCTTATGTCGATCGCCGTCGTCGCAGACTTGAGTTCGCCGTGGGTGATCATGTTTTCTTACGGGTCTCTCCGATGAAGGGTGTGATGAGGTTCGGAAAGAAGGGGAAACTTGGTCTCAGATATGTGGGTCCTTTAGAGATTCTTGAGCGAGTCAGTACCGTCGCCTATCATTTAGCACTTCCGTCTAGTTTTCCGGTTGTATACCCCGTATTTCATGTATCGATACTTCGCAAGTATCTTCATGACCCTTCTCATGCGATTCAGCACCAGACGATCCAGCTAAAGCGTGATCTTTCTTTCACCGAGCAGCCGGTAGTTATTCTGGACCGACAGGTGAAGAAACTACGGTAAAAGGTTTTACCGTCCGTGATGATTCTATGGCAGGGCCCGAACAGCGAAGAGATCACGTGGGAAGCCGAAAGCGAGATGCGGAAGAAATTTCCCCATCTCGTCGAAGGTACGCATGGATAGATTTGAAATTCGGGGACCGAATTTCCTTAAGGGAGGAAGATTGTAACGTTTTAAAAAAAAATTTAGAATAATTATAAACTAATTAGCGGTATAACATGTGTTTTTCAATAAAATTTAGTGAATAATTATCTTCACATAGATTTATTTATTTAATTAATTATTTAATTATTTTAAATACACACACATATGTATACATACACTAATTTAGTGTTAACAGAATGTTAGTTTAGGTTAAAAACTTGTTTAGGCAACCATGACATTTAAACCACAAATTTTATTTGTTAATGAATATTTTACACATAGGATTGTTCTAGAAAAATGGAGAAAAGAAAATGAAAATGAAAATGGGGAGACATGAAGGTATGGGCATTAAATGAAGGGTTTTTGTTAAGTGCCATAGTTGAATTTAACCATTCCTAGATTTTTTCTCTCCCTCGTTCTCTCTTCTTCTTCTTCATCAACTCCTTCACTAAAACCTTTCTTCACCTCCTAAAAATCCTACATAAATCACTACAAATCATTCACAAATTATATCAAAATCTAATTTTAAAGCTCTTCATGAGTTCCTTTGAAACAAATCTTCATCTTGTGGCAATCTTTTCAAGTTAGGATCTTCTTCTCTTCATTTTGAGGTATGAGCCAAGTTTATACATTTTTTACTTATCCATTGGTTTAATCATTCTTAATTTAGATTAAGAGTAGTGTTTTAAGTAAATTTAAAGTGTCAAGAAAGGTTGGGTTAAGTTTGGGGTTGTGATGACATTTAAAGTAAACATGACCTAAAATAAGTTAGTTAAGGGTAGCTAGTACGTTATATCCTTGCTTAATTATCAAGTTTTCACTAAAACACCTTAATGTTTTAAATTAGTGTCAAACTAGTTAGTTTTAGAGTTTAAGGTTCTAATTTGAATCTGCTATCAAACCAGTGATTGCAAAAAAAAGTTTCAATTACTGGAAGCTAGTTATAGGACTAGGAATACACCCTCAAAACCCAAGCCCCTAACTCCATCTTTTGGCCGCCAATTTATTGCTTTTGACAGCAATTTGTGGCCCATCTGGGAAGATTGGGTTTGAGTTTTTGTCGAGTTCTCTCTGGAACTCCAACTAGGCCTCTGGTATGTGCAACTTTTTCTAATCGTACCTATATAAAAATCTGGAACCGTTTTACCTTAATTTAAGCGTTTTGTTAACGTGTGATACGGATATTCCGATTCTTATTTTGGTGTTTCCTTTGGACAACAGCCCTTAGGGGTAGTCTTAGACGTTGTTGCACACGTTTAACGCTGTAACAACTCAAATTCATGTATACATAAAATTGATTAAAAGTTAATGTACAATTGGGGTATTTGCATTTCCTGTGAGTACTATAAGAATTTGATTTGCTTTAGAATAGCAAGAAAGAGCTTGTAGCTCACTTGTAAGACCTTGCACTGCTGAATCATAGCACCAGAGTTCAAATCCCATCAGCCACACATTCTTTTTAATTAATTTCTTTTAAGTTTTTTAGAAGCTCAAGAGTTTGCACGTGCACTACACGTAAACTGAAGAGTCACAAATAAAACAACATATACACTAAATAATACCAATCGACCCTGACACGTGGCCAAAACCCCAAGCCCACCCGTCGGAAATAACCCGGCGACATGCACAAAATTCCCGGCGCCGCCGGTCTAGACCGTCGGGAATGCTCTTATTTTTCTTCCCCTGCATCCTTTCAGCTACCCCACTAACCCCTTATTGCTTGTTTACTCTGAATATTTCCAGAAGGCAATAAAATGCCATTTAATCCCAATTTTAATCCATATTTCAATGCATTCTTTAAACACCCTAAACCCTAATTTTCCCTATAAATACCATCCTCATTTCACACCTCCTCACTTATAATTCCCTGCTAAAACTCTCAAGAAATTTCCAAGTTCTTATAATGTGCAAGTGGAGTTAATAAAGGGCGAAGCTCCGACGAAGTTCCGGCGACGATCCAAGGAGATTTCGGCGACGAAAAGGAACCCCGAATCTCTCTTTAGGACCCCTTCTCTCTCCTCTAGTCCAACAAACCAGTAAGTCCCCCTCCCTCTCTCATTCTCTAATCTAAAAACTTTAAATTTTAAAACCCGACGGAAGCGGAGTTAGTCCGACTTCCGATTCGGTTTTTCTTTAAAAACTACAATATTCTTAATCAAGATACCTCCATATCATCACATATTGTTCAATAAATATTAATAAAGATTTTAACAAGTTTCATTACAAAATTTTGTTATATGCAACTTTTATCGCAATTTTACATTAAAATACCACAAACTTTAGTTTCCGACAAAAACTTTATAATACCTTCATACCTTTAGAAAACTCATGAGGTAATGACCTACCTCCTCAAAACACACATATCTAACATAGCATGATGAAATTTAGGAACATAGATTCGGGAAAATACGACTTTGCAAATAAATACCCTAAACTATAAAACCATTTCTATTAAAAAGTGTGTTATAAAATTCTTTGCAATTGCGCCTTTACAACCCACTTTTGGGGACCATGTTCGGTATGGTGCGGATTATCGTACATCCTCGGGCCTAGTAGAGAGATATGCAGACCTCCTCACGGAGCATACGATCTCGAAAGATTTTTAATATATTTTTCTTTAGAAAATGTGATTTTCTATTATAAATAAAACTTATATTTTTAATAAATAAATATATATGTAATTAATATCAAAATATCTATTTTTTAATATTTATAATATTCCACATTTCCAAAATTCAAGAAAAATATCCCATTTACAAAAAAAATACCATACAATTCCAATATTTCAAATAAATACCTTATACTTTAAAAACTAGGTCTTATTCACTAGAAATTTCACATTGAATAAAATTAACATCTATGAAAACTCTAAAGACGGTAATTAAATACTTGATATGTATTTTGAAAATATAACAAAACTATTTTTCATAAAACCCCCTCAAGTTATACTAAATTATAATAAGAACCCTAGTAAACATAGGTTTAAGCGGAACTAATCTCTTGAGCCTCAGGGAGCCGGAGATATGGGTGCTTTCCTATTTAAGGTAGACAATCTAACAAACAGTGTTATCAATACGGTAATTGTCTTAGAAAAGGACACAAATCCTGTTGTCTATGTGCAGCAATTACCGATAACATCAAAACAAATTCAGGACTTCAATTTCTTTTCAGATGTCTGACTCAGACTGAGTCTCAATATAATCAATCTGACTTTGAATATGATTCAAGTATAGATTATAATTCAATATTCAACATGAATCCATATATTCAATCTGTTCAATCTATACAACTTGACTGAACCGAACCATGGATATACTCCATCTACATGTCCATTCATTATATCCGTTCTATTACTGATATCATGGTTTCGGAAAGTCATCCATCTATATACAATATACAATATAAACAACACAACAATACAATCAAGACATCGCGGGGTTTATAAGGGGTAGATTGGTACGGAAGGTGTTAGAAGTGGCACGAGACTGTAACTATAACACACCTAACCTGAATATCCATTGTCGTTGTACCGTGGCTGAACGGTTCCTTGTACTCTGTATACCTTAGTCTCCGGAATAGTGGGACTCCTCTCATATACCCTGGCATTTTCTGTATCAAGCTACAAACAACAGCGTTAACACTAAATACAACATTATAAAGATATACTCTATATTCTGTCTATTTCATTCTTGTCTATTTACGAGACTTACGGAGCAATTTGTTCGCAGACGACATTCTCTTTCTTCTTCTTTAGAATGTCGTCAGGTGATTCGGACTCACTGGAGATCGAGCCCAGCAGCGAGGACTTGGACCAGTTTACTGAAGATCCCGAGTTTTAGTTTCACTTGTACATTTCCTTTACATTTCTGTTATGCCACTGTTTAGGCATTGCTTTCATTCTATGTATTTACCTTTTCAGATGTATTGTAAAAAGAATGTTAATAAATAAAGTTGATGTCTCTTTTACATTCTTGTCTCTTATGTATACTTACTTATATCGCTTAGATACGCTTAGCGTGTTTACTTCTGAGTAAATACATAGTAGCCTCGTCACGTCCTCTACCGTACACTGGGAAACGGGGCGTGACAGATTTGTTGGTGGCCCATGCATGTCAGAGATGTATGGAATCCTACCATGCAAGTCAATTCTGTGTGGACAACCTAAGCAATATAACACAAGAACCAGCAACTAAAAATATTCTTGACAATTCATATTCCTTGAGTCTTCCAAATTTCATATATTTGAATCTGTCCTAACCTAAATTTTTCTTTCAAGATTATGGATTCCCCAAACAACACCAGCATGAATGTCAACAACACTCCCACACCTCTTCCACTTATACCTACCATCGCTGCTCCGATCAACGAGCATACAGTTTTGCTTGAGGCGATCCGCAGCCTCTTAGAAGGACAGCAGCAGCATACTGCTATGATGTTGAACCGACCAGAAGTAGAAGCACCTGGGGTAAAGCAATTTAAGGCTTTACACCCAAAACAATTCTCGGGAAAAGAGAGCCTTCTGGAAGCGGAGGAATGGGCTCAGAGCGTTGAAGATGACCTGGCAACGGCATAAGTGCCAGAGATAGCTTGGGTTCGAGTTGCGAAGCTGCAGCTCACGGACAATGCACGGGTTTAGTGGAAGGAAGAAGAAAGCTGTCTCACTCAGCCGATCAAATGGAGGACCTTTCACGATATGTTTGACGCGAAGTACTTCCCTGAGACTGCCAGATTCGACATGGAACAGCAATTCATTCATCTACAACAGGGTTCGATGTGGACCAAGTCCGTAGATGAGTATGGCGCTGAGTTCACCATGCTCAGTCGGTAAGATATGTCTTAATAATTCAATTTTTCAAATATCACATAATACACAGCTAACACAAGTCTTTAACAGATTCGCGGCATATTTGATACCGACCGCTGAGATCAGATCCCGATGATTTCAGCAAGGGTTAGACCCGAAGATCCAAGCTGCTTTAGCTACAGGGGATTTCCCGACCCATGAATCGGCTCTAAAGGCTGCCCGTCGTTATGAGGCAGTAGTGAAGATGAAGGGCAAACCCCAATGTGCCGGAATGAAGCGCTCTGCCACTCAGATGGCAGGAGGAGCCTCTTCAAGGCCACCATTTGTGCCCAGAAGACCGGGAGTACCAATCAACTGGCCCAGCCCAGCCTTTTGTACCTACTGCAGAAGAGATGGACATCTAGCGAAAGACTGCCGGCGAGCAAACCGTCTTTTCTTAGTCTGCGGTTCAGCTACTCATGATATTAGGTCTTGTCCCCGAAGACACAACCCAATTGCTGCACCCAGGCCAGCAATCACTTACCAGCAGAGACCAGCCCTTCAGGCACCTGCTCCAAGACTTGCTCTCCCTGCTCCACCACCTAGAGGACTACCGACTGCAGCTCCTCCTCGCCAGTTCCACCAAGCTCAACGGAACATTCAGAGGAATGCTCCTCCGGCCAGGAGGAATGTACCATGGTGACAGGCTTTCACTATGACCGTGGAAGAAGCTGAGGCCACTGTCCAAGTCATCACTGGTAACACTTTCTTTTCAAGATTTCTTTTCAGTCCTTAATACCTACCTACATATTTGTCCCTATACCTGAAACATATCCCACATAACTTAGGTACAATCTTAGTAGCCTTACTTCCTGCACTAGCACTCTTCGATACTGGAGCATCTCATTGCTTTATGTTGTAACGGTTCATCCGAACCCATGCGATTCCAATTAAACCGCTCGTATCCAGCTGGAATGTCAGTTCAGGGAACGGTGTTCTAAAGGCAACAATGGGATACGACTTGTGTCCAGTAGTTGTCTGCAGCAAAGAATTCTATGCTGACTTCAAGGTGCTGGACATACCGAACTTCGATGTGATTCTGGATATGGATTGGCTAGGAAAATTCTATGCTGCCATCGACTGTCGTCAAAGGAGGGTAGTGTTCGAGATTCCAAACCATCTGGTTTTCTATTTCAAAAGTGGAGACCGTATACTGGAACCAAGCACATACAAGGCAAAGCCGAAGGAAGCAATGATTGCAGCAATTCAAGCGGAGGAAGGATCAAAGCCAGAAGTAGTTCGAGTTCGACGATGTGTTTCCTGAAGACATATCAGGTTCGCCTCCTGATCGAGCTCTTGAATTCGGCATTGATTTAGTACCAGGAGCACAACCGGTGATCAAAGTTCCATATCGACTAAGTCTAGAAGGTTTAAGGAAATCAGGACTCAGTTGGATGAATTATTGACTAAAGGATGGATTCGTCCCAGCACTTCAAGTTGGGGATCACCAGTGCTACTCGTGAAGAAGAAAGAAAGTTCATATAGAATGTGCATTGATTACAGAGCCTTAAACGAAGTAACTATAAAGAACAAGTATCCGCTACCGCGTATCAACGATCTGTTCGATTAGTTAAGTGGATCTTATGTTTTCTCTAAATTAGATCTTCGTTCAGGTTATCATCAGGTGAATGTCAAGGAATCTGATATCCACAAAACAGCTTTCAGAACTCGTTATGGACATTACGAATTTCTTGTGATGCCATTTGGAGTGACCAACGCACCGGCGATATTCATGAACCTAATGAATCAAGCTTTCCGGGAGTACTTAGACAGGTTTGTTGTCATCTTCATCGACGATATTCTGGTGTATTCTAAGAGTCGGAAAGAGCATGCCGATCACATTCGAATTGTCCTAGAAACTTTGCGGCAGCATCAATTATATGCCAAGTACAGCAAGTACGAGTTTTGGCTAGATCAATTCGGTTTTCTTGGACATATCGTATCAGGCGATAGAATCTCTGTAGATCTAGCGAAAGTTTCAACAGTAAGCGAATGGCCGACACCAAAATTAGTGAAGGACATTCGAAGTTTCTTGGGTCTAGCTGGATATTACAGAAGGTTCATTGAAGGATTTTCGAAGATAGCAACACCCCTGACCAAGCTCACACCTAAAGATGAAGAATTTGTGTGGTCAGAAGCATGCGAACAAGTTTTCGTAGAACTCAAGTCAAGTTTGACATCAGCGCTCATTCTCGTCATACCGGACCAAACTGGAGGTTTTGAAGTGCATTTTGATGCATCCGGTAAGGGATTAGGATGTGTTCTACATCAGCATGGTAAGGTTGTAGCTTATCCTTCAAGACAGCTGAAGATTCATGAGCGCAATTATCCGACGCATGATTTGGAGTTGGCGGCCGTAATCTTTTGTTAGTTATGTATATGCCCTAGAGGCCATTGTTGTACATATGATGTATATTATATTGGATGCTTGGATATATATAGAGAGTACTTTCTTGCTCGGCATGATAGTATGCTATCTGGTTTCACTTTGTCTAAACATGTTGACTTGTATTGTATTACTGTCTTACTCTCACATGTTGATAAAACCCTTAGGATATGTACTTGACTACTAGGACTATAATGCAAATCATACTAGTGGGGCCAGGGTAGTCCACGAGTACATTTTATAATTATTCCTAGTCGAGGGTGTATCGAAACAGGGCATCGATACTCCAGAGTAGACTAGCGTATACGCATCTTGACCCATATGATGGGCGATGGATGATCCCACATCCATTGGTGTTTGACATCAAAAATGGTGTATGGGTGCTCGGTGGAGACTGGGTACACTGAACGGACTCGCCGATAACTCCTAGATTGTATTATATCTATCGTCAGATAGCAGTTCTCTGGTGACACCGATATAGGTTAGTCTGTAGACCCGAGATCATCATAAAGTCTTGTGTGATTCCCACTGTGCTTTGATTTCCACCTTACCACGTTCATGAGAACGTGCAAAACGTTGGCTTTTGAGTACAGTCCCGAATCACATGGAGGCAATGAGCGATAGGAAGGGTTTCGTCTCTCCCGGTATTGGGGGTTGATGTTGCGCTGTGCTCGATTGGCTATAACTGGAAGTCCCTAGCCAGGGCTGATATGAAGATCTACTGGTAAGTATTATCAGGAGTTTCTCAACCCGTTATGAGCCTCACATCGACACGACTTATCGGTTACTGGGGTCTGACGTTTACCACCCATAGATTGGATATGCGACATATCAGACGAAGAGACCGGACTGTACGGTAGTGTTACTGATTGGATTCATAGAAGTGTGTGCAGGCTTGCTTGTTGATTTTCTGATCGCTCAATACCCGGGTGGCCGTTACGTTTAGCTGACCGCTTGCGGCTTGTGGGTGTTTGATATGATCATCACCTACTGCCGGTATATTGACGAGTCTTTAGAGTCCTACACAGAGGTTTCCTGGCTCAGGCGAAACGGAGTAGGAACACATATGTGATATGTGCGAGACCGAGATTGATACGTGTATGTGATACTGTATTCTATTCTCGTGACTTATGACATTGGTCGGTTATATGTGATATAGCCGGATTATCGGATCAAGTGTTGATTCGATAAGTTGTTGCATTTGATATTAGTCGGTTATATGTCATATAGCCGGATTATCGGATCAAGTGTTGATTCGATAATTTAATGTATAATTATATATTTAATATATTAAATTACATTAATTAATATATATTCACTTAAGTATTTCTTTTTCTCACATTTGAATACATTTAACATATATGTGATATATGTTTATTGTATTCTTTTCTTTTGTTACAAAATTATATATATGTGATATGTACAATTGTAACATGCTAGGTTATACATGCAACTAGGGTTTATGAGATTCACACCAATGCTAGAATTAGGGTTAGATATATATTCATTTTCGTTAATTCAAAATTGTGGACTTTAGTTAAGATATTTGTTTATGTTGACTAAGTCCACTCTCTTGATATTTACTAAGATATTTGTTAACCTAACCCTAACCCTAGCTCATGGTTAAGTCTCTACAAGGGTTAAGCATGACATTCTTAACCCATGGTTGCATTTCTAACCTTATCAATAATTCATTCATCACTTCTTCATCTTCTTCTTGTTCATAAAAAGCTTGTTAGATTTTTATCATGTAATGAAAGATTGTGAGAAAAAGCAAACTAAAGAGAGTAAAATTCCTACTTCATCATCCTCTTCCATACTAACCATATAGATTAGTGTGTTAGCTTCACTAATCCCTAATTAGTGAAGAGATAGCTTGGGTTTGTGACTCCTCAAAGTAGATCATCTTGGATAGTGAAAACTTCAAGCAAAGATGCATCATTCACTTCATGGAGCCTCTCAAGAGTTTAGGAGCTTGATGATCGCAGCGAAGGGACCACAACAAGAAGCTATTGAAGCGAAGGAACAGACTAAAAGGTTGTAATCCCTACTCACTTAGTAGTAAAGATGTTTACTTGATCGATTCCGTATGATTATTTAGTTAAGAACCTAGGGTTAGGGTTCTTTAGAACGGCAAAATTTTAATTTGTCATGGATGATACCACCCGAAACCTTACTGCCGTGCTTAGGAACCCTACATCTTTGCTCTTAAGATTTGGCGCCATTATCTTCTTGGTGAACAAGTTGACATATACACAGATCATAAGGGTCTGAAATATGTGTTTACTCAGAAGGAGCTTAATATGCGGCAGAGAAGATGATTAGAATTGATGGTGGACTTCGACATCAACCTGTAATATCACCCAGGGAAGGTGAATGTAGTACCTGATGCACTTAGTCGCCAACCATTATCGATGAATCCCACCGCCCAGTGGAAGCTTCAACAGGACTTGCATCAGATGGAAATTGATGTGATCATGCCAAGTAACGCTTCAAGTTTAATAAACTTACAAGCTCAATCTACAGTTGTCAATCAGATCAAAGCAGCTCAAGAAAGTGATGCTAAGTTGCAAAAGATCAAAGAACAAGTAGAGAATGGACTTAGAACAGATTTCATCATCCATGAAGACGGATATTTGAGATACGGCAGCAGGTTGTGTGTACCAAAAGGTTCTGTGCGAGAAGAGTTGATGAAGGAAGCTCACAGCTCTCCCTACTCAGTACACTCTGGAGATACCAAGATGTACAAAGATCTGCGTCAAAATTACTGGTGGTATAGAATGAAGCATGAATTAGCCAGAAGCGTCGCTAAATACTTGGTGTGTCGGCAAGTAAAAGCTGAACACCACAGGACAGCTGAATTACTTCAACCGTTACCTATCCCAGAATGGAAGTGTCAACACATCACAATGGATTTTGTGACTGCACTTCCTCGCAGCACAAAGGGTAACGATGCGGTATGGGTTATTGTGGATCGACTCACAAAGTCGGCTCACTTCATCCCATTTCGAGTTGGCCAATCTACCGAGACACTGGCAAAGAAGTACATGGAGATAAGAATCTATGTAAGATTTAAACTCTTCAAAATGTACTATCTCTGATACTCATGAACTCATACAGGAAATCGTGAGACTTCATGGAGTACCGATCTGCAATGTCTCCGATCGTGACACCAGGTTCCGATCACAATTTTGGCAAAGTCTGCAAGCGAGCTTGGGAACAAGTCTGAACTTTAGCATGGCTTATCATCCATAAACAGATGGTCAGTCTGAGCGAACTATTCAGATCTTGGAGGATATGCTAAGAGTGTGTATGCTATACTTCGGAGGATCGTGGGAAGATCACCTACATTTTATGGAGTTTTAGTACAACAACAGCTACCAAGCAAGTATAGGAATGGCATATTTTGCAGTGCTTTATGGAAGGAAGTGTCAATCGCCATTAAGTTGGGATGACATCAAAGATAGAGAACTTCTTGGACCTGAGATGATAATAGCAACTGTTGATGTGGTTCGTACTATCAAAGAAAAGATGCGCATAGCCCAAGATCGACAGAAGTACTGGGCTGATGCAAAGCGCCGTCATTTGGAGTTCCAGCAGGAAGATCACGTATTTTTGAAGATATATCCAAACCATAGAGTGATTCATTTTGGAAGACGGGGTAAGCTAAGTCCGAGATACATTGGACCGTTCGACATACTCGAACGAGTCGGTGAAGTAGCATATCGCTTGGCACTTCCACCCTCATTGGAAGGAGTGCACAACGTGTTCCACATATCCCAACTCAGAAGGTATGTGAGTGACCCCAGCCATATTCTGGATCATTCCGAACTCACTGCACAGCCAGATTTATCCTGTGAGCAGCAACCTGTTGACATCCTGGATAGAAAAATGAAGTCACTTCGGAACAAGAAAGTCAACTTGGTTCAAGTGATGTGGGGAAAGGACACGCCAGGAGAATTAACATGGGAAAGGGAAGACGGGATGCGTGCAAAATACCCTCATCTATTTGTAAACTAGTCCTTAAAATAAATTATAAATTTCGAGAACGAAATTTTTTAAGGAGGATAAACTGTAACAACTCAAATTCTTGTGTACATAAAATTGATAAAAGGTTAATGTACAATTGAGGTATTTACATTTCCTGTGAGTACTATAAGAATTTGATTTGCTTTAGACCAGCAAGAAAGAGCTTGCAGCTCACTGGTAAGACCTTGCATTGCTGAACCATAGCACCAGAGTTCAAATCACATCAGCCACACATTCTTTTTAATTAATTTTTTTTAATCTTTTTAGAATCCTAAGAGTTTGCATGTACACTACACGTAAACTGATGAGTCACAAATAAAACAAACATATACAGTGAAGAATACCAATCGACCCCGACACGTGGCCAAAACCCCAAGCCCACCCTTCGGAAATAACCCGATGACATGCACAAAATTCCCAGCGACGCCGGTCTAGACCGTCGGGAATGCTCTGATTTTTCTGCCCCTGCACCCTTTTAGCTACCCCACTAACCTTTTATTGCTTGTTTACTCTGAATATTTCCAGAGAGCAATAAATGCCATTTAATCCCAATTTTACTGCATATTTCAATGCATTCTTTAAACACCCTAAACCCTAATTTTCCCTATAAATATCATCCTCATTTCACACCTCCTCACTCACAATTCCCTGCCAAAACTCTCAAGAAATTTCCAAGTTCCTATAGTGTGCAAGTGGAGTTAACAAAGGGCGAAGCTCCGACGAAGTTCCGGCGACGATTCGAGGAGATTCCGGCGATGAAACGACGCCCTGAAGCTCTATTTAGGATCCTCTCTCTCCCTTCTAGTCCAACAAACCAGTAAGTCCCCCTCCCCCTCTCATTCTCTAATCTAAAAACTTTAAATTCTAAAACCCGACGGAAATGGAGTTAGTCCGACTTTCGATTCGGTTTTTCTTTAAAAACTACAATTTTCTTAATCAAGATACCTCCATATTATCACATATTGTTCAATAAAAATTAATAAACATCTTTAACAAGTTTCATTACAAAATTTTGTTATATGCAACTTTTATCGCAATTTTACATTAAAATACCACAAACTTTAGTTTCCGACATAAACTTTATAATACCTTCATACCTTTAGAAAACTCATAAGGTAATGACCTACCTCCTCACAACATATATATTTAACATAGCACGATGAAATTTGGGAATATAGATTCGGGAAAATACGACTTAGCAAATAAATACCCTAAACTATAAAACCATTTCTATTAAAAAGTGTGTTATAAAATTCTTTGCAATTTCGCCTCTACAACCCACTTTTGGGAACCCCGTTCGATATGGTGCGGATTATCGCACATCCTTAGGCCTAGTAGAGCAAGATGCAGACCTCCTCACGGAGCATACGATCTCGAAAGATTTTTAATACATTTTTCTTTAGAAAATATGATTTTCTATTATAAATAAAACTTATATTTTTAATAAATAAATATATGTGTAATTAATATCAAAATATCTATTTTTTAATATTTATAATATTCCACATTTCCAAAATTCAGGAAAAACATCCCATTTACAAGAAAATACCATACAATTCCAATATTTCAAATAAATACCTTATACTTTAAAAACTAGGTCTTATTCACTTGAAATTTCACATTGAATAAAAGTAACATCTATGAAAACTCTAAAGACGATAATTAAATAATTGAGGTATATTTTGAAAATATAACAAAACTATTTTTCATAAAACCTCCTCAAGTTATACTAAATTACAATAAGGACCCTAGTAAATATAGGTTTAAGCGGAACTAGTCTCTTGAGCCTCAGGGAGCCGGAGATATGGGTGCTTGCCTATTTAAGGTAGACAATCTAACAAACGGTGTTATCAACCCAGTAATTATCTTGGAAAAAGACACAAATCCTGTCATCCATGTGCAGCAGTTACCGATAACATCAAAACTAATTCAGGACTTCAATTTCTTTTCAAATGTCTGACTCAGACTGAGTCTCAATATAATCAATCTGACTTGAATATGATTCAAGTATAAATTACAATTCAATATTCAACATGAATCCATGAATCCATATATTCAATCTATTTAATCTATACAACTTGACTGAACCGAACCATGGATATACTCCATCTACATGTCCATTCATTATATCCATTCTATTACTGATATCATGGTTTCAGCAAGTCATCCATCTATATACAATATACAATACAAACAACACAACAATACAATCAAGACATCGCGGGGTTTATAAGGGGTAGATTGGTTTGGAAGGTGTTGGAAGTGGCACGAGAATGTAACCATAACACACCTAACCTGAATATCCATTGCCGTTGTACCGTGGCTGAACGGTTCCTTGTGCTACGTATACCTTAGTCTCCAGAATAGTGGGATTCCTCTCGTATACACTGGCATTTTTTGTACCAAGCTACAAACAACAGCGTTAACACTAAATACAATATTATAAAGATATACTCTATATTCTGTCTATTCCATTCTTGTCTATTTACAGGACTTACCGAGCGATTTGTTCGCTGACGACATTCTCTTTCTTCTTCTTTGGAATGTCGTCAGGTGATTCGGACTCACTGAAGATCGAGCCCAGCAGCGAGGACTTGGACTAGTTTACTGAAGATCCCGAGCTTTAGTTTCAATTGTACATTTCCTTTACATTTCTGTTATGCCACTGTTTAGGCATTGCTTTCATTCTATGTATTTACGTTTTCAGATGTATTGTAAAAAGAATGTTAATAAATAAAGTTGATGTTTCTTTTACATTCTTGTCTCTTGTGTATACTTACTTATATTGCTTAGATACGCTTAGCGTGTTTACTTCCGAGTAAATACGTAGCGGTCTCTTCACGTCCTCTACCGTACACTGGGAAGCGGGGCGTGACAAACGCACCAAGTTCACACGTGTTAACTCGTGAGAGTAGTTCATTTGTGTAGTATTTGATTTCGTGTCATATCGGATTTCTAGCCTCATGCGCTATGTTTTGTACGAATCTAAGATCGGTTGCGAAGACTTCGGACGCGACTAGGAAAGGAAAGGAGGTGGTCGGATTCGAGTAGCCGAGACCATTCCTGTGAGTAGATTTAACATCTATGGGGGAATCGTTCAGATAGCGTAAAGCGCCGATGTTTAGTTCTAGTTACAATTCTTGTATACATATACATATACACATTTCCATATTGCATATGCATCATCATGCATATTGATATCATCATACTAGGACACTTACACCATTACCAATGGTTCATATCGCACGTGCACTATCCAATATGTACACACACTCCATTGGTAATTGCTATGTCACGTACACTATACAACTCGCTTGATAAATTGCAATTGCATTGCATCATTATTGATATATAAATCTTTGAGTTATTCATCTAGCTTGCATCATATCAATATCATGTACACTTGCCATCATCGCCATGTTTCACATAATATGATGTTTAGTGAGATTTCTGTATTCATGAGATTTTCTGGATTTGGAAACCGCGTGTAAATTTTGAAAACTTACGATCATTTTAAAAACACGGTTTCTCTTGATATAATATGTGGCATTTACCATGAGTTTTCTCCGTTCTGAGTTATATGTATACCCGATTTGAGGAGAGAGGCATCGTCTGCGGGTACATGGTGGACCCAGTAAAGTACCCGGGGGCATGAAGATCGTATAAAGAGACGTTGAGCCTGGCAGGGGAACAATACCTACCGGTGATTGTTTGGCTTGGCGGAGATCCGGAGGATACTGACCGGAGTCGTGTGATCAGATTGATTTGAGGGCCGATCTGAGAGACGGCGCCCGCGATATTGAGATTTCGGAGTGTCGATGCTTGACTTGGGATTATACTATTTTTATTGATGATACTTTTGGTTCTACCATATTGAAATTAATTAAGACATACTCGGTTTCTTATAGCAGCTATACCCAGACTTAATACTTTGCTCACTTATTCATATTGTATCTATACTAGTGCGTCGCATCATAAATTCATATTTAGATTTGTCGTTGTTACGTACATGCTTACGATTGCCACTTATGATGTTAATTACTACTCATGAGCTAGCAACTTACCCCCGTTATGCCACAGTGTCTTGCAGGACCAATCCGTCAGTATAATCGCGGAGGGGCACAACTCTACCACTACCACTAGTTTTGCTACGACTTTTTGGACATGATATTTTGTAGATGGGTTGCGAGTATTCTTTTGTTTTCCACCTTGTACATTTTCTCCTTGTATCTAGTATACTCCATGTACCACATGTATATTTGACTTAGAAATGAGACTGAGAGAATTGTATTATATCTGACTCTGGTGTCGTGCTCGTGTGAGCCGACTTTTATGCTTTATTATGGATGTTGCTTTCTTTTCTTACTTCTTTATTTTCTTCGCACTATGATGTCATATATCTTGCTTGTGATTGTGTTCCGCCGGATGGCGTTGAGATTGCTCCCAAGTGGGGACGCTTTTATATATATCATGCTTATGTATATTTTTGTTATGTATCGGTTTGGGATCAGATTTTACAAAGGAGATGCTGCCGAAATTTTTATAATAACTTGAATCTTCAAAGATTTTGATATAATTCTTTGCATTTTAAATTAACTTTTTACACAAGATTCTTACTACTCTACTTTATTTTATGGTTTAGATTCTGGGTTTCGGCTTACTTGAATTATGTTACGCTTTTAGACGTTGTGTGATTCAAGTGTCGGTCATGTTCCTCATTTGGGTCGTGACAATAAGTGTGTGTTATTAATGCTCAGAACTGGACGACATTATTCAAACCCCTTAATTTATAGTCCAAATGCCCAGAACACACCGATAAACTGGACTGCTGTTGGAGTCAGGTTTTCGTAGGTGATCTTGTAGACTGTGCCGGGATTGCTCTTCGTGATTGCCTCTAGGTTCCGCAATAGAGTTTGATA
The DNA here is from genome assembly GCA_030015575.1 of Agapanthus africanus. Lineage (NCBI taxonomy): Eukaryota > Viridiplantae > Streptophyta > Magnoliopsida > Asparagales > Amaryllidaceae > Agapanthus > Agapanthus africanus. Next base: position 106,189,370 of record CM057343.1, on the reverse strand, counting down.
TGATTTCTCCCAATCCCCAAATATTATGCATAAACCCTTCTTTCTTTCCTCCCATGCTTTGAATTATGAAATATTAATTTGAAATGCCCCATCCATTTGATCTTGAATGGCAGCCGGTATCATATCAAGCCGCCTCTTCAGCAAAAGCAAGATGCACTAGCATATAAATGTTGATGTGGCATATTTGTGCCCCACATTCTCTACAGTATTTTGGTACCGATACTCCAGATTATATTCTTTTATAGTGAAGTGTGTCGATTGCGCCCACCGTTTTGAAATTATTGCATGAAGTTTCCAAGGGTATTATCTAGGGCCCGTACCTGGATTGTTATCATACACCACAGTGTATTTTGTTTTAGTACTCCTGGCCTCCTGGCCGTTTTGAATGACACACACCTCTTAATGGACTATGCATTAACTTCTTCAAAAAAAAATCCTTCGTCATAAACATATGTCCGGCTTGAAATCCAACATTATCTTCCGTTCGCGTCGCCCAACGAGTGTCATTGATGATCATATCCTCGGTAGCATATACTTTTACCATGGCATCATCAATCGCCTCATCAGGATGTGGCTCTTCGAACTCAACATACTCGTTGTTAACATATGCTTGATACACCCACCGATTATCCACTTCATCTTGGTCTGCGTACTGCATATTGTCTTCTTGCATGGCACCATCTCCTTCACGATCGGTATCTACATCATCACCATCTCTCTCATTTTCGGGGTCATCTCTTTCTTCAACATGATGTGAGGAAGATGGTCCCGCGTAAGGTATTGCAAATCCTAAAGATGCATTGGCACCAAACTCTCCTTGCATTGAACTTTGTGTTCGTATATGCTCCGGTGCAAAAAATGAAGACTTACGCGACATATAAATTCAAATATCAATTATCAATTAACCATGATTCGATATACGATGAGTATCGTCAGTTTTATTTAATATAGTATGTTATCTATTCGCTCCAGCCATCCCCATTATGAAATACGTATTGTACGGATTTGACATTGTCTGACCATACAAATTCCAATCACAGTTATACATATCTGTTTCAACCTGTGTGCCATGGAATGGAACTTGCATAGAATAGAATGCGTTATCATGCACGTTCGGCTCTCCGAGACTGTATATAGCCGTATTGAGTATGCGTGTAAATTCCCCTCGTGGTTCATAAGCTTGATGTGATTGTACTGCTTCTTGAGGCGATTATACTGCTTCTTGATGTGATTGTACGGCTTCTTTCACCACCAACACCTGTATTGATGGATTTTCAGGATACAGGCTAAGTATCATACTTGCATCCTCGTCATCGGCTATTTCAACATTTGTATAGTCCTGACTTGTTGTAACAGCCCTATTTGGATGCAGTACTCAAGATTTATCGAGATTTTTTTCCATAATTTTAGAACTTATTTTTAGTTGGCTACTAGTATATTTTATTTTAAATTTTTCCCGTAAACAATTTTGATATGAAAAATCTTCAGTTTTATATAATATAATAATTCCTTAGTGGCAGCAAAACAATATTTTGCATATCTTAAAATTCCTAATTTGACCTATTAATATTTGGTTTGCATACATATATTACCTTGGCTAACTCCTGTTTGCTGTTAATATGAGAACAAGAAAAATCTGTGCCGAATCTTTAAATATAATCAGTTGAAGATATATATATATATATATATATATATATATATATATATATATATATAATTTTTTATATATACAAATCAATATCTCTCTCTCTCTCATACTCACATCTCTCTCCCCCCCCGTCTTCTCCTTAAATTCCCTTTTCATCACCGACTCCGCTCCTCTCACCACCATCACCGCCATAAACCCCTGACTCCCGCTCTTCACCCATCGACCCTCGCCTCCTTCTCCTTCCCCGTTCGCCCTCGTCCTCATCCCACCGACGCCGCCTCCATTCCTCGTCGCCGCCACAAACCCCGACCCCCTCATCTCATCCCATCACCATCGCCTTCGTCCCCTTCGCACCACCATCTCTAACTCCACCACAACCCCCAGTGACCTGCACCGAGTCCTCACCGTCGCCGTAGCCCTCGTCTTTGCCTCACAGCTGCTCCCCTCTCTCCTTCGATGACAACGTCACCTGCTCCATCACCATCACAGCCCTTCCATCGCCAGATCCGAGCACTCCTCGATGCTTTCTCGACTCGACCAGGACCCATCCAAATCCTAGCTTGTTACCATCACCATCCTCTGTAAGTTTTCCTTGATCCCTGTTTTTAAAACAAAAAACAAAAAAAATAAATAAATAAAATGATAAGGAAAACAGTGAACATTGAAAGGAGGAAAGGAAAGTTTTAAAACCTTAAGTTGATGGGTTTGTTTATAAGTTATATATATGTGTACATGGAGTTTATTTTGACAGTGAAATTAAATTGGATGGTAGAATAAAACAGAGAACTCGAAGAAAGGGAAAATTAGAATTAAACTTTAAGTCGATATAATTGTGTTTGGTTGTGTGATGGTATTTATGAGAATAATTATAGTTTAACCGATGATAAATTTATCTAGGCGGAGCATATAACTCAGATCTCAAGTCGAACTTTAGCTAAGATCGTGCCCCGCATCTTCGTACATCGTTTTCCTGTGATCTTTATCCTCAGGCAAGTATTCTTGCTCTATTTTTGGTTGATGTACATCGGCATTCCTGTTAGAATAAAAGAGAAATGCGTTAATACCTATTTTTCATTATATCGTACTATATATATATATATATATATATATATGCAAACTTTTATGCGACAAGTAAGAAAATTTTACGTGAGATGTGTTTTTAATTACAAATGAAGTTTTAAAGTTAACCTATCTCACATTTATATATTTCTAGTCAGATTGTGATTAGTATACCCATATTAAAGTTAACGGTAAAGATAACAATTGTGACTCATACCAGCTTGTACATCGCCTTCATGCAGTTACTATTACCAGATAACTATTACATTTGACAAGTCATGACTATTCGATACCTTAGTCCTTATAAACGAGATCGCTGATTAAGATGCTGAACTACATGACATGACACACTACTACTTACCGGTTTCATTTCTATACAATTCCCATATCACAAGTTCCAGTCTTTTCAGCATTCTTAATTGGTGCTCTAGTCATTACCATAGTAGCTATAAATAAGCGGGTGTTGGGGTAGTTTGAGTGTGAGTTCGTGCAACAGGATCTAAGGAGTCTCATGCCAGCAGCTGGTACCGGTCTATATCGGTCGCATGTTATTACAGCTGGTACCGGGCTATATCGGTCGCATGTTATTACAGCTTGTACCGGGTTATATCAGTCGCATGATTACAGCTAGTACCGGGCTATATCGGTCGCTTGTTCGTTCCACGGTTGGGCCCGTGTTTCCTAGCCCCTGGAGAACCACTCTTAGGTTAGGAATACTCCTGCAGAGGTTGACGCACACACTCGAACTCACGATAGGATAGTTTACCTTTTAGTGACCAGTTAGCTTATGACTTAACCTCTTACATGTTTGTTTCATAGTATCGATGTATTTATTTATATATCTGTTTTTCTTACGCACACGGGCTTCACTACCTTCATATACTCATGTTATCATACTACACACACCTTATACGTTGAGTACTTGCTGGGATGTTCTGACATCCCTGAGATTTGCATTCTCAGGTTTAGAGACAGATTTTCAGGCTGAGCAGGACCGCGGTGACTACCAAAACGTTGCCGAAGATCAGGAACCCGTAGGTTTATTTTCCTTTCAGTTACTTTTTAGCATGTGCGCCTTTATGAGACATTAGGACTTATGTATCTCTTTTGGATCTTGTCTTTATTTCGAATCTATTGTATCAGATCTTTATTTGCATCGATTATCTAGTGGACCCATTTTTAGTATTCTTTGTTGTTTCATTGCAGCATGATTATCAGTATTATTTCTTTTGGTATTAGTTTTATTTTTGACAGGTTAAGCTAGACAGCCTTATGTGACTATGGAAGAATCCTTCCTTACTGTAGGTAGCACAGCTGGCCTTCGTTGCTTTCCATATTCCGTATTTTGGGAAGCGGGGCGTGGCAGGGTTTGGTTGGTATCAGAGCCAGGCTGACATCAAAAGTTAGTCTGGGTTCTGCTGACCTTTAGGGTTAGAATCACATGTCTAGGTATTCCCCTGTATGTCATGCTGCAGATTCCGTTGACTCTGATTGTATGATTCGGGCGACTTACATAGAGTTACGATATTGTGCCTATATACCGCGGCATGGATACAATACGATATTCTGTATGAGTAACTTAGAGTCCTACACTTAATTCGTATTCTTTGAATTGATTATTGTATTATCTCTTTGCTTCGCTCAGTTGTTTTAATATTCTGAATTTAAACCTCGTTTTTGTTGCTAAACCTCGTCGTTCGTTTTGACTTCAGAATCATGGCAGAAGAAAATTTGCGAGTGTATGGAAGGCGTGACCACAATGCTGCACTACTTGGAGTTATACGTGGCATGATAGAGAGTCAACAGCAGCAGACCGAATTGCTACAGGAGGGCCTACTTGCTTCTCAACAGACCGCTACTGCAGCCCTGAACAAGGTGGCTGATGTTCGTGAAGGTAGACGTCCAGGAAGCGTCGCCGATTTAAGGAGACTACAGCCAGCAGTTTTCACTGGCGCGGACGGTCCACTGGATGCTAAGCAGTAGATTGTCGACATAGAGAATTTGCTGTCAGCCGCCCGGGTTCCTGAAGAGGACATAGTGGATATAGTCAAGATTCAGCTGCAAGATGTAGCTAGAATTTGGTGGCTCGCAGAAAAGAATAGGTTGAAGAGACCAATTGCATTGACTGATTTCTCTACGGCTTTTCTTGAGAAATTCTTTCCCAAATCGGCTAGGATCGAAATGGAACAACAATTTATCAGTCTTCATCAGAGAGATCGCACAGTGGACGAGGTAGCGGCTGAGTTTATCTGACTCAGTCATTTCGCTCCTTCGATGGTAGCTCAGGAGGAGGATAGAGCCAGAAGATTTTTACAGTGCCTCACTCTGTAAATACAGGAGAAACTAGCTTCACATGATCTGGGGACTTATTCAGAGGTATTAAATGCGACCCGCAGAATTGAGACAATTATGGATAAGAGGAAGAAATTTCAGAGTGGAGGATTCAAACGGCCGGTGAATCAAATTTCAGGGAGAATTCCAGTTAGACAGCATGGAGGAGTTCAGATGAAGCGTACCACAACCCCACCACAATGAGAACCTCTGGTTTGTGGATACTGTCAGATACCGGGACACATTGAGAGAAATTGCTGCCGGGCAAAAGGTCTATGTCTGATTTTTGGTGCTAGTGACCATCAGATTGGGAGTTGTTGATCAGTCGAAAATATTGCATTCTAAACACATCAATTTCACTACTCTTTGTAATCATCTAAAGGTGTTTGGTATAAAAATAGCACATATTAGCAATCCGTCTGCGAAATATCAAATAACATGTGTTATACATTATAACCGGTATTATGAGGGAAATTGTGTGTTTATTATTACATGCATGATCTTTGTATATTAAAAACTTGTCTCGAGATTGTGTGCAGAAAATTCTCCAGGTAAAAGAGCCGGAACTGCTAAAAGTGCTAATAAAATACATCAAGTCCAAGACTTATGATCTGGCAGTAAACAAGAAAGTATAAAAATATTCCAGACATTATGAAAGTTCCAAAAAGTCAACACAAAATACCCCTGAAGATTTCAACCAGAGAGTTCACTATATGGCCGCGGATCCGCGGCCGATCCGACACATCGGCGACTGAAATTTCTCCACGTGGCTTCTTCTCAACGGCAAAACTTCTCCAAGACGCTTCGAATTGTGTAGATTTCTCTAGAAGCTTCCTTTCTAACAGCCAAGCTTCTTGTGCAAGTTTGATACCTACCAAGCTTCTCATGCAAGCTTCATAACAACCTAGCTTCTAGTAGAAGATAAACCAAACTTCTAGGGGAAGCTAAAGGGAAAACTATAAAAAGAGACCTAGGGCTTCATTACAAAGGTTGTTCATCAATTAGGATAAAAATTCGAGCAAAGATCCAAATCAATTCAAACCAAATTGGGTGACACAATTTGAGCCAAATCAAGATTCATCGAGTACCGACTCAAGCAAGCCTTCAACGAGCCTTTGAAGCAACGCCAATCTTCATCCGAGCAAGAGATCCACGACGATCCGTGACTCAAGAAGACCGAAGCGAAGTTAGTTTCGACGATTTAGTTCTTCCTCAAATCTTGTAATCTTTGAGTGAATTATACCTAGGCGTTGATTAATTAAAGGTGAAAATTCTAAATCTTGCTTTTCTTTACATTCTTGCATTATGAAGAGTTATAGATTCTTGATTCTTTTCTTTTTCATGATGTTTGAGTGAAAACTCCGTTTGTAGTGGAATCGAGAAAATAGGTAGATGACGATGATGAAATTCTTGAACAATTATTAAGTCTTATGAGTTTTGTAAACTTTAGGAGATTGAATCATCGAAAACCTAATTTGAGCAAGATCGCTTGAATATTTTCGCTCCAAATTAGAGATCAACGATCGCTGATTTAATTTGCTAGGGGCTAGAATTTGAATGATAATCAATGAAAGGACAAGGGATGATGATGGAGAAACCCTAGTTTCTTCAATAGATCCCTAAACCTCATTGATCGTCATCGATCTAGCAACAAATCTTCAATAGATAAGAATTAGTAATCATTAGTATTCATCATCACTATCAATTGGATCGAATCCTACAAGCTACTTTATAAATCTTGATAACTAAAATTGATTAGGACATTTCTTGATTCTTGATTCTAGATCTAAATTCTTTATGTTTCTTAAAATCAAATCTCATAAATCTTGAATCATTTTCTTTTACCTTTTCTTTTCAACTCAAATAAAACGAATTCAAACAAATTCACACTTTCTCGGTGGACGATCCGTTCTAATTGACGAAAACTACAATAGACACCGTCAATTGATTACGGTATAAATTTCTTTGGTTGTGAAATATTTCCAAACACACACGAAGATGATCAATCAAATGGCGCCGTTGCCGGGGATCGTGTGCTAATTTGTTCGTTTTTGTTAATTAAGTTGAAAATTTTATTATTGCATCAGAATTTTTAGATCAAAATTCGCATCAAATGCTTAACGATATGTTGTGAATTGTTGCAATGGAATCTGGAATCTCTGGAGCGAGAGGAAAAATTTTCAGAGCATCTCAGATAGTTCGGTGAGTCAACAGGATTCTCTGGAGAATTTTTTGTGCAGGGATCTAATCACGAGACCGTGCATCCGCGGCCAAAGGAGGCATCTCGCGGCGGTTCCGCGGCGATTCAGCAGCTTCACTGCTTCAAACTTCTCCGGTATATTCTGTACTTTCTTATCTCCTCCCTGCTCTGTTAACGGGGTTACGCCTCTGGGAAAACGAGGTTTACATTAATTAGGTTCGTGCGAAAGCACGGGGGACCTCCCTCAAAGTACCGACACTGGCCTGGCTGAAAGATTGGCGAACTTGTAGTGTGTAATTAATCCCGGCTAGTCTTTCCTTTTAGGGTTTGAAGGAAGATTTGATAAAAAGCAGTGGGAGCCATCCTGATTAGATAAAATAATAACCAATCTATTCTTGCAAGAGCGCACGCTGAGTGTTTTCTTCTCTCTCTCTCCAGGTAGCGACCATATCACGCCTTAATCAAGATAATAAAACGGATTATTGACCGAACCCGCTTGTTATACTGAGCTGGGGAACGTTGGTCCCGCTCCAACTTATAATTGTTATAAGACAGAGTAGGAAATTGGGGATTACCAGAATTCCCGTGCCGCCCAAACGAAGAAAGTGCATATGATGCATCTCCTTCGGGTGTGTTCATTACAAAGAACTGTTTCTCTGTATCCTCTACGTCCTGGGTATGTGATACCAGATCAGGATCCCAGATATGTAATCTGTTACATAGGGCTACAGAAAGGTAGAGAACTGAGAACGGGTGATAAGTTTCATGAGGCAGAAAACGGGGCAAGAGTTGCAGCCAAGTCTGTCGGTCACTGTCACCCTGTATTACCAATACATTGATTCTGAACAAATGCTATTAGATACCGAACCTGATATACAAAATCATATCAGTCTCTTTATTAGTAAAGAAATGATAAAATTCTGTATTGTTGGATAATGTTTTGAACATTTCCTATATCAAAAGTTGATCGGTTCGGCACGTTGTCTAAAAGCATTGACGTTCTAAATCAAACTACAGTTCTTAGTATACAGAACACACACAAGAGGAAGAGTTCAGAATTGAACGATTCCATCTTGAGGTATTGTAGACTAGGTCATATCAATGCGACCCGACTAGCTGAAGTTACATATAGATGCATATTTAAATCAGTTTGAATTTACATCTTATGAAACTTGCCAGTCATGTCACAAAGATAAAATGACCATAGCCCTGTTTATTGGAAACAGAGAAAGAGTTAATGAACTCTTGGGACTGATACATGATGATGTATGTAAGGTCTCCTGTCTACACATGCCAGGACTGGTTCTTTATACTTCATTACATTCTCTGATGATCTTTCGAGATTCAGACATATGTTCCTGTTGAAACACAAGTCCGAACCTTTTGAGATATTCACAGAATATAAGTTAGAAGTAGAGAACCAAAATATGGGTATAAGTATTATGTCCTTTGATGTGATCAAGGAGGAGAATACTTGAGCACGGAAATCCTGGACTATTTTAAAGGAGAATGAGATTCTCTCTCAGTATTACTCCTCCGTATACACCATAGCACGATGGTATATCGGGGCAGAGCAATCACACCCTATATGATAAGGTGTGCTCTAAGATGAGTACTACTGAGTTACCTTTTTTCTTTGGGGGTTATGCACTTCAAAAGCTGCATACCTATTAAATAGGGTTCCAATCAAATCAGTTGCCTACCATTTCATATGTGATATGGAAAGGGAAGAGCCCATATCTTAAGCTAGTTAAGATTTGGGGTTGACCGGCCTATGCCTGCAAAGCAAAATCCGGACAAGCTCGAGGCAAGGTCTGTAATGTAGAACTGGAAAGGTTCCAGCTATACAAAACTGCAGCTGATGATTTAACAGAACCAAAGGATTCAATGGTTACCAACGAACCTTAGCCTCTCCGCCGATCTAGTAGGGTTCCTCACCCACCTGAGAGATACTTCGGTTTCTCTATGACAGTGGGAGCGAGGATTGCATCATAAGATGATGACCCAACTAGTTTCGAGCTGGCCATCAGGAGTGGGACTCTGTAAGAATGGCTGGATGCTTAGCGATCTGAGATGGAATCCTTATACACCAACAAAGTATGGACTTTGGTTGCTATATCTGAAGGGTTAAATCCCCATCAGGAGCAAGTATATCTTGAGAAGATTACTCGGTGTACATGGAAAAGTTGAGACTTTCAAAGCTAGACTTGTTAAAGGTTTTCGTCATCGACCAGGCGTGGATAATGATGAAACCTTTTCCAGTACCTATGCTTAAGTCCATCCAGATCCTACTTGTCACGGCTACATACCATGACTACGATATCTGGTGGTTGGGTGTCATGACTGCTTTTCTAAATGATGTTTTAGAAGAGTGCGTCTATAAGTACACAGCCAGAGGGCTTCGTAGACAGTGAGAGCAGCGGAAACGTGTGCAAGATGCTTTATAGGATTAAAGCAGGCATCGCGGAGTTGGAACATCTGTTTTGATGGATTAGTCAAAAGAGTTTGACATCATCAAAATGGTAGATGAACCTTGTATAAACAAAAAGGTAGTAGGGAGTATGGTGGTGATCCTCGTAGAGTACGTGGATGACATACTCTTGATAAGAAAGGAGTTTCTTATGCTACGCTAGATCAATCTCCGTTTATCACAAAGATTCTCCGTGTAGGATCAAAATGATACCTCCTAAATCCTGAGTTTTGGATCTATGAGATAGATTTAATTGGATGTTAGGATTCTCACTAGTTGTAGTGAGATGATATCAAACGATTCTGGGGAAAATCACTGGAAAGGTTCCAGGGTGATAAAGACGACTGAATGTCAGTCGCAGGCATTGTCTTTACCCTCAGTAAAAGGACGGTATGTTGGAAGAGTTCCAAGCTAGATACCGTGACATACTAGACGATAAAGGCAGGATACATCGCTACTTAAGATGCTACCAAAGAGGCTGTTTGGGTGTATATTGGTTCATGAGATGTACTACATTCCTACCATTGTGAGACAATGGAGTTGTGGCTTATGCCAAGGAACGCAGGTCCCATAAGTGATCCAGACATATTCTAAGGCAGTATCACTTGATCATGGAGATGGTTGATCTCCAAGGAGATCGAGGTTAGGAGAGTAGACTCAGAAGACAACACGGCGGATCCACTCACGAAGGCCTATTCCCAGAGAGAGACTTTTATGGGATGGTTGAGTATGAGATACTACAACCACTGCTACAGATGGCCCTAGTGCAAGTGGGAGATTGTTAGTTATATGTATGCCCTAGAGGCCATTACTGTACATTGGATGTATATTGTAGTGGATGCTGGGACATATATAGGGAGGACTTTCTTGCTCGACATGATAGTATGCTATCTGGTTACTCTTTACCTTAACGTGTACATTGATTGTCTCTCTGTTACATGTTGGTAAAGCCCTTAGGATGTGTACTTGACTACCTGGACTATGATGCAGATCATACTAGTGGGGACATGGTAGTCCATAAGTACATCCTTCAAAGTCCCTAGTCATGGGTATATCGAGACGGGGCATCGATATACCAGAGTAGACTAGCGTATACCTTCTCGACCCATACAGATGGGCGATAGATGATCCTATATCCATTGGTGCTTGACATCAGAGATGATATACGGGTGCTCAGTGGAGACTGGGTACACTGGACGGACTCGCCGAGAACTCCCAGATGGTATTATACCTTACGTCAGATGGCAGTTCTCTGGTGACACTGATACAGAGTAGTCTGTTGACCCGAGATCGTCATAGAGTCTTGTGTGGTTCCCACTGTGCTTTGATTTCCACCTTACCACGTCCAAGAGGGCGTGCAAAACGGTGGTTTTTGGGTACAGTCCCGAGTCACATGGAGGCAATGAGCGATAGGAGGGGATTCGTCTCTCCCGGTATAGGGAGTTGATGTTGCGCTGTGTTTGATTGGCTATAACCGGAAATCCCTGGCCAGGGTTGCTGAGATTTACTGGTAAGTGTTACCAGTAGTTTCTCGAATTGTTATAGACCTCATATCGACACGACTTATCGAGCTATTGGGGTCTGACATTTACCACCCCTAGGCGAGATATGCGACATATCAGACGATCAGACCGGACTGTACGGTAAGTGTTACTGGTTGGATTCACAGGAGTGTGAGCGGGCTTGCTCGTCGATCTTCTGATCGCTCAATACCCGGGTGGCCGTTACGTTTAGCAGACCTCTTGCGGCTTGTGGGTGCTTGATATGATCATCATCTGCTACCGGCGTATTGACGAGTCTTTAGAGTCCTACACAGAGGTTTCCTGGCTCAAGGGAAACGAAATAGGAGCGCATATGAGATATGTGCGGGACCGAGAATAATGCGTGTATATGATACCGTATTTCATTCTCGCGATGAATGTGTCGAATGGTTATATGCGATATAACCTACTTATCGAATCAAGGATTGATTCGATAAAACGATACATTGTATACTAGTCGGTTATGTGCGACATGACCGGATCATTGAATCAAGTGTTGATTTGATGATTTAATGTATAATTATATATTTGATATATTACTTTGCATTAACTAGTATTGGTTCACTTTAAATGGATTTTCTCACTTGGGTGTACAAGTTGTATATGTGATATACTTTTTGTGCAACTGATTGTATCATGTTTGATGATGCATGTTTACTTGTGTTTGTGTGAAGATTGAACCATGGTTATATGAATGGTTAGGGTTATGATTATTTATTCATTCATTTATTTATTTATTAGTTTTGGAAAATATTAGCAAAAGAGAAAAATGGTGGCTTTCTTTGTTCTTTCTTGAAGCTTCATGAAGACTTTGACCAAGTGACCATTTTGTCTCATGCTTAACCCTAACCATTCCACTCAACCATGATTCATTCTCTACACTTGACCATGGTTATCTTATGATAAGTATTCATATTATTTTCTTTGAGGATAATACTTATGATAAGATAATATTCATCTTCTTCTTCTTCATCTTCAAAGAAGAAAGCTTACTTCATCAATGGTGATTGATTAAAAAGAGTGAGAAATCCAATTCTAAAGTCTACCCACTTCCTATTTCTTCATCCTCTACCTCTTGCCAAGTAGTAGAGTGTGTTTCCTTCACTAGTTTTCTTGACTTGGTGAAGTTGGAGCTTGATCTAGCGATGCCTCGACGTAGATCATCTTCGGCATCGTCGTCGATGATCTAGCCCGCTTCTTCACCGTTGAAGCCAACGCTAGAGCCCGGGATTGCATTTGGACAGCGGAGAGGACCTCATCACGGAGCCGTGGAGGTGGAGGACCGGATCTACAAAGGTTGTATTTCCGTATTCTTGTAGTTAAGTGTTAACTAGTTTGCTTTGTCGCCTAAATTTCTAGCCAACGATCTTGTTAGGGTTTCTCGGCACCGTTAAAATTTGAAATTGGCATGGTTGATACCTTGTGAGACCTCCTGGGGGTGCCTAGGAACCCTACAGTTCTTACGAGCCTATTCTTCGTTTTCCCCAAGGCTCGATCCCTCAGCATACCTCTTCTAGTCCACCAAAGACGATCCCCGCTTCTATTCTGGGATCAGTTCCACACACTCACCTTCTCCAATGATGGACCCAGCTATTATTGCTAAAGCTCCTTATCCGAATTGGTTAAGGGGAAACAAATCGAGTCCACATATGGAGAAGATTATGGAAATGTTCAAACAGGTTAATATCAATATCTCTCTCCTAGATGCTATCCAACAAGTCCCCGCTTATGCGAAAATTCTCAAAGACTTGTGCACTAGGAAGAGGAAGACTCAAGTACCCAAAAAGGTCTTCATGACAAATAATGTTAACACTGCTTTTACTCTACAGTTACCAAAGAAACGTAAGGACCCAGGATGTCCTACAATCTCAATTTCTATTGGGGGTAAAAACATTAACCGTGCTTTACTTGACCTTGGCGCAAGTGTTAACCTGCTTCCATATTCTGTCTACGAGCAGTTAGGAATTGGAGAGTTGAAACCAGCTCATTGCACTCTCCTAATGGCAGACCGATCAATCACTAAACCTAGGGGTGAACTGGAGGATGTGTTGATAAAAGTCGAGGAATTCATATTCCCTGTGGACTTTATTGTTCTCGATACACAACCTGTAGTAAACCCATAGAACCGCATTCCGGTGATTTTGGGTCGACCATTCCTTGCCACTTCCTATGCTGTCATTAATTTTCGAAACGGTTCTATGAACCTATCTTTTGGAAAAATGACAATTGAACTGAATATCTATAAAATTGGAAGTCGGCTATCTGAATCCTCTGCTCACATATTTGATGTCTGTTCTGTCCATGAGATTGCTCTCGAAAGTTGCGAAATTGATGAACTTTGTTTTGAAAATCTCGACGACACTGGCACATCTGTCACGCCCCGCTTTCCAGAGTATGCTAAGATGGGCACGTGACATAGCCAACCATGCTACCTGTGGGTAGGAAGTATCCATCCACAGTCACATTACGGCTGTAGAGATATCAAGAACAATAATAAACTATCTAATACATGTCCATAAGCCAGAAATAAATGAGTCAAGAATAAAATAATACGGAAGCGAAAGATCCAATACAAGAATAACTGGAATGTATGTCCTATAATGCGGGCTTACATCAGGAATAAAATACTGAAAGTAAAAGAACTAACTACTAAGGAGTCCTCACTGCTCAGCCTGCTGACTGAAGTACTCCTGCTCTGACTGCAGCAAGGGTAAGGAATCTGGGCCATGCAAAACCCAGACATCAGCGCGTCAAACATCAAACAATAATATGTAAATAGAGTAGCAAGACATGCAAGTATAATCATAAATAGTAAAGCAGGTGTAACAGCAATATAAATCAGGATAGTGAAAGGTAGTGTGCAGTGAGTAATCTAAACTGGTCTATTGGGTTAACTACTCTCAAGTCTTTGAAATCAATTTGATGAATCATCGATGTAACTCAATAGTATCCCGTGCATGCCCGGGACCACGGTCTAAGACTCTCGGGCTGAATCCGAGACATGTCGCTAGGCATTAAAACAGGAAATATGTAAAGACGAATGACGTCAGCAGCATCATCCCAAGACTGGCCTAGCCTCTAAAACTGATCAGTATAAGCAAGCAACTATCGAGTTACAAGTCAGCTTTCATCATTGATTTCCCCATACCCCCAAGTTATATGTGTTTAAGTCATGTATTAAATACTCTAGAGCTAATGCCAACACAGGATCAGGCAGGTACAGGTTTGTCTGGATAGACAACAGGAACGGTCTGTAAGGACAACAGGTCAGGTTTGTTGGCATTAGACACAAGATCAGGTAACAGGTAAGACCATAGTACATCAGGTCAAGCCAAGTAATATATAAAGGTGTCATGTTATGTCAAGAGTTATACGGTACCAAGTCGTGTCAAGTAATAGGTGTAATAGGTCATATCAGGGTGCACAAGATGTCATGTGGGTTCTTATAATCAAACTAGCATAAGCATGTGTATACATCACAAGCATGGGTACTGATAGAACAATAAACTGGAACATGTAATATGATAAGCAAATAGGTGCAGACTAAACCACTTGGATGTACGGTTATCAGTTTGAGTTTAAGGGATGGTTTCAACATTACATGAATGCAGTATAGCAAATATGGATGTTAAAATCATGTTAATATGTACTAAATAATCTAGAGATGCAATTGAGTATAAATCAGGCTAGATGCATGCAAACGGTCGTCTGTAAGGGTAAAACTATAAAGGGTACCATAGACTATGGAAATAGTTATCATATGATTTAACATACAGATGTGGTTACTAAGTATAGTGAACTAAAACGCAACGGGTAAGTTTCAAGTTCTGAATCTGAAATATATAAACGGAACATCAAACTGTTAACTTGGAACACGTGCCTTTAGATTTGATCTATAAGTTTAATATTCAGATAAATAGTTATAAAATGTATAGATAGCATGTAGCAAGTTTCACTTGCCTCGTCGGATCGCGAAGCGGTATACGGAACGTCACGCGTCGGCGGGAAAAGTCGCGACGCGCGCACGGTACACGGAATGAGTCCAAACAACGAATAGTGGGTGTTAGTTATATATATGCCCTAGAGGCCATTACTGTACATAGGATGTATATTGCAGTGGATGCTGGGACATATATCTGTACGACTTTCTTGCTCGACATGATAGTACGCTATCTGGTTGCTCTTTATCTTAACATGTATACTTTCTGTCTCTCTGTTACATGTTGATAAAGCCCTTAGGATGTGTACTCGACTTCCAGGACTATGATGTAGATCATACTAGTGGGGCCTGGGTAGTCCATGAGTACATCCTTCAATGTTCCTAGTCGTGGGAATATCGAGACGGGGCATCGATATTCCAGAGTAGACTAGCGTATATCTTCTCGACCCATATGATGGGCGATGGATGATCCCATATCCATTGGTGTTTGACATCAGAGATGGTATGCGGGTGCTCAGTGGTGACTGGGTACACTGAACGGACTCACCGAGAACTCCTAGATGGTATTATACCTTACGTCAGATGGCAGTTCTCTGGTGTCACTGGTACAGCTTAGTCTGTTGACCCGAGATCGTCATAGAGTCTTGTGTGTCTCCCACTGTGCTTTGATTTCTACCCTACCACGGCTCTACTAAGTCATGCAAACAGGTGGTTTTTGGGTACAGTCCCGATTCACATAGAGGCAATGAGCGATAGGAGAGGATTCGTCTCTCCCGGTATTGGGGGTTGATGTTGCGCTATGCTCGACTGGCCATAACTGGAAATCCCTGGCCAGGGTTGCAGTGATTTACTGGTAAGTGTTATCAGTAGTTTCACGCTTGTTGTGGACCTTACGTCGGCATGACTTATCAAGCTACTGGGGTCTGACGTCTACCACCCCTAGGCGAGATATGCGACATATCAGACGAACAGACCGGACTGTACGGTAAGTGTTACTGGTTGGATTCACAGGAGTGTGAGCAGTCTTGCTCGTTGATCTTCTGATCGCTCAATACCCGGGTGGCCGTTATGTTTAGCAGACCGCTTGCGGCTTGTGGGTGTTTGATATGATCATCACCTGCTGCCGGCGTATTGACGAGCCTTTAGAGTCCTACACAGAGGTTTCCTGGATCAAGCGAAACGAAATAGGAGCGCATATGAGATATGTGCGGGACCGAGAATAATACCAGTATGTGATACTGAATTCTATTCTCGCGATATGTATCATCGGACGGTTATATAAGATATAGCTGGGTTACCGAATCAAGTGTTGATTCGATACATTGATACACTTAATATTAGTCGGTTATATGCAGTATGACCGGATCATTAAATCAAGTGTTGATTTAATGATTTAATGTATAATTATATATTTGATATATTACTTTACATTAACTAGTATATGTTCACTTAAGATTGATTTTCTCACTTGATGTGCACAAGTTGTATATGTGATATATTTTTGTGCACTAGTTTGTATCATGATTGATGATACATGCAAACTTGGGTGTGTGTTTGCTTTAAACCATGTTTAGGTTAATGGTTAGGTTTTATTTATTTTCTTTATTTATTTTTGGCAAGAAATAAAATGGTGGCTTGTTTTGTTTTACTCTTGAAGCTTCATGAAGCTTTGAAAGTCTTAACCATTTTGTTTCTTTCCTTAACCTAACCATTTGCCTAAACCCTAGTTTATTCTCTACATGTGTTAGCCTCACCCATGGTTGCATTATGATAAGATTCACTTGATTATTCTTTTCAAATAATTCTTTTTTTTCTTTCTTCTTCTTCTTCTTCTTCTTCATGAAGAAAAGAAAAGCATTCTAGAAAATTTTCAAGTGTTGAAATCAAGTGAGAAATCCAAATCCAAAGTGAACCCACTTCCTATTTCTTCATCCTCTACCACTTGCCATGTTGTATAGGGTGTTTTCTTCACAAGTTTCATGAACTAGTCAAGATGGAGCTTGAGTTTGAGTTGCCTCGACGTAGATCATCTTCGGCATCAAAGTCAACGACCTAGCCTGATCATTTCTCCGACGAAACCATCGCTAGAGTCCGGGATCCGATGATCGCAGCGGAGGGACGTCATCACGGAGCTAAAGAGGTGGAGGACTGGATCTACAAAGGTTGTAGTCACTTTCACTTTGTAGCAAAGTAGTTTGCTTGCATTTCCTTTCGCCTATCCTCTAGTTAACGATCTAGTATACGGTTTCTCGGCACATTAAAATTTGAATTGGACATTGTTGATCAGTTGTAGAACCTCATGGGTGTGCCTAGGACCCCTACAGTGGTATCAGAGCCTAGCTAGAGCCTTAGACGATGTGTAGACGAAGTTAGAAACCCGATCGAACCCCGAAACCCTAAAAATAACCCTTCTCTGTACATTTTTCAAAACTGTGGAATTTTGTGAATTAAAAATATGCAGAAAAATAAGCAGGATTTTCTAAGAAATACTGTGCAAAACGTGCGCCTAAATCGATCAAGGCGTCGCGGAACCGCGGCACGAGCATGGCTCGTGCGGCGGTTCCGCGGCCGTACTGTCACTTCTTTCATCACTGTTTGCACAGTAATGTCTTAATTTTATTCCTGTGTTTTCTGGGAATTTTTAATTTTCACTCAAGAGTTGAGTTTTCTGGGTTGTATTGGGAGTTCGTAGATTCGATCGGATTGTCTAATTTTGTCTATGTGTTTTTCCGGGTAATTTAGAACATGTTAAAAAGTTCGACCGGATATAAATACCCAATTTTTCCCCTGCCGGGAAATTTCCAAGTGTTGGATTTTTCCATAGTTTAATGACGTTCTAAGTAGTGCAAGTAACGCGATGGTCCCTCTAGAAGACAACAAACCTTAACTCGATTATGTGACCGTCTTGAACCGCCCTTTGAACCTTAGGGTTTGGGGCAGTACGGCGTGCCACATGTGAGGCGTTGGCTTGACCCTTCTACGGCTGGACCATTGGTACTGTGGCATGAAGTGAATGTTTATAAACTTATTTCATGTGTTGAACTTTTCGGGAAAACTTGGGTGTTTGATTGTTCGATCAGAAAGTTTAACATTTTCTATTTATCTGGAATGTGATACAATATTTGGAATCCACAAGTAGTTATGAGATAACTGGATGAATGTAATAAATCTAGCACTTCAGTCTCACTTGATCGGTTGCTACGGAATTTTGATGTGATCAAAAGTCCATCGCAATCACGTAGCGTATGCGGATACTGTTGGATATAGTGCCCTCAGAGTCAATTATTGGATCACAGGCACGTGATTGCAATGATTGAGGGAGGACCTATACCGGTAGGACAGTCTTACTCGAGATGATAGTATGCTATCTGGTTTATCTCTATCATCGTGTACTTCTTTAGGTGACCTTACGAGTCGCTATTACACGTTGATAGAGCCCGTAGGATTCTTGCTTGACCACCAGCTGTATGAGGGCGATCATATACGTAGGAGCTGGGGTCTATAAGCACATCCTTAAAAGGTCCCTAGTCGTGGGAGTTTCGAGACAGGGCATCGATTCTCCAGAGTAGACTAGTGTATACAGTCGAGACCCCGACGAGGGGCGGTGGCCAGTCTCACAAGCCACTGGTGTCAGTTGGTTCACCTAAGATGTATACAGGTGCTCATTGGGTTATGAGTACACTGGATAGGACTCACCGGGAGCCTGCTAGTTGGTATTATACCTGACGTCAGATAGCAGTTCCATGGTGACATGTGTACAGGTTAGTTCATCGACCTGAGATCGTCATTTGTCTCGTGTGAGTTCCCACTGTGCTTTGATTACTACCCTACCACGCTCAAAGGAGACGTGCAAACAGGTTTTAGTTAGGTACAGTCCCGAGCCACATGGAGGCAGTGGGCGGATCTGCAGGGGTTCGTCTCTCCCGGTATTGGGGGTGAGGTCGCGCTGTGTCTAGGAGAGCCAGAACATGAAAATTCCTTGGCCAAGACAGGAGATTTGCTGGTAGGTATTCCAGTAGTATCTCAGGGTGTTCTGGGCTACACTCCGACACGACTTGTACCGCTATTGGAGGTCTGACTTTTACCAACCCCCTAGGCCCGCCATGCGATGCTCATAGACGAACGGACCGGACTGTACGGATATTGTCACTGACAGGCTCAGTAGGGTGTCAGGATGAGTTCGCTCATCGACGTCTCTTTTGGTCAATAGCTGGTGGCCCGTCACGTATGGCTGATACCTCTGACGTGCTAGTGGTTAAATCCACAGCCATAGTATTGACGAGTCTTTAGAGTCCACCACACACAGTTACTCAAGTTTCGGGCGAAACGTTGTAGAGGCCGTATGGAGATATGGCAGGATTCGATCAGATACGTGCAGTATTGCACGGATCGTGATCGAACGGTTTTTACTAGCCGGCTTTGGCTTGAGCCGGATCCTAGTATTAGATAGTGTAGATTTTGTCTCTTTGCATTTGTATTCAGTGGGAATACAAATGCGGGCATGTATATGCAGTAGTGGGGTTTTCCTGTAATTTATTACAAGATCAGTTTTCTGAAGTTGCCAGTTTGCATTCCGTTCCGGCCGGTTTTCCTTTGTTCCTTCACGGCCGGACTTTATCGTTGGAGGGTGTTATTTGCAGTTTGCAAATAACATTTTGTGGAGGGGTTTTCTTGCATATGATGGCTTCATGATTTGACTAGTATCATGAGATCCTTTTTCTTTCTTATCTTTTGCATTATGAGAAAAGAATGGATTAGATTTTGATGGGTTGAGATTTGAGTTTGGTGTGACCTTTTATCTTGCATTATCTTTTCTTTTCTCCATGGATTAAATTGATTCCATTATCTCCACCATGGAAAAAAGGGCCGGCCACATTAGAGAGGGAAATGAGAGAGATTCATTTTGAGTGTTAGCAATTTTCTTCATCTCATTTTCATGCAAGGAAAAATGAAAGCACCATATTTCCTTGTCTTCATTCCTCCACATTACCAAAGGCAACTTCAAACCCTCAAAGAGACAATGGCTACTACACTATTCTACAGCAAATCTTGGACGCGTCGGCTAGCCAACTTCGCGTCCGAGTTGCCTCGGTTCACAGGTGCGAGCCCGTAAACGAACCCGGCTACGTGGTGCCCTTTCCGATGAGGACGTGACGGACGAAGATTCCGCGGGAGATCGGAGTGGAGACGAAGACCGAAGGACACGGATCGCTTGGTATACTTATCTACTCTTATTCTAGTTTGCTAGTAGCTAGGTTAATGGCCCGATCCGGGTAAAAAGTGCGCGGTGGCGCCGATTTGCTAGTTTGCAAAGTTTTTCGTTTCCGCATTCCGACGTCGGATCGACGGCCGGGGCGCCGCCGCGGACTTACATTGGTATCAGAGCCACGCCATTAACTTAGCCTAGCTTGCTCTAACGTGTTTAGAACTCGATCGAACAATAAAACCCCAAAAACCGTATTTCCTTGTGCATTGGGTTTCTGTCGAAATTTTTTTGGCTCCAAAAATTTTTCAGGTTGTTTCAGAATGATGTGCAGGGTGTTCTAAGAATTCTGCAAAAATTTGGTGACCTGATTCCACTTTTTCACCGCGGAACCGCGGCCAAACCCATGCATTGGCCGCAGTTCCGTGGCCATAATATGTCCACGTGGCGCCAAATTTTTTCAGAGGCTCTTAGACTTGAAAATATGGGTTTTGGGATATTATGTTTGGGCCCAGATTTTCTGTGTATGCTACAGTAGTGCTTGGGGCCCACTTTGATAAATTTGTTCGATCGGATATTTTAAACATGCTAATTCACAGTATTTACATTATATCTGCGACCGTGAATGTCACTTGATCGTTAAATCCAGTCTATCTGGTATAGCCCTTTTAGACGGATTTGCGAACGTGACATTCACGTTGATATTCTGTGTTGTGCTGTGATGTTGCGGATCGGTCGTGGGGATAGCCTGGTTGCAGTATTAGTACAGTTTTGTATTATGTACATTTGATATTGCGGGACGAGCGTCCGACATGTGGACTGCCGTCACTGCCTGTTTGTATTATTTTTTTGGGGCACGACCGGGTCGAGGTCGATGTACCCGTTGTATGTATATTTTATTTTTCTGTACTAGGATTACCCCACGGAGGGGTGCACGGATAGCCGGGTTTTAGAGGGCAACGGGCCCGCATCTCATGGCGTTGAGACGGAGGGGGCTTCACTCTAGAATTGGCGGGCTATTCGCCGCACTCATAGGGGGTATAGGATTGACCCAGGAGGGGTGCCCAAGTTACCGGATTCCGTGAAGTGCTGGGTGGTCCATTCACGTTGCTGAAGGGGGCTGTCTCGCTTCAGGTTTTGGCGGGTAACTTGCCGCGCCCGTAGGGGTCTAGGATTTCATTGCACAGGCTATCCACACGACCAGGGGAACGTCGGGTTTCAGTAGCGGCTCTATGAAACCCGGGGATCCCAGATATCTGTATTATTCTGTGATGCTGGTTACATTTCTGTGATGCTGCATTTTTTATCACGCCTTGAGCGAAAACTATATATTATATATATACTAGTAGATGTTGTATATGTTTTGCATCCGCGCTAGTCCAGTCCCCGCTCTGTCGTTAGTTAGCTAACCTAATGGGTGATGATGGGACCCAGTGGCGAATGCGGATGGCATATACGTACGTCATTATTTTCGTTCTTTTGTGGTGTGATCAATTGATGGGACTGCGTTGATTCGGATCAATGCAAGATAAACAAACCTATTCTGATGTTGTTGGAACATTTTTCAAAAAGCTGTTATTGCAAGGGCGTTCTCTTTTGTTTTGCACAGTGGTATTCAGTTGGAATATCCTGCTCCTCAGTCGACGAGGCAAGGGCCGAGATCCCTTCACCGGGAGTGACCCCTTGGACAGAAGTTTGCGTCAGGGAAATAACTTCACTATAGCCGATTACTTTTTCTTTTCATCGTGGTATTCAGTTGGAATATCCTGCACCTCATTCTACGGGGAAAGAGCCGAGATCCCTTCACCGGGAGTGACCTCTTTAGCAAAGGTTTTCGTTACTATATTTTTCTAAAAAGCTATCCGTTCTTTCAACGATATCAAGTTCATTACGTTAAAGGTTTTCGCCAGAAACCATTCGTAGCCCTCCGTCATTTCAGAACTGTAGCACTTAGTAATCATGCTATGTATGTTGGCCTTCGTCAAGGCATAGTGTATGGTAGCTATTTGTTACTTTTCTGCAGCATAGATAGATGCGTTGGTTTGGGACAGTCGTACTACTATTTTGGCATTTGTCAAGGGTATGTACGGGTAGGTTCAAATTAACCTGGATAATGACGGGTAGAACTTGACATGTGACTTATGATATGTTGGCCTTCGTCAAGGTCATAAGAGCATGGGGCAAAAATCCACATCGGGAGTTTCTAAAGAAACTGAAACTTGCCAGATATGCGCATACCTTCTGGAGTGTGATAACGTGAGCGGATTCCGTCACGTTATCATGCGATGATAGTTGGATCCCGATTCCCACTGATGAGTTGGTTTACTCCTCGGGTGATCCCGACTAATTCTTCTTTCAGGTTTGGGGAAGAATTTGACGTTACAGTGGGAGGTTTCCTGATTAGATAAAGTGATAACCATTCTGATATAGGCTAGAGTGCACACTGAGTGTTTCTTTTCTCTCTCTCCTTAGCAGCGACCATTGACCCGACCCTAGACTATGACTCAGTGACCAAGTTGACCGAACCTTCTTATCACTGACTTTTGGATTGTCAGAGTTGCAGACCTCATTGCCACTCCTACTTTTACCCTTTTCTCCACGACACCCCGTATTACTACGAACGTCCACTTCCATTGGACAAAACCATCGTATGGTTATATACGAACTCGAAGGAATTTATTCGAGGATGGTTTCCGGTTCTGGAGAAAACGGATAGGACTATTCAGTTGTCTTTTCCTTTTACCTTCTCTCAGGTTGCGAGTACTCCTTGGTTTAGGAGATGGTACACCTATTACGCAAATTGGATAGTCTTCTTCCAAACCATAGGCAGGTGCCGACCGGTAGGGAATGAAGAAAACCAATTAGCCTAAACGGTGTACAGAAGGTATTAAGTTAAGACAAAGAAAGGGATTAGTAAGAGGGGCAAAGTAAATTGCGACTGCTATTCATGACCAAACCAAGTATTTTTTCGCCAATCCTAAATCACATTTGTATTTCTCTAGGACACTCCGTATCACTACGAAGATCCCAAGTGTATTGGATAATCCATCGTATGGTTATATACGAACTCGAAAGGAACTTGTTCCAGTTCGGGGATGGATCCTGGTTCAGGAGAAATACAAATAAGGTTTATTCGGTTGTCTTTTATTTTCACCTTCTCTCACATTGCGAGTGCTCCTAGGATTAGGACAGTACACCCATTATGCTTATTGGATAGTCTTCTTCCAAACCATAGGCTGGTGCCGAACGGTAGGGAAGGAAGAAAACCATTTGGCCTAAAGGGGTGTACAGAAGGTAACGACTAAAGACATATAAAGGGATTTGGAGAGATGGCAAAGAATTATACGGTTACAGTTGTGAATCTGGATAATGGAAGAGGCATTACTAGGAATACCGGGATACCCCATCGAAACATTTCAATGTTTCAGTTTCACTGTGTACTGTTAAAAGAAAACTGATTTCCCAATTAGACACTTGCTCCAGGGTATGTATTTACCAGGTTTTGATTCTCACATCTGTATGGTTTTACAGATGATGAGTGGGAGTAAGTTATTGGGAATTAGGTGATCATCCTCATTATATCGGAATTCGTTGTAATTGGTGATATTTGAGGAAGTCACCTGGGTTGTTTGCCGGACGGCAAATGTTTGGTTTTGAATATCCGTTGTTATGCACCAATTTCAAATTGATATATCTGTACGTCTATTTTCATAGAGTGAGATATACCTTTTTGAAATTATGTCTATGACATTTACCTATATCAGTGGATGGTTGGGTAAGGAGCATTGAATAGCGGTGTAATTCTTCTTAACCATAAGTACAGTTTTCAATCTACGACACACAGTGAATGAGTTATTAGACTCAAGGGACTTATACAGAGTATTGTATATTGTCCAGTGTCCAATAGGACAGAGGGGTCGGTTCTCGTACTATATTCAGTTTACTTATGACTTCTCTGGTTCTTAGACAAGTGTTTCATAGAAACACAGGGTCCAAGTTTTGAGAAGTTATGAGTATATGAATAAAGTAGAGAACCAGGTATTACAAGTATCGGGATTCTTCAAGGTGATCGAAGATGTAGATACTTGTGATGGTATTCAGTTGATAGTAATGATTAAGAGAACTAGCTTCTCTTTCAGGTTACTCATAATTGGAAGTACTCCTAAGTTGAGTAACGCTGATCGGCCTCTTTTCCATTTAGTTGACATGCACTGGAGACAGCTGCATGATTTGAATCTGGTTCAATTAAATTAGTGCCTCTGTTTCTATATTGGATATAGAACAGTTCATATCTTGACATTGTCAAGATACGGGGAGTTGTCCGGCTTATACTTAAAACCAGACTCCGGATAACTCAAGGCACGTTTCTGTAATGGCTGTTTGTGGGTTGACCCGGGCTATGACGAGGGTTGATTTTTCTACCATCTGGAAGATCAATAATGATATTGTTCTTGACTCGCCACAGTTTTAATAAAAATGGATTTTTTCAGAAAACAGTAGTGGGAGTATGGTAGAACTGGAAGTGATTCCAGAACTACAAACGATTACTGAAGATTTGATAAGAACCTAAAGATTCAATCTGGTTTGACATTCTATTGGCCACTCCGCAGATAAAGTGGGTAACATCATGCGCTCGAGAGGTACTTCGGTATGCTCAAAGACGGTGGCAGAGAGGTTCTTGTTTACCCAGACTTGCCATTGCTGTTGTTCCAGACTGTGAGATCCGGCAGGAGGATGAGTATAGCGTCGTTCTAAACTAGCTTTAGAAGTGTACGTCTATATGACTCTGCCAGAGGGTTGTCGTAGTCAGTGGGAGCAGCGGAAGCATGGTGGACAAGTAGCTTATGTCTATTTATATACTAAAGCAGATATAGCGGAGATAGATCATCTATTTCTGACGTGACAGTCATAGGTTTGACTTCATCAGAATAGGGGATGGATCTGTTAAGAAGGTAGTAGGGTGTGATGTCCTGGTATTTGATGACATACACAGAGTAGGAAGTGATATTCCTATACTACGATCAGTTATACTTTGGTTGTCACACAGTAGTTTCTCCACATAGGAATTGGATCTTATATCGGACATTCTGGTTACTGGATCTATGGTATTAGATCTAGATTTGGGTGGTTTCCCAATTTGGGTACTTTGACCGCATTCTAAGAGTATTTAGAATGGACGACTCCTGGCATGGTAGTATACCTGCAGGTAATGGAGTCACCCTCTCTAAAGGTGTCTTACAGACTAAAGGGGAGAGGGATGTGCATGATTGGCAGATCACTTGCTTAGGCAATTGAGTTGATCATGAGATGTCAAGTACCACACCAGATGTTGTTCTTGCAATAGATGCAATAAGTTGATATTGATCCAATCCTGGGGAAACAGTCGGAAGCAATTTTAGAACATAAGTGGATGTTCTAGGGATATGATAACGGCAGCCTCCTTCGGGAAACAGTTATCATTCCAGGCTTCCAAGGTGACCTGGATGACAGAGAGGTTGTCAGAGTTATAGTTTTCCCTCTGACGAGGGGCAGTATTTTGGACAGGTGGTCCAGGCGGATACTGAGGGAAGGATGGCGCAGGATACTGATTAAGTTCAATTGACGATACGGTCTAAGAAGTTTGGATTTGGAGTTCATTTATGAGCTAGGTCCCATCAGACATCCAGACATTCTAAGACAGGTATTGCTCATTTCGGAAGATGGCTTTCTCCGCGAACATGGGATATAGAGAGACATAGAAAGAAACATCACAGCGGATCCACTCACTGAGGCTATTTCTCGAACGCAATAGTTTCGCAAACAAGCTTTGTGAGACTGACTAGTAGAGGAGTTGGGTGTTCGGTATCACACGGGCTGTGAGTATGCGACATCGCAATAATTAGCCTTGAGTGCAAGTGGAAGATTGTTGGATATAGTGCCCTCAGAGTCAATTATTGGATCACAGGCACGTTATTGCAATGATTGAGGGAGGACCTATACCGGTAGGACAGTCTTACTCGAGATGATAGTATGCTATCTGGTTTATCTCTATCATCGTGTACTTCTTTAGGTGACCTTACGAGTAGCTATTACACGTTGATAGAGCCCCTAGGATTCTTGCTCGACCACCAGCAGTATGAGGGCGATCATATACGTGGGAGCTGGGGTCTATAAGCACATCCTTAAAAGGTCCCTAGTCGTGGGAGTTTCGAGACAGGGCATCGATTCTCCAGAGTAGACTAGTGTATACAGTCGAGACCCCGACGAGGGGCGGTGGCCGGTCTCACAAGCCACTGGTGTCAGTTGGTTCACCTAAGATGTATACAGGTGCTCATTGGGTTATGAGTACACCGGACAGGACTCGCCGAGAGCCTGCTAGTTGGTATTATACCTGACGTCAGATAGCAGTTCCCTGGTGACATGTGTACAGGTTAGTTCATCGACCTGAGATCGTCATTTGTCTCGTGTGAGTTCCCACTGTGCTTTGATTACTACCCTACCACGCTCAAAGGAGACGTGCAAATAGGTTTTAGTTGGGTACAGTCTCAAGCCATATGGAGGCAGTAAGCGGATCTGCAGGGGTTCGTCTCTCCCGGTATTAGGGGTGAGGTCGCGCTGTGTCTAGGAGAGCCAGAACATGAAAAGTCCTTGGCCAAGGCAGGAGATTTGCTGGTAGGTATTCCAGTAGTATCTCAGGGTGTTCTGGGCTACACTCCGACACGACTTGTACCGCTATTGGGGGTCTGACTTTTACCAACCCCCTAGGCCCGCCATGCGATGCTCATAAACGAACGGACCGGACTGTACGGATATTGTCACTAACAGGCTCAGTAGGGTGTCAGGATGAGTTCGCTCATCGACGTCCCTTTTGGTCAATAGCTGGTGGCCCGTCACGTATGGCTGATACCTCTGACGTGCTAGTGGTTAAATCCACAGCCATAGTATTGACGAGTCTTTAGAGTCCACCACACACAGTTACTCAAGTTTCGGGCGAAACGCTGTAGAGGCCGTATGGAGATATGGCAGGGTTCGATCAGATACGTGCAGTATTGCACGGATCGTGATCGGACGGTTTTTACTAGCCGGCTTTGGCTTGAGCCGGATCCTAGTATTAGATAGTGTAGATTTTGTCTCTTTGCATTTGTATTCAGTGGGAATACAAATGCGGGCATGTATATGCAGTAGTGGGGTTTTCCTGTAATTTATTACGGGATCAGTTTTCTGATGTTGCCAGTTTGCATTCCGTTCCGGCCGGTTATCCGTTGTTCCTTCACGGCCGGACTTTATCGTTGGAGGGTGTTATTTGCAGTTTGCAAATAATATTTTGTGGAGGGATTTTCTTGCATATGATGGCTTCATGATTTGACTAGTATCATGAGATCCTTTTTCTTTCTTATCTTTTGCATTATGAGAAAAGAATGGATTAGATTTTGATGGGTTGAGATTTAAGTTTGGTGTGACCTTTTATCTTGCATTATCTTTTCTTTTCTCCATGGATTAAATTGATTCCATTATCTCCACCATGGAAAAAAGGGCCGGCCACATTAGAGAGGGAAATGAGAGAGATTCATTTTGAGTGTTAGCAATTTTCTTCATCTCATTTTCATGCAAGGAAAAATGAAAGCACCATATTTCCTTGTCTTCATTCCTCCACATTACCAAAGGCAACTTCAAACCCTCAAAGAGACAATGGCTACTACACTATTCTATAGTAAATCTTGGACGCGTCGGCTAGCCAACTTCGCGCCCGAGTTGCCTCGGTTCAGAGGTGGGAGCCCGTAAACGAACCCGGCTACGTGGTGCCCTTTCCGACGAGGACGTGACGGACGGAGATTCCGCGGGAGATCGGAGTGGAGACGAAGACCGAAGGACACAGATCGCTTGGTATACTTCTCTACTCTTATTCTAGTTTGCTAGTAGCTGGGTTAATGGCCCGATCCGGGTAAAAAGTGCGCGGTAGTGCCGGTTTGCTAGTTTGCAAAGTTTTTCATTTCCGCATTCCGGGGTCGGATCGACGGCCGGGGCGCCGCCGCGGACTTACAGATTCTCGCCGGGTGAACTTAATAGACAGCCACACACCATAGCCCCGACCAAGTGACTGTAGGAGAACCCCGTCGCCGAAAGCGTCCGTTCGGGTGCTCGCGGCAGCGGTGTTCCGCCTTAGTGCACTTCGTCGACAGTATCGGGGGTGCGGCCGTCTACTAAAGTTTGCGACGAGCATTCGTTCTGGATATCGGGAATCTTGTTGAATTGCCCGACTTCATATTGAAAAGGGTTTTCGATAATGAGACTAAAATGCGGGGTTTATAATTGTTAAGCATGCGATGTCTAAGGAATTCATTTGGTTAGTCATGCGATGTCTATGCAAGTTGCGGATTCCAACTGTTGTAGTTTTACACTTTCTTTTCTGTGACCGTAAGTGTAATATGTGATATCGCCGGTTTCGTTGCTATATGTCAACGACAATTGGGATGCGCATATTTACTTACGTTGATGACATGTGATGTTATGTGTTGCTGGATATGTTACATTGGATCGTCGTGTTTGAATAGCCGGGGGTTTTTATGTGAGATGAGTGTTTTTCATTTTCATTCATGTAACAACTTGTATGTAATATTCTTTTATTGGGGCACTTTCAGGTTGCGGAAGATGTCACCGTTGATGTATATTATTTACTTTTCCGCATTAGGATAGACCTAAGGAGGGGAGCACATGTAACCGGGTTCTAGGGTCCAGTGGGAGACCATCTCGAGGAGTCGAGTCGGGGTCTCCTAACCCTAGAATTGGTAGGGTTGCTTGCCGCTCTCGTAGGGGTCTAGGGGTGTGGGATTGGCTATTCATCACGACCGTGGAATTCGTGTTTTATTCAGGCTCAAAATAAAACACGGACGTCCTAGTATATCCAATATTTCATATGATATTTTCTGCTGCATTATCTGTGATGTGATCATGTGATTTGTTCAGATAGATATTGTATATAGTATATATGATATATTATATAGACGTTGCTTATGTTTTACACCCGTGCTAGCCCTGCCTCACTCTGGTGTTAGTTACCTAACCTAACGGTGCAGACGGGACATTGACACGAATGCGGATGGTATAAGCGTACGTTATATTTATCTGTGATGTTTAGGTGGACTTAAATGATGGGACATTCATTAATGTGATTAATGAAAGAAAATAAATCTAAAAGATGTTGTAGAATCGAATTTCAAAAATAAAAACAGGTAGCTACAGTTCTTGCTTTGCATCGCGGTATTCCTTGTAGAACATCCTGCACCTTATTCGATAAGGAAAGGACCGAGATCCCTTCACTGGGAGTGACTCCTTTAGCAATAACTGGCAGATGCTACAGCCCTCTGTTTGTGTTTTGATTGCTTCTATAGTTTCTGCTTTGCACAGCGGTATATATGATATATCCTGCACCTTATTCGATGAGGAAAGGGCCGACGATCCCTTCACCGGGAGTGACCCCTTTAGCAAAACTAGAAAAGCCTCAAAAACGCTCCATTTAAAACCATTCGATTCCGCAATGAGATCAAGTTCAAAGCGTTAAAGGTTTTCTTAAAAACCATCCGCAACCCTCCGTCATTTTAGGAAGTAGAGTACTTAGTATTCGTGCTGTGTTTGTTGACCTTAGTTAAGGCACAGTGTACGGTAGCTAAGTGATGTCTTCCTACACCGCATATGATGCGATTAATTAGGACAATCGCGTGACTTTGTTGACCTTAGTTAAGGGCCGTGTGGGTGGGTCTAATTAATCACGAAATGACGGGTAGAACTTGACTAGTGCTTATGATTTGTTGACCATAGTTAAGGTCATAAGTGCTAGGGGTAAAAACCTTTATCGGGAGTTTCAAGTGTTGAAATTTGCAATGAGATTGCATACCTTCTATATGATAGTTGGATCCCGATACCCACTGCGAGTAATTGTTACTCCTGGGAGAGTTTTGCACTTTACAATTAGCCGATCAAGTAGGTGTCTAGAAAGGTGTCAACGGGGTTACGCCCCTGGGAAAACGAGGTTTACTTTAATTAGGTCCGTGCGAAAGCACGGGGAACCTCCCTCAAAGTACCGACACTGGCCTGGCTGAAAGATTGGCGAACATGTAGAGTGTAATTAAGCCCGGCTAGTCTTTCCTTTTAGGGTTTGAAGGAAGATTTGATAAAAACAGTGGGAGCCATCCTGATTAGATAAAATAAATAACCAATCTAATCTTGCAAGAGCGCATGCAGAGTGTTTTCTTCTCTCTCTCTAGGTAGCGACCATATCACGCCTTAATCAAAATAATAATATGGATGAATTGACCGAACCCGCTTGTTATAATGAGCTGGGGAACGTTGGTCCCGCTCCAACTTATAATTGTTATAAGACCGAGCAGGAAATAGGGAAATACCAGGATTCCCATGCCGCCCAAACGAAGAAAGTGCATATGATGCATCTCCTTCGGGTGTGTTCATTATAAAGGATTGTTTCTCAGTGTCCTCTACGTCCTAGGTATTAGATACCGGATCAGGATCCCGTAAATGCAATCCGTTACATGGGCTACAGAAAGGTAGAGAACTGAGAACGGGTGATAAGTTTCATGAGACAGAAAACGGTGTAAGTGTTGCAGCCAAGTCTGTTGGTCACTGTCACCCTGTATTACCAGTACATTGATTCTGAAAAAATGATATTAGATACCGTACCTGATATACAAAATCATATCAGTCTCTTTATTAGTAAAGAAACGATAAAATTTTGTATTGTTGGATAATGTTTTGAACATTTCCTATATCAAAAGTTGATCGGTTCAGGCACGTTATCTAAAAGCATTGATGTTCTAAATCAAACTACAGTTCTTAGTATACGGAACACGCACAAGAGGAAGAGTTCAGAAATGAACGAATCCTTCTTGAGGCATTGTAGACTAGGTCATATCAATGCGACTCGACTGGCTGAAGTTACATTTAGATGCATATTTAAATTAATTTGAATTTACATCTTGTGAAACTTTCCAGTCATGTCACAAAGATTAGATGACCATAGCTCTGTTTATTGGAAACAGAGAAAGAGTTAATAAACTCTTGGGACTGATACATGATAATGTATGTAAGGTCCCCTGTCTACACATGCCAGGACCGGCTCTTTGTACTTCCTTACATTCTCTGATGATCTCTCAAGATTCGGACACATGTTCCTGTTGAAACACATGTCTGAAGCTTTTGAGAAATTCACAGAATATAAGTCAGAAGTAGAGAACCAATAAAGGTATAAGTATTATGTCTTATGATAAGATCAGGGAGGAGAATACTTGTGCATGGAATTCTTGGACTATTCTAAAGGAGAATGAGATTCTCTCTCGGTGTTACTCCTCTGAATACACCACAGCACAACGGTGTATCGGGGCGGAGCAATCACACCCTATATGATATGGTGTGCTCTATGATGAGTACTACTGAGTTACCTGTTTCCTTTTTGGGTTGTGCACTTGAGAAGCTGCATATCTATTGAATTGGGTTCGAGTCAAATCAGTGCATACCACTCCATATAAGATATGGTATGGGAAGAGCCTATCTCTTAAGTAAGTTAAGATTTGGGATTGTCCGGCCTATGTCAAAAGCAAAATCCGGTCAAGATCGAGGCAAGGTCAGTTCTGTAGAACTGGAAAGGTTCCAGCTATACAAAACTGCAGCTGATGATTTGACAAAACCAAAGGATTCAATAGTCCCCGACAAACCTCAGCCTCTCCACCGATCTGGTAGGGTTCCTCATCCGCCTGAGAGATACTTCGGTTTCTCGATGACAGTGGGAGCGAGGAATGCATCATAAGATGATGACCCAACCAGTTTCGAGCAGGCCATAGAGAGTAGGGACACTGTAAGAATGGCTGGATGCTTAGCGATCTGAGATGGAATCCATATACACCAACAAAGTATGGTCTTTGTTTGCTATATCTGAAGGGTTAAATCCCCATCAGGAGCAAGTATATCTTGAGAAGATTACTTGGTGTAGATGGAAAAGTTGAGACTTTCAAAACTAGACTTGTTAAAGGTTTTCGTCATCAACCAGGCGTGGATAATGATGAAACCTTTTCCAGTGGCTATGCTTAAGTCCATCCGGATCCTACTTGCCATTGCTACATACCATGACTACGATATCTGGTGGTTGGGTGCCATGACTCCTTTTTTAAATAATGATTTAGAAGAAAACGTCTATAAGAACACAGCCATAGGGCTTCGTAAACAGTGGGAGCAGCGGAAACAATGTGCAAGTTGCTTTACAGGATTAAAGCAGGCATCGCGGAGTTGGAACGTCTGTTTTGATGCGATAGTCAAAGAGTTTGACTTCATAAAAATGATAGATGAACCTTATATATACAAAACGGTAGTAGAGAGTAAGGTGATCATCCTCGTATTGTACGTGGACAACATACTCTTGATAGGAAAAGAGTTTCCTATACTACGATCGGTCGATCTCCTCTTATCACATGGATTCTCCAAATAGGATAAAGGTGATGCCTCCTAAATCCTAGGATTTGGATCTATGAGATAGATCTAAATGGATGTTAGGATTCTCACTAGTTGTAGTGAGATGGTATCAGTTGATCCTGGGGAGAATCACTGGAAAGGTTCCAGGGTGATAAGGACGACTGAATGTCAGTCGCAGGCATTGTCTTTACCCTCAGTAAAGGGACGGTATGTTGGAAGAGTTCCAAGCTAGATACCGTGGCAAACTAGACGATAAAGGCTGGTAACATCGCTATTAAAGATACTACCAAAGAGGAAGTTTGGGTGTATATTGGTTCATAAGATGAACTAGGTTCCTACCATTGTATGACAATGGAAGTATGGCTTTGGCCCAGGAACCCCGATCCCATCAGTGACCCAGACATATTCTGAGGCAGCATCACCTGATCATGGAGATAGTTGATCTCCAGGGTGATCAAGGTTAGGAGAGTAGACTCAGAGGACAACACGGCGGATCCACTCACAAAGGCTTTTTCCCAGAGAGAGACTTATATGGGATGGTTGAGTATTAGATACTGCAACCATTGCTACAGATGGCGCTAGTGCAAGTGGAAGATTGTTAGTTATATGTATGCCCTAGAGGCCATTACTGTACATAGGATGTATATTGTAGTGGATGCTGGGACATATATAGGTAGGACTTTCTTGCTCGACATGATAGAACGCTATCTGGTTGCTCTTTATCTTAACATGTATACTTTCTGTCTCTCTGTTACATGTTGATAAAGCCCTTAGGATGTGTACTCGACTTCCAGGACTATGATGTAGATCATACTAGTGGGGCCTGGGTAGTCCATGAGTACATCCTTCAATGTTCCTAGTCGTGGGAATATCGAGACGGGGCATCGATATTCCAGAGTAGACTAGCGTATATCTTCTCAACCCATGTGATGGGTGATGGATGATCCCATATCCATTGGTGTTTGATATCAGAGATGGTATGCGGGTGCTCAGTGGTGACTGGGTACACTGAACGGACTCGCCGAGAACTCCCAGATGGTATTATACCTTACGTCAGATGGCAGTTCTCTGGTGACACTGGTACAGCTTAGTCTGTTGACCCGAGATCGTCATAGAGTCTTGTGTGTCTCCCACTGTGCTTTGATTTCCACCCTACCACGGCTCTACTGAGTCGTGCAAACAGGTGGTTTTTGGGTACAGCCCCAATTCACATGGAGGCAATGAGCGATAGGAGGGAATTCGACTCTCCCTGTATTGGGGGTTGATGTTGCGCTATGCTCGACTGGCCATAACTGGAAATCCCTGACCAGGGTTGCAGTGATTTACTGGTAAGTGTTATCAGTAGTTTCACGCTTGTTGTGGACCTTACGTCGGCATGACTTATCAAGCTATTGGGATCTGATGTTTACCACCCCTAGGCGAGATATGTGACATATCAGACGAACAGACCGGACTGTACGGTAAGTGTTACTGGTTGGATTCACAGGAGTGTGAGCGGGCTTGCTCGTTGATCTTCTGATCGCTCAATACCCGGGTGGCCGTTACGTTTAGCAGACCGCTTGCGGCTTGTGGGTGTTTGATATGATCATCACCTGCTGCCGGCGTATTGACGAGTCTTCAGAGTCCTACACAGAGGTTTACTGGCTCAAGCGAAACGAAATAGGAGCGCATATGAGATATGTGTGGGACCGAGAATAATACTAGTATGTGATACTGAATTCTATTCTCGCGATATGTATCATCGGACAGTTATATAAGATATAGCCGGGTTACCGAATCAAGTGTTGATTCGATACATTGATACACTTAATATTAGTCGGTTATATGCAGTATGACCGGATCATTAAATCAAGTGTTGATTTAATGATTTAATGTATAATTATATATTTGATATATTACTTTACATTAACTGGTATATGTTCACTTAAGATTGATTTTCTCACTTGATGTGCACAAGTTGTATATGTGATATATTTTTGTGCACTAGTTTGTATCATGATTCATGATACATGCAAACTTGGGTGTGTGTTTACTTTAAACCATGTTTAGGTTAATGGTTAGATTTTATTTATTTTCTTTATTTATTTTTGGCAAGAAATAAAATAGTGGCTTGTTTTGTTTTACTCTTGAAACTTCATGAAGCTTTGAAAGTCTTAACCATTTTGTTTCTTTCCTTAACCTAACCATTTACCTAAACCCTAGTTTATTCTCTACATGTGTTAGCCTCACCCATGGTTACATTATGATAAGATTCACTTGATTATTCTTTTCAAATAATTCTTTTTTTCTTTCTTCTTCTTCTTCTTCATGATGAAAAGAAAAGCATTCTAGAAAATTTTCAAGTGTTGAAATCAAGTGAGAAATCCAAATCCAAAGTGAACCTACTTCCTATTTCTTCATCCTCTACCACTTGCCATGTTGTATAGGGTGTTTTCTTCACAAGTTTCATGAACTAGTTAAGATGGAGCTTGAGTTTGAGTTGCCTCGACGTAGATCATCTTCGGCATCGAAGTTAACGACCTAGCCCGATCATTTCTCCGACGAAACCATCGCTAGAGTCCGGGATCCGATGATCGCAGCGGAGGGACGTCATCACGGAGCTAAAGAGGTGGAGGACCGGATCTACAAAGGTTGTAGTCACTTTCACTTTGTAGCAAAGTAGTTTGCTTGCATTTCCTTTCGCCTATCCTCTAGTTAACGATCTAGTATAGGGTTTCTCGGCACATAAAAATTTGAATTGGACATGGTTGATCAGTTGTAGAACCTCATGGGTGTGCCTAGGACCCCTACAGTGGGATCACCCGGGTCAGAGTTCCTCGCTGGGTCGTCGGGATCGTCGACGTCGTGGCCAACTCCGGCGATCTTGACAGAACAGCGAACACAAGAAAACAAGATGTTAAGAAAAAGAAAAAGAAGGCAAGAAAAATATAATAGAGGAGGGATGAGTGTACGATGGCTTATTGGGTTGCAGAGGAGTGTGCTAGCGGTGGCGGCGAGACCAACGGTGGTGAGGGACGCCGGTGAAGGGTTTTAGAAAAGCTAGGGTTTGGTTAGGGTTTGGGCTCGGGTTAGAAGTTGTTGGGGTTTTGTGTGCAGGGTTTTGGGTGCTAGAGGGAGAGCAGAGGAGAGGGAGGAGATGTCGATGGCGATGGGGGATGGTCGGCGACGTGAGAAGGTGGTGGTGGTGGATAGAGGTGCTCGGGTTTCTTGGTTGCAGTGGGTTCGTTCAAGGGAGAACGAAGGAGAAGGAGGTGATGGAGATGAGGGTGACGAGGGGATGCAGAGGGTGTCGACGAGGGCTGAGGAGACGAGGAGATAGGGTTAAGGTTGAAGGAGGCGATGAGGGTTATGGGTTTAAGGAGGAGAAGCTGCGGGTTTAAAAAGAAGAAGAAGAAATATAACGAAGGGAGGAGACGGGATCCGTTGGCGGTGACCCGACTCGAGAAATGCACAGTACTCGCGAGAGGTGAGAGAGAGAGAGAGCGCGAGAGGAGAGAGAAAGAAGAGAGAGAGAGAGAGAGAAAGAGCTGCGCTCGGGGGGGGAGAGAAAGAGAAGGAGAATGATTTTGGGGGAGAGAGAAAGAGACGTGGGGCCCGGTGAATTAAGAAAAAGATTTATGATTGGCTGTGGGGAAAAAGAGAGAGAGATAGAAGGGAGAGAAACTCGGTGGTGGGGCCAGTAGAAGAAAGGAAAGGCTGGGATTGGTTGGGAGAAATCTTAAAAAGGATTTTAAATCGTTAAGAAGATTTTCTTCTGTTATCAGAGCAAAACTTAGCTGTTAAAATATAAAATGATTTTTAAAAATATTTAAAATGATTTTTAAAAATATTTAAAATAATTAGAATTTGGCGGGATAAAAAATTCAGAAATGCGCCCGGGTCGGGTCTAAATTTTTGGATTTGAAATATGAAAATTATTAGCACGTTCCAAAAAATTAAAATGAAGGATTATGTAACAGAAAAGCATACCCCCAAGAACGGACGCACATACGTGCGCGTAGCCATCCAAACACGTCCGTTTCACTGAACGGGACGAGAACACGATGCAAGGACGCTACTACGGGGTTAGGGGTATCATGCAGGCTATGTCATGTATTTTTAAATTATTTTAAGTAACTTAAATTGTTATATGAAAAAAATATGTAATGTCGGGTAATCTATAACTAGGAAACAACAAGCTCAAGCAAGCGGGTCGAATGTAAAGTAAACTACCATTTGCAACCAAACAGGGTAAATGAAATAAACACCACAAACAACACCTACGGCAAACGGAAATTGGTATAATTGAACTCGGTTGTTACAACATCAATGTTTGATCTTGCACATCTTAGTGAGTACACTCTTTCCACTCCTGAGTTTGAAACTTTCGACTCTTCACCTTCCGAGTCTGTATCTTTTGCAGGCTACGAGCTTCTTTGTGACTCCGAATATCATTCGCTGACCCCACCTTCTATAGTTTCTCCGCCAGCATTAGATCTCAAACATTTACCTTCTCATCTTAAATATGCATATTTAGGTGAGAATGAGTCCTTACCCGTGATCATATCCACTTCTCTAGCCTCAGAGCAAGAGAATGCGCTTTTGACGGTATTAAGATATAATAGGCAGACGTTTGGTTGGACTATGGCTGACATCAAAGGGATTAGTCCCTTAATAGTTGAACATCATATACATCTGATGGATGAAGCCAAGCCAACCAGAGAACCACAGAGACGGTTAAACCCCATCATGAAGGATGCGGTGAAGAAAGAAATCGTCAAATTCCTTGACAATGGTATCATTTACCCAATCTCCGATAGCCAATGGGTAAGTCTAATTCATGTCATCCCTAAGAAATCTGGCGTTACGGTCATAACAAATGAGGCAAATGAGTTAATCCAGACACGCACTCAAACTGGGTGGCGTGTATGTATTGATTATAGAAAACTAAATGCCACAACGAGGAAAGACCACTTTCATCTACCTTTCATTGACCAGATACTGGAACGCTTAGCTGGACGGGAATATTATTGTTTCATGGACGGATACTCTGGCTATAACCAGGTCTCTATTGCCAAAAAGGATCAAGACAAAACCACATTTATTTGTCCTTTTGGTACTTTTGCTTATAGACGCTTGCCCTTTGAGTTATGCAATGCTCCCGCTACATTTCAGCGGTGTATGATGGGGATATTCTCGGACATGGTCGAGAATTTTCTGGAGATTTTCATGGACGATTTCTCGATATTCGGAGATTCTTTTGCTGACTGCCTATCTCATCTTGACGCGATTCTTACTCATTGTAAGGAGAAGAACTTAACCTTGAATTAGGAAAAATGCCATTTCATGGTCCAAGAGGGAATTGTGCTTGGACATGTGATTTCACGAAAAGGCATTGAGGTTGACAAAACTAAAGTAGATGTCATTCAAAACCTTCTTCATCCCAAATACGTCAAAGATATACGATCTTTTCTTGGCCATGCAGGCTTTTATCGGAGATTCATTAAGGATTTTAGCAAAATTGCTACACCCTTAACTCTTCTCTTGGCCAAGGACACAACCTTTCACTTTGACTCGAATTATGAGGCTGCATTTGACTCACTTAAAAACTCTCTCACTACAGCCCCCGTTCTATCTTCTCCAGATTGGAACCATCCGTTTGAGCTTATGTGTGATGCATCAGATTTTGCAGTTGGTGCAGTCTTAGAACAACACATTGAAAAGATGCCACACGTGATTTATTATGCAAGTAAGACTCTGAATGATGCTCAAATTAACTATACAACTACCGAAAAAGAACTCTTGACAGTTGTATTTGCATTAGAAAAATTCAGGTCTTACTTGATTGGCTCACCAATTGTTTTGTACACTGAACATTCTGCCTTGAAACATCTTTTGGCAAAGAAGGATGCTAAAGGTAGGCTAATACGTTGGATCCTTCTATTACAAGAATTTGATCTTGTTATTAAAAATAAGAAAGGATGTGAAAACGTTGTAGCCGACCATCTTTCGCGCATCTCTTCTTCACCTGTGACCCTATCGATCAATGATTCTTTTCCGGACGAACAACTCTTGAATGTATCCGACGAACCTTGGTTCAGGGATATTGTGAATTATCTTGCTACGGTACTTATTCCCCGCGAATGGTCGAAACAGGACAAACATCGATTTCTATCCCAAGTAAAACACTTTTACTGGGATGAACCCTATCTGTTTAAGTATTGTCCTGACCAGATCATTCGCAGATGTGTCCCTAATGATGAATTCAAAAGTGTTCTATCTTTTTGTCATGATCAGGCATGTGGGGGGTCATTTCAGTCCTCGAAAGACGGCGGAAAAGGTTTTGCAATGTGGTTTTTATTGGCCGACTTTATTCAAAGATGCATTTGATCATTGCAAAACCTGTGCACAGTGTCAACACACGGGTAAGATTTCCCGGAGAAATGAGATGCCACTTCAACCCATCTACGTGGTTGAAATTTTTGACGTTTGGGGTATTGACTTTATGGGTCCTTTTCCCAACTCCTTTGAGAATTTGTATATATTGCTTGCGGTTGATTACGTCTCGAAATGGGTGGAATCTATTCCGTGTCGCACTAATGACAAAAAGGTTGTCATTAAGTTCTTAAAAGAAAACACCTTTTCGCGATTTGGACACCCACGCACTATCATTAGCGATAACGGGACGCATTACTGCAATCGGTCTTTCGAGACTTTGATGCGGAAATATGCAATCAACTACAAACTTTCCACACCCTATCATCCCCAAACGAGCGGGCAAGCTGAGGTTTCAAACAAACAAATCAAACAAATTTTAGAGAAAACAGTTTCTAAAAATTGAAAAGATTGGTCAACCAAATTGACGGATGCTCTTTGGGCGTTCCGAACTGCATATAAAACCGATCTAGGTATGTCTCCTTACAGACTAGTGTTCGGAAAGGCTTGTCACCTTCCGGTTGAGATTGAGCACAAAGAAATGTGGGCCATTAGAGAACTTAACTTTGACTTAAATCAAGTCTGCAACTTTCGGAAGCTGCAATTAAACGAGCTAAGCGAACTCCGCGATGAAGCTTACAATAATGTTGTGATTGTACAGAATCGGACTAAGGTATTTCACGATAAAAATATTTTGAGAAAAACTTTTACACCTGGTCAACAAGTCCTTCTTTATGATTCACGACTCTATCTTCATGCGGCTAAGCTACGATCTCGGTGGAAAGGACCTTTTGTTGTGCGGCATGTATACCAGCACGGGGCAGTTGAGGTTGAAAATTTTGAAAATGGTACAATTTTCAAAGTAAATGGACATAGACTAAAACCGTATTTTTCCACTGACCCCTCGGAGAAGCTCCTGTTTTTACAGGAGCCGCTTTATAATGACTGATTTTCCTCCACCTCACCTCCATGATTTGGTAATTTTGTCACATCTTTAGAATGGAGGTGAGTCAACTTGTATATACATCTTATAAAAAAATAGAAAAAAATACATAACAAAACAATAAAAATTCTTGTACATAAATAAAAGAATAAGTTTGGGGGATATTTTCATGATCATATTTCATATTCCCTTTAACAAATTTTTCCTCCCAAGTCTACAGGTTTCTGAGCTTAAACAGATGACAACAGTGAAGACACTGTTGAAAACAAGTTTGGGGGGGTTTGTGCTTATTTACGCATCACTTTGCATCATACTTTGCATAAGCACAAAACATAAATATATATATATATATATATATATATATTTAATATTTAATTTTATAATAAAAGATTAGATAGTAAAAAATTACATCCAAAAGATTAGAAAAATTTAAGAAAACCTAGAAAGTTAGAAGTTTTCTTAAACGAACTAGTAATAAGTAGTTATGAGCCGTTGTCCCAAGGGTTAGTAAGATGAAAGAAGTCACTAATCTGTGGATAAAAATAAGTCTGAAAAATAGTTCCTATTCTGGAAGCCAAACATTTGAATGTTGATACCCTACTATACGCACTTACACACGTCTTAAACCTAGAAAGTGAAAAATTATATCCAAAAGATTAGAAAAATTTAAGAAAACCTAGAAAATTAGAAGTTTTCTTAAACGAACTAATAATAAGTAGTTATGAGCCGTTGTCCCAAGGGTTAGTAAGATGAAAGAAGTCACTAATCTGTGGATAAAAATAAGTCTGAAAAATAGTTACTATTCTGAAAGCCAAACATTTGAACGTTGATACCCTACTATACGCACTTACACATGTCTTGAAACTCGGGATAGTAGAGAATACATTGAAATGCTCTTGTCTAAAAGCCAAAGTATGAAGGAAATTATAAATGAATAAAAGATAAAATGGTGAAGAAAAATGAACACTG
This sequence comes from Agapanthus africanus, assembly GCA_030015575.1. Taxonomy (NCBI): domain Eukaryota; kingdom Viridiplantae; phylum Streptophyta; class Magnoliopsida; order Asparagales; family Amaryllidaceae; genus Agapanthus; species Agapanthus africanus. Next base: position 106,148,199 of record CM057343.1, on the reverse strand, counting down.
GTTTTGTTATCACCAAGGCAGCATAAAAAAAATATAGCGAGGGTGCTTCATCACCTAGTGCCTTAGACCAACTGGTTTGAGAGTCACTGCTAAGCCTTAGGTGTTACAAGACGAGGAAAATACTAATACACCTAATCAGCAAGCACATGAGTAATCGGTCGGTTAGTATCTCAAAAAGTATTAACGGTCGCATGAAAAATGTGTGAGCAATTCCATCTAAACATTCATCAAATTAAAAGAAAGTACTGAGGTCGTTGGACAAGAGTATTGTAAGTGCACGGCAGCGCCCCGGCCGTCATTCCGATGCCAAAATGCGGAAACGAAACTTTTACAGAACTTTAAAACTGGCACTACTGCGCACTAAAAACCCAGATCAGGCCATTAACCTAATGCTAGCAAATACGAGAAAGGGTAGGAAGCTATACCGAGCGATCCGTGTCCTTCGGTCTTCGGCCTCCACTCCGATCTCCTCACGGAATCTCCGGTCTTCAGCTCCTCGTCGGAACGGGCACCGCATCGCCGGGTTCTTTTACGGGCTCCCACCTCTGGACCGAGGCAACTCAGACACGAAGTTGGCAAGCCGACGTGCCTAAGAATACTATAGGCGAAGTGTAGAATGGATTGTCTCAATTGGGGTTGAAGTTGCCATGTTTTGATGTGGAGTAGAGAATGAACTTTTGGAGATGAGCAATGTAATTTTAAGCAAGCCAAAAAATGAGAACCACACCAAAATGAAATTGCCTCTCTCCCACTCAAGAATGTGGCCGGCCTCTTCTCATGGTGGAGGGAAAAAGGAATGATAATGCAAGAGAGAAATGAGAGTGATATCAAAGAAAAAGATCACATCAATTTCCAATCCCATCCTTTCACAAAGCCCATCTCATTAATGCAAACCATGTGAAGAAAAAGGAATCTCATGATGCTAGAACTATCATGAAGCCATAAATCACTAATAACCCCCTCCACATAACTAATTTGCAAACTTGCAAATAACCCCCTCCATCGGAAAAATCCAGCCGTGAAGGAACAAAAGAAAACTGGTCGAAACGAAATGCATACTGGCAACTTCAAAAAACCGATCCCGTAATAAATTACAGGAAAACCCCGCGACTGTATATACATACCCGCATTTGTATTCCGACCGAATACAAATGCAAAGAGACAAATCTACACTGTACAATACTAGGATCCGGCTTAAACCAAAGCCCGCTAGTATTATCCGTCCGATCATGATCCGTGCAATACCGCACATATCTGATCGAACCCTGCCATATCTCCATACGGCCTCTACTGCGTTTCGCCCGAAACTTGAGAAGACGGTCTATGGGGGACTCTAAAGACTCATCAACACCTTGGTTGTGGATTTAACCACTAACACGTCAGAGGTATTAGCCATACGTAACGGACTACCAGGTATTGACCAAAAGGGACGTCGATGAGCGAACTCATCCTGACACCCTACTGAGCCTGTCAGTGACAATATCCGTACAGTCCGGTCCGTTCGTCTATGAGCATCACATGGCGGGCCTAGGGGATTGGTAAAAGTCAGACCCCCAAAAGCAGTACAAGTCGTGTCGGAGTGTAGCCCATAACACCCTGAGATATTACTGGAATACCTACCAGTAAATCTCCTGCCTTGGCCAAGGACTTCGTGTAATGGCTCTTCTAGACACAGCGTGACCTCACCCCCAATACCGGGAGAGACGAACCCCTGCAGATCCGCTCACTGCCTCCATGTGGCTCGGGACTGTACCCAACTAAAACTTGTTTGCACAACTCCTTTGAGCGTGGTAGGGTAGTAATCAAAGTACAGTGGGAACTCACACAAGACAAATGACGATCTCAGGTCGATGAACTAACCTGTACACATGTCACCAGGGAACTGCTATCTGACGTCAGGTATAAGACCAACTAGCATGTTCCCGGCGAGTCCTGTCCGGTGTACTCATAACCCAATGAGCACCTGTATACATCTTAGGTGAACCAACTGAAACCAGTAGCTTATGAGACCTGCCACCGCCACTCGTCGGGGTCTCGACTGTATACACTAGTCTATTCTGGAGTATCGAAGCCCTGTTTCGAAACTCCCACGACTAGGGACCTTTTAAGGATGTGCTTATAGACCCCAGCTCCCACGTATATGATCGCCCTCATACTGCTGGCAGTCAAGCAAGAATCCTAAGGGCTCTATCAACGTGCAATAGTGACCTGTAAGGTCACCTAAAACAGTACACGATGATAAAGATAAACCAAATAGCATATTATCATCTTGAGTAAGACTGTCATACCGGTATAGGTCCTTCCTTAATCATTGCAATCACGTGCCTGTGATCCAATAATTGACTCTGAGGGCACTATCTCCAACAATCTCCCACTTGCACTCAAGTCTAATTATTGCGATGTCGCATACTCACAGCCCGTGTGATACCGAACACCCAACTCCTCTACTAGTCAGTCTCACAAAGCTCGTTTGCGAAACTATTGCGTTCGAGGAATAGCCTCAGTGAGTGGATCCGCTGTGATGTTTCTTTCTATGTCTCTCTTTATCTCAAGTTCGCGGAGAAACCTATCTCCCGAAATGAGCAATACCTGTCTTAGAATATGTCTGGATGTCTGATGGGACCTAGTTCATAAATGAACTCCAAATCCAAACTTCTTAGACTGTATCGTCAACTGAACTTAATCAGTATCCTGCGCCATACCTCCCTCAGTATCCGCCTGGACCACCTGTCCAAAATACTGCCCCTCTTCAGAGGTAGAACTATAACTCTGACAGTCACTCTGTCATCCATGTCACCTTGAAAGTCTGGAATGATAACTGTCTCCCAAAGGAGGCTGCCGTTATCATTTCCCTAGAACATCAACTTATGTTCTAAAACTGCTTCCGATCGTTTCTCCAGGATTGGATTAATATCAACTTACTGCATCTTGTACAAAAATAACATCTGGTGTGGTACTTGACATCTCATGATTGACTCAATTGCCTAAGCAAGTGATCTGCCAATCATGCACATCCCTCTCCCCTTTAGTCTGTAAGACACTTTTAGAGAGGGTGACTCCATTACCTGCAGGTAAACTACCGTGCCAGGAGTCGTCCATTCTAAAACACCTTTAGAATGCCGTCTAAGTACCCAGATTGGGACACTTCCCAAATCTAGATCTAAAACCATAGATCTAGTAACCAGAATACCTGATATAATATCCAATTCCTATGTGGAGAAACCACTGTGTGACAACCAAAGTTTAATCGACCGTAGTATAGGAATTTCACTTCCTACTCTGTGTATGTCATCCAAATACCAGGACATCACACCCTACTACCTTCTTAACAGATCCATCCCCTATTCTGATGAAGTCAAACCTATGACTGTCACATCAGAAATAGATGATCTATCTCTGCTGTATCTGCTTTAGTCTATAACTAGACATAAGTCACTTGTCTACCAATGCTTCCGCTGTTAGTTATATGTATGCCCTAGATGCCATTACTATACATAGGATGTATATTGTAGTGGATGCTTGGACATATATAGGGAGGACTTTCTTGCTCGACATGATAGTATGCTATCTGGTTACTCTTTACCTTAACGTGTATACTGATTGTCTCTCTGTTACATATTGGTAAAGCCCTTAGGATGTGTACTTAACTACCTAGACTATGATGCGGATCATACTAGTGGGGACATGGTAGTGCATAAGTACATCCTTCAAGGTCCCTAGTCGTGGGTATATCGAGACAGGGCATCGATATACTAGAGTAGACTAGCGTATACCTTCTCGACCCATACAGATGGGCGATGGATGATCCCATATCCATTGGTGTTTGACATCAGAGATGATATACGGGTGCTCAGTGGAGACTGGGTACACTGGACGGACTTGCCGAGAACTCCCAGATGGTATTATACCTTACGTCAGATTGCAGTTCTCAGGTGACACTGGTACAGGTTAGTCTGTAGACCCGAGATCGTCATAGAGTCTTGTGTGATTCTCACTGTGCTTTGATTTCCACCTTACCACGTCCAAGAGGGCATGCAAAACGGTGGTTTTTGGGTACAGTCCCGAGTCACATGGAGGCAATGAGCGATAGGAGGGGTTTCGTCTCTCCCGGTATTGGGGGTTGATGTTGCGCAATGCTCGATTGGCCATAACAGGGAAGTCCCTGGCCAGGGCCGGTTTAGAGATATACTAGTAGGTGTTACCAGTAGTTTCTCGACCCGTTTTGAGCCTCATATCGGCATGACTTATCGGTTATTGGGGTCTGACGTTTACCACCCCTAGACTTGATATGTGACATATCAGACGAGGAGACCGGACTGTACGGTAGTGCCACTGTCAGGCTTTTACAGGAGTTGGAGCGGGCTTGCTTGCTGATCTTCTGACCGCTCAATACCCGGGTAGCCGTTACGTCCAGCTAGTACCGCTGACGGCTTGTGGGTGCTTGATATGATCATCACCTACTGCCGGCGTATTGACGAGTCTTTAGAGTCCTACATAGAGGTTGTACTGGCTCAGGCAAAACGAGATAAGAGCGCATATGTGATATGTGCGGGACCGAGAATGATGCGAGTATGTGATACCGTATTCGATTCTCACGATGGTTGTATCGATTGGTTGTATGCGATATAACCTAGTTATCGAATCAAGGGTTGATTCGATTAGTCGATACATTGAATGTTAGTCGGTTGTATGCGATATAACCGGATTATTAAGTCAAGTGTTGATTTAATAATTTAGTGTATAATTGTATATTGGATATACTAATTTACATTGACTAACATTGGTTCACTAAAGCATTTATTTTTCTCACTTGTACACAACTTAATATATATGTGATATATATTCATTTGTGTTCACATTTTTGTATCATGTTTGATGATACACAAGACATGGGTGTATGAGACATACACCATTATAATTATAATGGTTAGGTTTTTATATTTAAGTAATTCTAAAACAAATGGATAATTAGCTCACATACATGAAGCTTCATGAAGCTTATGGATGCTTTGACTTATTCCACTTGTTTTGTTTTACTTAATCTATTAACTAACCTAACCACTATAATTAACAATGGTAAAGTCTCTACATAAGTTAAGTATATGATACTTACTCACCATGGTTAGTTCTCTCTCTCTCACTTGATAAGATTCATTCTCATTTGAGCTCATCTTCTTCCTCCTTGAGTTTTCTTTCTAGGGTTTCAAAAAGAGAGAGAACCAAAGTGAGAAAAGAAAATCTAAAGTGTACCCATTTCCTATCTCACCATCCTCTACTAGACTAGCACTTTAGTTTAGGGTGTTTACTTCACTAATTCTATGGTTAGTGAGGTAGAAACTTGAGTCCGTATTCCCTCGACGTAGATCATCTTCGGCATCGAAGACTTCAAGCGATCCCGTTGCAATTTCTCATGGAGCCGTCCGAGAGTCCGGAAATTGGATGATCGCAGCGAAGGGACTACATCAAGGAGCTTAAGAAGTGAAGGACCGATCTACAAAGGTTGTATTTCGTATTCACTTAGGGTTAAAGTGTTTAGCTTGCATAGTTTTCGCCTAATCTCTAGTTAACGATCTAGCTTAAGGTTGTTCGGCACCTAAAATTTTTAATCCGGCATGGTCGATGCCTTGTAGAGCCTCTTGAGAGTGCCTAGTAACCCTACAGTGGTATCAAAGCCTAGCTAGAGCATTAGGCGATGCGTTAACGAAATTAAAACCCCGATCGAACCCGATATATCGCATTTTATACCCCTCTCTGTACATTTTTCCAAAACTGGGATTTTCCAGAATTAAAAATATCTAAAAAATTCAGCAAGGTTTTCTAAGCTTTACTGTGAAATTCGATGACGTAATCCCTACATCACGTCGCGGAACCGCGGCCATACCCTGCTTGGGCCACGGATCCGCGGCCGTACAGTGTGATTATGTCATGTTTTTTGCACAGTAATTCTTATTTCTGTGATATGAATTTTATGGGTATTTTTAACCTAACTCAAGTGTTGAGTGTTCTGGGGTTTATTTTATAGTCGTTGTTTCGATCGGAATTTTTAATTTCGTTGGGTTTTCCGGATATTTAGAAACTGTTAAAAAGTTCGATCCAACATCAATAACTCACTTTTTCCCCGACCCGAAAAAAATTCCAAGTGTTGGGTTTTTCCGCTGTTTGAGAACGTCTAAATTGTGCAAGTTGCGCAATGGACCCTCTAGAAGACAACAAACCTTAACTCGATTATGTGACCGTCTTGAACTGCCCTTTGAACCTTAGGGTTTGGGGCAGTACGGCGTGCCACATGTGAGGCGTTGGCTTGACCCTTCTACGGCTGGACCGTTGGTACTGTGGCATGTGATGGATGTTTTTAAAAACCCCTCAAGTGTTGAGAACTATATAGGGAAAACTTGGGTGTTTGCTTATTCGATCGGAAAGTTTAATACTGTCTATTTATCCGGAAAGTGATACAATATTTGGAATCCACAGGTAGTTATGAGATAACTGAATGAATGTTATAAACATAGCAGTTTAGTCTCACTTGATCGGTTGCCACGGAATTTTGATGCGATCAAAAGTCTGTCGCAATCATGTAGCGTACGCGGATACTCGCCGGATAAACTTAATAGACAGCCATGCCCCATAGCCCCGACCAAGTGACTGTAGGAGAACCCCGTCGCCGAAAGCATCCGTTCGGGTGCTCGCGGCAGCGGTGTTCCGCCTTAGTGCACTTCGTCGACGGCGTCCGGGGGTGCGGCCGTCTACTAAAGTTTGCGACGAGCATTCGATCTCATATCGGGAATCTTGTTGAATTGCCCGACTAGATATTGAAAAGTGTCTTCGATATAGAGACTAAAATGCGGGGTTTATAACTGTTAGGCATGCGATATCTAAGGAGGTTACGGATTCCAACTATTGTAGTTTTATACTTTCTTTTCTGCGACCGTAAGTGTAATATATGATATCGCCGGTTTCGTTGCTATATGCCAACGACAATTGGGATGCACATATTTACTTACGTTGATGACATGTGATGTTATGTGTTGCTGGATATGTTATATTGGATCGTCGCGTTTTGAATAGCCGGGGTTTTTTATGTGAGATGAGAGTTTTTATTTTCATTCATGTAAATTTAATTGTATGTAATATTCTTTTATTGGGGCACTTCCGGATTGAGGTTGATGTCACCATTTGTATATTATTTAATTTTCCGCACTAGGATAGACCCAAGGAGGAGAGCACAAGTAACCGGGTTCTGGAGTCCAGTGGGAGACCAACTCGAGGAGTCGAGTCCGGGTCTCCTAACTCTAGAAATGGTAGGGTTGGTTGCCGCTCTCGTAGGGGTCTAGGGGTGTGGGTTTGGCTATTCATCGCGACCGTGGAATCCGTGTTTTATACGGGCTCAAAATAAAACGCGGACGTCCTAGTATATCCAATGTTTCATATGTTTCTTTTGCTGCGATATCTGTGATGTGATCATGTGATGTTCTGTGATAAATGTTGTATATAGTATATATGATATATTATATAGACGTTACTTATGTTTTACACCCGCGCTAGCCCTGCCCCGCTCTGTCGTTAGTTACCTAACCTAACGGTGCACGAGGGGACATCGAGGCGAATGCGGATGGCATAAGTGTACGTCGTATTTATCTGTGATGTTTAGGTAACTTAAATGATGGGACTTCATTAATGTGATTAATGAAAGAAAAAAAAACCTAAATGATGTTGTGGAATCGAATTTTCAAAAAACAGGTAGCTACAGTTCTTGCTTTGCATCGCGGTGTTCCTTGTAGAACATCTTGCACCTTATTCGATAAGGAAAGGGCCGAGATCCCTTCACCGGGAGTGACCCCTTTAGCAATAACTGGCAGATGCTACAACACTCGGTTTGTCTTTTGATTGCTTTTGGAGTTTTTGCTTTGCATAGTGATATATATGATATATCCTGCACCTTATTCAATGAGGCAAGGGCCGACGATCCCTTCACCGGGAGTGACCCCTTTAGCAAAACTAGTAAAAGCCTAAAAAACACTCCATTTTAAAATCATTTGATTCTACAACGATATCAAGTTCATTACGCAATAGGTTTTCAAAAAAAAAAACTGTCGTAGCCCTCCGTCATTTCAGATAAGTCATGTTTAGTATTCGTGCTACGTTTGTTGACCTTGTCAAGGCGCAGTGTGCGGTAGCTAACCAGTATTTATCTGCTTATGTATATGATGCAGATTGTTTTAGGGTAGTCGTACGGCCTTGTTGACCATGTCAAGGGTCGTGCGGGTGGGTTTAATTCAATCAAGAAATGACGGGTTAAACTTGACTTACGGTCTATGGTTTGTTGACCTTGTCAAGATCATAGATCGTTTGGGGCAAAATATTATCGGGAATTTCAAGTGTTGAAATTTGCAATGAGATTGCATACCTTCTATAAGATAGTTGGATCCCGATACCCACTGCGAGTAATTGTTACTCCTGGGAGAATTTTACACATTACAATTAGCCGATCAAGTAGGTGTCTAGAAAGGTGTCAACGGGGTTAAGCCTCTGGGAAAACGAGATTTACTTTAATTAGGTCCGTGCGAAAGCACGGGAAACCTCCCTCAAAGTACCGACACTGGCCTGGCTGAAAGATTGGCGAACTTGTAGCGTGTAATTAATCCCGGCTAGTCTTTCCTTTTAGGATTTGAAGAAAGATTTGATAAAAACAGTGGGAGCCATCCTGATTAGATAAAATAATAACCAATCTGATCTTGCAAGAGCGCACGCAGAGTGTTTTCTTCTCTCTCTCTCTCCAGGTAGCGACAATGTCACGCCTTAATCAAGATAATAATACGGATATATTGACCGAACCCGCTTGTTATACTGAGCTGGGGAACGTTGGACCCGCTCCAACTTATAATTGTTATAAGACAGAGCAGGAAATTGGGGATTACCAGAATTCCCGTGCCACCCAAACGAAGAAAGTGCATGCTGATGCATCATCTTTGGGTGTGTTCATTATAGAGAACTGTTTCTCAGTATCCTTTACGTCCTGAGTATGTGATACCGGATCAGGATCCCGCATATGTAGTCTGTTATATGGGCTACAGATAGGTAGAGAACTGAGAACGGGTGATAAGTTTCATGAGATAGAAAACGGTGCAAGTGTTGCAACCAAGTCTGTTGGTCACTATCACCCTGTATTACCAGAATACATTGATTCTGAACGAATGTTATTAGATACCGAACCTGATATGCAAAATCATATCAGTCTCTTTATTAGTAAAGAAAGGATATAATTTTGTATTGTTGGATAATGTTTTGAACATTTCCTATATCAAAAGTTGATCGGTTCAGGCACGTTATCTAAAAACATTGATGTTCTAAATCAAACTACAGTTCCTAGTATACAGAACACACACAAGAGGAAGAGTTCAGAAATGAACGGATCCTTCTTGAGGTATTGTAGACTAGGTCATATCAATGCGACCCGACTAGCTGAAGTTACATATAGATGCATATTTAAATTAGTTTGAATTTACATCTTGTGAAACTTGCTGGTCATGTCACAGAGATAAGATGACCATAGCTCTGTTTAATGGAAACAGAGAAAGAGTTAGTGAACTTTTGGGATAATACATGTTGATGTATGAAGGTCCCCTGTCTACATATGCCAAGACCGGTTCTTTGTACTTCATTACATTCTCTGATGATCTCTCAAGATTCAGACATATGTTCCTGTTGAAATACAAGTCCGAACCTTTTGAGATATTCACAGAATATAAGTTAGAAGTAGAGAACCAAAACGGGTATAAGAATTATGTCGTTTGATGCGATCAAGGAGGAGAATACTTGAGCACGGAATTCCTGAACTATTCTAAAGGAGAATGAGATTCTCTCTCAGCATTACTCCTCCGTATACACCACAGCACGTTGGTGTATCGGGGCAGAGCAATCACACCCTATATGATAAGGTGTGCTCTATGATGAGTACTACTGAGTTACCTATTTCCTTTTGGGAGTTATGCACTTATGAAGTTGCATACCTATTGAATAGGGTTCTGATCAAATCAGTTGCCTACCACTTCATATGAGATATGGAAAGGGAAGAACCCATATCTTAAGTTTGTTAAGATTTGGGGTTGTCCGGCCTATGTCTAAAAGCACAATCCGGACAAACTCGAGGCAAAATCAGATTTGTAGAAGTTTGTTGGATATCCCAAGCATTCGCAAGGGTATATCTTTTACCAAACCGAGGAACAAAAGATGTTTTGTTTCTCAGCATGCCACCTTTATGAAAGGGAATTTCTTGTGAAGAAATTAGTAGACATGAGGTAGAACTGGAAGGAGTTCCAGCTATACAAACTGCAGCTGATGATTTGGTAGAACCAAAGGATTCAATAGTAACCAACGAACCTCAGCCTCTCCGCCGATCTAGTAGGGTTCCTCACCCACCTGAGAGATACTTCGGTTTCTCTATGACAGTGGGAGCGAGGATTAAATCATGAGATGATGACCCAACTAGTTTCGAGCTGGCCATCAGGAGTGGGACTCTGTAAAAATGGCTGGATGCTTAGCGATCTGAGATGGAATCCTTATACGCCAACAAAGTATGGACTTTGGTTGCTCTATCTGAAGGGTTAAATCCCCATCAGGAGCAAGTATATCTTGAGAAGATTACTTGGTGTACATGGAAAAGTTGAGACTTTCAAAGCTAGACTTGTTAAAGGTTTGCATCATAGACCAGTTGTGGCTAATGATGAAACCTTTTCTGGGGCCTATGCTTAAGTCCATCCAGATCCTACTTGTCACGGCTACATACCATGACTACGATATCTGGTGGTTGGGTGTCATGACTGCTTTTCTAAATGATATTTTAGAAGAGATAGTCTATAAGTACACAGTCAGAGGTCCTCGTAGACAGTGGGAGCAGCGGAAACGAGTGAAAGATGTTTTATGTGATAAAGCAGGCATCGCGGAGTTGGAACGTCTGTTTTGATGTGTTAGTCAAAGAGTTTGAAATCATCAAAATGGTAGATGAACCTTATATATACAAGAAGGTAGTAGAGAGTATGGTGGTGATCCTCGTAGAGTACGTGGATGACATACTCTAGATGGGGAAGGAGTTTCCTATGCTACGCTCGGTCAATCTCCGCTTATCACAATGACTCTCCATATAGGATCAAAGCGATACCTACTAAATCCTGGGTTTTGAATCTATGAGATAGATCTAATTGGATGTTAGGATTCTCACTAGTTATAGTAAGATGGTATCAATCGATCCTGGGGAGAATCACTGGAAAGGTTCCAGGGTGATAAGGACGACTGAATGTCAGTCACAGGCGTTGTCTTTACCCTATGTATAGGGACGGTATGTTGGAAGAGTTCCAAGCTAGATTCCGTGACATACTAGACGATTAAAGGCAAGATACATCATTACCAAAGATACTACCAAAGAGGAAGTCTGGGTGTATATTAGTTCATGAGATGAACTTCGTTCCTACCATTGTGAGACAATGGAGTTATGGCTTATGCCTAGGAACGCCCGTCCCATCAGTGATCCAGACATATTCTGAGGCAGTGTCACCTGATCATGGAGATGGTTGATCTCCAGGGGATCGAGGTCAGGAGAGTAGACTCAGAGGACAACACGACGGATCCACTCACAAAGGCCTTTTCCCAGAGAGAGACTATTATAGGACGGTTCCGTATGAGATACTACAACCACTGTTATCAGTTGGCCCTAGTGCAAGTGGGAGATTGTTAGTTATATGTATGCCCTAGAGGCCATTACTATACATAAGATGTATATTGTAGTGGATGCTTGGACATATATAGGGAGGACTTTCTTGCTCGACATGATAGTATGCTATCTGGTTACTCTTTACCTTAACGTGTATACTGATTGTCTCTCTGTTACATGTTGGTAAAGCCCTTAGGATGTGTACTTAACTACCTGGACTATGATGCGGATCATACTAGTGGGGACATGGTAGTGCATAAGTACATCCTTCAAGGTCCCTAGTCGTGGGTATATCGAGACAGGGCATCGATATACCAGAGTTGACTAGCGTATACCTTCTCGACCCATACAGATGGGCGATGGATGATCCCATATCCATTGGTGTTTGACATCAGAGATGATATACGGGTGCTCAGTGGAGACTGGGTACACTGGACGGACTTGCCGAGAACTCCCAGATGGTATTATACCTTATATCAGATGGCAGTTCTCAGGTAACACTCGTACAAGTTAGTCTGTAGACCCGAGATCGTCATATAGTCTTGTGTGATTCCCACCGTGCTTTGATTTCCACCTTACCACGTCCAAGAGGGCGTGCAAAACGGTGGTTTTTGGGTACAATCCCGAATCACATGGAGGTAATGAGCGATAGGAGGGGTTTCGTCTCTCCTAGTATTGGGGGTTGATGTTGCGCAATGCTCCATTGGCCATAACAGAGAAGTCCCTGGCCAGGGCTGGTTTAGAGATATACTGGTAAGTGTTACCAGTAGTTTCTCGACCCGTTATGAGCCTCATATCGGCATGACTTATCGGTTATTGGGGTCTGACGTTTACCACCCCTAGACTTGATATGCGACATATCAGACGAGGAGACCGGACTGTACGGTAGTGCCACTGTCAGGCTTTTACAGGAGTTGGAGCGGGCTTGCTTGCTGATCTTCTGACCGCTCAATACCCGGGTAGCCGTTACGTCCAGCTAGTACCGCTGACGGCTTGTGGGTGCTTGATATGATCATCACCTACTGCCGGCGTATTGACGAGTCTTTAGATTCCTACATAGAGGTTTTACTGGCTCAGGCAAAACGAGATAGGAGCGCATATGTGATATGTGCGGGACCGAGAATGATGCGAGTATGTGATACCGTATTCGATTCTCACGATGGTTGTATCGATTGGTTGTATGCGATATAACCTAGTTATCGAATCAAGGGTTGATTCGATAAGTCGATACATTGAATGTTAGTCGGTTGTATGCGATATAACCGGATTATTAAGTCAAGTGTTGATTTAATAATTTAGTGTATAATTGTATATTGGATATACTAATTTACATTGACTAACATTGGTTCACTAAAGCATTTATTTTTCTCACTTGTACACAACTTAATATATATGTGATATATATTCATTTGTGTTCACATTTTTGTATCATGTTTGATGATACACAAGATATGGGTGTATGAGACATACACCATTATAATTATAATGGTTAGGTTTTTATATTTAAGTAATTCTAAAACAAATGGATAATTAGCTCACATACATGAAGCTTCATGAAGCTTATGGATGCTTTGACTTATTCCACTTGTTTTGTTTTACTTAATCTATTAACTAACCTAACCACTATAATTAACAATGGTAAAGTCTCTACATAAGTTAAGTATATGATACTTACTCACCATGGTTAGTTCTCTCGCTCTCACTTGATAAGATTCATTCTCATTTGAGCTCATCTTCTTCCTCCTTGAGTTTTCTTTCTAGGGTTTCAAAAAGAGAGAGAACCAAAGTGAGAAAAGAAAATCTAAAGTGTACTCATTTCCTATCTCACCATCCTCTACTAGACTAGCACTTTAGTTTAGGGTGTTTGCTTCACTAATTCTATGGTTAGTGAGGTAGAAGCTTAAGTCCGTATTCCCTCGACGTAGATCATCTTCGGTATCGAAAACTTCAAGCGATCCCGTTGCAATTTCTCATGGAGCCGTCCGAGAGTTCGGAAATTGGATGATCGCAGCGAAGGGACTACATCAAGGAGCTTAAGAAGTGAAGGACCGATCTACAAAGGTTGTATTTCGTATTCACTTAGTGTTAAAGTGTTTAGCTTGCATAGTTTTCGCCTAATCTCTAGTTAACGATCTAGCTTAGGGTTGTTCGGCACCTAAAATTTTTAATCCGGCATGGTCGATGCCTTGTAGAGCCTCTTGAGAGTACTTAGTAACCCTACATCCGCTGCTCCCACTGACTACAACAACCCTCTGGCAGAGTCATATACACGTGCACTTCTAAAACTAGTTTAGAACGACGCTATACTCATCCTCCTGCCGGGTCTCACAGTCTGGAACAACAGCAATAGCAAGTCTGGGTAAACAAGAACCTTCCTGCCACCGTCCTTGAGCATACCGAAGTACCTCTCGAGCGCCTGAGGTTACCCATCATATCTGCGAAGTGGCTAATGGAATGTCAAACCAGATTGAATCTTTAGGTTCTTATCAAATCTTCAGTAATCGTTTGCGGTTCTGGAATCACTTCCAGTTCTATCATACTCCCACTACTGTTTTCTGAAAAAAAATCCATTTTTTATTAAAACTGTGGCGAGTCAAGAACAATATCACTATTGATCTTCCTGATGGTAGAAAGTCAACACTCGTCATAGCCTGAGTCAACCCACAAACAGCCATTATAGAAACGTGCCTTGAGTTATCCAGAGTCTGGTTTTAAGCATAAGCTGGACAACTCCCCGTACCTTAACAATGTCAAGATATGAACTGTTCTATATCCAATATAGAAACAGAGGCACTGATTTAATTGAACCAGATTCAAATCATGCAGCTGTCTCCAGTGCATGTCAACTAAATGGAAAGAGACCAATCAGCATTACTCAACTTAGGAGTGCTTCCAATTATGAGCAACTTGAAAGAGAAGCAAGTTCTCTTAAAACCATTACTATCAACTGAATACCACACACAAGTATCTACATCTTCGATCACCTTGAAGAATCCTGATACTTGCAATACCTGGTTCTCTACTCTATTCTTATACCTATAACTTCTCAAAATTCGGACCTAGCGTTTCTACGAAACACTTGTCTAAAAACTAGAGAAGTCAAAAGTAAACCGAATATAGTACAAGGACCAGCCCCTCTGTCTTAATGGACACTGAACAATATACAATACTCTGTATAAATCCCTTGAGTCTAATAACTCAATCCCTGTGTGTCGTAAGTTGAAAACTGTACTTATGGTTAAGAAGAATTACACCGCTGTTTAATGCTCCTTACCTAACCATCTACTGATATAGGTAAATGTCATGGACATAATTTCAAAAGGGTATATCTCACTCTATAAAAATAGACGTACAGATATATCAATTTGAAATTGGTGCATAACAACGGATATTCAAAACCAAATATTTGTCGTCCGGCAAACAACCCAGGCGATTTCCTCAAATATCACCAATTACAACGAATTCCGATATAATGAAGATGATCACCTAATTCCCAATAACTTACTCCCACTCATCATCTGTAAAACTATACAGATGTGAGAATCATACCTGGTAAATACATACCCTGGAGCAAAGGCTAATTGGGAAATCAGTTTTCTTTTAACAGTACACAGTAAAACTGAAACATTGAAATGTTTCGTAGGGGTATCCGGGTATTCCTAGTAATACCTCTTCCATTATCCAGATTCACAACTGTAACCGTATATTACTTCGCCATCTCTCCAAATCCTTTTATATGTCTTTAGTCATTACCTTCTGTACACCCTCTTAGGCTAAATGGTTTTCTTCCTTCCCTACCGTTCGGCACCAGTCTTTGGTTTGGAAGAAGACTATCCAATAAGCATAATTGGTGTACTGTCCTAATCCCAAGAGCACTCGCAATGCGAGAGAAGGTGAAGATAAAAGACAGCCGAATAAACCTTATTCCTATTTCTCCTGAACCAGAATCCATCCCCGAACTGGAACAAGTTCCTTTCGAGTTCGTATATAACCATACGATGGAATATCCAAATAACTGTGGATCTTCGTAGTGATACGGAGTGTCCTGGAGAAATACAAAGGTGAAGTGGGAGTGGTAATGAAATACTTGGTTTGGTCGTGAATAGCAGTCGCAGTTTACTTTGTCCTCTTACTAATCCCTTTATTTGTCTTTACATAATACCTTCTGTACACCATCGTTAGGCTAATTGGTTTTCTTCATTCCCTACCGGTCGGCACCTGCCTATGGTTTAGAAGAAGACTATCCAATTTGCGTAATAGGTGTACTGTCCTAATCCAAGAAGCACTCGCAACCTGAGAGAAGGTAAAAGGAAAAGACAACTGAATACTCTTATTCGTTTTCTCCAGAACCGAAAACCATCCTCGAATAAATTCCTCCGAGTTCGTATATAACCATACGATGGTTTTATCCAATGGAAGTGGATGTTCATAATAACACGGGGTGTCCTGGAGAAAAAGGGTAAAAGTAGGAGTGGCAATGAGGTATGCAACTCTGACAATCCAAAAGCCAGTGTTTAAGAAGGTTCGGTTAATTTGGTCACTGAGTCATAGTCTAGGGTCGGGTCATGGTCGCTGCCAAAGAGAGAGAGAAAAGAAACACTCAGCATGTACTCTAACCTAGATCAGAATGGTTATCATTTTATCTAATCAGGAAACCTCCCACTGTAACGTCAAATTCTCCTCCAAACCTGAAAGAAGAATTAGTCGGGATCACCCGATGAGTAAACCAACTCATCAGTGGGAATCGGGATCCAACTATCATCGCATGATAACGTGACAGAATCCGCTCACGTTATCACACTCCAGAAGGTATGCGCATATCTGGCAAGTTTTAGTTTCTTTAGAAACTCCCGATGTGATTTTTACCCCATGCTCTTATGACCTTGACTTTGGCCAACAAATCATAAGTCACATGTCAAGTTCTACCCATCATTCTCCAGGTTAATTTGAACCCACCCGTACCTACCCTTGACTTTAGCCAACAAGGCAGTACGACTTTCCCAAACCAACGCATCAATCTATGCTGCATATGAATACCCAACAGCTACCAATCACTGTGCCTTGACTTTGGCCAACAAACACAGCTTGAATACTATTGACTATCCATATGAAACGACGGAAGGCTACGGATGGTTTTTGGCGAAAAACCTTTAACGTAATGAACTTGATATCATTGAAGGAACTGGATAGCTTTTTATAAAATATAGTTACGAAAACCTTTGCTAAAAAGGTCACTCCCGGTGAAGGGATCTCGGCTCTTTCCCTGTAGAATGAGGTGCAGGATATTCCAACTGTATACCACGATGCAAAGTAAAAGGCAATCGGCTATAGTGAAGTTATTATCCTGACGCAAACTTTTGTCCAAGGGGTCACTCCCGGTGAAGGGATCTCGGCCCTTGCCTCATCGACTGAGGTGCAGGATATTCCAACTGAATACTACTGTGCAAAACAAAAGAGAACGTCCTTGCAATAACAGCTTTTTTTTTGAAAAATGTTCCAACAACATCAGAATAGGTTTGTTTAGCTTGCATTAATCAGAATCAACGCAGTCCCATCAATTGATCACACTAATAAAGAACGAAAATACGATGTACGTATATGCCACCCGCATTCGCCACTGGGTCCCGTCATCACCCGTTAGGTTACTTAACTAACGACAGAGCGGGGACTGGACTAGTGCGGGTGCAAAACATATACAACATCTACTAGTATATATATCCATATATAATATTCGCTCAAGGCATGATAAAATGCAACATCACAGAATGTAATAAGCATCACAGAACAATACAGATATCTGGGATCCCCGGGTTTCATAAAGCCGCTACTGAAACCCGACGTTCCCCTGGTCATGTGGATAGCCTGTGCAATGAAATCCTAGACCCCTACGGGCGCGGCAAGTTACCCGCCAAAATCTGAAGCGAGGCAACCCCCTTCAGCAACGTGAATGGACCACCCAGCACTTCACGGAATCCGGTAACTTGGGCACCCCTCCTTGGGTCAACCTGTACCCCCTATGAGTGCGGCGAATAGCCCGCCAATTCTAGAGTGAAGCCCCCTCCGTCTCAAAGCCATGAGATGCGGGCCCGTTACCCTCTAGAACCAGGCTACCCGTGCACCCCACCGCGGGGTAATCCTAGTACAAAAAGTAAAATATACATACAACGGGTACATCGACCTCAGCCCGGTCGTGCCCCAAAAGAATAATATACAAACAGGCAGTGACGGCAGTCCACATGTCGGACGCTCGCCCCGCAATATCAAATATACATAATAAACCAAACTGTACTAACATTGCATCCAGGCTATCTCCCACGACCAATCCGCAATAACACAACACAGAACATCAACGTGAATGTCACGTTCGCAAATCCGTATAAAAGGGCTATAGCAGTTAGACAGGATTTACCGATCAAATGACATTCACGGTCGCAGATATAATGAAATACTATGAACTAACATGTTTAAAATTTTCGATCGACTAAATTTCCCGAAGCGGGCCCCAAGCACAACTGTAGCACTCAAAAACATCTGGGCCCAAAAAAGAATATACCAGAAACCCTATTTCCATGTCAGAGAGCCACTGTAAAAATTTGATGCAGTGAATCCAAAATTCGGCAGCGGATCCGCGGCCAAAACGTGGTTTTGGCCGCTAATCCGCCGCGCTACAGTAACTTCAGCCTACCAAATTTTCACAGAATGCTTAAAAAACCCTGCTCGTATTTTTACAATGTACCAAATAATTTTTAAAGCACTGTAAAAATTCGACAGAAACTTGACATGGAAACGCGGTTTTTTTTTGAAAATCCGTTCGATCGAACTTGTAAACACGTTAGAGCAAGCTAGACTAGGTTAATGGCATGGCTCTGATACCAATATAAGTGCACGGCAGCGCCCCGGCCGTCATTCCGAGGACAAAATGCGGAAACGAAACTTTTACAGAACTTTAAAACCGGCACTACCGCGCACTAAAAACCCGGATCAGGCCATTAACCTAATGCTAGCAAATACGAGAAAGGGTAGGAAGCTATACCGAGCGATCCGTGTCCTTCGGTCTTCGGCCTCCACTCCGATCTCCTCACGGAATCTCCGGTCTTCAGCTCCTCGTCGGAACGGGCACCACATCGCCGGGTTCTTTTACAGGCTCCCACCTCTGGACCGAGGCAACTCGGGCACGAAGTTGGCGAGCCGACGTGCCCAAGAATACTATAGGCGAAGTGTAGAATGGATTGTCTCAATTGAGGTTGAAGTTGCCATGTTTTGATGTGGAGTAGAAAATGAACTTTTGGAAATGAGCAATGTAATTTTAAGTAAGCCAAAAAATGATAACCACACCAAAATGAAATTGCCTCTCTCCCACTCAAGAATGTGGCCGGCCTCTTCTCATGGTGGAGGGAAAAAGGAATGATAATGCAAGAGAGAAATGAGAGTGATATCAAAGAAAAAGATCACATCAATTTCCAATCCCATCCTTTCACAAAGCCCATCTCATTAATGCAAACCATGTGAAGAAAAAGGAATCTCATGATGCTAGAACTATCATGAAGCCATAAATCACTAATAACCCCCTCTACATAACTAATTTGCAAACTTGCAAATAACCCCCTCCATCGAAAAAATCCGGCGGTGAAGGAACAAAGGAAAACTGGCCGAAACGGAATGCATACTGGCAACTTCAAAAAACTGATCCCGTAATAAATTACAGGAAAACCCCGCGACTGTATATACATACCCGCATTTGTATTCCGACCGAATACAAATGCAAAGAGACAAAATCTACACTGTACAATACTAGGATCCGTCTTAAACTAAAGCCCGCTAGTATTATCCGTCCGATCATGATCCGTGCAATACCGCACGTATCTGATCGAACCCTGCCATATCTCCATACGGCCTCTACAGCGTTTCGCCCGAAACTTGAGAAGACGGTCTGTGGGGGACTCTAAAGACTCGTCAACACCTTGATTGTGGATTTAACCACTAGCACGTCAGAGGTATTAGCCATACGTAACGGGCTACCAGGTATTGACCAAAAGGGACGTCGATGAGCGAACTCATCCTGACACCCTACTGAGCCTGTCAGTGACAATATCCATACAGTCCGGTCCGTTCGTCTATGAGCATCGCATGGTGGGCCTAGGGGGTTGGTAAAAGTCAGACCCCCAAAAGCGGTACAAGTCGTGTCGAAGTGTAGCCCATAACACCCTGAGATATTACTAGAATACCTACCAGTAAATCTCCTGCCTTGGCCAAGGACTTCGTGTAATGGCTCTCCTAGACACAGCGCGACCTCACCCCCAATACCGGGAGAGACGAACCCCTGCAGATCCGCTCACTGCCTCCATATGGCTCGGGAATGTACCCAACTAAAACCTGTTTGCACAACTCCTTTGAGCGTGGTAGGGTAGTAATCAAAGTACAGTGGGAACTCACACGAGACAAATGACGATCTCAGGTCGATGAACTAAGCTGTACACATGTCACCAGGGAACTGCTATCTGATGTCAGGTATAAGACCAACTAGTATGTTCCCGGCGAGTCCTGTCCGGTGTACTCATAACCCAATGAGCACCTGTATACATCTTAGGTGAACCAACTGACACCAGTGGGTTGTGAGACCGGCCACCGCTCCTCGTCGGGGTCTTGACTGTATACACTAGTCTATTCTGGAGTATCGATGCCCTGTCTCGAAACTCCCACGACTAGGGACCTTTTAAGGATGTGCTTATAGACCCCAGCACCCACATATATGATCGCCCTCATACTGCTGGCAGTCAAGCAAGAATCCTAGGGGCTTTACCAACGTGCAATTGTGACCTGTAAGGTCACCTAAAGCAGTACACGATGATAAAGATAAACCAGATAGCATACTATCATCTTGAGTAAGACTGTCCTACCGGTATAGGTCCTCTCTCAATCATTGCAATCACGTGCCTGTGATCCAATAATTGACTCTGAGGGCACTATCTCCAACAAGTATGATAGCTTGAATTGAATTCTCTGAGTGTAGGGATGTATTTTACACACACGTAGGAATATATGATCGATATTTGGAAGGAAGATAGGAATGAAGAATAAAGATGATGTTTTATTGAGGGATGATGTGATTTCTAACATTTTTTCATGACTATTAAGATAGGGCTCATGACAACTGAAAAGTTAGTATAGTTGGAAACTCTAATTTTCAAAGTCTTTCTTTTAAAATTCTTATCTTTATATGTAACCTTCATGGTCTTCCTTTTATTATGGGATTTTGTGGGTGCAATCCGCTGAAAACCCTCAGGAGACAACACTCCTCCTACTAGGGACACCTAGAGGTTTAAAGGCTTGTTGCACGTGCTCAGTACAATCGTGTTGCCTACAAAGTGTGATAGTTAGTTTTTATTTTTCTTATATTTTCTCCTTCGCCTGAATAAAACAAGTTTGCTCGAGACGACCAAAATTAAGTTTGGGGGAATTTGATCAATCAAAAATATTGCATTCTAAACACATCAATTTCCCTACTTTTTGTAATCATCTAAAAGTGTTTGGTATAAATATAGCACATATTACAATCCATCTGCGAAATATCAAATAACATGTGTTATACATTATAACCGGCATTATGAGGGAAATTGTGTGTTTATTATTACATGCATGATCTTAGTATATCAAAAACTTGTCTCGAGATTGTGTGCAGAAAATTCTCCAGGTAAAAGAGCCGGAACTGCTAAAAGTGCTGATAAAGTACATCAAGTCCAAGACTTATGATCTGGCAGTAAACAAGAAAGTATAAAAATATTCCAGACATCAGGAAAGTTCCAAAAAGTCAACACAAAATACCCCTGAAGATTTCAACCAGAGAGCTCACTATATGGCTACGGATCCGCGGCCGAGTCAGGCCGATCCGCCGTGGATCCGCGGCCGATCCGACTCTTCGGCGACTGAAATTTCTCCACGTGGCTTCTTCTCAACGGCAAAACTTCTCCAAGACGTTTCGAATTGTGTAGATTTCTCCAGAAGCTTCCCTTCTAACAGCCAAGCTTCTTGTGCAAGTTTGATACCTACCAAGCTTCTCATGCAAACTTCATAACAACCTAGCTTCTAATAGAAGATAAACCAAACTTCTAGGGGAAGCTAAAGGGAAAACTATAAAAAGGGGCCTAGGGCTTCATTACAAAGGTTGTTCATCAATTAGGATAAAAATTCTAGCAAAGATCCAAATCAATTCAAACCAAATTGGGTGACACAATTTGAGCCAAATCAAGATTTATCGAGTACCGACTCAAGCAAGCCTTCAACGAGCCTTTGAAGCAACGCCGATCTTCATCCGAGCAAGAGATCCACGACGATCCGCGACTCAAGAAGACCGAAGCAAAGCTAGTTTTGACGATTTAGTTCTTCCTCAAATCTTGTAATCTTTGAGTGAATTGTACCTAAGCGTTGATTAATTAAAGGTGAAAATTCTAAATCTTGCTTTTCTTTACATTCTTGCATTATGAAGAGTTATAGATTCTTGATTCTTTTCTTTTTCATGATGTTTGAGTGAAAACTCTGCTTGTAGCGGAATCGAGAGAATAGGTAGATGACGATGATGAAATTCTTGAACAATTCTTAAGTCTTATGAGTTTTGTAAACTTTAGGAGATTGAATCATCGAAAACCTAATTTGAGCGAGATCGCTTGAATGTTTTCGCTCCAAATTAGAGATCAACGATCGGTGATTTAATTTGCTAGGGGCTAGAATTTGAATGATAATCAATGAAAGGACAAGGGATGATGATGGAGAAAGCCTAGTTTCTTCAATAGATCCCTAAACCTCATTGATCGTCATCGATCTGGCAACAAATCTTCAATAGATAAGAATTAGTAATCTTTAGTATTCATCATCACTATCAATTGGATCGACTCCTACAAGCTACTTTACAAATCTTGATAACTAAAATTGATTGGGACATTTCTTGATTCTTGATTCTAGATCTAAATTCTTTATGTTTTCTTAAAATCAAATCTCACAATTCTTGAATCATTTTCTTTTACCTTTTCTTTTGAACTCAAATAAAATGAATTCAAACAAATTCACACTTTCTCAGTGGACGATCCGTTCTCATTGACAAAAACTACAATAGACACCATCAATTGATTGCGGTATAAATTTCTTTGGTTGTGAAACATTTCCAAACACACATGAAGATGATCGATCAGTTGTCCTAGGAGAGCAGAGCGCAACCAACCTCAGAAAGGACTTGTCCCTAAGAAGCAACTTTTTTATCAAAGGTGAAGCAACACAGGTCGTGGACAGGGGCGAGCCTTTACCCTGACAGCTGAGCAGGCGAAGGCATCGGAGGATGTTGTTTCAAGTACCATCCTAATTTGTTATGTTCCTGCTATAACACTTTTCGATTCCGGGGATTCACATTATTTTATGTCTTTGGGTTTTGCCACAACACATTCTATTACACATAAAACACTGAATCGAGGTTGGGACATTCACACTGGAAATGGAGTAGTTACCACCAACCCAGAGTGCAAGCTTTGTCCGGTAGTGATTTGCGGCAGGGAGCTTTTCGCAGATTTCCTGCTGATTGGGACCGGTAGTTATGATGTTGATCGCACGCTTTCGGCGTGTCGAGTTTTAAGAGTTCTAAAGTTTAACCGCGATCAAAGACGGTGTCGCTTTGAAGCTAGCCGTGATGAGCACAGGTCGATCCACAGGGAGACGGAGCGTTTTATGTTCTTGTTCTCATGAGTTAATGCGCGTGGCGGATTGTTCGCATCTATCCTAAGTGTTATATGCAAGTATAAAGCTTGTTAGGAAATGATAGGATAGTGTAAGTTAATGGATTCCGTATTCAAGTATTTGAGCCGAACTCAACCAATGAAGCTAGATCAATCGGCAACAACATGGATTAGGGGATTTAAGCACGGTATTCGTGGAATCCGGTTTATTGACCCCTGTCCTTCCATTCTTGCCTCTTGCTTTCGCCTCCGACCAAACCGAACGCAACCGGTCGCGGTTAAGAATCACCGTTACCTTGGTAGGGTAGGGTGCCTAACGGAGCGTTTGTGTAACGTTTAGACGGAATTCAATGGAAAATATGGGAAAAGAAAATGTTAAACGAAACGTTAACTTACAATAACGGTTTCTTTTCCTAACAACACATATTTACAACCAACTCAAGAACAAACCAAAAGAGCAAATAAAAGATAAAGAGAAAAGAGAAGAAAAATTACAAGAAAGTAAATTGCATGGAAAGTAAATTGCAAGTAAGTAATGTAAGTCCACGGTAGTGCCCCGGCTGTCTAACAGACGCCAAATGCGGAACAAAAACTTTTTACAAACTGGCGCTATCGCGTACTATAACCCGGATCTGCCATTAAAGCTAAACTAACAAACTACAAAGTGGGTAAAAATATTATACCGAACGATCCGAGTCCTTCGGTCTTCAACCATCATCCCACGCTTTGTTACGGCTGTTCCGATCTCCTGAATCTCTAGTCTTCTCGTCCAGATGGCACCACGTCGACGGATCTTTAAACGGGCCCCCGCCTCTGAACCGAGCCAACTTGGTCGTCAAGTTTGCTAAAAGAGACGACCAAGATGAAGTAGAGAATGATTAGAACACTTTGTCTCACTTCGTTCAAAGCTATGGAAGAACGGTTAATGAAGTTGCCTTTTGGATCGGGTGGAAATGTGAAATGGGTATCTATCAAATTTCCATACATTAAAACTATCATCTTTTTCCTCTCAAGCAACCATGCTCTCACAAGAGGGGAGGAGCCGGCCTATTTGAAGAGGGGAGAGGTGAGTGTAGGAGGAGGGAGTGACCATAAGATCAATGAAGAGGATGAGTCACATAACACCTTGTATGAACACATTTAATGAAACAATGAATCATAACCCTTAGTCATCATATCATTAAATGAACCATTAAAGCACTAATGACTCACAAGCCTTATCACCACTTCTAGAACCTTCTAGAAGCATGACACACCCCCATGACTCACCCAAGAAGAAAAGATAAATCCGCATTTAACCGAATGTTAAATACGGCTGATAGAAAACTGGAAAGTGGCAACTTCCAAAAGTGATCCTGAAACGAATTTCAGGATAACCCGTAACAGTATAAACATACCCGCATTTGTATTACGACCGAATACAAATGCAACTGAGACAAAAATATTATATCTACACAGTATAATACTCGGATCCGGCTTAAACCAAATCCGACCAGTATTATCCGCCCGAAATATGACACGTGCGTAAACGCACGTGCATTTTCCGAACCCTGCCATAAAACCATACGGCCTCTACAACGTTTCGCCCGAACTTGAGAAACGGTCTGTGGGGGACTCTAATGACTCATCAACACACTGGCACTGGGTATAACCTCTAGCACGTCAGAGGTACAAGCTGTACGTAACGGTTGCCTATGTATTGATTGGAAGGGAAGCCGACGAGCGAACTCATCCAGAAACCCTATTGAGCCTAACAGTGACAATTTACATACAGTCCGGTCCGTTCGTCTATGAGTATCGCATATCGGCCTAGGGGCTGGTAACGTCAGACCCCCATTAGCGGTATAAGTCGTGTCAGAGAGTGGCCCAGAACACCCTGAGATACTACTGGAGTACCTACCAGTAAATCTCCTGCCTCGGCCGAGGGCTTTGTGTAATGGCTCTCATAGACACAGCGCGATCTCACCCCCAATACCGGGAGAGACGAATCCCCTGCCGATCCGCTCACTTACCTCCATGTGGCTCGGGACTGTACCCAAAAAAGACCTGTTTGCACGACTCATTTGAGCCGTGGTAGGGTAGAAATCAAAGCACAGTGGGAACTCACACGAGACAAATGACGACCTCAGGTCGATGAACTAACATGTACACATGTCACCAGGGAACTGCTATCTGACGATATGTATAATACCAACTAGTATGTTCCCGGCGAGTTCTGTCCGGTGTACTCATAACCTAATGAGCACCTGTATACATCTTAGGTGATCCTACTGACACCAATGGCTTGTGAGACCGGCCATCGCCCCTCGTCGGGGTCTCGACTGTATACACTAGTCTACTCTGGAGTATCGATGTCCTGTCTCGAAACTCCCACGACTAGGGACACTTTAAGGATGTGCTTACAGACCCCAGCTCCCACGTATATGATCGCCATCATACTGCTTGTAGTCAAGTAAGAATCCTATGGGCTCTATCAACATGCAATAGCGAACTAAAGCATGTATACGATGATAAAGACAAACCAGATAGCATACTATCATCTCGAGCAAGACTGTCATATCGGTATAGGTCCTGCCTCAATCATTGCAATCATGTACCTGCGTTCCAATAATTGACTTTGAGGGCACTATCTCCAACAATCTCCCACTTGCACTTAAGGCTAATTATTGCGATGTCGCATACTCACAGCCCGTGTGATACCGAACATCCAACTCCTCTACTAATCTGTTTCACAAAGCTAGTTTGTAAAACTCTTGTGTTCGAGAAATAGCCTTAGTGAGTGGATTCGCCCTGATGTTTCTTTCTATGTCTCTCTTAATCTCAAGTTCGCGGAGAAAACCATCTCCCGAATCGAGTAATACCTGTCTTGGAATATGTCTGAATATCTGATGGGACCTAGTTCATAAATGAACTCCAAATCCAAACTTCTTAGACTTTATTGATAACTGAACCTAATCAGTATCCAGCACCATGCCTCCCACAGTATCCTCTTGGACCACCTGTCCATAATACTGTCCCTCGTCAGAGGGAAAACTATAACTCTGACAATCACTTTGTCATCCATGTTACCTTTGAAGCCTGGAATAATAACCGTCTCCCGAAGGAGGCAGCCGTCATCAAATCCGTAGAACAAACACTTATGTTCTAAAACTGCTCCCTTATGTTTCTTCAGGATTGGATTAATATAAACTTATCGCATCAAGTGCAAAAAACAACATCTGGTGTGATACTTGACATCTCATGATTGACTCAATTGCCTAAGCAAGTGATCTGCCAATCATGCACTTCCCCCTCTCCTTTAGTCTCTAAGGCACCTTTAGAGAGGGTGACTCCATCACCTGCAGGTACACCACCATGCCAGAAGTCATCTATTCTAAATACCATTAGAATACTGTCAAAGTACCCAAATTGGGAAAGTACCCAAATCTAGATCTAAAAACCATAGATCTAGTAACCAGAATGTCTGATATTATATCCATGTCCTTTGTGAAGAAACAACTGTGTAACAACCACAGTACAACCGACCGTAGTATAGGAATTTTACTTCCTACTCTGTGTATGTCATCAAAATACCAGGACATCACACCCTACTACCTTCTCACCAGAATCATCCTCTATTCTGATGAAGTCAAACCCATGACTGTCACATCAAAAATAGATGATCTTATCTCCGCTATATCTGCTCAAGCCTATAAATAGACATAAGCAACTTGCCCACTATGCTTCCGCTGCTCCCACTGACCACAACAACCTTCTGGCAGAATAATATACACGTACACTTCTAAAGCTAGTTTAGAACGACGCTATACTTATCCTCTTACCGGGTCTCATAGTCTGGAACAACAGTAGTGTCAAGTCTGGGTAAACAAGAACCTCCCTGTCACCGTCCTTGAGGCTACCGGAGTACCTCTCGGGTGTCTGAGGTTACGCACCATATCTGTGGAGTGGCTATTGGAATGTCAAAACCTGATTGAATATATAGGTCCTATTAAATTTTCCGTAATCGTTTGCGGTTCTGGAATCACTTCCAGTTCTACCATACTCCCACTACTGTTTTCTGAAAAATTCCATTTTAATAAAACTGTGGCGAGTCAAGAACAATATCACTATTGATCTTCCAGATGGTAGAAATGTCAACCTTCGTCAAAGCCAGGGTCAACCCACAAATTGCCATTTACAGAAACGTGCCTTGAGTTATCCAGTGTCTGGTTTTAAGCATAAGCCGGACAACTCCCCATATCTTAACATCGTTAAGATATGAACCATTCTATATACAATATAAAAATAGAGGCACTAATTTAATTGGAACCAGATTCAAATCATGCAGCTGTCTCCAGTGCATATCAACTTAATGGAGATAGGCTAATCAACATTACTCAACTTAGGAATACATCCAATTATGAGTAACCCGAAAGAGAAACAAGTTTCTCAAAATCATTACTTGAATACCAATCACAAGAATCTATATCTTCAATTTCTTTGAAGAATCCCGACACTTGCGATACCTGGTTCTCTACTTTATTCTTATACCCACAATTTCTCAAAACTTAGACATTGTATTTCTACGAAACACTTGTCTAAAAACTAGAGAAGTCACAAGTAAACAGAACATAGTACGAGGACCTACCCCTTTGTCCTGACGGACACTGGACAACATACAATACTGTGTATAAGTCCGCTGAGTTTGAATAACTCAAAACCTGTGCATCGTAGGTTGAAAACTGTACCCAGGCGATTTCCTCAAATATCACCAATTACAACGAATTCCTATATAATGAGGATGATCACCTTTATTCCCAATAACTTACTCCCACTCATCATCTATAAAACCATACAGATATGAGAATGATACTTGGTAAATACATACCCTGGAGTAAGTATCTAATCGAGAAATCAGTTTTCTTTTAACAATGCACTGAAACATGAAAATGTTTCGTAGGGGTATCCTGGTATTCTTAGTAATGCCTCTTTCATAATCCAATTCATGACTTTAACCGTATATTTTATTGTCATCTCTCCAAATCCCTTTATTTGTCTTTATTCATTACCTTCTGTACACCATCGTTAGGCTAAATGGTT
Source organism: Agapanthus africanus (assembly GCA_030015575.1). Lineage (NCBI taxonomy): Eukaryota > Viridiplantae > Streptophyta > Magnoliopsida > Asparagales > Amaryllidaceae > Agapanthus > Agapanthus africanus. The sequence continues at coordinate 106,119,699 of CM057343.1, read as the reverse complement.
TTCTTCCTTCCCTACCGTTCGGCACCGGCCTATGGTTTGGAAGAAGACTATCCAGTAAGCATAATAGGTGTACCCTCCTAAACCTAGGAGTACTCGCAACTTGAGAGAAGGTGATGATAAAAGACAACTGAATAATACCTTATTCTATTTCTCCCGAACTGGGGAAAAAAGCAAAGGTCAAATAGGAGTGGCGATGAAGTACGTGGTTTAGGTCATGAATGATAACAGTCGCAATTTACTTTGCTCTCTTTCTAATCCCTTTATTTTGTCTTTAGCTATTACCTTCTGTACACCCTACTTAGGTTAATTGGTTTTCTTCATTCCCTACCTTTCGGCACCAGCCTATGGTTTGGAATAAGACTATCCAATAAGCGTGATAAGTGTACTCTCCTAAACTAAGGAGCCCTCGCAACCTGAGAGAAGGTGATAATAAAAGACAACTGAATAAACCAATTCAATTTCTCCTGAACCTGGATCCATCCTCGAAGAAGTCCCTTCGAGTTCGTATATAACCATACGATGGATCTATCCAATGAAAGTGGATATCCGTAGTAATACGGGGTGTTCTGAGAAATGCAAAGGGTAAAAGAAGGAGCGGCAATGACTTATGCAACTCAGACAATCCAAAAGCCAGTATTATAAGAAGGTTCGGTCAACTTGGTCACTGAGTCATAGTCTAAGGTCGGTCAAAAGGTCGCTGCCAAAGAGATAGAGAGAAAAGAAACACTCTGCGTGTACTCTAACCTAGATCAGAATGGTTATCACTTTATCTAATCAGGAAACCTCCCACTGTAATCTCAAATTCTCCTCCAAACCTGAAAGAAGAATTAGTCGGGATCACCCGAAGAGTAAACCAACTCATCAGTGAGAATCGGGATCCAACTATCATCGCATGATAACTTGATGGAAGCCACTCAAGTTATCACACTCCAGAAGGTATGCGCATGCCTGGCAAGTTTCCTGTATGTTTGAAACTCCCGATATGATTTTTACCCCATGCTCTTATGACCTTGACTAAGGGCCAACAAATCATAAGTCACATGTCAAGTTCTTCCCGTCATTATCCAGGTTGATTTGAACCCACCCGTACATACTCTTGACTAAGGGCCAACAAAGTAATACGACTGTCCCAAACCAACGTATCTATCTATGCAACATGTGAACACCCCAGCAGCTACCAATCACTATGTCTTGACTAAAGGCCAACAAACATAGCTTGAATACTACTGACCATCCATAAGAAATGACGAAGGGCTACGGCTGGTTTTTGGCGAAAAACCTTTAACGTAATGAACTTGATCTCGTTGAAGGAACCTGATAGCTTTTTATAAAAATATAGTGACGAAAAACCTTTTGCTAAAGAGGTTACTCCCGGTGAAGGGATCTCGACTCTTTCCTCGTAGAATGAGGTGCAGGTTATTCTAACTGAATACCGCGATGCAAAGCAACTTGTAATCGACTATATTGAAGTTACTACCCTGACGTAAACTTCTGCCCAAAGGGTCACTCCCGGTGAAGGGATCTCGGCCCTTGCCTCGTGGAATGAGGTGCAGGATATTCCAACTGAATATCACTATGCAAAACAAAAAGAAACATCTTTGTAATAACACCTTTTAAAATTTGTTCCAACAACATCAAATATAGGTTTGTTTTATCCTTGCATTGATAAGAATCAAAGCAGTCCCATCAACTAATCACACCAGAAAAGAACGAAAATAAAATGTACATATATGCCATCCGCATTCGTCACTGGGTCCCGTCATCACCCGTTAGGTTACTTAACTAACGACAGAGCGGGGGCTGGACTAGCGCGGGTGTAAAACATATACAACATCTAATAGTATATATACCAAAACACAATAATCGCTCCAGGCGTGATAATATGCAATATTACAGAAAAGTAATAAGTATCACAGAACAATACAGATAATCTGGGATCCCCGGGTTTCACAGAGCCGCTGCTGAAACCCGACGTTCCCGTGGTCGTGTGGATAGCCTGTGCAATGAAACCTAGACCCCTACAGGTGCGGCAAGTTACCCGCCAAAACCTGAAGCGAGGTAGTCCCCACAATATAGTGAATGGAACACCCGGCACTTCACGGAATCCGGTAAATTGAGCACCCCTCCTTGGGTCAACCTGTACCCCCTACGAGTGCGGCGAATAGTCTGTCAATTCTAGAGTGAGGTCCCTTTGCCTCTCAAAGCCATGAGATACGGACCCGTTGCCCTCCAGAACCCGGCTATCCTTGCACTCCGTCGCGGGGTAAACCTAGTACAGAAAATAAAATATGTACAACGGGTACATCGACCTCAACCCGGTCGTGCCCTAAAAGAATGTTATACAACAGGCAGTGACGGCAGTCCACATGTTGGACGCTCGTCCCGCAATATCAAATGTACAAATAAATCCAAACTGCACTATCGTTGCACCATGCTATCCACTACGACAAATCCGCAACATCACAGCACAACACAGAACATCAACGCGAATGTCACGTTCGCAAACCCGTCTAAAAGAACTATAGCAATTAGACGCGGTTTACCGTTCAAATGACATTCCCGGTCGGAGATATAAAGTAAGTACTGCATACTAACAAGTTTAAAATTTCGATCGACAAAATTTCCCGAAGTGGGCCCCACGTACATCTGCTGTACAGTAACAAAATCTGGGCCCAAAAGAACAGTACCAGAAACCACAATTTATCGTGTAGAAACAATAGAAGAAACATGGTCCACTAAGTCACCAATACGGTCGCGTTTCCGCAGTCAAAGCAAGGCTTTGACCGCGTTTCCGCGGCGGTTTGGTCGACTCAGTGGGTCGTTTTTCTTCTGGTTCCTTAAAAAGGCCTGCTTAATTTTCTGGTATATGCAAAATAATTTTTAGACCCTTTTAAAAATCAACAGAAACTTTAACATGGAATTTTGCGGTTTTCGAAAATCCGTTCGATCGATGTTTTAAACGCGTTAGCACAAGTTAGTATAGCTTAATGGCGAGGCTCTGATACCACTGTAAGTCCACGGTAGCGCCTCGGCCGTCTAACAGACGCCAAATGCGGAACAAAAACTTTTTACAAACTGGCGCTATCGCGTACTATAACCCGGATCTGCCATTAAAGCTAAACTGACAAACTACAAAGTAGGTAAAAATGTTATACCGAACGATCCGAGTCCTTCGGTCTTCAACCATCATCCCACGCTTTGTTGTGGCTGTTCCGATCTCCTGAATCTCTAGTCTTCTCGTCCAGGTGGCACCGCGTCGACGGATCTTTAAACGGGCTCCCGCCTCTGAACCGAGGCAACTCGGTCGTCAAGTTTGCTAAAAGAGACGACCAAGATGAAGTAGAGAATGAGTAGAACGCTTTGTCTCACTTCGTCCAAAGGTATGGACGAACGGTTAATGACGTTGCCTTTTGGATCGGGTGGAAATGTGAAATGAGTATCTATCAAATTTCCATACACTAAAACTATCATCTTTTTCCTCTCAAGCAACCATGCTCTCACAAGAGGGGAGGGGCCGGCCTATTTGAAGAGGGGAGAGGTGACTGTAGGAGGGGGAGTGACCATAAGATCAATGAAGAGGATGAGTCGCATAACACCTTGTATGAACACATTTAATGAAACAATGAATCATAACCCTTAGTCATCATATCATTAAATGAACCATTAAAGCACTAATGACTCACAAGCCTTATCACCACTTCTAGAACCTTCTAGAAGCATGACACACCCTCATGACTCACCCAAGAAGAAAAGATAAATCCGCATTTAACCGAATGTTAAATACGGCTGATAGAAAACTGGAAACTGGCAACTTCCAAAAGTGATCCTGAAACGAATTTCAGGATAACACCGTAACAGTATAAACATACCCGCATTTGTATTACGACCGAATACAAATGCAACTGGGACAAAGATATTATATCTACACAGTATAATACTCGGATCCGGCTTAAACCAAATCCGACCAGTATTATCCGCCCGAAATATGACACGTGCGTAAACGCACGTGCATTTTCCGAACCCTGCCATGAAACCATACGGCCTCTACAACGTTTCGCCCGAGCTTAGGAAACGGTCTGTGGGGGACTCTAATGACTCATCAACACACTGGCACTGGGTATAACCTCTAGCACGTCAGAGGTACAAGCTGTACGTAACGGTTGCCTATGTATTGATTGGAAGGGAAGCTGACGAGTGAACTCATCCAGAAACCCTACTGAGCCTAACAGTGACAATATACATACAGTCCGGTCCATTCGTCTATGAGTATCGCATATCGGCTTAGGGGCTGGTAACGTCAGACCCCCATTAGCGGTATAAGTCGTGTCAGAGAGTGGCCCAGAACACCCTGAGATACTACTGGAGTACCTACCAGTAAATCTCCTGCCTCGGCCGAGGGCTTTGTGTAATGGCTGTAACACCCGAGCCCAATGCTACTAATTTCAGTTACCGTTTGAATGTAGTGTGGTACTTATTTCATTTATCTTGCTTATTGCGGCACATTTGAAGATCGCACTGCAAACGTTGAGACAAGAGAAGTTATATGTGAAGATGAGTAAGTGCGAGTTTTGGCTGGAGGAAGTAAAGTTTTTGGGGCATGTTGTGTCTGGCGATGGAATCACCGTCGATCCCGATAAGATTGCAGTAGTACGAGATTGGTCGATTCCAAAGAATGTTGCGGAGATAAGAAGCTTTCTTGGACTCGCCGGGTATTACAGGAGATTTGTGGAGAACTTTGCTCGCCTGGCAGAGACCGTTCCAAGGACAGAAACAGCTGACTCAAGGACCTAATCAGGCTCGAGCTTTTACCTTGATAGCTGAAGGAGCTAAGGCGTCAGGAGAAGTTGTTTCAGGTACTCTACTCATTCATGGTTTTCCTGCATTAGCGTTATTTGATTCTGGTGCATCCCATTGTTTTATGCCATCCAAGTTTTTAACTACACACTCGATTGACTGCACAACCCTGTCTAGTTTCTGGGACATACACACTGGGAATGGGAAAATCATAGCTAGTAGGAAATGTAAAGATTGTACAGTTGTTGTGTGCGGACGGGAGCTTTTTGCAGATTTCTTGGTGATTGATACGGGCGCAATTTGGAAATGTTTTACTTTGCGCCAAAATCCCATTTTCTAATATATTTTAAAACATCATATATAATTTATTTAACCGTATAATATTTTTATATAATCCTAAATCTTTTATTTAAATTTTCCCTAACCTCTAATCCCTCTCCCCAGCCAATCCCCTCTTTCTTTTTAAACCCGTGGGCCCCGCCTCTCTCTCTCTCCCCGTATCTCTCTCTCTCCCCATATATCTCTCTCCCTCCCTCTCTCTCTCCCATATTTACCTTTCCCCATATTTTTCTTAACACGAACCCAACCCCACGAGAACCCTACCGCCGTCTCCCTCGCCGCCGCAGCCCCAACGCCGACACCACCATCACCGGCCTCCTCGCCTCCTCGCCCTCGTCGCCTCCACATCCATCCCTTCTCCCTCCTTCATCATTTTTCCCGTGCCCCTGCACCAGCACCGCGGCCACCTGCACACCCCTGGACGCGTCTGCGCCGCCGTTAGTCACCGCCGGTGAACTCGTCCCCGTATCCTCGGCCCTCGCGCACACCCTTCGGTGAGCTAGCATCCCCTCCTCTTTTCCTTTCTTCTTTCCTTCTCTGTTAATATTTTCTTGATCGGCAGGTTTCTTTCGCTATCGTCATAGGCCACCGCCGGAGCTCCATCGACGTGGTCGACCGTCACCACCCGTCCCACAGATCCTCGTGAGCATTCCTTTCTCTATCCTCCTTCCCTTCTTCTTTATTTTCTTTTCTTTTCTCGTTGCAATCTTGATCGTTCACTGGTTTTGCATCTCGCCGGAATCCGGCCGTGCCGGCAACGTGTCCCGACGTTCCAGCGTGGTACCCCGACCTGTGTGGTTCCACTGTTCGTCGTTTGGGTTCATTCCGTGAACCGTGCGCCCGTCGCGAGTTTTCCCCGCCGACGTTTTACGTTCCGTTTTCCCGATCCACGACCCGTCGAGGCAAGTACCCCTTGCTACATGCTAAACAATATTTACATACATATTAATGACACCCTAAACCTATAAATTTAACTTTGGTACGATCATTTCTCTTTTTCGTGTTCAATATTATTATATAACATTTTATCTTTCAAACTTGGAACTTATAGAAATATATCATTGCATCAATGAAGTCTTAAACTTGTTAACATGATTAGACGGCTATAATTGTCATACTGCATTCTTATAATGTTGAAATCATCTCTGTGACACAATTGATAACTGTACTGTTAATTGAATGAATCTGCCTATTGCTTAATTCATTGCTTATATCATGTTGTTGATAACCATGCTTGATTATGTAACTGAGTATGAGCACGCCCATGATATTGTTTACATCTTGACCAAACTCGCTACATACATATTGACCTACCCGACATGGTACCGTATACTGCTTGACTTGACCTGATATACCATGACCTGACCCGTTATCTGATCTTGTGTCTAATGCCAACAAACCTGACATGTAGTCCTCATGGACCGTTCCTGTTGTCTATCCAGACAAACCTGTTTACCTGATCCTGTGTTGGCATTAGTTTCTTGATTACGGGATACCTGACTTGACTTACACATATAACTTGGGGGTATAGGGAAATCAAAGGTGAAACCTGACTTGTAACTCAACAGTTCACTACTTGTTCTGATCAGTTTTAGGTTAGGCCAGCCTTGGAATGATGATGCTGACATCATTCATCTGTACACGTTCCTGTTTGGTGCCTAGCGGCATGTCTCGGTTTCAGCCCGAGAATCTTGGGGCCGTGGTCCCGGGTATGTACGGGATACTATTGAGTTACATCGATGATTCATCAATTTGGTTTCAAAGACTTTAGAACAGAGAACCTGATAGAACAGTTTAGCTTACCCACTGCACACTACCCTGCACTGCTCTGATTTATATTATTGTTACCACTGCTTTATTCATGTTTATATTCACATTGTCTGTTTATTATGTTATTACTTGATGGCTTGACGCGCTGACGTCTGGGTTTTGCATGGCCCAGATTCTGTACCGCTGTCGCAGTCCGAGCAGGAGTACTTCAGCCGACAGGCTGAGCTGTGAATGTCAGCAGTAGTTAGTTTTCTTTCCTGCATTTATTTCCTGATGTGAGCCCGCATTATGGGACATACATTCCAGTTATTTTGTATTGGATCTTTCGCTTCCGCATTTTATTATTCTTGACTCAGATTATCGTGGATTATGGACATATTTAGATAGTTTTATTTTGTTCTTGATATCTCTACAGCCGTAATGTGACTGTGGATGGATACTTCCTACCCAAAGGTAGCATGGTTGGCTATGTCACGTGCCCATTTTAGCGTACTCTGGGAAGCGGGGCGTGACAATGGCTCTCCTAGACACAGCGCGATCTCACCCCTAATACCGGGAGAGACGAATCCCCTGCCGATCCGCTCACTTGCCTCCATGTGGCTCGGGACTGTACCCAAAAAAGACCTGTTTGCACGACTCCTTTGAGCCGTGGTAGGGTAGAAATCAAAGCACAGTGGGAACTCATACGAGACAAATGACGACCTCAGGTCGATGATCTAACCTGTACACATGTCACCAGGGAACTGCTATCTGACGATATGTATAATACCAACTAGTATGTTCCCGGCGAGTCCTGTCCGGTGTACTCATAACCTAATGAGCACCTGTATACATCTTAGGTGATCCTACTGACACCAATGGATTGTGAGACCGGCCATCACCCCTCATCGGGGTCTCGACTGTATACACTAGTCTACTCTGGAGTATCGATGTCCTGTCTCGAAACTCCCACGACTAGGGACACTTTAAGGATGTGCTTACAGACCCCAGCTCCCACGTATATGATCACCATCATACTACTGGTAGTCAAGCAAGAATCCTATGGGCTCTATCAACATGCAATAGCGAACTCAAGCATGTATACGATGATAAAGACAAACCAGATAGCATACTATCATCTCGAGCAAGACTGTCATATCGGTATAGGTCCTGCCTCAATCATTGCAATCACGTACCTGCGATCCAATAATTGACTTTGAGGGCACTATCTCCAACAAGTAAAGCATGTAATTAATGTGCAAGAAAGTAAAGAACAAGTAATGAAAGAGCAAGTAATGAAAGGGGCAAGAAAGAAACATTAAGAACCATGGAACCAAAGAGCACAATACAAGCCATAGATTCAAATACCTAAACTTAAACTTGCAAGCTCAATTAAGAGGTTGCAAGATCAAGTGAAGATAAAGAACCCAAAGGAAAATGAAGCACAAAAGAGAGAGCTTTATTAATCTTCAAGAATGATACAACCCTTGAGTGCAATAACTAAAGCTTAACCTTGCAAGCTCAATGAAGAGGTTGCAAGATCAAGTTAAGGCAAAGAACTCAAGGGGTTAGCTATGTACAAGAGAACAAAATGAAAAACAAAAGAGTAGAAGTGTAAAATGTAAGCAAAAGAATTACCCCTTGACCCCTTGCCCACTGCCTGCTTTTATAGGCTCAAAAACTAAATAAGCAAACAATAAAAATGAGCTATCGTGGTGGCAATGGGGGCCCACAGAAGTCTGGGAGCCTTTAGGGCAAAAGTGGTCGGCCACAATAGTGTTGAGCTCGGGCCAAATCCGAGCTCTGGGTCTCGTTTTTGTTGTGTTGGCTTGTGTTATCCCCCATATCACTCTAATGTTGTTTGCTTGGTCTAAAAAGTTCTGTGTCGCACTCAGAGCTTGGAAGGAAACTTGTAGCTATGAATCACATCAACACTTTATGCATTGAATACTCCATTAATGCACATCACACCATGCCCACTTGTGCCATGATTCATGGCTGCCCCCACCATGGTCCATGTGCCAAAAAGTCTTCTGTACACACTTGTATGTGTTGGACCATTTTAAATGAAAAGTGTGTACACAAACTTGTTGCAAAAAGAAACTCATGAATTATCGGTCGGTTTGCGGTTCTGGTTGCAGTGTCGGCTCACAAATGATATATCCATGATTTTGAATGTATTTCCAGTATTTTGTCACGGATACCTGTAATCTGTATTACTGAGCAGACACTGGTTAATAGTACCGATAAATTAAAAAAATAGATAATGAATGAGCAGTATTAAAATGCAATATTCTGGTATAAACAAATACCCCCAAACTTATCTTTTGCTCGTCCCGAGCAAAACAAAATCATAGCTTCACTTTCGCAGAGAACGCGATTGCACTGAGCGCGTGCAACAAGCCATTAAACCTCTAGTTGTCCCTAGTAGGAGGACTGTTGTCTCCTAAGGGTTTTCAGCGGATTACACCCACAAAATCCCATCAAGCTAGTTCATAAGTTAATATCGATTCTACTCCTACAGTTTAGTATTTACTCTAGAAACTCTATCATCCTAAATTAGAAATATCCAACTCTTATGTTTCACACCTCCTATCTATTTATCCTCAGATCCTATACGTTCCAAAAAGGTTTAGAAAGATATTGGTATCTCCTGAGTTTTCCTTCTAAGTGCGATCTTAAATCAGGGATTTTTATCAGTTTTTATGGAAAACATAAGTCTTATTCTTTATTTCTATCTTCCCTCCAAACATCGATCGTATACCTCTACGTGTGTGTAAATTTTCCACCCCTACACTTAAGAATTCAATTCAAGCTATAGTACCCTTGCCCTAATACCTAATACTACTTCTTTTCATTAATTATGGACGGTGTTGCTTACACACTTTTCATGCGACTACTAATGCTTCTTGAGGCACTAACAGCCATACTGAATGTGTGAGCTTAAAGCGTAAATAACAGTTTTCAGGTCTTGATTTTATTTATTTTTCTTTTTTTTCTTTTTCTTTATTTTTCTTTTTTAAGACCGGAAATATTTTTCAATGATGCTCTTTTTTTTGGTGTTTAGCTTTAAATACCGTTTTTTTCTTTCATACTAGGTTTTCAGGCAAGAGTATTTCTAGGTATGCTCTACTATCCTAAGTTTCAAGGTGCGTGTATGTGCAGTTTGTAGGGTATATATTTTCTAAATTTGGACTTAAGAATAGAAACTATTTTTCAGACTTATCTTTCAGTAAACCTTCAATACTTTCCCTTCATCTCGACATAACTTAAGAACTGAACTCAAGATTACCTACTTCTATAAAAAAAACTGTAAGGACGTATAATCACCAAGGTTAAACAAAAGGAGGGTTATTTTTAGGGTTTTTAATTTCTAAGCCTAGGATTTAGTTATTTCTAACGTATCAACTAAACTTTTGGAATAAAAATCTAAGTTACCCTATTAGCTAACTTGACGACAAAGTTTTTATATTTTTGTAAAAAATTTCGATTTTTATGGGTTTTTAAATAAGTATGCAAATGCGAAATATACATATGAATGCAATGGAAGAAAGCTTACCGAGCACACCCCCAAATTTAAACTTGACAGTGCCCTCACTGTCAGGCTACGCCAAGAGGGTCAAAATTTTCGGCGCTTCCTAAAAGAAATATATACAAAGCAAAAAGCAAAACAAAAATATGTACACAAAAAGTTTCCCCCCAAACTTAAGTGAAACAGTGTTTCCATTGTTTAAGCGGGGAAGTTCAGTACTTAGGGGAAAAGAGAACAGTTTCAAACTATACAAGGCCTTACATAGGCCAAAAATGAGCACCAACCATTCAAAAAATCTATCTCTGTAGTGTGTTGGTTGGTGAAAGAATGCGGAGAGGAAAGAAATGGAGAATACGCGGGACCGTATGGGGATAGAAGTGGTATACAGTCCCGGTATATGAGGAGAAGAATAGCGGAAGGGAAAAAGAAATAGAGTACGAACTTGAGGGTGAAAATGGAGTGAATAAATTAGAATAATTTGTAATGACCGATGTGTAAAAAGCGATTGTACTAATCTATCAACCCTTCGAGAGATGGGGTCAAATCCCTCAAGATTCGTGAGAAAACATGGGTACGCCGAACTTGGTAAGCCAGACTCAGTAAATGAAAGTGATACGGTTTCTTGCAATGCCGGAACGATGGAAAGGATGGAGGGGGGTGATAGAGGAGGGGTATCAGGTAAAGGTTCAGGAGAGTGTACACAGTCAATGAAAGTGATAGGATGAATTGGAAAATCCAACTCATCAAGAAAAACTGGTTCATCCTCAAAAATTTCCTCAATATTCTCCTCAAAATTCAGCTCATCCATTAAATTTTCATCAATATCAAGACACATATGAAGTTCGGGAAAAACAGTTAATGACTCGGGATGATGAATTGGAGAGAAAAACTCATCCAAAATTGCGGGTTCATCATCCAAAATATTCCCAGCGTCAATATCCTCAATCAAGTGAAAATCAATATTCTCAAACACCTCATCAAGAGCATGGATATTAATCAATTCAGGTTCTAGAGTGGAGGTGTAGAGATCAAAAGGATTTGGTGTGGTTTCACTTGACATGGACCCTTCACAATCTGGTAAATCAAACACTACAAAGTCGCACAACACATTAAACATTCTATCTTCACTTGGTAAATCATTTGGAACACATGATAGACATTCAAAACTGGAGTTGTGCGATTCAATTTACAATAGGTAGGTTTGATTTGGAAGGGTGTACAGCTCACTCTCTTCACTCAAATTCTTAACCTGTCCTACCGCCTCATCATACATTGGAAAATTTGGAATTAGTTGAAAACTAGCTACCGGGTCACTAGGTTGTATGAGGGCGGCCATGAACGCATTCAAATCCATCATCTGTTGGCATGACGCTACCCTAAAGTCTTCCAACGATTGTTCCAGACTAGACATAGGTTGTGATGGGGTTTCAGTAAAATATTCGAAGTTGTTTGGATACTGGAACCCCCAAAAGGCTGTGGAGAAGCAATGTCTAGGGAAGGTGTAAAAGTTGGGTAGGACTGGTAGGAATTGAATGGCTGGACAGGGGTAGGATCAACATACGGATAAGAAGGTAAATGGAATTGTTGATCCAAAGAATTCGCAGTGGTGAAAGGAGTGAAAGATCGGTTACTAGATTGTTCAATACGTTCAGCAAGAGACATAGGTCTTAGAGTTACAACTAGACTCTCAAAAGGGGTATCAACGTAAGAAGGTGGGGAAGGTTGATATGGTTGATACGAAGTGGATTGCGGAGTGCAAGTGTTTGTCCTAGACGCGTTTATGCGATCTTTCAAAGAAATTTTAGGCATTGAGGGATCGTTCAACGTTCGACCAAAGCAAGAACCGTAGGAAGTAATGTCTGGTTGTGGGTACCAAAGTTCGGCAAGAGCTTTTCGAGGTGGGGTACCCATGATATGAAGAGAGGAAGAAGAATAAGAGAAAAGGAGGGGAAAAGAATGTGGATTTTTTTTTAAAGTTAGTTATTAACAAAAGAATGAAATATACTCACAAAAAGAATCTGTATAAAAATAATCACGACACAAAAATACCACACACCTAATCGGTCTAGGGTTCACCTAGGTCAACTAGACCTGCTCAAGAACTTGATTGGCGAAGTAAAACTGTGTCGAGAAATGGGTTTAAGATATACTGATCACAAGGCCAGGTAAGTGCAGAGATAAGGGGAGGTTTTCCAACGCTTTCGCGAAGGTCCTTAATTAAATAACCCTTTCTCTTTTGGCGGTTTTGCCGTGAACACTTTCCTAGACACCCCTTAAACAATATACCGTTAAGCGGTGTTCTAAACACAATTAATCTCTCTTAATGAGCGCGAAGTCCTTAAAGGCTTAAAGTCTAGTTTCTTTTAAAATTTGTGTGGGTAAACGTTATACTCAAGTTCGTGATTTGTGAGCCATGAAAAAGATGATGAAATCTTTTACCGTATGTTGTGTGGTTCGCTTGCCCTTAAGTCCGTATTAATGTATGCAATGCGCAATTTAATGAAAAAATTGCTCAAAATTTCAAACAATCATCTTTTATGTTTAAGCCCGGCACTGCAACAAATACGGGTTAGTTAATTTTTAGCGTTTGCTAGCGAACTTGCAAAGAATCCTGCAAAGATATTATATTGGATGCGTCGGATTTGAGAAAGAAGGTGTTAACGAAGTACGTACCGATAAATTTTCGGCTTAAGAAACCCTAGTTGAATTGAATCCGAATAGCTTGGAAAGTTCGCTCGCGTGGGTCAAACTACCCGGATCTTTGGCACTGTACTTCGCGATCACCTTTACTTTTAATGTATACTTTGCTCCCCATGATCGTAGTTCGCAAATCCGCAAAAATCTACAAATGTCGGAAAAAAATGAATATTAGTGCGGAAAAGCGATACGGATGCCCAAATACCCGCACACTAAAAACTATAAAAAAAACAAATAATAACAATAGGACAAAAACAGAAAACTGGAGCAGAGAACAAAAATTTGGAGCAATTGAGGGAACTTGGGCTGGCGAGCTCGGATGAAGATAGAATGTCGCCGGTCTAATTTTGGATTTTTGGCTCCAAACTTCTTCTGTGTTCACAATGTTCAACTAATATCTCACTGTTATTGTTTATTTTTTTATTTTAGTTACAGAGTGCAAGCAGGTAAGAATTCCAGAGAACAAAAAAGTTAGTTTTTTGTTTTGGTTTTTGTTTTTTAAATTTTTATGTTTGTTTTAGAAAAGTGTTAGATGGATATTAACAAGATTAACCCGAAATAACAAAAATAAAAACGTTATTGTCTTCCCGGGAACGGCGCCATTTGATTGAAAGAGTTTTAGTTACCGCAATAAAGACGGTGTCGCTTTACAGCTAGCCGTGATGAGTACGGGTCGATCCACAGGGAGACATAGCGTTTTATGTTCTAGTTCTCACGAGTTAATGCACATGGCGGATTGTTCGTATCTATCCTAAATGTTATATGCAAGTATAAAGCTTGTTAGGAAAGGATAGGATAGTGTAAGTTAATGGATTCCGTATTCAAGTATTTTGAGCCGAACTCAACCAATGAAGCTAGAGCAATCGGCAACAACGTAGATTAGGGGATTTAAGCACGGTATTCATGGAATCCGGCTTATTGACCCTTGTCCTTCCGTTCTTGCCTCTTGCTTTCGCCTTCGACCAAACCGAACGCAACCGGTTGCGGTTAGGAATCACCGTTCCTTGGCAGGGTAGGGTGCCTAACGGAGCGCTTGTGTAACGCTTGGACGAAGTTCAATGGAAAATACGGGAAAAGGAAATGATAAACGAAACGTTAACTTACAATATTGGTTTCTTTTCCTAACAACACATATTTACAACCATCTCAAGAACAAACCAAAAAGAGCAAATAAAAGATAAAGAGAAAAGAGAAGACAAATTACAAGAAAGTAAATTGCATGGAAAGTAAATTGCAAGTAAGTAAAGCATGTAATTAAAGTGCAAGAAAGTAAAGAACAAGTAATGAAAGAGCAAGTAATGAAAAGGACAAGAAAGAAACATTAAGAACCATGGAACCAAAGAGCACAATACAAGCCATGGATTCAAATACCTAAACTTAAACTTGCAAGCTCAATTAAGAGGCTGCAAGATCAAGTGAAGATAAAGAACCTAAGGGAAAATGAAACACAAAAGAGAGAGCTTTATTAATCTTCAAGAATAATATAACCCTTGAGTGCAATAACTAAAGCTTAACCTTGCATGCTCAATGAAGAGGTTGCAAGATCAAGTTAAGGCAAAGAACTCAAAGGGTTAGCTATGTATAAGAGAACAAAATGAAAAACAAAAGAGTAGAAGTGTAAAATGTAAGCAAAAGAATTACCCCTTGACCCCTTGCCCACTGCCTGTTTTTATAGGCTCAAAAACTAAATAAGCAAACAATAAAAATGAGCTGTCGTGATGGCAATGGGGGGCCCACAGAAGTCTGGGAGCCTTTGGGGCAAAAGTGGCCAGCCACAATGGTGTTGAGCTCGGGTCAAATCCAAGCTCTGGGTCTCTTTTTTGTTGTGTTGGCTTGTGTTGTCCCCCACATCACTCTGATGTTGTTTGCTTGGTCTAAAAAGTTCTGTGTTGTACTCAGGGCTTGGAGGGAAACTTGTAGCTATGAATCACATCAACACTTTATGCATTGAATGCTCCATTAATGCACATCACACATGCCCACTTGTGCCATGATTCATGGCTGCCCCCACCATGGTCCATGTGCCAAAAAGTCTTGTGTACACACTTATATGTGTTGGACCATTTTAGATGAAAAGTGTGTACACAAACTTGTTGCAAAAAGAAACTCATGAAGTATCTGTCGGTTTGCGGTTCTGGTTGCAGTGTCGGCTCACAAATGATATATCCGTGAATGTATTTCCACTATTTTGTCACGGATACCTGTAATCTGTATTACTGAGCAGACACTGGTTAATAGTACTGATAAATACAAAAAATAGATAATGAATGAGCGGTATTAAAATGCAATATTCTGGTATGAACAAATGTCGTCTTAGGAATGGATTGGTTGAACACCTTTCACACACATATGGATTGTCGGGCCAAAACCGTAATCTTTCGCATTCCTAACCACCCAGAGTTCGTGTTCACTGGAGGAGCAAATCTTTGGGACCCATAAAGTTTAGAGCAAAGCCGAAGTGCAGCATACTAGCATCAATGAAGATTGATAAGAGTTCGGCACCGGTTGCGGTTCGGGAATTTTTCGATGTCTTTCCTGAGGACTTACCGACTTACCTCCGCCTCATGCTTTAGGGTTTTCGATAGAATTATTACCAGGAATGGCACCGATTTCTAAGTCACCCTACAGGATGGCACCAGTTGAAGTAGCAGAATTGAAAAAGCTAATAAAAGACCTCCTCGGCAAGGGTTTCATTCGCCCGAGTACTTCTCCGTGGGGCGCTCCAGTTTTACTAGTAAAGAAGAAGGACGGCTCGTTACGCATGTGCATTGATTACCGAGAGTTGAACCAGGTTACGATTAAAAACAAGTACCCTATACCTCGGATCGATGACTTGTTCGATCAATTATGTGGTGCTCGAGTGTTCTCTAAGTTGGATCTTCGGTCGGGATACCATCAAGTTCGTGTTAAAACGAAGGATGTATGCAAGACAGCCTTCAGAACTAAATACAGTCACAATGAATTCTTAGTAATGCCATTCGGTGTTACTAATGCCCCAGCCGTGTTCATGGATTTAATGAACCGAGTTTTCTCTCAGTACCTTGATCAATTTGTCATAGTTTTCATCGACGACATTCTTGTGTACTCCAAAAGCAAGGAGGAGCATGCCGAGCATTTGAGGATCGTGTTGCAGATACCGAGACAAGAAAAATTATACGCCAAGCTTAGTAAATGCGAATTTTGGCTTGAACAAGTTCGATTTTTGGGCCACATCGTTTCTGGAGACGGTATCTCAGTAGACCCGGCAAAGATTGAAGCAGTGAAAGATTGGCCAGCACCAAAGTCAGTAGCAGAGATTAGAAGTTTCTTGGGACTCGCAGGCTACTACCGTAGATTTGTTAAAGATTTTGCACGAGCGGCTGAGCAGTTAACAAGACTTACTCGAAAGGGAGTACCGTTCGTGTGGTTAGTAGAGTGCAACCGAGCGTTCGAATTGTTGAAGGAGAAACTCACAACTGCACCCATATTGACCGTACCACATAGGACAGGAGGACTGGCGATTCATAATAATGCTTCCGGCAAGGGGCTAGGCTATGTTTTAATGCAGCGTGGGAATGTTGTCGCTTATGCCTCGTGTCAACTAAGGACGCACGAGAAAAATTACCTAACCCACGATTTAGAGATAGCCGCAGTGATCTTTGCTCTGAAGATTTGGTAGCATTATCTTTTGGGAGAACGAGTGGAAATTTTTACAGACCACAAGAGCTTGAAATATGTATTCACGCAAAAAGAGCTAAATATGAGACAGCGCAGGTGGTTGGAGTTCGTGGCTGATTATAATACTGATTTGCAATATCACCCCGTGAAGGTAAATGTGGTACCGGATGCTCTCAGTCGGAGACCAACAACGATGTGGTTGACTGGCCAGAAGGAACTCATTGATGAATTTCGGAGACTCAATTTAGAAGTGGTAGAACAGGGGACACATGGACAGTATTGGCAACTGCAAGTGCAGTCCTCGTTGGTAGATCGTATTAAAGCTGCACAGACTGGGGACCCGCAATTGCAGAAGTTCCGCGAGTTAGTAGAGGCCGGATTGAGAACAGATCTATTAATACACGAAGATGGTTCCTTAAGATTCGGCAGTCGACTATGCGTGCCAAAGGGCGAGGTTCGAGAGGATGTATTGAAAGAAGCACACAGTTCAGCCTATTCAGTGCACCCGAGTGGCACCAAGATGTATAGGGATGTTAAACAACACTTTTGGTGGAATGGCATGAAGAGTGAGATTGCCCGCTATGTGTCGAAATGCTTAGTGTGCCAGCAGGTGAAGGCCAAACATCAACGAGTGGCCGGCCTATTGCAACCATTTCCCATTCCCAAGTGGAAGTGGGAACACATCACTATGGACTTCGTGACGGCTTTACCGCGGAGTCCTAAGGGCAATAATGCTATTTGGGTTATCGTCGACCGTTTCACAAAGGCGGCCCATTTTCTACCCTTTCGAGCGGGACAATCGACGGAGACATTGGCAGTGAGATGTATGCAAGAGATTGTATGGTTACATGGGGTGCCTATCATTATACTATCGGACCGGAACACGAGATTCCTCTCATATTTCTGGAGAAGCTTACAAGAGAGTTTAGGCACTCGTCTCCGTTACAACACATCTTACCACCCTCAGATTGACGGACAGTCTGAACGTACGATATTGATATTAGAAGACATGTTGAGAGCCTGTATGCTAGATTTCAAAAGATCGTGGGAGGATCACCTGCACTTGGTGGAATTCTCGTATAATAACAACTATCAGGCGAGTATTCAGATGGCGCCGTTCGAGACACTTTACGGGCGTACGTGTCGTTCCCCACTTTCCTGGGACGATGTGGGTGAGCGAAGATTACTAGGACCGGAGCTTGTAACCCAAACTGTTGAGAATGTCCAGTTGATCAGGATCCGTATCAAGGCAGCACAGGATCGTCAGAAGAGCTGGGCGGATACTAGTCGAAGACCTCTTGAGTTTGGATTAGGAGATCATGCCTTCCGTAAGATTTCGCCGACTCGAGAAGTGATTAGATTCGGTAGTCGTGGGAAACTCAGTCCCTTATTTATCGGACCATTCGAGATTATGGAACACGTCGGTGTAGTGGCATACAGATTAGCCTTACCACCCTCTTTGGCTGGTGTGTACGATATATTCCATGTATCACAGTTGCGTCGGTACGTTCACGATGACAGTCATGTTCTCGATCACTCTGAATTAACTTTGAACACTGATTTCTCGTATGAAGAGCAACCTACATCTATTGTCGACCGTAGAGAGAAGGTGTTGAGGAACAAGATCATCCCTTTAGTTTTTGTATCTTGGGACGGGCGTTCTCGCGGGGAGTCCACTTGGGAGCGTGAGGACGAGATTCGTCAAAAGTACCCACACTTGTTTTCTTGATCTTGTAGCCGTCCTTCCAATTTCGAGGACGAAATTTTCTGTAAGGTGGGTAGGATATAACGGCCGTATTTGGATACAGTACTTCAAGATTTATCGAGATTTTCCCCCATAATTTTAGAACTTACTTTTAGTTGGCTGCTAGTATATTTTATTTTAAATTTTTGCCGTAAATAATTTTGATATGAAAAATCTTCAGTTTTTATATAATATAATAATTCCTTAGTGGCAGCAAATAATATTTTGCATATCTTAAAATTCCTAATTTGACCTATTAATATTTGGTTTGCATACATATATTATCTTGGCTAACTAATATTTGGTGTTAATATGAGAACAAGAAAAATCCGTGCCAAATCTTTAAATACAATCGGTTGAAGATATGTATCTCTCTCTCTATATATTTATAATTTTTTATATATACAAATCAATATCTTTCTCTCATACTGACATCTCTCTCACCCGTCTGCTCCTCAAATTCCCTTTTCATTACCCGACTCCCCCTCCTCTCACCACCATCACCGCCACAAAACCCCGACTCCTGCTCCTCACTCGCCGACCCTCGCCTCCTTCTCCTTCCCCCTTCGCCCTCGCCCTCGTCCTCATACCGCCGACGCCGCCTCCATCCCTCGTCGCCGCCACAAACCCCGGCCCCCTGATCTCATCCCATCACCATCGCCTTCGTCCCCTTCGCACCACCATCTCCGACTCCACCACAACCCCCAGCGACCTGCACCGAGCCCTCACCGTCGCCGCAGCCTCGTCTTCGCCTCGCAGCTGCTCCTCTCTCTCCTCCTCCTCCGACGTCCCCTGCCCCATCACCATCACAGCCCTTCCATCGCCAGATCCGAGCACTCCTCGACGGTTTCTCGACTCGAGCAGTACCCATCCAAACCCTAGCTTGTTACCATCACCATCCTCTGTAAGTTTTCCTTCATTCCTCTTTTTAAAACAAAATAAATAAATAAATAAAATGATAAGGAAACCAGTGAAAATTGAAAGGGGAAAGGAAAGTTTTAAAACCTTAAGTTGATGGGCTTGCTTATAAGTTATATATATGTGTACATGGAGTTTATTTTGACAGTGAAATTATATTGGATGGTAGAATAAAACAGAGAATTTGAAGGAAGGGAAAATTAGAATTAAAACTCTAAGTTGATATAATTGCGTTTGGTTGTGTGATGGTATTTATGAGAATAATTATAGTTTAACCGATGATAAATTTATCTAGGCGGAGCATATAACTTAGATTCCAAGTCGAATTTTAGCTGAGATCGTGCCTCGCATTTTCGTACATCGTTTTCCCGTGATCTTTATCCTCAGGCAAGCATTCTTGCTCTATCTTTGGTCGATGTACATCGACATTCCTGTTAGAATAAAAGAGAAACGCGTTAATACCAATTTTTCGTTATATCATACTATATATATATATATATATATATATATATATATATATATATATATGCAAACTTTTATGCGACAAGTAAGAAAAATTTACATGAGATGTGTTTTTAATTACAAATGAAGTTTTAAAGTTAACCTATCTCACATTTATATATTTCTAGTCAGATTGTGATTAGTATACCCATATTAAAGTTAACGGTAAATATAACAATTGTGACTCATACCAGCTTGTACATCGCCTTCATGCAGTTACTATTACCAGATAACTATTACATTTGACAAGTCATGACTATTCGATACCTTAGTGCTTATGAACGAGATCGCTGATTAAGATGCTGAACTACATGACATGACACACTACTACTTACCGGTTTCATTTCTATACAATTCCAATATCACAAGTTCTAGTCTTTTCAGCATTCTTAATTAGTGCTCTAGTCATTACCATAATAGCTATAAATACGCGGGTGTTGGGTTAGTTTAAGCGTGCGTTCGTGCAACAGGATCTCAGGAGTCCCATGCTGGCAGCTGATACCGGGCTATATCGGTCGCATGTTATTACAGCTGGTACCGGGCTATATCGTTCGCATGTTATTACAGCTGGTACCGGGCTATATCGGTCGCATGTTATTACAGCTGGTACCGGGCTATATCGGTCGCATGATTACAGCTGGTACCGAGCTATATCGGTCGCTTGTTCATTCCACTGTTGTACCGGTGTTTTCTAGTCCCTGGGGCACCACTCTTGGGGTAGGAATACTCCTGCAGAGGTTGACGAACACACTCGAACTCACGATAGGATAGTTTACCTTTTAGCGACCAGTTAACTTATGACTTGACCTCTTACATGTTTGTTTCATAGTATCGATGTATTTATTTATATATCTATTTTTCTTGCGCACATGGGCTTCAATACCTTCATATACTCATGTTATCATACTACACACACCTTATACGTTGAGTATTTGCTGGGATGTTCTGACATCCCTGAGATTTGCCTTCTCAGATTTAGAGACAGATTTTCAGGCTGAGCAGGACCGCAACGACTATCAGGACTTTGCCGAAAATCAGTAACCCGTAGGTTTATTTTTCTTTCAGTTACTTTTTAGCATGTGCGCTTTTACGGGACATCAGGACTTATGTATCTCTTTTAACCATTTGTAAGAAGAAGTGAAGAAAACTTGTTTTAAAGTTGCATATAATCACTTTGAAAAGTCGTTGTAAACATTTTTAAAACATCATATCTTTTTCGAAAATTTCGGCAGAGTTTCCTATGTAAATACTGGCCCAAAAGGGATACAACATGAATAATATATAAAGGCATCCCCAAGCGGGAGTTAGCTCTTTGCCAAAAGGCGATCACAACCACGCAAACAATATAATATACAACGCCGAAGGGCGAGAATCAAAACTCAAAAGAAAACTCAAATCATCAAGAAAGCCATAATAATACAAACGCGACTCTAAGGTCGAAAGAATATACAGCTGGTGGTTTTGTTGTAGTATGATTATTAGTATTATTCCTTTTGGTATTAGTTTTATTTTTGACAGGTTAAACTAGACAGCCTTATGTGACTATGGAAGGATCCTTCCTTACAGTAGGTAGCACGGCTGGTTTTCGTTGCTTTCCGTATTCCGTATTTTGGGAAGTGGGACGTGACACTTGTTATCGAAACCCTGCATACCAATTCGATCTTATAATCTCTTGGATTTATCCGTGCGGTTGTATAAATGTTTCGCTTCAACTCATTGTATGAGCACGATTTATTAACTCTCATCATTTTACTTTTTCCACCAACGTAATTCGGCCTTTCACGCGCTTCAATGTTTAAGGTGCCGTTATAATGACAAATCAATACAGCATCCTCATTTGCCACCGCATCTAATATTAATAATAATTGTGAAATTATCAAAAAACTTAAGAAACAAATTTATACACTCTACAATATTCACAACAGCAACATTCAATACCCTATTTTAATTTAAATCCAGTGATTATGAATTTTACCTAACCTCTAAAATACATCAACTTTAACCCTCACAAAAACACTAAATTACCCTAAACCAAACCCCAAAATACCCTAACCTTAACACTAAAAAAATCTAAATTACCCCAACCCCAAAATACCTTAAATTAACTTAACCCTAGCACTAAAATACCCTAACACTAAAATACCATAAATTACTTTAACCCTAACACTAAAATACCCTAACACTACCTTAACCCAAAACCTACTAATTAATAATCCAAAATTACAATAATTTCAAACAAATTATTTTAAATTAAAACTCAATTGTGAGGAAGAGGGGTTCGGCCTCGACGAGGAAGGGATCGGCCAAAGTAGAGAAGGCTTCGAAGGAGGAGTAGGACTAGAAATCGAGGAAGAGGCTATAGCTCGACGCAGGAGGAGGGGGCTCAAATTCGAAGATGAGGGGCTCGACTTCGAAGGAGGAGGACGGAGAGAGATGTCAAGATATATATGAGAAAGAGAGAGTCTGATGAATTAAAGGGGGGAAGGGATGTGACCAAGTGTAAAGTTAAGTGCCAGTATATTCCGCACTTTGCAAGTGCGGAATGTCCTTGGCCATAGAAACTTGGTTCTCTGGATTTGGCCAAGTCAAATTCCGCACTTGCAAAGTGCGGTATAAGACTTGGCCTCATCTATTGTGAGGCCAATTTCAATTCTGCACCTTGCAAGTGCGGAATTTGACTTGGTCCAATTCCAAACCGTCAATTCTATATGGTGTCTACGTGTCAACGATATGACCCAAAAAAACTAAATCCCTAAATGGTTTTAAAACTAGCTTAAATCCCTAATTAGTTTATAATTAATGCTAAATCCCAAATTTTGTTCCCTCTTTTGGACGTGGAGATAAGGATAACTGTAGTTTATTTTTAAGCGGAGGCAGAGAGAATGCAAACTGTAGTTTGTAACCTTCAAATTCCATAAGTAAAATTTATAAAACTTTGATCAGATTGGAGTTGAGTTAACTGTTATTATCTTAAGTTTTGGGCTGAAATAATCGTAGTTATCTCGACTCCAAAATGATCGCCAAACAAGGCAAAGTTAGCATTTTGGAGTTAAGCTTTGCTAACTGTATGAAACCGCAGTTTAGAAAACTTAACTCCATTCCCAAACATGGCCTTATTAGCCAAGGCAGCAAGGAATACTATAGAATTCTCATTGGACATTTTAAAGTAGCAATAGCCACCGTCCGTGACGTGATACATGGACGGGTTTATAATGAAAGAAATTCAAATCCTATTTTTCTGGATACCTTTTTTCTTACCAAATTCTAATTGTGTGTGTAAACTAAAATATATAAAAGAAAGGAAAAAGGAGAAAGATTAGGTCTATCGCTTTCTTCTCGCTTGTGCCTCCCCCCATAGCTCGCCGGAGATTTGCTCGCCGGCTATCCGTAGATGCGTACTTGGTAACCATTTCTAACCCATTTCTGATTTCATTCACAATTCTCAACTCATCTGGGCCTGTTTTGTATAAAGTTGATGGATTGAAGAAGAAACACAATAAAAATAAAATTTTGACCCAAATCATCATAGCTAAATCACGCAAAACCCCAATAATACCAAAGTTTCAGCTTTGAAAACTTTTTGACTATTCCCATTGATGCTTATTTCATATTGAAAAGTATTTTTTGACGGATTTAAAGGATTTTAGAGCAAACAGCTAGGTTTTAGGGACTGATATCAAATTCGAGAAGATTCGATGGATTATCTCGAAGAAATTAAGTATTTTGGTATACTCTTTTAGAGAAACATTTTTTTTTTTATTTCTAAAAAGAATATTCATATTTGAGTAGATAACAAGTGTCTGAAGAAACACAAATAAGAAGAAGATTGAGGGAGGGATGCCGCCTTCTCTCGTGCTCCGCCGCTTCTTCTGTTGTGCCAATGACGCAATTTCTCCTCCAATCAGCAAGAAGAAACTCGTCTTCCTAGGCTCTCCTAAAGTGAGCAATTAGCTTCTCTCTTGCTCTTGTTCTCTTTCTCAATCGCAGAATGCACAAACTATTTGTACTAATGCCTAAATGGTCAGGTGGCAGCTTCGGTTCTTGACTCGCTGTTCAATGCTTCCGAAGCCCCAGATTCTAGCTTTAAGGTATTTCAAATGAACCTATTTTGATTTCCCTCATTTTCCTAAGATCTTCCGCATTAGGGGTTTATGGAAAATTTATTACATTTAAGATCAGAATATTGCCAGTAAGAGTAATAACAAATAAAAAATTGGTTCGAGCAAATAAACTGTGTAATGACAAAATGTGTCTTGAAGTAATTATCTACTAATTCAACTCTGCAACTTGGTAAGTTCAGCCTAAGCAATGAACATTTATTCATCAAATCATGCTCTTTTTCAATGTTTCCCATCACGTAATTCATTTTTCAAATTTTTGCCGAAGTGTTGTGATCTCCTGTTTTTATCTTTAATTTGAGAGAAAAAGTAGCTATTTTATGTCTATAATTATTATTGATATTGATTCACTTCAGTTCATTATGGTTCTGTAATGGCTTTAGCACGCTTTCTAATAACTCATTTTTACCAATAGACATTTGCGGAAAAAATTCTTTACTCTACCATGTATTCTATTGTGATTTTTTGTCATTATAAAGTTGGAGCCATGCGGGACCCACCTCCTCTCCCTTTATGTTGGCTGCATGGCTTGAACTTGAGACCAATTGTCACAATTTTCATGCCCGACTCTCCCACCCCTTAAGAGAGTAAAATTGATTATGAAGAGGCAGCTTTAAGTGTTTAGCCTCAATGGTTGATCGGTAGGACTGAATATAAATAGCCTCTATTGATCGGAGAATTGTTCTCTAAAAACATACAATCTATTTCCGTCTTATTGTCACACCTTGGAGCTATTAAGCAGTATGGAAAAATAGGTTCCTAACTTCTAGATTCTCATCCATTTTGTTTGGTCAAATTTACTTTGTAATTTCTATTAAGTTGATGTCATTATGTTGGATTTAGTTTCCCTGACAGACATCTCAAAAAGATTTGAGATTTGAACTGCCACATATTTATTTTATTTTCTGTACTCAGATGCATTTTTCCAGAGCATGATCAAGAATTTAGCCCAAATGATTACTTGTTAAAATATCTAGTCATTGTTATTGGGCAATTAAACATTATTTCTTTCCCATGTTTTGTGCTCTTTTATTCATAGATACTACGTATAACAGGAAACAAACAAGGAAAAACAGAAAAGGGAAAAGCAATTCAACATAATTGGGGAAACACAAAATGATATATTATTGTTATAACAACAACAACAAACAACAACTTAGAGAGGATTTAAAGGGGATACTGGTGGAGAACCTATAGAAAACATAATTATTTGCTTGGGTGACCAATTTGGTAACATAAGCGAACCATGTGAAATAGAAACAAGAACTAGATATAATCCAAATGAGACATGATAAGTTTATATTGTTAAGTAATTTCCTTATAATCATTGAGTATTCCAAGAATACATATGATATACATGAAAAAGTAACAAATATCTGAAATTTCAATTGAACACAATTTAGTAAAAACCAACAGGTAGATATGTTCATGTCACATGTTATTAGATATGCATATGAATTTCAATAGAAAAGGAAAGGCATATGAATTTCCCAAGGGTATTCACAAAGTTCTCTATAAGCGCCAACACGGTTTTCCAATGATTACTTAGTGAGTCCTTGATGTTTCCAATTTATATCCCAGATATTCAAAGAAAAACTTCCTTTGCCTTCCTAAGATTGTTCAAATACTTTCATCCCGATCCTTGTTTTGGTGGCATTCCACCAAGTTCATTAAAATCATGAGCAGTCGGGGCCTGCGGTGTCACTGCAGGTCCCTTTTCACCTAAAATCATGGAACATATAATCCATACATAATACGTTCATATGAGGCTACAGCTTGTCCAGGTCCTAATAATAGAGCATAAGCATCACCACATATAACCAAACAAGTCTTTAAGCATCAATCTAACACCTACCGAACCACCTCCCAAAATGAAACTCCGTGCTCAGTCAGCAGTTGAGCCAGTTTTCCACTCAAAAGAGACTTCAGAATTGCACCAATTTCACAACTGTGTATTTGGCTTTGCAATGAGCATAAAGCGATTATTATATTTTTGTGTTTGATTTATTAGTTTCATATATATCTTGCGCTGTTTTTATTGCTCTATAGAGAATTTTTTTTATCTGTTGTGCATCTATTGAGCAATTTGGTTTTAGATTGCAGCGGTTGTTACTCAACCACCTTCCGCAAGGGATAGAGGAAGAAAGCTGATGCCGTCTCTTGTCGCACAACATGCCATAGACAGAGGCTTCCCCCAAGATTTGATATTCACACCCGAAAAAGCTGGTGAGGTACTGATTACTTTGTCTAATCATTATTTGATTTAGGATTCATACTATGCGACACATTTTAAAATGTTTGATTAACCTCGAGATGTATGCACAACCCACACAGTTAAACAGTCCAATAAAATGTTGCCACGTGAGTGTCATTGTAGGGTGCAATCTATAGTTATGCTTTAGGCCCCTTTTCCTCTTTCCATATATGATAAATGATTTGATATTTAATTATCTAGTTTAGAACTCAACATGATAAATTTGAAGCAATATACATTGAAATTCTGATACACATGCGCCCTAACCTTCTCTTGCTTATCTTCTTTCTTCAAACGTGTATCTATTTTTGTTCAATATCTAATCAATTTGGCCTTTAGTCCTATTGAAGTTAAAATTATCATTATATTGAAAATAACATTGCTATCCAGAACAGTAACAAACCATTCCGTCGTTTATTTAGAAAAATCTTTTATAATGTGGTAACATTTGGGAACAATTTATATCTTGTTGCTAACCTGCTATCAATTACTAGAATGATCAAGTTCATTACTGGTTTGTTTCGAGCAAATTACCTAGACCCCATCCATTAATCAAGAGTGCAGCGTTTTCAAGTCGCAGACTGAATTTCTATTTTCTGGTAGTTAGTGGCTGAGATCAAGCATGGACCTTGAAGAACTTTTAAAGGAACCAATTTGTATCCAGTTGGGCTTGCTGACCTAGATGATCATTTTCAGCAATTAAATTTTGCAGGATAGGTCATTAAGCTTGAATCCAATCTTCATAGATTTAAAATAAATTCCCATGGCCCCACATGGCAATCCAGTAATTGACCAAGCTAATAGATCACATCAACAACAATCAAGCATATATTTCTGCTCCATTTTAGGAATCATATCTTTATTCGTCTTTTTATTTTTTTTTGGAGAACTTTAATGTAAAGCCTAAGTTATAAATTATAGAGGCTTATATTGAAATATTGTTAGTTACTATTCTTAGGATCGGTTCTTAAAGGTCAAGTAGGAATTAAGCTTAGGTTTGCTATGATGCTGAAATGTGTCAATGAAAACCGCCATAAATCAGCTGCATTTTTTGTGTTTAATTATATACACATCGTAGGTTTTTCTTTATGTTATTTATATTTTTAAAAAAGTCATTAGCAAACCATATTGTCTTTATGCAATGAAAAACACAGATTTAGCTAATTATGAGTTCAAATCTTGCGGAAATTCATGCGATTTATTTCCTTTTTAAGGATATTTTTACGAAGGTTTTGTGGACCAAATCTAACATGAAGGCTTAGCATCTCCTAGTGGAGAATTCTTAGTGATCTGATATACAATAAATCCAAAGCTTTGATTGGACAATTATTAAAACTCAAGAGAGATCAAGGAGATGTTCTTGCACTTTCCAAGAGGTGAATTGTAGGGAGAAAGTTACCATTGCAGTTACAATTCACAAATAGTGAAAAGAGTGCAACAAACAGAAAGAAAGCGAGAGTGTGTTACTGTGTTCCCCATTCTCCATAAAACCCTAAATTCTACAGTTTTATGCAACTTTAACTGAATTCAAGGGATCAATTTCACCTCTCTGAATTTTGGAGCTCTTCCTTTCCTCCTGATAAATACAACTGTGCATCTGTAAAATCCTCATTTATGCAATAACAATAGTTCAACGATCCTTTGGCTTTATTTCTCTTTTCGTGCAGGAAACTTTCTTGGCTGATTTGAGGGCTCTAAATCCAGAGCTTTGTATCACGGCTGCATATGGGAATATCTTACCTTCAAAGTTTCTTGAGATCCCATCTTATGGTAAGACATTTTATGTGCAACTTGAGTTAGTTTGAGAACAGAAGGGTGCAAAAAGTGAAAACTCTTTTTGCTATTTTATCTTTAACTCAAGTTCTAGACTTTGCTCGACATTCTGTTTACATCTCTCACGTGTGAGACTTTATAATGTTGATTATGCTTTAGGCTGAACATGAGCAAATCTTTAGCTGATGTGAACCGAGAGAAATGCTCAAAACCTAAGCATAAGACATATTGAAGAAGAATGATCATCAGACCCAACCGTTAGAATCCCTTTCTTTCCCATATACAAAAGTCCAGCAAACTTAGCTCACACTATGCTAATATTAAGCTTGTCAAAGAATACTTGATGTTGCCTTGTTGCGTTGACTATGACACAGGTGAACCCAAGCCCCCCCCCCCCCCCCCCCCCCCCGCGAAAAAAAAGAAAAAGAAAAACGAAAAAAAGAGAGAAAAAAGAAAAAAGAAAAAAAAATCAATCTAGCTCGAACTAGGTCGTCTAGTTGCCAGACGCATGTAGAGGAATGTTATGTGATTTTGAAATACTTTCAATACTTAAATAAGCAGCAAGGATGACAATGAAGGAATTGAGTCAAAGTCTAACAACCAAACAACTAAAGCTTTACTTAGACCTACGAACTTTATATTAAGACGCATACTCCAATATTTTGTATACAACACTTTAGAAATGATCTCTGATAACCCTCAAGTTAATTGAGCAAGCAGAATGTTAAGGCCAGTAATCTTACAAGTTACTCATCCTCTTGTACATCGGTCTTTCTATTCGTCTCAAAACATCAAAAATCACAACATCAACCGTTAATATTCACAATACAGTCTAGGCTTCCCTCTTGGTCTAAGAGTTATTAAAAGACGAGTATTATATCTATCTATTTCATGCAACAAGGAAAAAGAATTTAATGGGTAATTCTAGTCCTGTCTCTACCTTACAAGATAATGAGATTTTGGGTTTATTCTTTGGTTATGGGGTTTTATGATGAAAGTCCGTGAATCTTTTATTTAATCTGTCTTTTAGGGAGTTCAATTGTAGAACACAATTCTGTATTAATAACTTAGGTTGAATATTAAATCGTAGAATATTAGGATTTGCAATAACACAGAATTAGAAGGAAAATATCCCCTTGGTCACATCAACTGAACAGGAAGAGGATAGCATAAGGTAGCATGCTACACCAACAGAAGATTATACTTCATGTTAATATTTACCCTAAAGCAGGAAAGTCAGCCTTTGTACCACTTTGATGCAAGATTGATATAAACTACAAGATAATTTAGAATTGTATTTCTTCAAAAAGAAAAAAAGGGTTTTAACTGAATTTTTCTTATTTTCTTAGTAATAATCAATTAATCCATGAAAGCAAGTGATCAATAAACAAAAGAGGGAGAACCGGACGACAACCATCTCTCTTTTGTTTTACACAACTGAGCTAGTGATCTTAGATGTACAAGTATTTCCAACTTAGCACTTTGGTGCATTTAACATAATAGAGATGAATGCTATTTTGTATCTGCCCTTGTATTTCCCTATTCTTTTTATTCTCTGTTGGAGATTTTGGAGGTATAGTATCTGACTTTGATTAGTGCAAAGTAAACAACATTCTTAATAATGTTCTCTACATGACAATTGGCCTATGTTGATTTTCGGAGTTCAACTGGCCATAAGGCGTCTCAAGTAGGAATTTGCACCAGCCTTTGGAGGGTTGAAGCAATTTGTGCGCCAATGCTCAAACCAACTTGTTCAATCTTTCTATATATTTTCCCCATAATTTGGGTAGGGAGAAGGACCGAGTAATGTTTAGATCCTAGATACTTAATAAGGTCAAATTTGGGAATTACATATGAGTTTTATTTAGAACACTAATTACAAATGGTTCTCACAAAATTTACCATATGTGACGTGCTGTCATCTGTCTTCTTTAGAAACGCATATTTATTTGATGAACATAGTTTCTCTTAAATCCAGATCTATCTTGTATACTTCAATTAACTGAATTCTAAATTACAAGAATAATATCCTTACAGGCACTGTTAATATACACCCTAGTTTGCTTCCTCTTTATCGTGGTGCTGCACCTGTTCAGAGAGCATTACAGGTTTGATAGCCTTTAATTGGCTATTCTCCCATTCATACTAATGGTTTCATGCAATAAATGTGCATAATTATAATTTTTTTTATTTGGCTAGGATGGTGTTACAGAAACCGGAGTCTCACTCGCGTACACAGTTCGTGCACTGGATGCTGGGCCAATCATTGCCACTGAAATGGTGGAAGTCAATGATTCCATTAAGGTACTCTATGTCTATATTTTAAATTTATCACTGTTAGTATCTGCATTGCAAACTGCATTACAGATTTATAATGTTCTAGTGTAACATCTTTCAGGTTACTAATGACCATAATCCATAAATTAGTCATTTGGAAGGTGGTTATCCACATACAACTGTTATATGCTTGATTGACTTCTTTTATATTTGTGGATCATTTGCTCTTACTGTTAAGAGATTTTCTCTCATGCCTTCTAGTAAGTATGAGCTCTTGACTGTGATTAGTGCATGTAGGTTGAACGGATTCCTAACCTGATACATTCTCTTATTTTTTAATGAAACATCGAATATATTTGAGATGGACTAATATTGTAGGTAAAACACAGAATCTCTAAATTTATCAAAGTTGCATGGCTACAAATATGGCAACACAATATGAAATGGACATGGCAGAGATATATTTATTATTAATATTTTAATGTACAAACTATTCTATTGTTTTTATCTAAAATATGTCTAATAAATAATATCATACTTAAACCAAATACAAATTAATATATAGGGACAAGTTGTATCATCAACACAAGACACATATTCCACAACATAACATCAAGGCTGCAATGAACCAACTGCCATCCGTATGTTTATTTGTTTATAATTCGCAAATGTGTTATGTACGAGTTAGAATAATACAAAAGGGCACAAGGCAGATAAAAAAATTCGGGAGTTTTTGGAAGACTTGGATATACCATTATCATGTTTGCTTGCTTTAAAAAAACAAACTATTGTACATGAAATGGGTTAATAATGCATGGGTAAGTAAGATATTATAAAAATAACATGTGGTACACTTGCTCAAACATTCATTGTTCATTTATTATAAAGAAAATTTATATAAATGCGTCAAAAAAATGAAATTAATTATGTAACCCATCATTAGTAATCAGTTTAGTTTTGCAGTCTTATTATTACATCATTGAATGCTTTCTACATCTAACTCCTGCTGTTTCGCTTGTAGGCACCTGAGTTGCTTGCTATGTTATTTGGTTTAGGTAAGCAACATTTTCTTAGTTTGTAAATCAGTGTTGTTCATGGATTAGTCTCTCTCTCTCTCTCTCTCA
Organism: Agapanthus africanus; assembly: GCA_030015575.1. NCBI lineage: Eukaryota > Viridiplantae > Streptophyta > Magnoliopsida > Asparagales > Amaryllidaceae > Agapanthus > Agapanthus africanus. The sequence goes on along the minus strand of CM057343.1, from coordinate 106,088,222 downwards.
CACACACACACACACACACAAAAAAAAAAAAAATTATAATTATACTGGTAACCTACAAACAACCAACTTCATTAATGTTCATGGTCCAAGTCGGGACAATCATCACCGCAATACCATTATATGCACATAAAGCACCAAAATGTGTCTGAGGACACCATACAACCAAAATTAGACATTAAGCTCTTAAGGCCCTGTTTGGCAACAAGGTTTCCGAAACCCTGGATTCGTTCAAGTTAAAACCACAATTTCGTGATGATGGGGTTTCAGAAAGGATAGGGCCGTTTGGCAATATAGTCTTGAGACCAAGGTTTTGTTTAAAAATAGGATTTAAAATAGAGCAACTTGAAATTTTGTGAAATTCCATTCTTTTCAGAGTTAAGAAAATAGGGTTTCGAGCCCTTGGTAACTTTTGAAACCTCCGTTGGGAAACTTTATTGCCAAATGGGCCTCGGTTATAATTTTTGGACTTTAGCCTCACAACCGCACGAAACTGTGGTTTCGCAACACCGCAACCTCATTGCTAGACGAGGCTTAAACCTTCCTAGTTCTTGCTCTGGCACCACTGATTCCTCCTGCACAAAATGGGATGGCATGACCTCCAATCAATCCACGACCAGAAGCAGCAGCTACATTCCCAAAATCCGGTACCTGCTGCAGCTAAGGCGCTGCGCCACTATAACACCCCCTTTGATTATTTGCACACTCATCAAGAAATGGTGTCGATACTCTTCTCTTATTTGATTACATGACATAGGATTGCTAAGCGAATTGGGCTAGCTCAAGGTCGGCTGGGTTCCGCCCGGTAAGGGCTCGTTCAAGTTTGGCTTGTTTAGTAATGAACCGAACATGAGCTAAAAATCCAACACCTCTTGTTAAAGAGCCGAACTCGAGCTAGATCTGGTTTGTTCATTCTCAGCTCAAGTTCGGATCGTTTAGTAGCTTATATAGGTGTTCTACTTTACATCCCAACCCAATAGCCCAAATATAATATACCCACATCCAAATTATCTAAAACCCCTGAATAAATTATTCCAAGTTATACAGGTTTTAAAATTTAAATTGTAAACCAAGTCCAATAGCCTAAACCCCGAATACCCATTTCCAACCATATAAATTATTCCTTCTTTCCAAAACCTGACCTTAATTTCTAAAACTTACTAACGATGAGCGCCACCGCCTTGTCTTTTGCTCTCAGACGTTGACGATCGGCGGTGATCTCTGGTAGAAAGCGATCATCAGTTCCTCTTCAAGACAAACATCGGCTCCTCAACCCTCATTGAAGTCGAGATTGACAGTGCTCCTTGATTTGGCAGTGCTCCTTCATCGTTACTGATTTTCTTCGACTTCTCCCGTCTCCTCAAATCCTTTTCCCAAGCCCGAAGGCCCCAAGCTTGTTAGCTTGTAATGAACTCGTTCGCTTGTTATTTGCTTGGCTTGTTTGCTTAACAAGTTGTGGCTGAACCGAATCCGAGCGTTATTGACACCAAATGAATCTGAGTGAGGTTCTTTCAAACACGAGCCGGTCTAAATCTTACCGAGCCAAACTCGAGCTAACCTTAGCTCGCTTGAGTTCGGCTTGATGAGGAGCCTTAACATGACATATGGAGTTATATGAGAGTCGTAAAATTTTCATTTTTTGGATGTTTCCTATGTATATGCAATTGTCTTTTATGCTTTTGTGCTGATGTATATTGGATTCTAGGTGGAACAATTAGTTTTATCATTGACATAGACCATATTCTTAGAAATTGTGCCTCATCTATGGAAATCAAGGATGAACAAGTTACAGGATACTAGGGAAAAAACTGAACTATATGTTGATAAAAATCACCAAGAAACTTGCTAATAACAAGCACAAGAAAGTTAAGAACTATGTGTTTGAGATAGAACTATAGGATATTTTTAAGATCTGAGAATACAAATGAGAAATTCAATGGGTATATAGTAAATTTTGTACTTGAAAACTGCCAGAACTATTAAGAGATAAAATGCACCGGTTGGTAATGAGTTGAGATTGTGTTACATATGTGATATATGTGCAAGTATTTTCCAAAAAAAAAATAACATTCATAATCTACCTCGGATTTTCTAAGAATATTTGGAAAGAAGTATTGCAAATAACGTACCTCCAATGATCAATTTTTCTTATTTACAGGTTTTTTTAAAGGTTTTCAACTAGAAATATGTGTGATGTCTGCCATGATAATCATCTCTAATCTTATTTATGTATGCGAGATATTTGGGTTACCATTTCAAGCATTTTGGATTGAGTTTATGTTGTGGACTGGTAGCTCCGGCATTATTGAAAATCTTTGATTAGCCCAAACCCAACCCGAACTTAAATGCATCAACTTTATTCAGAACCTCATTAACCTGTAATCCCCTATTGATATCTTAATCATACTGTAGCCATGAGGGAATTGAGAGGTCTTTTCAGACATTGCCTAGAGTTTCTCCTAGCAAAACTAAGGTGCATCATTCTGTTCTTTATTTTTTTTCAAATTTACAAGTAACACCCTACTTGTAAGATCAGGAAGCACGCAGCTACTTGACTAGATGCATACGCATTTTATCTAATACACAGATCTTCTTTGTAATATAAGTGGCAAGGGCCCACTTTATGCGCGGGAAAAAAGCTGAAAATTGGCTGTAAATAATACTTGTGAAGACTATTGGGATATGTGATTTCAGTAAAAATCTTTGGATGGACAAAATAAGCCATAAATCAATGACTATACATAGATTCGGAATCAAAACCGCCATATACTTATATTTACAATCAGTGGCGGACCCAAGAATTTTTTTGAGAGCGGCACAATATGCAGCAAGCTCAATTAAAATTTTGTTTAAAGTTATCTATTATATATCTTGTCGTTTTCAATTGAAATCAAATGTTTTTGTTTAAAAAACACAATTCATACTTGATATTATCTAAATGATTAGTCAAGACTCAAGTCTTTATGTCCAAAAAAATGCTCAAATAATTATGTGCATTATGGGGATTGAACCCAACCTTTTGATAATATCATGCACAATCACTTGAGCAATTAAATCTTTATGTTGACCCATTTTATATAATATACATCCATAATTATGCACTCCATCAATAGATCGAAGCAGAGATTTCTTTTTTCGTAAAATCTCAAGGGATAATATGCCCTCGAGTTCAACATGGGTCTGCCTCTGTTTACAATCAGAACATGGAAAAAATAGACAATTAAATTTTTGAATAAAGAGTCGGACTTATGAGAATCTATATTACTAATTAAATTCCTATAACCGAACACTTTACAATATTCATAAAGAAAACCGTCTAGATATACATTTGCACCTCTTAACTGAAAAATCAAGAGAAGGAAAGCATGTCTCCAATTGTTATATATAATATGGAAGAAAATAACCACTATCAAAAGCATAAAACTTCAATTCTCAAAAGAGTACTTCACAGGATTTTCTTATGACTGTAGCTGAAGCACATGCTTATTATGTAGGCTCAACCCATTGTTCACGTTTTTATTGGAAGATAATTATAGCTTTTCAAGTTGAGCATGCGGTCTTCATTAAGTTAGACATGTAAAAAATCCTTTTGAATATACTCTAAAAGTTTAACCATTATATCCATAGTACGGAGTGGATTTTTCAGCTTCAACAACGATGCCTTTGTTAGAATTGGCATGTTTAAATGAAAGGAATTCAATTAGGATCCAACAATGCCTTTCTTTATCACAATTGACATTTTGAAATGGATGGAATTCAATTAGAAACTTCAATGAAAATTAATTAGCATCTCAAAGGCAACAGTCTAACAGATGAAAATAATCATGAAAAAAATACATGCAAATGCCTGTATCAAAGCGCAAGTTGAGTGGAGTTCTAGATTAAGAGTATATGATTATCATGTTCAGTTGTCCCTCTTGCAAGGAAAATAGGAAGTGGAATAAAAAATATAAATGAGTAGATATTTAAACATGAGCAACGAAAATTTCTGAGTTATGGAAAGACATTTGATTTAAAATCAAAATCGATAGACTTAATATTAAGCAAAAAACACATATGTTGGCAAAAGGAGAAACCAAATGAAAAATGGAATTGAAAACATATGTATCTTAATTTAAGTTTTTCAATTAAGAAATAACAATGTGTAGATATATACACAGGCTTTATGCCAAAAGAAAAAGAAATGCAACGGAAGTTGTTTGTAGGCATACAAAACACCGTCAATTTAAAAAGAATGTATCATGTTCTAAGTATTTGTATGATACAAATTGGAAAGCACTTGATTTCTTCTTCAATCGGTTTACTATCTTATTTATCTGCTTCAATTATTTTATGAAAAGTGGAAGAAATTGTATTTTGTTTTGATATGAAATGTCGGATTGCTTATTGTTCTATGATATAATGTGTTGCATGGCTCAATTATTCATAGCTTAAAAATCGAGAACATAAATGTCGGAAGGTGTTGTGTATTAAGCACAACTTTAGAAACATATATCACAGTTATATAAGAAAATCTTGGTAGACCACAATGAAAAAACAATTTAACTAATTTTTTTTGTACTACGGTATATTCACGCCGTAACACTGAAGAAGATGGAAAAGATGAAAATAAATTTATTTACCTTGTTATATCAAAAGGCATCTAGATAGATTCCGAACAATTGAAGATGATTCAAAGCATCTTAATCCTTAAGCACTAAGAACTATATAGTTGCAATGCAAAAAAAGGTTCTCGATTCTGGATTTTCCTGTAATTAGCAGGTTAGTTAATTTTAACACAAATAACAAAGTACATACATATTAGAACATATGCTCACCAAAATTTATAGAAGAACTACGCAAGTACTTTAAACCGATAGATAAGATTATAGTATACGATTACAGTTTATTATTCAAGTAATGATAATATGGCCATTGTTAAATTAAATATCCTGTTCAACAAAGATCATTAATTCATGTTATATTCACATATAATCTATGTTAACGTCAATTTATAAAGCAAGTATCCTCAATCATTAGTTAGCAATTTATATCCGCAATTTTTTTTAACAATTCTAAATAAAACTTTATGTCAGAAATAAAATAATTGAGGGATAAATAGGCCAAAAAATGACAGAATAATATTAAATCTCTAATAATGGAAAGCATCTGCAAATCAGGTAAAGAATTTACCTATTCCTACATGTATGCTGGGCAAAGACTCTTGAAGAAAAAAACTCTTGAAGACAAAAAAAGACGATATGAAAAAATTAAGTGACTAGCATGTGGTAACTAATTCAACATCTTATATTAGTCTAATCCTCGTTTTGTTACTATAATTGCAATCATAAAAATCGGCAACACAGCTCGGAAAGAAAAATCATTTATTTTAACTTGATAATGATGGAATGATTACAAAAAAGGGATGAAGCTTATAGGAATTACTATATTAAAAAAGAAAGATCTTATGAAGCTGAATTCTTCTGATATTCTTTTATGTTTCGTAAATTAATGAACAGATGATAAGTAAATATGGGATCAACTAACTGTAGATTATAAATTTCATATCTTGAAAGAAATTAGTTAACAACTGATAATTACAACCAAGCCATATATAAAACAATCCAAATAAAGCTGTGAAAAAAGATGGCGCAAAAATAAAAAAAGTCTTCAGTATATGAGCATATAGTGAGCTTGAACATCTTGTGCTATTATAATCTTCATTATTTCACTATAGTATCAATTTTAGTCATAAATTTTGCTATAATTTAGTGCCATAAATAACACAATCAAGACGAAGTAGTTAAAAAAGATGATCAAAAAGAAAAATCACACCAGAATATGTTAAGCAAGCGAACGTCTTATATTAGTGTAATCTTTATTATGTTGCTATAATGTTATTTTTAAAAGTCAATCCACAAAGAAAAGCTTAATTTTTTCTTTTTTTTATGTTAAGTTGTTAATTAAGAAATTAAAAAAAATCTAAATGACGTTTTTTTTGTTTTAATAGATTTGTGTTGCTGAATTTAGTATTAGTTCTCTCAAAAATGAAATTTAGTTTGATAGTCAGTACAATTTTTAGGCTAAAACCATCTGTTAAGGTATTTTAATAAAAAATTTCTATGCAATTTAGAATCGGAAAATAGAAGCTCAATATTTAACACATTCGGTATAAATTTGCAAAGCTAGAAAAAAGGCTATGATTAGATTCTGAGACCTATTAAAATCGCACACAATATAATAATTACCTATGCGACGTCGAGAAAAGATGCAAATTTTAGATTTTTGAAGCTCTTTTCAAATCCAATAGCCGCATTTCTGATTCTTAAAATCCTTTCCAAATTGTTCAAATGGAATCAACAATGAGAAAAGATGAACATGAAAATTATAATAATACCGAACAAAGAAAAATTAAAATTAAAACTTTCTATAATAACTTACCTTGATGAAATCGAGAAAAGTTACAAATGAGTGGATCCTTAATACCTTTGCCAAATCCAACGGCTGCAAAATCTAAGGTCCTTCAAACCCTTTGTAAATTCAAAAAAAAGATGAAGATTCTTTTTAAATCCTTTCCAAATTCAATTTGAAACCCGTTCAAACAACAACTGAGCTTTTTATCCCAAGCATATGGGGTAGGCTATATGAACCAACATGAGAATCACGCCGGGTCCAGCACATGAATCCTCCGTCTCCGCTCACTCCTATCGAACAATATATTTTCATTGAGGCCTTTGGCAACCATATCTTTTCGTATCAGCTCCATTTATGTTTTCTTCGGTCTTCCTTTCGCCCTTTTGACATTGCCTATATCGAGAGTATCCATTCGCCGAACTGGTGCTTCCATAGGTCTACGTCGCACATGACCAAACCATCTTAGCCGGTTTTCCCGCGTCTCCTCCACAGGTGCTACACCAACTTTTGCACGAATATTCCCATTTCGCACCTTATCTTTTCTAGTGTTACCACACATTCAACGAAGTATGCGCATCTCCGCTACGTGCATCTTCTGTGTATAATACTTCTTAGGAGCCCAACATTCTGTACCATATAATAAGACAGGCCGAATAGTGCTCCGATAAAACTTTCCTTTCAATTTTAACGGAAAGTTACGATCGCACAAAATCCCCGTTGCACTCCTCCATTTTAACCAACCAGCTTGGATCCTCTGATTAATATTGCTATCGATCTCCCTATCATTTTAGATGATAGAACCTAGATATCTAAACTGATCGCTCGGTGATATCTCTTGCCCTTCCAGTGTTATACTGATATGGTCTCGACTTCTCTGTTTGCTAAATTTGCAATGTATATATGCTGCCTTGGACTTGCTCAATTTGAACCCCGAGATTCCAACGTTTGCATCCATAACTCCAATTTGGTATTAATCCCTATTTTCGACTCATTTACTAGAACAATATCATCAGCGAATAACATACACTAAGGTATCTCATCTTGGATAGTTCTAGTAAGCTCATCCATCACGATGGTAAACATGAATGGACTTAATGCATATTCTTGATGTAAACCTATTGTAATCGGAAAATCACTCGTTAGGCCGCTGTAAGTTCTGACATTTACCACTACTCCATCGTACATGTCCTTGATTATGTCAATGTACTTGACGGGGATTCCCTTCTTCATCATTGTCCCCCATAATACCTCTCTAGGTACCTTGTCGTACGCTTTTTCTAAATCAATAAATATCATATGCAAATCTCTTCTTCTCTCTCGAAAACGCTCGATAAGTTGAAGAAGTAAATGAATAGTCTCTGTCGTCGATCGTCCAGACATGAACTCAAACTGGTTCTCTGTTATCTTAACATCCTTCTTTAGCACGTGTTCAATCACTCTCTCCCAAAGCTTCATGGTGTGACACATAAGTTTTACTCCACGGTAGTTTGAGCAATTTTGAATGTCACTCTTGTTCTTATAGATAGGTACAATGATACTTTTTCTCCATTCATTTGGCATTTTTTTGGTCTGCCAAATCTTATTAAACGGATATATCAGCCATTTAACGTCTATTTCTCCTAAACATCTCCAAATCTCGATAGGAATCCCGTCTGGACTAACCGCTTTTCTTGATCTCATTCTCTTCAAAGCCTTTTTAACTTCAGGTAGTCTTATTTTACGCATGAAATCACGGTTTATATCTTGAGATTGAATGACAAGTCCATCCAAATTCTTAGTTAAGCTCTCATCGAACAATTTGTCAAAATAATCTCTTCACCTTTTCTTGATATTCTCATCTCGAACTAAAACCTTTTGATCTTCATTTTTGACACACTTCACCGGATAAGTTTCTAGTCTTCCTTTCCTGCATCCGAGCAATCCAGTATATATCATTTTCAGCCTCCTTAGTGTCCAACTTCTCGTATACCTCCTTATAGATCTTCGTTTTAGCTTCCCGAACAGCTTTCTTAATTTCCTTTTTAGCGATTTTATACTTCTCAAATCTTTCCGCATCTCTACTTTTCTTCAAATCTTTATAAGAATTCCTTTTGATTTTAATAGCAGCCTTTACTTCTTCATTCCACCATAATGTGTCCTTAGATGGTGGAGCACCACCTCTCGACGCACCAAGTAGATCTCTAGCTATTCTCTTGATACAACTAGCCATCTTGTTCCATGTTCTGTCTGAATCATCTTCAGACTGCCAATCCGCCTTTTGAACTACACGATCTATAAAAGCCTTTTGGTTACCTTCTTTCAGTCGCCTCTACTTAATTTTAGGTTCTATCTTACATTTAATTCTTCCTAAGTTCTCTTCTAAATAGAAAATTTAGAACCAAAATTCTATATTGAGTGGTTACACTCTCACCTGACACTACCTTACAGTCGATACAACAAGCTCTATCTATCATTCTCGTCAAAAAAAAGTCTATTTGATTTGCACTTGATCCGCTCCTAAAGGTGATAAGGTGAGACTTTCTTTTTCTAAACCAAGTGTTTGCTAAGATCAAGTCATAAGACAAGGCAAAATCTATAATTGAGCTACCTGCTTCATTCTTTTGTCCAAAACCAAAACCTCTATGGATAGTATCAAATCCACTACGACTAGTACCTACATGTCCATTGAAACCACCACCAATAAATAACTTCTCTCTACTAGGTATTTTTTGTATCATCTCGTCTAAATTCTCTTAGAATAGACGATTACTAGCGTCATCAAGACCTATCTGTGGTGCATAAACACTAATAACATTAAGGACCTCCCCACCTAGAATAACCTTAACCAGTAAAATTTTATCACCTTTTCTCCAAAACCCAACTACATCCTTAAGCAATCGTCTATTTATGATTACGCCTATCCCATTACGATTTTTATCTCTACCCGTATACCAAAGCTCATATCCCCAAGACTATATGATTTTACTTTTTTCATCTATCCACTTAGTTTCTTGCAAATACATAATACCAACCCTCCTCCTAATCATCACCTCACTAATTCTGTTAGTCTACCTGTAAGGGAACCTATGTTCCAAGAATTTAGACGGATCCTATGAAACTCTTGCTTATTTGTCACTACACCCGGGGTTCGATGTAGCACGCCGTTTCCGAACGACGACCTAGAAGCCTTTGCATACTTAACACTACACCCGGGATCCAATGTAGCGCGTCGCTGAGTAGATGACACCCCAACGATATTCTTATTATGGTTCATGTCATAGAATGTGACAGTTTTACGTTGATCGTCACAAGCCTATCACAACCCTCACTCTTTTTCATCCGGACTTGAGACCGGCAACGGTGAATTTGAAACCCGTTCATAATACGAAAAAAACATGTTCAAATTTTTTTGAAGCCTTTTCAATCTTTCCATATTTGGAAATAGGTGGGTGCTAGCCCTTTTCAAATTCAACTTCAAACACTTGCCAAACTCAAAAATTGATCTAGGTTTTTGAAAGCTCATTTCCAGAAATCAAATAATAAATGAGGTAAAATCTAATGCTTTTCATAATAACTTACCGAAGTTGGGAAAAAAGGGCAGCTTCAAATATGTTGTAGTCGATGATTCTAGTACAATCAAGATATTATGTAGATCCTTGTCTTCAGAAATTGAAAATCAGGAAGAGATTTTTGGAACCTCTTTTGTGCTGGGGAAATCCCTGTTTTTTATAAGAAAACCCCCTTTGTTTTTGCTTCCTTCATTTCTTTGAAAGAAATGCCTCTTTTCTTTCTGAGTCAGAGAGCCATTTTTCCTTCTTCAGAGATGTCTTTAGAAGAAGTGCCATGTGCACAACAAATAATTTCCATGCGTTAGAAAGAAAATGAGAACATAAAATGGAAAAATTAAAAATTACCGGGGAAAATTAGGAAACAAACAAAGCTGGAATTCAAGCTTCAAGACCTGGCACAACTTTATATTATATATAACAATTGTAACCTTGTTCCTTTGTAACTTTAGCAGCATCACCGATTCAGTGAAGTTAAATGTTTTATAACTTGAGTTTCTGTTTTTTCTTTCCTTGTTTCTTGGGATGTTGATGGCAATTTTTGATGTACTCTGATGAATAATTTTGTTTGTTCTACAGGATCTGAGCTTTTGATCCGTGAATTTCCATCCCTTCTTGATGGGTCTGCAAGGTCGAAATCAAAACCACAGGATGACTCTAAAGCTACCTTGGCACCCAAGGTATGGATCTCACAAGAATTAGTGGAGCACTTAGCTTACAAACATACAATGTGCATCTTATAGTAGGGAATACAATATTTTCTTTGCAAAAATTTATAGTTCCAGGTTTTGGACATTACAGGTACAAACATTCTTGCCTAGAAAAGGATCTGGTTCCTTATTATATATTAAGAGCATGCCTTAGGACGAGAGTTAATTCATATATACCTCATGATATAGATGCAATTAACAAAATGTGATTCGTAATGGTGTATATTGATATCTCTTGTAACTTGTTTCGGTGAGTGAGCTCAAAATGAGCATAATAGGTGCTCACTTATGATATGTGAATCTTTCTATACGTGCAAGCTTGTGCAAGCCCCATGCGTTGAACCTAGGGCTGATGCTTGAACCTGAGACACTAAAGGATATCGTCCAATCAAAAGTTTAAATGTAGTTTACATTACACCATGTTGTTACCAACTTACATCTATAATTTACGTAGTTCATTGTGAGTTGCTAATAGAAAGTAATTATATTAAACAATAAGAAAATTTTCATTGTCAAGAGATGACTAATGACATAATGATAGTTTCCAGTTACGATTGTTCAGCTTTTGTTTCCTTCCTATTACATTGGATTTGGTTTATGATATTCTTATGATCTTTTACTCATGATAGCAGCCTTTTTTATTTTTATTTATGAGGTGCACGCTATAGATTCAATAATTTTACTATAGTATTTAAATCTGTTTTGGACATATTTAAATATTTTAGACAGTGATGGTAACCTATAGTATGGATGCTTTTCTAGGATGCCACACCATAGAGTAAGGACAAGTAGAACTTCAAACTAATTGCTCCAATAAGGGCTACTCGATGCGAGGAATTATATTGAAGCAAATATATCGTTTATTAGAGAAACAAATATACTACCACTTGCACAATGCTGGGTTATATGGATGCCAATGTGTGATTTTCTCCTTAAAGACCTCAAACCGGACCCGGAGGGCTACTATTGCACGGATCCTATGTAGCACGGGTTCGGATACCGATACAGGATACAGATTTGCGGATTCACAATTTTCCAAAAACTTAGGATACGAGATGTTTTTATATCGATTTTAAACTAACTGTATAGGAATATATATCAAGGTATACATACCAATATATATTGATATAAATAAGTTGTGGCAATATGTTAGACATTCAATGTACTTTCAAACTTTTGAGTGCCTTAATTTTCGAGAGAGAGAAAATGCGTCGATTCGAGAGAGGTTAAGATATTTACAAATCCGAGTGAATCCGAAAGAATCCGAGAGTTTCCAAGAGTTTCGGACTCCGATACGCGATCGGGGACGATTCGTGAGGCATATACAAGTATCCGTGCTTCATGGCACAGATCGCTTCGTTCTTGGTAGGTTATTAACCTTCATCGGCTGACAAGCCCCACCCATCTCGTGCCCTCATAATTATCCCCTTAAGGAACGGCAAGGGAATGAGGGAATATTTCCGTGATATTGGAATGCACGCATTTATAATATATGATGATCTTAGTAAACAGACATAAGAAATTAGTTGGTAAATCAACAGCTCCTTAACGCTCATAGTACTATCAGAGGACTGGTTTGTAACCTTTTTCTCTGAGCTATGCTGGTCATTACTGAAACAATACCACCTATGTGTTTTCCCTTCCATTCTCAGTTAAATACAACATTTAGGAGTTAGAAGTTTGTAGTTAATGGAGAAATAATAGCTAGAGGCAGACATAAATGGAGGCGGTACATTGTTGATGATTGAGGAGATGGCCCAAGAGAGTGAATGGAAGGGTTCATGTAGCTGGACCCAAAAGTTTGGGATGAAGGCTTGCTATTGTTGTAGGATGCACTCATCTCTCAGGTGCAGTCTAATCCAGAAGGTGAAATTTAATGAACTCTTTATTTGACATGCATTCATTTTCATAAGATTCATCGTATGCTTATATAATTCAAGTTAAACAGGTAAGGAAAATTGACTCAACACTAATTAGTCATCGCGATTCAGATGCCCTCTAAAATTCTATTCAACAATAGACCCTCCAAAAAAAAGATGAGAAAAGGTGGGAAAAGATACTAGGAAGATGTATGAGTATAAATCTTAATTCTATTTTTATGGAATGGTTCACAATTAGATTACTTTGTGAGCTTTACTTGCACATAGAGGCTTCGATGTTTTCTCATATATATGATATATACCACCACCTTTTGTCCAGATAACATCTGAGGAGTCATGGCTCTCTTTTGACCAAGATGCTCGAACGATACATAACAAGGCAAGTCATATTTGTTATTTACACGTTTAGAAAAGTAAATTACGAACTGATTTTCTTTAGGTTCGGGCATTTGCAGGTTGGCCAGGAACTCGAGCTAGAGTTCAAGTTACTGACAACAATGGTAATTCTAATACCTTAGAAATTAAGATCATCACGTCAAGAATTGGTAAAAACTTTGACATAAGAAGTGATGAAAACGAGATTGTGTTCGTCGATGGTGCACTGTTTTTCCCATGTGCTGGACAATCTTGGCTTGAGGTGCACAACATTTACATATAAAATACTTGGAAAATTTTGGATACGAAACATAAGCTTATTAAATTTATACAATTTTCCTTTTCCTTTTCTTTTTTTCCCTTTTGCTGCACCTTTGTTAGGTCCTTGAGCTTCAGCTCCCAGGAAAGAAGGTGATGAAAGCTCGTGATGTTTGGAATGGCTTGCGAGGGCAGAAGTTGCATATTTTTCAGGTAAAGCTTATAACTGATATATTTTGGTGGAAAATCTCATATCTTATTCTTGTGGTACTGATATAAACTTGTTAATTTGTATATACAAATAATATTTGGTATCTTTGATATTTCAAATCTTGATGCGACTTAATGTTTGGACATTGGATTCCTATATAGATAGATAGATACTTCTTTGATCCCTATCGGCTCATGAAACTATGCTGTCGATATCGATGGATATCAACGGATGATAGAAACCTTATAATATGTATCCTTTTTTTTTGCTCGAGTTTAACATAAATAAAATCAAAGTGAGAATCAATAGCTATATCTGTTTTAAAAGACCATAAACTACAGGCTTGAACATTGAGATTTAATGCTGCAAGTTGGATTTTAATGTTACCAGGCGGTTTTCCTATAATACTTTCCAGATTCCAAAAATTAAAAGAAAAACCGTGTCTTTTTTTGCTTTAGGCGTCCTTGGAGAGCGTTTACAGTTTCAAGACCGAATGAAAAGTAGTCCTTGAGCATTCCGATGAATCCTCTGAAGAGCGAAGTGCATCATTTTGCTCAACACACTTGGCAGTTTTCTCTGCAATGGGGGAATTAGGAGTTTTTTTATTTCCTTGGAAGCGGAACATTGACTTCTAAATTTTATTTTTTGCTGTTTTTTTTCCCGACCGACAGCATCATGTATTCCTGTATCGTCTTTGCTCAGGGCGTGTACCAATCTGAAATTCTTTCAGCGTAATTAAATTCCTCATAGATTGGAAATCCGCAACCATGTCTAGCCGCTTGCTTATGATACCATTTAAAATATCTAATAGGAAATGGTTGTGAGAGATTATAGAATGGCTTATGAAATGAAGAGTTTTAGTCGAAATGAATTACATCTGATTTTTTCAGAAGGTTTTGTGATGTCTAAAGATTTGGCAATCTCAGTTTTTCTTTCTTGTATGAGGCAATTCTGACCAAGAAGTAATGGTTATAAATGTTCACCTTTGTTCATGAACTGCTAAGCTATTGTTTCAGTTTACATTTTGGATTACTAGGCTGTTTTTTTTTGCATGTGTGATGCACATGCACATATTGCAGGGTTAAAATAAATCCTATATGATTTAAATTGTAATTTTAGAATGGGGTTCTAAGATGTCTCTAACAATATTAGTACTTGCAATGCACGTGTGTATGTTGAAGACGGAAGTAAATTTTTTTATCCTGGACATTAATGAAAATATGAAAATTTCTAAATATATATATTGTTTTCTAAATCTAAATTAAATGAATGAGGTTAGCCGGTAACATTAGAATTGAGAAATTTATGAGTTGTATAAAATAATAAAAATATAAAGGCCTATGTATAAATTTGTAAGTCATATCGCTCTTTGGGTTTTTGAGCACGAGAGAGAATACGAAACGAATGAGAGCGAGAAAAAAAGGGCTGTTGACTTTTCATTTTCTTATTTCTCTCTTTTGTGGTGGTTGAGATGGAAAATTCCAATTCTCAAGTTTGGTTATTGGAATTCTGTCATTTTTTTAATTTTTAATTTTATTGATTAATGAGATCATCTAAGTACTTTTTATACACGTGAAAGACGTAAGCCAAACATAATAACGATAGTAAATATGTTTACTATGTACTATCTCTGTTCCTTTTTAATTGTCCGATTAAAAAGGACATCACGTTTTCTTTTATTAACTCGGATCTGTACTCACCTCATGAATGTTTTGTGTTCATAAATCGTAGGAAGTGTGGAGTTGCATGTAATATATCCTAATAAATTCAGCCATCTGAACAAACAAGATCATTAACTTACTTTCTATATGCTTCTTAATCAAGCTTCAGTTACTGAAAAATAGAGATGGCAGTGTATTTTAAGGCTCTGTTTGGTTGAAGGGTTATGGAATTTGGATTCCAAAATAGTACGGGTTGAAATTTCTGGATTTGGTAATTTGTTGTTTGGTTGGTTTTTGATTTCTAGTATTGGATTTGTAGATCTGTGTAATCTTTATTTGATTGATAAAAAAAGCGGGATTTAAGGATTTTAGAGAGAGATAGATAGAGAGAGGATTATTAAATAAATAAAGTACATGGGTCCTATCTAAAAGTACAATGAATAGTGCCAAATCCTTGAAAATCTTTAGGATTAAAGAATCTTTGTTTTGTTGTGGGCCCCCCATAAAAAACAAAGGAATCCTAGAAATCCAAATCTATCAACTAAACACAAAATTATGCAATCCCAGGATTTCACAATCCAAAATCCAAATCCAAATCCATAATCCCACAACCAAATAGGCGGTAAATGGGCTTCAAAAAAAGGATGCTCAATGCCAATTATTATAAGACTTTTTCTAGAAGGGGAAATAAAAATTTATGGATCTATTCAACATTTTGGATTCATATTATGTATTCTTTGTTTGGATATTCTTTAGCACATACACACTCACTCTAGGCCATTATGTCCACAAAAGAATGTGGAAACTCTCAAGTCTTAACCTATTGCATCATCAATCAAGTTTAGGTTTTAGAAATAAATACAAGTATATATCAAGCACAGCTAAGCTCTTTAATGTTGCTTTGCACGCTACATTCATAGGATCCACCTTTTTTATTAGGGCAAATTACCAAAACCCTTGACAAACTTTTCCGCTGTCAAAAAATCCTGTCCCAAAGAATCTTGTAAAAAAAAAAACTGACAAACATTTTCGCAATCTAGACCTTTTGGCTGCAATATCTAGCTAGTAGGATATGCTACTAACTATATATTGCAGCCAGAGGGTTTCGAGAGTGGAAAAGTCTGTCATGATTTTTTTCCCACAAGATTCTTTGGGCCAGGGTTTTTTGACAGCGGAAAAGTTTATCAGGGTTTTCCTTTTTACAATCCTTATTATTATTTGATATGACTGCGGTTTTCTTCTTCCTATTATTATTTAAAAAAAAAAAAGACTCCCAGTTTTTCACTTGGAGTTCTATGGAGCATCCAAAGCGAATCGTTGTTCACATTGACTCAGCCCCCAAATATGGCCCACTTGTTGGTGTTGATACTTTTCATATTTATTTACATGAAAACCAAAGCATTGAATTAAATTTTTATATCCAACACTCCAATAATTCTCAAGTCACAATCTATTTGAATGCTATGCAGCCTAAAATTATCAACTTAGTTTTCTTCAGGCGGTAATAACTACATTTTCACTACTTATAATAAGATAATAGATTTGAAGTTTAAGTGCGGTGGCAAAAAGAATTTTCGGTCCGGAAAAAACTTATAATAAGATAATAGATTTGAATCTAAGTGCGGTGGCAAAAAGATATATTGAGGTATATGGTTAGCAGTTCATGAAGACTAGCCGTAACATCCTCCTCCTCATCATCTAAGCCTTTTCTCATCCAACAGGGTCGGCTATGAAGCAAAACACCGGGGGTGTCGATTTGATGTCAACTCTTTTTCTAAATAAATGTCTGATTCCTGATTATGAAAAACATAAAAAGTGTGGGGGTTATTATAATCTTAGATGATTATTTGGCATTCTCCAAAATTTTATAGATCATGAAGAAGTCCAATAGAAAGGAAAAAGATGATATATTTGCTATATGAAGTTATGTTTACCTTTAAAATACAAATATAACCAAGAACGAAATGAAACATATTCCGGTAATTAAAACATAGCAAACAATAAGACATCTTTCAAATTTGAAAGGGAACTGTGTTACCCAATCATAATCAATAAGTCTAATAGAAAGTAAAGGGATGATATTTGCTATATAAAGTTAGCTAGGCTAACTTCCAAGGCACAAATATAACCGAATGCCAAATGAAACATCTTCCAACAGTTGAAACATATTGAGCAATAAGATATGCCTTTCAAATTTGAAAGGGAAATTTGCTACCCAATCATAATAAAGAGTATATGAATAAAATAATAGATTGTATTAGGTCGGCTGAGATTAGGTTGATGTCCTTGTTCATTGTTAATGACTTTTTTTTGATAGAAATGGAATTTGAGGAGAATTTGAGAGTGAAAGCGGGCCTCAAAAAGGATATCTATCAATTGGTGGCATTTATGTAGCTTGTCAAGTTATATATTAAAGTGCTTAGTTGTGCTTGATATGTCCTTGTATTAATTTCCAACCAAAAATTAATTGATGATGCAATGGGTTAAGAGTTTCCACATTCTCTCATGGACATAATTGGCTAGAGTGTGTTTATTGTGAGAAGTGTAAATAAATATGAAAAATATCTTTTCATAATAATAATAATAATAATCATCATCATAATAATAATTACTATATTAATGCCAAATGAGGGGTGTACGAAACACATACAAAATAAATACTTCTAATTTTCTGGCATGTCAACAATACTGATATGTCAAAAATTGGCAATTTTAATTTATATTATATTTGAAATAAGAAAATAAAATATAAAGGCTTTAGGGCGGTTGTTACTATACACTGTTAGTTATATGTATGTTCTAGAGGCCATTACTGTACATAGGATGTATATTGTAGTGGATGCTGGGACATATATAGGTAGGACTTTCTTGCTCGACATGATAGTACGCTATCTGGTTGCTCTTTATCTTAACATGTATACTTGCAGTCTCTCTATTACACGTTGATAAAGCCCTTAGGATGTGTGCTCGACTTCCAGGACTATGATGCAGATCATACTAGTGGGGCCTGGGTAGTCAATGAGTACATCCTTTAATGTTCCTAATCGTGGGAATATCGAGACGGGGCATCGATATTCCAGAGTAGACTAGCGTATATCTTCTCGATCCATGTGATGGGCGATGGATGATCCCATATCCATTGGTGTTTGACATCAGAGACGGTATGCGGGTGCTCAGTGGAGACTGTTAGTTATATGTATGCCCTAGAGGCCATTATTATACATATGATGTATATTGTAGTGGATGCTGGGACGTATATAGGGAGGACTTTCTTGCTCGACATGATAGTATGCTATCTGGTTGCACTTTACCTTAACGTGTATACTGATTGTCTCTCTGTTATATGTTGGTAAAGCCCTTAGGATCTGTACTTGACTACCTGGACTATGATGCGGATCATACTAGTGGGGACATGGTAGTCCATAAGTACATCCTTCAAAGTCCCTAGTCGTGGGTGTATCGAGACGGGGCATCGATATACCAGAGTAGACTAGCGTGTACCTTCTCGACCCATACAGATGGGCGATGGATGATCCCATATCCATTGGTGTTTGACATCAGAGATGATATACGGGTGCTCAGTAGAGACTGGGTACACTGGACGGACTCGCCGAGAACTCCCAGATGGTATTATACCTCACGTCAGATGGCAGTTCTCTGGTGACACTGGTACAGAGTAGTCTGTTGACCCGAGATCGTCATAGAGTCTTGTGTGGTTCCCACTGTGCTTTGATTTCCATCTTACCACGTGCAAGAGGGCGTGCAAAACGGTGGTTTTTGGGTACAGTCCCGAGTCACATGGAGGCAATGAGCGATAGGAGGAGATTCGTCTCTCCCGGTATAGGGGGTTGATGTTGCGCTGTGTCCGATTGGCTATAACAGGAAATCCCTGGCCAGGGTTGCTGATATTTACTGGTAAGTGTTACCAGTAGTTTCTCGAAAAGTTATAGACCTCATATCGACACGACTTATCGAGCTATTGGGGTCTGACGTTTACCACCCCTAGGCGAGATATGCGACATATCAGACGATCAGACCGGACTGTACGGTAGTGTTACTGGTTGGATTCACTGGAGTGTGAGCGGGCTTGCTCGTCGATCTTCAGATCGCTCAATACCAGGGTGGCCGTTACGTTTAGCAGACCGCTTGCGGCTTGTGGGTGTTTGATATGATCATCACCTGCTGCCGGCGTATTGACGAGTCTTTAGAGTCCTACACAGAGGTTTCCTGGCTCAAGCGAAACGAAATAGGAGCGCATATGAGATATGTGCGGGACCGAGAATAATGCGTGTATGTGATACCGTATTTCATTCTCGCGATGAATGTATCGAATGGTTGTATGCGATATAACCTAGTTATCGATTCAAGCGTTGATCCGATAAGCCGATACATTGTATACTAGTCGGTTGTGTGCGACATGACCGGATCATTGAATCAAGTGTTGATTTAATGATTTGATGCATATTTACATATTTGATATATTACTTTGCATCAACTAGTATCGGTTTACTTAAGATGGATTTTCTCGCTCGGATGTGCACATTGTATA
Organism: Agapanthus africanus; assembly: GCA_030015575.1. Classification (NCBI taxonomy): domain Eukaryota; kingdom Viridiplantae; phylum Streptophyta; class Magnoliopsida; order Asparagales; family Amaryllidaceae; genus Agapanthus; species Agapanthus africanus. The sequence continues at coordinate 106,068,643 of CM057343.1, read as the reverse complement.
TGTGATATACTTTTTGTGCACTTGATTGTATCATGTTTGATGATACATGCTCTTTAGGGTTTGTGTAAAGATTAAACCATGGTTGTATATTGGTTAGGGTTTTCTTTTTTCATTTATTTATTTATTGCATTTATTTTATTTTGGAAAAGAAATGGCAAAAGAAAAGAAAATGGTTGCTAGTTTTGTTTTACATTGAAAGTTCATGAAGCTTTGACTAAGTGACCATTTTGTCTTCATGCTTAACCCTAACCACTCCTTCTAACCATGATTTATTCTCTACACTTGACCATGGTTGCCACATGATAAGTGTTCAATTTATTTTCTATTTTGAATTAACTTATCATAAGATTTATCATCTTCTTCTTCTTCTTCTTCAAGAAGAAAGCTTTCTTCAACAATGGCAATTTGAGCATAAGTGTGAGAAATCCAATTCTAAAGTCTACCCACTTCCTATTTCTTCATCCTCTACCTCTTGCCAAGTAGTAGAGTGTGTTTCCTTCACAAGTTTTTAGGGCTTGGTGAAGGTGGAGCTTGATTTAGCGATGCCTCGACGTAGATCATCTTCGGCATGGACATCGACGACCTAGCTCACTTTTTCTCCGACGAAGCCGACTCTAGAGCCCGGATTCCTTTTGGACAGCGGAGATGACTTCGTTGCGGAGCTATGGAGGTGGAGCACCGGATCTACAAAGGTTGTATTTCCGTTTTCCCTTTAGTTAATTGTTAACTAGTTTACTTTTCGTCTAGACATCTAGCCGACGATCCGTTGTTTAGGGTCTCTCGGCACGTTAAAATTTTAAATTGGCATATTCGATGCCTTGCGAGACCTCACTAGTGTGCCTAGGAACCCTACAGTGGTATCAGAGCCTAGCTAGAGCCTTAGGCGAAGTCCCGATGGAATTTGAAGTCCGAACGAACCCGAAACCCCGAACCAATATTGCTCTCTGTACATTTTTGAAAACAGTTGATTTTTCCAAATTAAAAATTGCTAAAAAATTCAGCAGGAAAAAATAAGAATTACGATGCAAAATTTTTTGGATGAACAGTAAATTCAGCGGCGGAACCGCGGCAGAAGCATGCCTTCTGCGGCGGTTCCGCGGCCCATTGGTGACGTCAGCCCTTATGTTTTGCACAGTAATTCCTGATAAATTATGCTGAGTTTTCTGGGAATTTTTAAATTGATTCAAGAGTTGAATTTTTCTGCTGTGTTTTTGGGGATTCGGTGTTTCGATCGGAGTATCAAATTTTGTCTGTGTGGCTTTCCGGATAAATTTTAGAATATGTTAAAAAGTTCGACCGAATATAAATACCCAATTTTTCCCCTGTCGGGAAATTTCCAAGTGTTGGATTTTTCCGTAGTTTAACGACGTTCCAAGTAGTGCAAGTAACGCGATGGACCCTCTAGAAGACAACAAACCTTAACTCGATTATGTGACCGTCTTGAACTGCCCTTTGAACCTTCGGGTTTGGGGCAGTACGGCGTGCCACATGTGAGGCGTTGGCTTGACCCTTCTACGGCTGGACCGTTGGTACTGAGGCACGAACGGAATGTTGTTAGACTTGTTTCATGTGTTGATCGATATCGGGAAAACTTGGGTGTTCGATTGTTCGATCGGAAAGTTTAACATTTTCTAATTATCTGGAATGTGATACAATAATTGGAATTCACAATAGTTATGAGATAACTGAATGAATGTTATAAATCTAGCAATTTAGTCTCACTTGATCGGTTGCCACGGAATTTTGATATGATCAAAAGTCCGTCGCAATCACATAGCGTACGCGGATACTCGCCGGATAAACTTAATAGACAGCCTCACTCCATAGCCCCGACCAAGTGACTGTAGGAGAACCCCGTCGCCGAAAGCATCCGTTCGGGTGCTCGCGGTAGCGGTGTTCCGCCTTGGTGCACTTCGTCGACGGTATCGGGGGTGCGGCCATCTACTGAAGTTTGCGACGAGTATTCGATCAGGTTGTCGGGAATCTTGTTGAATTGCCCGACTTGGTATTGAAAAGAGTTTTCGATTTTGAGACTAAAATGCGGGGTTTATAATTGTTAGGCATGCGATGTCTAAGTAATTCATTTGGTCAGGCATGCGATGTCTGAGGTGGTTGCGGATTCCAACTGTTGTAGTTTTACACTTTCTTTTCTGTGACCGTAAGTGTAATATGTGATATCGCCGGTTTCGTTGCTATATGTCAACGACAATTGGGATGGACATATTTACTTACGTTGATGACATGTGATGTTATGTGTTGCTGGATATGTTATATTGGATCGTCGTGTTTGAATAGCCGGGGGTTTTTATGTGAGATGAGTGTTTTTCATTTTCATTCATGTAAAAACTTGTATGTAATATTCTTTTATTGGGGCGCTTCCAGGTTGCGGAAGTTGTCACCTCTTGTATATTATTTACTTTTCCGCACTAGGAAGACCCAAGGAGGAGAGCACAAGTAACCGGGTTCTGGAGTCCAGTGGGAGACCAACTCGAGGAGTCGAGTCCGGGTCTCCTAACTCCAGAATTGGTAGGGTTGCTTGCCGCTCTCGTAGGGGTCTAGGGGTGTGGGTTTGGCTATTCATCACGACCGTGGAATCCGTGTTTTATACTGGCTCGTATTGAAAACACGGACGTCCTAGTATATCCAATATTTCATATGTTTCTTCTGCTGCGATATCTGTGTTGTGATTCTGTGATGGATATAATATATAGTATATATGATATATTATATAGACGTTACTTATGTTTTACACCCGCGCTAGCCCTGCCCTGCTCTGTCGTTAGTTACCTAACCTAACGGTGCACGAGGGGACATCGAGGCGAATGCAGATGGCATAAGTGTACGTCGTATTTATCTGTGATGTTTAGGTATTTAAATGATGGGACTTCATTAATATGATTAATGAAATAAAAGAAACCTAAGATATTGTAGAATCGAATTTCAAAATAAAACAGGTAGCTACAGTTCTTGCTTTGCACAGCGGTATATGTGATATATCCTGCACCTTATTCGATGAGGAAAGGACCGAGATCCCTTCACCGGGAGTGACTCCTTTAGCAATAACTGGTCGATGCTACGCCCTCGGTTTGTCTTTTGATTGCTTTTAAGTGTTTTTTGCTTTGCACAGTGATATATATGATATATCCCGCACCTCATTCGACGAGGAAAGGACCGACGATCCCTTCACCGGGAGTGACTCCTTTAGCAAAACTAGAAAAGTCTCAAAAGCACTCCATTTTAAAATCATTTGATTCTACAACGATATCAAGTTCATTACGCAATAGGTTTTCAGAAAAACCTGTCGTAGCCCTCCGTCATTTCAGATAAGTACTGGTTAGTATTCGTGCTACGTTTGTTGACTATGTTAAGGCGTAGTGTGCGGTAGCTAATTAGTGCTTATCTGCATAAGCATATGATGTGATTGGATTAGGGTAGTCGTGCGACTTTGTTGACTATGTTAAGGGTCGTGCGGGTGGGTTTAATTCAATCGGGAAATAACGGGTTGAACTTGACTAGCACTTATGATTTGTTGACTATGTTAAGGTCATATAGCTGCTAGGGGCAAAATATTATCGGGAATTTCAAGTGTTGAAATTTGCAATGAGATTGCATACCTTCTATGAGATAGTTGGATCCCGATACCCGCTGCGAGTAAGAGTTACTCCTGGGAGAGTTTTATACATTACAATTAGCCGATCAAGTAGGTGTCTAGAAAGGTGTCAACGGGGTTACGCCTCTGGGAAAACGAGGTTTACATTAATTAGGTTCGTGCGAAAGCACGGGGGACCTCCCTCAAAGTACCGACACTGGCCTGGCTGAAAGATTGGCGAACTTGTAGTGTGTAATTAATCCCGGCTAGTCTTTCCTTTTAGGGTTTGAAGGAAGATTTGATAAAAAGCAGTGGGAGCCATCCTGATTAGATAAAATAATAACCAATCTATTCTTGAAAGAGCGCACGCTGAGTGTTTTCTTCTCTCTCTCTCCTGGTAGCGACCATATCACGCCTTAATCAAGATAATAATACGGATTATTGACCGAACCCGCTTGTTATACTGAGCTGGGGAACGTTGGTCCCGCTCCAACTTATAATTGTTATAAGACAGAGCAGGAAATTGGGGATTACCAGAATTCCCGTGCCGCCCAAACGAAGAGAGTGCATGCTGATGCATCATCTTCGGGTGTGTTCGTTACAAAGAACTGTTTCTCTGTATCCTCTACATCCTGGGTATATGATACCGGATCAGGATCCCAGATATGTAATCTGTTACATAGGGCTACAGATAGGTAGAGAACTGAGAACGGGTGATAAGCTTCATAAGGCAGAAAACGGGGCAAGTGTTGCAGCCAAGTCTGTTGGTCACTGTCACCCTGTATTAAAAATACATTGATTCTGAACGAATGTTATTAGATACCGAACCTGATATACCAAATCATATCACTCTCTTTGTTAGAAAAGAAAGGATATAATTTTGTATTGTTGGATAATGTTTTGAACATTTCCTACATCAAAAGTTGATCGGTTCAGGCACGTTATCTAAAAGCATTCATGTTCTAAATCAAATTACAGTTCTTAATATATGGAACACACACAAGAGGAAGAGTTCAGAAATGAACGAATCCTTCTTGAGGTATTGTAGACTAGGTCATATCAATGCGACCCGACTAGCAGAGTTACATATAGATGCATATTTAAATCAGTTTGAATTTACATCTTGTGAAACTCGCCAGTCATGTCACACAGATAAGATGACCACAGCTCTGTTTATTGGAAACAGAGAAAGAGTTAGTGAACTCTTGGGATGATACATGTTGATGTATGTAGGTCCCCTGTCTGCACATGCCAGGACTGGTTCTTTATACTTCATTACGTTCTCTGATAATCTCTCAAGATTCAGACGTATGTTCCTGTTGAAACACAAGTCAGAACCTTTTGAGATATTCACAGAATATAAGTTAGAAGTAGAGAACCAATACGGGTATAAGTATTATATCCTTTGATGAGATCAAGGAGGAGAATACTTAAGCACGGAAATACTGGACTATTCTAAAGGAGAATGAGATTCTCTCTCAGCATTACTCCTCTGTATACACCATAGCACGATGGTGTATCGGGGCGGAGCAATCACACCCTATATGATAAGGTGTGCTCTATGATGAGTACTACTGAGTTACATTTTTCCTTCTGGGAGTTATGCGCTTGAGAAGTTGCATACCTATTGAATACGGCTCGAATCAAATCAGTTGCCTACCACTCCATATGAGATATGGTATGGGAAGAGCCCATGTCTTAAGTCAGTTAAGATTTGGGGTTGTCCGGCCTATGTCTAAAAGCAAAATCTGGACAAGCTCGAGGCAAAATCTGTAATGTAGAACTGGAAATGTTCCAGCTATACAGAATGCAGCTGATGATTTGATAGAACCAAAGGATTCAGTAGATTCCAACGAACCTCAGCCTCTCCGCCGATCTAGTAGGGTTCCTCACCCATCTGAGAGATACTTCTGTTTCTCTATGACAGTGGGAGCGAGGACTGCATCATGAGATGATGACCCAACTAGTTTCGAGCTGGCCATCAGGAGTGGGACTCTGTAAGAATGGCTGGATGCTTAGCGATCTGAGATGGAATCCTTATACACCAACAAAGTATGGACTTTGGTTGCTATATCTGAAGGGTTAAATCCCCATCAGGAGCAAGTATATCTTGAGAAGATTACTTGGTGTACATGGAAGAGTTGAGACTTTCAAAGCTAGACTTGTTAAAGGTCTACATCATTGACCAGGTATGGATGATGATGAAACCTTTTCTAAGTAGCTATGCTTAAGTCCATCCAGATCCTACTTGCCACGGCTACATACTATGACTACGATATCTGGTGGTTGGGTGTCATGACAGCTTTTCTAAATGATGTTTAGAAGAGAGCGTCTATAAGTACACAGCCAGAGGGCTTCGTAGACAGTGGGAGCAGCGGAAACGTGTGCAAGATGCTTTATAGGATAAAGCAGGCATCGCGGAGTTGGAACATCTGTTTTGATGAAGCGGTCAAAGAGTTTGACATCATCAAAATGGTAGATGAACCTTGTATATACAAAAAGGTAGTAGGGAGTATGGTGACGATCCTCGTAGAGTACGTGGATGACATACTCTTGATAAGAAAGGAGTTTCCTATGCTACGCTCGGTCAATCTCCGCTTATCACAATGATTCTCCATATAGGATCAAAGTGATACCTCCTAAATCCTGGGTTTTGGATCTATGAGATAGATCTAAATGGATGTTAGGCTACTCACTAGTTGTAGTGAGATGGAATCAATCGATCCTGGGGAAAATCACTGGAAGTGTTCCAGGGTGATAAAGACGACTGAATGTCAGTCACAGGCATTGTCTATACCCTCAGTAAAGGGACGGTATGTTGGAAGAGTTCCAAGCTAGATACCGTGGCATACTAGACGATAAAGGCAGGATACATCGCTACTTAAGATGCTACCAAAGAAGCTGTTTGGGTGTATATTGGTTCATAAGATGAACTACGTTCCTACCATTGTGTGACAATGGAGTTGTGGCTTATGCCAAGGAACGCCGGTCCCATCAGTGATCCAGACATATTCTAAGGCAGTATCACTTGATCATGGAGATGGTTGATCTCCAGGGAGATCGAGGTTAGGAGAGTAGACTCAGAGGACAACACGGCGGATCCACTCACGAAGGCCTGTTCCCAGAGAGAGACTTTTATGGGATGGTTGAGTATGAGATACTACAACCACTGCTATCAGATGGCCCTAGTGCAAGTGGGAGATTGTTAGTTATATGTATGCCCTAGAGGCCATTATTATACATAGGATGTATATTGTAGTGGATGCTGGGACGTATATAGGGAGGACTTTCTTGCTCGACATGATAGTATGCTATCTGGTTGCACTTTACCTTAACGTGTATACTGATTGTCTCTCTGTTACATGTTGGTAAAGCCCTTAGGATCTGTACTTGACTACCTGGACTATGATGCGGATCATACTAGTGGGGACATGGTAGTCCATAAGTACATCCTTCAAAGTCCCTAGTCGTGGGTGTATCGAGACGGGGCATCGATATACCAGAGTAGACTAGCGTGTACCTTCTCGACCCATACAGATGGGCGATGGATGATCCCATATCCATTGGTGTTTGACATCAGAGATGATATACGGGTGCTCAGTAGAGACTGGGTACACTGGACGGACTCGCCGAGAACTCCCAGATGGTATTATACCTCACGTCAGATGGCAGTTCTCTGGTGACACTGGTACAGAGTAGTCTGTTGACCCGAGATCGTCATAGAGTCTTGTGTGGTTCCCACTGTGCTTTGATTTCCATCTTACCACGTGCAAGAGGGCGTGCAAAACGGTGGTTTTTGGGTACAGTCCCGAGTCACATGGAGGCAATGAGCGATAGGAGGGGATTCGTCTCTCCCGGTATAGGGGGTTGATGTTGCGCTGTGTCCGATTGGCTATAACAGGAAATCCCTGGCCAGGGTTGCTGATATTTACTGGTAAGTGTTACCAGTAGTTTCTCGAAAAGTTATAGACCTCATATCGACACGACTTATCGAGCTATTGGGGTCTGACGTTTACCACCCCTAGGCGAGATATGCGACATATCAGACGATCAGACCGGACTGTACGGTAGTGTTACTGGTTGGATTCACTGGAGTGTGAGCGGGCTTGCTCGTCGATCTTCAGATCGCTCAATACCCGGGTGGCCGTTACGTTTAGCAGACCGCTTGCGGCTTGTGGGTGTTTGATATGATCATCACCTGCTGCCGGCGTATTGACGAGTCTTTAGAGTCCTACACAGAGGTTTTCTGGCTCAAGCGAAACGAAATAGGAGCGCATATGAGATATGTGCGGGACCGAGAATAATGCGTGTATGTGATACCGTATTTCATTCTCGCGATGAATGTATCGAATGGTTGTATGCGATATAACCTAGTTATCGATTCAAGCGTTGATCCGATAAGCCGATACATTGTATACTAGTCGGTTGTGTGCGACATGACCGGATCATTGAATCAAGTGTTGATTTAATGATTTGATGCATATTTACATATTTGATATATTACTTTGCATCAACTAGTATCGGTTTACTTAAGATGGATTTTCTCGCTCGGATGTGCATATTGTATATGTGATATACTTTTTGTGCACTTGATTGTATCATGTTTGATGATACATGCTCTTTAGGGTTTGTGTAAAGATTAAACCATGGTTGTATATTGGTTAGGGTTTTCTTTTTTCATTTATTTATTTATTGCATTTATTTTATTTTGGAAAAGAAATGGCAAAAGAAAAGAAAATGGTTGCTAGTTTTGTTTTACATTGAAAGTTCATGAAGCTTTGACTAAGTGACCATTTTGTCTTCATGCTTAACCCTAACCACTCCTTCTAACCATGATTTATTCTCTACACTTGACCATGGTTGCCACATGATAAGTGTTCAATTTATTTTCTATTTTGAATTAACTTATCATAAGATTTATCATCATCTTCTTCTTCTTCTTCAAGAAGAAAGCTTTCTTCAACAATGGCAATTTGAGCATAAGTGTGAGAAATCCAATTCTAAAGTCTACCCACTTCCTATTTCTTCATCCTCTACCTCTTGCCAAGTAGTAGAGTGTGTTTCCTTCACAAGTTTTTAGGGCTTGGTGAAGGTGGAGCTTGATTTAGCGATGCCTCGACGTAGATCATCTTCGGCATGGACATCGACGACCTAGCTCACTTTTTCTCTGACGAAGCCGACTCTAGAGCCCGGATTCCTTTTGGACAGCGGAGATGACTTCGTTGTGGAGCTATGGAGGTGGAGCACCGGATCTACAAAGGTTGTATTTCCGTTTTCCCTTTAGTTAATTGTTAACTAGTTTACTTTTCGCCTAGACATCTAGCCGACGATCCGTTGTTTAGGGTCTCTCGGCATGTTAAAATTTTAAATTGGCATATTCGATGCCTTGCGAGACCTCACTAGTGTGCCTAGGAACCCTACAGAGACTGGGTACACTGAACGGACTCGCCGAGAACTCCCAGATGGTATTATACCTCACGTCAGATGGCAGTTCTTTGGTGACACTGGTACAACTTAGTCTGTTGACCCGAGATCGTCATAGAGTCTTGTGTGTCTCCTACTGTGCTTTGATTTCCACCCTACCACGGCTCTACTGAGCCGTGCAAACAGGTGGTTTTTGGGTACAGTCCCGATTCACATGGAGGCAATGAGCGATAGGAGGGGATTCGTCTCTCCCGGTATTGGGGGTTGATGTTGCGCTATGCTCGACTGGCCATAACTGGAAATCCCTGGCTGGGGTTGCTGTGATAAACTGGTAAGTGTTATCAGTAGTTTCATGCTTGTTATAGACCTTACATCGGCATGACTTATCAAGCTATTGGGGTCTGACGTTTACCACCCCTAGGCGAGATATGCGACATATCAGACGAACAGACCAGACTGTACGATAAGTGTTACTGGTTGGATTCACAGGAGTGTGAGCGGGCTTGCTCGTTGATTTTCTGATCGCTCAATACCCGGGTGGCCGTTACGTTTAGCAGACCGCTTGCGGCTTGTGGGTGTTTGATATGATCATCACCTGCTGCCGGCGTATTGACGAGTCTTTAGAGTCCTACACAGAGGTTTTCTGGCTCAAGCGAAACGAAATAGGAGCGCGTATGAGATATGTGCGGGACCGAGAATAATACCAGTATGTGATACTGAATTCTATTCTCGTGATTTGTATCATCGGACGGTTATATAAGATATAGCCGGGTTACCGAATCAAGTGTTGATTCGATATATTGATACACTTGATATTAGTCGGTTATATACAATATGACCGGATCATTAAATCAAGTGTTGATTTAATGATTTAATGTATAATTATATATTTGATATATTACTTTACATTAACTAGTATTTGTTCACTTAAGATTGATTTTCTCACTTGATGTGCACAAGTTGTATATGTGAGATATTTTTGTGCACTAGTTTGTATGATGTTTGATGATACACGCAAACTTGGGTGTGTGTATCATTTTACCCATGTTTAGTTAATGGTTAGGGTTTTATTTGCTTTATTTATTTTTGCAAAAATAAAATGGTGGCTTTCTTGTTTTATGCTTGAAGCTTCATGAAGCATTTCAAGCATCTTTGAAAAGTCTAACCATTTTGTTTTATACTTTAACCTAACCATCAACCTAAACCCTAGTTTAGTCTCTACACAAGTTAACTCACCCATGGTTGCTAAATGATAAGATTCACTTGAATTTTTTTTTAAGTTAATTCTTTTTCATTTTCCTTCTTCTTCTTCTTCATGAAGAGAAGAAAACCTTGCTAGAAATATTCCAAGTGATGAATCCAAGTGAGAAATCCAAATCCAAACTGAACCCACTTCCTATTTCTTCATCCTCTACCACTTGCCATGTAGTAGAGTGTGTTATCTTCACAGGTTTCATGACCTAGTGAAGATGGAGCTTGAGTTTGAGTCGCCTCGACGTAGATCATCTTCGGCATCGAAGTCAACGACCTAGCCCGCCCATTTCTCCGATGAAACCGACGCTAGAGTCCGGGATTCCGATGATCGCAGCGGAGGGACGTCAACACGGAGCTAGAGAAGTGGAGGACCGGATCTACAAAAGTTGTAGTCCCTTTCACTTGTAGTTAAGGTTGTTAACTTGCTTGTAGTTTCGCCTTACCTCTAGTTATCGATCTTGTTTAGGGTTTCTCGGCACATAAATTTTTGATTTTGGCATTGTTGATCAGTTGTAGAACCTCATGAGTGTGCCTAGGAATCCTACAGTGGTATCAGAGCCTAGCTAGAGCCTTAGGCGAAGTGTAGACGATGTTAGAAATCCGATCGAGTCCCGAAACCCTAACCAAGACCCCTCTATGTACATTTTCTGAAACTGTGGTTTTTTCCTAATTAAAAATAGCCAAAAAATTCAGCAGGGTCTTTGAGGAGTTACTGTGAAGCACGTGCGCTTAAATCGATAAAAGCGCCGCGGAACCGCGGCATGAGCATGGCTCGTGCGGCGGTTCCGCGGCCGAATAGACACTTTATCCTATGTATTTTGCACAGTAACTCCTTATTTGATTCCTGAGTTTTCTGGGTATTTTTTAATTTATACTCAAGAGTTGAGTTTTCTGGGTTGTATTGGGAGTTCGTACATTCGACCGGAAAGTTTAACTTCGCCTATGAGTTTTTCCGGGTATTTTAGAAAGTGTTAAAAAGTTCGACCGGATATAAATACCCAATTTTTCCCCTTCCGGAAAAATTCCAAATGTTGGATTTTTCCGTGGTTTAAGAACGTTCTAAGTAGTGCAAGTAACGCGATGGACCCTCTCGAAGACAACAAACCTTAACTCGATTATGTGACCGTCTTGAACTGCCCTTTGAACCTTAAGGTTTGGGGCAGTACGGCGTGCTACATGTGAGGCGTTGGCTTGACCCTTCTACGGCTGGACCGTTGGTACTGTGGCATGAAATGGATGTTTTTAAACTTATTTCATGTGTTGAGCTGTTTCAGGAAAACTTGGGTGTTTGATTGTTCGATCGGAAAGTTTAACATTTTCTATTTATCCGGAATGTGATACAATATTTGGAATCCACAAGGAGTTATGAGATAACTGATTTGAATATTATAAATCTAGCACTTTAGTCTCACTTGATCGGTTGCCACGGAATTTTGATGTGATCAAAAGTCCGTCGCAATCACGTAGCGTACACAGATACTCGCCGGGTAAACTTAATAGACAGCCACACACCATAGCCCCAACCAAGTGACTGTAGGAGAACTCCGTCCCCAAAAGCATCCGTTCGGGTGCTCGCGGCAGCGGTGTTCCGCCTTGGTGCACTTCATCGACGGCATCGGGGGTGCGGCCGTCTACTAAAGTTTGCAACGAGCATTCGATCAGGATGTCGGGAATCTTGTTGAATTGCCCGACGTGATATTGAAAATAGTTTTCGATTTTGAGACTAAAATGCGGGGTTTATAATGGTTAGGCATGCGATGTCTAAGGAATTCATTTGATTAGGCATGCGATGTCTAAAGAGGTTGCGGATTCCAACTGTTGTAGTTTTACACTTTCTTTTCTGTGACCGTAAGTGTAATATGTGATATCGCCGGTTTCGTTACTATATATCAACGACAATTGGGATGGGCATATTTACTTACGTTGATGACATATGATGTTATGTGTTGCTGGATATGTTATATTGGATCGTCGTGTTTGAATAGCCGGGGTTTTTTTTATGTGAGATGAGCGTTTTTCATTTTCATTCATGTAAAAACTTGTATGTAATATTCTTTTATTGGGGCACTTCCAGGTTGCGGAAGATGTCACCGTTGATGTATATTATTTACTTTTCCGCATTAGGATAGACCCAAGGAGGGGAGCACAAGTAACCGGGTTCTAATGTCCAGTGGGAGACCATCTCGAGGAGTCGAGTCCAGGTCTCCTAACCCTAGAATTGGTAGGGTTGCTTGCCGCTCTCGTAGGGGTTTAGGGGTGTGGGATTGGCTATTCGACCGTGGAATCCGTGTTTTATTCAGGCTCAAAATAAAACACGGACGTCCTAATATATCCAATATTTCATATGATATTTTCTGCTGCGTTATTTGTGATGTGATCATGTGATTTGTTCAGATAGATATTGTATATAGTATATATGATATATTATATAGACGTTACTTATGTTTTACACCCGCGCTAGCCCTGCCTCGCTCTGGCGTTAGTTACCTAACCTAACGGTGCAGACGGGACATCGAGACGAATGCGGATGGCATAAGCGTACGTTATATTTATCTGTGATGTTTAGGTGGACTTAAATAATGGGACATTCATTAATGAGATTAATGAAAGAAAATAAACCTAAAAGATGTTGTGGAATCGAATTTCAAAAATTAGGTAGCTCTAGTTGTTACTTTGCATAGTGGTGTTCCTTGTAGAACATCTAGCACCTTATTCGATGAGGAAAGAGCCGACGATCCCTGTAGGGTTCCTAGGCATCCTAATGAGGTCTCACAAGGCATCAACCATGCAATTTCAAAAAATCTAGGTGCCGAGAAACCCGACTACGGATCGTTTGCTAGAAAACTAGGCGAAAAAGCTAACTAGTTAACACTTAACTAATGGGATATCGGAAATACAACCTTTGTAGATCCGGTGCTCCACCTCCATGGCTCAACAGCGAAGTCCTCTCCGCTGTCCAAAAAGAATCCGGGCTCTAGCGTCGACTTCGTCGGAGAATAAGTGAGCTAGGTCGTCGATGTCCATGCCGAAGATGATCTACGTCGAGGCATCGCTAAATCAAGCTCTCACTTCACCAAGTCATGAAACTTGTGAAGAAAACACACTCTACTACTTGGCAAGAGGTAGAGGATGAAGAAATAGGAAGTGGGTAGACTTTAGATTTGGATTTCTCACTCTTTTTCATCACTTGCCATTGATGGAGGCAAGCTTTCTTCACTTGAAGAAATGAAGAAGAAGAAGGAAATTGTTATGATAAGAATTATTTTAAAATGAAAAGAATAATCCATTCTTATCATAAGTGAACCATGGTAAAGTGTAGAGAGCTAATCATGGTTAAAGGAATGGTTAGGGTCAAGGTAGAGACAAAATGGTCACTTAGTCAAAAGATCAAGAAGCTTCAACTAGAATCCAAAATTAGCAACCATTTCATTTCATTTTCTTTTATTCATTTATCATAAATAAATGGATAATTAAATAAGATAAATGAATAACAAATAATAAACCCCTAACCATCATCTTAACCTTTGTTTATTCTATACACTTAACCAAAAACCATGTATCATCAAACATGATACAAAACATGTGCACAAAAATCATATCACATATTTAATGCGCACATCCGAGCGAGAAAATCCATTTAAAGTGAACCGATACTAGTTAATGCAAAGTAATATATCAAATATATAATTATGCATCAAATCATTAAATCAACACTTGATTTAACGATCCGGTCATATCGTATATAACCGACTAGTATGCAATGCATCGGTTTATCGAATCAAACCCTTGATTCGATAACTAGGGTATAGCGCATATAACCTAATCGATACCTTCATCGCGAGAATGAAATACGGTATCACATACACGCATTATTCTCGGTTCCCGCACATATCTCATATGCGCTCCTATTTCGTTTCGCTTGAGCCAGGAAACCTCTGTGTAGGACTCTAAGACTCGTCAATACGCCGGCAGCAGATGATGATCATATCAAGCATCCACAAGCCGCAAGCGGTCTGCTAAACGTAACGGCCACCCGGGTATTGAGCGATCTGAAGATCGACGAGCAAGCCCGCTCACACTCCAGTGAATCCGACCAGTAACACTACCGTACAGTCCGGTCTGATCGTCTGATATGTCGCATATCTCGCCTAGGGGTGGTAAACGTCAGACCCCAATAGCTCGATAAGTCGTGTCGATATGAGGTCTATAACTATTCGAGAAACTACTGGTAACACTTACCAGTAAATCTCAGCAACCCTGGCCAGGGATTTCCTGTTATAGCCAATCGAACACAGCACAACATCAACTCCCTATACCGGGAGAGACGAATCCCCTCCTATCGCTCATTGCCTCCATGTGACTCGGGACTGTACCCAAAAACCACCGTTTTGCACGCCCTCTTGGACGTGGTAAGATGGAAATCAAAGCACAGTGGGAACCACACAAGACTCTATGACGATCTCGGGTCAACAGACTACTCTGTACCAGTGTCACCAGAGAACTGCCATCTGACGTGAGGTATAATACCATCTGGGAGTTCTCGACGAGTCCGTCCAGTGTACCCAGTCTCTACTGAGCACCCGTATATCATCTCTGATGTCAAACACCGATGGATATGGGATCATCCATCGCCCATCTGTATGGGTCGAGAAGGTACACGCTAGTCTACCCTGGTATATCGATGCCCCGTCTCGATACACCCACGACTAGAGACTTTGAAGGATGTACTTATGGACTACCATGTCCCCACTAGTATGATCCGCATCATAGTCCAGGTAGTCAAGTACAGATTCTAAGGGCTTTACCAACATGTAACAGAGAGACAATCAGCATACACGTTAAGGTAAAGGGTAACCAGATAGCATACTATCATGTCGAGCAAGAAAGTCCTCCCTATATATGTCCCAGCATCCACTACAATATACATCCTATGTACAGTAATGGCGTCTAGGGCATACATATAACTAACAATCTCCCACTTGCACTAGGGCCATCTGTAGCAGTGGTTGCAGTATCTCATACTCAACCATCCCATAAAAGTCTCTCTCTGGGAAAAGGCCTTTGTGAGTGGATCCGCTGTGTTGTCCTCTGGGTCTACTCTCCTAACCTCGATCTCCCTGGAGATCAACCATCTCCATGATCAAGTGATACTGCCTTAGAATATGTCTGGATCACTGATGGGGACCGGCGTTCCTTGGCATAAGCCACAACTCATTGTCACACAATGGGAGGAACATAGTTCATCTCATGAACCATTATACACCCAAACAGTCTCTTTGGTAGCATCTTAAGTAGCGATTTATCCAGCCTTTATCGTCTAGTATTCCACGGTATCTAGCTTGGAACTCTTCCAACATACCGTCCCTTTACTGAGGGTAAAGACAGTGCCTGTGACTGACATTCAGTCGTCTTTATCACCCTGGAACCCTTCCAGTGATTCTCCTCAGGATCGATTGACACCACCTCACTACATCTAGTGAGTTTCCTAACATCCATTTAGATCTATCTCATAGATCCAAAATCCAGGATTTAGTAGGTATCACTTTAATCCTATATGGAGAATCTTTGTGATAAGCGGAGATTGATCGAGCGTAGCATAAGAAACTCCTTTCTTATCAAGAGTATGTCATCCACGTACTCTACGAGGATCGTCACCATACTCCCTACTACCTTTTTGTATATACAAGGTTCATCTACCATTTTGATGATGTCAAACTCTTTGACTGCTTCATCAAAACAGATGTTCCAACTCCGCGATGCCTGCTTTATCCTATAAAGCATCTTGCACACGTTTCCGCTGCTCCCACTGTCTACGAAGCCCTCTGGCTGTGTACTTATAGACGCTCTCTTCTAAATCATCATTTAGAAAAGCAGTCAAGACACCCAACCACCAGATATCGCAGTCATGGTATGTAACCGTGGCAAGTAGGATCTGGATGGACTTAAGCATAGTTACTTGAAAAAGTTTTTAACATTATGATCCATATCTGGTCAGTGATGCAAACCTGTAACAAGTCTAGCTTTGAAAGTCTCAACTTTTCCATCTACACCAAGCAATCTTCTCAAGATATACTTGCTCCTGATGGGGAATTAACCCTTCAGATATAGCAACTAAAGTCCATACTTTGTTGGTGTATAAGGATTCCATCTCAGATCGCTAAGCATCCAGCCATTCTTACAGAGTCTTACTCCTGATGGCCAGCT
Organism: Agapanthus africanus; assembly: GCA_030015575.1. Lineage (NCBI taxonomy): Eukaryota > Viridiplantae > Streptophyta > Magnoliopsida > Asparagales > Amaryllidaceae > Agapanthus > Agapanthus africanus. The sequence goes on along the minus strand of CM057343.1, from coordinate 106,052,172 downwards.
CGAAACTAGTTGGGTCATCATCTCATGATGCAGTCCTCGCTCCCACTGTCATAGAGAAACCGAAGTATCTCTCAGGTGGGTGAGGAACCCTACTAGATCGGCGAAGAGGCTGAGGTTCGTTGGTTACTACTGAATCCTTCGGTTCTACCAAATCATCAGCTGCTGTTTGTATAGCTGGAACATTTCCAGTTCTACATAACAGATCTTGCCTCGAGCTTGTCCGGATTTTGCTTTTAGACATAGGCCGGACAACCCCAAATCTTAACTAACTTAAGACATGGGCTCTTCCCTTTCCATATCACATATGAAGTGGTAGGCATTGATTTGATTCGAACCTTATTCAATAGGTATGCATCTTCTTAAGTGCACAACTCCCAAAAAGGAAATAGGTAACTCAGTAGTACTCATCATAGAGCACACCATATCATATAGGGTGTGATTGCTCCGTCCCGATATACCATCGTGCTATGGTGTATACGGAGGAGTAATGCTGAGAGAGAATCTCATTCCCCTTTAGAATGGTCCAGGAATTCCGTGCTCAAGTATTCTCCTACTTGATCACATCAAAGGACATAATACTGTTACCCGTATTCTGGTTCTCTACTTCTAACTTATATTCCGTGAATATCTCAAAAGGTTCGGACTTGTGTTTCAACAAGAACATAGATCTGAATCTCGAGAGATTATCAGAGAATGTAATGAAGTACAAAGAACCGGTCTTGGCATGTGTAGACAGGGGACCTACATACATCAACATGTATCATCCCAAGAGTTCACTAACTCTTTCTCTGTTTCCAATAAACAGAGCTATGGTCATCTTATCTTTATGACATGACTGGCGAGTTTCACAAGATGTAAATTCAAACTGATTTAAATATGCATCTATATGTAACTCTAGCTAGTCGGGTCACATTGATCTGACCTAGTCTACAATGCCTCAAGAAGAATTCGTTCATTTCTGAACTCTTCCTCTTGTGTGTTCCATATACTAAGAACTGTAGTTTGATTTAGAACATCAACGCTTTTAGATAACGTGCCTGATACGATCAACTTTTGATATAGGAAATGTTCAAAACATTATCCAACAATACAAAATTTTATCATTTCTTTACTAAATAAAGAGATAGATACGATTTTGTATATCAGGTTCGGTATCTAATAACATTCGTTCAGAATCAATGCATCGGTAATACAGGGTGACCGTGACCGACAGACTTGGCTGCAACTCTTGCCCCGTTTTCTGCCTCATGAAACTTATCTCCCATTCTCAGTTCTCTACCTATCTGTAGCCCTATGTAACAGATTACATATCTGGGATCCTGATCTGGTATCACATATCCAGGACGTAGAGGATACTGAGAAACAGTTCTGTATATTGAACATACCCGAAGATGATGCATCAGCATGCACTCTCTTCGTTTGGGCGGCACGGGAATTCTGGTAATCCCCAATTTCCTGCTCTGTCTTATAACTATTATAAGTTGGAGCGGGACCAACGTTCCCCAGCTCAGTATAACAAGCGGGTTCGGTCAATAATCCGTATTATTATCTTGATTAAGGCGTGACATGGTCGCTACCAGGAGAGAGAGAGAAGAAAACACTCAGCGTGCGCTCTTTGCAAGAATAGATTGGTTATTATTTTATCTAATCAGGATGGCTCCCACTGCTTTTTATCAAATCTTCCTTCAAACCCTAAAAGGAAAGACTAGCCGGGATTAATTACACACTACAAGTTCGCCAATCTTTCAGCCAGGCCAGTGTCGGTACTTTGAGGGAGGTCCCCCGTGCTTTCGCACGAACCTAATTAATGTAAACCTCGTTTTCCCAGAGGCGTAACCCCGTTGACACCTTTCTATACACCTACTTGATCGGCTAATTGTAATGTATAAAACTCTCCCAGGAGTAACACTTACTCGCAGCGGGTATCGGGATCCAACTATCTTATAGAAGGTATGCAATCTCATTGCAAATCTCAACACTTGAAATTCCGCTAATATTTTGCCCCGAACGATCTATGACCTTGACAAGGTCAACAAACCATAGACCGCAAGTCAAGTTCAACCCGTCATTTCTTGATTGAATCAAACCCACCCGCACGACCCTTGACAAGGTCAACAAGGCCGCACGACTACCCTAACCCAATCTGCATCATATGCATAAGCAGATAAATACTGGTTAGCTACCGCACACTGCGCCTTGACAAGGTCAACAAACGCAGCACGAATACTAAACAGGATTTATCTGAAATGACGGAGGGCTACGACAGGTTTTTCTGAAAACCTATTGCGTAATGAACTTGATATCGTTGTAGAATCAAATGATTTTAAAAATGGAGTGCTTTTGAGGCTTTTCTAGTTTTGCTAAAGGAGTCACTCCGGTGAAGGGATCGTCGGTCCTTTCCTCGTCGAATGAGGTGCGGGATATATCATATATATCACTGTGCAAAGCAAAAACACTTAAAAGCAATAAAAATACAAACCGAATATTGTAGCATCTGCCAGTTATTGCTAAAGGAGTCACTCCCGGTGAAGGGATCTCGGTCCTTTCCTCATCGAATAAGGTGCAGGATATATCGCATATACCGCTGTGCAAAGCAAGAACTGTAGCTACCTGTTTTATTTTGAAATTCGATTCTACAACATCTTAGGTTTCTTTATTTTCATTAATCACATTAATGAAGTCCCATCATTTAAATACCTAAACATCACAGATAAATACGACGTACACTTATGCCATCCGCATTCGCCTCGATGTCCCTTCGTGCACCGTTAGGTTAGGTAACTAACGGCAGAGCGGGACAGGGCTAGCACGGGTGTAAAACATAAGTAACGTCTATATAATATATCATATATATACTATATACTGTATCTATCACAGAACATCACATGATCACATCACAGATATCGCAGCAGAAGAAACATATGAAATATTGGATATACTAGGACGTCCGTGTTTTCAATACGAGCCAGTATAAAACACGGATTCCATGGTCGTGATGAATAGCCAGACCCACACCCCAAAACCCCTACGAGAGCGGCAAGCAACCCTACCAATTCTAGAGTTAGGAGACCCGGACTCGACTCCTCGAGTTGGTCTCCCACTGGACTCCAGAACCGGTTACTTGTGCTCCCCTCCTTGGGTCTATCCTAGTGCGGAAAAGTAAATAATATACAAGAGGTGACAACTTCCGCAACCTGGAAGTGCCCCAATAAAAGAATATTACATACAAGTTTTTACATGAATGAAAATGAAAAACACTCATCTCACATAAAACCCCCCGGCTATTCAAACACGACGATTCAATATAACATATCCAGCAACACATAACATCACATGTCATCAACGTAAGTAAATATGCGCATCCCAATTGTCGTTGTCATATAGCAACGAAACCGGCGATATCACATATTACACTTACGGTCACAGAAAAGAAAGTGTAAAACTACAACAGTTGGAATCCGCAACCACCTCAGACACCGCATGCCTGACCAAATGAATTCCTTAGACATCGCATGCCTAACCAAATGAATTCCTTAGACATCGCATGCCTAACAATTATAAACCCCGCATTTCAGTCTCATTATCGAAAACACTTTTCAATATCTAGTCGGGCAATTCAACAAGATTCCCGACAGTCTGATCGAATGCTCGTCGCAAACTTTAGTAGGCGGCTGCACCCCTGATACCGTCGACAAAGTGCACCAAGGCGGAACACCACTACCGCGAGCACCCGAACGGATGCTTTCGGCGACGGGGTTCTCCTACAGTCACTTGGTCGGGGCTATGGGGTGTAGCTGTCTATCAAGTTTACCCGGCGAGTATCCGCGTACGCTACGTGATTGCGACGGACTTTTGATCACATCAAAATTCCGTGGCAACCGATCAAGTGAGACTAAAGTGCTACGTTATAACATTCATTTAGTTATCACATAACTATTTGTGAATTCCAATTATTGTATCCCATTCCGGATAATTAGAAAATGTTAAACTTTCCGATTGAATATTCGAACACCCAAGTTTTCCCGATACAGATCAACACATGAAATATTAGTCTAACAACATTCAGTTCGTGCCTCAGTACCAACGGTCCAGCCGTAGAAGGGTTAAGCCAACGCCTCACATGTGGCACGCCGTACTGCCCCAAACCCGAAGGTTCAAAGGGCAGTTCAAGACGGTCACATAATCGAGTTAAGGTTTGTTGTCTTCTAGAGGGTCCATCGCGTTACTTGCACTACTTAGAACGTCGTTAAACTACGGAAAAATCCAACACTTGGAAATTTCCGACAGGGGAAAAATTGGGTATTTATATCCGGTCGAACTTTTTAACATATTCTAAAATTTATCCGGAAAGCCACACAGACAAAATTTGATAATCCGACCGAACATTCGAATCCCCAAAACAACTCAGAAAATAACACTCTGGAAAAAATATTAAAAATTCCCAGGAAAACCACCACAGAAAAATGAGAATTACTGTGAAAATTAAAGTGCACAAAACGACAAGACGCCGCGCATCCGCCGCACGAGCCATGCTCGTGCCGCGGATCCGCGGCTCTTTGATGGAATTACGAGCATGAATTTTACAGTATCTCTTAAATTCACCTGCTGATTTTTCTGCATATTTTTAATGTTGAAAAACTCACTGTTTTCAAAAAAGGACAGAGAGCATGTTAGAAATGGGTTTTCGGGTTCGTTCGGACTTCAAAATCCGTCTAGACTTCGCCTAAGGCTCTAGCTAGGCTCTGATACCACTGTAGGGTTCCTACGCATCCTAATGAGGTCTCACAAGGCATCAACTATGCCAATTTCAAAAAATCTAGGTGCCGAGAAACCCGACTACGGATCGTTTGCTAGAAAACTAGGCGAAAAAGCTAACTAGTTAACACTTAACTAATGGGATATCGGAAATACAACCTTTGTAGATCCGGTGCTCCACCTCCACAGCTCCGCAACGAAGTCCTCTCCGCTGTCCAAAAAGAATCCGGGCTCTAGCGTCGACTTCGTCGGAGAATAAGTGAGCTAGGTCGTCGATGTCCATGCCGAAGATGATCTACGTCGAGGCATCGCTAAATCAAGCTCTCACTTCACCAAGTCATGAAACTTGTGAAGAAAACACACTCTACTACTTGGCAAGAGGTAGAGGATGAAGAAATAGGAAGTGGGTAGACTTTAGATTTGGATTCTCACTCTTTTTCATCACTTGCCATTGATGGAGGCAAGCTTTCTTCACTTGAAGAAATGTAGAAGAAGAAGGAAATTGTTATGATAAGAATTATTTAAAATGAAAAGAATAATCCATTCTTATCATAAGTGAACCATGGTAAAGTGTAGAGAGCTAATCATGGTTAAAGGAATGGTTAGGGTCAAGGTAGAGACAAAATGGTCACTTAGTCAAAAGATCAAGAAGCTTCAACTAGAATCCAAAATTAGCAACCATTTCATTTCATTTTCTTTTATTCATTTATCATAAATAAATGGATAATTAAATAAGATAAATGAATAACAAATAATAAACCCTAACCATCATCTTAACCTTTGTTTAATTCTATACACTTAACCAAAAACCATGTATCATCAAACATGATACAAACATGTGCACAAAATCATATCACATATTTAATGCGCACATCCGAGCGAGAAAATCCATTTAAAGTGAACCGATACTAGTTAATGCAAAGTAATATATCAAATATATAATTATGCATCAAATCATTAAATCAACACTTGATTTAACGATCCGGTCATATCGTATATAACCGACTAGTATGCAATGCATCGGTTTATCGAATCAACCCTTGATTCGATAACTAGGGTATATCGCATATAACCTAATCGATACATTCATCGCGAGAATGAAATACGGTATCACATACACGCATTATTCTCGGTCCCGCACATATCTCATATGCGCTCCTATTTCGTTCGCTTGAGCCAGGAAACCTCTGTGTAGGACTCTAAAGACTCGTGAATACGCCGGCAGCAGATGATGATCATATCAAGCATCCACAAGCCGCAAGTGGTCTGCTAAACGTAACGGCACCCGGGTATTGAGCGATCTGAAGATCGACGAGCAAGCCCGCTCACACTCCAGTGAATCCGACCAGTAACACTACCGTACAGTCCGGTCTGATCGTCTGATATGTCGCATATCTCGCCTAGGGGTGGTAAACGTCAGACCCCAATAGCTCGATAAGTCGTGTCGATATGAGGTTTATAACTATTCGAGAAACTACTGGTAACACTTACCAGTAAATCTCAGCAACCCTGGCCAGGGATTTCCTGTTATAGCCAATCGAACACAGCACAACATCAACTCCCTATACCGGGAGAGACGAATCCCCTCCTATCGCTCATTGCCTCCATGTGACTCGGGACTGTACCCAAAAACCACGTTTTGCACGCCCTCTTGGACGTGGTAAGATGGAAATCAAAGCACAGTGGGAACCACACAAGACTCTATGACGATCTCGGGTCAACAGACTACTCTGTACCAGTGTCACCAGAGAACTGCCATCTGACGTGAGGTATAATACCATCTGGGAGTTCTCGGCGAGTCCGTCCAGTGTATCCAGTCTCTACTGAGCACCCGTATATCATCTCTGATGTCAAACACCGATGGATATGGGATCATCCATCGCCCATCTGTATGGGTCGAGAAGGTACACGCTAGTCTACCCTGGTATATCGATGCCCCGTCTCGATACATCCATGACTAGGGACTTTGAAGGATGTACTTATGGACTACCATGTCCCCACTAGTATCCGCATCATAGTCCAGGTAGTCAAGTACAGAACCTAAGGGCTTTACCAACATGTAACAGAGAGACAATCAGCATACACGTTAAGGTAAAGGGTAACCAGATAGCATACTATCATGTCGAGCAAGAAAGTCCTCCCTATATATGTCCCAGCATCCACTACAATATACATCCTATGTACAGTAATGGCCTCTAGGGCATACATATAAACTAACAATCCCTTCACCGGGAGTGACCTCTTTAGCAATAATTAGCTGATGCTACAACTCTCGGTTTGTCTTTTGATTGCTTGTATAGTTTTTGCTTTGCACAGCGGTATATATGATATATCCTGCACCTTATTCGATGAGAAAAGGGCCGACGATCCCTTCACCGGGAGTGACCCTTTTAGCAAAACCAGAAAAGCCTAAAAAACACTCCATTTAAAAACCATTTGATTCCGTAACGAGATCAAGTTCAAAGCGTTAAAGGTTTTCTTAAAAACCATCTGCAACCCTCCGTCATTTTAGGAAGTAGAGTACTTAGTATTCGTGCTGTGTTTGTTGACCATAGTCAAGGGTACAGTGTACGGTAGCTAAGTGATGTCTTCCTACATAGCATATGATGTGATTAGTTAGGACAGTCATATGGCTTTGTTGACCTTAGCCAAGGGTCATGTGGGTGGGTCTAATTAATCACGAAATGACGGGTAGAACTTGACTAGTGCTTATGATTTGTTGACCATAGCCAAGGTCATAAGTGCTAGGGGTAAAAACCATTATCGGGAGTTTCAAGTGTTGAAATTTGCAATGAGATTGCATACCTTCTATATGATAGTTGGATCCCGATACCCACTGCGAGTAATTGTTACTCCTGGAAGAGTTTTGCACTTTGCAATTAGCCGATCAAGTAGGTGTCTAGAAAGGTGTTAACGGGGTTACGCCTCTGGGAAAACGAGGTTTATTTTAATTAGGTTCCGTGCGAAAGCACGGGGAACCCCCCTCAAAGTACTTACACTGGCCTGGCTGAAAGATTGGCGAACTTGTAGAGTGTAATTAATCCCGGCTAGTCTTTCCTTTTAAGGTTTGAAGGAAGATTTGATAAAAACAGTGGGAGCCATCCTGATTAGATAAAAATATATAACCAATCTAATCTTGCAAGAGCGCACGCAGAGTGTTTTCTTCTCTCCTTCTCCAGGTAGCGACCATATCACGCCTTAATCAAGATAATAATATGGATGAATTGACCAAACCTGCTTGTTATACTGAGCTGGGGAACGTTGGTCCCGCTCCAACTTATAATTGTTATAAGACCGAGCAGGAAATAGGGAAACGCCAGGATTCCCATGCCGCCCAAACGAAGAAAGTGCATGAGATGCATCTCCTTCTGGTGTGTTCATTACAAAGAACTGTTTCTCAGTATCCTCTACATCCTGGGTATTTGATACCGGATCAGGATCCCAAATATTTAATCTGTTACATGGGCTATAATAGGTAGAGAACTGAGAACGGGTGATAAGTTTCATGAGATAGAAAATGGTGCAAGTGTTGCAGCTAAGTCTGTTGGTCACTGTCACCCTGTATTACCAATACATTGATTCTGAACAAATGCTATTAGATACCGAACCTGATATACAAAATCATATCAGTCTCTTTATTAGTAAAGAAACGATATAATTTTATATTGTTGAATATTGTTTTGAACATTTCAAAAGTTGTTCGGTTCAGGCACGTTATCTAAAAGTATTGACGTTCTAAATCAAACTACAGTTCCTAGTATACAGAACACACACAAGAGGAAGAGTTCAGAAATGAACGAATTCTTCTTGAGGCATTGTAGACTATTGTTAGTGTATATGCCCTAGAGGCCATTACTGTATCATACTAGTATGTATATTACTTGATGGAAGCTTGGGACATTCACAGTTGTATAGAAAATCTTGCTCGAAATGGTAGTATGCTACTTGGTTTGTCTCTGCTTTAATGTGTACATGTGTTTCTTTATTATATCACCTATACGCATTAGTGGAGCCCTTAGGATCATTGCTTGATTACCAGCGTTGTGATGGCAGTCACACTCGTGGGGGCTGGGTAATCTACAAGCACATCCTTATTTACACGTCCCTGGTCGTGGGATTATCGAGACAGGGCATTGATACTCCGGAGTAGACTAGCGTATGCGCTTCTCATCCCACCATGGGAGACGGCCTGTCCCACAGCCGTCAGTACATCGTACTTGAGATAGTATGCGGGTGCTCGTTGGGTTACGAGTACACTGGACAGGACTCGTCGGGAACTATTGGTTGGTATTATACCTATCGTCAGTTATCAGTTCTCAGGTGACATGAGTATAGCTTAGTCCGCTGACTTGACACTGTCACTTCGCCTCGAGTGTGTTCCCACTGCACTTTGATTACTACCCTACCACGGCTCAAAGGAGTCGTACAAACAGGTAGTTTTTGGGTGCAGTCCCGAAGCACTTGGAGGCAGTGACGGTTAGACAGGATTCGTCTCTCCCGGTATTGGGGGTTGACATCGCGCTGTGTCCAGGAGAGCCATTACACAAGTAGTCCCTGGTCAGGGCAAGCGAGATATACTGGTAAGTTTCCAATGTTATCTCAGGGTGTTCTGGGCTACACTCCGACACGACTTGTACCGCTATTAGGGGACTGACGTTTACCGCCCCTTTAGGCCCGCCATGCGATGTTATCAGACGAACAGACCGGACTGTACGGAGACTGTCACATTCAGGCTCAGTAGGAGTTCAGATGGGTTCACCTCGTCAGTCTTCTTATCGGCATCTACCTGGGGACCGTTACGTACAGCTAGTGCCGGTTGCGGTCTGTGGTTAAACCCACTGCCAGCGTAATGTCGAGTCTTTAGAGTCCCACACAGAGGGTTATTCGCCTTTAGGCAAAATGAGTAGAGGTCGCATGGTTTTGCGACAGGGTTCGTTCACATCCGCGCACTTGTGCACGTTTGCTGTCCGGACAGCTTATACTAGCGGGCTTTGGTTTAAGCCGGATCCTAGTATATGATTTGGGATTGGTTTTATCTCATTGTATTCGTGTTCCTCGGATCACGGATACGGGTGCGTATGCACAGTTGACTGAGACAGAGGGAGAGGACTTTGATTAGGGTTAATGACCATTGTCATTTTCTTAACCCTAATGCTTATGTGAGAATGGTTCATTTTTCATTTCATTCTATCATATTAGTTCTCTCTCCTCCTCTTCCTCTCTCTCTAGCTCTCACCTCTCATGAGTTGAGAAACACTTGAGCTTGAGATAAATCACTCTAAAATACTCTCTACTCTTTTCTAAGGTTCTAGGATTAGCACTCCAAGCATCTTAGTTACTTCTAGCTTGAAGTTGAAGCCAAAGGTTGAGGCTCTCGAGTGGATCCTTCTTCGACAAGAGAAGGCGACGAGGAGATCATCTTCTTTCACTCCAAGGAGCAAGGAGAGAAGGACATAAAGCCCTAGGTATAACCTTTTTTCAAAGTAGCTAAACTTTTTAGCTTTGTAGTTAGTTTTTGTTTAGCAAAGATCCTCCTTTTGATAGTCCATGTTGCCTAGTTCGATAAAAATCCGATTTTTATACCGTTTCCGCCTCCCCAACGTGGACTTACAGTGGTATCAGAGCCTAACTAAACTTAAACTAGCTAGTTAGTAAAGTGTATAGAAGTTCGATCGGTAAAAATCGCAAAACTAGTTTTTCAAAACCCTAAGTTTCTGTTTTTTTTTCTGCTCTAAAAATAATAAATCATACTTCAAAAATCGGCTCAGGGTTTTGTTAAGAAACTCACCAAAGACGATCCTGTGAACCGTTCAAAACGCCGCGTTTCCGCGGCAAGAACATGCTTCTTGCCGAGGAACCGCGGCCGAGTTGACTCGGTTCTGGACCGAGTTTGGTGCAGTGTTCATCTGTTAAGGTTTTGGGATTTTTAAGATATTTTATTTCTGCCTAGATTTTCCAGAAAAGAAATTTGTATTTGGGGTGGTTATAAATCCGTATTTTTGATCGAACTTCCCTATACTTTGACTAATGGGTTATATCTGTGATGTATTATGTGTATTGAACGTCTGCTAATCGCTATACGTCGATTAGTGGGGGTTATACATATCTGTGATCTGTAATGCTTATTGGTTTATGTATATGAACTCGGTGGATTGTCGCGGATGAATAGCCGGGGTGGATGTGAGATGAGAGTTTTTTTTTCTTTCATTCATGTAATATGTAAATTGATGTAATATTATTTGTATGGCCGCACAACCGGGTCGGGGTTGTAGCCGTCATTGTATTATTTCTTTTTACTGTTTTTGCTCCTAGGATAGACCCAAGGTGGGGTGCACAAACTACCGGGTATCTCGAAGTGCCGAGTGACCTACTCACGTTGTTGAGGGAGGTTGCTTCACTTCGGGTACTTGGCGGGTAGTTTGCCGCACCCGTAGGGGTCTAGGGTGGGGTTTGGCTATTCATCGCGACCGTGTAATCCGCTTTTCGTTGCAGGCTCGAACGAATCGCGGATTCCTAGTATATCCAAAGTGTTCATCTATGATCTGGATTGACTATCATTGCTATATATCTATATATGATATCTATTTAGGTGTTGCTCCCGCTCTGTCATTAGTTAAGTAACCTAACGGGTGATGACGGGGCCCCGTGGCGAATGCGGATGGCATAAGCGTACACCATATTTTGGTTGTTTTCTGTAATGGTAGGATTAAATGATGGGACGCATTAAAATTAATGCAAGAAAATAAACCAAGTAAAAGTCGTTGGAACACAATCAAAACCACTCGGTTCTTTTCAAAACCAACTTTTAAATGCGGAGCTTGAACCACTCTTTTTAAAAGCTATCTCGTTCCATCGATTATATCAAGTTCACTACGTTCACGGTTTCGCCAAAACCATTCATAGCCCTCCGTCATTCCACATGAATGGTCAATAAGTATTCAAGCTATGTATGTTGGCCAAAGTCAAGGCATAGTGATTGGTAGTTATTGGGTATTCATGTGCAGCATAGATAGATGCGTTGGTTTGGGACAGTCGTACTGCCATTTTGGCCAAAGTCAAGGGTAGGTACGGGTGGGTCCAAATTAACCAGGAGAATGACGGGTAGAACTTGACATGCGACTTATGATATTTTGGCCAAAGTCAAGGTCATAAGAGCATGGGGCAAAAATCCACATCGGGAGTTTCATAAGTACTGAAACTTGCTAGCGCTGCATACCATTTGGAGTGTGATGATTCTGGTAGGATTCCTTCAGTTTTATCACGCGATGATATTTAGATCCCGATCCTACTGTGAGTATATGCTACTCCTCGGGAAATTTCTCACTTAACGATCAATGCTATAAACCTAGCAGGTGTCTAGAAAGGTGTTAGCGGGGCTACGCCCACAGGGAAAAGAGGTTACTTAATTAAGGAACTTCGCAAAAGCGTTGGAAAACCTCCCTCGAAGTACCGACACTGGCCTGGCTGAACGGTTAAGCAAGTATTGTTCGGTGAGATTGATCCCGACTAATTCTTCCTTTATGGTTTGAGGAGGGATTCGAGAGACAGTGGGAGCCATCCTGTTTAGACAAACTAAAAACCACTCTAAACTTGCAAGAGCATCATGCTAAAGTGTTTCTTTTCTCTCTCCTAATTTCAGCGACCAATCAAGATGACCGGACTTAAGTTATTACGAGATAGAAACATACTGACGGGGCCAAACTACAAAGATTGGCTCAGGAATGTCAAAATGGCAATCACTTATGACAAGTTGGGGTATTTTCTTACCACCAAAGCTCCCCCTGTCCCAGGTCCCAAAACCAGTGTCGTAGATAGAGAAATCTATAAGACCTGGGAAATCGACTGCGCGAAGGCCAAGTGCCTCGTGCTTGCCTCTATGGACAATGAACATCAGAGGAGGCACGAGAATATGGACCTCGAATCTATATTTCTCCATACAAAAGAACTGTATGGAGAGCAATCTCGTATCGCCAGATACGAAGTGTCGAAGAAGTTGTTTTCGGCAAGATTGGCCGTCGGATCATCGGTAGCGGAACACGTGCTTAAGATGATTGGCTACATAGAGGAGCTCGCGGACCTTGGGACCACGTTGGAGAATGAGCTCTATACAGACGTGATTCTCCAGTCCCTTCCTTCCACTTACGCCCAGTTTATCCTAAACTTCAACATGCAAGGAAAGGAGGTTGAACTTTCCGAGCTTCTGAACATGTTGAGGAGTGCTGAGGGCACCCTACAGAAAGGTAGGGAGACATCCACTTTGTTTGTAGGAGGATCTTCCTCTTCTAAGTCCAGGGCGAAAGCCAAGGGAAAGAAGAAGAAAGCCCCCGCCAAACCAAGGGGCGGTGTCAGTAAAGTGGATACGAAGGGAAAGCAAAAGCAACAAAGGTAGCGGGGAAGCTTGTGGGGAAAGAAGAGTGCTTTTACTGTCACAAGAGTGGACACTGGAAGAAAGATTGCAGGGCTTGGAAGGCCAGAACATAGGATCTAAGTTGCGGCTTCAGCTTCAGGTGTGTATGTTATTGAAAACTGTCTATCAATAAACTCTACTTCCTAGGTATTGGATACCGGATCAGGATCTCATATCTGTAATTCTTTGCAGGCGTTGAGAAAGCGTAGGTTTTTGAAGGCAGGTGACATGACCCTCAGAGTTGCAAACGGAACTAGCATGGATGCTGAGGTCGTGGGGGACTATCACCTGGGAATGTCAGATGGACATGTTTTGGTTTTACGTAATTGCTTTTTTGTACCCAACGCAACTTGTAATATCATTTCTGTATCTTTGATTTCTAAAGAAGGTTATGAATTTGCGTTTGTAAGTAATGTTGTAAACATTCGCCTTAATCAAGTTCTGATTGGGTCAGGTACATTGAGTAATGGTATATACGTATTGAACCAACCACAGATTTTCAATGTCCAGAATACACACAAAAGAAAGTCTCCAGAAATCAATCAGGCTTTCTTATGGCATTGTAGACTCGGTCACATAAATGAGAGAAGGTTGACGAATTTACATACAGAAGGATATTTGGATCCGTTCGAATATCAATCATATGCAACTTGTCAATCCTGTCTCAAAGGAAAGATGACAAAGACTCCGTTCACTGGACGCGGAGTAAGAGCGAGCTCCCTCTTGGGACTCGTACACAGCGACGTGTGCGGTCCAATGTCTACGCATGCACGAAGCGGTTATTCTTACTTTATTACTTTTACGGATGACTTTTCAAGGTACGGATATGTCTTCTTAATGAAACATAAATCCGAAACCTTTGAAAAATTCCAGGAATACAAGAATGAAGTAGAAAAACAAACAGGCAAAAGTATCAAGGCACTGAGATCTGATCGAGGTGGTGAATACTTGAGTGCCGAGTTCCTGGATTACTTAAAAGAGAATGGAATTCTCTCTCAGCTTACTCCTCCATACACTCCGCAACATAACGGTGTATCGGAGAGACGGAACCGAACCCTATTGGATATGGTACGATCCATGATGAGTAACGCTGAGTTACCGCGATCATTCTGGGGATATACGCTAGAATCAGCTGCATACCTTTTGAATCGAGTTCCAACTAAGACTGTGCCTACTACACCATATCAGATGTGGTGTGGGAAGAGACCCTATCTTAATCACATTAAGACATGGGGATGTTCAGCTTTTGTCAAAAAGCAGCATGCGGACAAGCTCGAGGCACGCTCAGTACAGTGCAAGTTTATGGGATATCTAAAGAACTCCAAGGGATATTTCTTCTATTGCGAAGAGGAACAAAAGGTTTTTGTTTCTCGTCATGCCCACTTTCTAGAACATCAGTTCTTGGAAAAGGAAATTAGTGGGAGCGCAATAGAACTGGAAGAAATTCCAGAACCACGAGCTATTACTGAAAGCTTAGTAGAACCAGAGGGTTCGAAAGATCAGGACATTCCTACGCCGCTCCGCAGGAGTAGTAGGCAGTCTCATCTGCCCGAGAGATACTACGGTTTTCTCATAGACGGGGATAAAGAAGATTGCATCATTGATAGTGATGAGCCGACTAGCTTCCAGCAAGCCATTCAGAGCGTTGACTCTGTAAAATGGCTGGATGCAATGCGGACCGAAATGGAGTCCATGTACACCAACAAAGTATGGACGTTGGACATTGCTCCAGATAGGGTAAAACCCGTAGGATGCAAGTGGATCTTCAAAAGGAAGATTGGTGTAGATGGACAGGTCGAGACCTATAAAGCTAGACTTGTTGCAAAGGGTTTTCGTCAAAGACCTGGTTTGGACTATGACGAAACCTTTTCTCCAGTGGCTATGCTGAAATCCATTCGGATCCTTCTTGCCATTGCTGCCTTCCATGATTATGAGATTTGGCAGATGGACGTAAAGACCGCTTTTCTAAATGGAAATTTAGAGGAGTGTGTCTATATGGACCGGCCAGAGGGTTTCATTCAGAGTGGGAGCAGCGGAAAGGTGTGCAAGTTGCTCAAGTCCATTTATGGACTAAAGCAGGTATCGCGGAGTTGGAACATCTGTTTTGATGAGACGGTCAAGGAATTTGGCTTTATTAAAAATCCAGATGAACCATGCATCTATAGTAGATTTATAGCGAGAACTGTAGTATTCCTCGTTTTATACGTGGATGACATTCTCTTAATAGGAAATGACATTCCTATGCTATAATCTGTTAAAGGGTTCTTGTCACACAGGTTCTCTATGAAAGACCTGGGTGATGCCTCATACATTATGGGGATCCGGATCTACCGTGACAGATCCAAGAGGATATTAGGACTTTCACAGTCCAGGTACATCGACACCATACTGAAAAGATTCAGTATGGAAGATTCCAAGCGCGGTAATCTACCGGCTTGTCACGGGATCACCCTCTCCAAAGAGATGTCTCCTAAGACTGATTTGGAGAGGGATCACATGTCTATTATACCCTACGCTTCTGCGGTAGGCTCTATAATGTATGCGATGTTGTGTACCAGACCAGATGTGGCTTATGCACTGAGTATGGTAAGTAGGTTTCAGTCAAACCCTGGGGAGAAATATTGGATAGCGGTAAAGAACATTCTCAAGTACCTGAGAAGGACTAAGGAGATGTTCTTGGTGTATGGCGGAAAAGACCTCCAGATCGAGACCTTTGCTGACTCCAGCTTCCAGAGTGACAAGGATGATTCCAAGTCCATGTCGGGTTTTGTCTTTACCCTCAATGGAGGGGCGGTGTGTTGGAAGAGTTCCAAACAGGAAACCGTTGCTGACTCGACTATGGAAGCGGAATATATCGCTGCATCTGATGCCGCAAAAGAAGCCGTCTGGATGAGGAAGTTCTTGAAAGAACTTCAGGTGGTTTCGTCCATTGTTGATCCAATACCTCTGTATTGCGACAACAACGGGGCTATAGCTTTAGCGAAGGAACCCAGGTCCCATCAGAAATCCAGACACATCTTGAGGCGGTATCACCTGATCAGGGAGATCGTGGATCGCCAGGAGATCGAGGTTCGGAGGGTTGCTTCAGAAGATAACACTGCAGATCCATTCACGAAGGCCTTACCCCAGACTCAGTTTGAGCGGCTGATCGAGATGATAGGTCTTCGATACGCCAGTACATGGCCTTAGTGCAAGTGGGAGATTGTTAGTGTATATGCCCTAGAGGCCATTACTGTATCATACTAGTATGTATATTACTTGATGGAAGCTTTGGATATTCACAGTTGTATAGACAATCTTGCTCGAAATGGTAGTATGCTACTTGATTTGTCTCTGCTTTAATGTGTACATGTGTTTCTTTATTATATCACCTATATGCATTAGTGGAGCTCTTAGGATCTTTGCTTGATTACCAGCGTTGTGATGGCAGTCACACTCGTGGGGGCTGGGTAATCTACAAGCACATCCTTATTTACACGTCCCTGGTCGTGGGATTATCGAGACAGGGCATCGATACTCCGGAGTAGACTAGCGTATGCGCTTCTCATCCCAGCACGGGAGACGGCCTGTCCCACAGCCGTCAGTACGTCGTACTTGAGATAGTATACGGGTGCTCGTTGGGTTACGAGTACACTGGATAGGACTCGTCGGGAACTGTTGGTTGGTATTATACCTATCGTCAGTTATCAGTTCTCAGGTGACATGAGTACAGCTTAGTCCGCTGACTTGACACTGTCACTTCGCCTCGAGTGTGTTCCCACTGCACTTTGATTACTACCCTACCACGGCTCAAAGGAGTCGTGCAAACAGGTAGTTTTTGGGTGCAGTCCCGAAGTACTTGGAGGCAGTGACGGTTAGACAGGATTCGTCTCTCCCGGTATTGGGGGTTGACATCGCGCTGTGTCCAGGAGAGCCATTACACAAGTAGTCTCTGGCCAGGGCAAGCGAGATATACTGGTAGGTTTCCAGTGTTATCTCAGGGTGTTCTGGGCTACACTCCGACACGACTTGTACCGCTATTAGGGGACTGACGTTTACCGCCCCCTTAGGCCCGCCATGCGATGTATCAGACGAACAGACCGGACTGTACGGAGACTGTCACATTCAGGCTCAGTAGGAGTTCAGATGGGTTCACCTCGTCAGTCTTCTTATCGGCATCTACCTGGGGACCGTTATGTACAGCTAGTGCCGCTTGCGGTCTGTGGTTAAACCCACTGCCAGCGTAATGTCGAGTCTTTAGAGTCCCACACAGAGGGTTATTCGCCTTTAGGCAAAATGAGTAGAGGTCGCATGGTTTTGCGACAGAGTTCGTTCACATCCGCGCATTTGTGCACGTTTGCTGTCCGGACAGCTTATACTAGCGGGCTTTGGTTTAAGCCGGATCCTAGTATATGATTTGGGATTGGTTTTATCTCATTGTATTCGTATTCCTCGGATCACGGATACGGGTGCGTATGCACAGTTGACTGAGACAGAGGGAGAGGACTTTGATTAGGGTTAATGACCACTGTCATTTTCTTAACCCTAATGCTTATGTGAGAATTATGATTAATTGATATTAGTTAAATATAATTATGCATGGTTAGGATTGTTGACCATTTGACCATACTTGACTTGTTGACCTAGGTTGACATGTTGACCATCATCATTTCATATGAAAGATGCTCTTTGATCCTTGCAATTTGCATTTAATGTGAAATGATAATGGTCAAGTCTTGATTAACCATGACAATTATCTTAGCTAATTATCTAATTTCATAATTCACACATATATGTGAGAATGGTTCATTTTTCATTTCATTCTATCATATTAGTTCTCTCTCCTCCTCTTCCTCTCTCTCTAGCTCTCACCTCTCATGAGTTGAGAAACACTTGAGCTTGAGATAAATCACTCTAAAATACTCTCTACTCTTTTCTAAGGTTCTAGGATTAGCACTCCAAGCATCTTAGTTACTTCTAGCTTGAAGTTGAAGCCAAAGGTTGAGGCTCTCGGGTGGATCCTTCTTCGACAAGAGAAGGCGACGAGGAGATCATCTTCTTTCACTCCAAGGAGCAAGGAGAGAAGGACATAAAGCCCTAGGTATAACCTCTTTTCAAAGTAGCTAAACTTTTTAGCTTTGTAGTTAGTTTTTGTTTAGCAAAGATCCTCCTTTTGATAGTCCATGTTGCTTAGTTGGATAAAAATCCGATTTATATACCGTTTCCGCCTCCCCGCAAGCACCGGGGTGGGCAACGTGGACTTACAACTGGGTCATATCAATGCGACCCGACTAGCTAAGTTACATTTAGATGCATATTTAAATCAGTTTGAATTTACATCTTGTGAAACTTGCCAGTCATGTCACAAAGATAAGATGACCATAGCTTCGTTTACTGGAAACAGAGAAAGAGTTAGTAAATTCTTGGGACTGATACATGTTGATGTATGAAGGTCCCTTATCTACACATGCCAAGACCGGTTCTTTGTACTTCATTACATTCTCTGATGATCTCTCAAGATTCAGACATATGTTCCTGTTGAAACACAAGTACGAAGCTTTTGAGATATTCACATAATGTAAATTAGAAGTATAGAACCAAAATACGGGTATAAGTATTATGTCCTTTGATGAGATCAAGGAGGAGAATACTTGTGCACGGAATTCCTGGACTATTCTAAAGGTAAATGAGATTCTCTCTCGGTGTTACTCCTCTGAATACACCACAGCACAACGGTGTATCAGGGCGGAGCAATCACACCCTATATGATATGGTGCGCTCTATGATGAGTACTGCTGAGTTACCTGTTTCCCTTTGGAGGTTATGCGCTTAAGAAGCTGCATACCTATTGAATTAGGTTCGAATCAAATCAGTGCCTACCACTTCATATAAGATATGGTATGGGAAGAACCCATCTCTTAAGAAAGTTAAGATTTAGGATTGTCCGGCCTATGTCAAAAGCAAAATCCGGACAAGATCGAGGCAAGGTCAGTTCTGTAGAATTGGAAAGGTTCCAGCTATACAAAACTGTAGCTGATGATTTGACAGAACCAAAGGGTTCAATAGTCCCCAACGAACCTCGGCCTCTCCGCCGATTTAGTAGGGTTCCTCACCTGCCTGAAAGATACTTTGGTTTCTCGATGACAGTGGGAGCGAGGATTGCATCATGAGATGATGACCCAACTAGTTTCGAGCAGGCCATCAAGAGTGGGGACTCTGTAAGAATGGCTGGATGCTTAGCAATCTGAGATGGAATCCATGTACACCAACAAAGTATGGACTTTGGTTTCTATATCTGAAGGGTTAAATCCCCATCAGGAGCAAGTATATCTTGAGAAGATTACTTGGTGTAGATGGAAAGGTTGAGACTTTCAAAGCTAGACTTGTTAAAGGTTTTCATCATCGACCAGGCGTGGATAATGATGAAATATTTTCCAGGGACTATGCTTAAGTCCATCCAGGTCCTACTTGCCATTGCTACATACCATGACTACGATATCTGATGGTTGGGTGCCATAACTACTTTTCTAAATAATGATTTAGAAGAGAACGTCTATAAGAACACAGCCAGAGGGCTTCGTAAACAGTGGGAGCAGCGGAAACGTGTGCAAGTTGCTTTGAAGGATAAAGCAGGCATCGCGGAGTTGGAACATCTGTTTTGATGTAGTAGTCAAATAGTTTGACTTCATCAAAATGGTAGATGAACCTTGTATATACAAAAAGGTAGTAGGGAGTATGGTGGTGATCCTCGCAGAGTACGTAGATGACATACTCTTGATAGGGAAGGAGTTTCCTATACTACGCTCGGTCAATCTCCTCTTATCACAAGGATGCTCCAAATAGGATAAAGGTAATACCTCCTAAATCCTAGGATTTGGATCTATGAGATAGATCTAAAGGGTTGTTAGGGTTCTCACTAGGTTTAGTGAGATGGTATCAATCGATCCTGGAGAGAATCACTGGAAAGGTTCCAGGGTGATAAGGACGACTGAATGTCAGTCGCAGGCATTGTCTTTACCCTCAGTGGAGGGACGGTATGTTGGAAGAGTTCCTAGATACCGTGGCAAATTAGACGATAAAGGCTGGTAACATCGCTATTAAAGATACTACCAAAGAGACAGTTTGGGTGTATATTGGTTCATGAGATGAACTAGGTTCCTACCATTGTATGACAATGGAAGTGTGGCTTTGGCCAAGGAACCCCGGTCCCATCAGTGACCCAGACATATTCTGAGGCAGCATCACCTGATCAAGGAGATAGTTGATCTCCAGGGTGATCGAGGTTTGGAGAGTAGACTCAGAGGACAACACGGCGGATCCACTCACAAAGGGTTTTTCCTAGAGAGAGACTAATATGGGATGGTTGAGTATGAGATACTGTAACCACTGCTACAGATGGCCCTAGTGCAAAGCAACCATGGGTGAGTTAACTTGTGTAGAGACTAAACTAGGGTTTAGGTTGATAGTTAGGTTAAAGCATAAAACAAAATGGTTAGACTTTTCAAAGATGCTTGAAATGCTTCATGAAGCTTCAAGCATAAAACAAGAAAGCCACCATTTTATTTTTGCAAAAATAAATAAAGCAAATAAAACCCTAACCATTAACTAAACATGGGTAAAGTGATACACACACCCAAGTTTGCATGTATCATCAAATATGGTACAAACTAGTGCACAAAAATATATCACATATACAACTTGTGCATATCAAGTGAGAAAATCAATCTTAAGTGAACAAATACTAGTTAATGTAAAGTAATATATCAAATATATAATTATACATTAAATCATTAAATCAACACTTGATTTAATGATCCGGTCATATTGTATATAACCGACCAATATCAAGTGTATCAATGTATCGAATCGACACTTGATTCGGTAACCCGGCTATATCTTATATAACCGTCCGATGATACAAATCGCGAGAATAGAATTCAGTATCACATACTGGTATTATTCTCGGTCCCGCACATATCTCATACGCGCTCCTATTTCGTTTCGCTTGAGCCAGGAAACCTCTGTGTAGGACTCTGAAGACTCGTCAATACGCCGGCAGCAGGTGATGATCATATCAAACACCCACAAGCCTCAAGCGGTCTGCTAAACGTAACGGCCACCCGGGTATTGAGCGATCAGAAGATCAACGAGCAAGCCCGCTCACACTCCTGTGAATCCAACCAGTAACACTTACCGTACAGTCCGGTCTGTTCGTCTGATATGTCGCATATCTCGCCTAGGGGTGGTAAACGTCAGACCCCAATAGCTTGATAAGTCATGCCGATGTAAGGTCCATAACAAGCATGAAACCACTGATAACACTTACCAGTATATCACAGCAACCCCAGCCAGGGATTTCCAGTTATGGCCAGTCGAGCATAGCGCAACATCAACCCCCAATACCGGGAGAGACGAATCCCCTCCTATCGCTCATTGTCTCCATGTGAATCGGGACTGTACCCAAAAACCACCTGTTTGCACGACTCAGTAGAGCCGTGGTAGGGTGGAAATCAAAGCACAGTGGGAGACACACAAGACTCTATGACGATCTCGGGTCAACAGACTAAGCTGTACCAGTGTCACCAGAGAACTGCCATATGACGTGAGGTATAATACCATCTGGGAGTTCTCGGCGAGTCCGTTCAGTGTACCCAGTCTCCACTGAGCACCCGCATACCGTCTCTGATGTCAAACACCAATGGATATGGGATCATCCATCGCCCATCATATGGATCGAGAAGATATACGCTAGTCTACTCTGGAATATCGATGCCCCGTCTCGATATTCCCACGACTAGGAACATTGAAGGATGTACTCATTGACTACCCAGGCCCCACTAGTATGATCTGCATCATAGTCCTGGAAGTCGAGTACACATCTTAAGGGCTTTATCAACATGTAATAGAGAGACTGCAAGTATACATGTTAAGATAAAGAGCAACCAGATAGCGTACTATCATGTCGAGCAAGAAAGTCCTACCTATATATATCCCAGCATCCACTACAATATACATCCTATGTACAGTAATGGCCTCTAGGACATACACATAACTAACATACACTTATAACAAGCTCTCCATAACCGAAATTTTTTTGGTACCTATCAACTCTGTAACTCTCATCATTCCCACATTCCCATCTTTTCAAGTAATTCTTTAAAAATCTTTGTAATGTCAAAATATACAAATATGCATCACATATGCAACATACTAGTTATAATTTAAAGTACCCCGCTAAATGAAAATGAGAAACTAATTTTTGGTAGTACTCTTTTCCCCCCTCCTTTTGTTAGTTTCCACTCATATTTTTCAAGTTCCAGCTTTCATTATGCTTTATAGAGTGCACTTAAGGAAGAGGGGTAAAAAAAATTAAATAGAACTTATTAAGATGGCAATTTGGGTGTGAAAATATATATTTAGTGCTCATTGTATGTCAAGGTCAAGTAATAAATTTGACCTCCATGTTTTATTATTATTATTATTATTATCATCACTCTCTAAAGAATATGAAACATCTCATTTTGTTACTCCATAAAACATTATTGCAACCATCCCTTAGTTTTCCTCATAATTGAATTTGTGATCACCATGCTATTTTATATTTAATGCATTCAAAGTATACAATTATCATAATGTGACATTACAATTAAAATTCTTTAATATCAGCAGGTTGTTAATTTATGAAGAATTACTATAATTGCTAAACACATATTTAAGAAATACTGCATACTCTTTTGAAATTGGAGAATAGGAATAATTGATTCCAGAAATCAATGAACAATTACCAAAAGTAAATAATTGATTACAGAAATCAATGAAGAGTTACCAAAACTAGCTTAATTATTTTGTTGTTGTTATTCACTCACTATTATTTAAGGTTACAAATCATCAAACCCTTCTTCCTCACAATTTATTTTTCCATCCTATTGGTCTATTATTAAGAAAAAAAATTATTTTATTTTTCAGGAGATGGGATGTATAGATTTATTCCTGGCTCAAGATGATCGAAGGATCTTTAAATTCATGGTTTTGCAAGAGCATGATGTTATGGAAGAAGAGAGTTTAGTTATTAAGTTATGATGAGCTCTTATGATATTTTATAATAATTTCTTTTTATTTTATAAAGGCTATAGAGTTGATGACCAATAAAGATAAGATTAGATTTTCCTGTGAGAATTTCACGGTTAGAGATTTTGTATGAGCACGATGTTTCTTTTCAAGCAGGGATCAATTTAAAGATTATTTTTTAATTTGTTGATATGTAAAAGATGTAGAGTTGATGAAGATGAAAGAATGTGAGCCATGCAAATTCTGTGTAAATTTCTCCAATATTTAGGCAAATACAATGGAAGCTCCAGAAGTTTCTTATTGAAAATCTATATTTTAGATCCCATAAATTTAAGATTTTCTTTTATGTGTTATTTTACTTAAAGTCCCTCCAAAACTGAGTTAATTACTATGAATCCCCAAAACTTGATAATTACTTATTACCCAAAATGTTGAAATTGCATCATTTTGCCCCCCATTAGCCATATCACTTCATTCCGTTAGTCAATTAACGAAGGAAGTTGGGTCAGGGTTATCAAACCTCATCAACTCTCTCGTATTCATTCTTTTTCCTCTAAAATTCCAAATTAGAGCTCCTGATTGAGGAAGATAACCCATATTCCATCGCCGAGTGGAGATTTGAAGTACCAATTCCGAAACCTTGATTTTGAATATTGACTTTGATTTGAAATTGTAGATGAAAAAAAGTGAATACGCTAGTAGAAAAAATTGCAATAGCGAGGAGCAACATTTGCGAGGGAAAAATTTCCTCGGCAATGTGTACTCTAGCAAGCGAATTTTCCCTCTTCCTATTATTCTTCCGGCAATAATTTATTTCTAAAAGGGAAAGAATACATTACGAGGGGAAAGTATAAAAAATGTAAATTTATTTGGGCCAAAATATAGCGAGAGAAATATTTCCGAGGGATATATCCTTTGGCAATAGTTGCATTAGCAACAAAAGAAATACGAGGGAAACATTGCTAAGAGATATATTCCTCAGCAGTGTTGTCCTTCACTATTTCTTTTGTTGCTAAAAGATATATTCAGAAAGTCGGGTTAGGATTATTAAACCCCCTCAACCCACTCGTATTCATTTTTATTTATCTAAAATTCCAAATTAAAATCCCTGATTGAGGAGGAAGGGCTATATTCCATTGCCAATTGGAGATTTGAAGCATCTAATTCTGAAGTCCTAATTCTCATTAAGGGCTCTAATTTGAAATTTTAGATGAAGAAACGTGAATATGAGTGGATTGAGAGGGTTTGATAACTCTAGTCCGACTTCCTTCATTAATTGAATAATAAAGTGAAGTGAAAGGGCTAGTGAAGAAATGTAAAATGATGCAATTTTAACGTTTTAGGGTAATAAGTAATTATTAAGTTTTAGGTTTTTTAGTAATTAGCCCAGTTTTGAAGGGCTTTAAATAAAAAACCCTAAAAGAATTAATATTGCTATTACATTAAGGGGAAAAGATTATCTTTTTCCTACTAAAATTGTGAAGATATATTTTTTATTTTAAAAACTCTAGATAATTAAAATCTCAAGTTTTGCGATTGTTTTAAAATTAACTTTCTCACATTTTAAATATTAATATTTTGGATTGCATTGTTATTGTATTTGCTATATTTCTTGTTTATAAAACTCAATTGCTTTATATGCAAAACATCTATTAATAAAACCTATATATTGTCAACTACATTAAAGAACAACCATGCTGGATCTTCCAGATGTCAAGATTCTAGGAGTTTGAAAAAAATTTATAAGTACTGTAGATAAATTTTTAATCGTCGAATCATTTTTATTTCTATAAACTAAACATTATATCTAATATCTTATTCTCATTTAATTAAAATTTAAGAGTAGTCCTGAGGCGTCCAATGATCCATATAATAATTCATTTGCTTATCTTAAGCATTTGAGGATCATCCACAAAATTAATTAGGATGTCTCAACTTCAATGCAGTTGATGACGTTCATAAACATGAATTTCCCATATTAAGATGCCATAAACATGAATTCCCTATGTTACGATACATGACAGATGGCGTGTCTTCTACGTAAGCCTATTAGATTCCTGGGGGCAACGGAAGGGGAATTAGTATGGTGCATTGGGGACTTTCCTCGGCATCTCGTCTCCGAGGTTGTACCCGACCTTTTGGAAACCTCCACGGAGTACCTTCCTTATGCGATTAGCAACCAGTCAACAACTCGCCCCCGAACACTCTGGCATCCGAGGTTTTACGGATTCCTTGCACGTTTCCGAGCTACCCATCGAGCCAAGCTTCCTCGGCTCCCCTGTTCAAACGAGAGTACAGAGCCTAAGCGTCCCCATAACGGCTCCGTATATCTCGTCAAAGCGAGATCTCCGCCGCTCCACGTCCCACGCTGGCACGTCCTTCTATTAACGAGCGCATCCCGCTATTAATGGACGTATCTCGCTATCTACGCGAACAAGCCGCGGGGGCGTAACGGACTGCGAGAATCTCGCGCCGGTTCACCTCATGCGACCGCTGTATAAACCCTCTCCACCAGACGATTCAGGTAGGTCGAATTCATTCCAATATGCCACTACCTTACCATTATTCCTCGGTACTTACTTGATCGTCGGAGAGTCCTATGGTGGTTTCCCACCCCAGGACTTCCCTCGCAGGTAGCTCGGCGTCAATAACATCCAACAACCTATTGAGATCCACACATTCAATTCTCATTCCCAATCTCAACCGTTCAGCACCGCTTGTAATAGATCCGACGGAGGACAACATCTGAGGGAGATCTCGACTTCCATCAGTTGGCGTCGTCTGTGGGAAGCACTTTCTTCTCTACCCAAAAAGTTGATCTTCCGCTTTCGATTCAATGACAAGAGATAACCGTGACGATCCCAACACAAGCCTCCCGTCCTCCACAACGGGGGCGGAAACGGCCCTTCTCCCCTTCCTAACGTCATCAACGTCTTATCCGCTCGAATCGATAGGCTCACGTCGATGGTGGATGCGCTCGCCCGTGTCCAAACGGTCGACCATGCCCGCCAAACCACAACACCCCCTTCCCGGGATGACGACGTGCGCAGGGAAACGGAAGGGCACGCTGAGGCTCTCGACCTCACCCGCGCTCATCTTGATGTTACCGAACACTGGCATGCCGGTTCCGTCAGTCATGGCCCGCATGCGGGAAATGATTCTATGACCCGTTGACGGCCGGCGAAGGCACGAAATACTCTGCTGATTCACTCACAGGGCCCTTTACCGAATAGCTACTAGCTGAGCGTGTCTCGTTCAGGAACAAACTGCCCAAAGTGGCCCTCTTCGATGGGAAGTCCGACCCGAATGACCACTTGGACGCGTTTACGGCAGACATGAGTTTCTAAGACAATTCAGATGCGGCTCAATGCCGAGGTTTCCTTACCACCTTCATCCGAGCTGGCCGAGATTGGTTCCGAAGGCTCGCGCCGCGCTCGATCTCGACCTTTGACAAGATGGCGACCTAATTCTTCGGTCATTTCGTCGGTAACCGATGGCAAAAAAAGACGGCCGACTACCTGTTTACCATTAAGAGCGGAGACAAGGAATCCTTCAAGGGGTACATCACCCGCTTCTACACTGCTCTTCTAGAGATTCCCGAGTATCGAGACGAAACGGTTATCATCGCCCTGAGGTCAGGTCTTAGGCACAAACAGTGGCTCCGCTCTTTTACATTAGCGCAACCTAGGACCATGGGCGAAGTAAAAGTATGGACCGAGCGAGAAATCTAACTCGAGTCAGAGGTAAACACCAACCTATCCTGAGGCGATCAAGAGGACCGAAAAACGGGACAGAGAGGATAAAAAGAAAGCCGATCGTCCAAAACCCTATTCCCAGAGGTTCTATGAGTACATTCCTATGAACATCTTCCAGACAGAACTGCCAGAGGAGGCTAAAAGAGAGAGGTTTCTCAAGCTTCCGCCGGCTACCCAAAGGGCGAGTAAGCGGCTCTGGGGCCCGCATTGCGCTTACCACAGGTCGCAGGGGCACCCGATCGAGAGTCACAAACAACTCCGCGACTATATTGAGGAACTGATCCGCTCTGGCCACCTGGCGAAATACCTATGAGATAAGCGGCAGGCGGAATAAGAGCAAAAGGACCAACGCCCTCCCGGGGAGTTAACAATCGGACAGATCATGATCATTTCGACGCATCCAATTCTGAATAGTGAGGGGGACTGTCGCCCCATACCAGTCATGGCCATAAGTGATCCGCCCCATAAGAAGCATATGAAGGATGGCCCGATCACCTTCACCGATGAAGACCTTCATGGCATATCACTCCCACATAATGACTCCCTTATCATAGCAGCCCGAGTTCACCCTTACGAGGTCCGGAGCATATTAGTCGACTCAGGGAGCTCAGCGGATATCCTGTTCTACGACTGTTTCCAGCGTATGGGATTAGATCCATACGATCTCCAACCGACCTCCCATGTCCTCTCCGGGTTCACCAAACATTCCATCCTGGCCGAGGGTTTGATCACCCACCTCCTCAACATTGGGGGTGCAGGCAAAACACGAGCGAACCATATCGGTGAACTTCCTCATTGCCAAGATCCCGTTGTCCAATAACATCCTCCTGGGACGCCCCACCTTAAATGCTTTTCGGGCTCAGATTTCAACTTACCACCTCGCGCTCAAATTCCCTTTAGATAACGAGGGGATAGGCCATGCCTATGGAGACCAGCAAACTGCCAGGATCTGCCTCGCCTCAACATCTCCGGCTGGGGAGCAGGGCGACGATTTTGAAGATATGCATGATCCTCAGGGGACCTTGGACACACGTGACGACCGAAATGAAATTCGAGGCTCCCCGGTGGAAGCGTTAGCGGAAGTTCCTCTCATAGAAGGAGTCGACGGCCGGACTGTCCAGATCGGCTCTCTCTTGACAGGGGGCGTCCGTGAAGACCTGATCCGATTCCTCTGGAACAACTCGGATGTGTTTTCTTGGACACCGGCAGACATGCCCGGGATCAATCATGAGGTGATCTCCAACAAGCTCAGGGTCGACCCTGCAGGGTTCCCTAGGCGGCTGCTGGGTTTCGAGAGGTATCGACCATACCGTTTTCAAAAATTTGGCACGCTAAAGAACCCTAACGCTAGAATCTAAACTAAAGAATTAAACGAACAAGCATGTAAACATCTTTACATCTAAGTGAACGAGGAATACAACCTTTGTAGATCGGTCCTTTACTTCAATAGCTCCGTGAAGTAGTCCTTTCGCTCCAAGTAGTGATCTCCCGGACTCTAGTGAGGCTCCAAAAGGTGAAATGAACAAGCTTGCTTGAAGTCTTCGAGGCCGAAGATGATCTACGTCGAGAAGACACTACTCAAGCTACCTCTTCACTTAGTGATGCACTAGTGAAGAAATAACCCAATCTAAATGGTTAGTAGAGAAGAGATTGATGAAGTAGGAATTTTGCTCACTTTAGAAATAATTTTCTCACTATTTTTCTTCATCTCCCATAAACCTAGAGAGCTAAGCTCTTGATGAAGAAGAAGATGAAGAGAGAAGAGAATGAAACTCATGAGGTGAGAATAGAAACCATGAGTGAATTTATGTCATACACTAACTCATGTAGATACTAAACCATGGCTAACAATAATGGTTAGGTTGATAAATATCTACAAGTAAAACAAAACTAGTGGACTAAGTCAAAAATACTTTAAGCTTCTCCAAGCTTCCAAGCATGACAATTTCCAACTAATATTGAATTACTTTAAATAAATAAAACCTCACATTATTATAAGCATGGTGTGAGTCTCATACACCCATGTAGCATGTGGCATCAAGCATGACACAAAATAATGTACATTAATATATATCACATATATACTAAGTGTACACACGTGAGAAAAAGAAATCTTAAGTGAGCTTATATTAGTTAATGTAAGTTAATATATCAAATATATAATTATACATTAAATTATCAAATCAACTCTTGATTTAATAATCCGGCTATATCACATACAACCGACTAATATCATATGTATCAACTTGTCGAATCAACACTTGATTCAATAGTTCGGCTATATCACATATAACCGACCGATATCACATATCGCGAGAATAGAATACGGTATCACATACTCGTATTAATCTCGGTCTCGCACATATCACATATGTGCTCCTACTTCGTTTTGCTTATGCCAGAAAATCTCTGTGTAGGACTCTAAAGACTTGTCAATACGCCGGCAGTAGGTGGTGATCATATCAGTCACCCACAAGCCGCAAGTGGTCTGCTAAACGTAACGGCCACCTGGGTATTGAGCGATCAGAAGATCAACAAGCAAGCCTGCTCATACTCCTGCGATTCCATAATGTAACACTACCGTACAGTCCGGTCTCTTCACCTGATATGTCGCATATCACAGCCTGGGGGTGGTATAATGTCAGACCCCAATATCCTGATAAGTCATGCCGATACAAGGTCCATAACGGTTCGAGAAACTACTGGTAATACTTACCAGTAAATCTCAGCAACCCTGGTTAGGGATTTCCTGTTATGGCCAATAGAGCATAGCGCAACATCAACCCCCAATACCGGGAGAGACGAATCCCCTCCCATTGCTCATTGCCTCCATGTGACTCGGGACTGTACCCAAAAACCACCGTTTTTCACGATCTCTTGAATATGGTAAGGTGGAAATCAAAGTACAGTGGGAATCACACAAGACTCTATGCCGATCTCGGATCGACAGACTAACCTGTACCAGTGTCACCAGAGAACTGCTATTTGACGATAGGTATAATACCATCTAGGAGTTCTCGGCGAATCCTTCCAGTGTACCCAGTCTCCACTGAGCACCCGTATACCATCTCCGATGTCAAACACCAATGGATATGGGATCATCCATCGCCCATCATATGGGTCGAGAAGCGTATATGCTAGTTTACTCTGGAATATCGATGCCTTGTTTCGATACTCACACGACTAGGAACATTTGAAGGATGTACTTATCGACTATCTCTGCCCCACTAGTATGATCCGCATCATAATCCTGGTAGTCAAGTACTCATCCTAAGGGCTTTATCAACATGTAATAGAAAGACAATAAGTGTACATATTAAGATAAAGAGAAACCAGATAGTATACTATCATGTCGAGCAAGAAAGTTCTTCCTATATATGTCCAAGCATCCACTACAATATACATCGTATGTACAGTAATGGCCTCTAGGGCATACATATAACTAACAATCTCCCACTTGCACTAAGGCCATTTGTTGTAGTATCTCATACCCAACGTCCCATAAAAGTCTCTCTGGGAAAAAGCCTCTGTGAGTGGATCCGCCGTGTTATCCTTCGCGTCAACTCTCCTAACCTCGATCCCTTGGAGATTAACCATCTCCCTGATCAGGTGATACTGTCCTCAGAATATGTCTGGAATGCTGATGGGACCTGCGTTCCTAGGCCAAAACCACAACTCCATTGTTGTCACAATAACAGTTATTATACGCTCAATGGTAGGAACCATGTTCATCTCATGAACAAGAAATGTTCAGACAACCACTTTGGCAGCATCGTTGGTAACGATGTATTCAGCCTTTATCGTCTAGTATGTCACGGTATCTAACTTGGAACTCTTCCAACATACCGTCCCTCCATTGAGGGTAAAGACAAAGCCCGAGACTGACTTTTAGTCGACCTTATCACTCTGGAAGCTCGAATTGGTAAAGAACTCCCACTGGAGTTCACCGTTACCAAAACCCCAAGAACATTTCTTTAGTGCTTCTCAAGTACTTAAGAATGTCCTCCACAGCTGTCCAGTGATTCTCCCAAGATCCGATTGATTCCTGATCACTACACTTAGTGATTTAGCTACATCTACTCTCGTACATAACATCGCATACATGATAGAGCCTACTGCCGAAGCATAGGGTATCCCTTGTACGCGAGCTCTCTCCAAATCAGTCTTAGGAGATATCTCTTTGGAGAGAGTGATTCATGAGTAAGTGGGCGAACCACCATGCATAGAATCCTCCATACTAAACCCTTTTAGTATGGTGTTAGTGTACCTGGATTTGGGACACTCCAAACATCCACTTAGATCTATCACCATAGATCATAAACCATAAGATTTAGTAGGTATCATCCATATGTTTTATGGAGAATTCTCGTGATAAGAGGAGCTTGACCAAGTGTAGCATAGGAAACCGTTTCCTATCAAGAGTATGTTATCTACGTACAATATGTGGAAGACAACCTTACTCTCTACAACCTTATTATATATACAAGATTCATCTATCTTTTTGATGAAGTCAAACTCTTTGACTGCTACATCAAAATAGATGTTTCAACTCCGCGATGCCTGCTGTAATCCTGATGGACTTAAGCATAGCTTTGAAAGTCTCAACTTTTCCATTTACACCAAGAATCTTCTCAAGACCCATTTGCTCCCGACGGGTTTTACCCCTTCAGATGCAACGTTCAAAGTCATATTTTGTTGGTGTATATGGATTCTATCTTTGATTGCATAGCATCCAGCTATTTCACAGAGTCCCCACTCGTGATGGCCTGCCTGAACCTGGTTGGGCCCTCATCTAACATGATGCAATCCTCGCTCCCACTGTTACTGAGAAGACCGTAGTATCTCTCAAGTGGATGAGGAACCCTACAAGATTCGTGGAGAGGTTGAGGTTCATTGGAGACTATTGAATCCTTTGGTTTCACCAAATCATCAGCTGTTAGTTTGTCTAACTGGAACTCCTTCCAGTTCTTTGCTCCTCAGAATGCCACCTTTTTAGAAAAGAAATTTCTTCACAAGAAATTTCTTTTCTAAAAAGGTGGCATGCTGAGAAACAAAACACCTTTTGCTCCTCAGAATGGTAGAAGATATACCCTCGCAAATATTTGGGATATCCAACAAACTTACAGAACTGACCTTGCCTCGAATTTTTCCGGATTTTGCCTTTCAACATAGGCCGGACAACCCCATATCTTAACTCGTTTAAGACAGTCTCTTCCCATACCATATCACATATAGAGTGGTAGACACTGATTTGGATAGAACCCCATTCAATAGGTATGCAACTTCTCAAGTGCATAAATCCAAAAGAAAACAGGCAACTCAGCAGTACTCATCATAGAGCGCACTATATATCATAAGGTGCGATACCTCCGTCCCGATACACCGTTTGTGCTGTGGTGTACTCGAAGGAGTAAGCTGAGAGAGAATCACATTCTCCTTTTAGAAACTCCAGGAACACCATGCCTAAGTATTTTCCTCCTCGATCACATCGAAGGACTTTAATACTTCTATCCGTTTGGTTCTCTACTTCGTACTTATATTCCTTGAATTTTCTCAAAAGGTTCAGACTTGTGTTTCAACAGGAACACCTGTCCGAATTTTGAGAGATCATCGATGAATGTAATGAAGTACAAAGAACCAACCCTGGCATTTGTAGACATAGGACCGTATACATCATCATGTATCTGTCCCAAGAGTTCAGCAACTCTTCCTCCATTTCTAGCAAACGGAGTATTGGTTATTTTACCTTTGAGACAAGACTGCCAAGTATCATAAGATGAAAAATTCGAACAGATTTAAATATTCATCCTTATGTAACTTAGCTAGTCGTGTCGCATTGATATGACCCAGTCTACAATACCACAAGAAAGATTCGTTCATTTCTGAACTACTCCACTTGTGTGTGTTCTATATACTTTGAACTGTGGTTTGATTTAGAACGTATATGCCATTACATAACGTGCCTGATCCAATCAACTGTTGATTAAGGAAAATGTTCACAATATTATCCATCAATACAAAACTATATCCTTCTTTAAGTTATTAAAGAAACCGATGTAATGTTGTATATCAGGTTCGGTATATAATAACATTCGTTCAGAATCAATGTATTAATACAATGTGATATTTGCCAACTGATTTAGTTGCAACACTTGAACCATTCTCTATACTTAAAGACATATCACCCATTCCCAGTTCTCTACCTTTCTGTAGCCCATGTAACATATTACATATGCGGGATCCTGATCCGGTATCTCATACCCAGGACGTAGAGGATACTGAGAAACAGTTCTCGGTAATGAACACACCTGAAGAATATGCATCAACATGCTCATTCCTCGTTTAGGTGGCATAGGAATTCGGATATTCCCCTACTTCTTGCTCAGTCTTATAACAATTATAAGAAAAAACGGAACCAACGTTCCCCAGCTCAGTATAATAAGCATGTTCGGTCAAAACATCCATATTATTATCTTGATTAAGGCATGTTACGGTCGCTACCAGTAGAGAGAGAAGAAAACACTCTGTGTGCGCTCTTGTAAGATCATATTGATTATTATTTTATCTAATCAGGATGGCTCCCACTATTTTTATCAAATCTTCCTTCAAACCCTAAAAGGTAAGACTAGCAGGGATTAATTGCACCCTACAAGTTCGTCAATCTTTCGGCCAGGCCAGTGTCGGTACTTTGAGGGAGGTTCCCCATGATTTAGGGAGGTTCCCCGTGCTTTCGCACGAATCTAATTAAAATAAATCTCGTTTTCCCAGGGGCGTAACCTCGTTAACACCTTTCTAGACACCTACTTGATCGGCTAATTGTAATGTGTAAAACTCTCCCAGGAGTAACTCTTACTCGCAGTGGGTATCGAGATCCAACTATCTCATAGAAGGTATGCAATCTCATTGCAAATTTCAACACTTTGAAATTCCCAATAATATTTTGCCCCTAGCGTCCTGTGACCTTGACGGAGGCCAACAAACCATAGGCTGCTAGTCAAGTTCAACCCGTATATTTCATGATTGAATTAAACCCACCCGCACGACTCTTGACGGAGGCCAACAAAGTCGCATGACACCCTAACTCAATCGCATCATATGTTGGTAGATTAACACTAGTTAGCTACCGCATACTACGCCTTGACGGAGGCCAACAAACGTAGCATGAATACCAAGTAGTCTTTATCTGAAATGACGGAGGGCTACGATAGGTTTTTAAGAAAACCTTTTGCGTAATGAACTTGATCTCGTTGTAGAATCGAGTGATGTTGAAAAGGAGTGTTTTTGAGGTTTTTACTAGTTTTTCTAAAGAGGTCACTCCCGGTGAAGGGATCTCGGCTCTTTCCTTATCGAATAAGGTGCAGGATATTTCACAAATACCACTATGCAAAGCATGAACTAAAAAAGTAATCAAAAACTAAACCGTGTGGGTTGTAGCATCTGCCAGTTTCGCTAAAGAGGTCACTCCTGATGAATGGATCTCGGCTCTTTCCTTATCGAATAAGGTGTTGGATATTCTACAAGGAATACCGCTATGCAAAGCAAGAACTAGAGCTACCTGTTTTTAAAACAAGATTCTACAACATCTTTAGGTTTCTTTTATTTCATTAATCTCATTAATGAAGTCCCATCAATTATACTTCCTAAGCATCATAGAAGAAACGAAAGCAACAATATTTATTATATATCATATATATAATATAAACATTCGTCTCAGAATATCAAGTGACCACATCACAGAATATCAGCAGCAGAAGAACACATATGAAATATTGGATATACTAGGAATTCCGTGTTTTAAATCAAGCCAGTAAAAAACACGGATTCCACGGTCGCGATGAATAGCCAAACCCACATCCCTAAACCCCTACGAGAGCGGCAAGCAAACCTACCAATTCTAAAGTTAGGAGACCCGGACTCGACTCCTCGAGATGGTCTCCCACTGGACTCTAGAACCCGGTTACTTGTGCTCTCCGCCTTGGGTCTATTCTAATGCGGAAAAGTAAATAATATACATCAATGGTGACATCATCCTCAACTCGGAAGTGCCCCAATAAAAGAATATTATATACAAGTTTTTACATGAATGAAAATGAAAAACTCTCATCTCATATAAAACCCCCGGTTATTCAAACACGACGATCCAATATAACATATCACAGCAACACATAACATCACATGTTATCAACGTAATTAAATATGCGTATCCCAATTGTTGCTGACATATAGCAACGAAACCGGCGATACACCACATATTACACTTACGGTCGCAGAAAAGAAAGTGAAAACTACAACAATTGGAATCCGCAACCACTTTAGACATCATAAACCCAATATATCTCATACTTTGGATTTCACGCCTAACCAAATGAATTTCTTAGACATCGCATGCCTAACAATTATAAACCCCGCATTTTAGTCTCGATATTGAAAACACTTTTCAATAACCAGTCGAGTAATTCAACAAGATTCCCGACAACCTGATCGAATGCTCGTCGGAAACTTTAGTAGACGGCCGCACCCCCGATGCCATCGACGAAGTGCACTTAGGCGGAACACCGCGGCTGCGAGCACCCGAACGGATGCTTTGGCGACGGGGTTCTCCTACAGTCACTTGGTCTGGGCTATGGGGCGTGGCTATTCTAGTAAGATTATCCGGCGAGTATCCGCGTACGCTATGTGATTGCGACGGACTTTTGATCCATATCAAAATCCCATGGCAACCGATCAAATGAGACTAACTTGCTAGATTTATAAAATTCAAATTAGTTATCACATAACTAAATATGTGGATTTCAAATATTGTATCACAATCACAGATAGCTAGACGATGTTAAACTTTTTGATCGAATAAACAAACACCCAAAATTTGCCAAAGAGCTCAAAACTTGAGCGGAGTTCAAAAAGTACTCAGAACATGCCACAACACCTATGGATCAACCGTAGAAAGGTCAACCCTTGCCTCACCTATGGCGCCGCGGAACTACCACAAACCCTAGGGTTTGGTGGCAGTTCCGACGGTCACAGAATCGAGTTAGGGTTTCGTTCTTCTAGAGGGTCTATAGAAAACACCTGCACGATTTTTTGATGATTTCAAACTTGGAAAAATCCAACTCTTGGAAAATTTCCAGCGAGGGAAAAATTGGGTTATTGATATCCGTCCGAACTTTTTAACGTCGTCTAAATAACCCGAAATGATATTAGAATTACGACTATGAAACACTCCGAATTGCCTTTACTTAAAGATAACATCACATGCACTTTTTGTAAAAACAAGCAACACCTGAAACACCAAAACCCAGAGATTGGAACACCACAAGAATTTGAAGCTCAGACCTGTGAATGGGGCCAGCCAGGCCGGATTTTCTGGTGAAGTCGCCGGCCAAATTCCGGCGGGGGGGGGGGTTCAAATTTTTGTAGTGTTCATGTTACATCTCATATAACATTCTTCAACTGCTTAAAAAATTTTTAGACACTTTGAAAAATTCGACAGAAACTAGATTTTTATTTCGAGTGTTTTGGAGTTGTTTCGGTTTCGTAATTCTACAAATATCGTCTAATTCTCTAGCATGGCTCTGATACCACTGCGGGGTTCCCTAGGCAGCTGTTGGGTTTCGGGAGGCATCGACCATGTCGTTTTCAAAAATTTGGCGCGCTAAAGAACCCTAACGCTAGAATCTAAACTAGAGAATTAGATGAACAAGCATGTAAACATCTTTATATCTAAGTGAACGAGGAATACAACCTTTGTAGACCGGTCCTTCACTTCAATAGTTCCGTGTAGTAGTCCGTTCGCTCCAAGTAATGATCTCCGGGACTCTAGTGAGGCTCCACAAGGTGAAATGAACAAGCTTACTTGAAGTTTTCGAGGCCGAAGATGATCTACATCGAGAAGACACTAACTCAAGCTACCTCTTCACTTAGTGATGAACCAGTGAAGAAACAACCCAATCTAAATGGCTAGTAGAGAAGAGGTTGATGAAGTAGGAATTTTGCTCACTTTAGAAATAATTTTCTCACTATTTTTCTTCATCTCCCATAAACCTAGAGAGCTAAGCTCTTGATAAAGAAGAAGATGAAGAGAGAAGAGAATGAAACTCATGAGATGAGAATAGCAACCATGGGTGAGTTTATGTCATACACTAACTCATGTAGGGACTAAACCATGGCTAACAATAATGGTTAGGTTAATAAATATTTACAAGTAAAACAAAACTAGTGGACTAAGTCAAAGATGCTTTAAGCTTCTCCAAGTTTCCAAGCATGACAATTTCCAACTAATATTGAATTACTTTAAATAAATAAAACCTCACATTATTATAAGCATGGTGTGAGTCTTATACACCCATGTAGCATGTGGCATCAAGCATGACACAAAATAATGTACATTAATATATATCACATATATACTAAGTGTACACAAGTGAGAAAAAGAAATCTTAAGTGAGCTAATATTAGTTAATGTAAGTAAATATATCAAATATATAATTATACATTAAATTATCAAATCAACTCTTAATTTAATAATCCGGCTATATCACATACAACCGACTAATATCATATGTATTAACTTGTTGAATAAACACTTGATTCGATAGCTCGGTTATATCACATATAACCGACCGATATCACATATCGCGAGAATAAAATATGGTATTACATACTCATATTAATCTCGGTCCCATACATATCGCATATGTGCTCCTACTTCGTTTCGCTTAAGCTAGAAAACCTCTGTGTAGGACTCTAAAGACTCGTCAATACGCCGGCAGTAGATGGTGATCATATCAGTCACCCACAAGCCGCAAGCGGTCTGCTAAACGTAACGGCCACCCG
Source organism: Agapanthus africanus (assembly GCA_030015575.1). Lineage (NCBI taxonomy): Eukaryota > Viridiplantae > Streptophyta > Magnoliopsida > Asparagales > Amaryllidaceae > Agapanthus > Agapanthus africanus. The sequence goes on along the minus strand of CM057343.1, from coordinate 106,014,375 downwards.
GGTATTGAGCAATCAGAAGATCAACAAGCAAGCCTGCTCATACTCCTGCGAATCCATCAAGTAACACTACCGTACAGTCTGGTCTCTTCACCTGATATGTCACATATCACAGTATAAGGGTGGTATAACGTCAGACCCCAATAGCTTGATAAGTTATGCTGATACAAGGTCCATAACGGTTCGAGAAACTACGGGTAACACTTACCAGTAAATCTCAGCAACCCTGGCCAGGGATTTCCTGTTATGGCCAATCGAGCATAGCGCAACATCAACCCCCAATACCGGTAGAGACGAATCCCCTCATATCGCTCATTGCCTCCATGTGACTCGGGATTGTACCCAAAAACCACCGTTTTGCACGATCTCTTGAATGTGGTAAGGTGGAAATCAAAACACAGTGGGAATCACACAAGACTCTATGACGATCTCGAGTCGATAGACTAACCTGTACCAGTGTCACCAGAGAACTGCTATCTGATGATAGGTATAATACCATCTAGGAGTTCTCGGCGAGTCCGTCCAGTGTACCATGTCTCCACTGAGCACCCGTATACCATCTCCGATGTCAAACACCAATGGATATGGGATCATCCATCGCCCATCATATGGGCTGAGAAGCGTATACGCTAGTCTACTCTGGAATATCGATGCCCTGTCTCAATACTCCCATGAATAGGAACATTTGAAGGATGTACTTACCGACTACCTCTTCCCCACTAGTATGATCCGCATCATAATCCTGGTAGTCAAGTACTCATCCTAAGGGCTTTATCAACATGTAATAGAGAGACAATAAGTGTACATGTTAAGATAAAGAGCAACTAGATAGCATACTATCATGTCGAGCAAGAAAGTCCTCCCTATATATGTCCAAGCATCCACTACAATATACATCGTATGTATAATAATGGCCTCTAGGACATACATATAACTAACAGACCTGAATGCCAACCCAATCCGACAAAAAAGAGAAATTTTGCGCCAATAAAACAAAAGGTGATAGATGAGGAAGTGGATCGATTGCTCGCTGCCGACTTCATCAGGAACCTTGACTACTCGGATTGGCTGGCGAACGTGGTTATGGTCAAGAAAGTGAACGCGAAACGGCGCATGTGCATCGATTTCACGGACCTGAACAAGGCTTGCCCCAAAGGCAATTACCCGCTTTCTGGGATAGATCAGCTAGTAGACAGCTCGGCCGGTCACGAATTACTAAGATTCATGGACGCCTTCTCTGGTTATAATCAGATCCGAATAAACCCGGCCGACGAAGAGCTGACAGCCTTTACCACGGATCAGGGACTATACTGCTATAGGGTAATGCCCTTTCGGACTCAAGAACACCGGAGCCACGTACCGGCGACTGGTTAACAAACTGTTCAAACCGCAAATCGGGAAAAATATGGAAGTCTACGTTGACGACATGCTCGTGAAATCCGCCTCATCGGCTGGACACACAACAGACCTCGCCGAAACATTCGATGTCCTACGAAAATATAAGATGAAGCTAAATCCAGCTAAATGTGTGTTCGACGTCACAAGCGGAAAATTCCTTGGATTCATGGTTACCCATCGAGGAATCGAGATGAACCCAGAGAAGATCATCACCATCATCAACATGGCGATGCCCAAATGCAATGTTGATATCATGCGACTCACCGGGAGGGTGGCTGCATTAAGTCGCTTTTTGTCCAGATCCGAGGAAAAATGTCTCCCTTTCTTCAGAGCCCTAAGGAAAATCCCCAGGTTTGAATGGTCCGAGGAATACCAAGACGCTTTAGAACAACTCAAGGCACATCTGGCGACCCTACTACTTCCCACCAGACTGGTCGAAGGTGACTAGCTGTAACTATATCTAGCCATCTCCGACCAAGCCGCGGGCTCAGTGCTCATCAGAGAGTTCGAAGGAATGTAGAAACCGGTCTACTATGTGAGCCATGTTTTCAAGGACGCGGAAACCAGATACCCGGCCATAGAAAAAATAGTCCTTGCGCTTGTCGTCGCCTCCAGGAAGCTACGACACTATTTCCAGGCACACACAATCATCGTCCTTACTGAACGACCTTTAGGGAATATCCTCACCTCCCCCGAATTATCAGGCCACCTAGAGAAATGGAGGTGGGAGCTATCCCAGTTCGACATCAAATATCGACCCAGATGGGCAATTAAAGCACAAGCCTTAGCCGATTTCGTTGTCGAGTGCACCATTCCAACTAGGGAAGGAACGACGACTCAGGGCCTCGACCCACGGCCCTCGGCCGAGGAGGTGTCCGGCCTAATCCCGGACTGGGTGCTCTATATGGTCGGATCCTCCACAGAGGAGGGATGCGGGGCTGGCCTGATCATCTATGGCCCGAATAAGGCAGAAATGGAGTATTCTCTGAGACTTGGTTTTAAGGCGTCGAACAATGTGGCAGAGTACATGCCTTATTAGCCGGGCTACGAATCACCTCCGGAGTAGGGCTGAAGACCATCTGGATACGCAACGACTTTGCGCTAGTCGCCGGCCAAGTAACCGGGCGTTTCGAAGCCCGGGAACCACTCATGATAAAATACCTCGCGGAGGTAAGAAGGCTTCGAAGAAAATTCGACGAAGGTCAAGTGGAGCAGATTCCCAGAAATTTGAACACTAAGGTCGATGCCCTGAGCAAACTTCCCTCTTCCTATTCGGCCAATCATAAGAGAAACATTCTCTTTGAAGTCCTGCCACGACCTAGCGTGGAAGATGGAGATGCAACACTCCAAATCTACATGACCCAAGAAGATGCCCCGGATTGGAGAAAGCCCATTGCAGAGTTTCTGAAAGATGGGGTTCTTCCAGAAGATCGGGACGAAGCTCATTGGATTCGAGAAAAAGCTCGCTATTTTGTATGGAGCAAAGAAAACCTATACAAGAAGTCTTACACTCAACCTCTGCTTCGATGCGTCGATCCCCACGAAGAAGACTATGTCTTCCAAGAAATACACGAAGGGGTCGGAGGGGCGCATCAAGGGTCCCGCAGCCTGGTCCAAAAGACACTGCTCAAGGGTTACTATTGGCCGGGAATACATCAAGATGCCGAGAAAATGGTCAGAAGATGCAAGAGCTGTGAACTCTTTGGCAGCATCTCTCGTCTCCCTGCCACTTTACTAACGCCACTAAGTTCCCCCTGGCCATTTGCTCAGTAGAGGATGGATATGGTGGGCCAGCTCCCCGCCGGCACGGGTGGACACAAGTACATCCTTGTCGCCGTAGACTACTTCACAAAGTAGTTTGACGTTGTGCCTATCAGGAAACCGGACGCCGTCTCTACGATCAAATTTCTGCAGAACAATATAATCTCCCGATTCAGAATCCCAAGGTGCATCGTCACTAACCATAGAACCAACTTCGAGAATGACAAAGTCAAAGAATTCTGCAACGACTATCATATATTAATGAAGTTCGCTGTGGTCGCAAATCCCCAATGCAACGGGCATGCCGAAATAGAAAACCGAAGCGTCATTCGAGGGCTTCGAGCTCGCCTAGAATTAGGCAAGGCGACTGGGTTGAAGAATTATCTTGAGGACTATGGGCACTGCGGACGTCGAGAAAAACACCCATGGGAGAAACCCCGTTCAGCCTCTGCTACGGTATCGAGGCGATGGTCCCCATAGAAATTGGATTGCCCAGTTATCGGGTCGAGCACTTTGACGACGAGGCTAACACCTTGGCGCTACGAAGCAACTTGGACATCTTATTAGAAAAATGAGATCGGACGCAAATCAAGATGGCCGCTAATCAGCAGCAAATCGCCCATTACTACAACGCCTGAGTCAGGCATCGAACCTTTAAGACAGGAGACCAGGTCTTGAGATGAAACAAGTTCGTAGATCAAGGGAAGCTATATAAGTTCTCCCCGAAATGGGATGGGCCCTTCCTCGTGATAGAGGCACTGCCCGGTGGAGCCTACTGCCTCCAGGACTCCAAAGGGCGTAATTTCCCTCGGCCATATAACGTCGAAAAGCTCAAGTTGTACGGATAAACATGTACCCCTTTTTCGAATAATGCAATTTCTATCCACATCGACTAAAATTTTCAAACTGAGTCCTCATGCAAGATAGACTTCGACACCGACCCGTAACCCAACCCTTCCTTCTTTTCCTCGGCCCCGAGTTAAGGGGTAGGGAGGGGGCACTGGTCGGCCAGTTCCAAAAAGGGGGGGGGAGATAATACACCATAATCTTAACCAAAAGAAAATTTATTTATACTTTATTCGGAGGTATTCTTGGCACCGCAGCCTTACAACCATTATAGTAAATGAGAAAGAGAATTAAGAAAACATTGACGATGGTACTCGGAAGAGAGCTCCTCCAGCCGAGCCCAGGCAACCTCTGCCCGCTCCCTCTGACGGTGCCCATGGACCCTAGAAGCTACGGATTCGCCGGGGTCCCCAACCGCCGAACACGACGCCACGACCAACCTCTACTGGAAACATTCAAGAAGAATGTCCACCGAGCGATCCTGCCGGCTCTCCGAGATCAGGCCAAGCTCGTGGGCTATATGCATCTTATTAAATGCCTTATCCATCACCTGGGGGCAGAGCATTATAAAGACCCGGGGATGACCTCCATATCACGTAAATTAGCATTTGCAAGAGAGGAGATCTTCGGGGAAGTAGACGCTCGCAGTGGCCCTCCAAATGGCCTATCATGGCCTCATATGTCGCCTCGGAACGATCGAGGTTATAGAAATACACGTCGTCCCGAGATACGATCTCCTTGATGGTGTATATACGACCCGTCATCTGGAAGAAACGTAACAGGTAGGAGGAAGTCAATGTGGGTATCCGAAGGTGAGACCATACCTTCGATATTTATAGCCTCAACAAAAATCTCCCAACCGCCGAGATCTTTTCGCACCACAACGCAGATCACGGAATATCCCACTTTCCCGATAAAGCGCGGCCACATGGCATCCGATTACTGGTCGATTCCCCCATACAGATCAAGAAAGGTTGAATGACATTCCCAGGAAAACCATAGAATCAGGAAAGTCCTCGTCAAGAGGCGGCCGAGTAGATTCTAGCTCGGCTCATCCGCTAAAAGTAGCTTCCTGCCCGGCCACTCTGCAGATCTAAAGCCCTCGTCAAGAGTCCTCTGAGTAGATTCCTGCTTGGCTCATTTGTTGAAGGCAGCTTCCTGCCCGGCCACTCTGCGGATCCAAAACCCTCGTCAAGAGGCGGCAGAGTAGTTTCCTGCTCGGCTCATCCGCTGAAGGCAGCTTCCTGTCCAGCCACTATGCAGATCCAAAGCCCTCGTCAAGAGGCAGCCGAGTAGTTTCCTGCTCGGCTCATCCGCTGATGGCAGCTTCCTGCCCGGCCATTCTGCAGATCCAAAGCTCTCGTCGAGAGGCAGCCGAGTAGTTTCCTGCCTGGCTCATCCACCGAAGGCAGCTTCCCGCCTGACTTTCTTAAAGCAAGAGAAGAGAGAGTGCGCTGTTGCTACTCTAGTGACTGGGCTGTTTATAGCACTTCAAACCGGTATTCTCGGTTTACTGATCCCAAGCCGTCGTCAAGGGGCGGCCGAGTAGTTCCTGTTAGGCCCTTTCAAGGTTTAATCAAGGGGCACCGACCTATCTATACTTGGCGTTCGCTCGATTCATACGCAGCGCCCGACCGTCACCTCGACTCCTGGGCGAGGGTGGACACCGGTCTACTTATACTTGGCGTTCGCTTGATTCATACGCAGTGCTTGATTGCCACCTCGACTCCGGGGTAAGGGTGGATGCCTGTCTACCTATACTTAGCATTTGCTTGATTCATACGTGGCTTTCGATTGTTACCTCGACTCCGGAACGAGGGAGGACGTCGGTTTACCTATTGTTAGTGATATATGCCTTAGAGGCCATTATTGTACAGTACCAGTTTGTATATTACATTTTGGAAGCTTGGGATATACACAGATATTGTAACAGTCTTGCTCAATATAGTAGTATACTACCTGGTTTAATTCTATCTCAATATAAGTATATGTTTCTTTTAACGTATCGCTAAAACATATTGATAGAGCCCTTTGGATCTTTACTTGACTACCAGCGTTATGATGGCAGTCGCACTAGTGGGGGCTGGGTAGTCTATAAGCACATCCTTATACAGGTCCCTAGTCGTAGGATTATAGAGACTGGGCATCGATACTCCAGAGTAGACTAGTGTATATGCTTCTCATCCCAGCAGGGGAGATGGTCTGTCCTACAACCATTAGTACATCGTACTGGAGATAGTATGCAGGTGCTCATTGGGTTATGAGTTACACTGGACGGACTCATGGGGAACTGCTGGTTGGTACTATACCTATTGTTTACCCCAATCAGAGCAAAGCTCTGATTAAATTCCAAGGTGGTAAAAGAAGCAATGCTTCTGTTTTTCTCCAATCAGAGCAAAGCTCTGTCTTGAAAATTAAAATTAAAATAAATGAAGTAACGCTTCAGATCCCCTGCGCTGCACGCAGATCGCCATGTGTCAAAATCAGACACAGTAACGCAAGGAGCGCAGCGCCCAAGGTAGCATACTCTATCAGAGCAAATTTCAAAAACAAAAAAAAAGAAGGCGCAAAGCGCAACTGCGCAGTGCGCACTGCGCACCTGCGCAAGCTGCGCAGTGCGCTGCGCAGTTAAAAAAAAAAAAGCGCAAAGCGCAACTGCGCAGTGCACAGTGCGCAAGCTGCGCAGTGCAGTTAAAAAAAAAAATGCGCAGTGCGCAAGCTGCGCAGTGCGCTGCGCAGTTAAAAAAAAAAATATTGCGCAAATTACTCAGAAAAATGAAGATTTAAGAAAATCTTTTCTGTTCTTGTTAAAACAAGAAGATTTCTTCTGTAAAACAGGGGCCTTTGGATCAAAGATCCAACGGTGGGGAAAATTCCCCAAATCACTCAGAAAAAGATCTCTTTAACAAATTTAAGTAATTTATGAGCACTATAAAAAGGACCCCAGACCTCATTTCAAAATAATGAACATCTTGCTAAAAAAAAAAGAGAAGAGAACTCTTGAAGAATAAAAAAAAAGGTAAAAACCTTTAAAAGAAGAGAAAATTCTCTTATGAACAGATCATTGATCTAAGAACAAGATCATGGATCTTCAACAATAAATAAATAAATAAATAAAAAATAGTGCCTTGCACTTGTTTTATGAACCATCGGTTCTTGAACCTAAAAGGTTCTTAAATTAATTGTGCTTTGCACTTTCATGAACCTTTGGTTCTCTGAGAGAAGAAAAACAAGAAAAAAACTTGTTTTTTCTTAGATCTAAATCAAATAGTGCTTTGCACTTGTTTTATGAACCTAAAAGGTTCTTAAATTAATAGTGCTTTGCACTTGTTTTATGAACCATCGGTTCTTGAACCTAAAAAGTTCTTAAATTAATAGTGCTTTGCACTTTCATGAACCTTTGGTTCTCTGAGATAAGAAAAACAAGAAAAAACTTGTTTTTTCTTAGATCTAAATCAAATAGTGCTTTGCACTTCTTTTATGAACCATCGGTTCTTGAATCTAAAAGATTCTCAAATTAACAGTGCTTTGCACAAATGCAATGCATTACTTAAAGGGCCAGGCCCAAATCAAAATGACCTGACAGGCCAAAATAAATTGCAAGGCAATAAATGGGCAGAGCCCAAATAAATTGATGCTTTGCATCCTTTATACAAGGGCAGAGCCTAAATAAAATTGATGCCTTGCATCATTCTTAAAAAAAAACAGAGCCCAAAACAAATTGATGCTCTGCATCCTTTCTGGGCAAAGTCTAAATAAAAATAAAAAGAAATGCAATGCAAAAGCAAATAAAATGTTGAACATTCTCAATTGGACTTAGCCCAATTTTGGCCATAAGTCCTTAAATTAAATTGACCGAGCAAAATTGCTCTACTAAATCAATTTACAATCGGTTCGAGAGTACATCTCCGAACTCCTTTGACATCCATCGTTGTAATTCCTCAACGACGTCAAAGAGGTGACGGGTCCCAACGACCATACATCAATATGGACTGCGGGGTCCTTAAACTCGTGGACCGAAACGTCCCTAAACTAATATTGGACCGAAACGTCCTTAAACTAATATTGGACCACCACGTCCCTAAACTGGAACATGGACCGAAACGTCCTTAAACTAATGGTGGACAACCACGTCCCTAAACTGGCGATGGACCACCACGTTCCCAAATTGGAACATGAACCACTATGTCCCTAAACTGGAACAATAGAGCCTAAATGCTCTTTTGTCGGATCTAAACGATCCCGTTAAGTTGATCTTAGTCTCAAACAGGACTAACGTATCCTTGACGAACGTTTAAGTCGATCTTAGCCGCAACGCGACTAAGGCATCCTTAAACTAAAAACACCAAACCCAAATCTAAGTAAATACGGATTTGGACTAATCCACGTCCTACGGGCGACGGTATTACTCAGTCTCCGTATACAATCCACGGGCAACCACAAACAAAACAAACACACATGACACAAAGTGAAATTCTGGAGAAGGAGAAAGTGGCTACCGCGATGCGGTAGCGTAATTAACTGCAGGGGCTTGGGCCTGCAGGGAAGAGCGTCCCCATAATCAAAAACCCCTCTAGCGAGGGGGAATCTGACAAAGTCTGCTACATCGGCCGCATCCGTCTAAACCTCCGATACACGGTGCCATAAATCAACTTGGCATCTTCGGAGAGGTAGACGGATAAAACCAAATAGCATCTGCCCCGAATCTCAGCGTCAGGACACATCGCAGTCTTGTGCGCCGTCGTTCGGAGGGGAACAGATTCTGGCACGCCCGGTGGGACCTCTTCCTCTTTCCACTCCACACTTCGTCTGTCGTGTTCGCGAACGAATCGCGGTTTGCTGTGGTTGCCTGTGGATTCGAGGTACTAAGATTTGGTGTCTTGCTCCGTGCAGAAAACAGAAGATCAATGGCTTCAAACTGCACTACCTGCAACTGCAACTCTCGCTCCATCCCGTCCGGAGGAGTGACTTATGGGCCTCAGGCGGCCTCCATCTTCGCTATGCCGGTGGAACAGGTAACTCAGGCCACCACTGGGCTGTTCTTTGGGACCATGATCCCACCGATGAGCGTCAATGCCCCAATGACATCGCAAGAAGCTCCCAAGAAGTCGGCATTCGATCGGCTTGCTACTACTGCGACCCCTCTCAACGGGTCGCCCAACTCCACTGCCTCGGTTTTTAATAGGCTAGGTCAAAGCTCCAACGGGCCCATGCAAAAGCCCGCGATACCCGAAGTTGCCATCCCAAAGCGGATAGCCATCCCGGCTCAAGCGGACGAAATCATTGGAAAGGCCCCTCCTTCCAAGAAGTCAGTTTTTACAAGGCTGGCCATTCCAGTTGTTGCTCCAGGCGAGATCCTCAAAGCTGCTTCCCCTGCCCAGAGGTCTGTCTTTGACAGATTAGACATTACTTCTCAACGGGTGTCAGCCTTCGATAGGTTAGCACCAATAACAGTCTCTCCTCAAAGCAGGGGGCACGACGAAGTCACCCTTGTAGCTGAAACAACTCCATCCGCAAGACACGCTCGACGTTGCCACTGGCGTCGAGTAAGGAAGGCTGGGGGCAACTCCCCCTCTGGGATAACTCCGTCAGCTCCGATGGTGAGGATCGATGCTGCTGTTCCAACCAAGAATAGCTTTGAACTGCTCAACAAGGTGCGCAGAAACTCTCCTACTGCGATGTTGAAACGAACTCCTTCACCTGTGGAGAATACTCCAGAGAAGAAGCTAGAGCAGCCCCCTCAACGGCTGTCCTCTAAAATTTACAAAGTCTGGCGACAGGTCCAAGAGTCGGTGATCGATCAAGACTGCCTCCGACGACAGAAAAAGATGAAGGTTCGGCAGGGGAAGGATTACTCTGTCAAACCACAAAAAGAAAAAGCTACTTGGGTGCCCACTACAACGGCTCCCTTAACTCCAATCACTCAAAAAAGGAGGCCACAAAAAGCCCCTGTGAACATGGCGAAGCATAAAAGCGCTGAACACAAATGCCCTAAATCTGGGGGCATGGTGGTGCACACTGTTATATGGCTTCTGGAAAGGAGGAAAGCCGCACTTCTACGGGCCACCGACCACTCACCCGATCCGTGAAGAAAGCCCAGGAGCAACAACAAAAGCTTCAGGAAATGATGACTACAATGGCTGCACTCACTGAGCCAAAAGAAAGCTCTGAAACGTCTTCGGATGAGCGTCAAGAACAAGAAACCGACGTTGATTTTTTACGCAGAGTCCTCGAAAAGAGGGACAAAGAAGCTGCAGAGCAAGCGGCTAACATAAAACAGATGGCGCTCCTCTTCCAAGATATGGTAGGGATGATGTTACAGCCGGACCCTCCTGCTGAAGATCCTCCGATTGTCCTTGAAGACGACAGGGGAGAAACGTCAAATCCTCCGCCGGCACTGTCAACAGCCAAGGAGGAGGCAATCTCCAAAGTTGACCTAGACGAATATATAGCTCAGCAGATCCGGGTTCATCAGGCGAATGAAGCGGCTGGGCAAATTGTTAGAACCGGACGACCATATCCGGGCTGGTATGACCAAATCAGTTACCCGCCAGGTTATACGATCCCTAAATTCCACGTATATAAAAGGACAGGGAATCCGCATCAGCATGTCGCTCAATTCAGGGCCTTATGCGGCAATACTGGAGGCGATGACAAATTGTTGCTACGTCAATTCATCGGCAGCTTAGCAGAAACAACCTTTGAATAGTATTCGGAGCTACCTAACGACTCTGTCAAAACATTTGCAGAGATGGAACTGCTGTTTACACAAAGATTCGCGAGTGCTAATGAACGCACCCCGATAACAGCACTAATAAATACCAGGATAAGGCCAAGCGAAACGTGGGTTCAATACGCAACACGATGGCGGAACCTATGGTCGAAATGCGAACAACGCATAGAAGAGGCACCTGCGGTAGGCATGTTTGTGGGCCCTCTCGATCCGCAGGCGACCATCTCACAATTCATGATGTTCTTCAGGCCGACCACCTTCCAGGCCTTGATTGACAAATTAGCCCAAATGGACCAGATGGGCCATAGACCGTCTCCTCCAAAATCAGATTCCCGAGATGAGAAAGGAAAAGGGAAAGCGATCGTCGTCGCCAATGCTCAACAACAGTCGAGCAACTCAAAGCCGGTCGTTCGCCAAAACAACGCGCGTCCACGCCCATCCCTCGAAGAGAGGCTAGGACGTTCTTACTCGTTTCCTCAGAATAAAATGGGAAGACTGTTCGAGCTGGCAGTGCGTAACAGACTCATCTATCTGCCGAGTCCAAAGCGTCTGTCGCAGCCAGGCGATCTTAATAATCCCAATTATTGCCCTTACCACCAAACGGTAAGTCACCCGATTGAGGATTGTTTCGTCTTTAAGGGATGGATTGAGGATCAGTACCTACAAGGCAAGTTCGCGCTGTCGGAAAACTGGAAAGTAAACCCACCACAGCCGCACTCTCTAAAGAAGACGGACACGCCGGGGGCAGCTTGTTCTTTTGTTGAAGACGAAAACGACGGAGAAAATTCATCAGATAAACCCAAAGAATACATAGCGACTTGTCATGTGACTCTCGTTCACTGACGGATGATGAGGAGGCTCCTTGCGCTGAGAAACCAATAGCGAATCCTGAACCGGAGATCCTACAGCCATCAGACGAGTTGATCGATACCTTCCTAAATGAAATTCGTCTGAAAGCAAAAGCCAATCAAGAGCATGAAATGGCCACACTGGAAAGAGCCAAGTCATTCCCGTCAAATCAAAAGCCATCCACTGTGGATAAAAACAAATTCGAGACGAGGAAAAGGTTCGCCAAAGCTTTATCAGTAGGAATGAAGCTACCGCCCCCTGAAGAAAATACTCTCGCTGAGGTGGAAATGCACCCTAACTTCTGTTTATATCATCAGAAGATCATACATCCTACCGAAGACTGCGAGTCCTTTAACTGTTGGTGGCAAGGGTATGTCGCTCAAAAGCAACACTTCGACAGGACAAAGTGTGAAGCTTGTGGACATCGGAAAAATGCGATATATGAGCGCAAAGGAGCCGCCGCCGACTGTCATATAGCCGACTTCAAGGGATCGTAAATTATCACCTTTGGAAGCGACTCTGACGAAGAAGCTACCCCCAACTCTTCCCTCGGTGAATCTATTTCGAAAACAAAGGAACTGAGAAGCTGCGAGAACGTTCAGCTATGCAATCGCATGCTATTCGAAAAAAATCTCGGCCCCGTAAACAAGGGACCGAACAAAAAGAATAAAGGAAAAGGAAAAACGGCCCTCGTCGCCAGCGCTCAACAACAATCAGGTAACCCTAGACCGGTTGCTTGCCAAAGCAACAAGCGGCAACCCCTCCAAGAAAAGTTGAAACGTCCTTACTCGTTTCCGCAAGATAAAACAAGGGGACTGTTCGAGCTGGCGGTGTGCAACAGACTCATCAATCTGCCGGGTCCAAAACGTCCGTTGCAGCCAGGCGATATTAATAATCCCAATTATTGCCCTTACCACCAAACAGTAGGTCACCTGATCGAGGACTGCTACGTCTTCAAAAACTGGGTTGAAGACCAATACCAACAGGGCAAGCTTGCGCTGTCTGAGAACTGGAAGGTGAGTCCGCCACAACCGCACGCTCCGAAGAAGATGGATACGTCGGGGGCATCATGTTCATTCATGGAGAAGGACTCATAGACCGAAAAGTCAATAAACTAGATATTCGCCTCAAATACGGCGACGGCGGACCGAGATGTCCTTAAACTAATGATGGACCGCAATGTCCTAAAACTTGCAAATGACCGAAACGTCTTTAAACTAATACCGCAGCATCTTTAGGCTGACGAGGTGAATAAAAAAAATATAAATAAAGAAAAATATAATAAATAAAAACGGTATGTCCATACGCAAAAAGGGCACGGATGAAAACCCGAAAGGGCTCCGTGAGTAAAAACAGCAGGGCTATCGGCGAGTGTTCGTGAAAACCCGAAAGGGCGCGACCTCGTAAAAAAAAAGAGAAAAAGAAAAAAAAAACAAAAACAAAAAAAAACGGTATGTCCATAAGCAAAATGGGCACGGATGAAAACCCGAAAGGGCTCCGTGAGTAAAAACAGCAGGACTACCGGCGAGTGTTCGTGAAAACCCGAAAGGGCGCGATCTCGTAAAAAACAAAAAGAAGAAGAAGAAAATAAAAAGAATAAAAAAAAAACGGAATGTCCATAAGCAAAACGGGCACGGATGAAAACCCGAGAGGGCTCCGTGAGTAAAAACAGCAGGACTACCGACGAGTGTTTGTGAAAACCCGAAAGGGCGCAACCTCGTTAAGAAACACTTATAGGGGCCTCTCGACCCTATAAGGAGAAACCACCCGCGTGAGATCCTTATGACTCATAAGGGAACAACACACTTAGGAATCCCCACGATTCTTAAGGAGAAAATACACTTGCGAGATCCTCACGACTCGTGAGGAGAAGGCTCTTATGGGACCCTCACGGCTCGTAAGATTTGAAAGTCTTAAGTTACAGAGGCCTAAACCTGTGCTTAAGCAACCCCCACAACTTTCGACATTGCCCTACAAGTGATCCGGTATTGGCCCTTGTATACAATCCACGGGCGCGAATAAACATTTCCCTAACTAAGTCCCATTTGAGACTAGGGATATGTTCGCATTATAAACAACCCTTGTAAATCCTCTCGACTTACAGGGAGAAAACCCTCCTGTAGGATCCTTACGACTTACAGAGGAACAATACACTTAGGAATCCTCACGACTCCTAAGGAGAAAATACACCTATAAGATCCTCACGACTTGTAGGGAGAAATACCTTTATGAGACCCTTACGGCTCATGAGGTCAAAAGCCTTAGTCGACAAGATCCTAACCCTGGTCGCTAAGCCTCCTTTATTCGACAACGACAGAGGCAAATGATGATTCGCTCCTGGTAATATTCCAGTGGTAGCGATACTGATGCCTAAAACGGTATCAAATTCTAAGTCCTTTTACGGCAAATGATGATTCGCTCCTGGCAATATTCCGGTCGCAGCGATGCTGATGCTAAGATTGGTATCAGATCCCAAATCCCACACTCGCGATAAAAAAAAATCAGCGAGCCAAAAATGCATATGAAATAGCCGAAATGATAGGGCAACTTGCAATAAAAAAAGCAGCAAGTAAAATGTATGCATGCGAAATAATCGAAATGATGGGGCAACTCGCAAAAAAAAAAAAAAGCGAGTAAAAATAAAATAAATAGCCGAAATGATTGGGCACCGCGAAAAATAGCCGAAATGATTAGGCAATCGCGACCTTCGCGATATAAAAGCTGAAATGATAGAGCATCGCGGAAAGAATAAAAAAAATGAAAGAATGAAACTTTTTGCCCTACAGGTGAAATCACATCGATCCCTGTATACAATTCAGGGGCACAGATAAAGAGGGAACCATACCTTCCCAACAGGCTCCATCAGAAAGCGAAGCCAAATCTCGACGGTTCATAGACAACCTAGAGACCATCTCGACATTTGTCGCAATATTACAGACACGATGTCAACAAATGAAGCAAACGAAGATCTCGAGCTTCAGGGTCTCGACGTCAACATCGACAACTTAGAGATCACCAACGGTGTGCCTCCTCATTCCAGCAGGACACAGATATTACACCATCAAGCGGAGCGATGGCAAAATCCCAGCTTCACCTCTGCATTCGTCTCGATACAGTAGACGCAATGTCAACAACAGCGTTCCTCCGCAGTCCAACAGGACCCAAATATTACACTATCAAGCGGAGCGATGGCAAAATCCCAGCTTCACCTCAGCATTCGTCTCGATACAGTAGACGCAATGTCAACAACAGCGTTCCTCCGCAGTCCAGCTGGAGGCAGATGCAACGTCAACAAAAGACCTCACGGTCGAAACAAAGCGGAGTAACGGCAAAATCCCAACTCCACCTTGGCATTCGTCTCGTTACAGCAGACGCAATGTCAACAACGGCGTTCCTTCGCAGTCCAGCAGGGTGTACATGCAAAGTTAACAAAAGACCTCACGGTCGAAACAAGCGGAGCGATGGCAAAATCCCAGCTTCACCTCAGCATTCGTCTCGATACAGTAGACGCAATGTCAATAACAGCGTTCCTCCGCAGTCCAGCTGGAGGCAGATGCAACGTCAACAAAAGACCTCACGGTCGAAACAAAGCGGAGTAACGGCAAAATCCCAACTCCACCTTAGCATTCGTCTTGTTACAGCAGACGCAATGTCAACAACGGCGTTCCTTCGCAGCCCAGCAGGGTGTACATGCAAAGTTAACAAAAGACCCCATGGTCGAAACAAAGCGGAGTGATGGCAAAATCCAAGCTCCACCTCAGCATTCGTCTCAATACACCAGACGCAGTGTGAGCAAATGAAGCGAAGGCCAAATTACTAGCTTCAAGATCTTACGGTAACTCACATAAAACCGGAAAGACAATCGGAGATCATCTTGCATCAGCACAGAGTGGTCACCACCTTGACGTTCGTCTCGATACAGCAGACGAAATGTCGACCCCAGCGTTCTTCCTCCAACAGGATTTGGACACACCAAAGCAAACGAAGCGAAGGTCACATTCCTAACTTCGACGTCTTGACGGTAACTTATATAAAACCGGAAAGACAATCGGAGATCATCTCGCACCAGCACAGAATGGTCACCACCTCGACGTCCGTCTCGATACAGCAGACGAGATGTCACCCTAACGTTCGTCTCGACACAGCATACACAACGTCATTAAACGAATGGAGCCACGGAAAAATCCCTAGTTCCAAACCTCGACGGTTCACCAGCAACCTAGAGACAACCTCGACGTCCATCTCGATACAGTAGACGAGATGTCACCCCAATGTTCGTCTCGACACAGCAGGCGCAACGTCATTAAACGAATGGAGCCACGGCAAAATCCCTAGTTCCAAACCTCGGCGGTTCACCAGCAACCTAGAGACAACCTCGACGTCCGTCTCGATACAACAGACGAGATGTCACCCCAACATTCGTCTCGACACAGCAGACGCAACGTCATCAAACAAACGGAGCCACGGCAAAATCCCTAGTTCCCACCGCAACATTCGTCTCGATACAGCAGACGCAATGCCAGCAAACGAAGCAAAGGCCAAATTCCTAGCTTCAGGGTCTTGACGGCAACTCATATAAAGCCCGAAAGACTATTGGAGATCATCCCCACACCAGCGCGGAGTGGTTATGACTCATCGGGGCTCACCAAAATAAGCCTAACCTCAAGTAAAAAGCGACATGGCAAATTCCTAACGCTTTCTCTTCCGACGGTCAAACTGCCAAGGAGGATTGCTTGAAGACGTCTTGTCCAGCCCCCGAAGGGATCAGAGACACGGCAGTCACAGGGCTACTCGAACAGCACGATTGCCTATCGAGGACTATATTAGCTTATGCGAAGGTACGATGGCCAAAACCCTAAGTACCACCAACCTTAACGGGCTTCTGTCGTAAAGAGCAGAGGTTAAATGCGATGTTAAGATGTTCTTGCGAGAAACGTTCGATTCGTCTCGACTTGTGAAAAATTGTCGAGGCGGCTCGACTCGTGAGATAAAGCCTTAGGCAGTGGGCATAAAAGAAGCCTGTTTCCTAAGCATTGGGACCCCGCAACTTGGCCCAAAACGGTCTCTTGCATACCATCCACGGGTCTCACTCTCCAACGTCGAACTTCGACAAGGAGGGAAACAACCGCTTACAAGTCCTCTCGACTCGTAAGAGGGAAAAATTCTCTTGTAGGATCCTTACGACTTACAAGAGAAAAGCACACTTAGGAATCCTCACGATTCCTAAGGAGAAAAACCCACCTACGAGATCCTCTCGATCCGTAGGGAGAAAAGTCTCTATGAGACCCTCACGGCTCATAGAGTTGAAAAGTCTTAGGCAGCAGATCTGAACCTGCGGTCTAAGCCCTCGCTATCTCGTGAAGAAATCAAGAAGCTTACTCTATTACCTGCTAATTGTGATGACATGCTGAAAAAGAGGAAAAGCAACAGAAAGAGCATCCGATTTACATTTGATCAAGCGTTCAAGGCACATTCATTCATGCATGGACAAAAAGACTCAGGACAAAAGATATATAATAAAGACAAGCTGGGATAAAAAAAAAATTCCATTAATATTGCCCGAAGTTCTTACAGTCATAAAAACAATAAACGAAAGTTATAATGGAATAACCTCAGATCCAGGGCATGGATTGAGGAATTCAAAAGCGACCCTATCTATGACTTTCCAAGCCTCGCGGACCATCCTAGTGTGCTTCCTTTCGCGAGCACAAGCGTCAGGGTCCCTTCCGATGTCTTCCACCTTCCGATAAGCAGCGAGTATGGCAGACTGTTGAAAGACCTCGTGCAAGAGGTCGATAAGACTGTCTCGCCGTCTCTTCGAGATAAAGTTCAATAGGTACACAGAGTGCACTTTGTCCTCAGTGGCATCCAACGCCCTAGGCGGCACGCCGGAACAGAATAGGGGAAGCACTTCCCAGATAGCTCCCACGATAAGTTTAAGAAGAGAGGAACGTCGGGGAAGCAGTGGACTATTGTATGCGTCGAAGCGACTCATTATTTCAGCACACTTCTCGTTTGTGAACTCCTGATTTTGAGAGTGGCCAAGTCGGCGGATGTCCTCATGAGAGATGACCTCGTTAAGAGCATACATGTGGGCGTTCAGTGTTCCTGTGAAAGAGGATCAACAGAATTATCAGGAAGACTGATTAAGCAAAACGATATAATACACTGAGGAATAAAATGTCATCTTTAAGTTCCAAGATCCATGAAGAATTCTTAAGAGTTCTTCTATATGATTTAGGAGGAGCAAAGCTCCATTAATGAATTAAGAAAATCCAAGGAAAATCTTTCAGAGAGCAGAGCTCTATGGAACCCTAGTAGGGTCCCCTTTAGTTCTCTTTAGATCCCTTTAAGATCTGTAGAGCAAAACTTTGCTAAGTGAAACCCTAAATAGGTTTCCTTTAGATCAGGGATCTATTGAGAGCGAGGCTATATCAATGAAAATTAATTTAATTTAATTTAATCCAAATTAAAATTTTCACCTAAAAGTTTTAAGAATTTAACTCTTAAAGTTCTTGAAAATAAAGAGCAGGGCTCTGAGTTCTGAAAGTAAAATTTTGGAGATGAGAATCATTTAAGGGACCAAAGGTCCTATTTATAGGCATCAAGTGCCTCTTCAACTGCCAAAAGGTGCCGCGACGGTTGGGAGCCTGCCACCGCTGCGCTCACGTTAGGAGGCCACGTAAGCGCAATGGTGGGGGGGCATCTGTTTACCCCAATCAGAGCAAAACTCTGTTCAAATTCCAAGATGGTAAAAGAAGCAATGTTTCTGTTTTTCTCCAATCAGAGAAAAACTCTGTCTTGAAAATTAAAATTAAAATAAATGAAGTAACGCTTCAGATCCCCTGCGCTGCACGCAGATCGCCACGTGTCAAAATCAGACACAGTAACGCAAGGAGCGCAGCGCCCAAGGTAGTGTACTCCATCAGAGCAAATTTCAAAAAAAAAAAAAAAAAAAGAAGGCGCAGTGCGCAGTTGCGCAAGCTGTTAAAAAAAAAAAAGCGCAAAGCGCAACTGCGCAGTGCGCAGTGCGCAGTGCGCAAGTGCGCAACTGCGCAGTGCGCAGTGCGCAGTGCGCAACTGCGCAAGCTGCGCAGTGCAGTTAAAAAAAAAATGCGCAAAGCGCAACTGCGCAGTTAAAAAAAAAATTGCGCAAATCACTCAGAAAAATGAAGATTTAAGGAAATCTTTTCTGTTCTTATTAAAACAAGAAGATTTCTTCTGTAAAACAGGGGCCTTTGGATCAAAGATCCAACGGTGGGGAAAATTCCCCAAATCACTCAGAAAAAGATCTCTTTAACAAATTTAACTAATTTATGAGCACTATAAAAAGGACCCCAGACCTCATTTCAAAATAATGAACATCTTGCTAAAAAAAAAGAGAAGAGAACTCTTAAGAACTCTTGAAGAATAAAAAAAAAGGTAAAACCTTTAAAAGAAGAGAAAATTCTCTTATGAACAGATCATTGATCTAAGAACAAGATCATGGATCTTCAACAATAAATAAATAAATAAATAAAAAATAGTGCCTTGCACTTGTTTTATGAACCATCGGTTCTTGAACCTAAAAGGTTCTTAAATTAATAATGCTTTGCACTTTCATGAACCTTTGGTTCTCTGAGAGAAGAAAAACAAGAAAAAAACTTGTTTTTTCTTAGATCTAAATCAAATAGTGCTTTGCACTTGTTTTATGAACCATCGGTTCTTGAACCTAAAAGGTTCTTAAATTAATAGTGCTTTGCACTTGTTTTATGAACTATCGGTTCTTGAACCTAAAAGATTCTTAAATTAATAGTGCTTTGCACTTTCATGAACCTTTGGTTCTCTGAGATAAGAAAAACAAGAAAAAACTTGTTTTTTCTTAGATCTAAATCAAATAGTGCTTTGCACTTCTTTTATGAACCATCGGTTCTTGAATCTAAAAGATTCTCAAATTAACAGTGCTTTGCACAAATGCAATGCATTACTTAAAGGGCCAGGCCCAAATCAAAATGACCTGATAGGCCAAAATAAATTGCAAGGCAATAAATGGGCAGAGCCCAAATAAATTGATGCTTTGCATCCTTTATACAAGGGCAGAGCCCAAATAAAATTGATGCCTTGCATCATTCTTAAAAAAATACAGAGCCCAAAACAAATTGATGCTCTGCATCCTTTCTGGGCAAAGCCTAAATAAAAATAAAAAGAAATGCAATGCAAAAGCAAATAAAATGTTGAACATTCTCAATTGGACTTAGCCCAATTTTGGCCATAAGTCCTTAAATTAAATTGACTGAGCAAAATTGCTCTACTAAATCAATTTACAATCGGTTCGAGGGTACATCTCCGAACTCCTTTGACATCCATCGTTGTAATTCCTCAACGACGTCAAAGAGGTGACGGGTCCCAACGACCATACATCAATATGGACTGCGGGGTCCTTAAACTCGTGGACCGAAACGTCCCTAAACTAATATTGGACCGAAACGTTCTTAAACTAATATTGGACCACCACGTCCCTAAACTGGAACATGGACCGAAACGTCCTTAAACTAATGGTGGACAACTACGTCCCTAAACTGGCGATGGACCACCACGTCCCCAAATTGGAACATGAACCACTATGTCCCTAAACTGGAACAATAGAGCCTAAATGCTCTTTTGTCGGATCTAAACGATCCCGTTAAGTTGATCTTAGTGTCAAACAGGACTAACGTATCCTTGACGAACGTTTAAGTCGATCTTAGCCGCAACGCGACTAAGGCATCCTTAAACTAAAAACACCAAACTCAAATCTAAGTAAATACGGATTTGGACTAATCCACGTCCTACGGGTGACGGTATTACTCTGTCTCCGTATACAATCCACGGGCAACCACAAACAAAACAAACACACATGACACAAAGTGAAATTCTGGAGAAGGAGAAAGTGGCTACCGCGATCCGGTAGCGTAATTAACTGCAGGGGCTTGCGCCTGCAGGGAAGAGCGTCCCCACAATCAAAAACCCCTCTAGAGAGGGGGAATCTGACAAAGTCTGCTACATCGGCCGCATCCGTCTAAACCTCCGATACACGGTGCCATAAATCAACTTGGCATCTTCGGAGAGGTAGACGGATAAAACCAAATAGCATCTGCCCCGAATCTCAGCGTCAGGACACATCGCAGTCTTGTGCGCCGTCGTGCGGAGGGGAACACCTATCGTCAGGTAGCAGTTCCCAGGTGACATGACTACAGCTTAGTCTGTCGTCTTGACACTGCTGCTTCGTCTCGAGTGTGTTCCCACTATTCTTAGATTACTACCCTACCACAGCTCAAAGGAGTCATGCAAACAGGTTGCAGTTGGGTGCAGTCCTGAAGCACTTAGAGGCAGTGACGGTTATATAGGATTCGTCTCTCCCGGTAGTGGGGGTTGATATCGCACTGTGTTCGGAAAGCCATTACACAAAGTCCCTGGCCAGGGCAAGCGATATTTACTGGTAGGTATTCTAGTAGTTTCTCAGGGTGTCTTAGGCTACACTCCGACATGACTTATTGCGCTATTAGGGGTCTGACGGTTACCGCCCGATATGCGATACTCTTAGACGTACAGACCGGACTGTACGGAGATTGTCACATACAGGCTCAGTAGGAGTTCGGATGAGTTTGCTCATTGGCCTTCTTATCAACAGATATCTAGATAGTCGTTACGTGCAGCTAGTACCACTGACGTGCTTGTGGTTAAACCCACTTCCAGCATACTGTCGAGTCTTTAGAGTCCCATACAGAGGGTCTCCCTGCATCGGGAAAAAGATGTAGAGGCCGTATGGTTTTACGGAAGAGCTTTGATCACTTACGTATACTTGTGCACGTATGATGATCAGACGGATAATACTAGTAGGCTTTGGTTTAAGCCGGATCCTAGTATTATATTGATGGATTGTTTTTCATCTCTTTATATTCGTGTTCTTCGGAATACGGATGCGGGTATGTATATACGGATGAAGGGCATTCTCGTAATTTTCTTGAGAAAGCTTCTATAAGAGGACACCTAATTAGGTTTTATTCTTTTTAGATTAAATTTAAATGAGGTGGAGGAAATGAGGTGGAGGTTTACATTGAATCTACCATGGCTACTTGGTAACTCATGGTTATGACTCACTCTTTTGATATTTTGAAGCATGCTTGATTTTTTGTTAGATATTTATATTTGATAAGATATTTATCTTCAAAAAGATAAGTATGCTTCATATATTAAAGAAGAGGACATTCATGTATTTTAAAAAAAAGCTCACACACTTCACTCTCATTTTCTTCAAGTCTTCTTCTTCTTCCTCAAAATCCTAAACCTCTCATGTCTTGAGACTCCTAGGGTTCCAAGAGATAAACTAATCCATCTTCATTCTTTATATCATCTAGGCTATCTAGTTTAGCAAACTAGATGCCCTAGTTACCTCGGATTTGAGGTTGGAGCTCGGTTTATAGACTTTCGGGTGGATCTTCTTTGACTCGAGGAGGCCGACGTGGTTGCGTCAATCCGTAACGATCCTTGGAGCTCACAAAGAGGAGGAGGACAGCAAGAAGACCCAAAGGACATGATACTATGAGGTATAACATTCATCCGAGTAGTTAAACCTCAAGTAGTTTGCTAGCTAGGGTTTATGGTCGATCCTGGAGTTTAGTCGGTGTTGCGAAGCCCGTAAAAATTATTTTTTTGTGTATTCCGCCTCCCCATGAGCCCGTAGGGTGTGCGAGATTGACTTACAGTGGTATCAGAGCCTCTCATAAACCTTAGATAGCTTGTAGCGACGTTTAAAATCTGCCGTTTTTATTGCACACGGACCGCCAACGAAAACAGAACCAAAAATTTTGTTTTAAGATGTTTGCACACCTCGCGGGCTCACGGTTTGAACTGAGAAGTCGCGGGGTGGAGCGAGGGCACCCTAGGGACACCCCAGGAGGGCCTAAGGTCGGGTCCACCCCCCATGACCACCACAAGGTGGCCTTAAGGGGCTGTGACCCGAGAGCACCCCAACTGGGTGCTCTCGGGTCTGCCTCCCCTTAGGGGCTACCTCGTGGTGGCCCCAGGTATGGGTATCCCCCCGAGGCCACCGGATCGGTAGTTAATTTATGCCTCCTTGCCTCCGTGAAGGTTCGGACGGTTTTCGAGTTCGTTTCGACTCCTGGATTGGCTTAAAACGAATTTTTTGGTAATTTTAGTGGACAGTTTTTCATGGTTTTGGAAAACTTGTTTCGTTTGCTAATTATGCGCAGATTTTATAACTTCGTGGGTTACTTTACAAATTTTGTAATGTGTATATGTGTTTGGAAACATCTACTAATTGCTATACGTCGATTAGTCGGGGTTGCACATATCTGTGATCTTGTTATGTATATGAATTATATTGGATCGTCGTGATTGAATAGCTGGGGATGTGAGATGAGGGTTTTCATTCTTTCATTCGATGTAAAATTTGTAAAGTGATGTAATATTATTTTGCAGGGCACATCCGGGATGAGCTTGTAACCACCGTTGTATTATTTCATTTACTGTTTTTTGCTCCTAGGATAGACCCAAGGCGGGGTGCACAAACTACCGGGTACTTTGAAGTGCCGAGTGGACTACTCATTTTACTGAGGGAGGTTGCTTCACTTCGGGTATTTGGCGGGTAGTTTTCCGCACCCGTAGGGGTCTAGGATGGGGTTTGGCTATTCATCACGATCGTGGAATCCGTCTTTCGTTACAGGCTTAAACAAAATGCGGAATTCCTAATATATCCAATATGTTCATATGTGATCTGGAATTCCTATTATTGCGTGAGACGAATGTATATATTTATATATGATATCTAGTAGGCGTTACTCATGTTTTGCATCCGTGCCAGTCCAGCCCCCAGCTCTGGCATTAGTTAAGTAACCTAACGGTGTAAG
The DNA here is from genome assembly GCA_030015575.1 of Agapanthus africanus. Lineage (NCBI taxonomy): Eukaryota > Viridiplantae > Streptophyta > Magnoliopsida > Asparagales > Amaryllidaceae > Agapanthus > Agapanthus africanus. Next base: position 105,990,903 of record CM057343.1, on the reverse strand, counting down.
ATGGGGCCCCGTGGCGAATACAGATGGCATAAGTGTACGTTGTATTTTCATTTCTTTCTGTAATGGTAGGTTAATTGATGAGACTGCATATTAATGCAAAGCAAACAATCCAAAGCTGAATCGTTGGAACACTTTTAAAACCACTCGGTTTTTTCAAAACAGAAACTTTTAAAATGCGGAGCTTAAACCACTCCTTTAAAAGCTATCTTGGTTCCTTCGATCATATCAAGTTCATTACGTTCACGGTTTCGCAAAAACTATTAGTAGCCCTCCGTCATTTCAGTTGGGTATTCAGTAGTATTCAAGCTATGTATTTTGACCTTCGCCAAGGCATAGTGATTGGTAGCTGCTGAATATTCATCTGTAGCATAAATAGATGCATTAGTTTGGGACAGTCGTACTACTATTTTGGCCTTCGTCAAGGGTATGTACGGGTGGATTCAAATTAACCTGGATAATGATGGGTAGAACTTGACATGTGACTTATGATATGTTGGCCTTCGTCAAGGTCATAAGAGCATGGGCAAAAATTCACATCGGGAGTTTTTAAAGAAACTGAAACTTGATAGTGTTGCATACCATTTGGAGTATGATAATTTTGGTAGGATTTCTTCAAGGTTATCACACAATGATATTTGGATCTCGATCCTACTATGAGTATCCGCTACTCATCGGGAGATTTTTCACTTAACGATCAATGCTATAAACCAAGTAGGTGTCTAGAACAGTGTCAGCGGGGATACACCTCCAGGAAAAAGAGGTTATTTAATTAAGGAACTTCGTGAAAGTGTCGTAAAACCTCCCTCGAAGTACCGACACTAGCTTGGCCGAAAGGTTAAACAAGAATTGTACGGTGAGATTAATCTTGACTAATTCTTCTTTTATGGTTTGAGGAAGGATTCGAGAAACAGTAGGAGCCATCCTGTTTAGATAAACTAAAAACCAATTTAAACTTATAAGAGTATCATGCTAAAGTGTTTCTTCTCTATCTCCTAATTGCAGTGACCAAGATAACCGGCCTTAAGTGACTTTTAGATAAAAACATATTGACGGGGCCAAATTATAAAGATTGGCTCAGGAATGTCCAGATGGCCATCACATATAACAAACCGGGCTATCTTCTTACTACTAAAGCCTCCGCCGTCACCGGTCCATATTCCAGCGTCGCAGATATTGAGATCCATAAGACTTGGGAAATTGACAGTGCGAAAGCCAAGTGACTCGTGCTGGCATCTATGGATAATGAACACCAGAGACGGCATGAGAAGATGGACCTTGAGTCCATCTTCCTCCATACCAAGGAATTATATAGAGAGCAATCGGGTCACCTGTAGGGGACCACGACCTTAAAATGATCAGTTTGATTGAAGAGCTCACGGACTTGAGGACCACGTTGGAGAACGAGATATATACAGACTTGATTCTACAGTCTCTCCCCTCTACCTACGCCCAGTTTATCTTAAATTTTAACATTCAAGGGATGGAAGTCTCACTTCCAGAACTCCTCAACATATTGAGGAGCGCTGAGGCCACCCTGCAGAAGTCTAGGGAGACACCCGCTCTGCTTGTTGGAGGATCTTCTTCTTCTAGATCCAAGACAAAAACCAAGAGGAGGAAGAAGAAGGCCCCCACCAAGCCTAAAGATGGTGTCAGTAAGGTAGAAGCGAGGGACAAGGCAAAAGTTGCGGGGCTGACAGTAGGGAAGGAAGAATACTTCTACTGTCACAAGAAGGGCCATTGGAAGAAGGATTGCAGGGCCTGGAATGCCAAGAACTAGAATTCGAAGCAAGTTGTGGCTTTGGCTTCAGGTGTGTTTGTAATTGAAAACTGTCTGTTAATCAACTCTACTTTTTGGGTATTGGATACCAGATCAGGTTCTCATATCTGTAATTCTTTGCAGGCACTGAGAAGCCGTAAAGTTCTGATGACGGGTGATATAACCCTCAGGGTTGCTAATGGAGCGAGCGTGGATGCTGTGTCCGTAGGGGAATATCAATTAGGATTGACAAGTGGACATATTTTGATTTTACGCAACTGTTTTTGTGTACCTAGATTGACTTGTAATATTATTTCTGTATCTTTGTTACATTTGTAAGCGATGTCATAAATATCCACCTTAATGTAACATTTTGGAAAATTAAGAATATTTAAATTTATTTTTTATTATAAAAATAATGAAATTGATAAGTTTACGAAAATGATATCGCTTATGAATTTGGGTATCGGAATCATATCCGAAAAATATAATTATTTTGATAAATATGAATAAAGTGGGTGATATCAAGAAAATAATATTTTAATTATTTTATCATGACATTGTATTTGTCATTAAGCTAATGATAGTTAAGTGATAGATTTATCATTTCATATTTTTATGTTATATGAATTTGGATTTTTCAATATGAAGGTTTATCTTTATTTTTACATTCCTTTAAAATTATGGTTGGTATAACATATGCTAGGATATACCCTCATAACACCTCACCCTCACCATACTCTCCTCCCTACACCTCCTCCTTGCATGAAACCCCACCCCACTTCAAGTGTGACACCTCCTCCTCCTTCCCTTTACACCACCACCTTACACTTTCCACCTCCTCCTTTCTCTACAACAAACCCTCACCTTATTCTTATCTCCTTACCTTATATTATAAATCCCAAACTGAACCAAACACCTAATTCCCCAAGTTAAATCCCTTATCACATCAAAGAGAAGAAATGAAAGATGAGACTAAGTACTAAGATCACTACCACCACCCTCTAGCTAAGATCTTGAGCTTGTGCATCTTAGAGGAAGCCTTTCCAGTGGTCTTTCAGTAAGTATAACTTCAACCATGTAACTTAAGTTTAGTATTGTTTTGTTTAGAAATCGGATATCGTATTTTGGTAAATATAGGCTCTGTGTAAAATTTACTATAGTTTAGATGAAAATTTACCAACCAAACAGTGCCTTCATATTGTAATCTGGACTTAGAATAACCCATAGGAAGACGGATCCCTTACCTCGGATTTTGGAGGGCGACATATACCCAATTTCCGAGCTCGCCGGTTTTCCTAAGGAATTGGGTGTTAGAAATTTTAGGGTAGCTCCATATATCTATATTAGGATGTTTGGTATTGTTTAAATAAGTTAATTATTCAGTAGGTTAAATCTGTAAGCTAATATCAGATTGGGGTAAAATTCTATATACGATACGTAGCATGTTTAGTTTGTGCAGTATCATAAATTAGGATTTTGTGTTATCTACTTCACTATAATTGAATCTGAAACTAATACGTATAATCACTAGAAAAACTAGCAAGACCAAAAATATAATGAGCTAACTAGAAGACTACACTTAAAACCTGAGCCCCAAACTCCCCACAAAATCCGGCGAGGCAACCTTGAAATCCGGCGACGCCGGCCATCTTATGGCTTTTAGGTGTTGATTCTTCTTCTGTAGCTTTGAGTTGGTATTTTACAATTCTCTGTATTGTTTGTGTTGTCTAAATATTTACACAGTAAAATCTGGGAACGTTTTAGAAATGGTTTTATCAAATTTCAGATATTTACGATACGGAGTTTTTGTATTTTGATGTTGCAGCTAAACCGTTAACGTTTATACGTTAATGACAGAATTATATTATCGTTTTTGGTTTAAGTGTGCTGTAGGTTCTAACCTACTGGTGTTTTTCTTGTTGTTGTGGTTTTCGATATGATATTTACATTAATGCATTTAAAATACAAATATAGGTACGATTCGAGGATTCCGAGATGGATTTGGCGATATAGCAGCGTGGATTCAGCAAGCTTTTAAGTTGGTGAGTAGATTTACATCTACAGGGGAAGTCGGGTGGATGGCGTATAGCACCCCCACAACCTTATAAATATTATTATGATCTCTAGTTAGTATAGTAGTTATTCAAGGTATTGATATAATATCGCATCTTATATGTCCTTCATTTGCATAGAGTTCATTTATGGTTTTAAGTGAGACATGTACGTGATATTAGATCCATACGACATGTATATGATTTGATGAGTTTGTACAAGGGATTATACCGTACTTGAGATGATACAGATATAACGATATGATGAGATATAATACAAGGATTTATACGTATTGGAAATGATGAACTTTGTATGCCGAATAACGGCCAATTTCTCCTTTGACTCGTAGAGTTAGGTTATATTCTGTTTTAGGATGTAATACTTGTATGAGCTATATTCTTTTAAAAACTACGATTCATTTGTCTTTTAAATAAAATACTAGGATGCGTGCCAGTTTCTAAAACGAATATTTATTTTAAATCTAGGGCAGCTTCCTTATCTCAAACTTAACGTTTCGATCATTTCTAAAGATAATGGTATAGCTCATAACAAGTAATTACAATAGTTACGTTTAGATTACTTTACATGTTTGCATTATATTATCAATACTATATGTTTCTGCGTTACGCACACTCTGATAGAACACTGCACAAATACCAATGAGTATTATGCTGCATAAGCACGTGGATATATGTTATACTACACCTCATGGGTACTGCTATGTCACTGTAGAACCATTCTGTTATATATATTAGAATAAATAGGTTATTACACCGTAGAACACTTGCACAAATACTAATGATTGCCATGTTGCACGAGCACAGACGCGCATGCTACACTACACATCATTAGTAGTACCATGACATAGTAGAATTGAAATCTATGTTTATGTGATATAATTACGTAGTCTTCTTTATTCCTATTGTAAATTATAAATGCTGTATTTGATTCTTTGGATTTTCTGGGTATTTTACTCCTGATGATATATATTGGTGGTATGGGACACTGTTATATATGTATATATATAATATATCATCAATACAATCTATGCAAGTTTCTTATTCCTCACTTGATATTTTTGATATGATGAGTAAACGTCCACCATGAGTTTTGGGTTTTCTGATTTTGATATCCGAACCGAGTCGGGAGTCATACGGTTGCGGATTTATATGCTATCCAGACTGAGTCGGGAGGCATACAGTTGGATACATGGTGGACCCGGTCGGGGCCGAGGGGCAGGATCGCCGCATTATTGGCAGGGAGCCTATCGAGGATACTCGATTCTGGAGTTAGAAATGAGCACGACAGATATCCAGGGGATACTGACCGGGGTTCGATTGGGCACGGCGGATATTCAGGGGATACTGATCGTAACCAGGATATCGGGTGGCGATCATCTATTGAGGTGGTGTCGACGATATCTGTATTTACGTGTCGATGATGGACACGAGAGATTTCGGATTTCGATGTTGATGCTGGATATCTATATATATATATTGATATGATCATTCTCATGAGGTACATAGTTATATATTATTAGTGGATTCAACCAGGACTAATCCGGAGGACAGTACCTGCATATATTTGTACAGACATTCATATACAAAAAGGAATTCTAACACGAAATATAGATTCATGATTTTGACTCATATGACACGGAGATATTATACTTAGGATTGCATGAGAGATAGTATTGCACATATGCATATCATATAGTATATTGGTACAGATTATGATAGGACTATACTTATGATCTAGGTATCGTCGTACATTTCGATTTCTACCTTTAGATGTACTTTTATTCACTGAGTTGGCAACTCATCCCCGTTGTGCCACAGTTTCTTGCAGGTTTTACCGCTTGGATTATCAGTGGCTTGGACACAGAGTTTTTTCGAGGATTAATTGGTAAGTGGGTTATCATTATGTCATACTCACTCTTGATTATTCATATATTCTTGTATCTAGTGGAAACTCCATCAATTTAGAAATGGTATATTATGGACTTAGAAGCAAGATTTAGAGTTTATGTGTGGTGATGTTGCACTCTTTGGAGTCGATTTCTGATTTAGGTTGTTGGTTGCTCTATCGTTTGGACGTGGAGACTAGTTTCCGTTGGGAGGCTATTTTATTATTATGTTGTATCAGGTTTTTATAAAAATGCAAAGGAGGTGATGTCAAGTTTCAAAACGTCATAAATATTTTTCAACATACTTAGTTAAAATTTAAATGCTATTTTAAAAACTGATTTCATCGGATGACTATTTTAAACCTCACCTCCAATATTTTCAAAAAAGGTTTAGATTCCGGGTTTCGGCTTACTTGGATCGCGTTGATGTCTTTAGATGTTACGTGATTTAAGTGCCGGTCACGTGCCACATTTGGGTCGTGACAAAGTTGGTATCAGAGCGTTTGGTTTAACCTTTGTTCGAGTCTAGGTTGACTATATGGAGTCTAGGAATACATTTTGTTACCTGGGCTTGACCTTATAGGACCTAGACTTGACTTTGGGGGTCTTATACCTGAACTTTCGTTATATAGGATGACCTTTGTTGATGGAGTAGGTACTAAATAGAGTGACGTACCGTACATATGTTCCGCGGCATATTTACAATATGATACTCCGCCTAAGTACCTTAGGATTTATATCTTGAGATCTTCCTTCTATTCATTCTGTTGATCTATCCTCGTTAGTGCGTGATGATTGTTTCGGTCACTATGTTTATGGGAGCCGAGAGGGCTGCAGTTAGAGATACAGTCATGGCAGACTTTTCTGGGATAAGGACTGACTGGGGTGACTTTCCGATGATATAGAGACACGTCGTTTATTCATATTTGATCGAGTTCTAATAGTGGAGTGAGTTTCTTCGGGATCCGCACCAGAGGTAGAGTCATTGTTAGAGATCAGACAGACTTGAGACGTGATGTTTTTCCCTCTCCGAAGATTATGGTGTTGTGTACTATTCAGACAGCGGTACAAATCATTGCTGAGATTATCGAGATGTTACTCCCAGAATTCATGAAGTTAAAGGTTAACGATGTTACCAGTATATATGGATCAGGAGGATTCATATCCATTCAGGTGTGGGGTGGTTAAGACTTTTAATCCATTGTGGCGCTTCGATACGAGATCGGTAAAGTTGATGTTCTTCTTCCAATGGAGCTTGTTCAGACTAGATGCAAGTAGTTCAAGAAGGAGATTGTACAGTAAGTTTTCCTCCGACAAATTAGGACGAGTCTTCGAAGGTGTGATTAGTCAGATTTCTCTGCAGAGTATCAGAAGTAACGGATTCGTGTTTTCGAGTTTGACAGACTTCGAGTGGGTCATAACTAAGTATGACTTGCAAATTCGCGTGACTATGCAGATATGCTCCTTAAGTGATTGATATGGGGAATTTATAGGACATGAGATTGGTACGAAGTTTCAGTGGACAGTTGTTCTATACAGTAGATATTGAAGATTTGATGACGCGTGCAACTATACTTTTAGGAGGAAATAAAAAAGGAATGACAATGGTTATGAAAGGGAAAACAGGTCAAGAAATGAGTGTTAGTTCCGGGCAGGCTGGATAAATGATTTTAGAAAAAGACTTGATGGATTCTCTTTCAGGAATTTATAATAAATAAGATTGGACTGGGATTAGTTGTTAGCACACAAGCCGATGACAGAGATTCCGTTATCAACATGTTACGTTATAAAAGACTGGACTACTGGTCAAGAAGGTGTGAAGGGATGTATCCGCAATAAGACGAATGGTGTCGTTGCTCCTCACCAGACGATCGCATCAAGAAGCCATGGTATTAGAGATATGGAAGAAAAACCAGAATTCAAAGACAGACAACGTTAGAACATGGCAGACGGCAAGTAGTAATCCTTGCTATGCCAATTCCGGTGGTATAAACACCTTCCGATATCGAAAAGAATATGCTTCAATATCCTTTGAGTTCGATTTACGTTTTTATAATCTAAAACATTCATTTTTAAATGTTGGAGAAAGGACAACTCGACGTCCGTGATTTTGATATATGTATTTGAAGATTTGAGGATCAAATTATGTTTTGTGCACACTAGGTGCACTTGATGAGATTTCTATGTACAGTAATTTCACTTTGATTTATGTTTTGTGCACACCAGGTGCACTTGTTGAGATTTTCGTGCGAGATGACTGCACTCGATTGGAGTGTTATGTACACTGGATGCATTACACGGTTATTTCAGTGCACATCAGATGCACATGGTTAAATTTATATATATATATATACCATAGGTATACTTGATTTTGAATTTGTGCGCCCCGATGTACTTGATACAATTTTATACATTTTTGTTCCATGCACAGTAGATGCAGTGGATATCATTTCGTGCACGCCTGTTGCACTTAGCGTTGTTTTGTTTTCATGCACACCGTGAAGCGTGGTTTGAGATTTACATGCAAACCCATTAAGATGATTTGTTTTCGTGCTTTGCATTTGATAGGATATGTGATAGATTTGATTTCTATATTTTCGCTTGGTCGTGTGCACCGATATTGCATTACGATTATGGTATTGGTTGTGTACTTAGGATACACAACGGTTTTCGTATTTGACACAATTTTTATCATAACTGGAATGAATCTCATAGCAACCGCTAGAGCTACAGTTATGTGAAATTATATCTTTTGAGTTTTCACGCATACGGTTGCGTTGTGATGCGTTTTAGCTTGTATGTGACTTTGGAGTCTTGTTATATCGAGCGAATTTCATGTTTTAAAAGTTTGACCCCAGGAAATTGTTTTGAAATGAGTTGATTGGATTGAGAAAATGTTTTAAGAAAGAGATTTAATTTAAATTCGGGGATCGAATTTCTTTAAGGGGGAGAGACTGTAACATTTTGGAAAATTAAGAATATTTAAATTTATTTTTTATTATAAAAATAATGAAATCGATAAGTTTACGAAAATGATATCGCTTATGAATTTGGGTATCGGAATCATATTTGAAAAATGTAATTATTTTGATAAATATGAATAAAGTGGGTGATATCAAGAAAATGATATTTTAATTATTTTATCATGACATTGTATTTGTCATTAAGCTAATGATAGTTAAGTGATGGATTTATCATTTCATATTTTTATGTTATATGAATTTGGATTTTTCAATATGAAGGTTTATCTTTATTTTTACAGTCCTTTAAAATTATGGTTGGTATAACATATGCTAGAATATACCCTCATAATACCTCACCCTCACCATACTCTCCTCCCTTCACCTCCTCCTTACATGAAACTCCACCTCACTCAAGTGTGACACCTCCTCCTCCTTCCCTTTATACCACCACCTTGCACTTTCCACCTCCTTCTCTACAACAAACTCTCACCCTATTCTTATTTCCTTACCTTATATTATAAATCCCAAACTGAACCAAACACCTAATTCCCCAAGTTAAATCCCTCATCACATCAAAGAGAAGAAATGAAAAATGAGACTAAGTACTAAGATCACCACCACCACCCTCTAACTAGGATCTTGAGCTTGTGCATCTTAGAGGAAGCCTTTCCAGTAGTCTTTCAGTAGGTATAACTTCAACCCTGTAACTTAAGTTTAGTATTGTTTTGTTTAGAAATCAGATATCGTATTTTGGTAAATATAGGCTCTGTGTAAAATTTGCTATAGTTTAGATGGAAATTTATCTAACCAAACAGTGCCTTCATATTGTAATCTGGACTTAGAATAACCCATAAGAAGACGGACCCCTTACCACAGATTTTGGCCGGCAACATATACCCAATTTCCGAGCTCGCCAGTTTTCTTAGGAAATTGGGTGTTGGAAATTTTAGGGTAGCTCTATATATCTATATTAGGATGTTTGGTATTGTTTAAATAAGTTAATTATTCAGTCGGTTAAATTTGTAAACTAATATCAGATTGGGGTAAAATTCTATATACGATACGTAACATGTTTAGTTTGTGCAGTATCATAAACTAGGATTTTGTGTTATCTGGTTCACTGTAATTGAATATGGAACTAATACGTATAATCACTAGAAAAACTAGGAAGACCAAAAATATAATGAGCCAACTAGAAGACTACACTTAAAACCCGAGCCCCAAACTCCCTACAAAATCCGGCGAGGCAACCTTGAAATCCGGCGACGCCGGCTATCTTATGGCTTTTAGGTGTTGATTCTTCTTCTGTAGTTTTGAGTTGGTATTTTACAAGTCTCTGTATTGTTTGTGCTGTCTAAATATTTACACAGTAAAATCTGGGAACGTTTTAGAAATGGTTTTATCAAATTTCAGATATTTACGATACGGAGTTTTTGTATTTTGATGTTGCAGCTAAACCGTTAACGTTTATACATTAACGACAGAATTATATTGTCGTTTTTGGTTTAAGTGTGCTGTAGGTTCTAATCTACGGGTGTTTTTGTAACATTTCAGAAAATATAAAAATATTATTTTTGGAATTTAATATTAAAAATAATATATTTCCCGAAAACTGTCGATTTGCGAAATTGGGATTTTCGAAAAAAGGGTATAAATATATACCAATAATTATGAAATAATTAGGGATTAAAATTATTTATTCATTTAAAAATATATTTAAAGGATTAGGCATTTTTAAAATTCATTATATGCAGTTTGGATAAAAACCCAATTAGTGCACTGCTGATCGCGATTAGGCCAAAATCCGTGTTTTTACAGTTTTTCGTGGCTAGTGTATCATGTCATGTTGCATTTGGTTACATGTTGTCGCATTTGTGTTGTTTTATGTGTATTATGTGATTTGGTTTTAAGGGAGAAAAGAAAAGAAAAAACAAAAGGGCAAAAGGGTAATAATTGAGTGAGAGGGGTGAGAATAAGAGAGGAGAGAGAGGGGCTGCCTCATTTTAACCTCCCCCATCATTTTCTTCTTCTTCTTCCTCTCTTCCCTCCACCTTCACCCCATGATGTCATCTCAAAATATTGATCCAAACCCTAATCCTCTTTCACTAAAATTGATCCCCTCTACATCCTCTACACATCGGACCAAGAAAAGTGGGATTTGGACAACATTGGCAAACTGGGGTTTTTCTTGAGTTGCCCAAATGAGGTAATTTCTCCAATTTTGGTCTTGTATTTCATTTAATTTATTATCCTTGAATGTTTAGAAGCGATATTGTGATGTTTAGTGATGTTAGAAAACTTCTAGTGAAGGGTTTGAGTGTTGTATGGATTGGGTGGTGCCTAGTGGCTGTTAACAAGGCTTGAATGGTGTTTTAATGACCTAGAACAGAGGATGGAACCCAAAACATGGATTTAGAAACCCCGACATCGGATAAATGTGTGAATTGTGAGGGTATTTTGGAATCTGCTATCACTCGGGGACCTGAAAAATTATTTAGCAAGGACAGTGATGCATGCAGGCAACCTAGGACCCCCCACTGAAACCCTAGCCCCGACCTCTCCAACCTGGACACATATTTAATCTAGAAGGCCGCAAATTGTGGCCTGGGTCCCACCATTTTGATTCGTGTTTCTTCTATGTCTCCATCTTCAGTAAACTAGACCCTTGGCATATGCAAAATTGGCTGATTTGACCTAGGATAAAATCTGGGACCATTTTCATGAGTTGCTATTTTGATTTGGGTTTATATTGTCCGTATTTTGGATTCTGAATTTCAGTAATTGTGTTTTACCTCGATCATTTGACGTTTGTACGACGATATCGAGAGTTGTTTGGTGGTTTTGAAGGCATGGTCCATAGGTTCGAACCTATAGTCCTTTAGCGTGTCGTTTTGGTTTTCCGATGTGATTTTAATACACAATTGCGATGTGTTATGATATGTAGGTACCCCACGAGGATCTCAGGATGGTGAAGAAGAGGATGGCGATATCGGCATCAGCACACAAGAAGCAAGGTGAGTAGATTTATATCTACGAGGGAAGTCGGGTGGATGGCGTATAGCACCCCCTCAAAGTTATGAGAAAAGAGTGGGATATGATATATATACTTTTATATGTTAGGGTGTGATATGAACCTTAGCAAGAAAGCTTTAGGAGATTAGGGGTTAGTGTTAGTGAGTATGGATGAAAGGACTCTAGTCGATTTCTTAGTCCCGAAACCCTAGGGTAAAAGATTTGCATACCTGCACATACACATACTCGCATACTTTGACTTCCTTATGCGTATTGGGGACATATTTATGTTTGTATTCATATGCTTGGATGACGAGAATGTTATATGATACTTGGGAATGAGTCGATCTGATCGGGCATGATGCCGTGAGATATTTAATGCGTGACCGAGATATGTCATGATGTTATAGAGGGTCGTTGGACGACGATACTATGTTGATGATATATTTATGATAGTTGACGAGTCATATATCGGGATACGAGATAAGATATGTTAAGATATTTATAATGGATCGCTTGGGCGATATATACTCCTTTATGATGATAAGTATTGATGACATCGGATTGTATGAGACTTTAGATCAGTAGCCAGATCATGATATTGTTGATGATATTAGTAGTGTACTAGACTTAGATCAGTACCCCATGCTCACAATATGTGATGATGTGGATATCAAGTGAATAATGGATAAATATGATATTTGACCCGTACTCAGATTTGGGATGCCGTACGATAGATTTACCGTACGAGAGATAGTTATGAGGATAGATCCGCACTCTTGACTCGAGGATGTCATATTGTATTAGGGTATCGTATGGGATACTATTGAGGCGGGATCACCGACTACTAGGTATATATGTATAGATCGACTCGGACTTAGGCGGATTCCCTTACCCTTTTGACTGGGCTCGAGTCATACTCATTTTCAAAAGTGGGGAGTCGTGAGTATGTTTATATACCAAACTGTATGACTCGTATTTTGGGTAGGTATAGTTTTCAGTGTTGCTGTTACTACATCGCTTTCTGTATATTCATGATATTTCATTGCATTGCATGCTTGTGCATATGTTACCTGTAATTTTTATGAAACCCTGCCGTCAGGACACCAGCACCATTACCGATGAAGCGTATGTTCCACGTACACCTGCTTGCCGGCTCACACACATCATCATCGGTAATTGCCATGTCACGTACACTTTAGAAAATACTATTTATTGACATAACTTGCTAGCGGATAGTTGCAACGTGTTATAACTTCATATGATAGTTTAACTATTGCATTCATTGCATGATAGCAGTTGCATTCATATATACTCATTGGTCATGTAGCATTACAGAGATTTATGCCGATATTCACTGTTTACTTACTCTTGATTCTTGGATTTCGGATTCCATGAGATTTCTGGATTTGGGGGAAACCGCAAGAATATATAAACTTCTCTCTCTCTCTCTCTTTTAAAATGCAAGCTGCAGTTTTCTCGTGATATATGAGTCATCCACCATGAGCTTTCATAGTAGCCGTTGGATTTCGAGACCCGATTCGAGGAGACGTAGGAACTGTCTCGGGTACATAGCGGACCCGGTATGGTACCCCGGGGCAAGATTGATTTTCATGGTGGATGATGAGCCTGGCAAGGGCAGGATGCCTACCGGTGATAGCATTTGGACCTGGCGGTTATCCGGAGGATACCGACCGGAGTCATGAGATGGATATAGGCCGATCCGTACTGACGGAGCCCGCGGGCTGATCCCGCAGATGATACGGAGCCTGAGATATATGAGGATTTACGTGCCGATGCTGGGCACAGATTTATGTTTTCTGTCGATGCTTGACACTGACTTCTCTGTTGATTTCTTGATGTATTCTGTTTCCATTCGTCATGCATTCATACATCATATACTTGATATGTTGCTAGCTGAGGTACTGACACGAGCATGTAGTATTACACTTATACATAGCTGGACCATGATATTTATTTGAGGATATTACCTGATATGACCTAGGATAGCGTTATGCGTGCGATTTCTACTCACGAGTTGGCAACTCACCCCCGTTGTGCTACAGTTTCTTGCAGGTTTTGCCGCACAGGTTTCATTGCGGTTTTGCTGGCACACCGCCCCTTCCGGGTGATTGCTTTGGTAGGTGGGTTCTTTTGCATCAGGACCACCATTGTATATTTGTTATTTCATTTGTATCTAGTAAAACTCCATCAACCAGACTTATATTATTTGTTAGACATAGAAGACCAGTGTATATTATTATTTCGACCTTAGAGTCGCGCGCTGTATTATATGGTTTTCCTCTGGTTTTCTTGATGATGTTGGATTTTATCCTGAGTTTGATCCTCGCCCTTCGGCGTTGTATATTATATTGCTTGCGTGGTTGTGGCCGTCGATTCACGAAGAGCTAGCTCCCGCTTGGGGATGCCTTTTATCATTGATGCATATATTTATCATGTTGTACCCCGTTCGGGGCCAGTATTTACAAAGGAAACTCTGCCGAAATTTTTAGAAAAGACTTGATATTTTAAAAATGCATATTTCGGCTTATGTTGTTAAACTTCTTACTTTGAAAATGGTTTTCCTTCACTCTACTGCTTTACTTGGTTTGGATTTCTGGGTTTTGGCTTACTTAGATTATGTACGCCTCGAGACGTTTCGTAATTTAAGTGCCGGTCATGTTCCGTACTTTTCGGGTCGTGACAGTTTTGCTTGTTGTTGTGGTTTTCGATATGATATTTACATCAATGCGATTTAATTACGAATATAGGTACGATTCGAGGATTCCGAGACGGATTTAGTGATATAGCAGCGTGGATTCAGCAAGCTTTTAAGTTGGTGAGTAGATTTACATTTACAGGGGAAGTCGGGTGGATGGCGTATAGCACCCCCACAACCTTATAAATATTATTATGATCTCTAGTTAGTATAGTAGTTATTCAAGGTATTGATATAATATCGTATCTTATATGTCCTTCATTTGCATAGAGTTCATTTATGGTTTTAAGTGAGACATGTACGTGATGTTAGATCCGTACGACATGGATATGATTTGATGAGTTTGTACGAGAGATTATGCCGTACTTGAGATGATACAGATATAGCGATATGATGAGATATAATACAAGGATTTATATGTATTGGAAATGATGAAATTTGTATGCCGAATAACGGCCAATTTATCCTTTGACTCGTAGAGTTAGGTTATATTCTGTTTTAGGATGTAATACTTGTGTGAGCTATATTCTTTTAAAAACTACGATTCGTTTGTATTTTAAATAAAATACTAGGATGCGTGCCAGTTTCCAAAACGAATATCTATTTTAAATCTAGGGCTGCTTCCTTATCTCAAACTTAACGTTTCGATCATTTCTAAACATAATGGTATAGCTCATAGCAAGTAATTACAATAGTTAAGTTTAGATTACTATACATGTTTGCATTATATTATCAATATTATATGTTTCTGCGTTACGCACACTCTGATAGAACACTGCACAAATACCAATGAGTATTATGCTGCACAAGCACGTGAATATATGTTACACTACACCTTATGGGTACTGTCATGTCACTGTAGAACCGTTCTGTTATATATATATTAGAATAAATAGGTTATTACACCGTAGAACACTTGCACAAATACTAATGATTGCCATGTTGCACAAGCACAGATGCGCATGCTACACTACACATCATTAGTAGTACCATGACACAGTAGAATTGAAATCTATGTTTATGTGATATAATTACGTAGTCTTCTTTATTCCTGTTGTAAATTATAAATATTACTACTATAAATGCTGTATTTGATTCTTTGGATTTTCTAGGTATTTTACTCCTGATGATATATATCGGTGGTATGAGACACTGTTATATATGTATATATATAATATATCATCAATACAATCTATGCAAGTTTCTTATTCCTCACTTGATATTTTTGATATGATGAGTAAACGTCCACCATGAGTTTTGGGTTTTCTGATTTTGATATCCGAACCGAGTCGGGGGTCATACGGTTGTGGATTTGTATGCTATCCAGACTGAGTCAGGGGGCATACAGTTGGATACATGGTGGACCCGGTCGGGGCCGAAGGGCAGGATAGTCGCATTATAGGCGGGGAGCCTAACGAGAATACTCGATTCAGGAGATAGAAATGAGCACGACAGATATCCAGGGGATACTGACCGGGGTTCGATTGGGCACGGCGGATATCCAGGGGATACTGATCGTAGGCAGGATATCGGGTGGCGATCATCTATTGAGATGGTGTCGACGATATCTGTATTTACGTGTCGATGATGGACACGAGAGATTTCGGATTTCGATGTCGATGCTGGACATCTATATATATATATTGATATGATCATTATCATGAGGTACACAGTTAGATATTATTAGTGGATTCAACCAGGACTGATCCGGAGGATAGTACCTGTATATATTTGTACAGACATTCATATACAAAAAGGAATTCTAACACGAAATATAGATTCATGATTTTGACTCATATGACATGGAGATATTATACTTGGGATTGCATGAGAGATAATATTGCACATATGCATATCATATAGTATATTGGTGCAGATTATGATAGGACTATACTTATGACCTAGGTATCGTCATACAGTTCGATTTCTACCTTTAGATGTAATTTTATTCACTGAGTTGGCAACTCATCCCCGTCGTGCCACAGTTTCTTACAGGTTTTACCGCTTGGATTATCAGTGGCTTGGGCACACATTCTTTTCGGGGATTGATTGGTAAGTGGGTTATCATTTTATCATACTCACTCTTGATTATTCATATATTCTTGTATCTAGTGGAAACTCCTTCAACTTAGAAATAGTATATTATAGACTTAGAAGCAAGACTTAGAGTTTATGTGTAGTGATGTTGCACTCTTTGGAGTCGATTTCTGATTTAGATTGTTGGTTGCTCCATCGTTTGGACGTGGAGACTAGCTTCCGTTGGGAGGCTATTTTATTATTATGTTGTATCAGGTTTTTATAAAAATACAAAAGAGGTGATGTCAAGTTTTAAAACGTCATAAATGTTTTTCAACATACTTAGTTAAAATTTAAATGCTATTTTTAAAACTGATTTCATCGGATGACTATTTTAAACCTCACCTCCAATATTTTCAAAAAGGGTTTAGATTCCGGGTTTCGGCTTACTTGGATCATGTCGATGTCTTTAGATGTCTCATGATTTAAGTACCGGTCACATGCCACATTTAGGTCGTGACACTTAATCATGGTTTGATTGGGTCGGATACACTAAATGACGGTATATACGTATTAAACCAACTTCAAGTTTTCAATGTCCAGAACACACACAAAAGTAAGTCTCCAGAATTAAATCATGCTTTCTTATGGCATTGTAGACTGGGTCATATCAACGAAACAAGGTTGACCAAGTTACATAAAGAGGAATATTTGGATCCGTTCGAATATCAGGCTTATCCAACTTGTCAATCATGTCTCAAAGGAAAATGACAAAGATCTCATTCACTGGACACGAAGTAAAAGCTAGCGAGCTCTTAGGACTTATACTCAGTGACGTGTGTGGTCCAATGTCTATACATGCAAGAAGTGGTTATTCCTATTTCATTACTTTTACGGATGATTTATCTAGGTATAGACATGTCTTCCTGATGAAGCATAAATCCGAGGCCTTTGAGAAATTCCGAGAATATAAGAAAGAAGTTGAAAAACAAACCGGCAAAAGTATCAAGACACTGAGATCTGATTGAGGTGGTGAATACTTAAGTGCCGAGTTCTTCGAATACCTAAAAGAGAATGGAATTCTCTTTCAGCTTACTCCTCCATACATACACACCTCAACACAACGATGTATCGGAAAGGCGGAATCGTACCCTATTGGATGTGGTACGTTCCATGATGAGTAATGCTGAGTTACCGCGATCCTTCTGGGGATATGCACTAGAATCAACTGCATATCTTTTGAACAAGGTTCCTACCAAGACTGCGCCTACCACACCATATCAGATGTGGAGTGGGAAGAAACCCTGTCTTCAGTATATGAAGATATGGAGATGTCCAGCTTTTGTCAAAAAGCAGCATGCAGACAAGCTCGAGGCACGGTCAGTACTGTGTAAGTTTGTGGGATACCTAAAGAACTCCAGGGGGTATCTTTTCTATTACGCAGAGGAACAAGGTTTTTGTTTCTCGTCATGCCCAATTTTTGGAAAATCAATTTTTAGAAAACGAAGAGAGTGGGAGGCAATAGAACTGGAAGAAATTCCAGAACCATAAACTATTACTGAAAGCATTGTAGAAACAGAAGTTTCAAAAAAATAGGACATCCCCACGCCACTCCGTAGGAGTAGTAGGCTGTCTCATCCTCCCGAGAGATACTTTTTCTCATAGAAGGGGATAGAGAGGATTGCATCATTGACAATGATGAGCCAACTAGCTTCCAGAAAGCCATTCATAGCAGAGACTCGGTAAAATGGCTGGATGTAATGCGGACCGAAATGGAGTCCATGTACACCAACAAAGTTTAAAGTTTGGACTTTGGACATTGCTCCAGAAGGGGTACAACCCGTAGGCTGCAAATGGATCTTCAGAAAGAAGATTGGTGTAGATGGATAGGTTGAAACCTATAAGACTAGACTTATTGCAAAAGGTTTTTGTCAAAGACCTGGTTTGGACTATGATGAAACCTTTTCTCCAGTGGCTATGCTCAAATCCATTCGGATCCTTCTTGCCATTGCTGCCTTCCAAGATTATGAGATCTGGCAGATGGACGTAAAGACCGCTTTTCTAAATGGAAATTTAGAAGAGTGCGTCTATATGGATCAGTCAGAGTGTTTCATTAAGAGTGGGAACAGCGAGAAAGTGTGCAAGTTGCTTAAATCCATTTATGGATTAAAGAAGGCATCGCGGAGTTGGAACATCTGTTTTGATGAGACGGTCAAATAATTTGACTTTATCAAAAATCCAGATGAACCATGCATCTATAGTAAGATTGTAGCAAGAACTGTTGTATTCCTCGTCTTGTACGTGGATAACATTCTCTTGATAGAAAATGCCATTCCTATACTACAATCAGTCAAAGGATTCTTGTCACAAAAGTTCTCTATGAAAGACCAGGGTGATGCCTCTTACATTCTGGGTATCCAGATCTATCGTGATAGTTCTAAGAGCATGTTGGGACTTTCTCAGTCCAGGTACATCGACACCATACTGAAAAGATTCAGTATGGAAGATTCAAAGCGTGGTAATCTACCGTCTTGTCACAGAATCACCCTTGTAAGTCCGTGTCACGCACTCCGCGTGACCGTGGGGAGGCGGATGTTGTAAAAAACAATTTTTTGAAGTTTCGCAACACGGACTCGAGCTCCCAGGATCGATACTAAACCCTAACTAGCAAACTAGGTATGAGGTTTAACTACTCAGATAGAAGTTATATCTTATGATACCAAGTCCTTCAGGTCTTCATCAATGTCCTTCACCTCGTCGTCAGCTCTAAGGATCAAAATGGATCGCGGAAACCTAGACGGCCTCTTCAAGTCAAAGACGATCCACCCGAGAGTCCATAGTCCGAGCTCCTATCTCGAATCTGAGATAACTACGGCTACTAGTTCGCCAAACTAGAAGGCCTAGATAGTGTAGAGTGAGAAGATGGAGTGTTTTGTCTCTTGAAACTCTAGGATTCTCAACACATGAGAGGATTAGGGTTTAGAGAAAGAAGAAGGTCACTTGAGGAAGAGAGAGTGTTCAAGCAACTAAAGAAAAGACTTGGCTTAAGTTGTGAATACTAACCACACTAGATAAATATCAAGCATCCAATATAAATATCAAGCATGCTTGATACAAATATCTAGTGTGTAATGATCACACCATGAGTCATGCCATGAGTCACCAAGAGCGATGTGCTAATCTTTTTTCAAGTAAACACCTCATTTCCTCCACCCAATTTTTTTAATCCAATAAAGAATCAAAACCCTAATTAGGTTACCTTCTTCTAGAATCTTTCCTGAACAATTACGAGAACGCCCTTCATCCGTATATACATACCCGCATCCGCATTCCTAAGAACACGAATACAAAGAGACAAAACAATCCATCAATATAATACTAGGATCCGGATTAAACCAAAGTCCACTAGTATTATCCGCCCGATCATCATACACGCACAAGTGCACGTACGTGATCGAAGCCCTTCCATAAAACCATATGGCCTCTACACCTTTTCCCCAGTGCAGGGAAACCCTCTATGTGGGACTTTAAAGACTCAACACTATGCTGGAAGTGGGTTTAACCATAGGCCACAAGCGGTACTAGCTGCACGTAACGGCCCCCAGGTAAATGTCGATAAGAAGACCGATGTGCTAACTCATCCGAATTCCTACTGAGCCTGTATGTGATAATATTTGTACAGTCCGGTCTGTTCGTCTAAGAGTATCGCATATCGGGCCTAGGGGGCGGTAATCGTCAGACCCCTAATAGCGCAATAAGTTATGTCAGAGTGTAGCCCAAAACACCCTGAGAAACTACTGGAGTACCTACCAGTAAATCTCGCTTGCCTTGGCCAAGGACTTTGTGTAATGGCCTTCCGAACACAGTGCGATATCAACCCACAATACCGGGAGAGACGAATCCTATCTAACCGCCACTGCCTCCAAGTGCTTCGGGACTGCACCCAACTACTACCTGTTTGCATGACTCCTTTGAGCCGTGGTAGGGTAGTAATCAAAGTACAGTGGGAACACACTCGAGACGAAGTAGCAGTGTCAAGTCGACGGACTAAGCTGTACTCATATCACCTAGGAACCGCTGCCTGACGATAGGTATAATACCCACCAACAGCTTCCGACAAGTCCTGTCGAGTGTACTCATAACCCAATGAGCACCTGCATACTATCTTCAGTACGACGTACTAATGGCTGTGGGACAGACCATCTCCCCTGCTGGGATGAGAAGCGTATACACTAGTTTACTATGGAGTATCGATGTCCCGTCTCGATAATATTACGACTAGGGACCTATTTAGGATGTGCTTATAGACTACCCAGCCCCCACTAGTGTGACTGCCATCACATTGCTGGTAATCAAGCAAAGATCCTAAGGGCTCTACCAATATATATAAGCGACATGCTTAAAGAAACACATGCACATATTGAGGTAGAATCAAACCAGGTAGCATACTACCATTTCGAGCAAGACTATTACTATATCCTTGTATATCCCAAGCTTTCATTAAGAAATATACAAACTAGTATGATACAATAATGGCCTCTAGGGCATATATCACTAACAATCTCCCACTTGCACTAAGGCCATGTATTGGCATATCGCAGACCTAAGATCTCGAATAGCCATTCGAACTCTGTCTGAGGGATGGCCTCTGTGAGTGGATCTGCAGTATTTTTCTCCGTATCTACTCTCCCCACCTCGATCCTCTAGAGATCAATGATCTCCCTGATCAGGTGGTACAGCCTCAAGATATGTCTGGATCTTTGATGGGACCTGGGATCCTTCCCTAAAGCTATAGCGCCATTTGTTGTCACAATACTAAAGTATTGGATCAACAATGGAAGGAGCCACCTGAAGTTCAGTTAAGAACTTTCTCATCCAGACTGCCTCTTTTGCGGCATCTCATTGCAGCGATATACTCCGCTTCCATCGTCGAGTCAGAAACAGTGTCCTTCTTCCCTCCACTGAGGTAAAGACATAACCCGACATGAACTTGGAGTCATCCTTATCACTCTGGCAGTTGGAGTCAGTAAAGGCCTCGATCTAGAGGTCTTTTCTTCCATACCCTAAGAACATCTCCTTAGTCCTTCTCAGGCACCTGAGAATGTTCTTTACTGCTATCTAATACTTCTCCCTTGGGTTTGACTGATTCCGGCTTACCACGCTGAGTGCATAAGCAATATCTGGTCTGGTACATAATATCATACATTATAGAACCTACCGCAGAAGCGTAGGTTATAGATGTGATGCGAGCCCTTTCCAAATCAGTCTTGGTAGACATCTTTTCGGAGAGGGTGATTCCGTGACAAGCCGGTAGACTACCACGCTTTGAATCTTCCATACCAAATCTTTTCAGTATGGTGTTGATGTACCTTGACTTTGAAATTCCCACCATCCTTTTTGATCTATCACGATAGATTTGGATCCCCAGAATATAGTTGGTATCACCCAGGTCAATCAAGGAGAACTTTTGTGACAAGAATCCTTTGACTGATTGTAGCATAGGAATATCATTTCCTAAGAGAATGTCATTCACGTACTAGACGAGGAATCCAACAGTTCTCACTACAATCTTACTGTAAATGCATGGTTCATCTGGATTTTTGATAAAGTCGAATTCTTTAACCGTCTCATCAAAACAGATGTTCCAACTCCGTGATGCCTGCTTTAGTCCATAAATGAACTTAAGCAACTTGCACACTTTTCCGCTGCTCCCACTCTGATTGAGACCCCCTGGCTGATCCATATAGACGCACTCTTCCAAATGTCCATTCAGAAAAGCGGTGTTAAGAATTCACGGTGTCGTGCTTTGAAAGGATATGGTCAATATCGGATATGTCGGTTTTGTTAATGAAAATAGTGCACGACGTGATTCTCGAGTTCTAAAAATACCATAAGTGCACGGTGCGTTGAAGCAAGCCGGCAAGCACGAGTCGAACTACAAGGAGTGGATATCACGACATCAATTTGAGTTATGAAACAATGGGTTGGAAAATGGATGTTTGTCACGTTTTTTACAATAATCAAAAGAAGAAAGGTTTTTTTTAGGGAAAGCTTAGGCTAAGGTTTAGTATGAGTGAAATACGACATTTACTCCCAACTCTCCGTTTTGATTCAAGGTTCATTTCTTTTAGTTTCCATTTGAATTGCGAAAGCATACCGCATCTATCCGAAACATGCGTCAGGATAGAATACGATATCAAGGTTAAGTAAAACGGAAACTAAAAAGAATGAGAATGAGAATGAAATGAATATAGAGTTAGTTAAGTGATGTTAGAAAGTATAGAATATATGCTTGTATGCTATATATCCTATCTAGCTAGTTGCGACACTTAAAATAATTCCATATTCATTTCAACTTCAAATCATAATATAGCAACAATAAAATGTAAAGAAGGAATATGATATATGTTAAAGGTTGATTTGCAACCATTCAAAACGATATATCCTATCAAGCAAAACATAAAAAAATCGCACAATTAAGAAGAATAATTAAAAGGGAAGGATTAGAAGTAAAGTCATTCACAACCTACCTCACCATAGCCCAAGAACAACTACTCACACATCATCATAGAAATAGCACAACTGGATAATAAAGAGAAATAACAATGAAATAGAGAAGAGATACAAGAATCAAACTTGAATGCAATGAAGATTTTATTGCAATGGTTCAAATACAAGTAAATGAATTCAACTACCAAAATTTAATCTTGCAAGCTCAAAGATAGAGGTTGCAAGACCAGAGGAAGGCAAAGAAATCAGTTTAATCCCAAGAGCTACAAGAAATTTATCAAAATAGTTACAAGTAATGCAAAAGTTCCATCCTTTCCTCATGAACTGATCTGCTATTTATAGAGAATCCAAAATCAAAATTTGCAGATGACAATAGACTGGCATGACAACAAGGGACCCACCAAAAGAGCACGAGGCAATTTGGCCATAACTTGGCCGCAAATTGTGGCCAAAATGATTAAATCTGCGGCCTCAAGTTGGAGTCTGGGGCCCATCTTTCTTCAGTAGTCTTCTGGTCTCTTGGGCATCTCTCTGTAATTGCAATTCTTTTTAATTAACACATATGTGCAATCTGGAGCTAAATCACAGAGAGGAGATCAAGTGCAAAATTTCATATCACTTCAATACTTTATGCATTTAATGCACATCACTCCTACTTGCACCACTCATCATTGTTGTGTGCCAAAGCAGCCCCCTAGGTTCATACATCACAAAAAGGGTGTTCACATTTGTATGTGTTGGACCATTTCATAAATTCTTTTTGTACACACACTTTATTTATTGCAAACTCTTTTAAATCTTGATCTGTATTCTGTCCCATTTGCAGTTCCAGCTAAAAACTCGTCTTCTTGTGCATGTTGTGTACAAATTTCAGTGTTTTTGTCTGCGTACCTGTAATCTGTATAAATGAGCAGACAAAGATTAAATAGCACTGTTTATTGACAAAATGATAAAAATGGGCGGTGTTATCAAGTAAAAAATCGTGCACGGTCTATACGTCCATCTGCCAGATCTCATAATCTTAGAAGACAACATTGGCAAGTAGGATCCGAATGGATTTGAGCATAACCACTGGAGAAAAGGTTTCATCATATTCAAAGCCAGGTCTTTGACGAAAACCTTTTACAACAAGTCTAGCCTTATAGGTTTCAACCTGTCCATCTACACCAATCTTCTTTCTGAAGATCCATTTGCAGCCTACGTGTTTTACCCCTTCCGGAGCAATGTTCAAAGTGTGTACTTTGTTGGTGTACATGGACTCCATTTCGGTCCGCTTTGTATCCATCCATTTTACCGAGTCTCTGCTCTGAATGGCTTGTAGGAAGCTAGTTGGCTCATCATTTACAATGATGCAATCCTCTCGATCCCCGTCTATAAGAAAACCGTACTATCTCTCGGGCGGATGAGACTGCCTACTAGTTCCGCGAAGTGGCGCAGGTATGTCTGGTTCTTCTGAAACCTCTGGTTCTACCATACTTTTAGTAATAGTTTGTGGTTCTGGAATTTCTTCCAGTTCTACTACGCTCCCACTATTTCTTTTCAAAAAAATTTAATTTTCCAAAAAAAAAATGGGCACGCTGAGAAACAAACACCTTTTGTTCCTCCGCGTAATAGAAAAGATCCCCTTGGAGTCCTTTGGGTATCCCACAAACATACACAGTACTGAGCGTACTTGTCCACATACTGCTTTTTGACAAAAGTTGGACATCCCCATTTCTTCCGATACTGAAGATAGGGTTTCTTCCCACTCCACATCTGATATGGTGTGGTAGGCACTGTTTTGGTGGGAACCTTGTTCAAAAGATATGCGGCTGATCCTTGTGGATAACCTTAGAAGGATCGCGATAACTCAGCGTTAGTTATAATGGAATGTACCATATCCAATAAGGTTTTGTTCCGCCTTTTCGATATACCATTGTGTTGTGGTGTGTATGGAAGAGTAAGCTGAGAAAGAATTCCATTCTCTTTTAAGTAATCCAGGAATTCTGCAATTAAGTATTCACCACCTCGATCAGATCTCAGTGTCTTGATACTTTTGCCTGTTTGTTTTTCCACTTCATTCTATATTCCCGGAATTTCTCAAAGGCCTCGGATTTATGCTTCATCAAGAAGACATGTCCATACCTAGAGAAAACATCCGTAAAAGTAATGAAATAGGAACAACCACTTCGTGCATGTGTAGACGTTGGACCACACATATCGCTGTGTATGGGTCTCAAAGAGCTCGCTCGCTCTTACTCCGTGTCCAGTGAACGGAGTCTTTGTCATCTTTCCTATGAGACAAGATTGACAAGTTGCATATGATATTCGAACGGATCCAAATATCCCTTTCTATGTAACTTTGACAACCATGTTTCATTGATGTGACTCTGTCTACAATACTATAAGAAAGCCGTATTTAATTTTGGAGACTTTCTTTTAAGTGTGTTCCGGACACTGAAAACCTGAACTTGATTTAATACGTATATATCGTCCTCTAGTGTACCTGACCCAATCAAACTTTGATTTAGGTGGATGTAGACCACATCGCTTATAAACTAGACTAGGTACACACAAACAGTTACGTAGAATCAATATCTACCCACTTGTCAATCCTAGGTGATATTCCCCTACAGATT
The DNA here is from genome assembly GCA_030015575.1 of Agapanthus africanus. NCBI lineage: Eukaryota > Viridiplantae > Streptophyta > Magnoliopsida > Asparagales > Amaryllidaceae > Agapanthus > Agapanthus africanus. Next base: position 105,965,348 of record CM057343.1, on the reverse strand, counting down.
TAGCGTCTACGCTCATTCCGTTAGAAACCCTGAGAGTCATATCACCTGCCCTGATAACCCTACGGTTTCTCAAAGCCTGTAATAAATTACAGATATGATATCCTGATCCGGTATCTTGTACCCAGGAAGTAGAGTTAATTGACAGACTGTTTTCAATCACAAACACACCCGAAACCGAAGCCACAACATACTTCGGATCCTGGATTCTGGCTTTCCAAGCCCTGCATTCTTTCTGCCAAAGCCCTTTCCCGTAACAATAGGAACATCCCTCCTTCCCTACTGTTAGTCCTGAAACTTTTTCCCTTCCTTTTCCCTCTACCTTACTGACACCGCCTATCCGCTTTGTTGAGGTCTTTTTCTTCTTACCCTCGTTTTTTCACCCTCGTCTTTCACCTTAACTGGAAGTATAACTTTCTTCCCCTGGGCATAAGTAGATGGTAGGGACTGTAGAATCAAGTTAGTATATGACTCGTTCTTCAACGTGGTCTCCAGGTCCGTGAGCTGTTTTAATACAGCTGATTATTGTAAGGACGTTGTCCTCTACAGATGACCCGACAGCCAACTTTGCTTGAAACAATTCTTTCGAGATCTCATATCTTGCGATACGAGATTGCTCTCCATATAAATCTTTGTTATGGAGGAAGATGGAAACTAAGTCCATCTTCTCATGCTGCCTCTGGTATTCACCATCAACTGAGGCCAACATGAGGCACTTGGCATTCGCACTATTCTTTTCCGATGTCTTATGGATATCGCTATCCGTGACGGTGGAAACCGGACCTGGGATGGCGGGGGCTTGAGTAGTAATGAGGTGGTCCAGCTTGTCATAGGTAATGGACATCTGGACAAAACTTTGCCAGTCAATATAGTATAACTCAGTCATTTTATTATCTAATTGTAACCTAATCTGGTCACCCGGTCGCTGCAATTAGGAGAGAGAGAAGAAAACACTCATCATGATGCTCTTGCAAGTTTAGATTGGTTTTTAATTTATCTAAATAGGATGGCTCCCACTGTATGTCGAATCCTTCCTCAAACCATAAAAGAAGAATTAGTCAGGATTAATCTCACCATACAATTCTTGCTTAACCGTTCAGCCAGGCTAGTGCTGGTACTTTAAGGGAGGTTTTACGACGCTTTCGCGAAGTTCCTTAATTAAATAACCTCTTTTCCCTGGAGGCGTAGCCCCGCTAACACTGTTCTAGACACCTACTTGGTTTATAGCATTGATCGTTAAGTGAAAAATCTCCCGAGGAGTGGCGAATACTCACAGCAGGATCGGGATCCAAATATCATTGTATGATAATGGTGAAGGAATCCCACCAACATTATTAAACTCCAAATGGTATGCAGCACTAACAAGTTTCATTTTCTTTAGAAACTCCCGATGCGGATTTTTACCCCTTGCTCTTATGACCTTGACGAAGGCCAACATATCATAAGTCACATGTCAAGTTCTACCCGTCATTATCCAGATTAATTTGAACCTACCCGTACATACCCTTGACGAAGGCCAAAATAGCAGTACGACTGTCCTAAACCAACGCATCTATCTATACAACAGATAAATATTCGGCAGCTACCAATCACTATGCCTTGGCGAAGGTCAAAATACATAGCTTGAATACTACTGAATATTTAACTGAAATGACGGAGGGCTACGAATGGTTTTGGCGAACCGTGAACGTAGTGAACTTGATATAATCGAAGGAACCTAATAGCTTTTAAAAGGAGTGGTTTAAGCTCCACATTTAAAAGTTTGCTGTTTTGAAAAACCGAGTGGTTTTAAAATTTAATCCGACGACTCAGCTTTTGGTTTGTTTGCTTTGAATTAATAATGCAGTCCCATCAATAACACCTATCATTACACAGAGAAACGAAAATATGACGAACACTTATGCCATCCGCATTCTCCACTGGGCCCCGTCATCACCCGTTAGGTTACTTAACTAACGACAGAGTGGGGGCTGGACTAGCGTGGATGGAAAACATAAGCAACGTCTATTATATAGCATATATATAATAATTTCCATTCGTCTGACGCAATAATAGGCATTCCAGATCACAGATGAACATATTGGATATACTAGGAATTCCGAGTTCCGTTTAAGCCTGTAACAAAAGACGGATTCCACGGTCATGATGAATAGCCAAACCCCACCCAGACCCCTACGGGTGCGGCAAACTACCCGTCAAATACCCGAAGTGATGCATCCTCCCTCAGCAAAGTGAGTAGGCCACTCGACACTTCAAAGTACCCGGTAGTTTGTGCACCCCACCTTGGGTCTATCCTAGGAGCAGAAAATGGTAAAAGAAATAATATACAACGGTGGCTACAACCTCAACCCGGATGTGCCCCGCAAAATAATATTACATCACTTTACAATTTATATCGAATGAAAAACAAAAAAACCCTCATCTCACATCCCCGGCTATTCATCCACGACGATCCAATAAGTTCATATACACAATCCAGCATCACAGATCACAGATATGTACAACCCCTACTAATCGACGTATAACAATTAGCGGACGTTCAGTACATATATCACAACACAGATAAAATCCGATTAGCAAATAACTTAGAATTTCGATCAAAAACTATTTTTTGTGTCTACCCGAAATGCAAGCCAGCACTCTGATAACTATGGGTAGAAACCAAATATACCAGAAGATAGAACACCCAAAATAAGAAGCACAGAGGAAAAAACGAGCCAACTCGGCCGCGACTCGGCCGCGGAACGGCGGCAAATCTACCGATTCGCCGCGGTTCCGAGGTGGTTCGGCCGAGTTAATGTTTTCTTCTGTGGTCTTAGAATTCCCTGCTTGCAATTTTAAAGTCTCTGGAAAAATTTTTAGAACAGATTTTAATAAAAGACAGCAATCATGGGTTCGGGGTTATGTTTTCGAGAAATTCTGACTATCGAAGTTCTAACTAGTTGCTAACAAGCTAGTAAAGGTTTAGCAGGCTCTGATACCACTGTAAGTTCATGTCGTGCACCCCGCGTGACCGCGGGGAGCCGAAAGTTGCAAAAAACGATTTTTTGAAGCGTCGCAACACGGACTCGAGCTCCCAGGATCGATACTAAACCCTAACTAGCAAACTAGGTATGAGGTTTAACTACTCAAATAGAAGTTATACCTCATGATACCAAGTTCTTCGGGTCTTCATCGCTGTCCCCACCTCATCGTCAGCTCCAAGGATCGGAACGGATAGCGGCAACCTCAACGGCCTCCTCGAGTCAAAGACGATCCACCCGAGAGTCTATAGTCCGAGCTCCTATCTCGAATCTGAGATAACTATGGCTTCTAGTTCGCAAACTAGAAGGCCTAGATGGAGTAGAGTGAGAAGATGGAGTGTTTTGTCTCTTGGAACCCTATGATTCTCAACACATGAGAGGATTAGGGTTTAGAGGAAGAAGAAGGTCACTTGAGGAAGAGAGAGTGTTCAAGCAACTAAAGAAAAGACTTGGCTTAAGTTGTGAATAATAACCACACTAGATAAATATCAAGCATCCAATATAAATATCAAGCATGCTTGATACAAATATAAATAGCAGTTGATTCAGCAATTTTTAGTCCTCATCTATCAGGTGTTTCTAGTGTGTAATGATCACACCATGAGTCATGCCATGAGTCACCAAGTGTTATGTGCTAATCTTTTATCAAGTAAACACCTAATTTCCTCCACCCAATTGTTTTAATCCAATAAAGAATCAAAACCCTAATTAGGTTACCTTCTTCTAGAAGCTTTCCCGAACAATTACGAGAACGCCCCTCATCCGTATATACATACCCGCATCCGCATTCTGAAGAACACGAATACAAAGAGATGAAACAATCCATCAATATAATACTACGATCTGGCTTAATCCAAAGGCCACTAGTATTATCCGCCCGATCATCATACGCGCACAAGTGCACGTACGTGATCGAAGCCCTGCCATAAAATCATACGGCCTCTACACCTTTTGCCCGTTACAAGGAAACCCTCTGTGTGGGACTCTAAAGACTCGACACTATGCTGGCAGTGGGTTTAACCATAGGCCGCAAGCGGTACTAGCTGCACGTAACAGCCCCAGGTAAATGTCGATAAGAAGGCCGATGAGCTAACTCATCCGAACTCCTACTGAGCCTGTATGTGACAATATCTGTACAGTCCGGTCTGTTCGTCTAAGAGTATCGCATATCATGCCTAGGGGGCGGTAATCGTCAGACCCCTAATAGCGCAATAAGTCATGTCGGAGTGTAGCCCAAAACACCCTGAGAAACTACTGGAGTACCTACCTGTAAGTCTTGTGTAATGGCCTTCCGAACACAGTGCGATATCAATCCACAATACCGGGAGAGACGAATCCTATCTAACCGCCACTGCCTCCAAGTGCTTCGGGACTGCACCCAACTACTACCTGTTTGCACGACTCCTTTGAGCCGTGGTAGGGTAGTAATCAAAGTACAGTGGGAACACACTCGAGATGAAATAGCAGTGTCAAGTCGACGGACTAAGATGTACTCATGTCACCTGGGAATTGCTACACGACGATAGGTATAATCCCCACTAACAGTTTCTGACGAGTCCTGTCGAGTGTACTCATAACCCAATGAGCACCTGCATACTATCTCTAGTACGATGTACTAATGGCTGTGGGACAGACTATCTCTCCTGTTGGGATGAGAAGCGTACACACTAGTCTACTCTGGAGTATCGATATCCCATCTCGATAATCCTACGACTAGGGACCTATTTAGGATGTGCTTATAGACTACCCAGCACCTACTAGTGTGATTGCCATCACAACGCTGGTAATCAAGCAAAGATCCTAAGGGCTCTACCAATATGTATAAGCGACATTCTAAAAGAAACACATGCACATATTGAGGTAGAATCAAACCAGATAGCATACTACCATTTCGAGCAAGACTGTTACTATATCCGTGTATATCCCAAGCTTCCATTAAATAATATACAAACCAGTATGATACAATAATGGCCTCTAGGGCATATATCACTAACAACCCTCTCCAAAGAGATGTCTCCCAAAACTGATTTGGAAGGGGATTGCATTTCTATTATACCCTATGCTTCTGCGGTTGGCTCTATAATATATGCGATATTGTGTACCATACCAGATGTTGCTTACGCACTAAGCGTGGTAAGCCGGTATCAGTCAAACCCTGGGGAGAAGCACTGGATAGCAGTAAAGAACATTCTCAAGTATCTGAGAAGAACTAAGGGGATGTTCTTGGTGTACGGCGGAAATGACCTCTAGATCGAGGCCTTTGCTGACTCCAGCTTCCAGAGTGACAAGGATGACTCCAAGTCCATGTCGGGTTTTGTCTTTACCCTCAATGGAGGGGTTGTCTGTTGGAAGAGCTCTAAGCAGGACACCATCGCTGACTCGACAATGGAATCAGAATATATCGCCGCTTATGATGCCGCAAAAGAAACAGTCTGGGTGAGGAAGTTCTTAACAGAACTTCAGGTGGTTCCGTCCATTTTTGATCCAATACCTCTATATTGTGACAATAATGGGGCTATAGCTTTAGCAAAGGAACCCAGGTCCCATCAGAAGTCTAGACATATCTTGAGGTGGTACCACCTGATCAGGAAGATCATTGATCGCCGGAGAGAGTTGCCAGTAGATCCATTCACAAAGGCCATCCCTCTGACGCAGTTCGAGAAGCTATTTGAGATGATAGGTCTGTGATATGCCAGCATATGACCTTAGTGCAAGTGGGATATTGTTAGTGATATATGCTCTAGAGGCCATTATTGTATAGTACTAGTTTGTATATTACATTTTGGAAGCTTGGGATATACACAGATATTGTAACAGTCTTGCTCAATATAGTAGTATACTACTTGGTTTGATTCTATCTCAATATAAGTATATGTTTCTTTTAACGTATCGCTAAAACATATTGATAGAGCCCTTAGGATCTTTGCCTGACTACCAGCGTTGTGATGGCAGTCACACTAGTGGAGGCTGGGTAGTCTATAAGCACATCCTTATACAGGTCTCTAGTCGTATGATTATCAAGACTGGGCATCGATACTCCAGAGTAGACTAGGTATACGCTTCTCATCCCAGCAAGGAGATGGTCTGTCCCACAGCCATTAGTACGTCGTACTGGAGATAGTATGTAGGTGCTCATTGGGTTATGAGTTACACTGGACGGACTCGAGGGAAACTGCTGGTTAGTATTATACTTATCATCAGGTAGCAGTTCCCAGGTGACATAAGTACAGCTTAGTCCGTCGACTTGACACTGTTGCTTCGCCTCGAGTGTGTTCCCACTATTCTTAGATTACTATCCTAACACGGCTCAAAGGAGTCGTGCAAACAGGTAGCAGTTGGGTGCAGTCCCAAAGCACTTGGAGGCAGTAGCGGTTAGATAGGATTCGTCTCTCCGAGTATTGGGGGTTGATATCGCACTGTGTTAGGAAAGCCATTACACAAAGTCCCTGGCCAGGGCAAGTGAGATTTAGTGGTAGGTAGTTTCTCAGGGTGTCTTGGGCTACACTCCGACACGACTTATTGCACTATTAGGGGTCTGACGGTTACCGTCCCTAGGCCCGATATACGATACTGTTAGACGAACAGACCGGACTGTATGGAGATTGTCACATACAGGCTCAGTAGGAGTTCGGCTGAGTTTTCTTATCGGTCTTCTTATCGACAGATACCTGGGTAGCCATTACGTGCAGCTAGTACTACTGACGTGCTTGTGTTTAAACCTACTGCCAGCGTACTGTCGAGTTTTTAGAGTCCCACACAGAGGGTTTCCCTGTATCGGGCAAAAGATGTAGAGGCCGTATGGTTTTACGGCAGGGCTTCGATCACTTAAGTGTACTTGTGCACGTATGATGATCGGGCGGATAATACTAGTAGGCTTTGGTTTAAGCCGGATGTCACGACCCGAAATTTGGCACGTGACAACACTTAAACCACGTAACGTCTACAGGTGTAACGCAATTCAAGTAAGCCGAAAACCCAGAAATCTAAACCATCAAAAGTAGTACGTGATAAGAACATTGTTAAAAACTTTTGGTAATCTCAAGTAAAAATTCTTTAAAGTCCAATTTACTTTCTTAAAATTTTGGCAGCACCTCCTTTGTAAAAACTAGCCCCGAAAACGGTACAAACATAAGATATAAATATAGCATCCCCAAACGGGAGCAAATCTCGCCCAAAGGCGAAAACAACCACCACAAGAAGATATACGACGCCGTAGCGAAGAAATAGCCAATATAAAAGAGATAATCAACATAAGAAAAGAGCCGGCTCACACGAGCATGACACCCAGAGTCACAAAATAATATACAATATCGCCCTCACATCTCGTCTCTAAGTTAATACATGAAAGTAGTAGATGGAGAGTACTAGATACAATAAGATATACAATGAGCATCATCGGATAACCGCAAAACCCACCTATATCAAAACTGCTCACAGTCAGCCGTAGCGGTATCCACTGCAAAACATGATACGATAAGAAGAAGCCCTGCCGTGACTGCTCAGAGGGACAACCTGCAAAACATTATGGCACAATGGGGGTGAGTTTCCAACTCGTGAATAGTAAATAACATTATGCAGGTAATCGCAGGTATGCACGTACTGTGATAATCTATCACATGCAAACTGATAGTATAATATGGCAATATGTATATGCAACAGTCATGAAAGGTACTCTATCAGGTAATACTAATACATGAAGCAATACTTATCAAATGAAAGCTGAGTATGGGATAAAACATATCATCATCACGGAATCCTCATAGTGGAAAAACCAGTGTCCATCAACGACACTCCAAATCCCAATACCTCAGGCACCGTCATTCTGATCGGTCCTCGTATCCTATAAGTCTCATGGAACCTGAGTGTTCAACATCGACACTCGAAAATATCATGAAAACTAGTGTCCATCAACGACACGTAAATCCACATATCATGGGCTCCGTCTGCGGGATCGGCTCGTGGGCTCCGGCAGAACGGTCGGTCCATGTCCATCTCATAACTCTGGTCGGTATGCTCCAGGTATCCGCCGAGTCCAAATACTATCACCGGTAGGTAGTAGTCCCTCTGCTAGGCTCATCGGCTAATCCATCGACATCCTTTTCTTGCCCCAGGGTACCATACCGGGTCCACCATGTACCCGCAAATGACCTCATCCAACTCCTCGCATCGGGTTTCTAGCACAAGTCTCAGAACCGAGAAAACTCATAGTGGACGCATCGAAATATCATATTAAGAGAAACCGAGTTTTTCAAACAATGCATAATTTCTTGAAATACCACGGTCCTCAAATCCATAAAATCACATGAAATCCATATCTTAATGCGTAAATCCATGAAATATAATATATGCAACATAAAACAGTAATATGAGCATATCAAGGAAAAACCGCTATTTAAATGCATCAAGTTATTAAATATATCATGCGTTTCCAAATTTCTTTAAAGTCAAATGCAACATCATATAAAGGTGAACATGTAGCTATAGCAAGATACATGTGTAAGCATGTAGATATAGCAAGGTATATGTGTAAGCATGTAGGTATGCATGTATGCTATATTTCATATGTACAATAAAATAAGAATCAATGTCTCAATGTCACTAACCAATACAATATCACATATGTATATGTGTTGTGCGTGTCATGGCAATTACCGACGGTGTGTGTGTAGCATACAATTTATGCTCGTGCAACATATACCGTCAGTAATTGTGTTGTGTCTCATTAATAATATGTCCATATGCAATAGGAAAATGGGGTATGCAACAATGGTACACATGCATAATTAATGTCCATATACTTATAACTAATAATCATGTCATTGAATTTAGCCCAGACGCATAACGCCATACGGGCGATTCCCCTGTAGATAAATCTATTCACAGATGATCTTGGGCTAAGTAAAACCAACTACTTGCTTTCCCTTCTTCGCAACGTCCGAAGTCCCCGCCCGCGATCCTAAAATCACACAACAATCATAACAAGTTCACATTAGAAATCGACCAATAATACGTACAAACTACGTTTGACCAACGCACCAACTCCAAACAAACTCTCAAGTGTTCGTCTAGTGGTTAACGTGCATATCGATACCTCGAAACCAACCCAAGTGCAGCAGCTACACAAAGTACACAAACCGTGTCGGATAACGTAACACGCGTAGTCGAAACACTAGAAACAAGCAAAGTGATCCCATATTTTGTATAGTGTAAAAACATAAAAATCAAGCAGTACCAAACACTCTAAAACAACTGCAGACAGCTACCCTACAAAATCCAAGCCCCAACTCCCCTAAAAGCCTGAAGTCGCCAGATTTTCCTATAATGTTGCCGGCCAAAACCGATCAGGTGGGGTTCGTGCTTCAGGTGAATGCTTAGGGTCACTAGTACATCACTACTACATTGCTAGATTTTCCAGTATACACTTAGGGTCACAACAGATCACAGACATCCTATAATGACACTAAAAATACGATATGTGCACAAAACTATACTTTTAGTGTTCTAAACAACAACTATAAGGCAACACAACAATAAAACACCTATTTAACAGTTTAGAGGTTATACCTATCCACACTTGCTCAATAGATCCTAGCTTTCCAAGCTCCAAGTGATCCTAGTGGCTAAAACATGACTTGAGAAGTGTTTTGGTGGTGTTTAATGAAGTTTTTGCAAGGTTTAGTGAAGGAAAGGTGAAGGTTTCAGTTTAGAGTTGAGGAGACGAGGAAATAATTGATAAAGAGATAGTGAGGTGAGAATGAGAGAGTGCAATGAGTGAAGAATGAGATAAGGATGAGAGGGTGAGTGTAGGGTGAGTGTATACCTTACACTTACTCTTTCCCTCTCCTTCATTAATGCAAGCATGCTTATCCCCATGACTCATCTTGCCACCTCCCTCATTCCAAAATAAAAGACAACTCACACACAAATATCTAAGTGCAAGGTTAATCATGGCATGGATTAGTTTAAGGTGTCATGACCACTAAACAAGATTAACGCTAAACAACCCCCATGTTAACATGCACAAGTGTGTGTAAGCAAAAACAAATAATAATAAAATATTGATTAATCTTAATAAAATGCGAGAAAACTATTTTGGCAAACTTTTTACTTAAAACCTGCATTATTGCTTAATTAACACTAATCGCATTCTAAGGTGTTACAATCTCCTCCCTTAAAGAAATTCGTCCCGAATTTAAAATTCTTACTATGCGTACCTTCAAAGAGATGAGTGAATTTCTTTCGCATCCGCTCGCAGCCTCCCAAGTGATCTCCTCACTAGATGGGCTACGCCAAAGAACCTTCACAGATGGCAAGACCTTTGACCGAAGTTTCTACACTTGCCGATCCAATAAAATTATTGGCTGCTTGGTGAACGAAAGATTGCATTCTATTTGAACGGTTTGGTGCTGAATCATGTGAGAAAGGTCATGAAGGTAATTGCGAAATATTGACACAAAGAATACGGGATGAACATCCGGAAATCTGGGTGGAAGTGCAAAACGATAGGCAACGGTACCGACTCGCTCAAGGATCTCAAAAGGACCAACAATTCTGGGACTAAGTTTCCCTTCATCCCAAAACTCAACACGCCCTTCATCGGAGAAATCCGTAAGAATACATGATCCCCCACTGCGAACTCAAGTCTGCGATGATGACGGTCGGCATAAGACTTCTGTCTGCACTGGGCTGCTCTCATCCAGTCCTGAATCAACTGGATCTTCTCCGTAGTCTCTTGAACTAGCTGGGGTCCAAAAATCCTGCTCTTGCTGAGTTGATCTAACAGACTGGCGATCGACACAATCTGTAAGTCTACGGTAGTGCCCCGGCCATCAATCCAAGGCCAAATACGGAACAAAAACTTTTTACGAAACCGGCGCTAACGTAGTCTTTCATCCAGATCGAACCATTAACATTAAACTAGCTAACTAGAAAGAAAGAATGGCTATACCGATCGATCCGTGTCCTTCAGTCTTTAGCCACCATCCCTAGCTCCTCGCGGCATCTTCGATCTCGCTCGATCTCCGGTCCCCTCGTCGAAAAGGTCACCACGTCAAGAGGTCCTTTTACGGGCTCCCGCTTCAAACCGAAGTAACTCGGGCATGAAGTTTGCTAGCCGACATGTCCAAGGTGATGTAGAGAATATATGTGATAACTTTGTCTCAAGCATCTATTGATTCTCAACACATGAGAGTGTATGGATGGAGGTTGAAGAAGAAGAAGAGGCATTTTCTATTATTGTGATGAATTATTGTGAAAGCTAGAAAATAGAAATCCAAGAGCAAACCCAGGCCTATATGGCTGCCTTCTCTCTCCATCCATCAATTCAATACAATAATCAATCACTAATGTGACATTTGCATAAATAAAAAGACCATGAGTCATCACCCATGCACATGTCATAATAAATACTCCTCATGATGAAATCCACTCACAATTTCCACCAAAATAAACATTAACCCAAATGTTTAGTCCAACAAAAAGATACAGCAACATCTAAAGTAAACTCGTGACGGATCACAAGGATACCCCTCACCTGTATTATACATACCTGCATCCGCATTCCGACTGAATGCAAATGCGATGAGACTAAAGTAATACAACAAATCTAATACTAAGATCCGGCTTAAACCAAAGCCCACTAGTATGATCCGTCCGATCATGATCCGTGCACAAGTGCACGTATATGATCGAACCCTGCCATAAAACCATACGGCCTCTACAACGTTTCGTCCGACACTTGTGAAACTATCTGTGGGGGACTCTAAAGACTCGTCAATACACTGGCTGTGGATTTAACCACTAGCACGTCAGTGGTACTAGCTGTACGTAACGGGCTACCCATGTATTGACCAAGGGGAAGCCGATGAGTGAACTCATCCTAGAACCCTACTGAGCCTGTCAGTGACAATATCCGTACAGTCCGGTCCGTTCGTCTATGAGTATCGCATGTCGGGCCTAGAGGGCTGGTAAACGTCAGATCCCCAAAAGCGGTACAAGTCGTGTCGGAATGTAGCCCAGAACACCCTGAGATACTATTGGAATACCTACCAGTAAATCTCCTGCCTTGGCCAAGGACTTCGTGTAATGGCTCTCCTAGACACAGCGCGATCTCATCCCAATACCGGGAGAGACGAAACCCCTGCTGATCCGCTCATTGCCTCCATGTGTCTCGAGACTGTACCCAAATAAACCTGTTTGCACGACTCCTTTGAGCCATGGTAGGGTAGTAATCAAAGCACAGTGGGAACTCACATGAGACAAATGACGATCTCAGGTCGATAGACTAACCTGTACACATGTCACCAGGGAACTGCTATCTGACGTCAGGTATGTTAGTTGTATGTATGCCCAAGAGGCCAGTATTGTACAGATGATGTATATTATATTGGATGCTTGGACATATATAGAGATGACTTTCTTGCTCGATATGATAGTATGCTATCTGGTTACTCTTTATCTTAACATGTACACTTGTCTTTTTAAACTGTCTTATAGTTACATGTTGATAAAGCCCTTAGGATGTGTACTTGACTAACTGGACTATGATGCAGATCATACTAGTGAGGACATGGTAGTCCATAAGTACATCCTTCAAGGTCCCTAGTCATGGGTGTATCGAGACGGGGCATCGATATACCAGTGTAGACTAGCGTATACGCTTCTCGACCCATGAGATGGGCGATGGATGATCCCATATCCATTGGTGTTTGACATCAGAGATGGTATACGGGTGCTCAGTGGAGACTGGGTACACTGGACGGACTCGCCGAGAACTCCCAGATGGTATTATACCTTACGTCAGATGGCAGTTCTCAGGTGACACTTGTACAGGTTAGTCTGTAGACCCGAGATCGTCATAGAGTCTTGTGTGATTCCCACTGTGCTTTGATCTCCACCTTACCACGTCCATGAGGGCGTGCAAAATGGTGGTCTTTGGGTACAGTCCCGAGTCACATTGAGGCAATGAGCGATAGGAGGGGTTTCGTCTCTCCCGGTATTGGGGGTTGATGTTGCGCTGTGCTCGATTGGCCATAACAGGGAAGTCCCTGGCTAGGGCTGATCAGAAATTTGCTGGTAAGTGTTACCAGTAGTTTCTCGACCCGTTATGAGCCTCACATCGGCACGACTTATCGGTTATTGGGGTCTGACGTTTACCACCCCTAGACTTGATATGCGACATATCAGACGAACAGACCAGACTGTACGGTAAGTGTTACTGGTTGGATTCACAGGAGTGTGAGCGGGCTAGCTCGTCGATCTTCTGATCGCTCAATACCCGGATGGCCGTTACGTTTAGCAGACCGCTTGCGGCTTGTGGGTGCTTGATATGATCATCATCTGCTACCGGCGTATTGACGAGTCTTTAGAGTCCTACACAGAGGTTTCCTGGCTCAAGCGAAACGAAATAGGAGCGCATATGAGATATATGCATGACCGAGAATAATGCGTGTATGTGATACCGTATTTCATTCTCGTGATGGATGTATCGAATGGTTATATTCGATATAACCTAGATATCGAATTAAGGATTGATTCGATAAGCCGATACATAGGATACTAGTCGGTTATATGCGATATGACCGGATCGTTAAATCAAGTGTTGATTTAATGATTTAATGTATAATTATATATTTGATATATTACTTTGCATTAGCTAGTATTAGTTCACTTTAAATGGATTTTCTCACTTAATGTGCAAGTTGTATATGTGATATACTTTTGTGCACACGTTTGTATCATGTTTGATGATGCTTGCTCATTTGGTTAAGTGTATAGAATTAAACCATGGTTAAGTTGATGATTAGGGTTTTGCTTTTTCATTTATTTATTTATTTGTTTATTTATTTATTTGGAAAAGATAAAGATGAGAATGGTGGCTTTCTTTGTTTCTTATTGAAGCTTCATGAAGCTTTGACTTAGTCACCATTCTTGTCTCATTCTTAACCCTAACCATTTAAACTAACCCTAGTTCATTCTCTACACTTAACTATGGTTAAGATTATGATAAGTATTCATTTTCTTTTTCATTTTAAAGGACTTATCATAATATTTCCTTCTTCTTGATCTTCTTCTTCAAGAAAGAAAGCTTGATGCCATCAATGGCAACTTGAGTTCTAAAGTGAGAAATCCAATTCTAAAGTGAACCCACCTCCTATTTCTTCACCCTCTACCTCTTGCCAAGTTGTTTTGGGTGTTTTCTTCACAAGTTTCACAAATTTGTGAAGTCGGAGCTTGAACTTGTGATGCCTCGACGTAGATCATCTTCGGCACGAAGCCGACGACCTAGTCCGCCCATTTCTCCGATCAAGCCGACGATTGAGTCCGGGATTCGAGATGGACAGCGAGAGGACGCCTATGTGGAGCTAAGGAAGTGGAGAACCGGATCTACAAAGGTTGTAGCCTCTCTCCTTTAGTTAAGATGTTAACTAGTTTACTGTTTCGCCTAAATTTCTAGTCAACGATCTAGTCTAGGGTTTCTCGGCACCGTAAAATTTGAAAATGGCATGGTTGATGCCTTGTGAGACTTCATTAGCGTGCCTAGGAATCCTACAGTGGTATCAGAGCCTAGCTAGAGCCTTAGGCGAAGTCTAGACGATGTTTGAAACCCGATCGAACCGAAGCCCTAAAACCCAAAATGCTCTCTGGAAATTTTCTGAAAATTTGGATTTTTGTCAATTAAAAATATGCAGAAAAATAAGCAGGGTGTTATTTGAATTACTGTGAAATACAAGGACCTGAATCGATTTTTCCACCGCGGAACCGCGGCACAAGCTAGGCATATGCGGCGGTTCCGCGGCCGTCCTGTCCCCTTGTCTGGTGATTTCTGCACAGTAACTCATATAATTTAATGCTATATTTTCTGGGTATTTTTATTGTGACTCTACAGATGAGTATTCTGGGGTTGTATTGGGAATCAATGATTCGATCGGATTTTCAAATTTTGTCTGTGTGGTTTTCCGGATAATTTTCGAATATGTTAAAAAGTTCGACCGGATGTAAATACCCAATCTTTCCCCTGCCCAGAAATTTCCAATTGTTGGATTTTTCCGTAGTTTAAAGACGTTCTAAGTAGTGCAAGTAACGCGATGGTCCCTCTAGAAGACAACAAACCTTAACTCGATTATGTGACCGTCTTGAACTGCCCTTTGAACCTTCGGGTTTGGGGCAGTACGGCGTGCCACATGTGAGGCGTTGGCTTGACCCTTCTACGGCTGGACCGTTGGTACTGAGGCATGAAGTGAATGTCTTTGAACCTATTTCATGTGTTGAACGGTTTCGGGAAAACTTGGGTGTTCGAATGTTCGATCGAAAAGTTTAATATTTTCTATTTATCTGGAATGGGATACAATAATTGGAATTCACAAACAGTTATGAGATAACTGAATGAATGTTATAAATCGAGAGGTTTAGTCTCATTTGATATTGAAAAGAGTTTTCGATAATGGGACTAAAATGCGGGGTTTATAAGTGTTAGGCATGCGATGTCTAAAGAGGTTGCGGATTCCAACTGTTGTAGTTTTACACTTTCTTTTCTGTGACCGTAAGTGTAATATGTGATATCGCCGGTTTCGTTGCTATATGTCAACGACAATTGGGATGCGCATATTTACTTACGTTGATGACATGTGATGTTATGTGTTGCTGGATATGTCATATTGGATCGTCGTGTTTGAATAGCCGGGGGTTTTTATGTGAGATGAGTGTTTTTCATTTTTCATTCATGTAAAAACTTGTATGTAATATTCTTTTATTTAGGGCACTTCCAGGTTGCGGAAGCTGTCACCCTTTGTATATTATTTACTTTTCCGCATTAGGATAGACCCAAGGAGGGGAGCATAAGTAACCGGGTTCTAGGGTCCAGTGGGAGACCATCTCGAGGAGTCGAGTCCGGGTCTCCTAACCTTAGAATTGGTAGGGTTACTTGCCGCTCTCGTAGGGGTCTAGGGGTGTGGGATTGGCTATTCATCACGACCGTGGAATCTGTGTTTTATACTGGCTCGTATTGAAAACACGGACGTCCTAGTATATCCAATGTTTCATATGTTTCTTCTGCTGCGATATCTGTGATGTGATCATGTAATGTTCTGTGATAGATACTTTATATAGTATATATGATATATTATATAGACGTTACTTATGTTTTGCACCCGCACTAGCCCTGCCCTGCTCTGTCGTTAGTTACCTAACCTAACGGTGCACGAGGGGACATCGAGGCGAATGCGGATAGCATAAGTGTACGTCATATCTATCTGTGATGTTTAGGTGTTTAAATGATGGGACTTCATTAATGTGATTAATGAAAGAAAAGAAACCTAAGATGTTGTAGAATAAAATTTTAAACAAAACAGGTAGCTACAGTTCTTGCTTTGCATAGCGGTATATATGATATACCCTGCACCTTATTCGATGAGGAAAGGACCGAGATCCCTTCACCGGGAGTGACTCCTTTAGCAATAACTGGCAGATGCTACACACTCGGTTTGACTTTTGATTGCTTCTATAGTTTCTGCTTTGCACAGTGATATATATGATATATCCCGCACCTCATTCGACGAGAAAAGGGCCGACGATCCCTTCACCGGGAGTGACCCCTTTAGCAAAACTAGAAAAGCCTCAAAATCACTCCATTTCAAAACTTCATTTGATTCTACAACGATATCAAGTTCATTACGCAATAGGTTTTCAGAAAAACCTGACGTAGCCCTCCGTCATTTCAGATAAATCCTACTTAGTATTCGTGCTACGTTTGTTGACCTCGGTCAAGACGTAGTGTGCGGTAGCTAACTAGTATTTATTTGCTTATGCATATGATGCAGATTGGATTAGGGTAGTCGTACGACCTTGTTGACCTCCGTCAAGGGTCGTGCGGGTGGGTTTGATTCAATCAAGAAATGACGGGTTGAACTTGACTTGCACCCTGTGGTTTGTTGACCTCCGTCAAGGTCATAGGATGCTAGGGGCAAAATATTATCGGGAATTTCAAGTGTTGAAATTTGCAAGGAGATTGCATACCTTCTATGAGATAGTTGGATCCCGATACCCGCTGCGAGTAAGAGTTACTCCTGGGAGAGTTTTACACATTACAATTAGCCGATCAAGTAGGTATCTAGAAAGGTGTTAACGAGGTTACGCCTCTGAGAAAATGAGGTTTACATTAATTAGGTTCGTGCGAAAGCACGGGGGACCTCCCTCAAAGTACCGACACTGGCCTGGCTGAAAGATTGGCGAACTTGTAGTGTGTAATTAATCCCGGCTAATCTTTCCTTTTAGGGTTTGAAGGAAGATTTGATAAAAAGCAGTGGGAGCCATCCTGATTAGATAAGATAATAACCAATCTGATCTTGCACGAGCATACGCTAAAGTGTTTTCTTCTCTCTCTCTCCAGGTAGCGACCATTTCATGCCTTAATCAAGATAATAATTTGGATGTATTGACCGAACCCGCATGTTATACTGTGCTTGGGAACGTTGGTTCCGTTCTTTCTTATAAGAGTTATAGGAATGAACAGGATATAGGGGAATACCAGGATTCTCATGCCACCCGATTGAAGAAAGTACATGATGATGCATTTTCTTCGGGTGTGTTCGTTACAGAGAACTGTTTCTCCATTTGCCCTACGTCCTGGGTATTAGATACCGGGTCAGGATCCCATATATGTAATCAGTTACATGGGCTTAGGAAAGGTAGAGAACTTGGAGAAGGTGATAAAGACATTAGAGTTGGAAATGGTGCAATTGTTGCAGCTAAGACTGTCGGGGAATATCACCTTGTATTACCAACTGGTAATACATTGGTTCTGAACGAATGCTATTACATGCCGAATTTGATATGCAACATTATATCGGTTTCTTTGTTAAGCAAAGAGGGATATAATTTTGTATTACAGGACAATGTTATGAACATTTTCCGTAACCAAAAGTTGGTTGGATCAGGCACGTTGTGCAATGGCATTTATGTTCTAAACCAATCAACAGTTCTGAGCATAACAAACACACACAAGAGGAAGAGTTCAGAACTGAACGAATCCTTCTTGTGGCATTGTAGACTGGGTCACATCAATGCGACACGACTAGCTAAGTTGCATAAAGATGGATATTTAAATCCGTTTGAATTTTCATCTTATGACACTTGCCAGTCATGTCTCAAAGGCAAGATGACCAAAACTCCGTTTACGGGACACAGAGAAAGAGTTACCGAACTCTTGGGACTGATACATAGTGATGTATGCGGTCCCATGTCTACACATGCCAGGGATGGTTCTTCATACTTCATTACATTCACTGACGATCTCTCTAGATTCGGGTATGTGTTCTTGATGAAACACAAATCAGAAGCTTTTGAGAAATTTAGAGAATATAAACAAGAAGTTGAGAACCAAACCGGAAAAAGTATTAAAATCCTACGATCTGATCGAGGAAGTGAATACTTGAGCATTGAATTCCTGGACTTCCTAAAAGAGAATGGGATTCTCTCTCAGCTAACTCCTCCATATACACCACAGCACAACGGTGTATCTGAACGGAGGAACCGCACCCTATTAGATATGGTGCGCTCTATGATGAGTGTAGCTGAGTTACCTGTTTCCTTCTGGGGATATGCACTGGAAACAGTAGCATACCTACTGAATAGGGTTCCCACCAAATCTGTGCCTACCACACCATATGAGATATGGGAAGGGAAGAGACCATATCTTAATTTTATAAAGATATGGGGTTGCCCGGCCTATGTCAAAAGACAAAAACCAGACAAACTCGAGGCAAGGTCTGTATTGTGTAAATTTGTTGGATATCCCAAACATTCGCGAGGGTATATCTTCTACCACAGTGAGGAACAAAGAGTATTTGTTGCTCAACATGCCACCTTTTTAGAAAATGAATTTCTTGCAAAAGAAATTAGTGGCTCTGAGGTAGAACTGGAAGAGGTTCCAGCTGAACAAAACACAACAGAAGATTTAGTGGAACCAGAGGATTCAGTAGTACCCGACGAACCCCAGCCTCTCCGCCGATCTAGTAGGGTTCCTCGCCAGCCTGAGAGATACTACGGTTTTCTCATGGATGGAGGGAGCGAGGATTGCAACATGGAGGATGATGACCCAACTAGCTTCGAGCAGGCTATCACGAGTAGGGACTCAGTGAAATGGCTGGATGCTATGCGGTCCGAGATGGAATCCATGTACACCAACAAAGTATGGACTTTGGAAGTTGCTCCTGAAGGGGTAAAGCCCATTGGGAGCAAGTGGATCTTCAAGAAGAAACTTGGTGTAGATGGGAAAGTGGAGACTTTCAAAGCTAGACTTGTTGCAAAAGGTTTTCGTCAAAGACCAGGTGTGGACTATGACGAAACCTTTTCTCCAGTGGCTATGCTTAAATCCATCCGGATCATGCTTGCCATCGCTGCATATCATGATTACGAAATCTGGCAAATGGATGTTAAGACTGCCTTTCTAAATGGTGATTTAGAAGAGTGCGTGTACATGACTCAGCCAGAGGGCTTCGTAGACAGTGGGAGCAGCGGGAAGGTGTGCAAGCTGCTTAAATCCATTTATGGATTAAAGCAAGCATCGCGGAGTTGGAACATCTGCTTTGACGTCGTTATCAAAGAGTTTGATTTCGTCAAAAACCTAGATGAACCTTGTATTTACAAGAAGGTGGCAGAGAGTAAGGTTGTCTTCCTCGTATTGTACGTGGACGACATACTCTTGATAGGAAATGATATTCCTATGCTGCAATCGGTTAAGCTCTTCTTATCACAAAGATTCTCAATGAAAGATCTTGGTGATGCCTCCTGCATATTGGAAATTAGGATCTATAGAGATAGATCCAAACGGATTTTGGGATTGTCCCAATCCAGGTACATTGACACCATACTAAAGTGGTTTAGTATGGAAGAATCCAAACGTGGGAACTTGCCCACGATCTCTGGAGTCACTCTCTCCAAAGAGATGTCTCCCAAGACTGATTTGGAGAGAGCTCGCATGCGAGGGATACCCTATGCTTCGGCTGTAGGCTCTATCATGTATGCGATGCTATGTACCAGACCCGATGTTGCTTACTCACTAAGTGTAGTGAGCAGGTATCAAGCTGATCCTGGAGAGAGTCACTGGACAGCTGTGAAGAGCATTCTCAAGTACTTGCGAAGGACTAAAGAGATGCTCTTGGTGTATGGTAACGGAGAACTCCAAGTGGAGTCCTTTACCGATTCGAGCTTCCAGAGTGATAAGGAC
Organism: Agapanthus africanus; assembly: GCA_030015575.1. Lineage (NCBI taxonomy): Eukaryota > Viridiplantae > Streptophyta > Magnoliopsida > Asparagales > Amaryllidaceae > Agapanthus > Agapanthus africanus. Next base: position 105,945,104 of record CM057343.1, on the reverse strand, counting down.
GACTCTAAGTCGCAGTCGGGATTTGTCTTTACCCTTGACGGAGGGGCGGTTAGCTGGAAGAGTTCCAAGCAGGAAACCGTGGCAGACTCGACGATGGAGGCTGAATACATCGCTGCCAACGATGCTGCCAAAGAGGCTGTCTGGATCAAGAAGTTCATTACTGAACTTGGAGTGGTTCCATCCATTGAGCATCCAATACCTTTGTATTGCGATAACAATGGAGCGGTGGCTTTGGCCAAGGAACCCAGGTCCCATCAGCGATCCAGGCATATTCTGAGGCGGTATCACCTGATCCGGGAGATAGTTGATCGCCGGGAGATCGAGGTCAGGAGGGTTGACACGAAGAACAACACGGCGGATCCACTCACGAAGGCCATTCCCCAGATACAGTTTAAGAGACTCTTCGGGATGCTCGGTATGCGATACTACAGCAGCTGGCCCTAGTGCAAGTGGGAGATTGTTAGTTGTATGTATGCCCTAGAGGCCAGTATTGTACAGATGATGTATATTATATTGGATGCTTGGACATATATAGAGATGACTTTCTTGCTCGATATGATAGTATGCTATCTGGTTACTCTTTATCTTAACATGTACACTTGTCTCTTTAAACTGTCTTATAGTTACATGTTGATAAAGCCCTTCGGATGTGTACTTGACTACCTGGACTATGATGCAGATCATACTAGTGGGGACATGGTAGTCTATAAGTACATCCTTCAAGGTCCCTAGTCGTGGGTGTATCGAGACAGGGCATCGATATACCAGTGTAGACTAGCGTATACGCTTCTCGACCCATGAGATGGGCGATGGATGATCCCATATCCATTGGTGTTTGACATCAGAGATGGTATACGGGTGCTCAGTGGAGACTGGGTACACTGGACGGACTCGCCGAGAACTCCCAGATGGTATTATACCTTACGTCAGATGGCAGTTCTCAGGTGACACTTGTACAGGTTAGTCTGTAGACCCGAGATCGTCATAGTGTCTTGTGTGATGCCCACTGTGCTTTGATCTCCACCTTACCACGTCCATGAGGGCGTGCAAAATGGTGGTCTTTGGGTACAGTCCCGAGTCACATGGAGGCAATGAGCGATAAGAGGGGTTTCGTCTCTCCCGGTATTGGGGGTTGATGTTGCGCTGTGCTCGATTGGCCATAACAGGGAAGTCCCTGGCCAGGGCTGATCAGAGATTTGCTGGTAAGTGTTACCAGTAGTTTCTCGACCCGTTATGAGCCTCACATCGGCACGACTTATCGGTTATTGGGGTCTGACGTTTACCATCCCTAAACTTGATATGCGTCATATCAGACGAACAGACCGGACTGTACGGTAAGTGTTACTGGTTGGATTCACAGGAGTGTGAGCGGGCTAGCTCGTCGATCTTCTGATCGCTCAATAGCCGGATGGCCGTTACGTTTAGCAGACCGCTTGCGGATTGTGGGTGCTTGATATGATCATCATCTGCTACCGGCGTATTGACGAGTCTTTAGAGTCCTACACAGAGGTTTCCTGGCTCAAGCGAAACGAAATAGGAGCGCATATGAGATATGTGCATGACCGAGAATAATGCGTGTATGTGGTACCATATTTCATTCTCGCGATGGATGTATCGAATGGTTATATTCGATATAACCTAGATATCGAATCAAGGATTGATTCGATAAGCCGATACATAGGATACTAGTCGGTTATATGTGATATGACCGGATCGTTAAATCAAGTGTTGATTTAATGATTTAATGTATAATTATATATTTGATATATTACTTTGCATTAGCTAGTATTAGTTCACTTTAAATGGATTTTCTCACTTAATGTGCAAGTTGTATATGTGATATACTTTTGTGCACATGTTTGTATCATGTTTGATGATGCTTGCTCATTTGGTTAAGTGTATAGAATTAAACCATGGTTAAGTTGATGATTAGGGTTTTGCTTTTTCATTTATTTATTTATTTGTTTATTTATTTATTTGGAAAAGATAAAGATGAGAATGGTGGCTTTCTTTGTTTCTTATTGAAGCTTCATGAAGCTTTGACTTAGTCACCATTCTTGTCTCATGCTTAACCCTAACCATTTGAACTAACCCTAGTTCATTCTCTACACTTAACTATGGTTAAGATTATGATAAGTATTCATTTTCTTTTTCATTTTAAAGGACTTATCATAATATTTCCTTCTTCTTGATCTTCTTCTTCAAGAAAGAAAGCTTGATGCCATCAATGGCAACTTGAGTTCTAAAGTGAGAAATCCAATTCTAAAGTGAACCCACCTCCTATTTCTTCACCCTCTACCTCTTGCCAAGTTGTTTTGGGTGTTTTCTTCACAAGTTTCACAAATTTGTGAAGTCGGAGCTTGAACTTGTGATGCCTCGACGTAGATCATCTTCGGCACGAAGCCGACGACCTAGTCCGCCCATTTCTCCGATCAAGCCGACGATTGAGTCCGGGATTCGAGATGGACAGCGAGAGGACGCCTACGTGGAGCTAAGGAAGTGGAGAACCGGATCTACAAAGGTTGTAGCCTCTCTCCTTTAGTTAAGATGTTAACTAGTTTACTGTTTCGCTTAAATTTCTAGTCAACGATCTAGTCTAGGGTTTCTCGGCACCGTAAAATTTGAAATTGGCATGGTTGATGCCTTGTGAGACTTCATTAGCGTGCCTAGGAACCCTACAAGGTATAATACCAACTAGCATGTTCCCGACGAGTCCTGTCCGGTGTACTCATAACCCAATGAGCACCTGTATACATCTTAGGCGAACCAACTGATACCAATGGCTTGTAAGACCGGCCACCGCCCCTCATCGGGATCTTGACTGTATACACTAGTCTACTCCGGAGTATCGATGCCCTGTCTCGAAAACTCCTACGACTAGGGACCATTTTTAAGGACGTGCTTATAGATTACCCAACTCTCACGTATATGATCGCCATCATACTGCTGGCAGTCAAGCAAGAATCCTAAGGGCTCTATCAACGTGTAATAGTGATCTGTAATATTACCTAAAACATGTACACGATGACAAAGACAAACCAGATAGCATACTATCATCTTGAGTAAGACTGTCCTATTGGCATAAGTCCTCCCTCAATCATTGCAATCACGTGCCTGTGATCCAATAATTGACTTTGAGGGCACTATACCCAACAATCTCCCACTTGCACTCAAGGCTAATTATTGCGATGTCGCATACTCACAGCCTGTATTATACCGAACATCCAACTCCTCTACTGATCAGTCTCACAAAGCCCGTTTGTGAAACTATTGCATTCGAGGAATAGCCTCAGTGAGTGGATCCACCCTGATGTTTCTTTGTATGTCTCTCTTTATCTCAAGTTTGCGGAGAAAGCCATCTCCCAAAATGAGCAATACCTGTCTTAGAATATGTCTGGATATCTGATGGGACCTAGTTCATAAATGAACTCCAAATCTAAACTTCTTAGACTGTATCGTCAACTGAACTTAATCAGTATCCTACGCCATGCCTCCCTCAGTATCCACTTGGACCTCCTGTCCAAACTACTGCCCCTCTTCAGAGGGAAAACTATAACTCTGACAGTCACTCTGTCATCCAGGTCACCTTGGAAGCCTAGAATGATAACAGTATCCCGAAGGAGGCTGTCGTTATCATATCCCTAGAACATCCACTTATATTCTAAAACTGCTTCCGAACGTTTCTTCAGGATTGGATTAATATCTGAACTTATTGCAGTTAGTGCAAAAACAACATCTGGTGTGGTACTTGACATCTCATGATTGACTCAATTGCCTAAGCAAGTGATATGCCAATCATGCACACCCTTCTCCTCTTTAGTCTGTAAGACATCTTTAGAGAGGGTGACTCCATCACCTGCAAGTACACCACCATGCCAGGAGTCGTCCATTCTAAATATCTTTAGAATACTGTATTCTAAATACCTTTAGAATACTGTCTAAGTACCCAAATTGGGACACTTCCTAAATCCAGATCTAAAACCATAGATCTAGTAACCAGAATGTCTGATATAATATCCAAATCCTATGTGGAGAAACCACTTTGTGACAACCAAAGTATAACCGATCGTAGTATAGGAATTTTACTTCCTACATTGTGTATGTCATCCAAATATCAGGACATCATACCCTACTACCTTCCTAACAGATCCATCCCCTATTCTGATGAAGTCAAACCTATGACTGTCACATCAGAAATAAATGATCTATCTCCACTATATCTGCTTTAGTCTATAAATAGACACAAGCTACTTATCCACTATACTTCCGCTGGTCTCACTGACAACAACAACCCTCTAGCAGAATCATATACACGTGCACTTCTAAAGCTAGTTTAGAACGACACTATACTCATCCTCCTGTCGGGTCTCATAGCCTGGAACAGCAGTAATGGTAAGTCCGGGTAAACAAGAACCTCCCTGTCACCGTCTTTGAGCATACCGAAGTACCTCTCGAGTGCCTGAGGTTACCCACCATATCCGCGGAGTGGCCAATGGAATGTCGATTGAATCTTTAGGTTCTTATCAAATTTTCAGTAATCGTTTATGGTTCTGCAATCATTTCCAGTTCTACCATACTCCCACTACTGTTTTTTGAAAAAATCCATTTTTATTAAAACTATGGCGAGTCAAGAACAATATCAATATTGATCTTCCAGATGGTAGAAAGTCAACCCTCATCATAGCCCGGGTTAACCCACAAACTGCTATTACAGAAACGTGCCTTGAGTTATCTAGAGTCTGGTTTTAAGCATAAGCCGGACAACTCCATATACCTTAACATCGTTAAGATATGAGCCATTCTATATACAATATAGAAACAGAGGCACAGATTTAATTGGAACCAGATTCAAATCATGCAGCTATCTCCAGTGCATGTCAACTTAATGGAGAGAGGACGATCAACATTACTCAACTTAGGAGTGCATCCAATTATGAGTAACCTGAAAGAGAAACTGGTTTATCAAAACCATTACTATCTACTGAATACCAAACACAAGTATCTATACCTTCGATCACCTTGAAGAACCCTGATACTTGCAACACGTGGTTCTCTACTTTATTCTTGTACCTATAACTTCTCAAAACTTAGACCTTGTATTTCTACGAAACACATGTCAAAAACTGGAGAAGTCACAAGTAAATAGAATATAGTAAAAGTACCAACCCCTCTATCCTAATGGACACTGGACAACATACAATACTTTGTATAAGTCCCCTGAGTTTAATAACTCATACCCTGTGCGTCGTCGGTTGAAAACTGTACTATGGTTAAAAAGAATTACACCGCTGTTTAATGCTCCTTACCTAACCATCAACCGATATAGGTAAATTTCATGGACATAATTTCAAAAAGTTATATCTCACTTTATAAAAAATAAACGTACAGATATATCAATTTGAAATTGGTGCACAACAACGGATATTCAAAACCAAATATTTGCCGTCCGGCAAAAATCCAGGCGATTTCCTCAAATATCACCAATTACAACGAATTCCGACATAATGAGGATGGTCACCTAATTCCTAATAACTTACTCCCACTCATCATCTGTAAAACCATACAGATGTGAGAATCATACCTTGTAAATACACACCCTGGAGTAAGGGTCTAATTAGGAAATCAGTTTTCCATTAACAACACACAGTGAAACTGAAACATGAATATGTTTCGAAGGGGTATCCGGGTATTCCTAGTAATGCCTCTTCCATTATCAGATTCACGACTGTAACCATATATTTCTTTGCCATCTTTCCAAATCCCTTTATATGTCTTTAGTCATTACCTTCTGTACACCACCTTTAGGCCAAATGGTTATCTTCCTTCCCTACCGTTCAGCACCAGCCTATGGTTTGGAAGAAGAATATCCAATAAGCATAATGGGTGTACTTTCCTAATCCTAGGAGCACTCGCAACGCGAGAGAAGGTAAAGATAAAAGACAACTGAATAAACCTCATTCCTATTTCTCCTGAACCAGAATCCATCCCCGAACTGGAACAAGTTCCTTCGAGTTCGTATATAACCATACGATAGAGTATCCAATAAGTATGGATCTTCGTAGTGATACGAAGTGTTCTGGAGAAATACAAAGGTGAAATAGGAGTGGCGATGAAATACTTGGTTTGGTCATGAATGATAGCAGTCGCAATGTACTTTGTCCTCTTACTAATCCCTTTATTTGTCTTTACTTATTATCTTCTGTACACCACACTTAGGCTAATTGGTTTTCTTCTTTCCCTACCTTTCGGCACCTGCTTATGGTTTGGAAGAAGACTATCCAATTAGCGTAATAGATGTATCCTCTCCTAATCCTAGGAGCCCTCGCAACCTTAGAGAAGGAAAAAGGAACAGACAACTGAATAGTCCTATTCATTTTCTCAAGAACCGGAAACCATCCTCGAATCTGGAACAAGTTCTTTTGAGTTCGTATATAACCATACGATGGTTTTATCCAATGGAAGTGGATGTTCGTAGTGATACGAAATGTTCCGGAGAAAAAGGGTAAAAGTAGGAGTGGCAATGAGGTATGCAACTCAGACAATCCAAAAGCCAGCGTTTTAAGAAGATTCGGTTAACTTGGTCACTGAGTCATCGTCTAGGGTCGGGCCATGGTCGCTGCCAAAGAGAGAGAGAGAAAAGAAACACTCTGCGTGCACTCTAACCTAGATCAGAATGGTTATCAATTTATCTAATCAGGAAACCTCCCACTGTAAGCTCAAATTCTCCTCCAAACCTGAAAGAAGAATTAGTCGGGATCACCCGAGGAGTAAACCAACTCATCAGTAGGAATCGGGATCCAACTATCATCGCATGATAACGTGATGGAATTCACTTATGTTATCACACTCCAGAAGGTATGTGCAAGCCTGGCAAGTTTCAATTTCTTTAGAAACTCCCGATGTGATTTTTACCCCAAGCGGTTTATGACCTTGACTTTGGCCAACAAATCATAACCCACAAGTCAAGTTCTACCCGTCATTGTCCTGATTGATTTAGACCCACCCGCACACACCCTTGACTTTGGCCAACAAAGTGGTACGACTGTCCTAAACCAATGCATATCCATGCAACGGACAAGCAACACACAGCTACCGCACATGATGCCTTGACTTTGGCCAACAAACATCGCACGAATACTATGCGCTACTTATCCAAAATAACGGAGGGCTACGGCTGGTTTTTGGCGAAAAACCATTAATATAATGAACTTGATATCGTTGAAGGAACCGCATAGTTTTTTATAAATATATAGTGGCGAAAACCTTTGCTAACGAGGTCACTCCCGGTGAAGCGATCTCGGCTCTTTCCCCGTAGAATGAGGTGCAGGATATTCTAATTGAATACCGCGATGCAAAGCAAAAATTAATCGACTATAGTGAAGTTATTACCCTGACGCAAACCTCTGTCTAAGGGGCACTCTCGATGAGGGGATCTCAGCCCTAGCCTCGTCGAATGAGGTGCTGGATATTTATAACCGAATACCACTGTGCAAAACAAAAGAAAACGTCCTTGCAATAACAGCTTTTTGAAAATTTTTCTAACAACATCGAACAGGTTTGTTTTCCTTGCATTGATCTGAATCAACGCAGTCCCATCAATTAATCACACCGGAAAAGAACGAAAATATGATGTATGTATATGCCATCCGCATTCGCCACTGGGTCCCGTCATCACCCGTTAGGTTACTTAACTAACTACAGAGCGGGGACTGGACTAGCATGGGTGTAAAATATATACAACATCTACTAGTATATATATCAATATATAATAATCGCTCCAGGCATGATAAATGCAACATCACAGAAAAGTAATAAGCATCACAGAATAATACAGATAATCCGGGATCCCCGGGTTTCCTTTGAGCCGCAAGTGAAACCCGACGTTCCTCTGGTCGTCTGGATAGCCTGTGCAATGAAAATCTAGACCCCTACGGGCGCGGCAAGTTACCCGCCAAAACCAGAAGCGAGGAAGCCCCCTTCAGTAAAGTGAATAGACCACCCATCACTTCACGGAATCCGGTAACTTGAGCACCCCTCCTTGGGTCAACCTATACCCCCTACGAGTGCGGCGAATAGCCCGCCAATTTTAGAGTGAAGCCCCCTCCGTCTCAAAGCCATGAGATGCGGGCTCATTGCCCTCTAGAACCCGGCTATCCGTGCACTCCACCGCGGGGTAATCCTAGTACAGAAAAGAAAAATATGTACAACGGTGGCATCGACCTCAACCCGGTTTTGCCCCAAAAGAATAATATACAAACAGGCAGTGAAAGCAGTCCACATGTCGGACGCTCGTCCCGCAATATCAAATGTACAAATAATACTAAACTGCACTAACATTGCATCCAAGCTATCCACCACGACAAATCCGCAACAGCACAGCACAACACAGAACATCAACGTGAATGTCACATTCGCAAATCCGTCTAAAAGAGTTATAGCAATTAGACAAGATTTACCGCTCGAATGACATTCACGGTCGCACATATAATGTAAGTACTGTAAACTAACGTATTTAAAATTCCGATCGATAAAACTTTCCGAAGTGGGCCCTAAGTGCAAATCCAGCACTCAAAAGAATCTGGGACAAAACTATATATCACAAAAATCATATTTCCATGAACTAAAGCCCCGGAAAAAAATTGAGGCACTGTAGCCCAAAAAAGGCCGTTGAAGGGCCGCCAAATGCGACATTTCACGGCGGTTCCACGGTGTAATTTTGGAGTTAGGTCTCCAAACTTTTTCTGTAGCTTTAGTTATGCCTGCATGTATTTTTAAGATGCCTAAAATAATTTTTTGAACAATTTTGAAATTCGACAGCAAGCACACTGAAATGAAAATATGATTCGGAAATTTCGATTGATCGATATTTTAAACACGTTAGAACAAGCTAGTAAAGGTTAATGGCGTGGATCTGATACCATGTAAGTCTATGGTAGCGCCCTGGCCATCAATCTAAGGCCAAATGCGGAACAAAAACTTTGTACGAAACCGGCGCTAACGTAGTCTTTCACCCGGATCGAACCATTAACATTAAACTAGCTAACTAGAAAGAAGATAGAATGGCTATACCGATCGATCCGTGTCCTTCGGTCTTTAGCCACCATCCCTAGCTCCTCGCGGCATCTCCGATCTCGCTCGATCTCCGGTCTCCTCGTCGAAAAGGGCACCACGTCAAGAAGTCCTTTTACAGGCTCCCGCTTCAAACCGAAGCAACTCGGGCATGAAGTTTGCTAGCCGACATGTCCCAGGTGATGTAGAGAATGTATGTGATAACTTTGTCTCAAGAATCCATTGATTCTCAACACATGATAGTGTATGGATGGAGGTTGAAGATGAAGCCATGGTGGAAATGGTGAGCTAGAGGAAGAAAAAGAAGAAGAGACATTTTCTATTATTGTGATGAATTATTGTGAGAGCTAGAAAATAGAAATCCAAGAGCAAACCCAAGCCTATATGGCTGCCCCCACTCTCTCCATCCATCAATTCAACACAATAATCAATCACTAATGTGACATTTGCACAAATAAAAAGACCATGAGTCATCACCCATGCACATGTCACAATAACTTCTCCTCATGATGAAATCCACTCACAATTTCCACCAAAATAAACATTAACCCAAATGTTTAGTCCAACAAAAAGATACGACAACATCTAAAGTAAACTCGTGACGGATCACAAGAATACCCCTCACCTGTATATACATACCTGCATCCGCATTCCAACTGAATGCAAATGCGATGAGACTAAATTAATCCAACAAATCTAATACTAAGATCCGGCTTAAACCAAAGTCCATTAGTTTGATCCGTCCAATCATGATCCGTGCACAAGTGCACATATATGATCGAACCCTGCCATAAAACTATACGGCCTTTACAACGTTTCGCCCGAAACTTGGGAAACTATCTGTGGGGGACTTTAAAGACTCGTCAATACTCTGGTTGTGGATTTAACCACTAGCACGTCAGTGGTACTAGCTGTACGTAACGGGCTACCCATGTATTGACTAAAAGGGAAGCCGATGAGTGAACTCATCCTGGAACCTTACTGAGCCTGTCAGTGACAATATCCGTACAGTCCGGTCCGTTCATCTATGAGTATCGCATGTCGGTCCTAGGGGGATGGTAAACGTCAGACCCCAAAAGCGGTACAAGTCGTGTCGGAATATAGCCCAGAACACCCTGAGATACTACTGGAATACCTACCAGTAAATCTCCTGCCTTGGCCAAGGACTTCGTGTAATGACTCTCCTAGACACAGTGCGATCTCACCCCCAATACCGGGAGAGACGAAACCCCTGCCGATCCGCTCACTGCCTCCATGTGGCTCGGGACTGCACCCAACTAAAACCTGTTTGCACGACTCCTTGAGCCATGGTAGGGTAGTAATCAAAGCACAGTGGGAACTCACACGAGACAAATGACAATCTCAGGTCGATAGACTAACCTGTACACATGTCACCAGGGAACTGCTATCTGACGTCAGGTATAATACCAACTGGCATGTTCCCGGCGAGTCCTATCCGGTGTACTCATAACCCAATGAGCACCTGTATACATCTTAGGTGAACCAACTGACACCAATGGCTTGTGAGATCGGCCACCGCCCCTCATCGGGGTCTCGACTGTATACACTAGTCTACTTCGGAGTATCGATGCCCTGTCTCGAAAACTCCCACGACTAGGGACCATTTTTAAGGATGTGCTTATAGATTACCCAACTCTCACGTATATGATCGCCATCATATTGCTGGTAGTCAAGCAAGAATTCTAAGGGCTCTATCAACGTGTAATAGTGATCTGTAATATTACCTAAAATATGTACACGATGACAAAGACAAACCAGATAGCCTACTATCATCTTGAGTAAGACAGTCCTATCGGCATAGGTCCTTCCTCAATCATTGCAATCACGTGCCTGCGATCCAATAATTGACTTTGAGGGCACTATATCCAATATAATATACCATATAAAGCCTAAAAAGTTGCCATCTGAATCGTCTCCTGATAACTGCTATTGTAGAAGAACTCCATCAATGGAATGTGACGATCCCAACTGCCAACAAAATTAAGCATGCACACACGAAGCATATCCTCCAGAGTCTGTATAGTCTGCTTTGACTGACCATCGGTCTACGGATGGAAAGTGATGCTAAAACTTGAACAGGTACCCAAGGCTTTCTGAATCTTCTGCTAAAGACGGCTAGTGAACTGGATGGCTCTATTGGATACAATGCATAAAGAATTCCGTGCAAACACACAAACTTATCGATGTACAACTAAGCATACTGAGCATAACCGAAAGTGGTCTTCACTGGAAGGAAGTGAGTCGCTTTCATTAACTGGATAATAATCACCCAAATGGAGTCATACCTTTGACTAGACCTAGGTAGATCCACAACGAAATTCATAGAGATTTGCTCCCATTCCCACTCCGGAACGGTTAAAGGTTGCAACTCTCCTGCCGGTCTCCAAATGCTCAGCCTTAGCTTGCTGACAAGTCAGGCACCTCGAAACAAAATCCAAAACTTCACTCTTCATCCCTGCCCACCCGTAACTATCTCTCAAGTCATGTTACATCTTGGTGGAACTTGGGTGAACACTAAAAGCTGACTGCTGTACCTGCTCTAGAATCTCGTGTCTATACCCATCGGTATCAGGTACAAACAAACAAGTCCCTAAACATAGCACACCATGGTCATCAATTAGAACTCCGAATCTTTACCCTACCGAACATGCTCAAGAATCTCAGACAAATGGGAAGCGGTGGGCTGTGACTCACGAAAACGATTAAGTAGAAGTGGATGGGCGCGGACAAGAGCAAGCTGTCCCCCAGTGGAGGTGAACTTAACTGTACTCAGCTGTCGCACAAGAACTGCAAATCTGCAGAAGACTGTCTCTGAACTGCGCTCAACTGGGACAAGTTAACCCCAGGCCTACGATTCAAAGCATCGGCTATCACATTCGCTTGCTCGGGTGATAAAGGATCTCACAATCATAATCCTTCATAAGCTCCATCCAACGGCGCTGTCTCAAAATCAAATCCTGCTGCAGGAAGTGTAGGGTTGCTAGGCATGCTCACAAGGTTCTATGAGGCATCAACCATGCCCGATTAAAAATTTAGCCGTGCCGAACAACCCAAAGCCGGATCTTTAGACTAGAGTTTAGGTGAAAACAAGCAAGTTAAACTCTTTAACACTAAGTGAGAGGGATTACAACCTTTGTAGATCTGGTCCTTCACCTCCATGTAGATGTCCCCATCGCTGCAATCGTGAACTCCGGACTCTAGAGAAGCTCCACAAGAAGAACGAACATGCTTGCTTCGATGACTTCGAGGCCGAAGATGATCTACGTCGGGAAGACACTAACTCAAGCTATTCCTTCACTAGGTCAAGAACTTTGTGAAGAGAACACACTCTACTACATGGCAAGTGGTAGAGAATGAAGAAGTAGGAAGTGGGCTCACTTTAGAATTGATTTTCTCACACTTTTTCTCATGGCACCATTGGAGCTAGTAAGCTTTTCATGGAGCTTGATGAAGAAGAAGAAGAAGAAAGAATAATCTCATCATATGAATTATTCTCCTCTCAAAAATGTAACCATGGGTGAGTTAAGCTATCATGCTTAACTCATGTAGAGAATCAACCAAAGCATGAGGTTAAGGGTTGGGTTAACTAAATATCCATAAGAATGACAAAAGAGTTGACTTTATCAATGTTTCCACAAGCTTCATGAAAGCTTGAGAACTTTGACAAAGTCTTTCTCTTTTGTTATTCTTAAGATATAAACAAAACCCTAATCTTTATCCTAATCTTGGTATAAGTCTCATACACCCATCTTTGATGTATCATCAAGCATGATACAATCATATGTACACAAATATATATCACATATACACTTATGCACAATGTAGTGAGAAAATAAATCATAAGTGAGCTAATACTAGTTAATGTAATGTAATATATCAAATATATAATTATACATTAAATTATTAAATCAACCCTTGATTTAATAATCCGGCAATAACCGACTAATATCATGTGTAACAACTTATCGAATCAACACTTGATCTGATAACCCGGCTATATCGCAATATAACCGATCAATATCACGAATCGTGAGAATAGAATACGGTATCTCATATCGTATTAATCTCGGTCCTGCACATATCACATATGTGCTCCTACTCCGTTTCGCTTGAGCCAGGAAACCCCTGTGTAGGACTCTAAAGACTCGTCAATACGCCGGCAGTAGGTGATGATCATATCAATCACTCACAAGCCGTAAGCGGTCTACTAAACGTAATGGCCACCCAGGTATTGAGCGATCAGAAGATCAACAAGCAAGCCCGCTAGTACTCCTGCGAATCCAATCAGTAACACTACCGTACAGTCCGGTCTCTTCGTCTGATATGTCGCATATCTCGCCTAGGGGTGGTAAACGTCAGACCCCAGTAGCTTGATAAGTCATGTCGATATGAGGTCTATAACAGTTCGAGAAACTACTGGTAACACTTACCAGTAAATCTCAGCAACCCTGGCCAGGGATTTCCGGTTATAGCCAATCGAACACAGCGCAATATCAACTCCCTATACCGGGAGAGACGAATCCGCTCCTATCGCTCATTGCCTCCATGTGATTCGGGACTGTACCCAAAAGCCACCTTTTTGCACGCCCTCTTAGACGTGGTATGATGGAAATCAAAGCACAGTGGGAATCACACAATACTCTATGACGATCTCGGGTCAACAGACTAAGCTGTACCAGTGTCATCAGAGAACTGCCATCTGACGTAAGGTATAATACCATCTGGGAGTTCTCGGCGAGTCCGTCCAGTGTACCCAGTCTTCACTGAGCACGCGTACACCATCCTTGATGTCAAACACCGATGGATATGGGATCATCCATCGCCCATCATATGGGTCAAGATGTGTATACGCTAGTCTACTCTGGTGCATCGATGCCCTGTCTCGATACACCCACGACTAGGGACCTTAAAGGATGTACTTATGGACTACCATGTCCCCACTAGTATGATCCGCATCATAGTCCAGGCAGTCAAGTACACATCCTAAGTGCTTTACCAACATGTAACAGAGAGACAATCAGTGTACACGTTAAGGTAAAAAGTAACCATATAGCATACTATCATGTCGAGCAAGAAAGTCCTCCCTATATATGTCCAAGCATCCACTACAATATACATCTCATGTATAGTAATGGCCTCTAAGGCATACATATAACTAACAGGAAGATTTACTTAAAGCTCTGGTGGTCTGTGAAAATCCGACACGACTCTCCGTACAAGTAGTGTCTCCAAATCTTCAGCGCAAGACCACCGCGACCATCTCAAGATCGTGAGTGGGATAATTCTGCTCATGCTCCTCCAACTGTCGGGAAGTATAAGCGATAACTCTATCATGCTGCATCAATACACAATCGAGCCCCACTCGTGAAACATCACAGTAAACGACAAAGTCGTCCGATCCAGAAGGCAAAGATAGAACTGGTGCAGTTGTCAACTGAGTCTTCAACTGCTGAAAACTCAGCCCGGATGCCTCAGTCTAAAGAAAAAGAATCCCTTTCCTGGTAAGTCCGGTCAGCGGTGCAGCGATACTCAAGAAATCCTGCACGAAACGACGGTAAAAACCGGCTAAGCCCAAAAGTTGCGGACCTCAGTCACTCATACAGGTCTGGGCCAAAGATGTACGGCCTCGATCTTTCTCGGGTCCATACGAATACCGTCTCCCGTAACCACATGACCTAGGAAGTTAACACTATCAAGCCAGAAGGAACACTTCGAGAATTTAGCAAACAGCTGGTGCTCTCTCAATGTCTGCAAAGCCATCCTCAAGTGCTGCTCATGTTCCTCTCGACTCTTGGAATAGACAAGAATGTCATCAATAACATAATAATAAACTGGTCGAGGAACAGCTTGAAAAAATCTGGTTCATCAAATCCATGAACACTGCTGGGGCATTGGTGATTCCAAACGACACCACCAAAAACTCATAATGCCCATAGCGCGTACGAAAAGCAGTCTTCGGAATGTCATCATTCCGAACCCGCAACTGATGATGACCTGATCTCAAATCAAACTTAGAAAAATGTCCCGCACCCTGGAGCTGATCAAGGAAATCGTCAATGCGAGGTAAAGGATACCTATTCCGCACCATAACTCGGTTCAATTGACGAAAATCAATACACAAGCTCAAACTACCGTCCTTCTTCTTGATGAACAGAACAGGAGCTCCCCAAGGAAAAACACTTGGCCGTATAAGTCCCTCATCAAGCAACTCTTGCAGCCGATCCTTAAGCTCCCCAAGCTCCGCCGGCTCATCTGGAACAGCGTCGGGAAACTCTCGCACGATAGGAACCCGGTCCAACGAATCTACTGTGGCTCCGGTATCACAAATGGAAGCTAAGAATCCTCGACATCCTCTCCTTAAAAGCCGACTAGCGAAAAAGACTGAAATCAAGCTGTAAGGGGCGGCACCACGCCCCCCTGCACAACAAGAACTGACTTGCCGGGAAAACAAAACCTGACTGTTTTCTCACGGCAGTCCATAGACGCATAGCACGTAGCTAACCAGTCCGTGCCCAGGAGAACGTCAAAGTCCAACATACCTAGAAGGATCAAATCGACGGACAAATCTCTATCTCCTATTCGATTGGCACATGACCGAAACACGTGTCGCGCAACAAAATAATCGCCAACAGGAGTAATCACAACAAACGGCTGATCTAGCATACACAACTTTCGGCCCAACCTCGGCACGAAGTGTGTAGAAACATACGAGAGCATAGATCCCGGATTAAACAAAACATGTGCATCAAAAGAACATACGAAAAAGAATACCTGAAAACTCTGCATTGGACGCCTGCGCGTCCAGATGAGTCGAAGCAAATGCTCGTGCCTGTCCTCTATCTGCAACTGGCTGTCCTCCTCCTCTACCATCTTGTCCTCTCTGAATAAACACTCCGCAACCACGACCTCTCTGAACATAAGTCTGACGCAGATCAACAACAGGCGCAAAAGGCAACACTCCCTGAGGTGAAGGTGGTAAGGTAACATATAGTACGGCTATCTTTCTCTGGCATACCACGGTACAATTCCTAATGAGGTGATGGAAACTCCCGCACTAGAAACATCCATATGATAACCGCTGACCCTCCTGGAGATAAGAGCTAAACAACCGACCTCGTCCCAAGCCTCCGCTACTCCTGTGACCTGAACGAAATCCGTCGCGGCGTCTAAACATCTGTCTCTGGGCTGATACAACTGTACGAGCCCTCCTTAGTCCTGGAACTTCCAAAGTCTCGGAGAGACGCTCCTCATCTAGTAGGGCTGTGTCCACTGCTGCGATATACATGACACAATACTGTGTGCTGATAGCGAGGAATAACTGGGTAACAGGGGGAAAAACCTCCTGTCGCTGCGCTCGACTGACCTCAACCATTTATCCTATCATCTGGCGTAAATTCTGCATATCTGCCTCTAGCCTAGCGATACGATCTATCGAAGGTGGATCAATCTGCTCCTGTACAGCGAGCGTACCGTCCTGGTCAGTCCTTGTCTCAGACGAGCCAAATCTGACCTCGGCTCTCGCTGCCTCTCTGAGCCCTCGTAGTCTTCGGCGGCATAATGGCTAGAAATGGAAACAAGACTCGATAAGAACACGGAAATCAAATCACAAGGATATATGTAATCACGGAAGGAATTTCAAGCAATAAGTCCTAAGGTCACTTAGGTGGAGTACCATGTCGTAAGTATGCCGTGGACATACACACGCTACGTCACTTTGCTTAAGCTACCTACTCCATCATACCAAGATCATTGTTTCCCCAAATTAGAGCAAAGCTCTGTTTTGAAAAATGAAGCGACGCTTCTGCTTCTCCCAATAAGAGCAAAGCTCTGTTCAAATTCCAAGATTTGGAATGAAGCGACGCTTCCTCACCCCCAATCAGAGCAAAGCTCTGTTTTAAAATTCAAAATTTAAATTGAAGCAACGCTTCAGATCCGGCACTCTGCGCTGCGCGCCACGTGTCAGACAAAGGTGCGCTAGCGCAGTTGCGCTGCGCACTGCGCTGCGCGCCACGTGTCAAACACAGGTGCGTTAGGGCAGTTGCGCTGCACTCTGCGCTGCGTGCCACGTGTCTAACACAGGTGCGCTAGCGCGGTTGCGCTGCGCTCTGTGCTGCACGCCACGTGTCAAACATAGGTGCTTTAGTGCGGTTGCGCTGCGCTCTGTGCTGCGTGCCTCGTGTCTAACACAGGTGCGCTAGGGCAGTTGCGCTGCACTCTGCGCTGCACGCCACGTGTCGAACGTACGTGCGCTAGCGCTGGAATTAAAATTCCCCTACCGTCAGATCAAAAGATCTACTAATAATAAATTATTAATTAATTAGAACTAAAGTTCTGTTATGGAAAGATTTTTCAATCTTATTAAAACAAGAAGATTATCTTCTGTAAAACAGAAGTTTTAGGATCAAAGATCCAACGGTAGGAAATATTCCCAAAACAATCAGAGAAAGATCTCTTAAACTGATTTAACAAATTAATTGGCCCTATATAAAGGCCCCAAGACTTCAAGTCTCAGATAGAAAAAACTCTCTGCAAACTTTGAGAAAACTCAAAGAAAAAGAAAGGCACGCTTTTAGCAAAAGAAGATCATTTCTTCGAGGTAAAGAATTAATTCTTGAACAACAGAGATGAAACCATCTCGTAAAAAGAAGAAGCATCTTCTAAAAAGATCTTAGATCTATAAAAAGACCAAGGTCTTTGATTAAAAAGAAAAGATCAGAAGATCTAATCATAAAAAAGATAGTGAACAAAAGAAGTATTTTACTTCATTCACAGATCTTTGATCTATAAAGGCAGAGCCCTTTTATAAAAAAAACAAGAACTTTTGTTCTTGAATCTTGAGGCAAAGCCTCTTTTAAGAGGAACATAAATCTGTTCTTTGATCTTAAAATCGATCAAAAAAGCGCTCTGCGCTATGGAAAAGTGCCTTGCACTCATGAATTACGCTTTTGCGCTTCTTGGACTGGTGCTCAGCGCCAAAACCTGCCACGTGTCAATCAGAGACACAATCTGCGCTTTGCGCTTCTGAAACAGCGCACTGCGCTCATAGGCTGGCGCTCAGCGCCAAGCATGCCACGTGTCACTCACTGGCGCGCCACGTGTCACTCACTGGTGTGAACAACGCATCGAAGAAGTACCAGAGGTGGGCATGTTCGTGGGCACCCTAGACCCTCATGCAACTATTTCACAGTTCATGATGTTCTTCAAACCGACTACGTTCCAGGATTTAATCGACAAGCTAGCCTAGATGGATCAAATGAGTCATAGACCGTCTCCTCCGAAGCCGGAACCGCGGAACGAAAAAGGTAAGGGGAAGGCGACCTTCGTTGCAAATACCCAACAGCAGCCCAGTGCTCCAAGACTAACGGATCAATTGGAGGAGAGACGGCGCTATTATAATGAGAAAACGAAGTGCCTTTGCTCATTCCCGCGGGATAAAACGAAGAGGCTGTTCGAACTAGCGATGCGCAACAGGCTTATCAATTTGCCGAATCCAAGGCAACCATCGCAACCTGGCGAAGTGAATAATCCTAATTATTGCCCTTACCACCAAACGATAAGCCATCCAATCGAAGATTGCTTCATCTTTAAAGGATGGATCGAGGATCAGTACCTACAAGGCAAGTTTGCATTGTCTGAGAAGTGGAAAATAAACCCACCACAACCGCACACTCCCAAGAAGACGGACACACCGGGGGCAACGTGCTCTTTTGTTGAGGAAGCTCCATGGGAGGTGGCTCTTTTGGCCAAAACCAAAAGGATGCTGAATGATCTCCAGACATGGCCGGCAATTAGGTGGAAGAATCCACTGGAACCCCAGATCATCGAAGGGATGCTGAAGCCGCGCCAAACTCTAAAGATTGGTAGTGATAGCCAAAGTGCTCACACCCAGCCGTCGAAATCTTCGAAAAAGAAAAAGAAATACAAGAAGCTCGTGAAGCCTGGTGACAGGCGCACTGACCTGCAAAAGCAGATTGACGCGCTGGAAGAGTATATCCAGAA
Source organism: Agapanthus africanus (assembly GCA_030015575.1). Classification (NCBI taxonomy): domain Eukaryota; kingdom Viridiplantae; phylum Streptophyta; class Magnoliopsida; order Asparagales; family Amaryllidaceae; genus Agapanthus; species Agapanthus africanus. The sequence goes on along the minus strand of CM057343.1, from coordinate 105,926,015 downwards.
GGCGCGGACTCCCATCACACTTCAAGAGTTTCTCAGCCACGTCCTTGAGGACGGAGATGACGATAATGGAGAAGACTCGTCGGATGAATCTGAGGATTATGTGGAAAGTTGCCATGTGATCTCTCACTCGTTGATAGACGATGAAGAAGCTCCTTACACAAAGAAACTGGGGGCAAATCCTGATCCGGAACTTTTAGGGCCATCAGACGAAACGATTGATGCATTCCTGAACGAAGCTCTTCTTAAAAGCAAAGCTGCTCGAGTGCGTGAAATGGCCATATATGAAAAAGCCAAACGCCGGAGATTGGACGAAAGAGTTGAAACACTCCCGCCAGATCAAAGTACATCCGTCGCAAATAAAAACAGGTTCAAGACGAGGAAAAGGTTCGTTAAAGCCATATCAATGGGAATGAAGCTACCATCCTCCGAAGGAAACACTCTTGGTGAAGCAGAGATGTATCCTAGCTACTGCTTATATCATCGAAAGATTTTGCACCCCACTAAGGAGTGCAACGCTTTTAAAAGATGGTAGCAGGGGTATGTTGCTCACCGGCAACATTTTAAGCGGATGAAACACAAAACTCGTCGGAAGCGAAGAAGTACGACAGAGGATCATAAAAGAACTACCAGTAACTGTCGCACGGTCAACACCAGGGGATCGCAAGTGTTCACCTTCGGAAGTGACTCTGACGAGGAAATGACTCTTGACCCTCTTTTTAAAGAATCCACCTCGGGGAAAGAGGAAGAGTCAAAGACTTGCGAAAATATCCAGCTGCGCAATCGTACACTTCCAGAAAAGAATCTCGGACCCACAAACAGAAAAGATAAGGGAAAAGAAAAGGTCTCTGAGGATATCGCCTTAGATGACCAAGTTATAAAAGAGCTGACCGCCAAGGACCCGCTAAAGAAAAGTAAGGTGGACTACAACATTCTGGCGTACTTGAGGAAGTTACCCTCGCAGCTAAGTATTCTCGACGCCCTTTTACTATCAAAAGAAGCAAGAGATTCGTTGATCAAGGCGCTACAAGTGCCAGAGCAATTCCAAGCTTTTCTCGCCGAAGAAAAGATGAAGGACGAACTGGAAGAAGTACACACAGCCGATATTACCTTCGGCGATGAAGATCTCCTCCTTAGGACGTGCGAGTACAACCGTCCTGTATATGTCTCCGGATATTGTCACGATATCAAGATAGGCAAAATCCTGGTCAACAATGGGTCTTCCGTCAATCTCCTCAACGTGCGAGTGCTAAAGGGAATCTGCATGAGCATTCAGCACCTCGCTCGTGATAAAATCACCATCTCCGGCTTCGATTCCCAGTCATCACGGACCCTCGGGTCTATGATACTGACTCTGCGCTTCGGACTACTCGTCACAAATATTAAATTTCACGTCATCGATGCCAAGACATGCTTTGCTCGGTCGTCCCTGGTTACACGAGTACAACATCATCCTTTCGACACAACATCAGTGTATAAAATACTTCAAGGATGGTCTCGAGTATACCGTGACGGGAGAGTTGAACCCATTCTCCGTGAACGAAGTCCGAAAGTACGAAGATGCAAAATACTTCTTACCAGATTTTTAGGACACAGAAAGATGTTAAAAACCGGAGAACAAAGCTTTCACCATCATTCCGGTGTTCAGGAGTGATACCGAGGAAGAGGAAGAGATAGTTTATTCAGGGCCACCCCAGTACAACAAGCCGAAACCGTCCGCTCCTATGCTTATCTTCGGCAGCGACTCAGAAGATGAGGTCAACGCCATATTCTTTGCTCGGCCTTCAATTCAAACATTCGCTGATGAAGAGCAAAATTTGCAAGTTGTCATGGTTCCGCCCAAACATCATAAAGAACTAAACGCGCTTGATACCTACAGTGTGGAAGAGCTGCAGACGTTCTATGTCCCTCCCAGAAGAGAAGGTGAAAAGGCGAACCTATTCTACCAATCCGGGGAAACTAAAGTGGAGAAGGAAATCTGACACGGCGCGGATTCCACACTCGACAGGCTCCAGCCCATCCGTTTGCCCAGATATTATATAGACGGACTAAGAAGACTCTTGAGACGCCAAGGTGTACCCCTTAAGCAAATTGCTCGACAAGCACGGTTCTATAACAGGATCTGGAACGTCCCTGGAACTCATCGGAAATTGCCTAACGGGAAAATGGAAACGACCGGGCTTGGGTATGTTCAATCCAAGAAACGGAAACTACTCTGCGACTGCTACGTCATACATGACTTTGATGAAAAGGGAGATGCTTTTTGGGAAAATGCTAACCTTGAACCAGAACGAGCTCCCGCCGTGAAAATGCCCAGTCCATCGTTCGAAAAACAAATGGACAAGCTTATAAGGGAAGCGGATCAAAAAGTTCGAGATGACCATAATCGCGAAATGGCCATCTACGAGAAAGCCAGGGCTCAACGCTTTCTTCAACAGGCTGCGAAAGATGAAAGTGCCCCTCCCTGTCAACCCGTTGTACAAAAGGCACGACGCAGAGGCAGAAACAAACCAAAGAACGGGAAAGGCGTTTGACAGCGACAAAGCAGGTCCAAGAAGCCACGCAATCGGGAATCGAGTAATCCAGATTCATCTCTTATAAAGAAGATGAGTCGAGCATATTCTTTTCCTCAGAACAAAACACGGAAGATACTTGATCTTGCTATAAAACATCAAATGATTATCTTCCCGGAGTCCAAGCACCCCGAACAAGCTGGCAAAGTCTCTCATCTGGATTATTGCTCCTATCATAAAGCAATAGGACATCCTCTCGAAGACTGCTTCACCTTCAAGAACTGGGTCGAAGACCAATATCATCTCGGCAGGTTTGCTTTATCTAACAGCTGGAAGGTAACCCCGCCACAGAAGCATGAACCCAAATCCACGAGGGTAGAACCAGATCAACATAGGTCTTGGAAGCGAGCTCGTACCTGTCATATGATAACGCTATCAAAAGAAGAGCCCGAGGGTATGGATGACCTCCCCTGATGCTTCGAAAACAATGATGACGAGGTGATCTCAGAGTTTCCACCGGCGCCGAAAGAGCTGGAAGATGGAATACATACTACTGCAGATGATCTCAAGAAAATCGATCTGGGGACAACAAGGGACCCGCGGTCGACATTCGTCAGTGAGTTGCTGTCTGAAGGACGGGTGGACACATTAAAGGACGTGCTCATGCAGCATAAAGATTGTTTCGCATGGAATTATTCCGAGATGCCAGGACTAGACCCAGAGATTGCGGTTCACAAACTGGCCATATCCCCAGACGTCAAGCCAATCAAACAAGAACCAAGAAGGATGCGGCTCGAGCTTGAGATGAGCATCAACACCGATGTTAAGAAGCTGATCGACTCTGGTTTCATCCAAGAGGTTTAGTATCCTGACTGGATCGCCAACATTGTCCCGGTAATGAAGAAAAATGGAACAGTGCGCATATGTATGGACTTTCGGGATCTCAATAAAGCCTGTCCGAAAGACGACTTCCCAGTACCGGTTATGAGCAAATGATAGACAATACGTCCACCCACGAAGTCTTCTCCTTCATGGACGGATCATCAGGATATAATCAGATAAAGATGCATCCCGAAGACTAGGAGCACACCGCTTTCCGGACCCCTTTGGGTATATTCTGCTACAAGGTGATGCCTTTCGGTCTAAACAACGCTGGCGCCACCTATCAGAGGGCCATGGCGAAGATCTTCGATGATCTCATATATGAAATCGTCGAATGCTATATCGACGACCTCGTGGTTAAAAGCAAATCATACGAGGAATATTTAGAGCATCTGAAGATTGTGTTTCAACGCCCTCGGCAATACAACTTGAAGATGAACTCTCTCAAATGCGCGTTCGGAGTTTCCTCGGGCAAGTTCCTAGGATTCATCGTCCGACACCGAGGCATCGAGATAGATCCGTCAAAGATCAAGGCAATTATGGAGATGCCCCCGCCAAGGACTCTCAAGCAATTGCGGTCTCTCCAAGGGAAGCTCACGTATATTCGACGATTTATAGCCAATCTCTCAGGCAAGTGCCGTCTTTACAGTCACCTGATGAAGAAAGGAACCCCGTTCGTCTGGGATCACAAATACCAAAGCGCGCTGGACGAAATCAAGCGATACCTGCAGAATCCGCCAGTACTGGCCGCTCCGGTCAAGGGGAAACCTCTCATTCTGTACACAACCTCCCTTGAAGGTTCTTTAGGTGCACTATGGGCACAAGAGAATGACCAAGGGAAGGATAGAGCGCTCTACTATTTGAGTCGAGTTCTGCTGGGGGCAGAAAGCAATTATTCTCCCATCGAAAAACACTGCTTGGCGTTGATATTCACGATAACGAAGCTCAGGCACTATGTGTTGGCACATGAAGTCTGCCTCATATCGAAGGTGGATCCTCTCAAGTATTTGATGTCAAAGGCCATATTGACGGGGCGACTCGCTAAATGGGCCCTTCTCTTGATGGAGTTCTCAATAACTTATCAGCCTCTTAAGGAAGTGAAAGGTCAGGCCATCGCCGACTTCCTCGCTGAGCATCCGATACCTGCCGATTCTCCCCTGAATTGCGAACTGCCAGACGAGCATGAGTTTGACACGATTAACGGGAGTGATACCCGGTTGGAACTTTACTTCGATAGAGCATCTTCCATGAAGAAACGCAAACAAAACACCCCCATAATCAAATCGGGGATAGGCCTCATCTTCATAACTCCACAAGGAGGGATAATGCGCTTTGCCTTCTCCTTAACAGAGCCGAGGACAAACAATGAAGCCGAGTATGAAGCTTTGATAGCAGGTCTCGAGATCGCCATCGATATGGGGATTGAGAACCTCCTCATATACGGAGACTTCCAGCTGGTCGTTAGTCAAATAAATGGCGACTACCAAACGTGCAAACCAGAGTTGGTAAAGTACGGCGAGAGAGTACAACAGCTGCTGACCCAAATACCTTCCTACACCTTGGAAAGCATATCGTGTGCGGAAAATAGCAAGGCGGACGCATTAGCCAAGCTCGCTAAAGAACTAGCCGACGAGAACCTCGATGACGTGAGGATCGTTGTGTAAGCCGTCGGGTCCTCGCACCGCAGAAATATCTCCGGAATCATCCGAGGAAAAGGAAGCGACTGAGCAGACGGCCCTGCAAATAAAAGACCAAGAAACGGTTGAGGATTGGAGAGAAGTCTTTATAGACTACTTCAAATCCCGTCGAACGCCTGAAGATGCGTCCTCAAAACATCAGCTTATGAAGCGAGCCCTATCTTTCGCCTTCGTCAATGATACCCTGTATAAGAGATCATTTGACTCTTTATGGCTAAGATGCCTGGGACCTGAAGAGGCAAGGTGAGTCGTCCAAGAAACTTACGATGGACTCTGTGGTTCTCACCAAGCCGGGCCGAAGATGAACCTGAAGATCAAACGGATGGGTTATTATTGGCCCACGATGATCCAAGACTGCCTCGAATACGCGAAGCAGTGCCACTCGTGCCAGATTCATGGGGACTTCATCCATCAGCATCCGAATCCGCTACATCCGACAGTGGCTAGCTGGCCGTTCAAAATGTGGGGGACTGACATAATTGGCCCCATCGAACCAGCATCGTCCAGAGGACATCGATTCATTTTGGCGACAATTGATTACTTCTCCAAATGGGCAGAAGCAGTACCGTTGAGGGAAGTGAAGACGGAGAATATCCTCCATTTCTTCAAGACACACGTCATTTATCGGTTTGGATCTCCACGACGGGTTATCTTCCATAATGGGCCAGCCTACAGAAGCCACAAGTTCAGCCGCTTCGCACAACAGCACAACATAGACCGGAGATACACCTCAGTTTATAATCCCCGAGCTAACGGTCTAGCTGAGGCTTTCAACAAGACCTTGACGAAGATCGTGAAAAAGATGGTGTCCTGAAATAAGAAAGACTGGCACGAGAGACTGCATGAAGCTCTCTGGGCGTACCGAACGACGTTCAAAACAGCCACGAATATGACGCCCTACGTATTGGTATTCGGTACGGAGGCAGTACTCCACCTTGAGATAGAGCTACCCTCTCTACGAGTGGTAGTTCGTTACGAGCTAACGGACAAAGAGAATGCTCACCTTCGCCTTGAGGAGCTCGACGCCCTTGATGAAACCCGGCTCATAGCGCAACAAAATCTAGAGGTTTATAACACAAAGATGACGCGTTCATATGAGAGATTGACTAGGCCGAGAACGTTCCGCCAAGGCAAACTCGTGTTAATGGTCAAAAGACCTATGATTCCCAATCGCGCCAAGCGGGGGAAATTCGAGCCGAACTATGAAGGCCCGTACATCATAGACAAGGTCTACCAGGGTGGAGCCTATCTACCCATGGACATGCATGGTGAAAGGCCCTTCAGACCAATAAATGGTCGCTTTCTGAAGAAATACTACGCTTGATGAGTCATTGCCTAGGTCAACGATAGATGACGACGACTATGTCCGCTCGCTATCTTCCTAAGCCTAAACTCTGTAGGTAGTAGCCAGCTTCCTTAACAATGGACCGAAATGTTCTTAAACTAACAACGGACCGAAACGTCCTTAAACTAACAGCGGACCGAAACGTTCTTAAACTAATGACGGACCGAAACGTCCCTAAACTAACGATGGACCACTATGTCCTAAAACTAGCCGTTGACCGAGATGTCGATAAACTACGGTGGATTGCAACATTCCAAAGCTGATACAAAAAAAAAAGAATAAAAAAAGAGAGAAAAAAGAAAACGGTATGTTCATAAGTAAAATGGGCATGGATGAAAACCCGAAAGGGCTCCGTGAGTAAAAACAACAGGGCTACCGGCGAGTTTTGTGAAAAACCGAAAGGGCGCAACCTCATTAGAATAAAAAGAAAAAAAAAACAGTACGTCCATAAGCAAAATGGGCATGGATGAAAACCCGAAAGGGCTCCGTAAGTAAAAACAGCAGGGCTACCGGCGAGTGTTTGTGAAAACCCGAAAGGGCGCAACCTCGTTAAAAGACACTTGCAGGGTCCTCTCGACTTTGTAAGTAGAAACCACCTGCGTGAGATCCTTACGACTCACAAGGGAGCAACACACTTAGGGATCCCCACGATTCCTAAGGAGAAATTACACTTGCGAGATCCTCACGACTCGTAAGGAGAATCCTCTTATGGGACCCTCACGGCTCATAAGATTCAAAAGTCTTAAACTACAGGGATCTGAACCTGTTCTTAAGCAGCCCTCACAACCTCCAATACTGCCCTACAAGTGGCTCAATGTTGACCCTTGTATACAATCCAAAGGCGCGAATAAACATTTCCCTAAAGAAGTCCCATCCGTGACTAGGGATATGTCTATATAGTGAACAACCCTTGTAAGTCCTCTCGATTTATAAGGAGAAAACCATCTTGTAAGATCCTTACGACTTATAGGAGAATATACTCTTAGGAGTCCTCACGACTCCTAAGGAGAAAACTCACCTACGAGATCCTCACGACTTGTAGGGAGAAATACCTTCATGAGACCCTTACGTCTCATGAAGTCAAAAGCCTTAGTCGACAGGATCCTAACCCTGTTTACTAAGCCACCTTTGTTCGATATCGACAGAGGCAAATGATGATTTGCTCCTGGCAATATCCCAGTAGCAGCGGTGCTGATGCCGAAATCAGTGTCTAATTCCAAGCTTGTGGCGAAAAGCCAGCGGGCCACACATGCATACGAAATAGCCGAAATGATAGGGCAACTTGTGAACAAAATCAGCAAGTAAAAATGTATGCATGCAAAATAGCCGAAATGATTGGGCAACTCGCAATAAAAAGCAGCGAGTAAAAATAAAATAAATAGCCGAAATGATTGGGCACCGTGAAAAATAGCCGAAATGATTGGGCAGTCGTGACCGTCGCGATATAAAAGCTGAAATGATAGAGCATCGCGGAAATAAAAAAATGAATAAAAAAAATGAATGAAAGTTTTGCCCTACAGGTGATATCACATCAATTCTTGTATACAATCCAGGGGCGCAAAAAAAAGAAGGAATCATGCCTTTCCTCCCCAGGTTTCATCAGAAGAAGAAGCCAAATCTCAACGGTTCACAGATGGCCTGGAGATCGTCTCAACATTCGTCTCATTGCAGCAGACACAACATCAAGCAAAGCGGAACAGCGGCAACTCCCAGTTCCATGAATCGGTGGTGTACAGATGACCGAGAGTCAAATTCCGACTCCGTAAAATGCGGATAAAGTCAACCCTTCCTGGCTACGTGGAAAGCGGATTATGTCACTTCTGACCCCGTGGAAAACGTCCAGAGCGGAGCCTGATCCTCGCCGAACACGGCAGTGAACCCGTGGGAAGCATCCAGAGAAAAATTCCTGGCTACGTGGAACGCGGATTATGTCACTTCTGACCCTGTGGAAAACGTCCAGAGAAAAGCCTGGTCCTCGCCGAACACGGCAGTGAACCCGTGGGAAGCATCCAGAGAAAAATTCCTGGCTACGTGGAACGTGGATTATGTCACTTCTGACCCCGTGGAAAACGTCCAGAGCGGATCCTTGTCCTCGCAGAGCACGACAGTGAACCCATGTGAAGCATCTAGAGCGGAGCCTGGTCCTCGCCGAACACGGCAGTGAACCCGTGGGAAGCATCCAGAGCAAAATTCCTGGCTACGTGGTATGCGGATTATGTCACTTCTGACCCCGTTGAAAACGTCCTGAGCGGAGCCTGGTCCTCGCCGAACACGGCAGTGATCCCGTGGGAAGCATCCAGAGCAAAATTCCTGGCTACGTGGAACACGGATTATGTCACTTCTGACCCCATGGAAAACGTCCAGAGCGGATCATGGTCCTCACAGAGCACGGCAGTGAACCCATGTGAAGCATCCAGAGCGGAGCCTGGTCCTCGCCGAACACGGCTGTGAACCCGTGGGAAGCATCTAGAGCAAAATTCTTGGCTATGTGGAACGCGGATTATGTCACTTCTGACCCCGTGGAAAATGTCCAGAGCAGAGCCTGGTCCTCGCTGAACACGGTAGTGAACCCGTGGGAATCATCCAGAGCAAAATTCCTGGCTACGTAGAACGCGGATTATATCACTTCTGACCCCGTGGAAAACGTCCAGAGCGGATCCTGGTCCTCGCCGAACACGACAGTGAACCCGTGGGAAGCATCCAGAGCAAACATCGGACTGTGGAGTCCTTAAATCCACGGACTATGAGGTCCTTAACCTCGACCATGATGTCTTAAAACTAACATCGGACTGTGAGGTCCTTAAACTCACGGACTATGAGGTCTTTAACCTCGACCGTGATGTCTTAAAACTAACAATGGACCGTAATGTCCTTAAACTAATTTTACCTTGGTTCAAGGGTGCATCCCTTCACTACTTTGATATTTGTCGTTGTAATTCCTCAATGTCTTCAAAGAGGTGACGGGTCCCGACAACCACACATTTCACGGACTGTGGGGTCTTTAAACCCATGGACTATGATGTCCTTAACCTCGACCGTAATGTCTTAAAACTAACAACGGACTTTGGAGTCCTTAAATCCACGGACTATGATGTCCTTAACCTCGACTGTGATGTTTTAAAACTAACATTGGACTGTGAGGTCCTTAAACTCATGGACTATGATGTCCTTAACCTTGACCGTGATGTCTTAAAACTAACAACGGACTGTGGAGTCCTTAAATTCACAGACTATGATGTCCTTAACCTCGACCGCGATGTCTTTAAACTACGGTATCCTAGAAAACGTCCAGAGCGGAGCCCGGTCCTCTCCGAACATGGCAGTGAACCCGTGGGAAGCACCCAGAGCAAATTCTTGGCTACGTGGAATGCGGATCATGTCACTTCTGACCCCGTGTGAAGTATCCAGAGCAAATATCGGACTGTGAGGTCCTTATACTCATGGACTATGATGTCCTTAACCTCGACCGTGATGTCATAAAACTAATATCGGACTGTGAGGTCCTTAAACTCATGGACTATGATGTCCTTAACCTCGACCGTGATATCTTAAAACTAACATCGGACTGTGAGGTCCTTAAACTCATGGACTATGATGTCCTTAACCTCGACCGTGATGTCTTAAAACTAACAACGGACTGTGAGGTCCTTAAATCCACAGACTATGATGTCCTTAACTTCGACCGTGATGTCTTAAAACTAACAACGGACCGTGGAGTCCTTAAATCCACGGACTATGAGGTCCTTAACCTCGACCGCAAGGTCTTTAAACTACGGTATCCTGGAAAACGTCCAGAGCGGAGTCTGGTCTTCACAGAACACGGCAGTGAACCCGTGAGAAGCATCCAGAGCAACCCCTGACACCGTGAAATGCGAATAAGGACAACTTCATCCATCACTTGCGGGTCCTTACGACTCGTAAGGGAGTAAATTCTCTTGTGAGATCCTTACGACTTTCAAGAGAAAACACACTTAGGAATCCTCACGATTCTTAAGGAGAAGTTACACCTACGGGATCCTCTCGACCGGTAGGGAGAATAATCTTTATGAGACCCTCACGGCTCATAAAGTTGAAAAGTCTTAGGTGATAGATCCTAACCCTGTTTTCTAAGCCATCACCACTCTACAAGGAATCCAAGATTGACAGTTATATACTATCTATAGACCGCACTTGCTAAAATCATAAGGCAACAACACAGAAAAGAGAAGAAAGTATAAGATAAACACATGGAAATGGAAAAACTTGGCATTCATACTTCAAAAAGTTCTTACAATTATGAAAGCAGTAAACAAAAACATTATCAAGATGATTACAATGGCGAAACCTCAGATCCAGGACACGGATTGAGGAATTCAAAAGTGACTTTGTCCAGAATCTTCCAAGCCTTTCGAACCATCCTAGTATGCTTTCTTTCGCGATCGCAAGCGTCGGGATCCTCACGGATGTCCTCCACCCTCCGATAGGCAGCAAGTATGGCCGACTGTTGAAAAGCCTGGTGCAGAAGATCGACAAGATTGTCTCGCCTTCTCTTTTAGATTAGGCTCATCAGATACACCGAGTGCATCTTATCCTCGGCGGCATTCGACGCCCTAAGCGGCACGCCGGTACAGAATAGAGGAAGCGCTTCCCAGATCGCTCCCATAATAAGCTTCAGGAGAGAGGAACGTCGAGGAAGCAGTCGACCATTGTATGCGTCAAAGCGACTCATGATTTCGGCACACTCGGCGTTTGTGAATTCTCGATTTTGAGAACGGCCGAGTGAGCGGATGTCTCCGTAAGAGATAATCTCGTCGAGGTCGTACATATGAGCGTCCATAACTCCTGAAAAACAAAATCAACGAGAATTAGCGGACAGACCGATTAAGCAAACTTTTATTAAAAAAAAGGCAACAAATCTTAATTATGACACCTACTAAATTCGAATTTGTGAGAAATCCTGAAAAGGGAATCTCATTTGATAAGCGACCTGTTGAGTCGAAGAGTTAAACTCCTTGAGAGCAATGCTTTACAAACAGGAATGACATTCGTTAGAGTCAATTGTGAAAGGAATTTAAAAGAGATTCCCCGAGAATGCTAAGAGCCTGAATCTTTAATGATGATGGAAAAATCCATCAAGAATTAATTAAAATCATTGTAAATTAAAAATTCTGGGATCTTCAAGGTCCATGGAAAAACTCTTAAGAGTTCTTCATCGAAGATTAAGAAATCTAAAAAGCAGAGCTCTGATTCATAGGTTAAGGAACCCCAAGAAAAGATCTCTTTAGATCTATGGGTTCAAGAGAGCAAAGCTCTATTAATGAAACCCTATAAGGGTTTTCTTTAGATCAAAGATCTATGAAGAGCAAAGCTCTGTTAATGGGTAAAACCCTAATCTAGTGAAAGTTTTAAACTTGACCTAAATTTTAACAGAGTTCTGACTCTTAAAAGTTTTTTTATTAACAGGAGAGCAATGCTCTGACGAAGAGATAATTCTCAAGGAGGAGATGAAAATCATCTAAGCGACCAAAGGTCCTATTTATAGGCATTGAGAGCCGTTTCAACTTCCAAAAGTTGATCTAATGACTGAGATGTTGCCACCGCTGCGCTCACGTTTGGGCCACGTAAGCGCAACGGTGGGGGCATTTGTTCCCCCAATCAGAGCAAAACTCTGTTTTGAAAAATGAAGCGACGCTTCTGCTTCTCCCAATCAGAGCAAAGCTTTGTTCAAATTCCAAGATTTGGAATGAAGCGACGCTTCCTTACCCATATCAGAGCAAAGCGCTGTTTTAAAATTCAAAATTTAAATTGAAGCAACGCTTCAGATTCGGCGCTTTGCACTGCGCGCCACGTGTCAAACAAAGGTGCGCTAGCACGGTTGCGTTGTGCTCTGTGCTGTGCACCACGTGTCAGACACAGGTGTGCTAGCGTGGTTGCGCTGCGCTCTGCACCGTGCGCCATGTGTCATACACAGGTGCGTTAGTGAGGTTGCGCTGCGCTCTGCGCTGCGTGCCACGTGTCTAACACAGGTGCGCTAGCGCAGTTGTGCTAGCGCGGTTGCTCTGCGCTGCGTGCCACGTGTCTAACACAGGTGCGCTAGCGCAGTTACGCTGCGCTGCACGCCACGTGTCGAACGTAGGTGCGCCAGCGCAAAGTGCGCCAGCGCTGGAATTAAAATTCCCCCACCGTCAGATCAAAAGATCTACTAATAATAAATTATTAATTAATTAGAACTAAAGTTCTGTTATGGAAAGATTTTTCAATCTTATTAAAACAAGAAGATTATCTTCTGTAAAACAAAAGCCTTAGGATCAAAATCCAACGGTGGGAAATATTCCCAAATCAATCAGAGAAAGATCTCTTAAACTGATTTAACAAATCAGTTGGCCCTATATAAAGGCCCCAAGACTTCAAGTCTCAGATAGAAAAAACCCTCTGCAAACTTTGAGAAAACTCAAAGAAAAAGAAAGGCAAGCCTTTAGCAAAAGAAGACCATTTCTTCGAGGTAAAGAATTAATTCTTGAACAACAGAGATGAAACCATCTCGTAAAAAGAAGAAGCATCTTCTAAAAAGATCTTAGATCTATAAAAAGACCAAGGTCTTTGATTAAAAAGAAAAGATCAGAAGATCTAATCATAAAAAAGATAGTGAACAAAAGAAGTATTTTACTTCATTCACAGTTCTTTGATCTATAAAGGCAGAGCCCTTTTATAAAAAAAATAAGAACTTTTGTTCTTGAATCTTGAGGCAAAGCCTCTTTTAAGAGGAACATAAATCTGTTCTTTGATCTTAAAATTGATCAAAAATGCACTCTGCGCTATGGAAAAGTGCCTTGCACTCATGAATTGCACTTTTGCGCTTCTTGGAGTGGAGCTCAGCGCCAAAACCAGCCACGTGTCAATCAGAGACACAATCTGTGCTTTGCGCTTCTGAAACAGCGCACTGCGCTCATGGGCTGGTGCTCAGCGCTAAGCGCGCCACGTGTCACTCACTGGTGCGCCAACAGACTAGCACAATGCGCTCATAAATTAAAAGCACAATACGCTAACGAACTAGCGCTTAGCGCTAAGCGCGACACGTGTCCTCTTCGTGTGCGCTACTCGACAGAAGCGCAATGCGCTCTTTGACTGGCGCAACACGCCTGGCGTGCCACGTGGAGCACTGTCAGAACAAACTTTGTTTCTGATGAATGGTATGCATTCAATACAAGACAAAAATATCAGAGCCCAATGCCTAGCATTATTAAAAGTGCTGAACCCAAATAAAGGCCTAATGGTCAGAACAAAAATAAAATGTTAAACATTTTTAGCTGGACTTAGCCCAATTCTGGCCATAAGTCCTCAACTTGTTTTGAACTGAGCCCATCTGCTCTTTCAACCAATTTACATCGGTTCGAGGGTACATCTCTTTACTCCTCTGATATCTGTCGTTGTAATCCTTCAACGTCGTCAGAGAGGTGACGGGTCCCGACAACCACATATTACAACGGACTGTGGAGTTCTTAAATCCATGGACTATGATGTCCTTAACCTCGACCGTGATGTCTTAAAACTAATATCGGACTGTGGGATCCTTAAACCCACGGACTATGATGTCCTTAACCTCGACCGTGATGTCTTAAAACTAATATTGGACTGTGGGGTCCTTGAATCCATGGACTATGTTGTCCTTAACCTCGACCGTGATGTCTTAAAACTAACAACGAACTGTGGGGTCCTTAAACCCATGGACTATGATGTCCTTAACCTCGACCGTGATGTCTTTAAACTAACACCAGACTGTGGAGTTCTTAAATCCACGGACTATGATGTCCTCAACCTCGACCGTGACGTCTTAAAACTAACATCGGACTGTGGAGTCCTTAAATCCATGGACTATGATGTCCTTAACCTCGACCGTGATGTCTTTAAACTAACATCGGACTGTGAGGTTCTTAAACCCACGGACTATGATGTCCTTAACCTGGACCGAGATGTCCTTAAACTAACAATGGACCACCATGTCCTTAAACTGGTAATTGACCGCAATGTCCCTAAACTAAACAATAGAGTTCAAATGCTCTCTTGTCGGATCTAAACGGTCCCGTTAAGTTGATCTTAGTCTAAAATTAGACTAACGTATCCTTAACAAACGTTTAAGTTGATCTTAGTCTCAAATGAGGCTAACGTATCCTTAAACCCAAACCCCCCAAACCCAAATCTAAGAAAGATACGGATTTGGACTAGTCCACGCCCTACGGACGACAACATAACTTAGTCTCTGTATACAATCCACGGGCAACCAAATACAAAATAAACACCCATGACACGAAGTGACCATCTAAAGAAGGAGAAAGTTGTTACCGCGATGCGGTTGTTAGTTATATGTATGCCCTAGAGGCCATTACTGTACATAGGATGTATATTGTAGTGGATGCTGGGACGTATATAGGGAGGACTTTCTTGCTCGACATGATAGTATGCTATCTGGTTGATCTTTACCTTAACGTGTATACTGTTTGTCTCTCTGTTACATGTTGGTAAAGCCCTTAGGATCTGTACTTGACTACCTGGACTATGATGCAGATCATACTAGTGGGGACATGGTAGTCCATAAGTACATCCTTCAAAGTCCCTAGTCGTGGGTGTATCGAGACAGGGCATCGATATACCAGAGTAGACTAGCGTATACCTTCTCGACCCATACAGATGGGCGATGGATGATCCCATATCCATTGGTGTTTGACATCAGAGATGATATACGGGTGCTCAGTAGAGACTGGGTACACTGGACGGACTCGCCGAGAACTCCCAGATGGTATTATACCTCACGTCAGATGGCAGTTCTCTGGTGACACTGGTACAGAGTAGTCTGTTGACCCGAGATCGTCATAGAGTCTTGTGTGGTTCCTACTGTGCTTTGATTTCCATCTTACCATGTCCAAGAGGGTGTGCAAAACGGTGGTTTTTGGGTACAGTCCCGAGTCACATGGAGGCAATGAGCGATAGGAGGGGATTCGTCTCTCCCGGTATAGAGAGTTGATGTTGCGCTGTGGTCGATTGGCTATAACAGGAAATCCCTGGCCAGGGTTGCTGAGATTTACTGGTAAGTGTTACCAGTAGTTTCTCGAATTGTTATAGACCTCATATCGACACGACTTATTGAGCTATTGGGGTCTGACGTTTACCACCCCTAGGCGAGATATGCGACATATCAGACGATCAGACCGGACTGTACGGTAGTGTTACTGGTTGGATTCACTGGAGTGTGAGCGGGCTTGCTCGTCGATCTTCAGATCGCTCAATACCCGGGTGGCCGTTACGTTTAGCAGACCGCTTGCGGCTTGTGGGTGTTTGATATGATCATCATCTGCTGCCGGCGTATTGACGAGTCTTTAGAGTCCTACACAGAGGTTTCCTGGCTCAAGCGAAACGAAATAGGAGCGCATATGAGATATGTGCGGGACCGAGAATAATGCGTGTATGTGATACCGTATTTCATTCTCGCGATGAATGTGTCGTATGGTTATATGCGATATAACCTAGTTATCGAATCGAGGGTTGATTCGATAAGCCGATACATTGGATACTAGTCGGTTATATGCGATATGACCGGATCATTAAATCAAGTGTTGATTTAATGATTTAATGCATAATTATATATTTGATATATTACTTTGCATTAGCTAGTATAGGTTCACTTTATATGGATTTTCTCACTCTATGTGCAAGTTGTATATGTGATATACTTTTGTGCATATACATTGTATCATGTTTGATGATACATGTTGACTTGTGCTTGTGTAAAGATTAAACCATGGTTATATGAATGGTTAGGGTTTTATATACTTATTCATTTATTTATATTCATTATTCATTTAAGGAAAAGAAAAGAAAAATGGTGGCATTCTTTTGTTCATTCATGAAGCTTCATGAATACTTTGACTTAGTCACCATTTTTGTCTTCATTCCTAACCTAACCATTCACTTAACTTGGGTTTAGTCTCTACACATAACCATGGTCATGTTATGATAAAGATTGGATTATTCTTTTCTTTTTAATTAATCTTATCATATCATTTCTTCTTCCTCTTCCTTTAACTCAAGAAGAAAAACCTAGACTACATCAATGGTGGATTGATGATATGAGTGAGAAATCCAAATCTAAAGTCTACCCACTTCCTATTTCTTCATCCTCTACCTCTTGCCAAGTAGTAGAGTGTGTTTCCTTCACAAGTTTCTTGACTTGGTGAAGTGAGAGCTTGATCTTGCGATGCTTCGACGTAGATCATCTTCGGCATGGACATCGACGACCTAGCTAGCCTATTCTCCGATGAAGCCGACGCTAGAGCCCAGGATTTGTGTAGGACAGTGAGAGGACTTCATTGCGGAGCTATGGAGGTGGAGCACAGGATCTACAAAGGTTGTATTTCCGATTCTCATAGTTAAGTGTTAACTAGTTTAATGTTTCGCCTAGATTTCTAGCCAACGATCCGTATTAGGGTCTCTCGGCACCGTTAAAAAATAGAAAATGGCATGTTCGATGCCTTGTGAGACCTCATTAGGGTGCCTAGGAACCCTACAGTGGTATCAGAGCCTAGCTAGAGCCTTAGGCGAAGTCCAGACGGAGTTTGAAGTCCGAACGAACCCGAAAACCCATTTCTAACATGCTCTCTGTCCTTTTTTGAAAACAGTGAGTTTTTCTATATTAAAAATATGCAGAAAAACATGCAGGAAAATCTAAGAGTTACTGTGAAATCGTGTGCCCTAATTCCATTAAAGCGCCGCGTTTCCGCGGCACAAGCATGGCTCGTGCGGCGGAAACGCGGCCTGTTTGTCGTATTATGAGGTGATGTTTGCACAGTAACTCCTATTTAACTGTGCTGGTTTTCCTGGGTATTTTTAATATTTTTTCAAGAGTTGAATTTTTCTGGGTTGTTTTGGGGATTCGAATGTTCGATCGGATTATCAAATTTTGTCTGTGTGGCTTTCCGGATAAATTTTAGAATATGTTAAAAAGTTCGACCGGATATAAATACCCAATTTTTCCCCTGTCCGGAAATTTCCAAGTGTTGGATTTTTCCGAAGTTTAACGACGTTCTAAGTAGTGCAAGTAACGCGATGGTCCCTCTAGAAGACAACAAACCTTAACTCGATTATGTGACCGTCTTGAACTGCCCTTTGAACCTTCGGGTTTGGGGCAGTACGGCGTGCCACATGTGAGGCGTTGGCTTGACCCTTCTACGGCTGGACCGTTGGTACTGAGGCACGAACTGAATGTTGCTAGACTTATTTCATGAGTTGATCTGTTTCGGGAAAACTTGGGTGTTCGATTGTTCGATCGGAAAGTTTGACATTTTCTATTTATCTGGAATGGGATACAATAATTGGAATTCACAATAGTTATGAGATAACTGAATGAATGTTATAAATCAGGCACTTTAGTCTCACTTGATCGGTTGCCACGGAATTTTGATGTGATCAAAAGTCCGTCGCAATCACGTAGCGTACGCGGATACTCGCCGGGTAAACTTAATAGACAGCCTCACTCCATAGCCCCGACCAAGTGACTGTAGGAGAACCCCGTCGCCGAAAGCATCCGTTCGGGTGCTCGCGGTAGCGGTGTTCCGCCTTGGTGCACTTCGTCGACGGTATCGGGGGGTGCGGCCGCCTACTAAAGTTTGCGACGAGTATTCGATCAGAATGTCGGGAATCTTGTTGAATTGCCCGACTCGATATTGAAAAGAGTTTTCGATTTTGAGACTAAAATGCGGGGTTTATAACTATTAGACATGCGATGTCTAAGTAATTCATTTGGTCAGGCATGCGATGTCTGAGGTGGTTGCGGATTCCAACTGTTGTAGTTTTACAATTTCTTTTCTGTGACCGTAAGTGTAATATGTGATATCGCCGGTTTCGTTGCTATATGTCAACGACAATTGGGATGCGCATATTTACTTACGTTGATGACATGTGATGTTATGTGTTGCTGGATATGTTATATTGGATCGTCGTGTTTGAATAGCCGGGGGTTTTTATGTGAGATGAGTGTTTTTCATTTTCATTCATGTAAAAACTTGTATGTAATATTCTTTTATTGGGGCACTTCCAGGTTGCGGGAGTTGTCACCTGTTGTGTATTATTTACATTTCCGCACTAGGATAGACCCAAGGAGGGGAGCACAAGTAACCGGGTTCTGGGGTCCAGTGGGAGACCAACTCGAGGAGTCGAGTCCGGGTCTCCTAACTCTAGAATTGGCAGGGTTGCTTGCCGCTCTCGTAGGGGTCTAGGGGTGTGGGTTTGGCTATTCATCACGACCGTGGAATCCGTGTTTTATACTGGCTCGTATTGAAAACACGGACGTCCTAGTATATCCAATATTTCATATGATTCTTCTGCTGCGATATCTGTGATGTGATCATGTGATGTTCTGTGATGGATATAGTATATAGTATATATGATATATTATATAGACGTTACTTATGTTTTACACCCGCGCTAGCCCTGCCCCGCTCTGTCGTTAGTTACCTAACCTAACGGTGCACGAGGGGACATCGAGGCGAATGCGGATGGCATAAGTGTACGTCATATCTATCTGTGATGTTTAGGTACTTAAATGATGGGACTTCATTAATGTGATTAATGAAATAAAAGAAACCTAAAGATGTTGTAGAATCGAATTTCAAAATAAAACAGGTAGATACAGTTCTTGCTTTGCACAGCGGTATATGTGATATATCCTGCACCTTATTCGATGAGGAAAGGACCGAGATCCCTTCACCGGGAGTGACTCCTTTAGCAATAACTGGCAGATGCTACACACTCGGTTTGTCTTTTGATTGCTTTTAAGTGTTTTTGCTTTGCACAGTGATATATATGATATATCCCGCACCTCTTTCGACGAGGAAAGGACCGACGATCCCTTCACCGGGAGTGACTCCTTTAGCAAAACTAGAAAAGCCTCAAAAACACTCCATTTCAAAATCATTTGATTCTACAACGATATCAAGTTCATTACGCAATAGGTTTTCAGAAAAACCTGTCGTAGCCCTCCGTCATTTCAGATAAATCCTGTTTAGTATTCGTGCTGCGTTTGTTGACCTTGTCAAGGCGCAGTGTGCGGTAGCTAACCAGTATTTATCTGCTTATGCATATAATGCAGATTGGGTTAGGGTAGTCGTGCGGCCTTGTTGACCTTGTCAAGGGTCGTGCGGGTGGGTTTGATTCAATCAAGAAATGACGGGTTGAACTTGACTTGCGGTCTATGGTTTGTTGACCTTGTCAAGGTCATAGATCGTTCGGGGCAAAATATTATCGGGAATTTCAAGTGTTGAGATTTGCAATGAGATTGCATACCTTCTATGAGATAGTTGGATCCCGATACCCACTGCGAGTAAGAGTTACTCCTGGGAGAGTTTTATACATTACAATTAGCCGATCAAGTAGGTGTCTAGAAAGGTGTTAACGAGGTTACGCCTCTAGGAAAACAAGGTTTACATTAATTAGGTTCGTGCGAAAGCACGGGGGACCTCCCTCAAAGTACCGACACTGGCCTGGCTGAAAAATTGGCGAACTTGTAATGTGTAATTAATCCCGGCTAGTCTTTCCTTTTAGGGTTTGAAGGAAGATTTGATAAAAAGCAGTGGGAGCCATCCTGATTAGATAAAATAATAACCAATCTATTCTTGCTAGAGCGCACGCTGAGTGTTTTCTTCTCTCTCTCTCCAGGTAGCGACCATATCACGCCTTAATCAAGATAATAATACGGAATATTGACCGAACCCGCTTGTTATACTGAGCTGGGGAACGTTGGTCCCGCTCCAACTTATAATTGTTATAAGACAGAGCAGGAAATTGGGGATTACCAGAATTCCCGTGCCGCCCAAACGAAGAGAGTGCATGCTGATGCATCATCTTCGGGTGTGTTCATTACAGAGAACTGTTTCTCAGTGTCCTTTACGTCCTAGGTATATGATACCGGATCAGGATCCCGCATATGTAATATGTTACATGGGCTACAGATAGGTAAAGAACTGAGAACGGGTGATAAGTTTCATGAGGCAGAAAACGGGGCAAGAGTTGCAGCCAAGTCTGTCGGTCACTGTCACCCTGTATTACCAATACATTGATTCTGAACGAATATTATTAGATACCGAACCTGATATACCAAATCATATCACTCTCTTTGTTAGAAAAGAAAGGATATAATTTTGTATTGATGGATAATGTTTTGAACATTTCCTATATCAAAAGTTGATCGGTTCAGGCACGTTATCTAAAAGCGTTGATGTTCTAAATCAAACTACAGTTCATAATATACGGAACACACACAAGAGGAAGAGTTCAGAAATGAACGAATCCTACTTGAGGCATTGTAGACTAGGTCAGATCAATGTGACCCGACTAGCTGAGTTACATTTAGATGCATATTTAAATCAGTTTGAATTTACATCTTGTGAAACTCGCCAGTCATGTCACAAAGATAAGATGACCATAGCTCCGTTTACTGGAAACAGAGAAAGAGTTACTGAACTCTTGGGATGATACATGTTGATGTATGTAGGTCCCCTGTCTACACATGCCAAGACCGGTTCTTTGTACTTCATTATATTCTCTGATAATCTCTCAAGATTCAGACATATATTCCTGTTGAAACACAAGTCCGAACCTTTTGAGATATTCACAGAATATAAGTTAGAAGTAGAGAACCGATACGGGTATAAGTATTATGTCCTATGATGAGATCAGGGAGGAGAATACTTGTGCATGGAATTCCTGGAACATTCTAAAGGAGAATGAGATTCTCTCTCAGAATTACTCCTCCGTATACACCATAGCACGATGGTATATCGGGGCGGAGCAATAACACCCTATATAAGGTGTGCTCTATGATGAGTACTACTGAGTTACCTATTTCCTTTAGGGAGTTATGCACTTGAGAAGCTGCATACCTATTGAATTAGGTTCCAATCAAATAAGTTGCCTACCATTTCATATATGATATGGAAAGGGAAGAGCCCATGTCTTAAGCTAGTTAAGATTTGGGGTTGTCCGGCCTATGTCTAAAAGGCAAAATCCGGACAAGCTCGAGGCAAGGTCAGTTATGTAGAACTGGAAATGTTCCAGCCATACAAACTACAGCAGATGATTTGGTAGAACCAAAGGATTCAGTAAATTCCAACGAACCTCAGTCTCTCCGCCGATCTAGTAGGGTTCCTCACCCACCTGAGAGATACTTCGGTTTCTCTATGACAGTGGGAGCGAGGATTGCATCATGAGATGATGACCCAACTAGTTTCGAGCTGGCCATCAAGAGTGAGACTCTGTAAGAATGGCTGGATGTTTATCGATCTGAAATGGAATCCTTATACACCGACAAAGTATGGACTTTGGTTGCTATATCTGAAGGGTTAAATCCCCATCAGGAGCAAGTATATCTTGAGAAGATTACTTGGTGTATATGGAAAAGTTGAGACTTTCAAAGCTGGACTTGTTAAAGGTTTTTGTCATCAACCAGGCGTGGATAATGATGAAACCTTTTCAGTATCTATGCTTAAGTCCATCCAGATCCTACTTACCATGGCTACATACCATGACTACGATATCTGGTGGTTGGGTGTCATGACTGCTTTTCTAAATGATATTTTAGAAGAGAACGTCTATAAGTACACAGCCAGAGGGCTTCGTGGACAGTGGGAGCAGCGGAAACGTGTGCAAGATGCTTTATAGGATTAAAGCAGGCATCGCGGAGTTGGAACATCTGTTTTGTTGGAGTAGTCAAAGAAGTTGACATCATCAAAATGGTAGATGAACCTTGTATAAACAAAAAGGTAGTAGGGAGTATGGTGACGATCCTCGTAGAGTACGTGGATGACATACTCTTGATAGGGAAGGAGTTTCCTATGCTACGCTCGGTCAATTTCCGCTTATCACCATAATTCTCCATATAGGATCAAAGTGATACCTCCTAAAATCCTGGATTTTGGATCTATGAGATAGATCTAAATGGATGTTAGGATACTCACTAGCTGTAGTGAGATGGTATCAATCGACCCTGAGGAGAATCACTGGAAGGGTTCCAGGGTGATAAAAACGACTGAATGTCAGTCGCAGGCATTGTCTTTACCCTCAGTGGAGGGACGGTATGTTGGAAGAGTTCCAAGCTAGATACCGTGACATACTAGACGATAAAGGCTGGATACATCGCTACTTAAGATGCTACCAAAGAGGCTGTTTGGGTGTATATTGGTTCATGAGATGAACTATGTTCCTTCCATTGTGTGACAATGGAGTTGTGGCTTATGCCAAGGAACGCAGGTCCCATCAGTGATCCAGACATATTCTAAGGCAGTATCACTTGGTCAAGGAGATGGTTGATCTCTAAGGGATCGAGGTTAGGAGAGTAGACTCAGAGGACAACACAGCGGATCCACTCACAAAGGCCTGTTCCCAGAGAGAGATTTTTATGGGATGGTTGAGTATGAGATACTACAACCACTGCTACAGATGGCCCTAGTGCAAGTGGGAGATTGTTAGTTATATGTATGCCCTAGAGGCCATTACTGTACATAGGATGTATATTGTAGTGGATGCTGGGACGTATATAGGGAGGACTTTCTTGCTCGACATGATAGTATGCTATCTGGTTGATCTTTACCTTAACGTGTATACTGTTTGTCTCTCTGTTACATGTTGGTAAAGCCCTTAGGATCTGTACTTGACTACCTGGACTATGATACGGATCATACTAGTGGGGACATGGTAGTCCATAAGTACATCCTTCAAAGTCCCTAGTCGTGGGTGTATCGAGACGGGGCATCGATATACCAGAGTAGACTAGCGTATGCCTTCTCGACCCATACAGATGGGTGATGGATGATCCCATATCCATTGGTGTTTGACATCAGAGATGATATACGGGTGCTCAGTAGAGACTGGGTACACTGGACGGACTCGCCGAGAACTCCCAGATGGTATTATACCTCACGTCAGATGGCAGTTCTCTGGTGACACTGGTACAGAGTAGTCTGTTGACCCGAGATCGTCATAGAGTCTTGTGTGGTTCCCACTGTGCTTTGATTTCCATCTTACCACGTCCAAGAGGGCGTGCAAAACGGTGGTTTTTCGGTACAGTCCCGAGTCACATGGAGGCAATGAGCAATAGGAGGGGATTCGTCTCTCCCGGTATAGGGAGTTGATGTTGCGCTGTGTTCGATTGGCTATAACAGGAAATCCCTGGCCAGGGTTGCTGAGATTTACTGGTAAGTGTTACCAGTAGTTTCTCGAATTGTTATAGACCTCATATCGACACGACTTATCGAGCTATTGGGGTCTGACGTTTACCACCCCTAGGCGAGATATGCGACATATCAGACGATCAGACCGGACTGTACGGTAGTGTTACTGGTCGGATTCACTGGAGTGTGAGCGGGCTTGCTCGTCGATCTTCAGATCGCTCAATACCCGGGTGGCCGTTACGTTTAGCAGACCGCTTGCGGCTTGTGGGTGTTTGATATGATCATCATCTGCTGCCGGCGTATTGACGAGTCTTTAGAGTCCTACACAGAGATTTCCTGGCTCAAGCGAAACGAAATAGGAGCGCATATGAGATATGTGTGGGACCGAGAATAATGCGTGTATGTGATACCGTATTTCATTCTCGCGATGAATGTGTCGTATGGTTATATGCGATATAACCTAGTTATCGAATCGAGGGTTGATTCGATAAGCCGATACATTGGATACTAGTCGGTTATATGCGATATGACCGGATCATTAAATCAAGTGTTGATTTAATGATTTAATGTATAATTATATATTTGATATATTACTTTGCATTAGCTAGTATAGGTTCACTTTATATGGATTTTCTCACTCTATGTGCAAGTTGTATATGTGATATACTTTTGTGCATATACATTGTATCATGTTTGATGATACATGTCGACTTGTGCTTGTGTAAAGATTAAACCATGGTTATATGAATGGTTAGGGTTTTATATACTTATTCATTTATTTATATTCATTATTCATTTAAGGAAAAGAAAAGAAAAATGGTGGCATTCTTTTGTTCATTCATGAAGCTTCATGAATACTTTGACTTAGTCACCATTTTTGTCTTCATTCCTAACCTAACCATTCACTTAACTTGGGTTTAGTCTCTACACATAACCATGGTCATGTTATGATAAAGATTGGATTATTCTTTTCTTTTTAATTAATCTTATCATATCATTTCTTCTTCTTCTTCCTTCAACTCAAGAAGAAAAACCTAGACTACATCAATGGTGGATTGATGATATGAGTGAGAAATCCAAATCTAAAGTCTACCCACTTCCTATTTCTTCATCCTCTACCTCTTGCCAAGTAGTAGAGTGTATTTCCTTCACAAGTTTCTTGACTTGGTGAAGTGAGAGCTTGATCTTGCGATGCTTCGACGTAGATCATCTTCGGCATGGACATCGACGACCTAGCTCGCCTATTCTCCGATGAAGCCGACGCTAGAGCCCAGGATTTGTGTAGGACAGCGAGAGGACTTCATTGCGGAGCTATGGAGGTGGAGCACCGGATCTACAAAGGTTGTATTTCCGATTCTCATAGTTAAGTGTTAACTAGTTTAATGTTTCGCCTAGATTTCTAGCCAACGATCCGTATTAGGGTCTCTCGGCACCGTTAAAAATTAGAAAATGGCATGTTCGATGCCTTGTGAGATCTCATTAGGGTGCCTAGGAACCCTACAGCGGTAGCATAATTAACTGCACGGGCTTGCGCCTGCAGGGAAGAGCGTCCCCACAATCAAAAACCCCTCAAGCGAGGGGGAATCTGACGAAGTCTGCTACATCGGCCGCATCCGTTTAAACCTTCGATACATGGTGTCATAAATCAACTTGGCATCTTCGGAGAGGTGGACGGATAGCACCAATTAGCATCTTCCCCGAAATTCAGGCAAGACGGACCTACGCGGTCGCGTCTCTGTGTTCGGAGGGGAACAGTCATCCTACACTCCGAAAGATAAAACCTAGCGCTCTGATACTAACTTGTCACAACCCAAAATTTGGCACATGACGGCACTTAAACTACGTAACGTCTACAGGCGTAACGCAATTCAAGTAAGTCGAAAACCCAGAAATCTAAACCATCAAAAGTAGTAAGTGATAAGAACATTGTTAAAAACTTTTGGGAATCTCAAGTAAAAATTCTTTAAAGTCCAATTTACTTTCTTAAAATTTTGGCAGCACGTCCTTTTAAAAACTAACCCCGAAAAGGGAATAAATATAAGATATAAGTATAGCATTCCCAGAAGGGAGCAAATCTCCCCCAAAGGTGGAAACAACCACCATAAGAAGATATACGACGCCATAGTGAAGAAATAGACAATATAAAAGCGATAATCAACATAAGAAAAGGGCCGGCTCACACGAGCACGACACCCAGTGTCACAAAATAATATACAATATCGTCCTCACATCTCGTCTCTAAGTCAATACTGTAAGAGTACGGTAGCGCCCCGGCCGTCTTTCCGAGGCCAAAATGCGGAAATGAAATTTTTTCTTAACTTGAAAACCGGCGCTATCGTATGCTTAAAACCCGGATCGAACCATTAAGCTACAACTAGCTATCTAGAGAAGGGATAGAATGCTATACCGATCGATCCGTGTCCTTCGGTCTTGGCCACCATCCCAAGCTCCTCGCGGTATCTCCGGTCTCGATCTCCTCGTCAGAAAAGGGCACCACATCTACGAGTCTTTTTACGGGCTACCGCTTGATCCGAAGCAACTCGGGCACGAAGTGTGCTAGCCGACATATCCAAGGTGTTGTAGAGAATGTTTGTGATCACTTTGTCTCTTGCATCCATTGATTTGGATGGAGGTTAGAGATGAAGCCATTGATGGAGATAATGAGCTAGAGGAAGAAGAAGAAGAGAAGAGGCTTTTTCTTTTCTTGTGTTGCCATCAAAATGAGAGAGTTAGAACAATAATATGAGAGCAATCCACCATCTCATGGCTGCCCCTCTCTCTCCTCCTCTCATTTCATCACTCAAATCTATCATATAATATGACATAAGCACATAAAAAGAGACCATGAGTCACTAAAATGTCCATGTCATATTTAATGCATCTCATGATGAATTTCTAGCTCATTATTTCCATTAGCAAACATTAATCCAAATGTTTGCCACAACAAAAAGATACGGCAACATCTAAAGTAAACTCGTGACGGATCACAAGGATACCCCTCACTTGTATATACATACCTGCATCCGCATTCCGATTGAATGCGAACACGATGAGACTAAAGTAATCTAACAAATCTAATACTAGGATCCGGCTTAAACCAAAGCCCGCTATTATGATCCGTTCGATCATGATCCGTGCAATACCGCACGTATATGATCAAACCCTGCCATATATCATACGGCCTCTACAACGTTTTGCCCGAAACTTGAGAAACCGTCTGTGGGGGACTCTAAAGACTCGTCAATACTTTGGCTGTGGATTTAACTACTAACACGTCAGAGGTATTAGCCGTACGTAACGAGCTACCAGGTATTGACCAAAAGGGAGGTCGATGAGCGAACACATCCTGACACCCTACTGAGCCTGTCAGTGATAATATCCGTACAGTCCGGTCTGTTCGTCTATGAACATCGCATGGCGGGCCTAAGGGGTTGGTAAAAGTCAGACCCCCAAAATCGGTACAAGTCGTGTCGGAGTGTAACCCAGAACACCCTGAGATACTACTGGAATACCTACCAGTAAATCTCCTGCCTTGGCCAAGGACTTCGTATAATATCTCTCCTAGACACAGCGCGATCTCATCCCCAATACCGGGAGAGACGAAACCCCTGCCGATCCGCTCACTGTCTCTATGTGGCTCGAGACTGCACCCAACTAAAACCTGTTTGCACGACTCCTTTGAACCATGGTAGGGTAGTAATCAAAGTAAAGTGGGAACTCACACGAGACAAATGACGATCTCAGGTCGATGAACTAACCTGTACACATGTCACCAGGGAACTGCTATCTGACGTCAGGTATAATACCAACTAGCATGTTCCCGGCGAGTCCTGTCCGGTGTACTCATAACCCAATGAGCACCTGTATACATCTTAGGTGATCCAACTGACACCAATAGCTTGTGAGACCGGCCACCGCCCCTCGTCGGGGTCTCGACTGTATACACTAGTCTACTCTGGAGTATCGTTTCCTTGGCTCGAAAACTCCCACGACTAGGGACCTTTTAAGGATGTGCTTATAGACCCCAGCTCCCACTTATATGATCGCCATCATACTGCTGGCAGTCAAGCAAGAATCCTAAGGGCTCTATCAACGTGTAATAGCGACCTGTAAGGTCACCTAAAGCAGTACACGATGATAAAGATAAACCATATAGCATACTATCATCTTGAGTAAGACTGTCCTACCGGCATAGGTCCTCCCTCAATCATTGCAATCACGTGCCTGTGATCCAATAATTGACTCTGAGGGCACTATATCCAACAATCTCCCACTTGCACTCAAGGCTAATTATTGCGATGTCGCATACTCACATCCCGTATGATACCGAACACCCAACTCCTCTACTAATCAGTCTCACAAAACCCATTTGCGAAACTATTGCGTTCGAGGAATAGCCTCAGTGAGTGGATCCGCCCTGATATTTCTTTCTATGTCTCTCTTTATCTCAAGTTCGCGGAGAAAGCCATCTCCCGAAATGAGCAATACCTGTCTTAGAATATGTCTGGATATCTGATGGGACCCAGTTCATAAATGAACTCCAAATCTAAACTTCTTATACTGTATCAACAACTGAACTTAATCAGTATCATGTGCCATGCCTCCCTCAGTATCCCTTTGGATCACCTGTCCAAAATACTGCCCTCGTCAGAGGGAAAACTATAACTCTGACAGCCACTCTGTCATCTAGGTCACTTTGGAAGCCTGGAATGATAACCGTCCCCCTATAGAGGCTGTCGTTATCATATCCTTAGAACATCCACTTATGTTCTAAAACTACTTCCGAACGTTTCTCCAGGATAAGATTAATATCAACTTATTGCATCTAGTGTAAAAACAACATCTGGTGTGGTACTTGACATCTCATGATTAACTCAATTGCCTAAGCAAGTGATCTGCCAATCATGCACATCCCTCCCCCCTTTAGTCTGTAAGACACTTTTAGAGAGGGTGACTCCATCACCTGCAGGTACACCACCATGCCCGGAGTCATCCATTCTAAATACCTTTAGAACGCTGTTTAAGTACCCTGATTGGGAAACTACCCAAATCTAGATCTAAAACTATAGATCTAGTAACCAGAACATCTGATATAATATCCATATGCTATGTGGAGAAACCACTGTGTGACAAACACAGTATAACCGATCGTAATATAGGAATTTCACTTCCTACTCTGTATATGTCATCCAAATACCAGGACATCACACCCTACTACCTTCTTAACAGATCCATCCCCTATTCTGATGAACTCAAACCTATGACTGTCACATCAGAAATAGATGATCTATCTCCGCTTTATCTGCTTTAGTCCATAAAAAGACATAAGCTACTTGTCCACTATGCTTCCGCTGCTCCCACTGACTACGACAACCCTCTGGCAAAGTCATATACACGTGCACTTCTAAAGCTATTTTAGAACGACGCTATACTCATCCTCTTGCCGGGTCTCACAGTCTGGAACAACAGCAATGGCAAGTCTGGGTAAACAAGAACCTCCCTGTCACCGTCTTTGAGCATACCGAAGTACTTCTCGAGTGTCTGAGGTTACCCACTATATCTGCGGAGTAGCTAACGGAATGTCAAACCAGATTGAATCTTTAGGTTCTTATCAAATTTTCAGTAATCGTTTGCGGTTCTGGAATCACTTCCAGTTCTACCATACTCCCACTACTGTTTTCTGAAAATATCCATTTTACTTAAAACTGTGGCTAGTCAAGAACAATATCACTATTGATCTTCCAGATGGTAGAAAGTCAACCCTCGTCATAGCCTGGGTCAACCCACAAACAGCCATTACAGAAAAGTGCCTTGAGTTATCCAGAGTCTGGTCTTAAGCATAAGCCGGACAACTCCCCGTACCTTAACAATGTTAAGATATGAACTATTCTATATCCAATATAGAAATAGAGGCACTGATTTAATTGGAACCAGATTCAAATCATGCAGCTGTCTCCAGTGCATGTCAACTAAACGGAAGGAGGCTGATCAGCATTACTCAACTTAGGAATGCTTCCAATTATGAGTAACCTGAAAGAGAAACAAGTTCTCTTAATCATTACTATTAACTGAATACCATACACAAGTATCTTCATCTTCGATCACCTTGAAGAATCCTGATACTTGCAATGCCTGGTTCTCTACTTTATTCTTATACCTATAACTTCTCAAAACTTAGACCTTGCATTTCTACGAAACACATGTCTAAGAACTAGAGAAGTCACAAGTAAACAGAATATAGTACGAGTACCAACCCCTCTGTCCTCATGGACACTGGATAACATACAATCTTCTGTATAAGTCCCCTGAGTCTAATAACTCATTCCCTGTGTGTCGTAAGGTGAAAACTATACTTATGGTTAAGAAGAATTATACCGCCGTTTAATGCTCCTTACCTAACCATCCACTGATATAGGTAAATGTCATGGACATAATTTCAAAAAGTTATATCTCACTCTATAAAAATAGACGTACAAATATATCAATTTGAAATTGGTGCATAACAACGGATATTCAAAACCTAAATATTTGTCGTCCGGCAAACAACCCAGACGATTTCCTCAAATATCACCAAATACAACGAATCCTGATATAATGAGGATGATCACCCAATTCCCAATAACTTACTCCCACTCATCATTTGTAAAACCATACAGATGTGAGAATCAAACCTGGTAAATACATACCCTGGAGCAAGGACTAATAGGGAAATCAGTTTTCTTTTAACAGTACACAGGGAAACTGAAACATGAATATGTTTCGAATGGGTATCCGGGTATTCCTAGTAATGCCTCTTCCATTATCCAGATTCATGACTATAACCGTATATTTATTTGCCATCTCTCCAAATCCCTTTATATGTCTTTAGTCATTACCTTCTGTACACCCCTTTAGGCCAAATGGTTTTCTTCCTTCCCTACCGTTCGGCACCAGCCTATGGTTTGGAAGAAGACTATCCATTAAGCATAATGGGTGTACTCTCCTAATCCTAGGAGCACTCGTAACCTGAAAGAAGGTGAAGATAAAAGACAACTGAATAAAACCTTATTCCTATTTCTCCTGAACTAGAATCCATCCCCGAACTGGAAGAAGTTCCTTTCGAGTTCGTATATAACCATACGATGGAGTATCCAATAAACTGTGGATCTTCGTAGTGATACGGAGTGTTCTGGAGAAATACAAAGGTGATATAGGATTGGCGAAGAAATACTTGGTTTGGTCGTGAATAGCAGTCGTAGTTTACTTTGCTCTCTTACTAATCCCTTTATTTGTCTTTACTTAATACCTTCTGTACACCGTTTAGGCTAAATGGTTTTCTTCATTCCCTACCATTCGGCACCAGCCTATGGTTTGGAAGAAGACTATCCAATTAGCGTAATAGGTGTACCGTCCTAATCCAAGGAGCACTCGC
The DNA here is from genome assembly GCA_030015575.1 of Agapanthus africanus. Classification (NCBI taxonomy): domain Eukaryota; kingdom Viridiplantae; phylum Streptophyta; class Magnoliopsida; order Asparagales; family Amaryllidaceae; genus Agapanthus; species Agapanthus africanus. The sequence continues at coordinate 105,894,978 of CM057343.1, read as the reverse complement.
AACCTGAGAGAAGGTAAAAGGAAAAGACAACTGAATAGTCCTATCATTTTCTCCAGAACCGGAACCATCTTCGAATCTGGAACAAGTTCCTTCGAGTTCCTATATAACCATACGATGGTTTTATCCAATGGAAGTGGACGTTCGTAATAATACGGGGTGTTCGGGAGAAAAGGGTAAAAGTAGGAGTGACAATGAGGTATCCAACTCAGACAATCCAAAAGCAAGTGTTATAAGAAGGTTCAGTCAACTTGGTCACTGAGTCATAGTCAAGGGTCAGGCCATGGTCGCTTCCAAAAAGAGAGAGAAAAGAAACACTCAGCGTGCACTCTAACCTAGATCAGAATGGTTATCACTTTATCTAATCAGGAAACCTTCCACTGTCACCTCAAATTCTCCTCCAAACCTGAAAGAAGAATTAGTCGGGATCACCCGAGGAGTAAACCAACTCATCAGTGGGAATCGGGATCCAACTATCATCGCATGATAATGTGATGGAATCCACTCACGTTATCACACTCCAGAAGGTATGCGCATATCTGGCAAGTTTCAGTTTCTTTACGAACTCCCGATGTATGTTTTTACCCCTAGGACCCAAGTGACCTTGACAATGCCAACATATCAAAGAGTCCTAGTCAAGTTCAACCCGTCATTATCTTGATTGCGTTAAACCCACCCGTACGAGTCCTTGACAATGCCAACATAACCGTACGACTGTCCTAACCAATCCACATATCCATGCGACAGAAAAGCATTACAGAGCTACCGAACACTATGCCTCGGCAATGCATGACATACGTAGCACGAATACTAAGCAATACTAATCTGAAATGACGGATGGCTATGGCAGGTTTTTGGCAAAAAACCTTTAGCGTAATGAACTTGATATCGTTGAAGGAACCGGATAACTTTTTATAAAAATATAGTGGCGAAAACCTTTGCTAAAGAGGTCACTCCCGGTGAAGGGGTCTCGGCTCTTTCCCCGTAGAATGAGGTGCAGGATATTCCAACTGAATACCACGATGCAAAGCAAAAGGCAATCGGCTATAGTGAAGTTATTACCCTGACGCAAAATTCTGTCCAAGGGGTCACTCCCGGTGAAGGGATCTCGACCTTTTCCTCATCGACTGAGGCGCTGGATATTCATAACCAAATGCCACTGTGCAAAACAAAAGAGAAAATCCTTACAATAACAGTCTTTTCTTTTTGAAAAATGTTCCAACAACAACAGAATAGGTTTGTTTAGCTTGCATTGATCCGAATCAATGCAGTCCTATCAATTGATCACACCACAAAAGAACGAAAATACGATGTACGTATATGCCATCCGCATTCGCCACTGGGTCCCGTCATCACCCGTTAGGTTACTTAACTAACGACAGAGTGGGGACTGGACTAGCGCGGGTGTAAAACATATACAAAATCTACTAGTATATATATCAATATATAATATTCGCTCAAGGCGTGATAAAATGCAACATCATAGAAATGTAATAAGCATTACAGAACAATACAGATAATCTGGGATCCCCGGGTTTCATAGAGCGCTACTGAAACCCGACGTTCCCCTGGTCGTGTGGATAGCCTGTGCAATGAAATCCTAGACCCCTACGGGCGCGACAAGTTACCCGCCAAAACCTGAAGTGAGGCAACCCCCTTCAACAACGTGAATGGACCACCCAGCACTTCACGGAATCCGGTAACTTGAGCACTCCTCCTTGGGTCAACTATACCCCCTACGAGTGCGGCGAATAGCCCGCCAATTCTAGAGTGAAGCCCCTCCGTCTCAAAGCCATGAGATGCGGGCCCGTTGCCCTCTAGAACTCGGCTATCCGTGCACCCCACCGCAGGGTAATCCTAGTACAGAAAGTAAAATATATACAACGGGTACATCGACCTCAGCCCGGTCGTGCCCCAAAAGAATAATATACAAACAGGCAGTGAGGGCAGTCCACATGTCGGACGCTCGCCCCGCAATATCAAATGTACATAAATAACCAAACTGTACTAACATTGCATCTAGGCTATCCACCACGACAAATCCGCAACATCACAGCACAACACAGAACATCAACGTGAATATCACGTTCGCAAATCTGTTTAAAAGAACTATAGCAATTAGACAGGATTTACCGATCAAATGACATTCACGGTCGCAGATATAATGTAAATACTGTGAACTAATATGTTTAAAATTTTCGATCGACAAAAATTTCCGAAGTGGGCCCCAAGCACAATACCCAGTACTCAAATAAATCTAGGGCCCAAACAAATAATACCAAAAACCCCAATTCCAACACAGAGAACACTGTACAAAATTTGGTGTACAGAAGAGACAAAATGGCGGTGGAACCGCGGCTAAAGCATGGGTAAGGCTGCGGTTCCGCGGCGCAACAGTGACAGAATGCTACCAAATTTTCACAGTAATCTTAGAATCGCCTGCACGAATTTCTGCAATACACCAAATAATTTTTCGAGCACAAAAAAAATTCGACAGAAAGTTCATGACTTGGAATTGCGGTTTCGGAATTTTCGTTCGATCGAAGTTCTAAACATGTTAGAGCAAGCTAGTAAAGGTTAATGACGTGTCTCTGATACCTTGTAAGACTACGGTAGCGCCCCGGCCGTCTTTCCGAGGCCAAAATGCGGAAACGAAAATTTTGCTTAACTTGAAAACCGGCGCTATCGTATGCTTAAAACCCGGATCGAACCATTAACCTACAACTAGGTATCTAGAGAAGGGATAGAATGCTATACCGATCGATCCGTGTCCTTCGGTCTTTGGCCACCATCCCAAGCTCCTCGCGGCATCTCCGGTCTCGATCTCCTCATCGGAAAAGGGCACCAAATCTACGAGTCTTTTTACGGGCTCCCGCTTGATCCGAAACAACTCGGGCACGAAGTATGCTAGCCGACGTGTCCAAGGTGTTGTAGAGAATGTTTATGATCACTTTGTCTCTTACATCCATTGATTTGGATGGAGGTTAGAGATGAAGCCATTGATGGAGATAATGAGCTAGAGGAAGAAGAAGAAGAGAAGAGGCTTTTTCTTTTCTTGTGTTGTCATCAAAACGAGAGAGTTAGAACAATAATATGAGTGCAATCCAACATCTCATAGCTACCCCTCTCTCCTCCTCTCATTTCATCACTCAAATCTATCATATAATGTGACATAAGCACATAAAAAGAGACCATGAGTCACTAAAATGTCCATGTCACATTTAATGCATCTCATGATGAATTTCTAGCTCATTATTTCCATAAGCAAACATTAATCCAAATGTTTGCCACAACAAAAAGATACGGCAACATCTAAAGTAAACTCGTGACGGATCACAAGGATAACCCTCACCTGTATATACATATTTGCATCCGCATTCCGACTGAATGCGAACGCGATGAGACTAAAGTAATCCAACAAATCTAATACTAGGGTCCGGCTTAAACCAAAGCCCACTAGTATGATCCGTCCGATCATGATCCGTGCAATACCGTACGTATATGATCGAACCCTGCCATATATCATACGACCTCTACAACGTTTCGCCCGAAACTTGAGAAACTGTCTGTGGGGGACTCTAAAGACTCGTCAATACTTTGGCTGTGGATTTAACCACTAGCACGTCAGAAGTATTAGCCGTACGTAACGAGCTACCAGGTATTGACCAAAGGGGAGGTTGATTAGCGAACTCATCATGATACCTTACTGAGCCTGTCAGTGACAATATCCTTACAGTCCGGTCCGTTCGTCTATGAGCATCGCATGGCGGGCCTAGGGGGTTGGTAAAAGTCAGACCCCCAAAAGCGGTACATGTCGTGTCGGAGTATAGCCCAGAACACCCTGAGATACTACTGGAATACCTACCAGTAAATCTCCTGCCTTGGCCAAGGACTTCGTGTAATGTCTCTACTAGACATAGTGCGATCTCACTCCCAATACCGGGAAAGACGAAACCCCTGCCGATCCGCTCACTGCCTCCATGTGGCTCGGGACTGTACCCAACTAAAACCTGTTTGTATGACTCCTTTGAGCCGTGGTAGGGTAGTAATCAAAGCAAAGTGGGAACTCACACAAGACAAATGACAATCTCAGGTTGATGAACTAACCTGTACACATGTCACCAGGGAACTGCTATCTGACATCAAGTATAATACCAACTAGCATGTTCCCGGCGAGTCCTGTCCGGTGTACTCATAACCCAATGAGCACCTTTATACATCTTAGGTGATCCAACTGACACCAATGGCTTGTGAGACCGGCCACCGCCCCTCGTCGGGGTCTCGACTGTATACACTAGTCTACTCTGGAGTATCGATGCCCTGTCTCGAAAACTCCCATGAATACGGACCTTTTAAGGATGTGCTTATAGACTCAGCTCCCACGTATATGATCGTCATCATACTGCTGGCAGTCAAGCAAGAATCCTAAGGGCTCTATCAACGTGTAATAGCGACCTGTAAGGTCACCTAAAGCAGTACACGATGATAAAGATAAACCAGATAGCATACTATCATCTTGAGTAAGACTGTCCTACCGGCATAGGTCCTCCCTCAATCATTGCAATCACGTGCCTGTGATCCAATAATTGACTCTGAGGGCACTCTATCCAACAAATACATGAAGTAGTAGATGGAGAGTACTAGATACAATAAGATATACAATGACTATCATCGGATAACCGCAAAACCGACCCATAGCAAAACTGCTCACTGTCAGCCGTAGCGGTATCCGCTGCAAAAGATGATACGATAAGAAGAAGCCCTACCGCGACTGCTCTGAGGGACAACCTGCAAATCACTGTGGCACAATGGGGGCGAGTTGCCAACTCGTGAATAGTAAATAACATCATGCAGGTAATCGCAGGTATGCACATACTGCGATAATCTATCACATGCAAACTGATAGTATAATATGGCAATATGTATATGCAACAGTCATGAAAGGTACTCTATCAGGTACTACTAATACATGAAGCAATGCTTATCAAATGAAAGCTGAGTATGGGATAAAACATATCATCATCAAGGAATCCTCATCGTGGAAAAACCAGTGTCCATCAACAACACTCCAAATCCTAATACCTCAGGCACCGTCATTCTGATCGGTCCTCGTATCCTGTAAGTCTCATGGAACCTGAGTGTCCAACATCGACACTCGAAAACATCATGAAAACTAGTGTCCATCAATGACACGTAAATCCACATATCATGGGCTCCGTCTGCGGGATCGTCCCGCGGGCTACGGCAGAACGGTCGGTCCATGTCCATCTCATAACTCCGGTCGGTATCCTCCAGGTATCCGCCTTGTCCAAATACTATCACCGGTAGGTAGTAGTCCCTCTGCCAGGCTCATCGGCTAATCCATCGACATCCCTTTCTTGCCCCGGGGTACCATACCGGGTCCACCATATACCCGCAAACGGCCTCATCCAACTCCTAGCATTGGGTTTCTAACACAAGTCTCAGAACCGAGAAAACTCATAGTGGACGTATCGAAATATCATATCAAGAGAAACCGGGTTTTTCAAACAATGCATAATTTCTTGAAATACCACGGTCCTCAAATCCATAAAATCACATGAAATCCATATCTCAATGCGTAAATCCATGAAATATAATATATGCAACATAAAACAGTAATATGAGCATATCAAGGAAAAGCCGCTATTTAAATGCATCAAGTTATTAAATATATCATGCGTTTCTAAATTTCTCTAAAGTCAAATGCAACATCATATAAAGGTGAACATGTAGCTATAGCAAGATACATGTGTAAGCATGTAGGTATAGCAAGGTATATGTGTAAGCATGTAGGTATGCATGTATGCTATATTTCATATGTACAATAGAATAAGAATCAATGTCTCAATATCACTAACCAATACAATATCACATATATATATGTGTTGTGCGTGTCATGGAAATTACCGACGGTGTGTGTGTAGCATACAATTTATGCTCGTTCAACATATACCGTCAGTAATTGTGTTGTGTCTCATTAATACTATGTCCATATGCAATAAGAAAATGGGGTATTCAACAATGGTACACATGCACAATCAATGTCCATATACTTATAACTAATAATCATGTCATTGAATCTAGCCCAGACGCATAACGCCATATGGGCGATTCCCTTGTAGATGTTAAATCTACTCACAGATGATCTTGGGCTAAGTAAAGCCAACTACTTACTTTCCCTTCTTCACAGCGTCCGAAACCCCCGCCTGCGATCCTAAAATCATAACAAGTTCACATTAGAAATTGACCAATAACACGTACAAACTACGTTTGACCAATACACCAACTCCAAACAAACTCTTAAGTGTTCGTCTAGTGGTTAACGTGCGTAGCGACACCCCGAAACCAACCCAAGTGCAGCAGCTACACAAAGTACACGAACCGTGTCGGATAACATTACGCGCGTAGTCGAAACACTAGAAACAAGCAAAGTGATCCCAGATTTTGTATACTGTAAAAACATAAAAATCAAGTAGTACCAAACACTCTAAAACAACTACAGACACTACCCTACAAAACCCATGCCCCAACTCCCCTAAAAGCCCGAGGTAGCAGGATTTTCCTATAATGTCGCCGGCCAAAACCGATCATGTAGGGTTCATGCTTCAGGTGAATGCTTAGGGTCACTAGTACATTACTACTACATTGCTAGATTTTTCAGTATACACTTAGGGTCACAGCAGATCACAGACATCCTATAATGACACTAAAAATACGATATGTGCACAAAACTATACTTTTAGTGTTCTAAACAACAACTACAAGGCAACACAACAATAAAACACCTATTTAACAGTTTAGAGATTATACCTATCTACACTTGCTCAAAAGATCCTAGCTTTCCAAGCTCCAAGTGATCCTAGTGGCTAAAACATGACTTGAGAAGTGTTTTGGTGGTGTTTAATGAAGTTTTTGCAAGGTTTAGTGTAGGAAAGGTGAAGGTTTCAGTTTAGAGTTGAGGAGATGAGGAAATAATTGAGAAAGAGATAGTGAGGTGAGAATGAGAGAGTTCAATGAGTGAAGAATGAGATAAGGATGAAAGGATGAGTGTAGGGTGAGTGTATACCTTACACTTACTCTCTCCCTCTCCTTCATTAATGTAAGCATGCTTATCCCCATGACTCATCTTTCCACCTCCCTCATTCCAAAACAAAAGATAACTTACACACAAATATCTAAGTTCAAGGTAAATCATGGCATGGATTAGTTTAAGGTGTCATGGCCACTAAACAAGATTAACACTAAACAACCCCCATGTTAACATGCACAAGCATGTGTAAGCAAAAACAAATAATAATAAAATATTGATTAATCTTAATAAAATGCGAGAAAACTATTTTGGTAAACTTTTTACTAAAAACCCGTATTATCACTTAATTAACACTAATCGCATTCTAAGGTGTTACACCAGATCCTAGTATTGTATTGATGGATTGTTTTTCATCTCTTTGTATTCGTGTTGTTCGGAATACGGATGCGGGTATGTATATACGGATGATGGGCATTCTCGTAATTTTCTCGAGAAAGCTTCTAGAAGAGGACACCTAATTAAGTTTTATTTTTTTTAGATTAAACTTAAATGAAGTGGAGGAAATGAGGTGGAGGTTTACATTGAATCTAGTATGGCTACTTGGTAACTCATGGTTATGACTCACTCTTTTGATATTTTGAAGCATGCTTGATTTTTTGTTAGATATTTATATTTGATAAGATATTTATCTTAAAAATGATAAGTATGCTTCATGTATTAGAAAAGAGGACATCCATCTATTTTAAAAAAAATCTCACACACTTCACTCTCATTTTCTTCAAGTCTTCTTTTTCTTCTTCAAAACCCTAAACCTCTAATGTGTTGAGAATCCTAGGGTTCCAAGAGACAGACTAATCCATCTTCATTCTTTATATCATCTAGGCCATCTAGTTTAGCAAACTAGGTGCCCTAGTTACTTCGGATTTGAGGTTGGAGCTCGGTTTATAGACTCTTGGGTGGATCTTCTTCGACTCGAGGAGGCCGATGAGGTTGCGTCGATCCGTAACGATCCTTGGAGCTCATGAAAATGAGGAGGATAGCAAGAAGATCTGAAGGACACGATACTACAAGGTATAACATTCATCCGAGTAGTTAAACCTCAAGTAGTTTGATAGCTAGGGTTTATGATCGATCCTTAGTTTAAGTCGGTGTTGCGAAGCCCGTAAAAATCATTTTTTGTAATTTTTGCCTCCCCGCGAATTCGTGGGGTGCTCGACATCGACTTACACCTATACAGGGCTTTCGCTTGCTCTTACGTCGCGCTCGCTCAACACTCAACACTCGACTTTACATATACTGGATATCCGCAAGACACCGACTTATCTACACTTGCAAAAATAGAAACACTCTATAAGCGAGCTACAAACACTTTATTTATATTCAAATCTGTGTACAAGGTACTATGGGCCCCCCAGCCTTATAAAATGCCCGGAGGCATACAAAATTTGGTAACCAAGACAGGAGTAGCTCAAATTGCCTTCTCGGCCGCCGCTTCCCCTTGATCAGCGCTTCCGTCTGGGGCTACGATGGCAACCTCCAGCTCGGCGCTTCTACCCGCCGCCTCGCCTCTTCCGGCCGGCTCGGCACCGCCCCCTGTAGCGCTTCCTCGGCGAGGGGGTACCTAGCACAAAGCTCCTGATCATCGAACCTGGGCATGGGTTGCTTGACGGCATTGAGAGCGTTGTGCCACCCGACGGTCGCGGAGTCGGCAAGGTCGAGGTAGAACTTGTCGGAAGTCTTATTCTCCTCCACAGCCTTTTCCACTCTGCTCTCCGCAAGCTTCTCCGCCTCGCAAGATTCCCGAGCATCCCATTTAAATGAGTCCCTCTGCCTCTTCATGGAATCGAAGAGCCCGTTGACCTCTCCTATCTGGGCCTGAATATCCCGGTTAGATTTGGTTAGGAGCCGATGGAACTCCTTCAATTTAGCGACCGTCAGGCCCTCCGCGACCAACCTCGAGTCGAGAAGGGCAGCCTTATCTTTTCCTTGTTGCAGCCAGGCGAGGAGCTTTTTTTCTCGCGAAGAAGATTCGCCCACCTTCTTCATCACAGGGGTCACCTCCTTGGACTCCATTGCGGAGAGCAGGGCGCAATACTGGAGGACCTGAAGAAAACGGGAACCGTGTTAAGAGCTAAAACAAGCTAAAAAAAATGCTTGGAGAAATTCTTGGAGAGTTACCGACCTGAACAGCCTCCTGAGCTATCACCGCCACTTGAGCCTTCATGGTGCCTCAAGGGATCTTGGTCCCCGCTGCTTTCTTCATGTCCGCCAGTAAACTATCGACCACAGATAGCCCCGAGGGCACCTCGATGCAGAAATCTCCCTCCTGCCCCTGAATCCCGGCTGGGGGTGGCCATGAAACCACCCTCTTCTGCCTCTTGAATGAGGATTCGGGAAGGGGTGGCACCTCCATCCTAGCCTGAGGCGCCGGATCCTGCACATGCTTCTGCCTTCCACTGCGGCGTTCCTTCGGAACGGGGGGTGCTGCGGAAGCCTTGGCCAAAGGTGCCTGCCGAAGACCCATGCCCGGAGTAGGCCTGGATGAGCTTGTGTCACCTCCCTTCCTTCGCCGAGCCTTGGCAGCCATGGTGGCCATAATCTTTGAGCGATCCATCATCTTTGCGAGATACACATAAGAAAAAGATCAGCGACCAAAAACAACAACTAAAATTGGATAAGTCTAGATAGATTGGCAAAAGCCCTAACTCACCCATGAAGCGAGCGGGACTAAGTCCCGCCCAGCTCAAAACTTGCTTGGAAAGCAGGACATCACCCCACTGGATCGGTTCCCACTGAGACACCACTCTTGCCTCGGGTGCATTCAACGACCTAACTCTAGGACAATCGGCCATGTGCCACTTGACGGGCATAGGCCAATCCTCATCCTCCGGTGGTCCGACAAAAACAAACTTCTCCTTCCATTCGTGGATGGAAGAAGGGACAGCCACTACCTCCGACCCGGCCACCCTACCCTTATGTTGTTTAAATGAAAGGTACACCCAGCTCGGTTCTTCCTTAGTATCGGGGTGATTTTTATAACAAAGAAAGGAGAGGAGAAGGCTCAAATTAAAGGGGATCCGATCAATTTTCAGCCGGAACAGAAACCCGAGGAGGATTCTCCACAAATTCGGCGCTAGCTGGCCTAGAGCGAGACAGAAACAATGATGCATGCCACAAACTTCGGGCTAGAAAGGCAGACGCATCCCTGCCTGGAACGCTTCCAAGTACAGAGCAATCTATTTTCCCTGCACCCGGTCTGCCCGCTTGCCCTCCCTGGACAAACGGAGTGAATAGCCAGAGGGGATATGAAAACGAGCCCGGATGTCGGAAAGTTCATCTGGACAGTTCAAAACTGAGGGCGCATCGCGGGTATTCCCGATGAGCACCTTGGGGGCCCTTTTCGCCCCCCGACAACGAGGGACGAGGGCGTCGTTCTGCTTGGGGGGCGAGCCTGACACAGAAGAAGAAGATGAAGATGCAGGAAATGAAGAACTCTCTCGGCTATCGGAAGTTGAGGAGGAAGAAGACCCGCTGGGCTCGAATCCAGAAGCTGAACCCTCATCGCCTGACTCAACTCCCACTACATCAATAGATACTTCAGAGGAAGACATCTAACCTGATTCAAGAAAGGTTTGGCTGAGAAAAGTTTTGTTAGCTGAAGTTCCGACCTAAGCAGATGTGCGCTGGGCAATCTTCAGATTACAAGAGACGGCTAGGGTAAAGTATCGGCTATAGGGTGACCCCTCTATTTATACATTCAGCAAGAAGACTTCCAAAGGCCCAAATCCGTTCCTGCTAAAATGAAGCGTCACACCTAGAGTCTACTGGGACTCCATATGGCGACCGGCTATTGGACACGTCCCCTCTTGCTATGATTCTGGTGATAGCCCCTCACGTCCCCTACCCGGTGGTGGACACGTGGCGCATAGTCCAACCGACCGAGTGAGCGAAACGACGCCCCATTTTAAAGCACAATCATTTTATTGATACACTGACATCACCAAAGATACGTACGAGAACTGAGAAGCTTCGTGAGCCGCCATATGGATCCAGGGGTTTAAGAGGAGTAGCCGCCAAATGTCGCGTTTTCGTCGGAAAACCCATTGCATGGGAATCTTAAGCTGAATCGTTAAAAACCGGGCTTACCACTCTAGACCCTAACCCATAAATAGGTCAGGACGAGAGTGGGGTGTTAGTTATATGTATTCCCAAGAGGCCATTACTATACATAGGATGTATATTGTAGTGGATGCTTGGACATATATAGGGAGGACTTTCTTGCTCGACATGATAGTATGCTATCTGGTTGATCTTTACCTTAACGTGTACAATGATTGTCTCTCTGTTACATATTGGTAAAGCCCTTAGGATGTGTACTTGACTACCTGGACTATGATGCAGATCATACTAGTGGGGACATGGTAGTCCATAAGTACATCCTTCAAGGTCCCTAGTCGTGGGTGTATCGAGACAGGGCATCGATATACCAGAGTAGATTAGCGTATACCTTCTCGACCCATACAGATGGGCGATGGATGATCCCATATCCATTGGTGTTTGACATCAGAGATGATATACGGGTGCTCAGTGGAGACTGGGTATACTGGACGGACTCGCCGAGAACTCCCAGATGGTATTATACCTTACGTCAGATGGCAGTTCTCTGGTGACACTGGTACAGGTTAGTCTGTAGACCCGAGATCGTCATAGAGTCTTGTGTGATTCCCACTGTGCTTTGATTTCCATCATACCACATCCAAGAGGGCGTGCAAAACGGTGGTTCTTGGGTACAGTCCCGAATCACATGGAGGCAATGAGCGATAGGAGGGGATTCGTCTCTCCCGGTATAGGGAGTTGATGTTGCGCTGTGATCGATTGGCTATAACCGGAAATCCCTGGCCAGGGTTGCTGAGGTTTACTGGTAAGTGTTACCAGTAGTTTCTCGAACTGTTATAGACCTCATATCGACACGACTTATCGAGCTATTGGGGTCTGACGTTTACCACCCCTATGGAAGATATGCGACATATCAGACGACGAGACCGGACTGTACGGTAAGTGTTACTGGTTGGATTCACAGGAGTGTGAGCGGGCTTGCTCGTCGATCTTCTGATCGCTCAATACCCGGGTGGCCGTTACGTTTAGCAGACCGCTTGCGGCTTGTGGGTGCTTGATATGATCATCATCTGCTGCCGGCGTATTGACGAGTCTTTAGAGTCCTACACAGAGGTTTCCTGGCTCAAGCGAAACGAAATAGGAGCGCATATGAGATATGTGCGGGACCGAGAATAATACCAGTATGTGATACTGTATTCTATTCTCGCGATTTGTATCACTGGACGGTTATATAAGATATAGCCGGGTTATCGAATCAAGTGTTGATTCGATACATTGATACACATGATATTAGTCGGTTATATGCAGTATGACCGGATCATTAAATAAAGTGTTGATTTAATGATTTAATGTATAATTATATATTTGATATATTACTTTGCATTAACTAGTATTGGTTCACTCAAGATTGATTTTCTCACTTGAAATGCACAAGTTATATATGTGATATATTTTTTTGTGCACTTGTTTATATCATGTTTGATGATACATGCAAACTTGGGTTTGTGTTTACTTTAAACCATGTTTAAGTGAATGGTTAGGGTTTTATTATTTTCTCTTGATTATTTATTTATTTTTGAGCAAGAAAAGAAATGGTTGCTTCTTTTGGATTTACTTTGAAGCTTCATGAAGTTTTGAAAAGTTCAACCATTTTTGTTTCTTTTGCCTAACCTAACCATTCACATAACCCTAGTTTGTTCTCTACACTTAACCATGGTTGCATTATGATAACCATCACTTGTTTTTTCTATTATGAATAATTCTTTTTCATTCTTCTTCTTCATCTTCTTCATGAAGAGAAAAAGAAAAACCTTTGCTTGAAATTTCTAAGTGATGATTCCAAGTGAGAAATCCAAATCAAAAGTGAACCCACTTCCTATTTCTTCATCCTTTACCACTTGCCATGTAGTATAGGGTGTTTTCTTCACAAGTTTCATTACTTGGTGAAGTTGGAGCTTGATCTTGAGTTGCCTCGACGTAGATCATCTTCGGCATCGAAGTCGACGACCTAGCCCGATCATTTCTTCGATGAAACCACCGCGAGAGTCCGGGATCCGATGATCGCAGCGGAGGGACATCATCACGGAGCTAAGGAAGTAGAGGACAGGATCTACAAATGTTGTAGTCTCTTTCACTTAGCAGTAATGTTGTTTACTAGCTTGTAGTTTCGCCTATTCTCTAGTTAACGATCTAGTTTAAGGTTTCTCGGCATATAATTTTTGAATTTGGCATGGTTGGTGCCTTGTGAGACCTCATTAGTGTGCCTAGGAACCCTACAGTGGTATCAGAGCCAAGCTAGAGCCTTAGGCGAAGTGTAGACGAAGTTAGAAACCCGATCGAACCCCGAAAACCTAATTCAAACCCTTCTCTGTACATTTTCTGAAAATGTGGATTTTTCCAAATTAAAAATAGCCAAAAAATTCAGCAGTGATTTCTAGGAATTACTGTGAAATTCGTGGGCCCAAATCCATTAAACCGCCGCGGAACCGCGGCCGTATCCTAGGTCGGGCGGCGGTTTCGCGGCAATAAAGTGGCCTTTTTCACTTCTGTTTGCACAGTAATCCCTAACTAGAGTTGCTGTATTTTATGGGAATTTTTAATTTATATTCAAGAGTTGAGTTTTCTGGGGTGTATTGGGGACTCGACGATTCGATCGGAATCTTTAACTTTGTCTGTGTTTTTCCGGATAAATTGTGAATATGTTAAAAAGTTCAACCGGATATAAATACCCAATTTTTCCCCTGCCGGGAAATTTCAAAGTGTTGGATTTTTCCGTAGTTTGAAAACATTCTAAGTAGTGCAAGTAATGCGATGGACCCTCTAGAAGACAACAAACCTTAACTCGATTATGTGACCGTCTTGAACTGCCCTTTGAACCTTAGGGTTTGGGGCAGTACGGCGTGCCACATGTGAGGCGTTGGCTTGACCCTTCTACGGCTGGACCGTTGGTACTGAGGCATGAAGTGAATGTTTTTAAACTTATTTCATGTGTTGAGTTGTTTCGAGAAAACTTGGGTGTTTGATTATTCGATCGGAAAGTTCAACATTTTCTATTCATTTGGAATGTGATACAATATTTGGAATCCACAAGGAGTTATGAGATTACTGATTTGAATATTATAAACATAGCACTTTAGTCTCACTTGATCGGTTGCCACGGAATTTTGATGCGATCAAAAGTCCGTCACAATCACGTAGCGTACGCGGATACTCGCCGGGTAAACTTAATAGACAGCCTCACCCCATAGCCCCAACCAAGTGACTGTAGGAGAACCCCGTCGCCGAAAGCATCCGTTCGGGTGCTCACGGCAGCGGTGTTCCGCCTTGGTGCACTTCGTCGACGGCGTCGGGAGTGCGGCCGTCTACTAGAGTTTGCGACGAGCATTCGATCAGGATGTCGGGAATCTTGTTGAATTGCCCGACTTGATATTGAAAAGTGTTTTCGATTTTGAGACTAAAATGCGGGGTTTATAATTGTTAGGCATGTGATGTCTAAGAAATTCAGATGGTTAGGCATGCGATGTCTAAAGAGTTTGCGGATTCCAACTGTTGTGGTTTTACACTTTCTTTTCTGCGACCGTAAGTGTAATATGTGATATCGCCGCTTTCGTTGCTATATGTCAACGGCAATTGGGATACGCATGTTTACTTACGTTGATGACATGTGATGTTATGTGTTGCTGGATATGTTATATTGGATTGTCGTGTTTGAATAGCCGGGAGTTTTTATGTGAGATGAGTGTTTTTCATTTTCATTCATGTAAAAATTTGTATGTAATATTCTTTTATTGGGGCACTTCCAGGTTGCGGAAGATGTCACCCTTTGTATATTATTTATTTTTCCGCACTAGGATAGACCCAAGGAGGAGAGCACAAGTAACCGGGTTCTGGAGTCCAGTGGGAGACCAACTCGAGGAGTCGAGTCCGGGTGTCCTAACTCTAGAATTGGTAGGGTTGCTTGCCGCTCTCGTAGGGGTCTAGGGCTGTGGGTTTGGCTATTCATCGCGACCGTGGAATCCGTGTTTTATACAGGCTCGTATTGAAAACACGGACGTCCTAGTATATCCAATATTTTATATGATTCTTCTGCTGCGTTATCTGTGATGTGATCATGTGATGTTCTGTGATAAATACTGTATATAGTATATACGATATATTATATAGACGTTACTTATGTTTTACACCCACGCTAGCCCTGTCCCGCTCTGTCGTTAGTTACCTAACCTAACGGTGCACGAGGGGACATCGAGGCGAACACGGATGGTATAAGTGTACGTCGTATTTATCTGTGATGTTTAGGTACTTAAATGATGGGACTTCATTAATATGATTAATGAAAGAAAAGAAACCTAAGACGTTGTGGAATCGAATTTCAAAAATAAAACAGGTAGCTACAGTTCTTGCTTTGCACAGCTGTATATATGATATATCCTGCACCTTATTCGATGAGGAAAGGACCGACGATCCCTTCACCGGGAGTGACCCCTTTAGCAATAACTGGCAGATGCTACACACTCGGTTTGTCTTTTGATAGCTTCTATAGTTTTTGCTTTGCACAGAGGTATATATGATATATCCTGCACCTCATTCGACGAGGAAAGGGCCGACGATCCCTTCAGTGGGAGTGACCCCTTTAGCAAAACTAGAAATGCCTCAAAAGCACTCCATTTTAAAATCATTTGATTCTACAACGATATCAAGTTCATTACGCAATAGGTTTTCAGAAAAACCTGTCGTAGCCCTCCGTCATTTCAGATAAGTACTAGTTAGTATTCATGCTACGTTTGTTGACTATGTTAAGACGTAGTGTGCGGTAGATGATTAGTGCTTATCTGTATAAGCATATGATGCGATTGGATTAGGGTAGTCGTGCGACTTTGTTGACTATGTTAAGGGTCGTGCGGATGGGTTTAATTCAATCGGGAAATGACGGGTTGAACTTGACTAGCACTTATGATTTGTTGACTATGTTAAGGTCATATAGCTGCAGGGGCAAAATTATCGGGAATTTCAAGTGTTGAAATTTGCAATGAGATTGCATACCTTCTATGAGATAGTTGGATCCCGATACCCGCTGCGAGTAAGAGTTACTCCTGGGAGAGTTTTACACATTACAATTAGCCGATCAAGTAGGTGTCTAGAAAGGTGTTAACGAGGTTACGCCTATGGGAAAACGAGATTTACATTAATTAGGTTCGTGCGAAAGCACGGGGGACCTCCCTCAAAGTACCGACACTGGCCTGGCTGAAAGATTGGCGAACTTGTAGTGTGTAATTAATCCCGGCTAGTCTTTCCTTTTAGGGTTTGAAGGAAGATTTGATAAAAACAGTGGGAGCCATCCTGATTAGATAAAATAATAACCAATCTGATCTTGTAAGAGCATACGCTGAGTGTTTTCTTCTCTCTCTCTCCAGGTAGCGACCATATCACGCCTTAATCAAGATAATAATACGGATATATTGACCGAACCCGCTTGTTATATTGAGCTGGGGAACATTGGTCCCGCTCCAACTTATAATTGTTATAAGACAGAGCAGGAAATAGGGGAATACCAGAATTCATATGCCGCCCAAACGAAGAAAGTGCATATGATGCATCTCCTTCGGGTGTGTTCATTATACAGAACCGTTTCTCAGTATCCTCTGCGTCCTAGGTATTTGATACCGGATCAGGATCCCAGATATGTAATCTGTTACATAGGGCTACAGATAGGTAGAGAACTGAGAACGGTTGATAAGTTTCATGAGACAGAAAACGGTGCAAGTGTTGCAGCCAAGTCTGTTGGTCACTGTCACCCTGTATTCCAAATACATTGATTCTGAACGAATGTTATTAGATACTGAACCTGATATACAAAATCATTTCAGTCTCTTTATTAGTAAAGAAATGATAAAAATTTTGTATTGTTGGAAAATGTTTTGAACATTTCCTATTTTAAAAGTTGATCGGTTCAGGCACGTTATCTAAAAGCATTAATGTTCTAAATCAAACTACAGTTCTTAGTATACGGAACACACACAAGAGGAATAGTTCAGAAATGAACGGATCCTTCTTGAGGTATAGTAGACTAGGTCATATCAATGCGACCCGACTAGCCGAAGTTACATATAGATGCATATTTAAATCAGTTTGAATTTACATCTTGTGAAACTTGCCGGTCATGTCACAAAGATACGGTGACCATAGATCTGTTTACTGGAAACAGAGAAAGAGTTAGTGAACTCTTGGGATGATACATGTTGATGTATGTAGGTCCCTTGTCTACACATGCCAAGGCCGGTTCTTTGTATTTCAATACATTCTCTGATAATCTCTCAAGATTCAGACATATGTTCCTGTTGAGACACAAGTCCGAACCTTTTGAGATATTCACAGAATATAAGTTAGAAGTAGAGAACCAATACGGGTATAAGTATTATGTCCTTTGATGTGATCAGGGAGGAGAATACTTGTGCATAGAATTCTGGGACTATTCTAAAGGAGAATGAGATTCTCTCTCAGCATTACTCCTCCGTATACACAATAGCACGATGGTATATCGGGGCGGAGCAATCACACCCTATATGATAAGGTGTGCTCTATGATGAGTACTACTGAGTTACCTATTTCCTTTTGGGAGTTATGCGCTTGAGAAGCTGCATACCTATTGAATAGGGTTCCAAATCAAATCAGTTGCCTACCACTTCATATGTGATATGGAAAGGGAAGAGCCCATCTCTTAAGTCAGTTAAGATTTGGGGTTGTCCGGCCTATGTCTAAAAGAAAAATCTGGACAAGCTCGAGGAAAGGTCAGTAATGTAGAACTGGAATGGTTCCAGCTATACAAACTATAGCTGATGATTTGATAGAACCAAAGGATTCAATAGTCACCGACGAACCTCAGCCTCTCCGCCGATCTAGTAAGGTTCCTCATCCACCTGAGAGATATTTCGGTTTCTCTATGACAGTGGGAGCGAGGATTGCATCATGAGATGATGACCCAACTAGTTTCGAGCTGGCCATCATGAGTGGGACTCTGTAAGAATGGCTGGATGCTTAGCGATCTAAGATGGAATCCTTATACACCAACAAAGTATGGACTTTGGTTGTTTTATCTGAAGGGTTAAATCCCCATCAGGAGCAAGTATATCTTGAGAAGATTACTTGGTGTACATGAAAAAGTTGAGACTTTCAAAGCTAGACTTGGTAAAAGTTTGCATCATTGACCAGGTATGGATTATGATGAAACTTTTTCTAAATTGCTATGCTTAAGTCCATCCAGATCCTACTTGCCACGGCTACATACCATGACTACGATATCTGGCGGTTGGGTGTCATGACTGCTTTTCTAAATGATGTTTTAGAAAAGAAAGTCTATAAGTACACAGTCAGAGGGCTTCGTAGACAGTGAGAGCAGCGGAAACGTGTGCAAGATGTTTTATGTGATAAAACAAGCATCGCGGAGTTGGAACATCTGTTTTGATGAGTTAGTCGAAGAGTTTGACATCATCAAAATGGTAGATGAACCATGTATAATAAAAAAGGTAGAAGGAAGTATGGTGGTGATCCTCGTAGAGTATGTGGATGACATACTCTTGATAGGGAAGGAGTTTCCTATGCTACGCTCGATCAATCTCCGCTTATCACAATAATTCTCCACATAGGATCAAAATGATACCTACTAAATCCTGGGTTTTGGATCTATGAGATAGATCTAAATGGATGTTAGGATTCTCACTAGATGTAGTCAGATGGTATCAATCGATCCTGGGGAGAATCACTGGAAAGGTTCCAGGGTGATAAGGACGACTGAATGTCAGTCACAGGCATTGTCTTTACCCTCAGTAAAGAGATGGTATGTTGGAAGAGTTCCAAGCTAGATACCGTGACATACTAGACGATTAAAGGCAAGATACATCGCTACTTAAGATGCTACCAAAGAGGCAATCTGGATGTATATTTGTTCATGAGATGAACTTAGTTACTCCCATTGTGTGACAATGGAGTTGTGGCTTAGGCCTTGGAATGCCCGTCCCATCAGTGATCCAGACATATTCTGAGGCAGTGTCACCTGATCATAGAGATAGTTGATCTCCAGGGTGATCGAGGTTAGGAGAGTAGACTCAGAGGACAACACGGCGGATCCACTCACAAAGGCCTTTTCCCAGAGAGAGACTTTTATGGGATGGTTGAGTATGAGATACTACAACCACTGCTACAGATGGCCCTAGTTCAAGTGGGAGATTGTTAGTTATATGTATGCCCTAGAGGCCATTACTATACATAGGATGTATATTGTAGTGGATGCTTGGACATATATAGGGAGGACTTTCTTGCTCGACATGATAGTATGCTATCTGGTTGATCTTTACCTTAACGTGTACACTGATTGTCTCTCTGTTACATATTGGTAAGGCCCTTAGGATGTGTACTTGACTACCTGGACTATGATGCGGATCATACTAGTGGGGACATGGTAATCCATAAGTACATCCTTCAAGGTCCCTAGTCGTGGGTGTATCGAGACAGGGCATCGATATACCAGAGTAGACTAGCGTATACCTTCTCGACCCATACAGATGGGCGATGGATGATCCCATATCCATTGGTGTTTGACATCAGAGATGATATACGGGTGCTCAGTGGAGACTGGGTATACTGGACAGACGCCGAGAACTCCCAGATGGTATTATACCTTATGTCAGATGGCAGTTCTCTGGTGACACTGGTAAAGGTTAGTCTGTAGACCCGAGATCGTCATAGAGTCTATGTGATTCCCACTGTGCTTTGATTTCCATCATACCACGTCCAAGAGGGCGTGCAAAACGGTGGTTTTTGGGTACAGTCCCGAATCACATGGAGGCAATGAGCGATAGGAGGGGATTCGTCTCTCCCGGTATAGGGAGTTGATGTTGCGCTGTGTTCGATTGGCTATAACCGGAAATACCTGGCCAGGGTTGCTGAGATTTACTGGTTGGTGTTACCAGTAGTTTCTCGAACTGTTATAGACCTCATATCGACACGACTTATCGAGCTATTGGGGTCTGACGTTTACCACCCTACGCAAGATATGCGACATATCAGACGACGAGACCGGACTGTACGGTAAGTGTTACTGGTTGGATTCACAGGAGTGTGAGCGGGCTTGCTCGTCGATCTTCTGATCGCTCAATACCCGGGTGGCCGTTACGTTTAGCAGACCGCTTGCGGCTTGTGGGTGCTTGATATGATCATAATCTGCTGCCGGCGTATTGACGAGTCTTTAGAGTCCTACACAGAGGTTTCCTGGCTCAAGCGAAACGAAATAGGAGCGCATATGAGATATGTGCGGGACTGAGATTAATACCAGTATGTGATACTGTATTCTAATCTCACGATTTGTATCACTGGACGGTTATATAAGATATAGCCGGGTTATCGAATCAAGTGTTGATTCGATACATTGATACACATGATATTAGTCGGTTATATGCAGTATGACCGGATCATTAAATAAAGTGTTGATTTAATGATTTAATGTATAATTATATATTTGATATATTACTTTGCATTAACTAGTATTGGTTCACTCAAGATTGATTTTCTCACTTGAAATGCACAAGTTATATATGTGATATATTTTTTTGTGCACTTGTTTGTATCATGTTTGATGATACATGCAAACTTGGGTTTGTGTTTACTTTAAACCATGTTTAAGTGAATGGTTAGGGTTTTATTATCTTCTCTTGATTATTTATTTTAGTTATTTAATTTTGAGCAAGAAAAGAAATGGTTGCTTCTTTTGGATTTACTTTGAAGCTTCATGAAGTTTTGAAAAGTTCAACCATTTTTGTTTCTTTTGCCTAACCTAACCATTCACCTAACCCTAGTTTGTTCTCTACACTTAACCATGGTTGCATTATGATAACCATCACTTATTTTTTCTATTATGAATAATTCTTTTTCATTCTTCTTCTTCATCTTCTTCATGAAGAGAAAAAGAAAAACCTTTGCTTGAAATTTCTAAGTGATGATTCCAAGTGAGAAATCCAAATCAAAAGTGAACCCACTTCCTATTTCTTCATCCTCTACCACTTGCTATGTAGTATAGGGTGTTTTCTTCACAAGTTTCCTAACTTGGTGAAGTTGGATCTTGATCTTGAATTGCCTCGACGTAGATCATCTTCGGCATCGAAGTCGACGACCTAGCCCGATCATTTCTTCGATGAAACCACCGCGAGAGTCCGGGATCCGATGATCGCAGTGGAGGGACATCATCACGGAGCTATGGAAGTGGAGGACCGGATCTACAAAGATTGTAGTCTCTTTCACTTAGCAGTAATGTTGTTTACTAGCTTGTAGTTTCACCTATTCTCTAGTTAACGATCTAGTTTAGGGTTTCTCGGCATATAATTTTTGAATTTGGCATGGTTGATGCCTTGTGAGACCTCATTAGTGTGCCTAGGAACCATACATGGGGGGCTAAAGATGAGGCTCATAAACGCGAATTCCCCAGATTATGACACATGGCAGATGACGAGTCGTCTACGTAAGCCCATTAGATTCCTGGGGGCTACGGAGAGGGAATCAGTATGGTGCATTGGGGACTTTCCTCAGCACCTCATCTTCGAGGTTGTACCCAACCTTTCGGAAACCTTCTCGGAGTACCTTCCCTATGCAATTAACAACCGGCCAACAACTCTCCCCCGAGCACTCTGGCATCCGAGCTTTTACGGACTCCTCGCTCATCTCTGAGCTACCCACAAAGCCGAGCTTCCTCGGCTCCCCTGTTCAAACGAGAGCATGGAGCCTAAGCGCCCCCGTAACGGCTCCGTATATCTCGCTAAAGCGAGATCTCCGCCGCTCCACATCCCACACTGGCACGTCCTCCCATTAACGAGCGCATCCCGCTATTAATAGACGTATCCCGCCATCTACACGAACGTGCCGCGGGGGCGTAATGGACAACGAGAATCTCACGCCGGTTCACCTCATGCGACCGCTATATAAACCCCCTCCACCAGACTACTCATGTAGGTCGAATTCATTCTAATACGCCGCTACCCTGCCATTATTTCTTGGTCTTACTTGATCATCAGAGGGTCCTACGGTGGTTTCCTACCCCGGGACTTCCCCCACAGGTAGCTCGGCGTCAATAACATCCAACAACTTATTGAGATCCACACATTCAATTCTCATTCCCAATCTCAACCGTTCAGCACCGCTTGTAGCAGATCCAACGGAGGACAACATCTAAGAGAGATCTCGACCTCCATCAGTTGGCGCCGTCTGTGGGAAGCACTTTCTACTCTACCCAAAAAGTTGATATTCTGCTTTCGATTCAATGACAAGCGATAACCGCGATGATCCCAACACAAGCCTCCCGTCCTCCACAACGGGGGCGGAAACGGCCATACTCCCCTTCCTAACGTCATCAACGTCTTATCCGCTCGAATCGATAGGCTCACGTCGATGGTGGATACGCTCGCCCGCGTCCAAACGGTCGACCATGCCCGCCTAACCATAGCACCCCCTCCCCGAGATGACGACGTGTGCAGGGAAACGGAAAGGAACGCTTAGGCTCTCGACCTCACTCGCGCTCATCTTGATGTTATCGAACACCGACGTGCTGGTTCTGGAAGTCATGGCTCGCATGCGGGAAATGATTCTATAACCCATTGGGTACCGGATAGCTTGACACCCTGGTCTCAGTGGAGACCCAGCTATCACTTCAATGCACGCCGCGCTTTCTCGCCCCCTGAAGAAGTGTCGGTCAAATCGCCCGATTCCAGGCTAGACCTGCGCCGCCACTTCAATCAAGGTCACTCATACGGCGAACGCCGGGGCTATCCACGAAGGGTCCACCCTGAAGATTTAAGGAACGTGATAGAGCGGAGCCAAAGCCGCTCCATCGTGCAAGGCAGGAGTAGAGATAACAGGCGCTCTAATTGCGAAGAATCCTCATGGTACCAACAACGAATCGAGGCCCTCGAAAGAAAATCGATGACATACGACAGGATGACCGTACGGCCGAAGAAAGCGTGAAGTACTTTGCTGATTCACTCATATGGCCCTTTACCGAACAGCTACTAGCTGAGCATGTCTCGTCCAGGAACAAACCACCCAAAGTGGCCCTCTTCGACGAGAAGTTCGACCCGAAGGACCACTTGGACGTTTTTACGGTAGGCATGAGTTTCCAAGACAACTCAGATGCAGCTCAATGCAAAGGTTTCCCTACCACCCTCATCCGGGCTGGCCGAGATTGGTTCCGAGGGCTCGTGCCGCACTCGATCTTGACCTTTGACGAGCTGGTGACCTAATTCCTTGGTCATTTCGGAGGTAACCGATGACACAAAAAGACGGTCGGCTACCAGTTTACCATCAATAGCGGATATAAGGAATCTTTCAATGGGCATGTCACCCGCTTCTACAATGCCCTTCTAGAGGTTTCCGAGTATCGCGACGAAATGGTTATCACTGCCCTGAGATCAGGTCTTAGGCATAAAGAGTGGCTCCGCTCTTTTGCATTAGCGCAACCTAGGACCATGGCCAAAGTAAAAGTATGGACCGAGAGAGAAATCCAACTCGAGTCAGAGGTGAACGCCAACCTGCCCTGCGGCGATCAAGTAAACCGAAAAAACGGGACATAGAGGATAAAAAGAGAGCCGACCGTCCAAAACCCTATTCCCCGAGGATCTATGAGTACATTCCTCTAAACATCTTCCAGACAGAACGGCTAGAGGAGGCTCAAAGTGAGAGGTTTTTCAAGCTTCCGCTGGCTAACCAAAAAGCGGACAAGTGGCTCCGGGGCCCGTATTGCGCTTACCATAGGTCACAGGGGCACCCGACCGAGAGTTGCGAACAACTCCGTGACTATATTGAGGAACTGATCCGCTCTGGCTAATTGGCGAAATACCTACGCGGCAAGTGGCAGGCGGAACAAGAGCAAAAGGACCAACCCCCTCCCGGGGAGTTAAAAATCAGACATATCATGGTCATTTCGACGCATCCGATTCTGGGCAGTGAGGGGGACCACCGCCCCATACCAGTCATGGGCATAAGTGATCCGCCCCATAAGAAGCACAGAAAGGATAACCCGATCACCTTGAAGACCTTCACGGCATATCAATCCCACACAATGACCCCCTTATGATAGCAGCCCGAGTTCACCATTACGAGGTCCGGAGAATATTGGTCAACTCAGGGAGCTCAGCGGATATCCTATTCTACGACTATTTCCAGCGTATAGGATTAGGTCCATCCGATCTCCAACCGACCTCCCATGTCCTCTCTGGGTTCACCAAACATTCCATTCTGGCCGAGGGTTCGATCACCTACCTCTTCAACATTGGGGATGCAGGAAAAACGCGAGTGAACCATATCGGTGAATTTCCTCGTTGCCAAGATCCCGTCGTCCTATAACATCCTCCTGGGACGCCCCACCTTAAACACCCTTCGGGCTCATATCTCAACTTACCACCTCGTGATCAAATTCCCTTTAGATAATGAAGGGATAGGATGTGCCTATGGAGACCAGCAAACTGCTAGGATCCGCCTTGCCTCAACATCTCCCGCCGGGAACCTTGGACACACGTGACGAATGAAAGGAAATTCGAGGCGCCCCGGTGGAAGCGTTAGTGGAAGTTCCCCTCATAGAAGGAGTCGACGGCCGGACTGTCCAGATCGGCTCTCTCTTGACAGGGGGCGTCCATAAAGACCTGATCCGGTTCTTCCAGAACAACTCGGATGTGTTCGCTTGGACACTAGCAAACATGCTCGGGATCAACCCAAAAGCTAAGCCAATCTGATAAAAGAAGAGAAGTTTCGTGCCAATAAAACAAAAGGCGATAGAAGAGGAAGTGGACCGATTGCTCGCTGCCGACATCATTAGGAACCTGGACTACTCAGATTGGCTAGCGAATGTGGTTATGGTCAAGAAAGCGAATGGGAAACGGCGCATGTGAGTAGATTTCATGGACCTGAACAAGTCTTGCCCCAAAGGCAACTACCCGCTTCCTTGGATAGATCAGCTAGTAGACAGGTCAGCCGGTCATGAATTATTAAGCTTCATGAACGCCTTCTCAGGTTATAATCAGATCCGAATGAACCCGGTCGACGAAGAGCTGATAGCCTTTACCACGGATCAAGGACTATACTGCTACAGGGTAATGTCCTTCGGACTATAAAACGCCGAAGCCACGTACCACGCCCATAATAATACAAGCGCGACTCTACGGTCGAAATAATATACAACCGATCTTCTAAGTCTAATAAATATACAAGTCTGGTTGAAGGAGTTTACAGGATACAACAATGTAAATAAAATACAAAGGTGGTCGCGATGCGAGTGAACCCACCTACGAAAGCAATCGCCCGGAAATTAGCAATGTGCCAGCAAAGCTGCCAAGGAAACCTGTACGGCAAAACCTGTAAGAAACTGTAGCACAACGGGGGTGAGTTGCCAACTCGTGAGTAGAAAACATCACAGAGCAGAAATCGTATGTATGACTCAATCCTAGGTCAATACGATCAAATATATATAAACCTCAAAATGATAAAGTCTGAAGCATGATAATGTGGTAAGGGTAAACATCTATACATAAGTGTAACACCATGTGCTCGTGTCAGTGCATCAGATAGCAACATATCATAAATATGATGTATGAATGAAATAAATGAAAACAGAATACATCATAATGAGAAAACTGTTGTCTTTATATAGTGAGATTTCTGTATAAATGAATCGAGGTATCATCAATAAAATCAACAGGAAATCAGTGTCTAGCATCGACACAAAATATATATAAATCCCAATATCTCAATATCTCAGGCTCCGGCTATCCGGACTGGCCTGTATCCTTGAATCTCAATATCTAGGGCTCCGGCTATCCGGACTGGCTCATATCATCAAATCTCAAAACCTCAGGCTCTGGCTATCTTGACTGGCCTGTACTCCGATCGGTATCCTCCGGATATTCGTCAAATCACAATACAATCACCGGTCAGTAGTGCTCCCCTGTCACAGGCTCAATGCCATCATCTGTGACCTTCTCGCCCCGGGGTACCGCACCGGGTCCACCATGCACCCACAGACGGTTCCTCCTCCTCCTCGAATCGGGTGTATGATATCGCTCAAGAGCCGAGAAAACTCATGGTGGAAATATCTCAAATCGTATCATGAGAAGACCGCATTTTCTATCTTTTAAAAAGATGATAAGTTTATAAAATTTTTGCGGTTTCTCTAAATCCAGAAATCTCATTGAAATCCGAAATCATAAATCATGAAGTAAATAAATAATGAATACTGGGCTCCGGCAATCCGGACTGGCTCATAATATTGCATGACAATGAATATAAAATACATAGGTATCTAAATAAAGAATGCAATATCTAAACTAGCACATGAAAGCAATAACATATAGGAACTATCAGCTAGCAAGCTATGTCAATAAGATAATATTCTCTAAAGTGTACGTGACATAGCAATTACCGATAAAGTCGTATATGAGCCAGTAAGCGAGTGTACGTGGAGCATACGCATCATCGGTAATGGTGCTGGTGTTCTAATAACAGGTTTGATTATTATTAACGAAAATACATATAAGCATGCAATGCAATGCGAACAGCAGAATAAATGGCAATGAATAGTAATGCAGCAATAAAGAAATAAACATTCCTATATACGAGTCATACAGTTTTTGCTATCTGAAATCGCACGAATCGTGGTGTTTAGAAAATAGGGCTACGCTGTTTTTATGAAAAAGTACATCCTTTGAAATATCCGTAGTATCCCTTGGCCTGTCTTTAAAATACGCACGATTCGATAGTTTTGGAAATAAGTATGACTCATACTCAGTCTAACATCTACTAAGTAACTACAGGACTAAACTAACAGGCTAATCGAGGGGTAAGGGAATCCACCTAAATCTGAGTAAATATATATATATATATATATATATATATATATATAATAGTTGGTGATCTCGCCTCAATAGTATCGCGTACGATACAATATATATCATATAACATCCTCAACTTAAGAGTGCGGATCTATCATCAATATAGCTCGTACGGTAAATCCATCGTACGGCATCCCAAATCTGGGTACGGGTCAAATATCACATTATCTCATTATTCATCTGGTATCCTTATCATCACATATCGTGAACTAGAGTTACTGATCTAAGTCTAGTACAACACTGATACCATCTACACACACACACATATATTATGTATGTATGTATATATATATATGTGTGTGTGTGTGTGTGTATATATATATGCGTGTGTATGAAACACATCGCCTAAAGACCCGCTATAATATCATGTCGTATCTCATAATACGAACCATATCACATCACTGATCTCGTGGCATCATACCTAATCTCATCGACTCATTCTCCACAAATACCATATACTATCCTCATCATCCATGTATATGTACACGTGTATATGTGTGTGTGTGTGTGTGTGTGTGTGTGTGTATAGTCCCATACCTGTGTGTGTGTGTACATATCCCCATATACGCACAAGTAATAAAATGTATGCAAGTGTGTGTGTGTAAACCTTATTCTAGGGTTCGCGACTAACACTAACTAACGATACTATCATCCAATTGTACTAAAATTTAATCCATGATCTCCTAAGATCTATCTAGATAATCATATAGTCACACAATACACATAATTGTAATCATATATAACATATTTGTATTCTACACTACGAACTGCGGGGGTGCTATTCGTCATCCACCCGACTTCCCCCGTAGATATGCATCTACTCACCTTGCTTTTGCTTGTCGACATCGATGTCGCCTTCCTCTGCTTCATCGTCTCAAAATCCATGTGAGGGTACCTACAACCAATACACAATCGCAAATGCATATTAAAATCGAGTTGGAAAACCAAAATGGCACACGTTTCTCTCATAGGTTAAAACCTATAGCCTCGCATGCAAAACACGACCAATAACCCTAGTCGTTGACGTTCAAACGCCACACGACGGAAACACAATATCAAATACCAAATCCAAATTCATAAAAAGCCACAAAACAAATTCAGAACTTCGAAAACATGCTCCAGATTTTACCCTAGGTGAAATTAGCTAATTTTGCATATGTAAAAGGTCTATTTTACAGATAAAGGAGCCATGAACCAAATACGGATCAATTCACCATCACTCTGGCCACAAATTGCGGCCAGAACTATTAAATTTGCGGCCATGGGTTAGGGGTTGGGGCTCTGGTCTTTAGGGTATGCACCGTATCACCTGCACATATCTCTGTGATCGCTAAATAATTTTCAGGTCACCGGGGTTGTAGCAAATGTCAATTTCCCATCACAATTTCAATAAAATACGATATCGGGGATTTCTAAGTTCGCTAATTGGGGTTTAAGTCCAGGTTTACTCCAATAAACAATCACTACAGGGGTCGTATAGCTTCCACTAACCTCAATTTCACCTTTTGATTCAAATCAAACCCTAACCCTTAACTTTGAATTTTCAAAGTTCACTAAACCTTAATTAATCACCTTTAAACTAACATGAAAGCTAAGGTTAATGAAATACAATGCTAATGGTAAGGAATTTACCTCATTTGTCAACTCAATAATTTTCTTGAGTTGCCCCAAGTCTTCAAAATCCGATTTTTCTTGGTCCAAAGGGCTTGTAGTGAGCTTGTGCACAAGTTTAATGAAGTGGGGATGGACTTTTGATGTGTTTTTGATGATGAAGTGAGGAGGTAGAGGGGGGATGAAGGAGAGGGCTGCCATGAGTGAAGGAGGGAGTGAGAAGTGTAAGTCCGCGGCGGCGCCCCGGCCGCCAATCCGACGCCGGAAACGCGGAAACAAAAACTTTCAAAAACTATTGAAACGGCACCACCGCGCACTTTTCACCCGGATCGGGCCATTAACCTAGCTACTAGCAAACTAGAAAAGAGTAGAGAAGCTATACCAAGCGATCCATATCCTTCGGTCTTCGTCTCCACTCCAATCTCCCGCGGAATCTCCGTCCGTCAACTCCTCGTCGGAAAGAGCACCACGTAGCCGGAATCTTTTACGGGCTCCCACCTCTGGACCGAGGCAACTCGGGCGCGAAGTTGGCTAGCCGACGCGTCCAAGGTTTGCTGTAGACTAGTGTAGAAACTTGTCTCTTTGAGGCTTATGGAAGTTGCCATGTATGGAGGGATCAAGAAAGAACTTTGGAGAGAAGTACATGAATTGTGTAGCAAGGAAAAATGAAATGAACAAAGTTTTCCCTCATTCAAAATGAACTCACCCTCTCTCTCTCTCATCAAGTGGCTGGCCTTCTCCTCCATAAGAAGAAGATTGGAGAGAGAAAAAAGGCATCTCCATCAATATAGAAAAAGAATGATAATGATATATAAAATGGTCACACCAAAATCTAATCCAAATCCCTTCACCAAACCATCATGAAAAAGGCAATGGAAAAGACTAGAAAAGAATCTCATGATGGTTGAACCACAAATGCAATAAACCCCCTCCACAAATACTAATTTGCACAATTGCAAATTAGCCCCTCCATCGGAAAGTCCGGCCGGGAAAGAACAAAGAAAAACCGGTCGGAACGGAATGCAAACTGGTAACTTCAGAAAACTGATCCCGTAATGAATTACAGGAAAACCCCACTACTGCATATACATGCCCGCATTTGTATTCCCACTGAATATAAATGCAAAGAGACAATATCTACACTATCAAATACCAGGATCCGGCTTAAGCCAAAGCCGGCTAGTAAAAACCGTCCGATCACGATTCGTGCAATACCGCACGTATCTGATCGAACCCTGCCATATCTCCATACGGCCTCACAGTGTTTCGCCCGAAACCTGAGTAACTGAGTGTGGTGGACTCTAAAGACTCGTCAATACTATGGCTGTGGATTTAACCACTAGCACGTCAGAGGTATAAGCCAATACGTGACGGGCTACCATGTATTGACCAAAAGGGACGTCGATGAGCGCACTCATCCTGACACCCTACTGAGCCTATCAGTGACAATATCCATATAGTCCGGTCCGTTCGTCTATGAGCATCGCATGGCGGGCCTAGGGGGTTGGTAAAAGTCAGACCCCCAATAGCGGTACAAGTCGTGTCGGAGTGTAGCCCAGAACACCCTGAGATACTACTGGAATACCTACCAGCAAATCTCCTGCCTTGGCCAAGGACTTTTCATGTTCTGGCTCTCCTAGACACAGCGCGACCTCACCCCCAATACGGGGAGAGACGAACCCCTGCAGATCCGCTCACTGTCTCCATGTGGCTCGGGACTGTACCCAACTAAAACCTGTTTGCACGACTCCTTTGAGCCGTGGTAGGGTAGTAATCAAAGCACAGTGGGAACTCACACGAGACAAATGACGATCTCAGGTCGATGAACTGACCTGTACACATGTCACCAGGGAACTGCTATCTGACGTCTGGTATAATCCCAACTAGCAGGTTCCCGGCGAGTCCTGTCCGGTGTACTCATAACCCAATGAGCACCTGTATACATCTTAGGTGAACCAATTGACACCAGTGGCTTGTGAGACCGGCCACCGCCCTTCGTCGGGGTCTCGACTGTATACACTAGTCTACTCCGGAGTATCGATGCCCTGTCTCGAAACTCCCACGACTAGGGACCTTTTAAGGATGTGCTTATAGACTCCAGCTCTCACTTATATGATCGCCCTGATACTGCTGGTAGTCAAGCAAGAATCCTAGGGGCTCTATCAACATGTAATAGCGACTCATAAGGTCACCTAAAGCAGTACACGATGATAAAGATAAACCAGATAGCATACTATCATCTCGAGTAAGACTGTCCTACCGGCATAGGTCCTCCCTCAATCATTGCAATCACGTGCCTGTGATCCAATAATTGACTCTGAGGGCACTATATCCAACAATCTCCCACTTGCACTCAAGGCTAATTATTGCGATGTCGCATACTCACAGCCCGTGTGATACCGAACACCCAACTCCTTTACTAGTCAGTCTCACAAAGCTTGTTTGCGAGACTATTGCGTTCGAGGAATAGTCCTCAGTGAGTGGATCCGCTCTGGTGTTTCTTTCTATGTCTCTCTATATCCCATGTTCGCGGAGAAAGCCATCTCCCGAAATGAGCAATACCTGTCTTAGAATGTCTGGATGTCTGATGGGACCTAGTTCATAAATGAACTCCAAATCCAAACTTCTTAGACTGTATCGTCAACCGAACATAATCAGTATCCTGTGCCATCCTTCCCTCAGTATCTGCTTGGACCAGCTGTCCAAACTACTGCCCCTCGTCAGAGAGAAAACTATAACTCTGACAGCCACTCTGCCATCCTGGTCACCTTGGAAGCCTGGAATGATAACTGTCTCCTGAATGAGGCTGTCGTTATCATATCCCTAGAACATCCACTTATGTTCTAAAACCGCTTCCGACTGTTTCTCCAGGATTGGATCAATATCAACTTATTGCATCTACAGCAAGAACAACATCTGGTGTGGTACTTGACATCTCATGATTGACTCAATTGCCTAAGCAAGTGATCTGCCAATCATGCGCATCCCTCTCCCCTTTAGTCTGTAAGACACCTTTAGAGAGGGTGACTCCATCACCTGCAGGTATACTACCGTGCCAGGAGTCGTCCATTCTAAATACTCATAGAATGCTGTCTAAGTATCCTGATTGGGAAACTACCCAAATCTAGATCTAAAACCATAGATCTAGTAACCAGAATGTCTGATATAATATCTAAGTCCTATGTGGAGAAACCATTGTGTGACAACCAAAGAATAACCGATCGTAGTATAGGAATATCACTTCCTACTTTGTGTATGTCATCAAATACCAGGACATCACACCCTACTACCTTCTTAACAGATCCATCCCCTATTCTGATGAAGTCAAACCTATGACTGTCACATCAGAAATATATGATCTATCTCCGCTACATCTGCTTTAGTCTATAAATAGACACAAGCTGATGTCCACCAATGCTTCCGCTGCTCCCACTGACTACGAGAACCCTCTGGCAGAGTCATATAGACGTACACTTCTAAAGCTAGTTCAGAACGACGCTATACTCATCCTCCTGCCGGGTCTCACAGTCTGGAACAACAGTAATGATAAGTCTGGGTAAACAAGAACCTCCCTGCTACCGTCCTTGAGCATACCGAAGTACCTCTCGGGTGCCTGAGGTTACCCACCATATCTGCGGAGTGGCCAATGGAATGTCAAAACAGATTGAATCTTTAGGTTCTTATCAAATCTTCAGTAATCGTTTGCGGTTCTGGAATCACTTCCAGTTCTACCATACTCCCACTACTGTTTGTCTGAAAAAATCCTTTTTTGTTAAAACTGTGGCGAGTCTAGAACAATATCACTATTGATCTTCCAGATGGTAGAAAGCCAACCCTCATCATAGCCCGGGTCAACTCACAAACAGCCATTACAGAAACGTGCCTTGAGTTATCCGGAGTCTGGTTTTAAGCATAAGCCGGACAACTCCCCGTATCTTAACTATGTCAAGATATGAACTGTTCTATATCTAATACAGAAACACAGGCACTGATTTAATAGAACCAGATTCAAATCATGCAGCTGTTTCCAGTGCATATCAACTAAATGGAAGAGAGGCCGATCAGCGTTACTCAACTTAGGAGTACTTCCAATTATGAGTAACGTGAAAGAGAAGCAAGTTCTCTTAACCACTACTATCAACTGAATACCATATACAAGTATCTACATCTTCGATCACCTTGAAGAATCCCGATACTTGCAACATCTGGTTCTCTACTTTATTCATATACCCATAACTTCTCAAAACTTGGACCCTGTGTTTCTACGAAACACTTGTCTAAGAACCGGAGAAGTCATAAGTAAGCAGAATACAGTACGAGGACCAACCCCTCTGTCCTAATGGACACTGGACAACATACAATACTCTGTATAAGTCCTGCTGAGTATAATAACTCATTCATTGTGTGTCGTAGGTTGAAAACTGTACTTATGGTTAAGAAGAATTACACCGCTGTTCAATGCTCCTTACCTAACCATCCACTGATATAGGTAAATGTCATAGACATAATTTCAAAAGGTATATCTCACTCTATAAAAATAGACGTACAGATATATAAATTTGAAATTGGTGCATAACAACGGATATTCAAAACCAAATATTTGCCGACCGGCAAACTACCCAGGTGACTTCCTCAAATATCACCAATTACAACGAATCCCGATATAAAGAGGACAGTCACCTAATTCCCAATAACTTACTCCCACTCATCATCTGTAAAACCATACAGATGTGAGAATCATACCTGGTAAATACATACCCTGGAGCAAGTGTCTAATTGGGAAATCAGTTTTCTATTAACAGTACACAGTGAAACTGAAACATTGAAATGTTTCGATGGGGTATCCTGGTATTCCTAGTAATGTCTCTTCCATTATCCAGATTCACAACTGTAACCGTATAATTCTTTGCCATCTGTCCAAATCCCTTTATATGTCTTTAGTCATTACCTTCTGCACACCCCTTTAGGCCAAATGGTTTTCTTCCTTCCCTACCGTTCGACACCAGCCTATGGTTTGGAAGAAGACTATCCAATAAGCATAATGGGTGTACTGTCCTAATCCTAGGAGCACTCGCAATGCGAGAGAAGGTGAAGATAAAAGACACTTGAATGAACTTTATTCCTATTTCTCCTGAACCAGGATCCATACCCGAACTGGAACAAGTTCCTTTTGAGTTCGTATATAACCATACGATGGATTATCCAATAAACTGGGATCTTCGTAGTGATACAGAGTGTCCTGGAGAAATACAAAGGTGATATAGGATTGGCGAAGAAATACTTGGTTTTGTCGTGAATAGCAGTCGCAATTTACTTTGCCCTCTTACTAATCCCTTGCTTTGTCTGAACTTAATACCTTCTGTACACCATTTAGGCTAATTGGTTTTCTTCATTCCCTACCGGTCGGCACCTGCCAATGGTTTGGAAGAAGACTTATCCAATTTGCGTAATAGGTGTACTATCTCCTAAACCAAGGAGTACTCGCAACCTAAGAGAAGGTAAAATGAAAAGACAACCGAATAGTCCTATTCGTTTTCTCCAGAACCGGAAACCATCCTCGAATTCCTTCGAGTTCGTATATAACCATACGATGGTTTTGTCCAATGGAAGTGGACGTTCGTAGTAATACGGGGTGTCCCGGAGAAAAGGGTAAAAGTAGGAGTGGCAATGAGGTCTGCAACTCTGACAATCTAAAAGCCAGTGTTAAGAAGGTTCGGTCAACTTGGTCATTGAGTCATAGTCTAGGGTCGGGTCAATGGTCGCTGCTAAAGAGAGAGAGAAAAGAAACACTCAGCGTGCACTCTAACCTAGATCAGAATGGTTATCACTTTATCTAATCTGGAAACCTCCCACTGTAACGTCAAATTCTTCCCCAAACCTGAAAGAAGAATTAGCCGGGATCACCCGAGGAGTAAACCAACTCATCAGTGGGAATCGGGATCCAACTATCATCGCATGATAACGTGACGGAATCCGCTCACGCTATCATACTCCAGAAGGTATGCGCATATCTGGCAAGTTTTAGTTCTTTTGAAACTCCCGATGTGGATTTTTGCCCCATGCTCTTATGACCTTGGCGTGAGGTCAAAATATCATAAGTCACATATCAAGTTCTACCCATCATTGTCCAGGTTAATTTGAACCCACCCGTACATACCCTTGACATAGGCCAAAATAGTAGTACGACTGTCCCAAACCAACGCATCTATCTATGCAACAGATAAATACCCGGCAGCTACCAAACACTATGTCTTGGCATGAGGTCAAAATACATAGCTTGAATACTACCGAATATTTAACTGAAATGATGGAGGGCTACGAATGGTTTCTGGCGAAAACCTTTAACATAATGAACTTGATATCGTTGAAGGAACGGATAGCTTTTTAGAAAAATATAGTGACGAAAACCTTTGCTAAAGAGGTCACTCCCGGTGAAGGGATCTCGGCTCTTTCCCTGTAGAATGAGGTGCAGGATATTCCAACTGAATACCACGATGCAAAGCAAAAGTAATCGGCTATAATGAAGTTATTGCCCTGACGCAAACTTTTGTCCAAGGGGTCACTCCCGGTGAAAGGATCTCGGCCCTTGCCTCGTCGACTGAGGAGCAGGATATTCCAACTGAATACCACTGTGCAAAACAAAAGAGAACGCCCTTGCAATAACAGCTTTTGAAAAAGTGTTCCAACAACATCAAATAGGTTTGTTTATCTTGCATTGATCCGAATCAACGCAGTCCCATCAATTGATCACACCATAAAAGAACGAAAATATAATGATGTACGTGTATGCCATCCGCATTCGCCACTGGGTCCCGTCATCACCCGTTAGGTTAGCTAACTAACGACAGAGCGGGGACTGGACTAGCGCGGATGCAAAACATATACAACATCTACTAGTATATATATAAAATTTACGCTCAAGGCGTGATAAAAAATGCAGCATCACAGAACAATACAGATATCTGGGATCCCCGGGTTTCCCAGAGCCGCTGAAACCCGACGTTCCCCTGGTCGTGTGGATAGCCTGTGCAATGAAATCCTAGACCCCTACGGGCGCGGCAAGTTACCCGCAAAAACCTGAAACGAGGCAGCCCCCTTCAGCAACGTGAATGGACCACCCATCACTTCACGGAATCCGGTAACTTGGGCACCCCTCTTGGGTCAATCCTATACCCCTACGAGTGCGGCGAATAGCCCGCCAATTCTAGAGTAAAGCCCCCTCCGTCTCAACGCCATGAGATGCGGGCTTGTTGCTCTCTAGAATCCGGCTATCCGTGCACCCCTCCGCGGGGTAATCCTAGTACAGAAAGTAAAATATACATACAACGGGTACATTGACCGCAACCTGGTCGTTTCCCAAAAGAATAATACAAACAGGCAGTGACGGCAGTCCACATGTCGGACGCTCGTCCCGCAATATCAAATGTACATATAAAACAAAACTGTACTAACATTGCAACCAGGCTATCCCCCACGACCGATCCGCAACATCACAGCACAACACAGAACAATAACGTGAATGTCACGTTCGCAAATCCGTCTAAAAGGGCTATAGCAGATAGACAGGATTTACCGATCGAGTGACATTCACGGTCGCAGATATAATGTAAATACTGTGAACTAGCATATTTAAAATATTCGATCGAACAAATTTATCAAAGTGGGCCCCAAGCAGTACTGTAGCACTTACAGAAAATCTGGGCCCAAAAATAATATCCCAAAACCCCTATTTCCAAGTCCAAAGCCTACTGGGAAATTTTGGTGCAAAGAGCACACCTTCCCGCCGCGGAACCGCGGCCAAACCGGGGGTTTGGCCGCGTTTCCGCGGCCGTACTAAGCGATCACTGTATCAAATTTTACCAGAATTCTTAGAATTTCCTGCTTGTGTTTCTGCAATGACCTGAAAAATTTTTGGATTAGAAAAAATTTCGACAGAAAACACAATGCATTGAAAATACGGTTTTTGGAGATTTTTGTTCGATCGAGTTCAAAACATACTAGAGCAAGCTAGGCATGGTTAATGGCGTGGTTCTGATACCAATGTAAGTCCGCGGCGGCGCCCCGGCCGTCGATCCGACGCCGGAAACGCGGAAATAAAAACTTTCAAAAACTATTGAAACGGCACCACCGCGCACTTTTCACCCAGATCGGGCCATTAACCTAGCTACTAGCAAACTAGAAAAGAGTAGAGAAGCTATACCAAGCGATCCGTGTCCTTCGGTCTTCGTCTCCACTCCAATCTCCCGCGGAATCTCCGTCCGTCAACTCCTCGTCGGAAAGGGCACCACGTAGCCGGAATCTTTTACGGGCTCCCACCTCTGGACCGAGGCAACTCGGGCGCGAAGTTGGCTAGCCGACGCGTCCAAGGTTTGCCGTAAACTAGTGTAGAAACTTATCTCTTTGAGGCTTATGGAAGTTGCCATGTATGGAGGGATCAAGAAAGAACTTTGGAGAGAGGTACATGAATTGTGTAGCACGGAAAAATGAAATGAACAAAGTTTTCCCTCATTCAAAATGAACTCACCCTCTCTCTCTCTCATCAAGTGGCCGGCCTTCTCCTCCATAAGAAGAAGATTGGAGAGAGAAAAAGGCATCTCCATCAATATAGAAAAAGAATGATAATGATATATAAAATGGTCACACCAAAATCTAATCCAAATCCCTTCACCAAACCATCATGAAAAAGGCAATGGAAAAGACTAGAAAAGAATCTCATGATGGTTGAACCACAAATGCAATAAACCCCCTCCACAAATACTAATTTGCACAATTGCAAATTAGCCCCTCCATCGGAAAGTCCGGCCGGGAAAGAACAAAGAAAAACCGGTCGGAACGGAATGCAAACTGGTAACTTCAGAAAACTGATCCCGTAATAAATTACAGGAAAACCCTACTACTGCATATACATGCCCGCATTTATATTCCCACTGAATATAAATGCAAAGAGACAATATCTACACTATCAAATACCAGGATCCGGCTTAAGCCAAAGCCGGCTAGTAAAAACCGTCCGATCACGATTCGTGCAATACCGCACGTATCTGATCGAACCCTGCCATATCTCCATACGGCCTCTACAGCGTTTCGCCCGAAACCTGAGTAACTGAGTGTGGTGGACTCTAAAGACCCGTCAATACTATGGCTGTGGATTTAACTACTAGCACGTCAGAGGTATAAGCCAATACGTGACGGGCTACCATGTATTGACCAAAAGGGACGTCGATGAGCACACTCATCCTGACACCCTACTAAGCCTATCAGTGACAATATCCGTACAGTCCGGTCCGTTCGTCTATGAGCATCGCATGGCGGGCCTAGGGGGTTGGTAAAAGTCAGACCCCCAATAGCGGTACAAGTCGTGTCGGTGTAGCCCAGAACACCCTGAGATACTACTGGAATACCTACTAGCAAATCTCCTGCCTTGGCCAAGGACTTTTCATGTTCTGGCTCTCCTAGACACAGCGCGACCTCACCCCCAATACCGGGAGAGACGAACCCCTGCAGATCCGCTCACTGTCTCCATGTGGCTCGGGATTGTACCCAACTAAAACCTGTTTGCACGACTCCTTTGAGCCGTGGTAGGGTAGTAATCAAAGCACAGTGGGAACTCACACGAGACAAATGACGATCTCAGGTCGATGAACTAACCTGTACACATGTCACCAGGGAACTGCTATCTGACGTCTGGTATAATCCCAACTAGCAGGTTCCCGCCGAGTCCTGTCCGGTGTACTCATAACCCAATGAGCACCTGTATACACCTTAGGTGAACCAACTGACACCAGTGGCTTGTGAGACCGGCCACCGCCCCTCGTCGGGGTCTCGACTGTATACACTAGTCTACTCCGGAGTATCGATGCCCTGTCTCGAAACTCCCACGACTAGGGACCTTTTAAGGATGTGCTTATAGACTCCAGCTCTCACTTATATGATCGCCCTCATACTGCTGGTAGTCAAGCAAGAATCCTAGGGGCTCTATCAACATGTAATAGCGACTCATAAGGTCACCTAAAGCAGTACATGATTATAAAGATAAACCAGATAGCATACTATTATCTCGAGTAAGACTGTCCTACCGGCATAGGTCCTCCCTCAATCATTGCAATCACGTGCCTGTGATCCAATAATTGACTCTGAGGGCACTATATCCAACAAGAAGGATGAATGAAGAATGAAAGAAGAAAACCCTTGGTCAACTTGACCCCTCACCTCTCTCTCTTCTCTTCTCTCTCATGCCCATACTCCATTTTTTTTATCCTTTTGTTTTGTTTTCATTTCTTTTGCTTAAAAGCCATGCATGAACAAAAATAAGGAAAATCCATGTAGAAAATGTAACACAAGTGTAAAATATGAAATGGTGCATATCATGTGCACAAATCAAGCTTAATACACGATTAGCGATATTTAATCGTGATTAGCATTAAAATTGTATATAATTAATTATAAAGAATTTATAATTTGCTTAAATCCTATAAAATATTCTCATTTCAGTAATTTCTATGAGTTTCCAAATATTTTCTAAAAAAAATTCCCAAAAATAATATTTTATTTTTCTAAAATGTTACAGTCTCCCCCCTTAAAGAAATTCGGTCTCCGAATTTAAATTTAAACTCCCCCAATTTCTAAAACATTTAAGTAGAATGATCAAGTCGTCGGAGCTCCGAAATAAAAAATACATAAAATATATCGTAGTGCAATGCATGCGCATGAAAAAAAAGCATATAACTCAAAATCAAAACTCCGTCAAGCATCCCGCATCATCGGAGTTATGGTGAAGACACCAATGTCAAAACCCAAAATGAAAACCAACATGATATACATCAAAACTATAACACGTACATAGTACGCGTCGGTGTAAACTCGTCAAAACATCTGAAAGAAATGCATGCCAAACTCTTTTCAAATTGCTGTGCGATGTGCGTATCACTGCACAGTGGCGGACGTCTGTTGTAAGAAAATAATTATATGTATGTATATATATATATGTGTATATATATATATATATATATGTATATATATATATATATATATATATATATATTCTTTGTTTAACATACACGTCCCGCCGTTTTAGAAATAATTTAGAAGGGTTCCCTTGTAAATTGTTTCGTGTCATTTTGGACACGTAGGTAAATACTGAGACTATATCTCTTTCTTGGAAATCCCTTTAGGACCCCATCTAATTCAAGTAAGCCAAAAAATCCCAAAAATCTAAACCATTGTAAAGAAGAAGTGAAGAAAACTTATCTTTAAAGCAAGTGGTTTTAATAACATAAGCCGAAATAGTGCGTTTTAAAATCTCAAGTCTTTTCTGAAAATTTCTGAAGAGTTTCCTTTGTAAATATTAGCCCCAAAAGGGTACAACATGCATAATATGAATAAAGG
Source organism: Agapanthus africanus (assembly GCA_030015575.1). Taxonomy (NCBI): domain Eukaryota; kingdom Viridiplantae; phylum Streptophyta; class Magnoliopsida; order Asparagales; family Amaryllidaceae; genus Agapanthus; species Agapanthus africanus. The sequence goes on along the minus strand of CM057343.1, from coordinate 105,854,901 downwards.
CATCCCCAAGCGGGAGCTAGCTTTTCGTCAATCGACGGTCACAACTTCGCAAGCAATATAATATACAACGCCGAAGGGCGAGGATCAAAACTCAAAAGGAAACTCAAAACATCAAGAAAACCCATAATAATACAAGTGCGACTCTACGATCGAAATAATATACAACTAGTCTTCTATGTCTAATAAATATACAAGTCTGGTTGATAGAGTTTACTAGATACAACAATGTAAATAAAATATAAGGGTGGTCATAATGCGAGTGAACCCACTTACGAAAGCAATCACCCGGAAATAAGCAATGTGCCAGCAAAGCCACCACGGAAACCTGTACGGCAAAACCTGCAAGAAACTGTGGCACAACGGGGGTGAGTTGCCAACTCGTGAGTAGAAAACATCACAGAGAAGAAATCGTATGTATGACTCAATCCTAGGTCAATACGATCAAATATATATAAACCTCAAAATGATAAAGTCTGAAGCATGATAAGGTGGCAAGTGTAAAAATCTATACATAAGTGTAATACCATGTGGTCGTGTCAGTGCCTCAGATAGCAACATATCATAAATATGAGGTATGAATGCAATAAATGAAAACATAATACATCATAATGAGAAAACTGTTTTCTTTATATAGTGAGATTTCTGTATAAATGAATCGAGGTATCATCAATAAAATCAACAGGAAATCAGTGTCTAGCATTGACACAAAATATATATAAATCCCAATATCTCAGGCTCCGGCTATCCGGACTGGCCTGTATCCTCGAATCTCAATATCTAGGGCTCCGGCTATCTGGACTGGCCCATATCATCAAATCTCAATACCTCAGGCTCCGGCTATCTAGACTGGACTGTACTCTGATCGGTCGAGTCATAATATAATCACCGGTCAGTAGTGCTCCCCTGTCACAGGCTCAACGCCATCATCTGCGACCTTCTCGTCCTGGGGTACCGCACCGGGTCCACCATGCACCCACAGACGGTTCCTCCTCCTCCTCCTCGAATCGGGTGTATGATATCGCTCAAGAGCCGAGAAAACTCATGGTGGACATATCTCAAATCGTATCATGAGAAAACCGCATTTTCTATCTTTTAAAAAGATGATAAGTTTATAAAATCTTTGCGGTTTCTCTAAATCCAGAAATCTCATGGAAATCCGAAACCATAAATCACGAAGTAAATAAATAATGATTACTGGGCTCCGGCAATCTGGACTGGCCCATAATATTGCATGACAATGAATATAAAATGCATGGGTATCTAAATAAAGAATGCAATATCTAAACTAGCACATGAAAGCAATAACATATAGGAACTATCAGCTAGGAAGCTATGTCAATAAGATAATATTCTCTAAAGTGTACGTGACATAGCAATTACCGATGAAGATGTGTATGAGCCGGCAGGAGAGTGTATGCGGAGCATACGCATCATCGGTAATGGTGCTGGTGTTCTAATAACAGGTTTCATCATTATTAACGAAAATACATATAAGCATGCAATGCAATGCGAACAACAGAATAAATGGCAATGAATAGTAATGCATCAATAAAGAAATAAACATTCCTATATACGAGTCATACAGTTTTTGGTATCTGAAATCGCACGAATCATGGTGTTTAGAAATAGGGCTACGGTGTTTTTATGAAAATGTACATCCTTTGAAATATCCGTAGTATCCCTTGGCTTGTTATTAAAATACTCACGATTCGATAGTTTTGGAAATAAGTATGACTCATGCTCAGTCTAACATCTACTAAGTAACTACATGACTAAACTAACAGGCTAATCGAAAGGGGTAAGGAAATCCACCTAAATCTGAGTCGATATATATATATATATATATATATATATATATATAATAGTTGGTGATCTCGCCTCAATAGTATCGCGTACGATACAATATATATATATCATATGATATCCTCGAGTTAAGAGTGCGGATCTATCATCAATGTAGCTCGTACGGTAAATCCATCGTACGGCATCCCAAATCTGGGTACGGGTCAAATATCACATTATCTCATTATTCATATGGAATCCTTATCATCATATATCGTGAACTGAGGGTACTGATCTAAGTCTAGTACAACACTGATACCATATATATATATATATATGCATGTGTATGAAACACATTGCCTAAAGACCCGCTATAATATCATGTCGTATCTCATAATACGAACCATGTCACATCACCGATCTCGTGGCATCATGCCTAATCTCATCGACTCATCTCCAAATATCATATACTATCCTCATCATCCATATATATGTATACGTAAATATATATACATAGTCCCATACCTATGTGTATATACATATATACATATCCCCATATACGCACAAGTAATAAAATGTATACAAGTGTGTGTGTGTAAACCTTATTCTAGGGTTCGCGACTAACACTAACTAATGACACTATAATCCAATTATACTAAAATTGAATTCATGATCTCCTAAGATCTATCTAGATAATCATCTAGTGACATAATACACATAATTGTAATCATATATAACATATTTGTATACTACACTACGAACTGCGGGGGTACTATACGCCATCCACCCGACTTCCCCCGTAGATATGTATCTACTCACTTTGCTCTTGCTTGTCGACGTCGATGTCGCCTTCCTCTGCTTCATCGTCTCGAAATCCACGTGAGGGTATCTACAACAAATACACACGCAAATGGGTATTAAAATCGAGTCAGAAAACCAAAACGACAAACGTTTCGCTCATAGGTTAAAACCTATAGCCTCGCATGGAAATCACGACCAATAACCCTAGTCATTGACGTTCAAACGCCACACGACGGAAACACAATATCAAATACCAAATCCAAATTCATAAAAAGCCGCAAAACGAATTCAGAACTTCAAAAACATGCTCCAGATTTTACCCTAGGTGAAATTAGCCAATTTTGCATATATAAAGGGTTTATTTTACAGATAAAGGAGCCATGAACCAAATACGGATCAATTCACCATCACTCTGGCCGCAAATTGCGGCTAAAACTATTAAATTTATGGCCATGGGTTAGGGGTTGGGGCTCTGGTCTTTAGGGTATTCTCCGTATCACCTGCACATATCTCTGTGATCGCTAAATAATTTTCAGGTCACCCGGGTTGTAGCAGATGTCAATTTCCTATCACAATTTCAATAATATACGATATCGGGGATTTCTAAGTTCGCTAATTGGGGTTTAAGTCCAGGTTTAGTCCAATAAACAATCACTACAGGGGTCGTATAGCCTCCACTAATCTTAATTTCACCTTTTGATTCAAATCAAACCCTAACCCTTAACTTTGAATTTTCAAAGTTCATTAAATCTTAATTAATCACCTCTAAACTAACATGAAAGCTAAGGTGAATGAAATACAATGCTAATGGTAAGGAATTTACCTCATTTGGCAACTCAAGAATTTTCTTGAGTTGCCCCAAGTCTTCAAAATCCGATTTTTCTTGGCCCAAAGGGCTTATAGTGAGCTTGTGCACAAGTTTAATGAAGTGGGGATGGACTTTTGATGTGTTTTTTTATGATGAAGTGAGGAGGTAGAGGGGGGATGAAGGAGAGGGCTGCCATGAGTGAAGGAGGGAGTGGGAAGGATGAATGAAGAATGAAAGAAGAAAACCCTTGGTCAACTTGACCCCTCACCTCTCTCTCTTCTCTTCTCTCTCATGCCCATACTCCATTTTTTTTATCCTTTTCTTTTCTTTTCTTTTCTTTTGTTAAAAGCCATGCATGAACAAAAATAAGGAAAATCCATGCAGAAAATGTAACACAAGTGTAAAATATGACATGGTGCATGTCATGTGCACAAATCAAGCTTAATGCACGATTAGCGATATTTAATCGCGATTAGCATTAAAATTGTATATAATTAATTATAAGGAATTTATAATCTGCTTAAATCCTATAAAACATCCCCATTTCAGTAATTTCTATAAGTTTCCAAATATTTCCCAATTTATCGGTATTTAATTATACCACAATAATAAAATATTCATAATATTTATCATTTTATAAAAAAATTCCCTAAAATAATATTTTATTTTTCTGAAATGTTACACTATCCCTTGCTGGTAGCTCCTTACCTGCAACTTCAGGGATCAAAGCCCTCATCAAGAGAAGGCCGGGCAGCTACCCTGTTCGGTCATCCCTGGCTGGTAGCTCCTTACCCGCAACGCCAAAGATCAAAGCCCTCATCAAGAGGCGACCGAGCGGCTACCCGGCTCGGTCATCCCTGGCTGGTTGCTTTTTACCCGCAGCGCCAGGGATCAAAGCCTTCATCAAAGGCGACCGAGCGGCTACCCTGCTCGTTCATCTCTGGTTGGTAGCCCCTACCCCACAACGCCAGGGATCAAAACCCTCTCCAAGAGGCAGCCGAGCAGCTACCCTGCTCGGCTATCCCTGGCCGGTAGCTCCCCTACCTCACAACGCTAGGGATCAAAGCCCTCATCAAGAGGCAACTGAGCAGCTTCACTGCTCGGTCCATCCTTGGCAGGCTTCCCACGGCCCCTTCATCGCCAAGGATCTAAGCCCTCACTAAGAGGCAGCCGAGCAGCTACCCCGCTCGGCTATCCCTGGCTGGTAGCTCCCCTACCCCAAAATGCCAGGGATCAAAGCCCTCACCAAGAGGCAGCCGAGCAGCTACCCTGCTCGGTTATCTCTGGCCGATAGCTCCTCTACCCCAAAACGCCAGGGATCAAAGCCCTCACCAAGAGGCAGCCGATCGGCTACCCTACTCGGTTATCCCTGGCTGGTAGCTCCCCTACCCCACAATGCCAGGGATCGAAGCCCTCGCTAAGAGGCACCAGGAAGAAATCCTGCCTGACCATCCTTAAGGATCAAAGCTCTCGCCAAGAGGCACCGGGCAACAACCTTGCTCGACTCGTCCTTAGTAGGCCTTTTATGGCCCCTCCCGCGCTAAGGATCAAAAGCCTTCGCAAGAGGAAACCGGGCCCGCCCTTGCTCAGTTATCCCTGGCTGGTAGCTCCCTACCCCAACACACCAGGGATCAAAGCCCTCGCCAAGAGGCACCGGGCAGCAACCCTGCCCGTCCCGTCCTTAAGGATCAAAAGCCCTCGCAAGAGGCAACCGGGCCCACCCTTGCTCGGTTATCCCTGGCTGATAGCTCTCTACCCTAACACACCAGGGATCAAAGCCCTCGCCAAGAGACACCGAGCAGTTACCCTGCTCAGCCCCGTCCGTAGTAGGCCCCTTACGGCCCCTCCCGCACTAAGGATCAAAAGCCCTCGCACGAGGCAACCGGGCCCGCCCTTGCTCGGTTATCCCTGGCTGGTAGCTCCCTACCCCAACACACCAGGGATCAAAGCCCTCGCCAAGAGGCACCGAGCAGCTACCCTGCTCAGCCCCGTCCTTAGTAGGCTCCTTACAGCCCCTCCCGCGCTAAGGATCAAAAGCCCTCGCACGAGGCAACCGGGCTTGCCCTTGCTCGGTCATCCCTGGCTAGTAGCTCCCTACCCCCACACACAAGGGATTAAGGCCCTCGCCAAGAGGCACCGAGCAGCTACCCTGCTCGGCCCCGTCCTTAGTAGGCCCCTTACGGCCCCTCCCGCGCTAAGGATCTTAGCCCTCACCAAGAGGCAACTGAGCAGCTTCACTGCTAGGTCCATCCCTAGCAGGCCTTGTACAGCCCCTACAATGCCAGGGATCGAAGCCCTTGCCTAAAGGCACTGGGCAGCTACCCTGTTCGGTCCATCCTTAACACGCTTAGGAACATGACCTCACCATGAGGTATCCGGTCTATCTACATCTGAGCGATCTCCATCTTGACTTTGGGGCCATGGAGATACCGTCTTCCCGCCAGTATTTGCACACTTGGCAAGTGAACGGATTCAACTCAACGCGTAATCGCTAGATAAAGAACCGATATAACACGAAGGCAGTACTATGCAAATACAAGTGTTTACCAACAAAGGAAAATACGCGTGCAAATACGACTGCAAAAAGTTTTTATTCACAAAGCCAAAAGTCTTTACATGGGTATTGTGGGCTCCACAGCCTTATCAAATTACCTGGAGGCTTACAAAAGAGGGAGGAGGAAAAGCCAAAAGTTCGAGCTGCAAGCCCTCCTAGGCCTCACCTCTCTCATCACCGTCGGCCGGAGGCATGACCACCGAATGTGGGACCCGAGCATGGAGCTCACCATCGGCAAACTCTGAAAACTGCTCCTTGATGGCATCAAGAGCTTTGTTCCATGCAATGGCGGAGGCCTTACCGAGGTCGACGTAAAACTGGTCCGACCCCTTGTAATCAGTCACCGCCTTCCTAGCCCTAATCTCGGCAACCTCCGCCGCCTGAAGTGCCGCCTCGGCATCCCGCCTGCTGGCATCCCTCACCCTCTTCATGGCTGCAAAGCGATCGGCCAGTTCCATTAACTTCGCCTCGACAACTCGGTGGAACTCACTTAGGCGGTGATAAGTCTCCCGGCACTTCGAGACGACGAGCTCCGCGGCAGCCGATCGGGCTTCCAGGATAGCCGGCCTTTCCCTCTATAGACGCAGCTCAAGTCACAGATCCTCGGACTCCAAAGAAGACTCTCCCGTCGGCCTCGTAGCGTGGATAGCCCCCTCGGCCTCCATGCGAGTAACAAGGGCGCAGCGCTGAAGGACCTGACGAGAAACAACTGAGAGACTTAGAGACACTCGAACTAAAGAAAGGACGCTCGAAACAACACATGAGGGAGTACATACCTGCACCGTCTCTTGAGCTATAGCCGCCATTTAGGCCCTCAGGGTCCCCCGCGGTATCTTACCCCCGGCCGACTCTTCCATACCAGCAAGCAGGCCAGCAGCAACGGAAAGCCTAGACGGGACCACGAAATGGACGTCCCCCTCTGAAACAGGAATTCCCTCAGGAATCTCCAACGGTGGTGCGCGAGAGACCGTCCTCTTCTTCTTAAGAGGAACCACGTCTTCGTTCTCTCCTGCATCCTTCATCTGGGGATCAGGAACCCGTGGACGCCTTTGGCCGCCGCCGGGGCAATCATCGGGAGCTTGTGACGAGTCAGACGGCCCCGCAGCCGGCGGCACATTTGGTGCGGGGCTCGGGTCAGTCGGAGACGCGGCCGCACCGCTGGCCTCCCTCCGGGACAGAGCACCAAGGGCACCAAGAGTCCTATATCGATCCATTTGTCCTGCCAAAGGGAAAGGCATACTCGACTCAGAAGGAGAAGAAGCAGGAGACAAAAAAGGAAGAAATCTAACCTGATGGAATGAAATCCTCGGGAATGCAGAGATCCGACCTAAAGAGGAGAGCGCCGAGCTAACAAGACTCAGAACGAGGAAAATATGAAGAGATATGGGCCTTGAAGCGGACCCCACCTCTAGTTATAGCTACCGGCGTCCTCATCCAACGGCGACAGTCAACTCTCGCCAAAATTTCTCTTCCCATTCGACGGTCACGATCACTCTACCTGTCGCACGCGCATTGGCCGTATCCCATCAGACGCCAGAGGTCTGCGGCCTGTCGCGTCAGCCAATCAGCGCCCGACGCGCGGACTGTCGCTTCAGCGGAAGTACGCGCGATCCGGCGCACCCTCTTTAAAGCAGAGATCGTACCCCTGATTCGCTGGCGTCATCCAGAAAATACAACAGATTGCCCGGGAACACGCCCCGACGATATCTTCGAAAGGAGCTCACCTCGGGTGACCCGACAGCCCACTCTCGACCCGACCTGTTAGCTGGTCGGGACGAGAGTGGGGGGCTAATGATGATGCTCGATATCGGTGATCTCCCAGATTATGACACGTGGCAGATGACGTGTTCCAAAGCTCACAAGAAAGGACCTACAATGGCCGACCAGGCCACTCCTGTGCCTGTCCCATAAACAAACGCTGGCTCGCCTCCGAGCCCCCTGCACAATTGGCCTCCTCGGCTTCCCAGCTCGTCTCCGGGCTACCGCAGAACCAAGATAGCTCGGCTCTCCCGCTCGTCCGCGAGCTCTCCTGCCGAGGTTATCTTCCTCGGTCTCATCGACCGATCAACAGCACTGCTCACAGGCGCAACCACCATCCCACGAATCTCACCATGTGCAAGATATCCGCCGGCCACATCCCACGTTCCACGCCATCATGATCCCCATTAACGAGCCTGTCTCGCCATTAATGGAAGATCCCGCTCATCATGCGGGCGTGACGTCGAGAGCGTAACGGCCGGCATGATTCTCGGGGTTGCCCTGTCTGCTGCCACCGCTATATAAACCCTTTCTTCAGACGGAAGTAAGCCATTTTTACTCCACTAAGCCGTTACTCTGCTTGGATTTCCTCTCTAACTTGACTGTCGGAGGGTTATCGGTGGTACAACCACCCCGGGACTTTCTTGCAGGTAGCTCGGCAACAACCACCTCAAACCCATTGAGATCCACACGCTTCAGGAGCCTGCCTCCAGATCCAATCTCAGCCGTCTATCGCCGCCGTCAGCAGATCAACGGAAGGTAACATCTTGGCGTGATTCCGGTCCCCGTGAACTTCCATATGCTCTATTTCAATACCAAATACCCACCTATATCGATGTTTGAATTTCTCTCTTTGTATAGAATAAAATATGTTGTGGTATGTAATAAATCGCCTTCTTGAGAATATAATGTTACAATCAATTATTAAAGATTAGCTTAGTTGCGGTCAAAAAAATAAAATAATAGTATTCTATTTTTATCTAAATGGATAATAATAAAAGTGTAATCACATCGAAATCATCTATGTACAGATAAAAAAAATATAATAAAGGCATATTTATTGGAAACTTCCTTTAGGTTTAGGTCCATGACAGCAAAACTACCGTTTGTGTTGAAAAGTACAAAAACTATCCTGATTTAACTGTCAACGATAGTTAACGTTAAAAAGGATAACTGTTCATGTCAAATGACTATTTTGTTATTTTCATAATTAATTAAGTAATCATTAATTATTTTACTAAAATTTTTAAATAATCATTAATTATTAATTAGGAAAATTAATGATGGCGGTTTTGGAGAAGGTTGACGGTCACAGCAAAAAGAGAAAATCCTCGACGACGAGAAAAGAGTATCGAAAAAAGAAATGATGAAAGAAGAGAACGAAGAAGATGATGAGTTGATGATGATGATGCCGCTAATGATGATGGAGGTCCCGGCAAGGGTCAAGGAAGGGAAGGGAAGGGAGGGGAAGGGTTGGAGTGGGTGAGCGGGTGGGGTAATTGAGGCGGGTGAGGAGGAGTCGGGGCAGGGGGTTGGAGGAGGTGGGTGCAGGTGTGGGGGAGGTCAAGGTTGCGGTGTAGGTGTGTGATAGCGGCTAAAGAAGGAAGGAGGAAAAAAAGAAGGTATTTTTTTTTTGAAGAGAATAATGGAGAAAAGAGGCCATATAGGAGGGGATTTCCTCTTATGGCGTCGCAAAAATACACCCCCACCATTTTTTCCGACGATCGGCATCCATCATCATCATCGTTATCATCTAAGATGTGCATACACCAAATTTCATGTGATCCGCTACTTTTTCACCGTTGAATTAGCAATGTAAAAAGTTCTATTGTCGGTAAACCATTAATTTTGCACCAACTAAATTAACGGTGGAAAAGATTGTATAATCACATGAACTTTGGTGTATCCACATCTTAGATGATAAAGATGGATGTGATGTATGCCAATCGTCGAAAAAAAATCACGGAGGGTGTATTTTTCCGACGCCATGGGAGGAAATCCCCTCTCATGGCACCTTTCCTCCATTAACCTTTTTTTTTGGAAGTAGAGTTAAGGTTAGAAGAAGGTTGTTAGTGGGCTTTTTTTGTGACATGACAATTTAAGTGACGTAGCAGTGATGTGGTACCGTTAAGTAAGCTACTTTCTTATAATTTTGAAAGTAAAAGATAGTTTAATGTTACGAGTATAAACCTAAGAAAGTTTTTGGTATATATCAAAAGTTATAAATTCATAAGGAGTGTTGGAACGAAGAAATTTAAGAATGTTGAATTTCAAAATCAAATTTAAGAATGTTGAATTTCAAAATAAAATGAGCATTATTTTATGTAATTTCTTTTCATTACCATTTTATAATCATTTTATTTCAAAATCCATATTAAATTAATCTAGCCTAGATGATGCAATGGAGACAACCGATGGAGGTAAGACGCTAAAGCGGTCATTAGCGAACGATTTCGGAATCGGTTGAACGACGATGACTTTTGATGGCGATTGTTAGCAGCAACTCTGTAACATTTCAGAAAATATAGAATATTATTTTTGGATTTTTAATAATAAAATAATAAATTTTATGGATATTATGGAAGTATGTAAATAAGTTTTAGTAAAATGGTATAATTATATATCTATGTTTTGGAAAATATTTGGAAATTAATATGAATTATTAATTATGAAGGCATTTATTGGATTTGGGCAATTTATAAATTAGTATACAATTATTTATATACAAGTTTAATGTTAAATTTGATTAATATTTCCAAATTGCGCATTAAACCAAGTTATTTTTTTAAAATCATTTTTAAGTGTCATGATTTGTAACCATTGAATTTGTGACATTTGGTTTTATATTTTTATTTAAAAAAAAGAAAAAGAAAAGAAATAAAAATGAGAGGAGGACAAGGAAGTATGGGAGGCATTGGGGGGTTGGGAGAGGGAGGGAGAGGGAGAGCCATGTCTATTTTCTTTTTTCGTCTCCTTATTCTCTTCATCTTCATCATCATGTCCTTCTTCATCTTCTCCATCCTCCACCTCCTCCACCCTCACTATCACCACAATCCACCCTCAAAACAACCCGAAAACCTTATACAAGCTTCACAAAAATTATTCCTAAGCTCACTACAAACATTATGGTAGAATCAAGTTGAAGTTTTGAGCACTTTGGACCACCTAGGAATTTTCTTGAGTTGCTTCCTTGAGGTAAAACACCCAATCTTATCCAAGTATTTAGATTTCTAACCTCAACCATTAGTTTAGAATTAAAAAGTTTAAGTTTTGTGATCTTGGAAAATTCTAGGATGAGGATTAGAGAATGAAACTTGTAGTAAAGATTAGTGGAGGTGTAGTGAGTATCCTTTGGCCAATTAGTGATGGGAGCCTGTCTAAAATGAGCTTTAAAGTCCCAAACATGGTCTTAGAATTTTCCGATATAGGTTTTGTTGATATTATGGTGATCAATTGGAATCTGAGATGAATTGGGGACTCTGAATTTTTTTTTAGATACTATCAGATATCTAGGCAAATAGGAATCCACCCTAGAAGCCCAAGCCCCCACTTCCCACTCTTGGCCGCTAATTTAATCCATATGGCCGCAAATTACAGCCTGATCTTGGAGTTAGGGTTTGGTTTTTGGTCCATAGCTCAATCACTAGATGTCTAGGCCTACCCTATATGCAAAATGTCCTAATTTCACCTTAAGTAAAATCTGAGAGTGTTTTACTAAGTTTTAGATTTCGTTTTGCGACTTTTGAAAACTAGGTTTTTGATATTTGAGTTTTGACTCGGTCGTTTGACGTTTATACGTCAACGCCAGGGGTTGTTTTCTTGTTCTTGCATGCGTGGAACATAGGTTCTAACCTATGTATGCTTCGCTTGCCGTATCGGTTTTCGTATTTGATTTTGATTTTGATACGATATGCATTAATTTGTAGTTACATTCGCGTGGACTTCCGGGGCAATGAAAGAGAGCAAAGCGTTCATCGACTTTGAGTAGAGCGAGAATAGTATGTGAGTAGATATATATTTACGGGGGAAGTAGGGTGGATGGTGTATAGCACCCACGCAACCGTAGTATTAGGGTACTAGTTATATAGTTATATATAAATATTAGATATGTATATATAGCAAATAGGTTTCTAGAAGACTATAAACAATAGTAAGCATACCCGTAGGGAGGAATATTCTTAGTTCTTATTCTCTTAGGCTTGAGCCATTTGTATATATGTTGTCACACACACACACGCACACAAGTTTGAGGATAATTTCGATATAACATCATGAGTTGAGGATATGCCATGTTATAATAACACGAGTCGATATGATCGAACATGATGTCACGAGGCTGAATTATGTGATATGATATGAAATGGCATGATATGATATGATATGATATATTATATGAAGATTAGGCGATATATATGTTCATAATGCGATACGAGATGATATGACATGTGACGATATGTTATTAGATGAGATGATATGATATACGTGACCATAGATCCGTACTTTTGATTGAAGATATCGTACGATGGATTATACCGTACGTGATATGATGTACATGACGATCGATCCATACTCTTGATTTGATGATATTGTACGATAGATTATACCTTACGTGATATGATGTACATGACGATTGATCCGTACTCTTGATTTGATGATACCGTACGATGGATTATACCGTACATGATACTATGAGGCTGGATCGCCGACTTATGTATGTACCGACTCGGAAAAAATATTATTTTCTAATCACTTAAGTAGATATTAGGATATATTTAAAGCCATACCTATTTTCAAAACTAATGAATTGTATGCACTTTTAAATGACAATCTTAATGGACGCTACAGATTTTCAAATGGTATCTTTTTCTCAAAAACACCGTAACCCCTATTTTCTAAAAACAACGATTTGTACTTTTAAATTATAACTGTATGGCTCATATTCAGCTACGTATTTTATACTGTTGCGTTTACGATTTCCTTTTTCTGTTATGCTCGTATTATTCTCATTTTGCGGTATACATACCATGTTCTTTTCTTTATCTTATCTTGTATGATATCGTCTTCTAGGACACATGCACCATTATCGATGATGCACATGTTGCACGAACACATACTCGTCGGCTCACACACTCATCATCGGTAATTGACATACCACATACACATTAGAAATCGCTACTTCATCGTATAACCTAATAACCTGCTGCTTTTTAGTATTGTTTAGTACCCATACCACAGTTACTAGTTCAGTTATCGTATTTTCTTACCTAGTTAGATGCTACGCTCATATAAACACACTGGTTATGCATTGCAGATTTGTTCTGTACCTGTACTCATTGTCTCATTATTGTTTCATGCTTATGAGATTTGTTTTACATCAGATTTCTGGATTTGAGATACCGCAGATACATTTTGAAAACTTATGAATATTTTAAAAAAAACGCGGTTTCTCTTATTATGATGTTTAGCATCCACCATGAGTTTTCTCGGTTATCAGTTATGTGTATACCCGATTCGAGGAGAGAGGGGGCACCGTCTGCGGGTACATAGTGGACTCGGTACGGTACCCTAGGACATGAAGATCGTATAGAGAGATGTTGAGCCCGGTAAGGGAACACTACCTACCGATGATAGTACTGGACTCGGAGGATGTCCGGAGGATCCCGACCAGAGCGATTGAGACAGATGGATATGTGGGCCGATCCGATGAGACGACGCCTGAGATATGAGGATTTATGTGTCGATACTGGACACGGGTTTTATGATGTTTCGAGTGTCGATACCGAGCACTCAGGTTTTTATGATGATTTGATGTGTCGTTGATGGACACGTTGGGTGACACACATATACACATATATATGATACATATGACATGGTACCATATTATGACACGGGCACGATTATATTATTATTATTATTATACTTATGTTTATACTATCACCCTCGTTACCACTCGAGTTTATATGTTTATCATACTTATGTATATACGATCATTCATGTTACCACACAGTATTATTATATTATTATATTACTGTATGGCTTAAGAGATCGTCATACATTCGATTTCTACCTGATAATATTTTCTACTCACGAGTTGGCAACTCACCTCCTTTGTGCCACAGTTTTCTTGCAGGATTGACCGCACGGATTCAGTATCGGCTTGCTGGCATATTGCTTTATTCTGGATGATTTGTATTGGTAGGTGGGGTACACTTTGGATTGTGAACACCATTTGTATATATTTATTTAGTTGTATCTGGTTAAAAACTCCATCAACCAGACTATGTATTTTTGCTGGACTTGGAAACCACAGATTTGTATATTCTTTCGGACTTATAGTCACAGATATATATTTATTATTTATTTTGGGTTTGATGATGGTTTTTTTTTCTTTATCTTCTTTTCTGTGATTGATCTTCTCCTTGGGCGTCGTATATCCTTTTATGTGGTTGTGATTCAGCCAATTGGTAAAGAGCTAGCTCTCGCTTGGGGATGCCTATAATATTATTGTGTATTGGTTTTGGATCAAAATTTACAAAGGAGGTGCTGCCTAAATTTCAAATGACGAAAATGTCTTAAACTATAGTATACAACCCATTTGTATTTTCATATAACATTACTTATACATTTAAAAAAGAACTTGAATTCATTATACTCTTATTTCAAAACTTCACCTCCATTATTTTCCTAAAAAGGTTTAGATTTCTGGGCTTTCGGCTTACTTGGATTATGGTGGGGTTCTATAGACTTCACGTGATTCAAGTGGCGGTCACGTGCCAATTCCGGGTCGTAACAAAATTGGTATCAGAGCGTTAGATTTATTCTTGGTTTGAGTCTAGGTTTGACTATGCAGAGTCTAGGGTGTATATATTTCGGAACCTAGGCTTGACCTTACGGAACTTAGACTTGACTGAGGGGGTATTAAACTCGAACTTTCGTTACGTAGGTTGACCTTGGTTGATGGAGCAGGTAACTTAAGTAGAGTGACATACCGTGCGTATGTTCCGCGGCATACTTACGATACGCTACTCCGCTTAAGTAACTTTAGGATGCATATTTCTCAAGATCCGTTATTCTATTCATTCCTATGATCTATCCTCATCAACGTGTGCTTGCGGTTCCTATCACCATGGCTACGAGAGCAGAGAGAGCTACGGCTAGAGACGCGGTCAGAGTGAGATCGTCAGGGACGAGGACTGACCATGATATTCTTCCGGTGACATAGGAACGTATTGATTTATTGATTATGCTAAGATTTCTCGTTGAGACGAGCATTCTGGATTTGCACCAGATGATTGGGCCATTGCTTGAGGCTAGCCATATTGAGAGGACTGTTGACGTACAGCCTACTCCAGAAATTAATATGTTGTCTACCGTGTATACAGCTAAACCAGCTGTTGCTGAGATTAACGGGATGTTGTCTCCAGAGTTTACAAAGATGATGCTACATGAGTTTATTGGCAGGGATGTGACAGAAGATCGCTAGTCACCCTTGGATAAGTGACTAGGAAATTTTGTTCGTTACGATGTTCCGATGCGAGATCATTAAGTTGACTAGCTTCAGTTAAAGGGGCCTCACCCAGACGTGTTGTGAGTTGATCGAGAAAGGACGAATAAAGCGTTTTCCTCCGATAACTTGGACGAGTTTCCGAGGACGTAATCGGCCAGATGTCTTCTACAGAGTGGTGAAGATGCCCGAGTTCGTAATTTCGAGTCCTTACGAGAGACTTTGAATATGACTATAGCCAAATTGGATTACAGTCCACACAGCTATGAAGAGATGATTCTGAATTGGTCAATATTGATGGAAAGTGGATAAGGGATTCATGTGAACTCTTAAGGAGTCGTTCTTCTCCGTTGATACCAGAGTCTTGATACGTATGCAGAGGCGTTGGATACGGCCACAATTCTAGAGGAAAGTCATGATGAGATCGCAGCTGTCCCGGAACAGAAGCGGATTTAGTAAATAGTGCCAACTTTCGTACAGTTCGGTAGAGGTGAGATCGGAAGAGACCATAGCAGGTTCTTTCTAGGACACCATAGCAATAAAGATTTGTACCCAGGATCAGATTTTTGGCATGCACTCAGAGGGCCAGAGACCGCCGTCGGGACATGCTTCATTGCGAGTGGTCAGGTTAATTGTCTAGCAGATATTCAGAAGAGGCATTAGAGCGGGACTGTTTCCGTCGTTACTCCTAACCGGACTGTCGAGCTGAGAGATCGTGGAATTGGTGATCCATATAGAAAACAAGGACCTAGGGACAGAGGACGCCAGACCGTGGGCAGAAGGCAAGTAGATATTCTTGCTCTACCAACTTTGGATGCACCGGCACCTTTCGACATTGAAGGAGGTGTATCCCAATGTCATTTATTTTCTTATGGTGTTTAGTGATCCGAGTATCATGATCATTCATTTTAAATTTCCGAGTTCTGACGATTTAGTTCATGATTGATATTTTCATGCACCGTAGTTGCACTTGATTTATGTTTTATACATCCATTATGTTTGATTTATGTTTTGTATATATCCAGATGCACTTGATATCGATTTTGAGCACTTGTTGCATATATTTATGATTCCGTGTATCCTGATACATTCGATTTTGATTTCGTGCACCCCGATATACTTGATTTTGATTTCATGCATATAGTATACACTTGATTTTGACTTATGCACTCAGTGTAGTTCACATGTGCTTTCAATGCATTGATATGGGTTTTATGCACGCAGTTGCACATGTTTATGATTTCATACACCTCAGTATACTTGATTTTAATTTCATATATATTGTATACTGTTGATCTTGATTCATGTACTTGATATTCGTTTTCGTGCACCCTATTGCACTAGATGCTTTTGTACGGACCTAACACACTTGATTTTGATTTTCACGCACACTTAACGCACTTGATACGATTTTGTGCACACCATATTCACTTAATCGAGATTTTCATGCTTAATAGTTGCACTTGGTTGAGATTTTCGTGCACTCTAGATGGACTTGGTATCATTGTCGTGCACACCCGTTGCACTTGACAGATACTTTTGTGCACACCTGTTGCACTTAGTTTTTGCTTTCGTGCACATTCGTGGCACTTGGATTTGACTTTGATTTCTGTGCGCACCAGATGCATGTGGTATTTCCATATGCACCTATTGAGATTGGTTTCTTCTTTCGAGTATCATGTTTTTATGATGTATACTATATTATATAGCAACCGAGCAGGACTGGTCTGAGGGAAATACCTGAGTATTTTTGCATGCATCGATATTTACCGAAGAGATATTCAAAAAGGAGCTATAGTCTCACTATTTTTTTATGTGTCCATGAGTGACACGAACTTTTACAAAGAAAACCCTTCAAAATCATTTTCAAAAAGCGGGACGTATATCTTAAGCAATATATATATATATATAACTACATATATATTCCTTTACAATGAACGTCCGCTACTTGTGCCGTGATATACGTATTACACGGCAATTTGAAAAGAATTTTGCACGCATTTTTATTGAGTTATTTAGACGATTTCATAAGGATGCGTACTATATATATTATAGCCTTGATTATACTATATTTGATTTTAACAGTAGATTTCGGAACTTGCGTTTTCATCATAACTCCCATGATTGCATGCCGCTTGACGGAGTTTCGATTTTGAGTTTTGCACTCGTTTTCATGCGCATACGATGCGCTATAATATATCTTACGTATTCGTGATTTCGGAGCCCCGTTGATATGATTGATTTACTGAAATGTTTTAATATTTGGGGGGTTTAAATTTAAATTCGGGGACCGAATTTATTTAAGGAGGGAAGATTGTAACATTTCAGAAAATATAGAATATTATTTTTGGAATTTAAATAATAAAATAATAAATTTTATGAATATTATGTAAGTATGGGAATAAATTTTAGTAAAATGGTATAATTATAAATCTATGTTTTGGAAAATATTTGGAAATTAATATGAATTATTAATTATGAAGGCATTTATTGGATTTGGGTATTTTATAAATTAGTATACAATTATTTATATACAAGTTTAATGTTAAACTTGATTAATATTTCCAAATTGTGCATTAAACAAAGTTATTTTGTAAAAATCGTTTTTAAGTGTCATGACTTGTTGTTGGAGATAGTGCCCTCAGAGTCAATTATTGGATCACAGGCACGTGATTGCAATGATTGTGGGAAGACCTATCCCGGTAGGACAGTCTTACTCGAGATGATAGTATGCTATCTGGTTTATCTTTATCATCGTGTACTGCTTTAGGTGACCTGACAGGTCGCTATTACATGTTGATAGAACCCCTAGGATTCTTGCTTGACTGCCAGCAGTATGAGGGCGATCATATACGTGAGAGCTGGTAGTCTATAAGCACATCCTTAAAAGGTCCCTAGTCGTGGGAGTTTCGAGACAGGGCATCGATACTCCAGAGTAGACTAGTGTATATATTCGAGACCCCGATGAGGGGCGGTGGCCGGTCTCACAAGCCACCGGTGTCAGTTGGTTCACCTAAGATGTATACAGGTGCTCATTGGGTTATGAGTACACCGGACAGGACTCGCCGGGAACATTCTAGTTGGTCTTATACCTGACGTCAGATAGCAGTTCCCTGGTGACATGTGTACAGGTTAGTTCATCGACCTGGGGATCGTCATTTGTCTCGTGTGAGTTCCCACTGTACTTTGATTACTACCCTACCACGCTCAAAGGAGACGTGCAAACAGGTTTTAGTTGGGTACAGTCCCGAGCCACATGGAGGCAGTGAGCGGATCTTCGGGGGTTCGTCTCTCCCGGTATTGGGGGTGAGGTCGCGCTGTGTCTAGGAGAGCCAGAACATGAAAAGTTCTTGGCCAAGGCAGGAGATTTACTGGTAGGTATTCCAGTAGTATCTCAGGGTGTTCTGGGCTACACTCCGACACGACTTGTACCGCTTTTGGGGGTCTAACTTTTACCAACCCCATAGGCCCGCCATGCGATGCTCATAGACGAACGGAACGGACTGTACGGATATTGTCACTGACAGGCTCAGTAGGGTGTTAGGATGAGTTCGCTCATCGACGTCCCTTTTTGTCAATAGCTGGTAGCCCGTCACGTATGGCTAATACCTCTGACGTGCTAGTGGTTAAATGCACAGCCATAGTATTGACGAGTCTTTAGAGACCCCCACATTCAGTAGCTCAAGTTTTCGGGCGAAACGCTGTAGAGGCCGTATGGAGATATGGCAGGGTTCGATCAGATACGTGCGGTATTGCACGGATCAGGATTGGACGGATAATACTAGCCGACTTTCGTTTAAGCCGGATCCTAGTATAGTACAGTGTAGATTTTGTCTCATTGCATTTGTATTTCGGTCGGAATACAAATGCGGGTGTGTATACACAGTATCGGGGTTTTCCTGTAATTTATTACGGGACCAGTTTTCTGGAGTTGCCAGTTTGCTTTCCGTTTCGGCCATATTTCTTTGTATCCTTCATTGGCCGAAGATTGGTGGAGGAGCGCTTATTTGCATTTGTGCAAATAAGCATTTGTGGAGGGTGTTTTTGCAAGACTTTGTATCATGATGGTCTCTTGATGGAGGACCATCCCTTGACTTTCCATGGTTTATGATTGCTTGACTTTGTGAGTAATCATGGTTGTTGTTGGAGTGTTGGGTTTTGTTGTGATCATTTGATTTTCTCATAATCACTTGCTTTCCACCCACCTCCTTGTCTTTGCTCTCTCTCTCTCCATTCACAAAAGGAATGGCCGGCCAAATGAAAGGGGTTGCCCATTTTTTTGTATGGAAATTTTTGGCTCTCTTGTGCTTGCAAAATCCCAAGCTTCATCTCCAAAAATTCTATCATCTCATTCCTCCACAAAAGGCAACATCCTCAACCCCAAAATGAGACATGGTTCTACACACATTCTACAGCAAATCTTGGGCACGTCGGCTTGCCAACTTCGTGCCCGAGTTGCCTCGGTATAGAGGCGGGAGCCCGTAATAGAAGCAGGCGACGTGGTGCCCTTCCGGCGAGGAGGTGGAGACCGGACATTCCGCGAGAGATCGGGACGACGGCGAGAAGACCGGAGGACACGGATCGCTCGGTATATCTCTCTTCCCCATCTTGTAGTTAGCTAGGACTAGATTAATGGCACGATCCGGGTTTTTAGTGCGCGGTGGTGCCGGTTATGAAAATTAAAGTAAAGCATCGCTTCCGCATTCCGGCGTCGGATTGACGGTCGGGCCGCCGCCATGCACTTACACTTGTAACCATTTTATTTGTGACATTTGGTTTTATGTTTTTATTTAAAGAAAAGAAAGGAAAAGAAATAAAAATGAGGGGGGGGGGAACAAGGAAGTATGAGAGGCATGGGAGAGAGGGGGGTGAGGGAGAGAGGAGCCAGGGGTATTTTCTTGCTTCATCTCCTTATTCTCTTCATCTTCATCATCATCTCTTTTTTCGTCTTCTTCATCCTCCACCTCGTCCACCTTCACTACCACCACAAACCACCCTCGAAACCACCCCAAAACCTTTTACAACCTTCACAAAAATTATTTCTAAGCTCACTACAAGTATCCTCGTGGGATCAAGTTGGAGTTTTGAGCACTTTGGACCATCCAGGAATTTTCTTGAGTTGCTTCCTTCAGGTAAAACAGTCACCCTTGTCCAAGTATTTAGATTCCTAACCCCAACCATTAGTTTAGAGTTAAAAAGTTTAAGTTTTGTGATCTTGGAAAATTCTAGGATGAGGATTAGAGGATGAAACTTGTAGTAAAGGTTAGTGGAGGTGTAGCGAGTGTCCTTTGGCCTAGTAGTGATGGTAGTCTTGTCTAAAATGAGCTTTAAAGTCCCAAACACGAACTTAGAATTTTCCGATATCGGTTTTGTTGATATTATGGTGATCAATTGAAATCTGGGATGAATTGGGGACTCTAAAATTTTTATGCAGATACTATAAGATGTGCAGGCAAATAAGAATTCACCCTAAAAGCCCGAGCCCCCACTTCCCTCTCTTGGCCGCTAATTTAATCCATATGGCCGCAAATTGCGGCCTGATCTTGGAGATAAGGTTTGGTTTTTGGTCCATAGCTCAATCACTAGATGTCTAGGCCTACCCTATATACAAAATGTCCTAATTTTACCTTTGGTAAAATCTGGGAGTGTTTTAGTAAGTTTCAGATTTCGTTTTGTGACTTTTGAAAACTATGTTTTTTATATTTGAGTTTTGATTCGGTCGTTTGACATTTGTACGTTAACGCCGGGGGTTGTTTGGTTGCTCTTGCATGTGTGGAACATAAGTTCTAACCTATGTACGCTTTGCTTGCCGTATCGGTTTTCGGATTTGATTTTGATTTTGATTTCGATATGATATGCATTGATTTGTAGGTATATTCGTGTGGACTTCCGGGGCGACGAAGGAGAGCAAGACGTTCATCGACTTTGGTTAGAGCGAGGATAGTAGGTGAGTAGATGTATATCTACGAGGGAAGTCAGGTAGATGGCGTATAGCACCCCCGCAACCGTAGTATTAGGGTACTAGGTATATACTTATATATATAAATATTAGATATGTATACTTAGAAAATATTGTTCTAGGAGACCATAAACAATAGTAAGCATACTCGTAGGGAGGAATATCCTTAGTTCTTATTCTCTTAGCCTTGAGCCATTTGTATATATACTGTTACACACACATACACACATACATAAGTTTGAGGATAATTTCGATATAACATTATGAGATGAGGATATGACATGTTATAATGACACGAGTCGATATGATCAGACATGATGTCACGAGGCTAAGTTATGTGATATGATATGAAATGACATGATATGATATGATATATTATATAAAGATTAGGCGATATATATGTTCATAATGTGATACGAGATGATATGACATGTGACAATATGTGACTAGATGAGATGATATGATGTACGTGACCATAGATCCATACTTTTGATAGATGATATCGTACGATGGATTATACCGTACGTGATATGATGTACATGACGATTGATCCATATTCTTGATTTGATGATATCGTTTGTGATATGATGTACATGACGATTGATCCGTACTCTTGATTTGATGATGCCTTATGATGGATTATACCGTACGTGATACTATGAGGCTGGATCGCCGACTTATGTATGTACCGACTCAGAAAAAATATTGTTTTCTAATCACTTAAGTAGATATTAGGATATATTTAGGGCCATACCTATTTTCAAAATTAATGAATCGTATGCACTTTTAAATGCCAATCTCAAGGGACGCTACGGATTTTCAAATGGTGACTTTTCTCAAAAACACGGTAACCCCTATTTTCTAAAAACAATGATTTGTACTATTTTAAACTATAACTGTATGGATTATATATAGCTAGATATTTTATATTATTGTGTTTACAATTTCCTTTTTCTATTATGCTCGTAATATTCTCATTTTGCGGTATACATACCACGTTCTTTTCCTTATCTTGTATGACGTCGTCTGTTAGGACACACGCACCATTACCGATGATGCGCATGTTGCACGTACACATACTCACTGGCTCACACACTCATCATCGATAATTGCCATGCCACGTACACATTTGAAATCGCTATTTCACTGTATAACATAATAACTTATAACCTTTTAGTATTGTTTAGTACCCATACCACACTTACTAGTTCAGTTATCATATTTTCTTACCTAGTTAGATGCTACGCTCATATAAACACACTGGTTATGCATTACAGATTTGTTCTGTGCCTGTACTCATTATTTCATTATTGTTTAATGTTTATGAGATTCGGTTTTCATGAGATTTCTGGATTTAAGAAATCACAGATATATTTTGAAAACTTATGATTGTTTTAAAAAAATGTGGTTTCTCTTGATATGATGTTTGGCATCCACCATGAGTTTTTTTGGTTCTGAGTTATGTGTATACCCGATTCGAGGAGAGAGGAGGCACCGTCTGCGGGTACATGGTAGACCCGGTACGGTACCCCGTGGCAAGAAAATCGTATAGAGAGACGTTGAGCCCGGCAGGGGAACACTACTTACCGATGATAGTACTGGAATTGGAAGATATCCGAAGGATACCGACCAGAGTGATTAAGACAGATGGATATGAGGGCCGATCCGATGAGACGACGCCTGAGATATGAGGATTTACGTGTCGATGCTGGACACGGGTTTTATGATGTTTCGAGTGTCGATGCCGGGCACTCAGGTTTTTATGATGATTTGATGTGTCGTTGATGAACACGTTGGGTGACACACATATACATATATATGATACAGATGACATGGTACCATATTATGACACAGGCACGATTATATTATTATTATTATTATACTTATGTTTATACTATCACCCTCGTTGCCACTCGACTTTATATGTTTATCATACTTATGTATATACGATCATCCGTATTACCACACAGTATTATTATATTATTATATTACCGTATGACCTAGGAGATCGTAATATAATCGATTTCTAGCTGATGATGTCTTTTACTCACGAGTTGGGAACTCACCCATGTTATGCCACAGTTTTCCTGCAGGATTGACTGCACGGATTCAGTAGCGGCTTGCTGGCACACTGCTTTATTCTGGGTGATTTGCATTGATAGGTGAGGTACACTTTGGATCGTAACCACCATTTGTATATATTTATTCAGTTGTATCTAGTTAAAAGCTCTATCAACCAGACTATGTATTTTTGCTAGACTTGGAAACCACATATTTGCATATTCTTCCGGACTTAGAGTCACGGATATGTATTTATTATTTATTTTGGGTTTGATGATACTTTGGTTTTCTTTATCCTCTTTTCTGTGATTGATCTTCGCCTTGGGACGTTGTATATCTTTTTGTGTGGTTGTGATTCCGCCAATTGGTAAAGAGCTAGTTCCCGCTTGGGAATGCCTATGATATTGTTGTGTATTGGTTTTGGATCAAAGTTTAAAAAGGAGGTGCTGACCAAATTTCAAATGACAAAAATGTTTTCAACTATAGTATACAATCTACTTGTATTTTCATATAACATTACTTATATATTCAAAGAAGAACTTGAATTCATTATACCCTTATTTCAAAATTTCACCTCCATTATTTTCCTAAAAAGTTTTAGATTTCTGGACTTTTGGCTTACTTAGATTACGATGGGGTCCTATAGACTTCACATGATTCAAATGCCGGTCACGTGCCAATTCCGGGTCATGGCAAACTCTATATGGATTCTGTGGCAGTGGTCATTGGTGGACGGATCCCAGCAAGATCTTAATTGGAGATGGATGTTGACGGACGAACATCGTGGGGCAGCCGTTGTCCACAGTTGGTGCTTACGAGGTCATATGCGGACAAAGTCAGTGGTAGTCATTTGCAGCGGGTGGTTGCGGGTTGCCGACAGGTAGTTATTGTCGATTAGTTGTTGCCGTTTATAGTCCCGATGGACAATCGTTGTAGTCAGATGGTTGCAGACAACAATTGATTGTCGAAGGACGACGGCGCCGGTCAAATGAAAATGAGGATCGACAGTTAGCAGACCGCAGCTGTCCTTGGTGGTTGACGGACTACAGAGGTTGTCATCTGTCGGCAGACTGTGGCGGTTGTCGTCTTTCGGCGGTGTTGGCAATAGTTCCCTTAAGTCAATTATTGTAATCGCAGGTAGGCGATTATGATGATTGAGGGAGGACCTATACAGGTAGAACAGTCTTACTCGAGATGATAATATGCTATCTGGTTCATCTCTATCATCATGTACATGTATTATGTGGTATTACGGATCACTATTATATATTGATAGAGCCTATATGGTTCTTGCTTGACTACCAGGGTTATTGTTGTTGGCTATAGTGCCCTCAAGGCAATTATTTTAATCGCGGGCAGGTGATTATGATGATTGAGGGAAGACTTATATGGATAGAACAGTCTTACTCGAGATGATAGTATGCTATCTGGTTTGTCTTTATCATCATGTTCATGCTTTATGTGGTATTACAGATCACTATTACATGTTGATAGAGCCCATAGGATTCTTGCTTGACTACCAGTATTATGATGGTGATCATATATATGGGAGCTGGGTGGTCTATAAGCACATCCTTAAATGTCCCTAGTCGTGGGAGTATCAAGACTGGGCATCGATACTCCAGAGTAGACTAGTGTATACTGATCGAGACTCTGATGAGGGACGGTGGCCAGGTCTCACAAGCCATTGGTGTTAGTTTGTTCACCTAAGATAGTATGCAGGTGCTCATTGGGTTATGAGTACACTGGACTGACTCACCGGGAACATGCTCGTTGGTATTATACATATTGTTAGATAGTAGTTCCCTGGTAACATGTGTACATGTTAGTCTATCGACCTGAGATCATCATTTGTCTCGTGTGAGTTTCCACTGTGCTTTGATTACTACCTTACCACAGCTCAAAGGAGTCGTGCAAACAGATTGTAGTTGGGTACAGTCCCGAGCCATATGGAGGCAGTGAGCGGATCATCGAGGATTCGTCTTTCCCGGCATTGGGGGTAGATGTCGCGCAGTGCACGGGTGTCTGTTCAATTGATAAAACTGCACATTTAATATGACATTTTTCCTACTATTTCTATATAAAGAAATGTGTTTATTATAATATATGATACATATAAGGGTTTATCTGTAAAAATACTATTTTCATGTGTTTATATATTATAATTAACATTTGGTAGAAAAAAAGTAAGCATATAATATCCATGTAACATTTGGCCCATTTAAAATATACTTACTTTATTAAATACCTTTGACCAAGTCTTAATGGTTAAGTTAATATCTCAATAAAAAAAACTCTACTAATATTATTTGTTGAGTTTGTTGTGCAGAATTTTCAGGGCTGGAATCAAGAAAATCAAAGTTGTTAGAACAAACTTGCCTAATTAAGAAAGCAAACTAAAGAAATCAAGTCTGGCAGTGACGTAGAAAAGATTTTCAGTTTCCAGAGATTAAAAAGATCACCACGTGTCATGAAGATAAAGCTCCAGAAGACCAAATCAAATGATCCTCCTATAAGGCCGCGGATCCGCGGCCAAACCCACCTATTGGCCGCGGATCCACCGCGGTTTAGATGAGTTGGGAGTTGAGATTTCTCTGTTAGAATCATAACCTCTGGTTTCCAAATTAGGAGACTAGGGTTCTGGCTCTGGGACTATAAATTGTTAGTGTATATGCCCTAGATGCCATTACTGTATCATACTAGTTTGTATATTACTTGATGGAAGCTTGGGATATTCACAGTTGTATAGAAAATCTTGATCGAAATGGTAGTATGCTACTTGGTTTGTTTCTACTTTAATGTGTGCATGTGTTTCTTTTAGCATATCGCCTATACACATTAGTGGAGCCCTTAGGATCTTTGCTTGATTACCAGCGTTGTGATGGAAGTCACAATAGTGGGGGCTGGGTAATCTATAAGCACATCCTTATACAGGTCCCTAGTCGTTGGATTATCGAGACAGGGCATCGATACTCCGGAGCAGATTAGCGTATGCGCTTCTCATCCCAGCAGGGGAGATGGTCTGTCCCACAGCCATTAGTACGTCGTACTTGAGATAGTATGCGGGTGCTCGTTAGGTTACGAGTACACTGGACAGGACTCGTCGGGAACTGTTGGTTGGTACTATACCTATCGTCAGTTATCAGTTCCCAGGTGATATGAGTACAACATAGTCCGTTGACTTGACACTGTCACTTCGCCTCGAGTGTGTTCCCACAGTTCTTAGATTACTACCCTACCACGGCTCAAATGAGTCGTGCAAACAGGTAGTAGTTGGGTGCAGTCCCGAAGCACTTGGAGGCAGTGACGGTTAGACAGGATCCGTCTCTCCCGGTATTGGTGGTTGATATTGCGCCGTGTCTAGGAGAGCCATTACACAAAGTCCTTGGCCAGGGCAAGCGAGATATACTGGTAGCGTTTCCAGTGTTATCTCAGGGTGTTCTGGGCTACACTCCGACACGACTTGTACCGCTATTAGGGGACTGCCGTTTACCGCCCTCTAGGCCCGACATGCGATACTCTCAGACGAACAGACCGGACTGTACGGAGATTGTCACATTCAGGCTCAGTAGGAGTTCGGATGGGTTCACCTCATCAGTCTTCTTATCGGCATCTACCTGGGGACCGTTACGTACAGCTAGCGCTTGCGGCCTGTGGTTAAACCCACTGCCAGCGTAGTGTCGAGTTTTTAGAGTCCCACACAGAAGGTTATTCGCCTTTGGGCAAAACAGAGTAGAGGTCGTATGGATTTGCGACAGGGTTCGTTCACATCCGCGCACTTGTGCACGTTTGGTGTCCGGGAAGTTATTACTAGCGGGCTTTGGTTTAAGCCAGATCCTAGTATATGTTTTGGGATTGGTTTTATCTCATTGTATTCATGTTCCTCGGAACACGGATGCGGGTGTGTATGCACAGTTGACAAAGGCAGAGGCATAGGATTCTCAGTAGGGTTGTTGACCGTTGACTTTTTCTAAAGCCTAATGAGAATGAGGAATATGGTTAATAATATTAATTAAGGATAATTGTGCCATGGTTAGGGTTGTTGACAATTTGACTTTTGTTGACTTGTTGACTTTGTTGACCGGTTGACCATTGTGGACTTGTTGACCATCATCATTTCTTTTCAAAGATGCTTCTTGTTCTTTGCAAAATACATTAAATGAATGAAATGATAATGGTCATTCAAAAACTAACCATCATAATTACTTAATTATTATTATTATTATCATCATAATTCCTAATATGAGAGCATGGTTGAAAAATATCATCATTCTCACTTGCTCATTATCTCTCATAAAAAAAAAGATCATCCTCTTCCTCTCTCTCAAATCTCTCATGTCTCATGTGTTGAGAAGCATGAGCTATTGAGATAAAACCTTCAAAACTCTTCTCTACTCACTCTAGAGTTCTAGGTTTAGCAAGCCAAGCACTTTAGTTGCCTCTCGGTTGAGGTAGGAGCTCAAGGTAGAAGCTTTCGGGTGGATCCTTCTTCGACAAAGAGGAGACTACGAGGTGGAGCTGTTCAAGCCATCCCAAGGAGTAAGAAGAGAAGGAGTTCAATACCTAGGTATAACCCTCTAACCGAGTAGTTAAACTTATAGTTAGTTTGCTAGGTTTTTGTTTAGCAAAGATCCTCTTTTCTAGTCCATGTTGTCTTGTCATAAAAAAAATCGTTTTTACGTATTCCGCCTCCCCGTAAGAACCGGGGTGGGCAACGTGGACTTACAGTGGTATCAGAGCCTGGATAAACAACAACTAGCTTGTTAGCAAAGTATTTAGAATTTCGATCCGAGAAAAAATCGCAAAACACGTCTGAAAACTTAACTTTCTGCCGATTTTTAAAACTGCTCAAAAATAATTCCACATATCTTAAAAATCGGCTCAGGGTTTTGTAAGAACACATAGCAAAAACGAGCCTGTAACACCCGAGCCCAATAATACTATTTATATTACTAGTTGAGGGTTGTGGTTTGCTCATTTCCAATTTTCCTGATTTTCTGGTGTTTATTGCTAAATTTTACCCGGTGGAGTCATTTTGGCACATAACAAATTTTAACTTCTAAAATGAAATTTAAGATGTCCAGGTTGGCCTACTCGTCGCCACTAGTCGCGTGGTAGCGTCCGCGTGTCGAGATTCCGTTCCGTTTGGCTAAACGGGCAAGTTTGGGCGACTACGCGCGCGCGCAAGTGTCCGACTTGGGGGCATGCATTTTAATCATTAAACACCTATTTTCAAAAGTTGGAACCCGCTTAAAATCATATAATTTGAATTTGGAACATTTGGGCGCAACCCGGACGCGGTTTGGAAATGTTTCATTTCGCGCCAAAAGGGGCCCATTTAAACTTAATATCTAATATATATATATATTCTAATCTTTTCCCTAACAGCAAATCTACAAAATCCTTCTCATAATTTTTCCCCCGGCCAATCACGAGCTCCTATTGAGCTCGTGGGCCCCCTCCTTTCCATCTCTCTCTCTGCCTCTCTCCTCTTTCTCTCTCTCCCTCAATCTCCTTCAAATCTCTCCAATCTCTCTCTCTCCAATCTCCCTCTCTCTCTTACTCTATATATTATCGCATGCACAGCCGCCTTCAAGCAACCCTTTCCATCGCGAGAAACCCATCAAACCCTAACCCTAGCTCACCGCAGACCTCACCGCCGACCTCCCCAAGACCTCGCCGTCGCCGCCCTCGCCACCACGAGACCCCCGCGCCTTCCTCCTCCCATTTCCCGACGACTCCCGCGCCTGCACCCAACCGCGACCTCGCCTCCACCCTCGCAGACATCGCCGTCGACGTCGCCTCTCACCGTCGACGCCTCCCACGACTCCCTCTCACCCTCCTCGTCGAGACCTCGTCGTCGTTTCCCTCCTCCCCTCGCCGGAATAGCAAACCCGAGCCTTCATCCTTCGCCTGCACCTCCCCTGTTCGCCGGAGAAGCGTGCCGGCGACCTCGTCGACGCCACCTCCGACCACCTCCCTGTTCCCTCGACCACCAGAGCCGACCCCCTCTCTCCTCCACTCGTCGCACCCCTCTCCAGCAAGCCCAGCGGCTGTTCCAGCCTTCGCAGCCACCGTCGCGGCCTCGCCGGCGTTCCAGTGCCGTCGAACCCGCCATGGTCACCCCCCTGGTGTCTCCCTGTAAGTTTCCTTCTCCTTCCTTTTGGTACAACCCCCCGCTGGTCGTTATTTTGCGTGTATCGTATCTTGTTGCTAACTTGTTACCGATGACATTTTGCCGGAATCCGACAGTGCCGTCTGACGAACCCGACGCTCTAGCGAAGCCCCCTGGTCCGTGTGATCCCGTTGATTTCTGTTGGGACTCGATCCGTGGCCCGTGCTTCCATATCGTGGTTTCTACCGACATCGCATCCGTGTTTCGGTTTGCGGAACCGCCGAGGCAAGTATCCGAATACTTGCTTTAACATGCTACAACTTAATCATCATATTATAACCACACAACTATTATAACATCGATACCTTCTATAACTTAGAATTGCTAGTCACAATTATCCGTAACTTTAAATCAATGAAATCATTGCTCGTATTAACCGGTCTGCTCGTAATTCATACTTAACTAATCAAACCAAGTAGACCATCCCCACTTCATTTGTTAAAATCACTCATGAGACAATTATTGTGCTTAGTTCAAATTCATGTAACTCCATTACGTATATTATCGATATTGTTCGTCTTGTGGCTTTTGCACCTCAAAGGTGCGTGAACCGGATTAATAAGAGAATACGAAATATCACTGTGTTTACCTAGATGAATATTGTTATTTACTGTTTCCTGCTACTGTTCATTATTGATTGTGTACCTGTTGTGAGCACTTACCGATTGCACGACATATTGGCCTGACCCTGCTACACCTGACATATACATACTTACCGACTCATCCCGTTGTACCATGACATTACTTGTTCCTGATCTCGTGCCTAATGCCGACAAACCTAACCATTCCTGCTGTCGATCCAGACAGACCTACTTTTACTTGACATTGCGTTGGCATTAATCCTTGACTACTGAATACCTGACTTGACATACATAGTTTGGGGGTATGGGGAAATCAAAGGTGAAACCGACTTGTAACTCAACAGTTCGATACATTGTTCTGATCAGTCTTACGGGCTTGGCCAGCTCCGGAGTGTTGATGCTGACATCACTCATCTATCCTACTACCTTTTACTGCTTAGCGGCACGTCTCGGATTCAGCCCCGAGGATCATGACCGTGGTCCCGGGCACGCACGGGATACTATTGAGTTACATCGACGATTCATCAATTGGTTTCAAAGACTATAGAGTAGAAAACCTGATAGGACAGTTTAGTCACCTTTGCACATTACCCTGCTTGTTACTTCTTATTACTGCTTTATTCATGTTCATGCTTGCATTGTTTATTACCATGTTTATGCTATATACTTGATATCATGACGCGCTGACGTCTGGGTTTTGCATGGCCCAGATTCCGTACCTTTGTCGTCGACCGAGCAGGAGTACTTCAGCCAGCCGGCTGAACTGTGAGTTCTTTAGAGTTTGGTTTATTTATGTCATTTCATTTCCAGAGGTGAGCCCGCATTATGGGACATACTGTTTATTCATTGTATTGGATCATTAGCTTCCGCACTCTTGTTTATTGATTCTTGTTATTATGGATTTGGACATGTATTAGATTAGCTTATTATCTCGTTCTTGATATCTTTACAACCGTAATGTGACTGTGGATGGATACTTCCTACCCACAGGTAGCATGGTTGGCTATGTTACGTGCCCAAATCTTGCGTACTCTGGGAAGCGGGGCGTGACATGGTTTTATGGTATCAGAGACATAGGTTAGTTGGGTTGATTCCTTGTAGTTTGGTATCGCACCCGATACACGAATCGTAATACCTGTGATTAGGAGACATGTCCTGCCACCTTGACCGTTTTACCGTCCTTGAATCATTCTTCCAGATCATGTCGACATGCAAACTTACTTTGCATTGTCAATTCGAAAACCCAATTTCTTGTTATCTCTAGGACTTAGGCGACTTGGGTGGAGTTAAGTAATTGCGGCTATGATACCGCGGCATAGCTACAATGCAGTACTCTATTTAAGTATCTTGGAGTTCTAGCCTTGATCTATACTCGAAAACCATCATCATGCTAACGTTGGGTACTCTGATTTCCAGGGATATGGCCGATCAGAATTTGGAGATGGACCCAGGGCATGCGGTCTTAGCCGCCAGGCGAAGAGTGATAAGGGGATTGTTGGAGAAACTAAAGGAACAACTCGAGCTGGAACCAGCATTTGCACTGGACCCTACGTCTGTACGTAGAAGTATTCCAGTGAACAGGCGCAGCGTGGCACCAATGAAGAAAACAAGTATGGGTGATCGGAAGGGGAGCGTGATCTGTAGCCACTGCCATAAACCCGGACATGTGCGAAGGGAGTGTCGTTTGAGGCTGGGACTCTGTTTTAGATGTGGAGCGGCAGATCACACCGTTGATGCTTGTCCGTCGAAGCCTCGCACAAAGGATGATACACAGAAGCCTCCGCAGGGACCGTTCCAAGGACAGGAACCGCTTACTCAAGGACCACAGCAGGCTCGAGCGCTCGTGTTGACAACTGAAGAAGCTAAGGCATCGGGAGAAGTGGTTTCAGGTAATTTACTCGTTCATGGTTTTCCCGCTTTGGCATTACTTAATTTCGGAGCATCCCATTGTTTATGTCATCCAAATTTATAACTACACACTCGATCACCTGCACGACCTTGTCTAGTTTAAGGGACATACACACTGGGAATGGGAAAATTATAGCTAGTAAGGAAGGTAGAGATCGTACAGTTGTTGTTTGCGGACGGGAGCTTTTTGCAGACTTCTTGGTGATAGATACGGGCAGTTATGAGGTTGTCTTGGGGATGGATCTTCCTGGCACTTTCCACGCCCACATTGGCTGTAGGGCAAGGAAGGTAATTTCCAGATTCCCGGACATCCTAAGTTTACTTTCATTGGAGAAAGCAATTCTGTCGGGCCAGTCGAGTTTAGGGCTAGGCCGACGAACAGTGTTCTTGAGGCTATAGTAGTGGAGAGTAAGGAAGAGCCGGCAGTTGTTCGCGACTTTGTGGATATGTTTGAAGACATTTCGGGCTTACCGTCGAAGCGAGACGTGGAGTTCACGTTTGACCTTAGTCCTGGTGCAGCACCAGTGTCTAAAGCTTATCCGATGGCACCGGTGGAATTGGAAGAAGTTAAGAAACAAGTGAGTGAATTACTCGAGAAGGGATGATTCGAAGCAGCAACTCGCCTTGGGGAGCTCCAGTTCTTTTAGTGAAGAAGAAGGATCGCACTGCCGACGCTGAGACAAGAGAAACTATTCGCGAAGACGAGTAAGTGCGAATTCTGGCTGGAAGAAGTGAAGTTTCTGGGGCATGTTGTGTCGGGCGATGGAATCGCCGTTGATCCCGAAACGATTGCAGCAGTTCGGGATTGGCCTGTTCCAAAGAGTGTTGCAGAGATAAGAAGTTTTCTTGGGCTCGCCGGATACTACAGAAGATTGTGGAGAACTTCGCTCGTTTAGCTGAGCCGTTAACCAAGCTTACGCGTAAGGAGGTACCGTTTGTGTGGACAGATGGATGTGCATTGGCCTTCGAGACGTTGAAGCAGGAGTTGATAACCGCCCCTATCCTAACCGTACCGGACAATTCCGGAGGACTGAGGATTCACAGCGACGCATCTGGAAAAGGATTGGGATGTGTTTTGATGCAGAATGGGAAAGTCGTCGCTTACGCATCGAGACAGCTGAAGACTCAAGAGCAGAACTATCCGACTCATGACTTGGAGCTTGCAGCCGTGATCTTCGCCCTGAAGATTTGGAGACACTACCTTCTGGGCGAGAGAGTTGAAGTCTTTACGGATCACAAGAGTTTGAAATATGTGTTCACTCAGAAGGAGTTGAACATGAGGCAACGCAGATGGTTGGAGCTGATGGCCGACTACGACCTTGATCTTAAGTACCATCCGGGAAAAGTTAACGTCGTGCCAGATGCGCTAAGTCGGTTACCAGCAATTCAGTTATTGACTGCACAGAGGGAGATCATTGAGGAGTTTCGGAGATTTGAATTGGAGGTTGTGCTACCGCGTACTACAGGACAGTTGATGCAGTTGCAAGTACAATCGTCCTTAGTTGAGAAGATTAAGCGGCGCAATCGCAGGATCCTAGACTGCAAAAGTTTCGAGAGCAGGTTGGAGCTGGACTACGAACCGATTTACTGATCCATGAAGACGGTTCGTTGAGATATGGTCGCCGTGTGTGTGTGCCAAAAGGAGATGTGCGTGAAGAGCTTATGAAGGAGGCACACAGTTCAGCTTACTCTGTACATCCAGGAGGGACGAAGATGTACCGAGATATTCGACAGCATTTCTGGTGGGAAGGTATGAAACGGGAAATTGCTCGCTTTGTGGCTAAGTGCTTAGTGTGTCAGCAAGTCAAGGCTGAACATCAAAGGGTTGCTGGTTTGTTGCAACCACTTCCGATTCCTCAATGGAAGTGGGAACATATAACCATGGATTTCGTGACGGCTTTACCGCGGAGTCCAAAGGGCAACAATGCTGTATGGGTGATTGTCGATCGGTTGACCAAGGAAGCTCACTTTATTCCTTTTCGGGTTGGTCAATCGACAGAGACTTTGGCAGAGCGGTACATGCAGGAGATTGTCAGGTTGCATGGAGTGCCGGTAAGCATCGTGTCCGATCGGGACACTCGGTTCTTGTCACACTTTTGGAGGAGTTTACAAGAAAGTTTGGGGACTCGATTGAAGTTCAGCACAGTTTATCATCCCCAGACTGATGGACAATCAGAGAGAACGATCCAGACCCTTGAAGATATGTTGAGGGCTTGCATGTTAGACTTCAAAGGTTCTTGGGAGGATCATCTGCACCTGGTGGAGTTTTCGTACAACAATAGTTTCCAAGCGACAATTCAGATGGCTCCGTTTGAAACGTTGTATGGTCGTAAGTGCCGTTCACCTGTTTGTGGGGATGATGTTGGTGAACGAAGGTTACTAGGACCAGATTTGGTGGTACAGACAGTCGAGAAGGTGAATACAATCAGGAAGCATATGAAGGAAGCTCAAGACAGACAGAAAAGTTGGGCCGACACGTCAAGAAGACCTCTAGAGTTCGCCGTGGGCGATTTGGTATTCCTGAAGATATCACCGACTAGAGGGGTGATTCGCTTTGGAAGTCGGGGAAAGCTTAGTCCCCGATTCGTTGGACCCTTCGAGATATTGGAGCGTGTTGGAGAGGTATCGTACCGGTTGGCGTTACCACCGTCGTTAGCAGGAGTTCATGATGTGTTTCATGTGTCTCGACTACGGAGGTATGTTCGTGATGAGACTCATGTCTTGGACCATTCGGAGTTGACCGTTCGAGAAGATCTGACTTTTGAGGAGCGACCAGTCGGATCAAGGATCGAAGAGAAAAGGTTCTTAAGAACAAGGTTATCCCTCTTGTGCTAGTTTCTTGGGGTAATCGATCGCATGGAGAATCCACTTGGGAGCGAGAAGACGAGATCCGGCAGAATTTCCCTCACCTTTTCCCGTAGTTAGCTATCTTGTATTCTTGGAATTTCGAGGACGAAATTCTTTTGTAGTTGGGTATGATGTAACACCCGAGCCCAATAATACTATTTATATTACTAGTTGAGGGTTGTGGTTTGCTCATTTCCAATTTTCCTGATTTTCTGGTGTTTATTGCTAAATTTTACCCGGTGGAGTCATTTTGGCACATAACAAATTTTAACTCCTAAAATGAAATTTAAGATGTCCAGGTTGGCCTACTCGTCGCCACTAGTCGCGTGGTAGCGTCCGCGTGTCGAGATTCCGTTGCGTTTGGCTAAACGGGCAAGTTTGGGCGACTACGCGCGCGCGCAAGTGTCCGACTTGGGGGCATGCATTTTAATCATTAAACACCTATTTTCAAAATTTGGAACCCGCTTAAAATCATATAATTTGAATTTGGAACATTTGGGCGCAACCCGGGCGCGGTTTGGAAATGTTTCATTTCGCGCCAAAAGGGGCCCATTTAAACTTAATATCTAATATATATATATTCTAATCTTTTCCCTAACAGCAAATCTACAAAATCCTTCTCATAATTTTTCCCCCGGCCAATCACGAGCTCCTATTGAGCTCGTGGGCCCCCTCCTTTCCATCTCTCTCTGCCTCTCTCCTCTTTCTCTCTCTCCCTCAATCTCCTTCAAATCTCTCCAATCTCTCTCTCTCCAATCTCTCTCTCTCTCTTACTCTATATATTATCGCATGCACAGCCGCCTTCACGCAACCCTTTCCATCGCGAGAAACCCATCAAACCCTAACCCTAGCTCAC
Source organism: Agapanthus africanus (assembly GCA_030015575.1). NCBI lineage: Eukaryota > Viridiplantae > Streptophyta > Magnoliopsida > Asparagales > Amaryllidaceae > Agapanthus > Agapanthus africanus. The sequence continues at coordinate 105,819,307 of CM057343.1, read as the reverse complement.
CGCAGACCTCACCGCCGACCTCCCCAAGACCTCGCCGTCGCCGCCCTCGCCACCACGAGACCCCCGCGCCTTCCTCCTCCCGTTTCCCGACGACTCCCGCGCCTGCACCCAACCGCGACCTCGCCTCCACCCTCGCAGACATCGCCGTCGACGTCGCCTCTCACCGTCGACGCCTCCCACGACTCCCTCTCACCCTCCTCGTCGAGACCTCGTCGTCGTTTCCCTCCTCCCCTCGCCGGAATAGCAAACCCGAGCCTTCATCCTTCGCCTGCACCTCCCCTGTTCGCCGGAGAAGCGCGCCGGCGACCTCGTCGACGCCACCTCCGACCACCTCCCTGTTCCCTCGACCACCAGAGCCGACCCCCTCTCTCCTCCACTCGTCGCACCCCTCTCCAGCAAGCCCAGCGGCTGTTCCAGCCTTCGCAGCCACCGTCGCGGCCTCGCCGGCGTTCCAGTGCCGTCGAACCCGCCGTGGTCACCCCCCTGGTGTCTCCCTGTAAGTTTCCTTCTCCTTCCTTTTGGTACAACCCCCCGCTGGTCGTTATTTTGCGTGTATCGTATCTTGTTGCTAACTTGTTACCGATGACATTTTGCCGGAATCCGACCGTGCCGTCTGACGAACCCGACGCTCCAGCGAAGCCCCCTGGTCCGTGTGATCCCGTTGATTTCTGTTGGGACTCGATCCGTGGCCCGTGCTTCCATATCGTGGTTTCTACCGACATCGCATCCGTGTTTCGGTTTGCGGAACCGCCGAGGCAAGTATCCGAATACTTGCTTTAACATGCTACAACTTAATCATCATATTATAACCACACAACTATTATAACATCGATACCTTCTATAACTTAGAATTGCTAGTCACAATTATCCGTAACTTTAAATCAATGAAATCATTGCTCGTATTAACCGGTCTGCTCGTAATTCATACTTAACTAATCAAACCAAGTAGACCATCCCCACTTCATTTGTTAAAATCACTCATGAGACAATTATTGTGCTTAGTTCAAATTCATGTAACTCCATTACGTATATTATCGATATTGTTCGTCTTGTGGCTTTTGCACCTCAAAGGTGCGTGAACCGGATTAATAAGAGAATACGAAATATCACTGTGTTTACCTAGATGAATATTGTTATTTACTGTTTCCTGCTACTGTTCATTATTGATTGTGTACCTGTTGTGAGCACTTACCGATTGCACGACATATTGGCCTGACCCTGCTACACCTGACATATACATACTTACCGACTCATCCCGTTGTACCATGACATTACTTGTTCCTGATCTCGTGCCTAATGCCGACAAACCTAACCATTCCTGCTGTCGATCCAGACAGACCTACTTTTACTTGACATTGCGTTGGCATTAATCCTTGACTACTGAATACCTGACTTGACATACATAGTTTGGGGGTATGGGGAAATCAAAGGTGAAACCGACTTGTAACTCAACAGTTCGATACATTGTTCTGATCAGTCTTACGGGCTTGGCCAGCTCCGGAGTGTTGATGCTGACATCACTCATCTATCCTACTAACTTTTACTGCTTAGCGGCACGTCTCGGATTCAGCCCCGAGGATCATGACCGTGGTCCCGGGCACGCACGGGATACTATTGAGTTACATCGACGATTCATCAATTGGTTTCAAAGACTATAGAGTAGAAAACCTGATAGGACAGTTTAGTCACCTTTGCACATTACCCTGCTTGTTACTTCTTATTACTGCTTTATTCATGTTCATGCTTGCATTGTTTATTACCATGTTTATGCTATATACTTGATATCATGACGCGCTGACGTCTGGGTTTTGCATGGCCCAGATTCCGTACCTTTGTCGTCGACCGAGCAGGAGTACTTCAGCCAGCCGGCTGAACTGTGAGTTCTTTAGAGTTTGGTTTATTTATGTCATTTCATTTCCAGAGGTGAGCCCGCATTATGGGACATACTGTTTATTCATTGTATTGGATCATTAGCTTCCGCACTCTTGTTTATTGATTCTTGTTATTATGGATTTGGACATGTATTAGATTAGCTTATTATCTCGTTCTTGATATCTTTACAACCGTAATGTGACTGTGGATGGATACTTCCTACCCACAGGTAGCATGGTTGGCTATGTCACGTGCCTAAATCTTGCGTACTCTGGGAAGCGGGGCGTGACAGAGCCACTGACTCGGTCAACGTGCCGCGGAACCGCGGCGAGACCATGCGTCTCGTGGCGGATCCGCGGCCGAGTTGACTCGGCCGCGACTCGTCTTTGCTGCAGTTTACTTAGTGTTCTGTTTTGGGATTTTTATGATATCTTGTTTCTGCCCAGAATTTTCAGAGAACAAAGTTGTGTTTTGGGTAGTTGCAAATCCGTATTTTGATCGAAGTTCTGTAGACTTTAGCTAATGGGTTATATCTGTGATGTGATATATGCACTGAACGTCAACTAATACCTATACGTCGATTAGTGGGGGTTGTGCATATCTCTGATCTGTAATGTTGATGGTTTGTGTATATGAACTCGTTGGATTGTCGCGGATGAATAGCTTGGGGGTTGTGAGATGAGAGTTTTCTTTATCTTTCATTTGATGTAATATTATTTTTTATGGCCGCACATCCGGGATGAGGTTGTAGCTGCCATTGTATATTATTTCTTTTACTGTTTTTGCTCCTAGGATAGACCCAAGGTGGGATGCACAAACTACCGGGTACCTCGAAGTGCCGAGTGGCCTACTCACATTGTTGAGGGAGGTTGCTTCACTTCGGGTACTTGGCGGGTAGTTTGCCTCACCCGTAGGGGTCTAGGGTGGGGTTTTGGCTATTCATCGCGACCGTGTAATCCGTCTTTCGTTGCAGGCTCGAACGAAACGCGGATTCCTAGTATATCCAATGAGTTCATCTGTGATCTGGAATGGCTATCATTGCATCTGACGAATGTATATATCTATATATGATATCTAGTAGGCGTTGCTTATGTTTTGCATCCGCGCTAGTCCAGCCCCCGCTCTGTCGTTAGTTAAGTAACCTAACGGGTGATGACGGGCCCCGTGGCGAATGCGGATGGCATAAGAGTACGTCATATTTTCGTTGTTTTCTTCAATGGTAGGATTAATTGATGGGACACATTAAATTAATGCAAGAAAATAAACCAAAGTTAAGTCGATGGAACAATTTCAAAACCACTCGGTTTCTTTTCAAAACAGAAAACTTTTAAAAATGCGGAGCTTAAACCACTCATTTTAAAAGCTATCAAGATTCCTTCGATTATATCAAGTTCACTATGTTCACGGTTTCGCCAAAACCATTCGTAGCCCTCCGTCATTTCATATGAATATTCAATAGTATTCAAGCTATGTTTGTTGAACTTCGTCAAGGCATGGTGATTGGTAGCTATTGGGTGTTCATATGTAGCATAGATAAATGCGTTGGTTTGGGACAGTCGTATTACCTTATTGACCTTCGTCAAGGGTATATACAGGTGGGTTCAAATTAACCTGGACAATGACGGGTAGAACTTGACATGTGACTTATGATTTGTTGACCTTCGTCAAGGTCATAAGAGCATGGGGCAAAAATCCACATCGGGAGTTTCTAAAGAAACTGAAACTTGCTAGCGCTGCATACCATTTGGAGTGTGATGATTCTGGTAGGATTCCTTCAGTTTTATCACACGATGATATTTGGATCCCGATCCTACTGTGAGTATATGCTACTCCTCGGGAACTTTCTCACTTAACGATCAATGCTATAAACCAAGTAGGTGTCTAGAAAGGTATTAGCGGGGCTACGCCCACATGGAAAAGAGGTTATTTAATTAAGGAACTTCGCGAAAGCGTTGGAAAATCTCCCTCGAAGTACCAACACTGGCCTGGCTGAACGGTTAAGTAAGTATTGTACGGTGAGATTGATCCCGACTAATTCTCCCTTTTTGGTTTGAGGAAGGATTCGAGAAACAATGGGGGCCATCCTGTTTAGATAAATTAAAAATCAATCTAAACTTGCAAGAGCATCATGCTGAGTGTTTTCTTCTCTCTCTCTCTTAATTGCAGCGACCCAGTGACCACACATAGGTTACATCTAGATAATAAAATAACTGAATCTGACTGGCAAAGGTCTGTCCAGATGTTCATTACCCAAAACGAGCTGGGAAACCTCTTAACTAATCAAACCCCTGCCGTCTCAAGACCAGTTTCCCCTGTCACGGATATTGATATCCGTAAGACATCGGAAAAAGACTGTGCGAATGCCAAGTGCCTCGTGTTGGCCTCAGTTGATGGTGCATACCAGAGGCAGCACGAGAAGATGGACTTAGTTTTTATCTTCCTCCATAATAAAGATTTATATGGAGAGCAATCTCGTATCGCAAGATATGAGACCTCGAACTAATTGCTTCAAGCGAGGTTGGCTTTCGGGTCATCTGTAGGGGGCAACGTCCTTACAGAGACCAGCTATTTTGATGAGCTCACGGACCTGAAGACCACGTTGAAGAACGGGTCAAATAGTGACTTGATTCTACAGTCTCTGCCCTCTACTTATACCTTGAAGGAAACCAGGAAAGTAGAAGGAAAGGGAAGGGCAAAAGTTTCGGGACTGGATGTAGTAAAGGAGGGACGTTCCTATTGTTACGGGAATGAACATTGGCAGAAGGATTGCAGGGCTAGGAAAGCCAGTAGCCAGGATTCGAAGTATGTTGTGGCTTCGGCTTCGGGTGTGTTTGTAGTAGAAAACTGTATGTCAGTTAACCCTACTTCCTGGGTATTGGATACCGGATCAGGATCTCACATCTGTAATTCATTACAGGCTCTGAGAAACCATAGAGTTTTCAGGATAGGTGATATGACTCTCAGGGTTGCCAAATCCGTAGGGGAATATCAACTTGGACTGACAACTGGGCAGATATTGATTCTGCGTAACTGTTTGTATGTACCTAGTGCGACTTGTAATTGTAAGTGCACGGCGGCGCCCCGGCCGTCAATCCGACGGCCAAATGCGGAAACGGTGATAAACTTTAATTTTGCGAACTTTGCAAACCGGCACCACCGCGCACTAAACCCCGGATCGGGCCATTAAACTAGATCTAGCTAACTACAAGACGGGTTAGAGATATACCGAGTGATCCGAGTCCTCCGGTCTTCTCGTCATCGTCCCGATCTCCCATGGAAAGTCCTGTCGTCGCCTCCTTGCCGGAAGGGCACCACATCGCCTGCATCTTTTACGGGTTCCCGCCTCTATACCGAGGCAACTCGGGCATGAAGCCGGCAAGTCGACATGCCCAAGAAGTGCCGTAGAATGTGTAGTGCTTAGTCTCTTTGGGGTTATGTTGCCATGATGGAGGAATCAAGATGATATGAACTTGGGGATTTTTGTGGCAATGGAAAAATGATATCAATGATTAATTTTCCCACACCAAATGAAACTCTCTCATTCTCTCCTCTTCTTGCAAAAATGTGGCCGGCCCCTCTCAATATGGAATGGTGGTGGAGTGGTGAACAAAATGCAAGAGGGAGGTAAGTGTAGTAGAAAGCAAGGGTGACCATAAACAAAACATCAACCATACTTCATTTAAATCCAACCCATACCCTTTCAAGTCTTAATTAATGCAAGAGAATCAAAATGATGGTGGAAAAGATATGATGCTATCATAATCAAAACAATTGCAAGAAACCCCCTCCACAAATGTTATTTGCAAACTTGCAAATAACCCCCTCCATCGGAAAAGTCCGGCCGGGAAAGAACAAAGAAAAACCGGCCGGAACGGAATGCAAACTGGCAACTCCAGAAAACTGGTCCCGTAATAAATTACAGGAAAACCCCGATACTGTGCATACACACCCGCATCTGTATTCCGTCCGGATACAATGCAATGAGACAAAATCTACACTGTACTAAACTAGGATCCGGCTTAAACCAAAGCCGGCTAGTAATGTTCGTCCGATCCTGATCCGTGCAATACCGCACGTATCAGATCGAACCCTGCCATATAACTATACGGCCTCTAGTACAAACCGTCCGATCCTGATCCGTGCAATACCGCACGTATCTGATCGGACCCTGCCATATCTCCATACGGCCTCTACAGCGTTTCGCCCGAAAGCTGAGTAACAGAATGAGTGGTGGACTCTAAAGACTCGTCAATACTATGGCTGTGGATTTAACCACTAGCACGTCAGAGGTATAAGCCAATACGTGACGGGCCACCAGCTATTGACTAAAAGGGACGTCGATGAGCGAACTCATCCTGACATCCTACTGAGCCTGTCAGTGACAATATCCGTACAGTCCGGTCCGTTCGTCTACGAGCATCGCATGTCGGGCCTAGGGGGTGGGTAAAAGTCAGACCCCCAATAGCGGTACAAGTCGTGTCGGAGTGTAGCCCAGAACACCCTGAGATACTACTGGAATACCTACCAGTAAATCTCCTGCCTTGGCCAAGGACTTCGTGTAATGGCTCTCCTAGACACAGCGCGACCTCACCCCCAATACCGGGAGAGACGAACCCCTGAAGATCCGCTTACTGCCTCCATGTGGCTCGGGACTGTACCCAACTAAAACCTGTTTGCACGACTCCTTTGAGCCGTGGTAGGGTAGTAATCAAAGCACAGTGGGAACTCACACGAGACAAATGACGATCCCCAGGTCGATGAACTAACCTGTACACATGTCACCTGGGAACTGCTATCTGACGTCAGGTATAAGACCAACTAGCATGTTCCCGGCGAGTCCTGTCCGGTGTACTCATAACCCAATGAGCACCTGTATACATCTTAGGTGAACCAACTGACACCAGTGGCCTGTGAGACCGGCCACCGCCCCTCGTCGGGGTCTCGACTGTATACACTAGTCTACTTTGGAGAATCGATGCCCTGTCTCGAAACTCCCACGACTAGGGACCTTTTAAGGATATGCTTATAGACTCCAGCTCTCACTTATATGATCGCCCTCATACTGCTGGCAGTCAAGCAAGAATCCTAGGGGCTCTATCAACGTGCAATAGTGACCTGTCAGGTCACCTAAAGCAGTACACGATGATAAAGGTAAACCAGATAGCATACTATCATCTCGAGTAAGACTGTCGTCCCGGGATAGGTCCTCCCTCAATCATTGCAATCACGTGCCTGTGATCCAATAATTGACTCTGAGGGCACTATCTCCAACAATCTCCTACTTGCACTCAAGGCTAATTATTGCGATGTCGCATACTCACAGCCCGTGTGATACGGAACACCCAACTCCTCTACTAGTCAGTCGCACAAAGCCTGTTTGCGAAACTATTGCGTTCGAGGAAAAGCCTCAGTGAGTGGATCCGCCTAGATGTTTCTTTCTATGTCTCTCTATATCTCAAGTTCGCGGAGAAAACCATCTCCCGAAATGAGCAATACCTGTCTTAGAGTGTCTGGATGTCTGATGGGACCGGGCTCATAAATGAACTCCAAATCCAAACTTCTTAGACTGTATCGTCAACTGAACTTAATCAGTATCCTGCGCCATGCTTCCCTCAGTATTGCCTTGGATCACCTGTCCAAAATACTGTCCCTCGTCAGAAGGAAAACTATAACTCTGACAACCTCCTTGTCGTCCAGGTCACCTTGGAAGCCTGGAATGATAACTGTCCCTCGAATGAGGCTGTCGTTATCATATCCCTAGAACATCCACTTATGTTCTAAAACTGCTTCCGACTGTTTCTCTAGGATTGGATCAATATCAACTTATTGCATCTAGTGCAAGAATAACATCTGGTGTGGTACTTGACATCTCATGATTGACTCAATTGCCTAAGCAAGTGATCTGTCAATCATGCGCATCCCTCTCCCCTTTAGTCTATAAGACACCTTTAGAGAGGGTGACTCCATCACCTGCAGGTACACTACCATGCCAGGAGTCGTCCATTCTAAATACTCTTAGAATGCTGTCAAAGTACCCTGATTGGGAAACCACCCAAATCTAGACCTAAAACCATAGATCTAGTAACCAGTATGTCTGATATAATGTCCAAGTCCCTTGTAGAGAAACCACTGTGTGACTACCAAAATATAACCGATCGTAGTATAGGAATGTCACTTCCTACCTTGTGTATGTCATCCAAAACCAGGACATCACACCCTACTACCTTCTTAACAGATCCATCCCCTATTCTGATGACGCCAAACCTATGACTGTCACATCAGAAATAGATGATCTATCTCCGCTACATCTGCTTTAGTCTACAAATAGACATAAGCCTGATGTACACCAATGCTTCCGCTGCTCCAACTGACTACGACAACCTTCTGGCAGAGTCATATAGACGTGCACTTCTAAAGCTAGTTTAGAACGACGCTATACTCATCCTCCCACCGGGTCTCGCTGCCTGGAACAACAGCAATGGCAAGTGTGGGTAAACAAGAACTTCCCTGTCACCGTCCTTGAGGCAATCGGAGTACCTCTCGGGTGCCTGAAGTTACCCACCTTATCTGCGGAGTGGCCAATGGAATGTCAAATCAGATTGAATCTTTAGGTTCCTTATCAAATCTTCAGTAATCGTTTGCGGTTCTGGAATCACTTCCAGTTCTACCATACTCCCACTTCTGTTTTTGAAAAAATCCATTTTTAATAAAACTGTGGCGAGTTTAGAACAATATTTCTATTGATCTGCCAGATGGTAGAAAGTCAACCATCGTCATAGCCTGGGTCAACCCACAAACAGCCATTACAGAAACGTGCCTTGAGTTATCCAGAGTCTGGTTTTAATCATAAGCCGGACAACTCCCCGTACCTTAACAATGTTAAGATATGAACTGTACTATATCCAATATAGAACCAGAGGCACTGATTTAATTGAACCAGATTCAAATCATGCAGCTGTCTCCAGTGCATGTCAACTAAATGGAGAGAGGCCGATCAGCGTTACTCAACTTAGGAATGCTTCCAATTATGAGTAACCTGAAAGAGAAGCAATTTCTCTTTATCATTACTATCAACTGAATACCATATACAAGTATCTACATCTTCGATCACTTTGAAGAATCCTGATACTTGCTACACCTGGTTCTCTACTCTATTCAAATACCTATAACTCCTCAAAACTTAGACTCTATGTTTCCATGAAACACATGTCTAAGAACTAGAGAAGTTAAAAGTAAACAGAATATAGTATGAGGACCAACCCCTCTGTCCTAATGGACACTGGACAACATACAATACTCTGTATAAGTCCGCTGAGTCTAACAACTCTTTCACTGTGTGTCGTAGGTTGAAAACTGTACTTATGGTTAAGAAGAATTACACCGCTGTTTAATGCTCCTTACCTAACCATCCACTGATATAGGTAAATGTCATCGACATAATATCAAAAGGTATATCTCACTCTATTCAAATAGACGTACAGATATATCAATTTGAAATTGGTGCACAACAGCGGATATTCAAAACCAAATATTTGCCGACCGGCAAACAGCCCAGGTGATCTCCTCAAATATCACCGATTACAACGAATCCCGATATAATGAGGATGATCACCCAATTCCCAATAACTTACTCCCACTCATCATCTGTAAAACCATACAGATGTGAGAATCATACCTGGTAAATACATACCCTGGAGTAAGTATCTAATCGGGAAATCAGTTTTCTTTTAACAGTACATAGTTGAACTGAAACATTGAAATGTTTCGATGGGGTATCCTGGTATTCTTAGTAATGCCTCTACCATTATCCAGATTCACAACTATAACCGTATAATTCTTTGCCACCTCTCCAAATCCCTTTATATGTCTTTAGTCATTACCTTCTGCACACCCCTTAGGCCAAATGGTTTTCTTCCTTCCCTACCGTTCGGCACCAGCCTATGGTTTGGAAGAAGACTATCCAATAAGCATAATGGGTGTACTGTCCTAGTCCTAGGAGCACTCGCAATGCGAGAGAAGGTGAAGATAAAAGACAACCGAATAAACCTTATTCCTATTTCTCCTGGACCAGAATCCATCCCCGAACTGGAACAAGTTCCTTTCGAGTTCGTATATAACCATACGATGGAGTATCCAATAAACTGTGGATCTTCGTAGCGATACGGAGTGTCCTGGAGAAATACAAAAGTGATTTAGGATTGGCGAAGAAATACTTGGTTTGGTCGTGAATATCAGTCGCAATTTACTTTGCCCTCTTACTAATCCCTTGCTTTGTCTTAATCTTAATACCTTCTGCACACCATCGTTATGCTAATTGGTTTTCTTCATTCCCCACTGCTCGGCACCAGCCTAAAGTTTGGAAGAAGACTATCCAATTTGCGTAATAGGTGTACTATCTCCTAAACCAAGGAGTACTCGTAACTTGAGAGGAGGCAAAAAGGAAAAGACAACTGAATATTCCTATCCGTTTTCTCCAAAACCGGAAACCATCCTCGAATAAATTCCTTCGAGTTCGTATATAACCATACGATGGTTTTGTCCAATGGAAGTGGACGTTCGTAGTAATACGGGGTGTCCTGGAGAAAAGAGTAAAAGTAGGAGTGGCAATGAGGTCTGCAACTCTGACAATCCAAAAGCCAGTGTTAAGAAGGTTCGGTCAACTTGGTCACTGAGTCATAGTCTAGGGTCGGGTCAAAGGTCGCTGCCAGAGAGAGAGAGAAAAGAAACACTCAGCGTGCACTCTAGCCTAGATCAGAATGGTTACCAATTTATCTAATCAGGAAACCTCTTACTGTACCTCAAATCCTCCTCCAAACCTGAAAGAAGAATTAGTCGGGGTCACCCGAGGAGTAAACCAACTCATCAGTGGGAATCGGGATCCAACTATCATCGCATGATAACATGACGGAATCCGCTCACGCTATAACACTCCATAAGGTATGCGCATATCTGGCAAGTTTCAGTTCTTTTGAAACTCCCGATGTGATTTCTACCCCATGCTCTTATGACCTTGACTTTGGCCAAAATATCATAAGTCACATGTCAAGTTCAACCCGTCATTCTCCAGGTTAATTTGAATCCACCCATACCTACCCTTGACTTTGGCCAAAATGGCAGTACGGCTGTCCCAAACCAACGCATCTATCTATGCTGCATATGAATACCCAATAGCTACCAATCACTGTGCCTTGACTTTGGCCAACATACACAGCTTGAATACTATTGACTACCCATATGAAACGACGGAGGGCTACGAATGGTTTCTGGCGAAAACCTTTAACGTAATGAACTTGATATCGTTGAAGGAACGGATAGCTTTTTAGAAAATATAGTGACGAAAACCTTTACTAAAGAGGTCACTCCCGGTGAAGGGATCTCGGCTCTTTCCCCGTAGAATGAGGTGCAGGATATTCCAACTGAATACCACGATGCAAAGAAAAAGTAATCGGCTATAGTGAAGTTAATGCCCTGACGCAAACTTCTGTCCAAGGGGTCACTCCCGGTGAAGGGATCTCGGCCCTTGCCTCGTCGACTGAGGAGCAGGATATTCTAAATGAATACCACGATGCAAAACAAAAGTGAACGTCCTTGCAATAACAGCTTTTTGAAAAGTGTTCCAACAACATCAGATTAGGTTTGTTTAACTTGCATTGATCCGAATCAACGCAGTCCCATCAATTGATCACACCACAAAGAACGAAAATATACTGACGTACGTATATGCCATCTGCATTCGCCACTGGGTCCCGTCATCATCCGTTAGGTTAGCTAACTAACGGCAGAGCGGGGACTGGACTAGCGCGGATGAAAAACATATACAACATCTACTAATATATATACCAATATATAGTATTTCGCTCAAGGCGTGAATAAAATGCAACATCACAGAAATGTACAGCATCACAGAACAATACAGATATCTGGGATCCCCGGGTTTCACAGAGCCACTGCTGAAACCCGACGTTCCCCTGGTCGTGTAGATAGCCTGTGCAATGAAATCCTAGACCCCTACTGGCGCGGCAAGTTACCCGCCAAAACCTGAAGCGAGGCAGCCCCCTTCAGCACCGTGAATGGACCACCCAGCACTTCACGGAATCCGGCAACTTGGGCACCCCTCCTGGGTCAACCTGTACCCCCTACGAGTGCGGCGAATAGCCCGCCAATTCCAGACTGAAGCCCCTCCGTCTCAATGCCCTGAGATGCGGGCCCGTAGCCCTCTAGAACCCGGCTATCCGTGCACCCCATCGCGGGGTAACCCAAGTACAGAAAGTAAAAAATACATACAACGGGTACATCGACCGCAACCAGGCCGTGCCCCAAAAGAATAATACAAACAGGCAGTGACGGCAGTCCACATGTCGGACGCTCGCCCCGCAATATCAAATGTACATAATACAACAACACTGTACTAGTATTGCAACCAGGCTATCCCCACGACCAATCCGCAACATCACAGCAAATACATAGAACATCAACGTGAAAGTCACGTTCGCAAATCCGTCTAACCGGGCTATAGCAGTTAGACTGGATTTACCGATCAAGTGACATTCACGGTCGCAGATATAATGTAAATACTGTGAAAAATGTGTTTAAAATATCCGATCGATCAAAAATTAACAAGTGGGCCCCCAAGCAATACTGTAGCACTCACAGAAAATCTGGGCCCAATTTTAATATTCCAAAACCCCTAAAATTAACCCAGAAGCCCACTGGAAAAACCTGGCCCATTGATCCTTTCATGTTGCGGCGGAACCGCGGCCCAAAGTGGGTATTGGCCGCGGTTCCGCGCTCTCGATGAAAGATCAATGACTCGGATTTCTGCAGTAGTCTTAGGTTTTCATGTACATCATATTTTTGCAACCTGAAAAATTTTTGGGCTTAAAAAATTTTCAACAGAAAACTGATGTTAACAAAATACGAGTTTTGGAACATTTGATCGATCGGAAATGCAAAACACATTAAACGAAGCTAGACGAAGTTAATGGCGAGGCTCTGATACCACTGTAAGTGCACGGTGGCGCCCCGGCCGTCAATCCGACGGCCAAATGCGGAAACGGTGATAAACTTTAATTTTGCGAACTTTGCAAACCGGCACCACCGCGCACTAAACCCCGGATCGGGCCATTAAACTAGATCTAGCTAACTACAAGACGGGTTAGAGATATACCGAGTGATCCGAGTCCTCCGGTCTTCTCGTCATCGTCCCGATCTCCCGCGGAAAGTCCTGTCGTCGCCTCCTTGCCGGAAGGGCACCACATCGCCTGCATCTTTTACGGGCTCCCGCCTCTATACCGAGGCAACTCGGGCATGAAGCCGGCAAGTCGACATGCCCAAGAAGTGCTGTAGAATGTGTAGTGCTTAGTCTCTTTGGGGTTATGTTGCCATGATGGAGGAATCAAGATGATATGAACTTGGGGATTTTTGTGGCAATGGAAAAATGATATCAATGATTAATTTTCCCACACCAAATGAAACTCTCTCATTCTCTCCTCTTCTTGCAAAAATGTGGCCGGCCCCTCTCAATATGGAATGGTGGTGGAGTGGTGAACAAAATGCAAGAGGGAGGTAAGTGTAGTAGAAAGCAAGGGTGACCATAAACAAAACATCAACCATACTTCATTTAAATCCAACCCATACCCTTTCAAGTCTTAATTAATGCAAGAGAATCAAAATGATGGTGGAAAAGATATGATGCTATCATAATCAAAACAATTGCAAGAAACCCCCTCCACAAATGTTATTTGCAAACTTGCAAATAACCCCCTCCATCGGAAAAGTCCGGCCGGGAAAGAACAAAGAAAAACCGGCCGGAACGGAATGCAAACTGGCAACTCCAGAAAACTGGTCCCGTAATAAATTACAGGAAAACCCCGATACTGTGCATACACACCCTCATTTGTATTCCGTCCGGATACAATGCAATGAGACAAAATCTACACTGTACTAAACTAGGATCCGGCTTAAACCAAAACCGGCTAGTAATGTTCGTCCGATCCTGATCCGTGCAATACCGCACGTATCAGATCGAACCCTGCCATATAACTATACGGCCTCTAGTACAAACCGTCCGATCCTGATCCGTGCAATACCGCACGTATCTGATCGGACCCTGCCATATCTCCATACGGCCTCTACAGCGTTTCGCCCGAAAGCTGAGTAACAGAATGAGTGGTGGACTCTAAAGACTCGTCAATACTATGGCTGTGGATTTAACCACTAGCACGTCAGAGGTATAAGCCAATACGTGACGGGCCACCAGCTATTGACTAAAAGGGACGTCGATGAGCGAACTCATCCTGACACCCTACTGAGCCTGTCAGTGACAATATCCGTACAGTCCGGTCCGTTCGTCTACGAGCATCGAATGTCGGGCCTAGGGGGTGGGTAAAAGTCAGACCCCCAATAGCGGTACAAGTCGTGTCGGAGTGTAGCCCAGAACACACTGAGATACTACTGGAATACCTACCAGTAAATCTCCTGCCTTGGCCAAGGACTTCGTGTAATGGCTCTCCTAGACACAGCGCGACCTCACCCCCAATACCGGGAGAGACGAACCCCTGAAGATCCGCTCACTGCCTCCATGTGGCTCGGGACTGTACCCAACTAAAACCTGTTTGCACGACTCCTTTGAGCCGTGGTAGGGTAGTAATCAAAGCACAGTGGGAACTCACACGAGACAAATGACGATCCCCAGGTCGATGAACTAACCTGTACATATGTCACCTGGGAACTGCTATCTGACGTCAGGTATAAAACCAACTAGCATGTTCCCGGCGAGTCCTGTCCGGTGTACTCATAACCCAATGAGCACCTGTATACATCTTAGGTGAACCAACTGACACCAGTGGCCTGTGAGACCGGCCACCGCCCCTCGTCGGGGTCTCGACTGTATACACTAGTCTACTCTGGAGAATCGATGCCCTGTCTCGAAACTCCCACGACTAGGGACCTTTTAAGGATATGCTTATAGACTCCAGCTCTCACTTATATGATCGCCCTCATACTGCTGGCAGTCAAGCAAGAATCCTAGGGGCTCTATCAACGTGCAATAGTGACCTGTCAGGTCACCTAAAGCAGTACACGATGATAAAGGTAAACCAGATAGCATACTATCATCTCGAGTAAGACTGTCGTCCCGGGATAGGTCCTCCCTCAATCATTGCAATCACGTGCCTGTGATCCAATAATTGACTCTGAGGGCACTATCTCCAACAGTAATATCATATCTGTATCCTTACTTTCTAAGGAAGGATATGATTTTACTTTTGTAAGCGATGTGGTCCACATCCACCTAAATCAAGTTCTGATTGGGTTAGATACATTAGAAAACGGAATATACGTATTGAATCAAGCTCAGGTTTTTAGTGTCCAGAACACACTTAAAAGAAAGTCTCCGGAAACAAATCAGGCTTTCTTATGGCATTGTAGACTGGGTCACATTAACGAGACACGGTTAACAAAGTTACATAAAGAGGGATACTTGAATCCGTTCGAGTATCAGTCTTATGCTACTTGTGAATCTTGTCTCATGGGAAAGATGACAAAAACTCCGTTCACTGGACACGGAGTAAGAGCGAGCGAGCTCTTGGGACTCATACACAGTGACGTGTGTGGTCCAATGTCTACACATGCGCGAAGTGGTTATTCATACTTCATTACTTTTACAGATGATTTCTCTAGGTATGGACATGTCCTCCTGATGAAGCATAAATCCGAGGTCTTTGAGAAATTTCAGGAATACAAGAATGAAGTTGAAAAACAAACAGGCAAGAGTATAAAGACACTGAGATCTGATCGAGGTGGTGAATACTTGAGTGCCGAGTTTCTGGACTACTTAAAAGAGAATGGAATTCTCTCTCAGCTTACTCCTCCATACACACCACAACACAACGGTGTATCAGAAAGGCGAAATCGAACCCTATTGGATATGGTTCGTTCCATGATGAGTAAGGCTGATTTACCGTGATCTTTCTGGGGTTATGCACTAGAAACAGCCGCATATCTTTTGAACAAGGCTCCAACCAAGACTGTGCCTACCATCCCATATCAGATGTGGAGTGGGAAGAAACCCTGTCTTAAGTATCTTAAGACATGGGGATGTTCACCTTTTGTAAAGAAGCAGCATGCGGACAAGCTCGAGACACGCTCAGTACTGTGTAAGTTTGTGGGATACCCCAAGAATTCCAGGGGGTATCTTTTCTATTCCGCAGAGGAATAAAAGGGTTTTGTTTCTCAGCATGCCCACTTCTTGGAAACTGAATTTTTAGAAAGTCAGATAAGTGGGAGCGCAATAGAACTGGAAGAAATTCCAGAACCATAAGCTATTACTGAAAGCTTGGAAGAACCAGAAGTTTCAGGAGAACCGGACATCCCAGCGCCACTCTGCAGGAGTAGTAGGCAGTCTCATCCGCCCGAGAGATAATACGGTTTTCTCATAGACGGGGATAGAGAGGATTGCACTATTGATTATGATGAGCCTACTAGCTTCCAGCAAGCCATTCAGAGCGGTGACTCAGTAAAATGGCTGGATGCAATGCGGACCGAGATGGAGTCCATGTACACCAACAAAGTTTGGACTTTGGACTTTGCTCCAGAAGGGGTAAAACCCGTAGGCTGCAAATGGATCTTCAGAAAGAAGATTGGTGTAGATGGGCAGGTCGAAACTTATAAAGCTAGACATGTTGCAAAGGGTTTTCGTCAAAGACCTGGTTTGGACTACGACGAGACCTTTTCTCCAGTGGCTATGCTCAAATCCATTCGGATCCTTCTTGCCATTGCTGCCTTCCACGATTATGAGATCTGGCAGATGGACGTAAAGACGGCTTTCCTAAATGGAAATTTGGAAGAGTGTGTCTATATGGATCAGCCGGAGGGATTCATTCAGAGTGGGAGCAGCGGTAAAGTGTGCAAGTTTCTTAAGTCCATCTATGGACTGAAGCAGGAATCGCGGAGTTGGAACATCTGCTTTGATGATACTGTCAAAGAATTCGACTGTATCAAAAACCCAGATGAACCATGCATTTACAGTAAGATTGTAGGGAGAACTGTGGTATTCCTCGTTTTGTACGTGGATGACATTCTCCTAATAGGAAATGATATTCCTATGCTACAGTCAGTCAAAGGATTCTTGTCACAGAGGTTCTCCATGAAGGACCTGGGCGATGCCAACTACATTCTGGGGATCCAGATCTATCGTGATAGATCTAAGAGGATGTTGGGACTTTCGCAGTCCAGGTACATCGACACCATACTGAAACGATTCAGTATGGAAGATTCAAAGCGCGGTAATCTACCGGCTTGTCACGGAATCACCTTCTCCAAAGATATGTCTCCCAAGACTGATTTGGAAAGGGCTCGCATGTCATCTATACCCTACGCATCTGCTGTAGGCTCTATAATGTATGTGATGTTGTGTACCAGACCAGATGTAGCATACGCATTAAGCGTTGTAAGCCGGTATCAGTCGGACCCAGGGGAGAAACACTGGATAGTAGTAAAGAACATTCTTAAGTATCTGAGAAGGACTAAAGAGATGTTCTTGGTGTATGGCAGAAAAGACCTCCAGATCGAGGCCTTTGCTGACTCCAGCTTCCAGAGTGACAAGGATGACTCCAAGTCCATGTCGGGTTATGTCTTTACCCTCAATAGAGGGACGGTTTGCTAGAAGAGCTCCAAGCAGGAAACCGTTGCGGACTCAACTATGGAAGCGGAGTACATAGCTGCTTGCGATGCCGCAAAGGAAGCTGTCTGGATGAAGAAGTCCTCATGGAGCTTCAGGTGGTTCCTACCATTGTTGATCTAATACCGCTGTATTGCGACAACAACGGTGCTATAGCTTTAGCGAAAGAACCCAGATCCCATCAGAAGTCCAGGCATATTTTGAGGCGGTACCACCTGATCAGGGAGATCGTAGATCGCCGGGAGATCGAGGTGAAGAGAGTAAATTCGGAGAATAACACTGCAGATCCATTCACAAAGGCCATACCCCAGACTCAGTTCGAGCGGCTGATCGAGATGATAGGTCTTCTATACGCCAGTACATGGCCTTAGTGCAAGTGGGAGATTGTTAGTGTATCTGCCCTAGAAGCCATTACTGTATCATACTAGTTGTATATTACTTGATGGAAGCTTGGGATATTCACAGTTGTATAGACAATCTTGCTCGAAATGGTAGTATGCTACTTGGTTTGTTTCTATTTTAATGTGTGCATGTGTTTCTTTTAGCATATCGTCTATACACATTAGTGGAGCCCTTAGGATCTTTGCTTGATTACCAGCGTTGTGATAGCAGTCACACTAGTGGGGGCTGGATAATCTATAAGCACATCCTTATACAGGTCCCTAGTCGTTGGATTATCGAGACAGGGCATCGATACTCCGGAGTAGACTAGCGTATGCGCTTCTCATCCCAGCAGGGGAGATGGTCTGTCCCACAGCCATTAGTACGTTGTACTTGAGATAGTATGCGGGTGCTTATTAGGTTACGAGTACACTGGACAGAACTCGTCGGGAACTGTTGGTTGGTACTATACCTATCGTCAGTTATCAGTTCCCATGTGACATGAGTACAGCATAGTCCGTTGACTTGACACTGTCACTTCGTCTCGAGTGTGTTCCCACTGTTCTTAGATTACTACCCTACCATGGCTCAAATGAGTCGTGCAAACAGGTAGTAGTTGGGTACAGTCCCGAAGCACTTGGAGGCAGTGACGGTTAGACAGGATTCGTCTCTCCCGGTATTTGGGGTTGATATCGCGCCGTGTCTAGGAGAGCCATTACACAAAGTCCCTGGCCAGGGCAAGCGAGATATACTGGTAGCGTTTCTAGTGTTATCTCAGGGTGTTCTGGGCTACACTCCGACACGACTTGTACCGCTATTAGGTGACTGGCGTTTACCGCCCCCTAGGCCCGACATGCGATACTCTCAGACGAACAGACCGGACTATATGGAGATTGTCACATTCAGGCTCAGTAGGGGTTCGGATGAGTTCACCTCATCAGTCTTCTTATCGGCATGTATCTGGGGACCGTTACGTACAGCTAGTACCGCTTGCGGCCTGTGGTTAAACCCATTGCCAGTGTAGTGTCGAGTCTTTAGAGTCCCATACAGAAGGCTATTCGCCTTTGGGCAAAACAGAGTAGAGGTCGCATGGTTTTGCGACAGGGTTCGTTCACATCCGCGCACTTGTGCACGTTTGGTGTCCGGGCAGTTATACTAGCGGGCTTTGGTTTAAGCCAGATCCTAGTATATGTTTTGGGATTGGTTTTATCTCATTGTATTCGTGTTCCTCGGAACACGGATGCGGGTGTGTATGCACATTTTACAGAGGCAGAGGCAGAGGATTCTCATTAGGGTTGTTGACCGTTGACTTTTTTTAAAGCCTAATGAGAATGAGGAATATGATTAATAATATTAATTAAGAATAATTGTTCCATGGTTAGGGTTGTTGACAATTTGACTTTTGTTGACTTGTTGACTTTGTTGACCGGTTGACCATTGTGGACTTGTTGATCATCATCATTTCTTTTCAAAGATGCTTCTTGTTCTTTGAAAAATGCATTAAATGAATGAAATGATAATGGTCATTCAAAAACTAACCATCACATTTTCTTAATTATTATTATTATTATCATAATTCCTAATATGAGAGCATGGTTGAAAAATATCATCATTCTCACTTGCTCATTATCTCTCATAAAAAAAAAGATCATCCTCTTCCTCTCTCTCAAAGCTCTCATGTCTCATGTGTTGAGAATCATGAGCTATTGAGATAAAACCTTCAAAACTCTTCTCTACTCACTCTAGAATTCTAGGTTTAGCAAGCCAAACACTTTAGTTGCCTCTCGGTTGAGGTAGGAGCTCAAGATAGAAGCTTTCAGATGGATCCTTCTTCGACAAAGAGGAGACTACGAGGTGGAGCTGTTCAAGCCATCCCAAGGAGAAAGAAGAGAAGGAGTTCAAGACCTAGGTATAACCCTCTAACCGAGTAGTTAAATTTGTAGTTAGTTTGCTAGGTTTTTGTTTAGCAAAGATCCTCTTTTCTAGTCCATGTTGCCTTGTCATAAAAAAAATCGTTTTTTACCTATTCTGCCTCCCCGTAAGAACCGGGGTGGGCAACGTGGACTTACATAAATAAGTACCCAGAGCCTCTTGGAAAAATCATCAAGCTGAAGAGATCACGAAGTCCACGACAGGCTCACGCATTCAGGCTGATCATCAACTGTTCGTCTACCTCCTTAGAAGAGATCGAGAAGCAAACTAGCATTTGTAATCATTTTCTAAGGGAATAAAGTGTATATGAATTTTTTTGATTAATAAAGATAGTTCTTTTTCTTATTCTATTTCTTGTAGTTTCATTATGATTTCCCTCTCCATCTCTTCTTCTCCCATCATGCGCAAGTAATTCTCCGCTTGATAGGGTTCGTAGGATTAGGGTAGATTAATGGATGATGAAGATCCTTAAACTCTTTTTACGTCTTATAAAGTTTATAAACTTTACCAAAAGAATCATTAACATCCTAATCGGGCGCGCTACCAATTTATTGTTAGTCTCGATCGCGAATAGAGATTAGATTAATGATTTATTTGGTAAATGCTAGATATGAACAGAGTTCCATGTCGAGATAGGGGTTAAGAGTGGGAACCCTTTTCCCTCCAGAAACCCTAATCTACATGAATCACTGTCGTTCTAGTTTTAAATCTATTAAAAAATAAAAAGAGTAATCTTTAATTAATCATCCATAACTACTAAATCCTAATGAACCCTACCAGCCCCCTTTTAATATTAAACCTACATCCGTAGTTAATCTAGATCTATATTTTGCATCCGTGTTTAACGTAGATCTAGATCCTATAACCATTCTTCACCATTCTTTATTCTTCCTCCTTTCTTTCTCAACACGCCTAAAGTAAGAATAAAATATTCAACATTTCCCAGAGGACGACTCGTACTCATCTCGTTCTAGCTACACGCGACACCGTTATTGATTGCGGTTAATTAATTACTACTACTCAAAAATCTAGATCAATCAGTGTCCATCACTAGAAATCCTTGGCCAAGATAGTTGAGACTTACTGATCTAGGATCAATAGTTTCTTAGGTGGTGATGGGCTTCATACCGACACGAAATGTCGCGTTATTAGGGGTCTGACTTTATCCTCCCCTCTAGACTCGATATGCGATACTCATAGATAAACGGACCAGACTGTATGGATATTGTCACTGACAAGCTCAGTAGGGGTTCAGGATGAGTTTGCTCGTCGGCCCCCCTTTCGCTCAATACCTAAGTAGCCGTTACGTACAGCTAGTGCTGCTGATGTGCTTGTGGTTAAACCCACTGCTAGCGTATTGACGAGTTTTTAGAGTCCCACACAAAAAGGGTTTTCCTACTTTGGGCGAAGCAATGTAGAGGCCATATGGTTTTACGGCAGGGTTCGATCATATACGTGCACTTGTGCACGTATCATGATTCGGACGGATAACACTAGTGGCTTTGGTTAAAACCGGATTCTAATATTATATTGTTGGATTATTTTCGTCCTATTATCTTCGTATTTTGTCGGAATACTTTGTCATGACCCGAATGTACGGAACGTGACCGACACTTAAATTATGAAACGTCTAGACGCGCAACGTAATCTAAGTAAGCTGAAGCCCAGAAATCTAAACCATTTAAAACAAGAAGTGAAAAAAAACTTGTTTAAAAGCAACATCAATTTTCCCGAAAATTTCGGCAGAGTCTCCTTTGTAAATACTGGCCCCAAACGGGTACAACCAAGAATATATACAAAAGAAATAATAAAAGGCATCCCCAAACGGAAGCTAGGTCTTCGCCAATTGGCGGACATAACCACACAAGCAATATAATATACTACGCCGAAGGGCGAGAAACAAAACTCAGAAGGAAACCAAAATACACCAGAAAACCATAATAATACAAGTTCGCGACTCTAAGGTCGAAGAATACACCACTGGTCTTCTAAATCTATCAAATAATATAGGTCTGCTTGATGGAGCTTACTAGATACAACTGAAATAAATAAAAGTACAACGGCGGTCACGATACAAGTGAACAACCTACCAAGCAATCATCCTGAATGAAGTGGTATGCCAGCAAGCCGCCAAGGAAATCTGTACATCTAAACCTGCAAGAAAATTTGGCATAACGGGGGTGAGTTGCCAACTCGTGAGTAGAAGACATCTCCGGTAGAAATCGTATGCACGCCGATCTCCTAGGACATAATAATACACATATATAACACTAGTCCTCTATTAGTGACAGGGTAATAATCTATGCATAAGTGCAATACTCAGTGCATCGTGTCAGTGTCACTAAACAGTAATGAGTCATATATCTGATGTCTGAATGCATCATGAAGGAGAAAATCAACCACGAAATCTGAATAATATGATATAAGAAAAACATCAATGAATCTTGTATAATAAAACTAAAACATCATCAATGAAATCGACAGAAAGTCTGTGTCAAGCATCGACACAATATCTCAATATCTCAAGTCTCAATATCTCACTATCTCAATATCTCAATGTCCCAATGTCTCAATATCTCGGGCTCCGTTAGTCCGGATCGGCCCATATCATCAAATTTCATGACTACGACGGTATCCTCAGGATATCCGCCGCGCCAGACATCACCGGTAGGTAGTCTGTCCCTGCCAGGCTCATCGTCTACAACTCGAGCTTCTTGCTCCGGGGTACCTTACCGGGTCCACCATGTACCCGAAACGGTTCATCCTACTCCTCGAATCGGGTCTCGAAAACCAACAGCATTCATGAAAACTCATGGTGGACAACACATACATCATGAGAAAACCGCAATTTGCATTTTTAAATATGAGAATGAGTTTATAAAATCTTGCGGTTGTCCCCTAAATCCAGGAATCTCATGAAAATCCGAAATCCAAGAATCAAGAGCAAGTAAACAGTGAATATCGACATATAGCCCCAGAATAGTACATAACCAAATGAATATATGAATGCCTGAAGTATCCCAGTAAGGAATGCAGTCTCTAAGCTAACACATGAGAGCAATCACACAAGTATTATGTTGGAACTAGAATTTAGCTGATCATATCAACGAAATAATATGTTCTAAAGTGTACGTGACATGGCAATTATCGATGATGATGTGTGTGAGCCGGCAAATATGTGAACGTGGAACATACGCGTCATCGGTAATGATGCTGGTGTCCTAACAGATGGAATCATAACAGTTAAGAAACATATGTATAAACAGGCGGTGAAATGAGAATAACATGATTATAGCAGAGAAGGAATAATAACCACAATACCGAAGAATATACATCTTACTATACGAGTCATACCGTTTTGGTGTTTGAAATAGCACGAATCGTGGTTTTTAGAAAAATAGGGGGTACGGGGTTTTGAGAAAAAAAATACGTCCTTTGAAAAAAAAAGCACACGATTCGTTAGTTTTGAAAATAAGTATGACTCGAGCCTAAACTAATATCTACCTAACCAACTAAGGGTAAAACTAAAGAGACTAGACGAAAGGTAAGAAGAATCCACCTAAAGTCCGAGTCGATATTTCTAGTAGTCGGCGATCCAGTCTCAATAGCATCACGTACAAAATACGACTTCCTCAAGTCAAGAGTGCAGATCAATCATCACATCTATACCTCGTACGGTAAAATCCATCGTACGGCATCCCAAAATCGGGGTTCGGGTCACTTATCATATATATATCACCATTCATATGGTATCATCGTCAAACAATATCATGATCTGGTTACTGATCTAAAGTCTCTTGCAATCCGATATCAACAACATATATTATCATATATGAGTATACATCGTCAAAGCGATCCATTATAAATATCATAATATATCGCATTTCATAACTCGATCACATATCAAATACCTCACGATATCATGCCCGATCATATCGACTCATTCCCAAGTATCACGTAATATCCTCATCAGCCTTGTATATGTATGTATATATATTATATGCATACATACATACATATACACACAAGAAACAAGTGTGTGTGTGTGTATATCTATGTGTGTCAACCTATACTCAAGGGTCTCGCGACTAAGAATTAGACTAAAAGCACTATCATCCAACTTACACAATTTCCAATTCGTGGTCTCCTAAAACCTTTCTTGTTCAGTATTCGTATCTCGCAATAACATATCTATATATAACTATCTCAAGACCATGTCATATCCTACGAAGTTGCAGGGGTGCTATACGCCATCCACCCAACTTCCCCCATAGATATACATCTACTTATCTTGATCCTCGCTTGCCGAAGTCGATATCGCCATTCTCTTCTTCATCGTATGAAGTCCACATGAGAGGTACCTATATGCAAATATATAATATCGTAAACCGAAATCGCGGACAAAAACCAAAACGGCACATGAAACGCGCATAGGTTAAAACTTATGACCCGCTCATGCAAAAGAACCAAATAACTCTCGACATCGGCGTACAAACGACAATTGATCGAGATAAAACCCAAACATACTAATCGTGGTTTCACAACTCACTAACTGTTATATAAAATAAGTTGTAACTCATCAAAACCTAAAAATTACTCAAATCGATTTATTTTCGAAAACCTAGAAAGCCTCAAATAACCGTTTTAGTATAAAACTTGATATTTAAACAAAATTAGTGGCCACAATATTCAATAAATACCTTAAACAAGTCACACAAACCATAACCATTTTTTAATCTCACTAATTTTCATTAACCCAAAATTCTAGTTTGCAAAATTATCCAATTTTAACAATTTTAAAGTAACAATGCACAAATCAACAACAAGACTAGGTTTTGCATGACCTAAGGTGTTAAACTACAAATTATAATTTTAATGATGTGATGAAAACCCTAACTAGATTTTTAATCTCACATTTTTAATTAAATTCTAAAAACCTAGTTTGCTAAAAAAAATTAATTTGGACATTTTAAATGTTACAATTAGCAATACACAACAAGATTAAGTTTTGCATAGCTTAAGATGCAAAAATACATCACACAACCATGAACAAATGATCACAACCCTAACTTGAATTCAAACCCCAAATCTTGAATTTCCAAATTTGAAATTAAAATCTAATTAAGCATCTAATTAACTTAGTTTGAAGAAATGATCCAACAATTAAACCATAGATTAAGATTTATACCTCACAAATCAAGAGATCACACATGCAAACTTGACCTCCAAAATGACTTCTAGCTCCATGATCCATGCTAATTTTGAACAAGGAATGATGGGTAAAGATTGGATTTGGAGTTTGTGAGATTTTTGCATTGATTTTTGAGTGAAAATTGATGAATTTTGAGGGGAAATGAGATGGGAAAAGAGAGAGGCAGCAGCTGGAAATTTTCGGCCAGACATGTGTGAGATGAGTGTAGAAAGTTCCAAGAACCCCCCCCCCCCTTTCACAAGTCAACAAGCCTCATTTTTCTTTCTTTATTTTTTCTTTTTATTTCTTGTTTTCCTTTTCTTTGAAGTGGGAAAATTTTTGGGGAGGAGCAGCCAAGGGCTCGGCAATGAATGGAATGAGGGGAGAGAGAGAGTGTGAGGTGAGAGTGTGTGTAGGAACATCTTTAATTAATACATCTATTAAGACCTTTTCATGATTATATTATTTTATTCCATTTCCTAATGTGATTTATCCAAGAATTCTCTAGAATTTTGGAGACACATTCCAAAATAAAGAGCATGTTACAACTTGTTCCCAAGTTTTCTTTGTTCACAAAAGAATGATTAACCCATTCCAATTTATAATTATCACTAATTAAATGTATTAGAGACGGCTTAAAATAATATTTATAATTAATTATTTACGGACAATAATTTTGTAAACTAGAAATTTCATAAGTGGCCCATTAAATACCAAGCAATTACATAGCCAGAATAGGTATATTTAAGTCAATATTGAAAAATGATTTTAATTTCATTTTACGGAAAAATAGGAGTTATATTACCGATTATCGGCACATTCACCTAAACGATTTTCAAAACGTTACAATCTTCCCCCCTTAAATAAATTCGGTCCCCGAATTTAAATTAAAAATCCCCCAAATACTAAAACATTTAGCAAAATACACAAATTGTCGGGGCTCTGAAATCATCAATACTTAAAACATATCTTAGCGCAATGCATGCGCATGAAAAACACGTATATAACCCAAAAATCAAAACTTCGTCGAGCATCACACAATCATCGGAGTCATGGTGAAGATACTGATGTCAAAGTCCAATACGAAATCAATATGATACACTCAAAACCATAACATGTACTTATAGTACGCATCGTAGTAAATTCGTCCAAACATCTGAATAAAGAAGCATGCAAAAACCCTTTTTTCAAATTGCTCTGCGATGCGCGTATCACAGCGCAAGTAGCAGGCGTTTATTTTAAGGAAAAATAGCTATACATATATATCTTTTATTTAACATACACGTCCCGCCTTTTGAAAATAATTTAGAAGGGTTTCATCTGTGGAATATTTCGTGTCATCCTAGACACGTAGGAAAATATTGAGACTATAACTCCTTTTTGGAAATCCTTCCGGTAACTACCGATGTATGCAAAAACATATTCAGGTACTGTCCTCGGACCAGTCCTGCTCAATTACTATACCCTATAGTATATATCATAAAAATATGATGCTCAAAATGAAATCAATCTCCAATACAGCATACAAAATACCACGTGCGTCCGGTGCGCACTGAAATCGAAACCAAATACCGATGCCACGAATATGCACAGAAACAAAACTGAGTACAATGGGTGTGCACCAAAAACATCTGTCAAGTGCAACGGGCATGCAAGACAACAATATCAGGTGCATCTAATCTGCATAAGTCCCGATTTAGTGCACCTGGTGTGCACAAAATCGCATCAAGTGCGCTAAGTGTGCGCAAGAATCTCAATCAAGTGCACATGGTACACGAAAACGTATATCGAACACCAAAATCGAAATCAGCGGTATACGACATACACGGAATCCAAATCAAGTATTCCGCGATAGATAAACTCACAACTACATACATCAGTGTGCACAAGAACAAATCGAAGTACGAAAAGTGCATGAAAACTATACCGAAAGCATAAGCCCAAAATCATGTGCAACCCATATACATGAAATCAAATCAGTATCTCAGAATGTATAAAATTGAAATCAAGTGCAATGGGTATGCACAAAACGAACATCAATACAACTGATACATGGAACACTAATCGAGTGCAATGAATGTGCACATAGGAAATACCAATCATAAAACGAAATCCTCAAAACACCAGAATCCAAACAACGGAAATGTGATATTCGAATCACCAAATCGCAAATTGTAACTCTGACGTCGATGTGCTCCTTCTCGAATGTCGAAGGGTGTCGGTCCACCCAAATCTAGCAGAGCAAGATATCTTCTTGCATCCCGTTCAAGGACTGGCGCCTTGTGCCCTTAGGCTCTCGTTTTTTCATTGCAGATTGTCAGCTACCTAACTCCTCGGCTCTGCGGCCCAATATGGAAACGACGACGAAAACGGCTCCTCTCTGGCACATCCTCTAAAAGCCTCGAGCCGACTATCATGGTCACTTATAACATGTCTCATCGACGATGCCAAACTCTGGCCTACTGGGTGTGCGTAATATGACCGATCCTGGGTCCAAGTCTCCTCTTTTCTCTGGTGTCGACTGATTCGAACTCGTCTCTTCGTAGCTGTATGAACGGCGCTATAAACGGCTATACTTATATCTAGAGTCTCCCAAGTAATGTATCCCATCATATGATATCCGGACTACGTTAAACTTTTCGTTCGATTTATCAAAGTCCCATAATCCCCCGAGAGCTCAACACTCGAGTACAGTTTAAAAATATCCAGTACATGCCACAGCACCTGCGGACCAACCGTAGAAGGGCAAACCCAAGCCTCACTAAGGTCGAAGAATTCACCACTGGTCTTCTAAATCTAGCAAATAATACAGGTCTGGTTGATGGAGCTAACTAGATAAAATTGAAATAAATAAAAGTACAACGGCGGTCACGATACAAGTGAACCAACCTACCAAGTAATCACCCTTAATGAAGTGGTGTGCCATCAAACCGCCAAGGAAACCTGTACATCTAAACCTGCAAGAAAATTTGGCACAACGGGGGTGAGTTGCCAACTCGTAAGTAGAAGACATGTCTGGTAGAAATCGCATGCACGACGATCTCCTATGTCATAATAATATACATATATAACACTAGTCTTTTAGTAGTGACATGGTAATAATCTATGCATAAGTGCAATACTCAGTGCATCGTGTCAGTGTCACTAAACAGTAATGAGTCACATATCTGATGTCTGAATGCATCATGAAGGAGAAAATCAACCACGAAATCTGAATAATCTGATATAAGAAAAACATCAATGAATCTTGTATAATAAAACTGAAACATCATCAGTGAAATCGACAGAAAGTCCGTGTCAAGCATCGACACAATATCTCAATATCTCAAGCCTCAATATCTCACTATCTCAATATCTTAATGTCTTAATGTCTAGGGCTCCGTCATTCCGGATCGGTCCATATCATCAAATCTCACAACGATGATGGTATCCGCCGGATATCCGCCGTGCCAGACATCACCGGTAAGTAGTCTGCCCCTGCCAGGCTCATCATCTACAACTCGAGCTTCTTGCCCCGGGGTACCTTACCGAGCCCACCATGTATCCGAAACGGTTCATCCTACTCCTCGAATCGGGTCTCGAAAACCAACAACAATCATGAAAACTCATGGTGGACAACACATACATCACGGGAAAACCACAACTTGCATTTTTAAATATGAGAATGAGTTTATAAAATCTTGCGGTTTTCCCCTAAATCTAGGAATCTCTTGAAAATCCGAAATCCAAGAATCAAGAGCAAGTAAAAAGTGAATATCGGCATAAAGCCCAAGAGTAGTACATAACCAAATGAATATATGAATGCCTGAAGTATCCCAGTAAGGAATGCAATCTCTAAGCTAACACATGAGAGCAATCACACAAGAATTATGTTGGAACTAGCATTTAGCTGATTATATAAACGAAATAATATGTTCTAAAGTGTATGTGACATGGCAATTACCGATGATGATGTGTATGAGCCGGCAAATATGTGAATGGTTAACATCCGCATCATCGGTAATGGTGCTGGTGTCCTAACAGATGGAATCATAACAGTTAAGGAACATATGTATAAACAGGCGGTGAAATGAGAATAACATGATTATAGCAGAGAAGGAGTAATAACCGCAATATCGAAAAGTATACATCTTACTACATGAGTCATACCGTTTTGGTGTTTGAAATAGCACGAATCATGGTTTTTAGAAAAAGAGGGGCTACGGGGTTTTGAGGAAAAAAATACGTCCTTTGAAAAAAAAAAGCGCACGATTCGTTAGTTTTGAAAATAAGTATGACTCGAGCCTAAACTAATATCTACCTAACCAACTAAGGGAAAAACTAAAGAGACTAGTCGAAAGGTAAGAAGAATCCACATAAAGTCCGAGTCGATATCTCTAGTAGTCGGCGATCCAGCCTCAATAGCGTCACGTACAAAGTACGACTTCCTCAAGTCAAGAGTGCGGATCAATCATCATATCTATACCTCGTACGGTAAAATCCATCGTACGGCATCCCAAAATCGGAGTACGGGTCAACTATCATATATATATCATCGTTCATATGGTATCATCGTCAAACAATATCATGATCTGGTTACTGATCTAAAGTCTCGTGCAATCCGATATCACCAAAATATATTATCATATATGAGTATACATCACCCAAGCGATCCATTATAAATATCATAACATATCTCATATCATAACTCGATCACATATCAAATATCTCACGGCATCATGCCCGATCATATCGACTCATTCCCAAGTATCACGTAATTTCCTCATCACCGTGTATATGTATGTATATATATTATATATATACATACATACATATACACACAAGAAACAAGTGTGTGTGTGTATGTCTGTGTCTCAATCTATACTCTAGGGTCTCGCGACTAAGAATTAGACTAAAAGCACTATCATCCAACTTACACAATTTCCGATCCGTGGTCTCCTAAAACCATTTTTGCTTAGTATTCGTACCTTGCAATAACATATCTATATATAACTATCTTAAGACCACGTCATATCCTACAATGTTGCGGGCGTGCTATACGCCATCCACCCGACTTCCCTCGTAGATATATATCTACTCACCTTGATCCTCGCTTGCCGAAATCGATGTCGCTATCTTTTTCTTCATCGTCCGAATTCCACGTGAGAGGTACCTATATGCAAACATATAATATCATAAACCGAAATCGCGAACAAAAACAAAAACGGCACACGAAACACGCATAAGTTAAAACCTATGACCCGCTCATGCAAAAGAACCAAATAACCCTCGACATCGGCGTACAAACGCCAATTGATCGAGATAAAACCCAAATATACTAATCGTGCTTTCACAACTCGCTAACTGTTATATAAAATAAGTTGTAACTCATCAAAACCTAAAAATTACTCAAATCGATTTATTTCCGAAAACCTAGAAAGTCTCAAATAACCGTTTTAGTATAAAACTTGATGTTTAAACAAAACTAGTGACCACAATATTCACTAAATACCCTAACCAAGTCACACAAACCATAACCATATTTTAATCTCACTAATTTTCATTAACCCAAAATTCGAGTTTGCAAAATTATCCAATTTTAACAATTTTAAAGTAACAATGCACAAATCAACAACTAGACTAGATTTTGCATGCCCTAAGGTTTAAACTACAAATTATAATTTTAATGATGTGATGAAAACCCTAACTAGATTTTTAATCTCACATTTTTAATTAAATTCTAAAAACCCAGTTTGCTAAAAGATCTTAATTTGGACATTTTAAATGTTACAATTAGCAATACGCAACAAGATTAAGTTTTTCATAGCTTAAGATGCAAAAATAAATCACACAACCATGAACAAATGATCACAATCCTAACTTGAATTCAAACCCCAAATCTTGAAATTCCAAATTTGAAATTAAAACCTAATCAAGCATCTAATTAGCTTAGTTTGAAGTAATGATTCAACAATTAAACCATATGTTAAGATTTATACCTCACAAATCAAGAGATCACACATGCAAACTTGACCTCCAAAATGACTTCTAGCTCCATGATCCATGCTATTTTGAATTTAATGATGGGTAGAGATTAGATTTGGAGTTTGTGGGAATTTTGTATTGATTTTTGAGTGAAAATTGATGAATTTTGAGGGGAGATAAGATGGGAAAAGGGAGGGACAGCAGCTGGAAATTTTCGGCCAGAAGTGTGTGAGATGAGTGTGTAAGATGAGTGTTGAAAGTTCCAAGAACCCCCCCCCCCCAATCAACAAGCCCCATTTTTCTTTCTTTATTCTTTTCTTTTTATTTCTTGTTTTCCTTTTCTTTGAAGTGGGAAAATTTTTGGGGAGGGGAAGCCAAATGCTCGGCCATGAATGGAGTGAGGGGAGAGAGAGAGTGTGTGAGGTGAGAGTTTGTGTAGGAACATCTTTAATTAATACATCTATTAAGCCCTTTTCATAATTATTTTATTTTATTTCATTTCCTAAAGTGATTTATCCTAGAATTCTCTAGAATTTTGGAGACACATTCTAAAATAAAGAGCATGTTACAACTTGTTCCCAAGTTGTCTTGGTTCACAAAAGAATGATTAACCCATTCCAATTTGTAATTATCACTAATTAAATGTATTAAAGACGGCTTAAAATAATATTTAAAATAATTAATTATGGAAAATATTTTTGTAAACTAGAAATTTCTTAAGTGGCCCATTAAATACCAAATACTAGCAATTACATAGCTAGAATAGGTATATTTAAGTCTATATTGAAAAATGATTTTAATTTCATTTTACGGAAAAATACGAGTTATATTACCGATTATCGGCACATTCGCCTAAAAGATTTTCAAAACGTTACAATTTTCCCCCTTAAAGAAATTCGGTCCCCGAATTTAAATTAAAACTCCCCCAAATACTAAAACATTTAGCAAAACACTCAAATTGTCGGGGCTCCGAAATCATCAATACTTAAAACACATCTTAGTGCAATGCATGCGCATGAAAAACGAGTATATAACTCAAAAATCAAAACTCCGTCGAGCATCACACAATCATCGGAGTCATGGTGAAGATACTGATGTCAAAGTCCAATACGAAATCAATATGATACACTCAAAACCATAACATGTACATATAGTACGCATCGTAGTAAATTCGTCCAAACATCTGAATAAAGAAGCATGCAAAAACCCTTTTTTCAAATCGCTCTACGGTGCGCGTATCACAGAGCAAGTAGCGGGCGTTTATTTTAAGGAAAAATAGCTATACATATATATCTTTTATTTAACATACATGTCCCGCCTTTTGAAAATAATTTAGAAGGGTTTCCTCTGTAGAATATTTCGTGTCATCCCGGAAATGTAGGAAAATATTGAGACTATAGCTCCTTTTTGAAAATCCTTCCGGTAACTACCGATTTATGCAAAAACGTATTCAGATACTGTCCTTGGACTAGTCTTACTCAATTACTATACCCTATAGTATATATCATAAAAATATGATGCTCAAAATGAAATCAGTCTCCAATACAGCATACAAAATACGGCATGCGTCCGGTGCGCACTGAAATCGAAACCAAATACCGATGCCACGAATATGCACAGAAACAAAACTGAGTGCAATGGGTGTGCACTAAAAATATCTGTTAAGTGCAACGGGCGTGCCCGACAACAATATCAGGTGCATCTAATCTGCACAAGTCTCGATTTAGTGCATCTGGTGTGCACAAAATCGCATCAAGTGCGCTAAGTGTGCGCAAGAATCTCAATCAAGTGCACATGGTGCACGAAAACATATATCGAACACCAAAATCGAAATCAGCGGTATACGACATACACCGAATCCAAATCAAGTATAACGCGATAGATAAACTCACAACTACATACATCAGTGTGCACAAGACCAAATCGAAGTACGAAAAGTGCATGAAAACTATACCGAAAGCATAAGCCCAAAATCATGTGCAACCCATATACACGAAATCAAATCAGTATCTCAGAATGTATAAAATCGAAATCAAGTGCAATGGGTATGCACAAAACGAACATCAATACAACTGATACATGGAACACTAATCGAGTGTAATGAATGTGCATATAGCAAATACCAATCATAAAACGAAATCCTTAAAACACTAGAATCCAAACAACGGAAATGTGATATTTGAATCACCAGATCGCAAATCATAACTCTGACGTCGATGTGCTCCTTCTCGATTGTCGAAGGGTGTCGGTGCACCCAAATCTAGCATAGCAAGACATCTCATTGCATCCCGTTCAAGGTCTGGCGCCTTGTGCCCTTAGGCTCTCGTTTTTCACTGCAGATTGTCAGCTACCTAACTCCTCGGCTCTGCGGCCCAATATGGAAATGACGACGAAAACAGCTCCGCTCTGGCACATCCTCTAAAAGCTTCGAGCCGACTATCATGGTCACTCATAACATGTCTCATCGATGATGCCAAACTCTGGCCTACTGGGTGTGCGTAATACGACCGATCCTGGGTCCAAGTCTCCTCTTTTCTCTGGTGTCGACTGATTCGAACCCGTCTCTTCGTAGCTGTATGAACGGCACTATAAATGGCTATACTCATATCTAGAGTCTCCCAAGTAATGTATCTCATCATCTGATATCCAGACTAAGTTAAACTTTTCGATCGATTCATCAAAGTCCCATAATTCCCCGAGAGCTCAACACTCGAGTACAGTTTAAAAATATCCAATACATGCTACAGCACCCGCGGACCAGCCGTAGAAGAGCGAACCCAAGCCTCACTAATGGCACCGCAGAACTGCCGCAAACCATAAGGTTCAAAAGCGGTCTTATGGTCAATATGTCGAGTTAGGGTTTCATTCTTCTAGAGGGTCCATAGAATTGCCTGCATGTTCTTCCGAATACCTTAAACTTGGGAAAATGGGTTTCTGACATTCGTTCAAACTTTTTAACTTCGCCTAGACGACATGTGAATACCCTTCGTCCGCACGCTAAACAATGCCTTGATCCTCAAGAATAGACGATACTTTAACGGTCATCACATTCTAGCCGGTCTCTAGCAGTGGCCCGATCATCTGATGTAGGTATCAATGCTTGCGTCCGTGAGAAAACATAGTAATCTACATATCAAAACGCTCATGCTGAACGCAACACTAGCCGCAGCTCTCTCTGCCCGTGCGACCGTGGTAACAGAAACCACCATCCGATATCGACGAAGATAGATCAAAGGAACGAATAGAAATACGGTGCAAAGAAATATATATCCTAAGGGTTCTTAAGCGGAGTAGCGTATTGTAAGTATGTGTCACGACCTAAAGTTTGGATGTGACCGGCACTTAGATTGTATAATTGAAGGGTTACCTTAGTGCCCCGGCCAACTTCCGTGGCCAAATGCGGAACAAAAATTTCGAAACGAGCGAAAACTCGGCACTAGAATAAAACTTGACCGGATCTTTAACCATAAACCTAGCTAGCTAAAAATGAGTTCTATCTACTATGAAAGAAGATATACCAAGAGGCTCAAGTCCTTCGGTCTTCTCTCCTCGTCATGTGCTCCAAGTGGCCTCCTTGAACTTGTTCGATCATCATCTTCGGCTCCATCGGTCCTCCGGGATCAAGCTTGTTCTCCGGCTTCCTTTTGTCGTAGATGATCCATCCGGGGAGTATGATCCATGGCTCTAACTCCTAACTATATAACAAAAGGAGCAACTAGAGAACTTGGTTTGCTATACCAAGTAATCTAGGGTGTAGTTTAGGGTGTCTTAGTGTTTAGCTATCTCTTTCTTGCCTCTTCACTTGATTCTCAACACATGAGAAGGTGGTGAAGAGGAAGAAGATGAAGGTGGAGGAAGCTAGAGAGGAGGGAGGAGCTTGGAGAGAAAATGGAGCTCAAGAAAATAATGAGCAAGCATGAGAGAGAAAATAACACACAATGGTTTTGTATGCAATTATCTTTCATTAAACAATAGCAACCATGCTTCAATAGTAAACCCAAAATGAATTATAAATTCATTTGTAAACTATTGAAGTATGGTCAACTCCATACCTCCCTCACCTCTCACTTTCCACCTCATTTCCATTTATCAAATAAATGGAAAATCCAAAATGAGGTGGCCACCTTCTAGAAGGAAATCTGTAGTAAATACGGATTTCAGTCTACAGTACAAATATACCGGCAATCATATAAAAATCCGAACGCCCAAAAGAGATAGAATAACACGAAGAATGTAATACTAGAATATATATATCGAAATACATATATGTAAATTATTAAATCAATACCTGATTTAATAATCCGGCTCAAACCCGAGCCGGCTAGTGTTACAAACTGTCCGATCGAAAATCCGAGTACCAAGTACATCAATCGATCGAACCCTGCACGTATCCAATATGGCTACTACATCGTTTTGCCTGGATCAGGGAAACCCTCTCTGTGGGACTTTAAAGACTCGACAGTACTTTGGCAGTGGGTTTAACCACAAGCACGTCAGCGGTACTAGCTGTACGTAACGGCTGCCCAGGTATCTGTCGAAAAGGAAGGCCGACGAGCAAACTCATCCGGATCTCCTACTGAGCCTATCCGTGACAATATCCGTACAGTCCGGTCTCTTCATCAAAGAATATCGCATACCGGGTCTAGGGGATGGTGAACGTCAGACCCTAACAACCTGATAAGCCATGCCGATGTGGCTCAGGACCAATCGGGGAAACTACTGATCAACCTATCAGTAAATCCCAAGTGCCTTGGCTAAGGTCTTATGGTCCTGACCAATCGAATCACAGTGCGATATCGACTCCCTATACCGGGAGAGACAAATCCCCGACAATCGCTCACTGCCTCCATATGGCTCGGGACTGAATCCAACCAAAACCTGTTTGCACGACTCAGTAGAGCCGTGGTAGGGTAGTGATCAAAGCTCAGTGGGAATTCACACGAGACAAATGCCGATCTCGGGTCCAAACTAACCTGTACACATGTCACCTGAGAACTTCCATCTGACGATAGGTATAGTACCACATGGAAGTTCTCGGCGAGTCCGTCCAGTGTACTCACACCCAGTGAGCACCTGTATACGATCTTAGGTGCATCAGACCAATGGCTGCGGGACCAACCATCCCCCGATGGGGTTAGAAATGTATACACTAGTCTACTCTGGAGTATCAATGCTCAGTCTCGATACTCACGCGACTAGGGACCATTTAAGGATGTGCTTATGGACTACCTTGCTCCCACAAGTATGATCGCCATCACAACGCAGGTAGTCAAGCAAGATCCTAGGGGCTTTATCAACATGTAACCGCAATATATAATAACGAGTATGACATATGCCATGTTAAGATAAAGACAAACCACCATAGTATACTACCGTATCTAGTCTTTATCAATATGTGCAAACCTGACATAACAACAATACAAATAAATACACATATCCCGATAAAGACAAGTCAAATAATATACCATAAAACTGAGCAAGATTGTTCTGTACATACATATCCCTAGTGTCCATATGTATACATATACAATACTGGCCTCTAGGGCATATACATCCAACAATAATATCTAAAGATATTTACACAACCCTAGTAAGCCAAAAACCAAGATCAAAACCCATTTTACGGAATTTTTAGGAAAACTTAGTTTTTAAGTAAAAATCACAGTTTTAAGTAATTAAGATCTTAACAGTAACTCTATATTGAATTCATAATAAAAACAGTTATAAAGTGTTTAATTGGTTGCATCCCTAGTTGGGATCAACAAAATCAACAGCGGAAATAAATATGCAACTTTATACGACATCAATAAGAATCTCAGACATTAGTAAAAGAAATATCATTTAATATAACTAAACGATCTCATCTATCAATTAATATACATACAGCCACTTCTCATTCTAACTCATATTACAGGGTCTGATGGAGATATTCTAGATTCAATATACAATACAAAAGAGAAGGTTACTATATATGTAACCCACCTAACAAAAGATGCGATAAAATCTGATAAGTGGATCTGCACTGCTGCTAACCGTCCACTCGACTCCTGCAAGGAACTGTGGCACAACGGGGGTGAGTTGCCAACTCAGTGAATATAACTAACATATAACGGCTAATAATGTAAATATGACGAACTAGAACTACTATCAACAGTAATTAATGTGATGCATGATAACAGGTGGAAGAATGAATATGTACTACTCAATATATAAATCAAAACTGAAATCTCATCAATTATTTTCCTAATCAGGTTCATATTTCCGTGTCTAATATCGACACAAATCTTCGGTGTTTCATCAGGCATCATTCCCCGAACGATCATGTTTCTCAATAACACCGGTAGGTATCGTCTAGATATCCGCCGCGTTCACAACTGTCTTCGGAATCGAGTATTCTCGTCAGGCTCCCCGCCTAAAGTGCGGCTATCCTGCCCCTCGGTCTCAACTGGGTCCACCATTTATCCAACTATATGCCCACTGACTCAGTCTGGATAAAATTGTAAATCCGCAACCGTATGACCCCCAACTCAGTCCGAAATAAAACCAAATCATAAAAACGACATCTCATGGTGGACGTGACACATAATCATGGAAATCACTGATTTTTCGTAATAGTATATGAAAGCTTAAAACCATAAATTCTCAATAATACAAATGTCTCTTATATCAACTACTAATACTTGAATACGAAATATGATGTCATATATGCTAATTACTACGACTATTGAGACTTAAGGTATGATAAGAATCATTTTTAACAGAATAATTTCTATGTGTGAAGTGACATGTTAATACCGACGAGGTGTAGTGTAACATGTAGATATGTGCATGTGCGGCATAATTCGTTGATAATGGTGCAGTATTCTAACAAGTATTAATCATGGAGGTATATATATAGATTTAAGAATGCATATGATAAATTTAACATACAAAAGCAAAACTTGTATTTAAACCTAACTACGGGCGTATCACGCCATCTTTACAAGATCACCCGGTAGATGTTTAGTCTACCCACCGGAATACGTCGTAAACTACTCAGAAATCACCAATCCTTTTCCTTTCCTTGCGGCCTCCGAAATTCCCGTATTTGAATTTAACATCGAAATTAACTTGTATAAGAAAATGGCTAACTCCGATACGGCGAATATGAAAATACAAGTTCTCACGTACTAATTGTATTACATACAACTATTTTAAACTATCAAACCCTTAAAATAACTAGATTTTAAACCTCTCGCTGTTTGCAACAGAAAACTTAAACGCGTTATGAATTTACCGTGTCGTATTTTAGAATTTTGATCCCTTTTTCGATATTAGTTTCCAGATTTTACATACTGTTAAATTAACTTATTTAAACAATACCAAAATATCCCAAAACCTATACAGAGACCTACCATAAAACCCAAAACCCCAAAGTCCACCAAAAATCCGGGGACGCCGGATCTGCCTTTAATCTCGCCGGCCAAAATCCTAGCCCCTTGGTTCATACTCCTAGGGTTTGTTCTAGGTCCAGTTTATAAGATTTATACACTGTTTGGTTAAGTTGATTTTCACCTAAACTATAGCAGATTAACACAGAGTTAAGTTTTTTCTAAAATACGATATTTCGATATTCGATTCGTAAATTCTTACAACTACAGAGCTAAAATCTACTGAGTTAAGCATTTTACCTACTGAGGATGGTTGAAAAGCTTCCTCCAAGACACCCAAATCCTTAGCTCCTAGCTTGGTGGTGGAAATCCTTAGCCTGGTTCTTCTTCTTCACTTCTCCTTTCTTTTATTCTTCTTTGTTTGTTCTTAGTTTTCTTACAATTTGAATTTTTCTGAATTTTAATTTGTTAAAATGGTCTGAACACAATATATATGGTAGAGGGAAGAGTGGGGTGCAGGAGGAGGTGTCACTAACAAGGGTGTGCCACTCTCATGCAAGGAGGAGGTGTTATGTATGTATTGTGCATGCAAGTAGGATGTGTCAATGTATTATCATTCCAAATTTATTTATCTTGTGATAAAATTCTGAACTAAAACCTTATTTAACCTCTTTTTCACTTACACCCTTAACCATTCTAATTTGCACATTTTTCCTAAATTTTTACAAAAAGACCCTTCACTACCTATGTTATTATATAAACACCATTTTCTTAAAATAAAGCTAAATTTATTACTAAAACTCTTGTAATTGATTAATGTTACATACTAAAATTTCAATTTAATTTGTTTCACATACTACTTATGAAAATGTCCTATTTTGTTTTAATAACTTTTTAAATTAGCATTTTATTATTAAATTCATTAATTTTATTTATTTCTAAATTTTCAAAATGTTACAATATTCCCCACTTAAGAAAATTCAGTCCCCGAATTTAAAACTTAACTAGATGTCCCTTCAAAAAGATGTGGAAATGTCATTCGCATCGCATCCTCGGTCTCCCAAGTAATCTCCTCGCGATTTGTTCCTCACCAAAGAACCTTTACAGATGGAAGTACCCTTGGTCTCAGTTTCTTTGCCTGCCGGTCAAGAATAGCGACTGGCTGCACTGTGTAGGATAAATCCGGCTCAAGCTGTAAGGTCTGATACTGGATCGCGTGAGAAGGATCGTGAAGATACTTGCGAAGCATAAACACGTGAAATACCGGATGCACATCGGGAAAACTGGGTGGAAGTGCTAAACGATAAGCTACAGTACCTAATCTCTCCAGAATCTCGTAAGGTCCGACATATCTGGGGCTGAGCTTCCCCTTTTTCCCGAAACGCATCATACCTTTCATCGGAGATACACGAAGAAACACATGATCTCCCACCTGAAACTCGAGTCTACGACGTCGTCGATTTGCATATGATTTCTGTCTGCACTGGGCCGCTCTCATTCTGTCCTGTATCAACTGAATTTTTTTCCGTAGTCTCCTGTACTATCTGCGGTCCCAAAATGCTACTCTCGCTCAGTTCCGTCCAGCAAACGGGTGATCGACATTTCCTCCCATACAAAGCTTCAAAGGGTGCCATCTGGATCGTCTCCTAAAAACTGTTGTTGTATGAGAATTCTATCAAAGGTAAGTGACGATCCCAACCACCACCGAAATCAAGGCTGCAAGCTCTAAATATATCCTCTAGAGTCTGGTCCGCTCTGACTGACCATCTGTCTGTGGGTGGAAAACTGTACTAAAACTCAATCGTGTACCAAGAGCTTCTTGAAGTTTCTGCCATAGCCTGCTGGTAAACTGGGTACCCCTATCGGATACTATGCATGTCAGAACTCCATGCAATCGTACAATCTCGTCGATATAAATCTGAGCATACTGTGCAAACCCATACGTCGTCTTCACCGAAAGAAAGTGAGATGCCTTTGTCAATCTATCTACAATCACCCAGATGGAATCATACCCTCTGCTAGTCCTGGGTAGACCCACAATGAAATCCATGGAGATCGGTTCCCTTTTCCACTCCGGAATGGGCAAGGGCTGCAACTCTTCTGCCGGCCTCTGGTGCTCGGCCTTGACTTGCTGACAAGTCAAGCATCTCGAAACAAACTCTGCAACATCCCTCTTCATTCCTTCCCACCAATAAACATCCTTCAAGTCATGATACATCTTGGTGGAACCAGGATGAATACTATATGATGACCGATGTGCCTCCTCCAAGATTTCACGTCTCAGTCCATCCGAATCTGGCACACAGAGATGAGTCCCAAAACGTAATACTCCATGGTCATCTGTCACAAACTCCGACTCTCTGCCCTGCCTAACCTGATCCATAATCTTTGATATACGAACATCTGCGGTTTGTGTCTCTTGAATACGATCCAATAACCGAGGACGGGTGCGAACATGTGCTAACTGTCCTCCTGTCGATGTGAACTTAAACTGTACACGGCTATCACATAGAATCTGCCAGTCTGTAGAAGACTGTCTCTACAAGGCGCATACATAAGATAAGCTACCTCCAGGCCTCCGACTCAAACCATCTGCTACAACATTCGCTTTGCCTGGATGATACAAGATCTCACAATCATAATCCTTCACAAGTTCCTTCCATCGATTTTGCCTTAGATTCAGATCCCTCTGCTGAAAAATATACTTCAAGCTCTTATGATCTGTAAAGATCTGGCACGACTCTCCATACAAGTAATGCCTCCAAATCTTCAGTGCAAAAACTACAGCAGCCATCTCCAAATCATGAGTGGGGTAGTTCTGCTCGTGCCTCTTCAACTGCCGAGAAGCATAAGCTACAACCCTACCGTGCTGTATCAACACACAGCCTAAACCCACTCGAGAAGCATCACAATATACAACAAACCACCAGACCCAGAAGGTAAAGATAAGACTGGTGAAGTCGTTAAGCGAGTCTTCAACTGCTGGAAACTCTGCTCACATACATCTTTCTAAAGAAATGGAACTTCCTTCCTAGTCAATCCGGTCAACGGTGCAGCGATCCGAGAAAAATCCTGCACAAAGCGTCGGTAATAACCTGCCAGACCTAAGAAACTACGAACGTCAGTAACTAGCACAGGTCTGGGACAGTGCTGTACCGTTTCGATCTTCTTTGGGTCCACACGTATCCCATCTCTCGTAATTACGTGACCCAAGAAATCTACACTATCCACCCAGAAAGCACACTTGGAGAATTTAGCGAACAACTGATGCTCCTTCAAGGTCTGCAACGTGATGCGCAAATGCTGCTCATGCTCCTCCCGACTCCGGGAATAAACAAGAATATCATCAATGAATACTATAATGAACTGATAAAGGAATGGCCTGAAGATACGGCTCATCATATGCATGAAAGCTGCTGGGGCGTTGGTGAGTCTGAACGACATCACCAGAAACTCATAATGCCCATAACATGTGCGAAAAGCAGTCTTCGGAATGTCATCTTTCCGAATCCTCAACTGATGATACCCTGACCGCAAATCAATCTTTGAGAAATAGCCAGCTCCCTGTAGCTGATCGAACAAGTCATCGATACGAGGTAATGGATACCTATTTCGCATAGTAACTCGATTCAGCTGTCTGTAGTCTATGCACAGTCTCATGCCACCATCCTTCTTCTTAACAAATAAGACATGAGCTCCCCACGACGATACACTTGGACGAACAAGTTATCTATCTAACAACTATTGCAACTGGCTTTTGAGTTCCGTCAACCCCGTCGGGGCCATCCGGTAAGGTGGTATAGAAATAGGCCCCGCACCCGGAATCAAGTCAATGCAAAATTCAATATCGTGATCTGGCGGTAATCCTGGTAATTCAGCAGGAAACACCTCCGGAAATTCTCGTGCGATCGGAACCTGATCAAACGGGACTTCAGCGACTCCTAAGTCCTGAACAAATGATAAGAACCCATGACAACCCTTCTTCAAGAGTCGTCCCGCACAAAGAGCAGAAATCATATTGGCAGGAGTTACATTACAGTCTCTCTGCACAACAAAGATCGGTTCACCTGGAAAACAAAATCTGACCACTTTCCCCCGACAATCTACATAAGCATGACAAGTGGCCAACCGATCCATACCAAGAAGTATATCAAAATCTAACATATCCAGGAGAATCAGATCAACTAATGAATCCCTATCACCGATACGTACTGAACATGATCTGAATACATGTCGAGCTACAAAAGAATCTCCCACCGGAGTAATCACCACTAACGGTAACTCTAACAACGACAACTCTCTCCCCAGAGAAAGTGCAAAGCGTGAAGATACATAAGAATGTGTAGAACCAGGATCAAATAAAATATGTGCATATAAGGAACATACTGCAAGAGTACCTATCACAACTGCACTTGATGCCTGAGCATCCTGTGGAGTCAGCGCAAAAACTCATGCCTGGCCCCTGCCTGCATCCTGTCGTCCTCTACCTCT
The DNA here is from genome assembly GCA_030015575.1 of Agapanthus africanus. Lineage (NCBI taxonomy): Eukaryota > Viridiplantae > Streptophyta > Magnoliopsida > Asparagales > Amaryllidaceae > Agapanthus > Agapanthus africanus. The sequence continues at coordinate 105,776,427 of CM057343.1, read as the reverse complement.
ATCTCCTCGACCTCTCTGGAAGCGTCCTGCATAACCTCGACCTTGTGGTGCAACAGCCTGGCGCATAGTGTCAATTGGGGGAGGAAGTAAGGCCATCGGAGTAGAAGGTGGAGGGGGTAAAGCAACCTGCGGAGTAACAGTCCCACCATGGCGTGTACACTCTCTAGCCATATTCCCTGGATGTCTACAACTGTAACATGTAAATGGGGTCCTCTGATCATCGAGGTATGAACTGAACATCTGTCCCTGGGTCCAACCTCGTCCGAAACTGCGGCCTGGAGTGTACCTGCATCTACTTCTGCCAAACTGCCTAGTCATTGACCCAATCGGTCTAGTCTTCTTTGGCTCCTGAATAATCACTGTTTCGCTCAAACGCTCCTCTACTCGCATAGCTGCATCCATGGCCTGTGCATAAGTATCGAAATGCTAGGAGCCTATAGCGAGAAACAACTGCTTATCCAAACTCCTTATGAACCTCTTCACCCGAAGCTCTTCCGTAGGAACTAAGTATGGAGCATAGCGCGACAACTGGGTGAATTGTAAATCATAATCTACCACCGACATACTTGCAGATTTCCGCAACGCTTCAAAACTGCTAGCTCTGGCGTCCCTCACACTCTGTGGAAGAAACCTAGCAAGAAAAACCTCAGAGAACTCGGTCCACGACATCGGAGGAAGACCAGCAGCTCGCCCTCTCTCTATCGACTCACACCACTCCTGTGCAAGTCCTTCCAATCGAAAACTAGTCAGCTCAACTGACCTCACATCAGAACATCGCAATGATTTGCTAATCCTCTCCATCCTATCTAGAAAGGACAGAGGATCCTCCGCTACATCAGTCCCTGTAAATACCGGAGGTCTTAACCTCAGAAACTCTGGAAGTGATACCTCCATCACCCTTGTGTCTACAAGTGCGACTGCCTGCATGGGCTGTACATCGGGCTCTACCATGGTCGGTGCCTGGTCCTGTCTCTGTACTCGAGTGGCCTCAGCTAACCGTCCTACCATGTGCTGCAATCCTAACATGCCCTCCTCTATCCTAGTCAGTCTGTCTGGAGGAGGAGGATCGACATGCTCATGCACCGCCGGAATGTCCGGTGGGCCAGTCGTCGTCACAAGCGAATTCGCCCTAGCTGCATCTCTGGCTGCGGCTCGCCTAGCTCGCGTAGCCATAGCAACTGGAACAAGAAGCGAGAGTTGATAAGGCTTACGAATAGGAACAATCAACAATAGAGAGTCAAAGGAAGGATAAATCGAGATAGACATCTTAAAATTAGTTAGGCTGAGTATTGTAACGTAAATATGCCGCGGAACATACGTACGGTACTGCACTCATCCTAATTCACCTACTCCATCAAACCAAAGGTCATCATATGTAATGAACTCAATTCGACTTACTTTAATTCACTACTCGATTCCGTAAGCTAAACTCTGATACCAACTTTGTCACGACCCAAAGTTTGGATGTGACCGGCACTTAGATTGTATAATATCTAAAGATATCTACACAACCTCAGTAATCCAAAAACCAAAATCAAAACACCTTTTACGGAATTTTTAGGAAAACTTAGTTTTTAAGTAAAAATCACAGTTTTAAGTAATTAAGATCTTAAGAGTAACTCTATATTGAATTCATAATAAAAACAGTTATAAAGTTTTTAATTTGGTTGCATCCCTAGTTGGGATCAACAATGTCAACAGCGAAAATAAATATACAACTTTATACGACATCAATAAGAATCTCAGACATAAGTAAAAGAAATATCATTTAATATAACTAAACGATCTCATTTGTCAATTAATATACATACAACCACTTCTCGTTCTAAGTCATAATACAGGGTCTGATGGAGATATTCTAGATTCAATATACAATACCAAAAGAGAATGTTACTATATATTTAACCCACCTAGCAAAAGATCCGATAAAATCCGATAAGTGGATCTACACTGCTGCTTACCGTCCATTCGACTCCTGCAAGGAACTGTGGTATAATGGGGTTGAGTTGCCAACTCAGTGAATATAACTAACATATAACGACTGATAATGTAAATATGATGAACTAGAACTACTATCAACAGTAATTAATGTGATGCATGATAACAGGTGGAAGAATGAATATGTACTACTCAATATATAAATCAAAACTGAAATCTCATCAATTATTTTCCCAATCAGGTTCATATTTCCGTGTCTAACATCGAAACAAATTTTCGGTGTTTCATCAGGCATCGTTCCCCGAATGATCCCGTTTCTCAATAACACCGGTCAGTATCGTCTAGATATCCGCCGTGTTCACAACTGTCTCCGGAATCGAGTATCCTCGTTAGGCTCCCCGCCTAAAGTGCGGCTATCCTGCCCCTCGGTCTCGACCGGGTCCACCATATATCCAACTGTATGCCCACCGACTCAGTATGGATAAAATTGTAAATCCATAACCGTATGACCCCCAACTCGGTTCGGAATAAAACCAAATCATAAAAACGACATCTCATGGTGGACGTGACACATAATCATGAAAATCACTGATTTTTCATAATAGTATATGAAAGCTTAAAACCATAAATCCTTAATAATACAAATGCCTCTTATATCAACTACTAATACTTGAATACGAAATATGATGTCATATATGCTAATTACTATGACTATTGATACTTAAGGTATGATAAGAATCATTTTTAACAGAATAATTTCTAAGTGTGAAGTGACATGCAAATACCGACGAGGTGCAGTATAACATGTAGATATGTGCATATGCAGCATAATTCATCGATAATGGTGCAGTGTTCTAACAAGTATTAATCATGGAGGTATATATATTTAGATTTAAGAATGCATATGATAAGTTTAACATACAAAAGCAAAACTTGTATTTAAACCTAACTACGGGCGTATCATGCCATCTTTACAAGATCCCCCGGTAGATGTTTAGCCTACTTACCGGAATACGTCGTAAACTACTCAGAAATCGCTAATCATTTTCCTTTCCTTGCGGCCTCCGAAATTCCCGTATTTGAATCTAACATCGAAATTAACTTGTATAAGGAAACGGCTAACTCCGATACGACGAATATGAAAATACAAGTTCTCACATACTAATTATATTACATACAACTATTTTAAACTTTCAAACCCTTATAATAACTAGATTTTAAACCCCTCGCTGTTTGCAACAGAAAACTTAAACGCGTTACAAATTTACCGTGTCGTATTTTAGAATTTTGATCCCTTTTCCGATATTGGTTTCCAGATTTTACATACTGTTAAATTAACTTATTTAAACAATACCAAAATATCCCAAAACCTATACAGAGACCTACCATAAAACCCAAAACCCCAAAGTCCACCAAAAATCCGGCGACGCCGGATCTGCCTTTAATCTCGCCGGCCAAAATCCGAGCCCCTTGGTTCGTATTCCTAGGGTTTGTTCTAGGTCCAGTTTATAAGGTTTATACACTGTTTGGTTAAGTTGATTTTTACCTAAACTATAACAGATTAACACAGAGTTAAGTTTTTCCTAAAATACGATATTTCGATATTCGATTCGTAAATTTTTACAACTACAGAGCTAAAATCTACTAAGTTAAGCATTTTACCTACTGAGGATGGTTGAAAAGCTTCCTCCAAGACACCCAAATCCTTAGCTCCTAGCTTGGTGGTGGAAATCCTTAGCCTAGTTCTTCTTCTTCACTTCTCCTTTCTTTTATTCTTCTTTATTTGTTCTTAGTTTTCTTTCAATTTGAATTTTTCTTAATTTTAATTTGTTAAAATGGTCTGAACACAATATATATGGTAGAGGAAAGAGTGAGGTGTAGGAGGAGGTGTCACCAACAAGGGTGTGCCACTCTCATGCAAGGAGGAGGTGTTGTGTATGTATTGTGCATGCAAGTAGGATGTGTTAATGTATTATCATTCCGAATTTATTTATCTTGTGATAAAATTCTGAACTAAAAACTTATTTAACTCCTCTTTCACTTACACCCTTAACAATTCTAATTTGCACATTTTTCCTAAATTTTTACAAAATGACCCTTCACTACCTATGTTATTATATAAACACCATTTTCTTAAAATGAAGCTAAATTTATCACTAAAACCCTTGTAATTGATTAATGTTACATACTAAAATTTCAATTTAATTTGTTTCACATACTACTTATGAAACTGTCCTATTTTGTTTTAATAACTTTTTAAATTGGCATTTTATTATTAAATTCATTAATTTTATTTATTTCTAAATTTTCAAAATGTTACAATATGCCGCGGAATATACACACGGTATGTCACTATATTTTAGTCACCTACTCTATCAACCAAGGGTCATCATACACTTAGAAGGTAAAACCTAACGCTCTGATACCAACTTTGTCACGACCCGAAGGTACGGAACATGACCGACACTTAAATTACGAAACGTCTAGAGGCGCAACGTAATCTAAGTAAGCCGTAGCCCAGAAATCTAAATCATTTAAAAGAAGAAGTGAAGGAAAACTTGTTTAAAAGAAACATCAATTTTCCCAAAAATTTCGGTAGAGTCTCCTTTGTAAATACTGGCCCCAAACGGGTACAAAAAAGAATATATACATAAGCAATAATAAAAGTCATCCCAAAGCAGGAGCTAGCTCTTCGCCAATTGGCGGACACAACCACGCAAGCAATATAATATACAACGCCGAAAAGCGATGAACAAAACTCAGAAGAAAACCAAAATCCACCAGAAAACCATAATAATACAAGTTCGCGATTCTAAGGTCGAAGAATACATCACTGGTCTTCTAAATCTATCAAATAATACAGGTCTGGTTGATGGAGCTTAATAGATACGACTGAAATAAATTAAAGTACAACGGTGATCACGATATAAGCGAACCAACCTACCAAGCAATCACCCTGAATGAAGTGGTGTGCCAGCAAGCCGCCAAGGAAACCTGTACATCTAAACCTGCAAGAAAATTTGGCACACGGGGGTGTGTTGCCAACTCGTGAGTAGAAGACATCTCCGGTAGAAATCGCATGCACGACGATCTCCCAGGTCATAATAATATACATATATAACACTAGTCCTCTAGTAGTGACAGGGTAATAATTTATGCATAAGTGCAATACTCAGTGCATCGTGTCAATATCACTAAACAGTAATGAGTCATATATCTGATGTCTGAATGCATCATGAAGAAGAAAATCAACCACGAAATCTGAATAATCTGATATAAGAAAAACATCAATGAATCTTGTATAATAAAACTGAAACATCATCAGTGAAATCGACAGAAAGTCCGTGTCAAGCTTCGACACAATATCTCAATATCTCAAGCCTCAATATCTCACTATCTCACTATCTCAATATCTCAATGTCTCAATATCACGGGCTCCGTCAGTCCGGATCAGCCCATATCATCAAATCTCACGACTACGACGGTATTCTCCGGATATCCGCAGCGCCAGACATCACCGGTAGGTAGTCTGCCCCTGCCAGGCTCATCGTCTACAACTCAAGCTTCTTGCCCCGGGGTTCCTTACCGGGCCCACCATGCACCCGAAACGGTTCATCCTACTTCTCGAATCGGGTCTCGAAAACCAACAGCAATCATGAAAACTCATGGTGGATAATACATACATCTTGAGAAAACCGCAACTTGCATTTTTAAATATGAGAATGAGTTTATAAAATCTTGCGGTTTTCCCCTAAATTCAGGAATCTCATAAAAATCTGAAATCCAAGAATTAAGAACAAGTAAACAGTGAATATCGGCATAAAGCCCCAGAATAGTACATAACCAAATGAATATATGAATGCCTGAAGTATCCCAGTAAGGAATGCCCAGTAAGGAATGCAATCTCTTAGCTAACACATGAGAGCAATCACACAAGTATTATATTGGAACTAGCATTTAGCTGATTATATCAACGAAATAATATGTTCTAAAGTGTACGTGGCATGACAATTACCGATGATGATGTGTGTGAGCCGGCAAATATGTGTACGTGGAACATGCGCATCATCGGTAATGGTGCTGGTGTCCTAACAGATGGAATCATAACTGTTAAGGAATATATGTATAAACTGGCGGTGAAATGAGAATAACATGATTATAGTAGAGAAGGAGTAATAACCACAATAGCGAAGAATATACTTCTTACTATACGAGTCATACCGTTTTAGTGTTTGAAATAGCACGAATCGTGGTTTTTAGAAAAATAGGGGCTACGGGGTTTTGAGAAAAAAAATACGTCCTTTGAAAAAAAAGCGCACGATTCGTTAGTTTTGAAAATAAGTATGACTCGAGTCTAAACTAATATCAACCTAACCAACTAAGGGAAAAACTAAAGAGACTAGTCGAAAGGTAAGAAGAATCCACCTAAAGTCCGAGTCGATATCTCTAGTAGTCGGCGATCCAGCCACAATAGCGTCACGTACAAAGTATGACTTCCTCAAGTCAAGAGTGCGGATCAATCATCACATCTATATCTCGTACGGTAAAATTCATCGTACGGCATCCCAAAATCGGGGTACGGATCAACTATCATATATATATCATCATTCATATGGTATCATCATCAAACAATATCATGATCTGGTTACTGATCTAAAGTCTCGTGCAATCCGATGTCATCAACACATATTATCATATATGAGTATACATCGCCGAAGCGATCTATTATAAATATCATAACATATCCCATATCATAACTCGATCACATATCAAATATCTCACGGCATTATGCTCGATCATATCGACTCATTCCCAAGTATCACGTAATATCTTCATCACCCGTGTATATGTATGTATGTGTGTGTGTGTGTGTATACTACTCACATACCTACACACACACACACAAGAATCAAGTGTGTGTGTGTGTGTGTGTGTGTGTGTGTCAGCCTATACTCTAGGGTTTCGCGACTAAGAATCAGACTAAAAGCACTATCATCCAACTTACACAATTTCCGATCCATGGTCTCCTAAAACCTTTCTTGCTCAGTATCCGTATCTTGCAATAACATATCTATATAAACTATCTCAAAACCACGTCATATCCTACGAAGTTGCGGGGGTGCTATACGTCATCCACCCGACTTCCCCCGTAGATATACATCTACTCACCTTGATCCTCGCTTGCCGAAGTCGATGTCGACATCCTCTTCTTCATCGTCCGAAATCAACATGAGAGGTACCTATATGCAAACATATAATATCGTAAACCGAAATTGCGGACAAAAACCAAAACGGCACACGAAACGCGCATAGGTTAAAACCTATGACCCGCTCATGCAAAAGAACCAAATAACCCTCGACATCGGCGTACAAACGCCAATTGATCGAGATAAAACCCAAACATACTAATCGTGGTTTCACAACTCGCTAACTATTATATAAAATAAGTTGTAACTCATCAAAACCTAAAAATTACTCAAATCGATTTATTTCCGAAAACCTAGAAAGTCTCAAATTACCGTTTTAGTATAAAACTTGATGTTTAAACAAAACTAGTAGCCGCAATATTCACTAAATACCTTAACCAAGTCACACAAAGCATAACCATATTTTAATCTCACTAATTTTCATTAACCCAAAATTCTAGTTTGCAAAATTATCCAATTTTAACAATTTTAATGTAACAATGCACAAATCAACAACTAGACTAGGTTTTGCATGACCTAAGGTGTTAAACTACAAATTATAATTTTAATGATGTGATGAAAACCCTAACTAGATTTCTAATCTCACATTGTTAATTAAATTCTAAAAACCTAGTTTGCTAAAAAATCTTAATTTGGACATTTTAAATGTCACAATTAGCAATAAGCAACAAGATTATGTTTTGCATAGCTTAAGATTCAAGAATACATCACACAACCATGAACAAATGATCACAACCCTAACTTGAATTCAAACCCCAAATCTTGAATTTCCAAATTTGAAATTAAAACCTAATTAAGCATCTAATTAGCTTAGTTTGAAGTAATGATCCAACAATTAAACCATAGGTAAAGATTTATACCTCACAAATCAAGAGATCACACATGCAAACTTGACCTCCAAAATGACTTCTAGCTCCATGATCCATGCTAATTTTGAACAAGGAATGATGGGTAAAGATTGGATTTGGAGTTTGTGGGATTTTTGTATTGATTTTTGAGTGAAAATTGATGAATTTTGAGGGGAAATGAGATGGGAAAAGAGAGGGGCAGCAGCTGGAAATTTTCGGCCAGAAGTGTGTGAGATGAGTGTAGAAAGTTCCAAGAAACCCCCCCATTTCACAAGTCAACAAGCCCCATTTTTCTTTCTTTATTTTTTCTTTTTATTTCTTGTTTTCCTTTTCTTTGAAGTGGGAAAATTTTTGGGGAGGAGCAGCCAAGGGCTCGGCCATGAATGGAATGAGGGAAGAGAGAGAGTGTGAGGTGAGAGTGTGTGTAGGAACATCTTTAATTAATATATCTATTAAGACCTTTTCATAATTATTTTATTTTATTTCATTTCCTAATGTGATTTATCCTAGAATTCTCTAGAATTTTGGAGACACATTCCAAAATAAAGAGCATGTTACAACTTGTTCCCAAGTTTTCTTAGTTCACAAAAGAATGATTAACCCATTCCAATTTATAATTATCACTAATTAAATGTATTAGAGACGGCTTAAAATAATATTTAAAATAATTAATTACGAACAATATTTTTGTAAACTAGAAATTTCATAAGTGGCTCATTAAATACCAAATACTAGCAATTACATAGCTAGAATAGGTATATTTAAATCTATATTGAAAAATGATTTTAATTTCATTTTACGGAAAAATACGAGTTATATTACCGATTATCGGCAAATTCACCTAAACGATTTTCAAAACGTTACATATGGATACATGTATGTATATACGGATGATGGCTATTCTTTTAATTCTTTACAAGTTACTTCTAGAAGAGCCACCTCATTATGTTTAATAACCATTTGTTTAAATGGTTATTTGAGGTGGAGGATGAGATCATTATTTGACTTTAAACTCAAGCATGCTTTGTGGTGAGTCATGGGGTGAGTCATATAGTAACTCAAGATACACTATTCTAGCATGCTTGATATTTTGTTTGTATTATGAGATGTTTTGTTTGAGACATGGAGATATTTTCTATAGTCGCTCACTTGATATATATCTCACAACACTTAGCCATTCACAAGACTTGAGATTTTTCTTCACTTCATGCTTCACACTCTCATCCTCAAGCATCTTCTTCTACCACCACCCTACAAGTCTCATGTGTTGAGAAATCTGGGATGTCTTGAGACAAACTAATCCTACATGCTCTCTACTTCATCTTGTCTATCTAGTTTAGCGAACTATGTACTCGAGTTACCTCGGCTTTAAGGCTGGAGCTTGAACTACATACCCTCAGGTGGATCATCTTCGATGGAGGGAGACCGAAGATCAAGCTTGATCATGGTGGCCACTAGGAGCTTGGGATGATGGTTCAAGACCAAAGGACACGGATCATTCAGTATAACCATTCCAAACTCTTTTACATATTGCTAGATTAGGGTTAATGGTCGATCCGTAAAATTGGGTTCCGTTAGCGCCAGTTTAGAAAATTTTTGTTCCGCATTTGTCCACGGTTTAATGGCCGGGGCGCTGGCGTATGTAGGGTGTTTTTCGTCACCCAATTAAGATGGGAATACGTGCACGCTGGTCAGGTGCAGAACAGATTCCTCCTGCCTAGGGTAGGCTGGGGTTTATTGATTGTGGGGATCCAAATCTCCGGCAGCCGCGGACTACGCTGCCGTTAATTACCCCTCGCCTTTGGAGCGAGGAAACCTCCGATTGATGGGTCAAACTGGTCATGCGAACTCAATGTGCAGTATGCGTGTGTTGTGTTTTGATAGAGGTTTTGGATATATCGGGGGCCCCGCAGAGTTTTTACGGGGTCCCGCTACCCGGATAGCGGGCTGGAGGTCAAGGGAGCAAGCAGCCCCTTTGTAGGGTGCGTGGCAGCGCCCCGTTAGAAATTTTTTCTAACAGGGATGGTGTTTACTGTGGAGTGCATAAAAAAAGGGGGAGGAGCATCTTAAAAACGCGTGCATGGCATGTGGGCGCATGGTGCCCATGGGCACGTGCCTGGCGCGTGAGCGGTTGGCGCCCGCTGCAGCACGTGGGCGCTGGGCGCCAGCTGGTCACGTGCACAACACGCGACCGCGAGGCGCTCGCTGGTCACGTGCGCTGCACGCGACCACTGGGCGCTGAGCGGGTCGCGTGGGGGGCACGTGGGTGCTATAATGTCCACGGGTCACATGCCTTCCACGTGACCGTGGGTCACGTACGCTGCACGCGATCACGGGGCGTGCGCACACGTGGGCGCTTTAGTGCCCACGGGTCACGTGTGCGTACGTGGGTGCTTTAGTGTCCGGGGTCACGTGCGCTGCACGCGACTATTGGACGCTTTAGTGCCCACGGGTCACGTGCTCAGCACGCGACCGCTGGGCGCCCGCGGGTCACGTGCGCAGCACGCAACCATGAGGAACACCAGCGGGAAAGTGCTTAGCCCTTAGGTTGGGGAGTTGAACTCCTAACGGGTTTTGGAGTTGAACTCCTAACAGAAATTTAATTTATGGAGTTAAACTCCAACAGATCTAGAAAGGAGTTAAACTCCTAGGAATCATTGGCTCTTCTTTTGTGCCTTGGATCCTCCTAACGTGGGGTTTTTGGAGATGGGTCTCCTTCTTCTTCCTCTTGGTTGGCCGGATCTTGGGGAAAAAGAGGAGTGAGATTCAAAATCTCCCCTTTCAGAGATTTGATGGGAGATTCGAGCTCCCTTTAATGGGTTTTGTGGTGAAAAACTATTTTTTTTTTGAGAAAGGAAGAGTTAAACTCTTGATTTAATTCAAAAAGAGAAAGAAGGTTATAGACCCTTGAGAAAGGGAAAGAAGGCACACAAACCCTAAATTTTGAGGGGAATGAAAAGTGTATCGTTTATTCATCATCATGATACCTTATATAGGCTTACACATTTACATATAGCCCCTTGAGCTTCATAAAATGGCATTTTGCCTATTCCATACGTCATGTGCTCATTTTTTTTGCACATGAGTCATGGTTTTTACAAATATTTGGCTTCATGTCTTATTTTCTTACATTGACGCATAAAAAATTATATCAAAATTATTTATTACATGACTTTTTATTTCGGCATGGGGGAGGCCGGCCGCTTCATGTTCAGGCTCGACTCGGGCATGAGCCCACTTGATCTAGGCTTGGGCCCACCTGGCTTGGGGTTGACCATGACTTTGACTTGGTCAACCGGGGTGTAATTTTCGACCCCAACAAAGTGCCCTCCAACAACAAATGCACACCACATATGTGGGTCGTGTGCATAAAATTGATAGATATTCTTTCGCGTGGAGGTGACTTGCTTTGGTTTCCACTTTTTGGGATGTACTGCTCTTTTTTCGACATGGACGGTCAACGCTTGATGCGTCTCCGAGACGGAGTGTCCGTAGTAGACGTTTCCCTGGCACGGAGTGATTTGTTTCCTACTTTGTAGGAAGCCTGCACTGCCCTTTTTACGACATGGACGGTCGACGCTTGACTCGTCTCCGAGACGGAGTGTCCGTGGTAGACGTTTCCCCGGCACGGAGTGATTTGTTTCCCACTTTGTAGGAAGCCTGCACTTCCCTTTTTACGACATGGACGGTCAACGCTTGACGCGTCTCCAAGACGGAGTGTTCGTGGTAGAATTTTCCCTGGCCCGGAGCGATTTGGTTCCCGATTTGTGGGAAGCCTGCACTGCCCTTTTTACGACATGGACGTTCGACGCTTGACGCGTCTCTGAGGCAGAGTGTCCGTGGTAGACGTTTCCCTAGCCCAGAGTGATTTGGTTCCCGATTTGTGGGAAGCCTGCACTGCCCTTTTTATAACATGGACGGTCGACACTTGACACGTCTCCGAGACAGAGTGTCCGTGGTAGACTTTTCCCTGGCCCAGAGAAATTTGGTTACCGATTTGTGGGAAGCCTGCACTGCCCTTTTTACGATATGGACGGTCGACGCTTGACGCGTCTCCGAGACGGAGTGTCTATGGTAGAATTTTCCCTATCCCGGAGCGATTTGGTTCCCGATTTGTGGGAAGCCAGCACTGCCCTTTTTACGACATGGACGGTCGACGCTTAACACGTCTCCGAGATGGAGTGTCCATGGTAGACTTTTCCCTGGCCCGGAGCAATTTGGTTCCCGATTTGTGGGAAGCCTGCACTGCCCTTTTTACGACATGGACGGTCAACGCTTGACGCGTCTCCGAGACGGAGTGTCCGTGGTAGACTTTTCCCTGGCCCGAAGCGATTTGGTTACCGATTTGTGGGAAGCCAGCACTGCCCTTTTTACGACATGGACGGTCGACGCTTGACGCGTCTCCGAGATGGAGTGTCCATGGTAGACTTTTCCCTGGCCTGGAGCAATTTGGTTCCCGATTTGTGGGAATCCTGCACTGCCCTTTTTATGACATGGACGGTCGACGCTTGACGCGTCTCCGAGGCCGAGTGTCCGTGGTAGACGTTTCCCTGGCCCGGAGTGATTTGGTTCTCGATTTGTGGGAAGCCTCCACTGCCCTTTTTACGACATGGACGGTCGACGCTTGATACGTCTCTGAGGCAGAGTGTCCGTAGGAGACATTTCCCTGGCCCGGAGTGATTTGGTCAACGTGCCCCTGGCACGGAGTGTCGCTGGTCGACTTTTCCCCGGCACGAAGTGTCGCTGTTTGACTTTTTCCCGGCACAGAGTGTCGCTGATTGTTCGACTTGTCACCGGTATGGAATGTCGCTGTTCGAATTGTCCCGGGCACGGAGTGTCGCTGGTCGACTTGTCCCCAGCACAGAGTGTCATTGTTCGACTTATTACCGAGGCGGAGCGATTCTGACAGGGAGGTCGCTGGTTGACTTGTCCCCGGCGCGGAGTGTCACTTGTCGACTTGTCCCCGGCACAGAGTGTCGCTGTTCGACTTGTCCCCGGCACGGTGTGTCGTTGGTTGTTCGACTTGTCCCCAGCACGGAGTGTCGTTGGTTGTTCGACTTGTCCCCGACACGGAGCGTCGCTAGTCGACTTGTCCCCGGCACGGGGTGTCGCTGTTCGACTTGTCCTCGGCACGGGGTGTCGCTGGTTGACTTGATCCCGAGGTGGAGCATAATTCCGACAGGGAAGGTAGATATCCCGAGGCGAAGCATGATTTCGACACAGGGTAAATTCTGGGACAAAGCATGATTCCGCCGCAGAGGTTGTTGGTTTGATTTGATTTGGGTTGACATCAGCACCGCTACACTGGGATATGGTACCAGGAGCGAATCATCATCTGCTAGGACAGGATTTGTGGGTTGGTTTTTTGTCGGCATCTACATTGCTGCACTGGAATAATGTCAGGAGCAACTCATCATTTGCCCTTCCCAGTTAGGAAGCGATGGTTTGGGAGACAGGTTTAGATCCCTATCACCTAAGACTTTTTAATTTTATGGGCCGTAAGGTTCCCATAAAAGCATTTTCTCCCTACGAGTCGTAAGGATCCCGTAGGTGCATTTTCTCCTTAGGAGTCGTGAGGACCCCCAAGTGTGTTTTTCCTTTATGAGTCGTAAGGATCCCACGAAAGCGTTTTCTTACGAGTCGTAAGGATCTCGCAAGTTTTATTCTCCTCATGCATCGTGAGGACACATGAGTTGATTTCCCTCGTTCCCAGTTTAACGACTTAGGGGTCATCTGTTTCCAGTTTAACGACTTAGAGGTCATATGTTCCCAGTTTAAAGACTTGGGGGTCTATTGTGCCCAGTTTAATGACTTAGAGCTCATCTGTTCCCAGTTTAACGACTTAGAGGTCATATGTTCCCAGTTTAAAGACTTAGGGGTCTATTGTGCCCAGTTTAACGACTTAAAGGTCATATATTCCCAGTTTAACGACTTAGAGGTCATCTGTTTCCAGTTTAACGACTTAGAGGTCATTTGTTTCCAGTTTAACGACTTAGAGGTCATCTGTTTCCAGTTTAAAGACTTAGGGGTCTTTTGTTCCCAGTTTAACGACTTAGAGGTCTAATGTTCCCAGTTTAAAAACTTAGGGGTCATTTGTTCCCAGTTTAAAGACTTAGGGGTCTATTATGCCCAGTTTAATGACATGGTGGTCAGCTGTTTCCAGTTTAACGACTTAGAGGTCAGCTGTTTCCAGTTTAACGACTTGGAGGTCATCTGTTTCCAGTTTAACGACTTAGAGATCATCTGTTTCCAGTTTAAAGAATTAGAGGTCTGCTGTTTCCAGTTTAATGACTTAGAGGTCATCTATTTCCAGTTTAACGACGTGGTGGTCATCGACGGGGAGCTTAGAGAAGATACCTGATTGAGCAGTTGTTGAAGGTACCGCTAGAACTTGCCCGAGATGCCCCGTTGCTTCGTTGACGTTGATGGCCTTGCCCTCAGCTGGAGCCAAGGAAAGCCGTCAAATACCGACTTACGTTCAAAGATGGCAATTTGAAATTTGTTAACCCTGCACAAAGAAGCATGATTTCAGTACAGGCAATCAATGTATATGTTGATTGAGTTCGCATGGATATTTAACCCGAAATATGGGAGGAGAGATTGGTCCCACCGTGCGTACCAGAATCTGTAGGATATTTTTCGTCACCCTATTGAGATAGGAATACGCGCGTGCTGGTCAGGCGCAGTACAGATTCCCCCTGCCTAGGGTCGGCTGGGGTTTATTGATTGCGGGGATCCGAATCTCCGGCAATCGCGGACTAAGCTGCCTTTAATTACCCCTCGCTTTTGGAGCGAGAGAACCTCCGATTGACGAGTCAAACCGGTCATGCGAACTCAATATGCAGTGTGCATGTGTTGTGTTTTGAAAGGGGTTTTGGATATATCGGGGGCCTCGCAGAGTTTTTACGGGGGTCCCGCTACCTGGATAGAGGGCTGGGGGTTAAGGGGGCTAGCAGCCCCCTTGCGGGGTGCGGGGCAGCACCCCGTTAGAAATTTTTTCTAACGGGGGATGGTGTTTACTGTGGAGTGCATAAAAAAGGGAGGGAGGAGCGTCTTGAAGACGCGTGCGTGGCACGTGGGCGCATTGTGCCCATGGGTACATGCCTGGCATGTGAGCTCTTGGGGCCCGCTGGTCACGTGCGCAGCACATGGGCGCTGGGCGCCAGCGGGTCACATGCGCAGCATGCGAACGCGAGGCGCCCGCGAGTCACGTGCGCTGCACGCGACCACTGGGCGCTGAGCGGGTCACGTGGGGAATACGTGGGTGCTATAGTGTCCGCGGGTCACGTACGCTGCACGCGACCGCGGGTCACGTGCGCTGTACGCGATCGCAGGGTGTGCGTGCACGTGGGCGCTTTAGTGCCCACGGGTCACGTACGCACACGTGGGCGTTTTAGTGTCCATGGTCAAGTGCATTGCACGCGACTATTGGGTGCTTTAGCGCCCGCGGGTCACATGCCATGCACGCGACCGCTAGGCGCCCACGGGTCACGTGCGCGGCACGCGACCACGAGGAACACCAGCGGGAAGGGGCTTAGACTCTAGGTTGGGGAGTTGAACTCCCATGGGGTTTTAGAGTTGAACACCTAACAGAAATTTAATTTATGGAGTTAAACTCCAACAGATCTAGAAAGGAGTTAAACTCCTAAGAATGTTTGGCTCTTCTTTTGAGCCTTGGATCCTCCCAACATGGGGTTTTTGGAGATGAGTCTCCTTCTTCTTCCTATTGGTTGGCCTGATCTTAGGGTAAAAGGGGAGTAAGATTCAAAATGTACCCTTTCAGAGATTTGATAGGAGATCCGAGCTCCCCTTTATGGGTTTTGTGGTGAAAACCCACTTCTTTTTGAGAAAGGAAGAGTTAAACTCTTGATTTAATTCAAAAAGAGAAAGAAGGTTGTAGACCCTTGAGAAAGAGGAAAGAGACACACAAACCCCAGATTTTGAGGGGAATGAAAAGTGTATCTTTTATTCATCATCATGTTGCCTTATATAGGCTTACACATTTACATATAGCCCCATGGGCTTTACAAAATGGCATTTTGCTCATCCCATGTCTCATGT
The DNA here is from genome assembly GCA_030015575.1 of Agapanthus africanus. Taxonomy (NCBI): domain Eukaryota; kingdom Viridiplantae; phylum Streptophyta; class Magnoliopsida; order Asparagales; family Amaryllidaceae; genus Agapanthus; species Agapanthus africanus. The sequence goes on along the minus strand of CM057343.1, from coordinate 105,760,373 downwards.
GCTCATTTCTTTTGCACATGAGCTATGAGTTTTACAAAAAATTGGCTTCATGCCCTATTTTCTTACATACATGTATAAAAAATTACATCAAAATTATTTATTACATGATTTTTTATTTCGGCATGGGGGAGGCCGGCCGCTTCTTGTTCGGGCTCGACTTGGGCATGAGCCCACTTGATCTGGGATTGGGCCTACCTGGCTTGCGGTTGACCATGACTTTGACTTGGTCAACCGGGGTGCAATTTTCGACCCCAACAGCGTAACCCAATATGGTATCAGATCCAACCCATTAACCCCTTGCTAGCTATTTTAGACGATGTTAAAGTATCGAAACTGAAACAACTCCGAAACTATACCCAATATATTCCAGTTTCTGTCGATTTTAAAATAGTTTTAAAAAATTATTTAAACAATTGCAGAACACTACTCTTGTGACTACTTGAACACACATGAAATTCGAGGCCCAAATTCTAAGACATGGCCAGTGAGATACCCAGAATTACCGGCCTGGCCGGTCCATCTAGTGAATTTGGACTTGAAATTTTGGTGTTGCTCTGGTCTCTGGAATATTGGTTCTGTGGTATTGTTTGTTTTTCCCAGTTTGGATATTGTGTTATCTTTGGCTTGGGGGCAATACAGGGTATTTCGAAGTCGATATTTTTAACACTGTTTAAAAGTTTTCAGTGCATACATTACTATCTGTAACCGTGAATGTCATTAAAGTGGTACAACTCGTCTAATTGCTATATGTTTTTTAGACGGGTTTGCGAACGTGACATTCACGTTGATATTCTGTGTTGTGTTGTGGTTGTGGCGGAATCGTCATGGTGGATATCTTGATAGCAATGGTAGTACAGTTTAGATTCATTTGTACATTTGATATCGCAGGGCGAATGTTCAACATGTAGATTGCCGTCTCCGCCAGCTTGTATTTTATTTGTTTGGGGCACGACCGGGTTGCGGTCGATGTCACCCTTGTACATATTATTTTCTTTTCTGTACTAGGATTACTCCGCGGTGGAGTGCACGAATAGCCGGGTTCTTGAGGGTAACGGGCCCGCATCTCATGGCGTTGAGACGGAGGTGGCTTCACTCTAGAATTGGCGGGCTATTCTCCACATTCGTAGGGGGGTACAGGTTGACCCAAGGAAGGGGTGCTCAAGTAACCGGATTCCGTGAAGTGCCGGGTGTCCCACTCACTTTGATGATTGGGGTTGCCTCACTTCTTGGATTGGCGGGTAACTTGCCGCTCTCGTAGGAGTCTAGGTTTTCATTGCACTGGCTATCCACACGACCAAGGGAACATCGGGTTTCACTTGCGGCTCAAAGGAAACCCGGGGCTCCCAGATTATCAGTTTGTTCTGTGATGCATATCGCTTTTCTGTGATGTTGCATATATCATGCCTAGGACGATTATTATATATATTTAAATATATACTAGTAGATATTGTATATGTTTTGCACCCGCGTTAGTCCAGCCTCCGCTCTGTCGTAAGTTAAGTAACCTAATGGGTGATGACGGGGCCCAGGGGCGAATGCGGATGACATATACGTACATTATATTTTCGTTCTTTTCTGGTGTGATTAATTGATGGGACTGCGTTGATTCTGATCAATGCAAGGAAAAGAAACCTATTTGATATTGTTGGAACCAAGTTTTTAAAAAACAGACATTGCAGACGTTTTCTTTTGTTTTGCACAGTGGTATTCGATTATAAATATCCAGCACCTCATTCGACGAGGCAAGAGCCGAGATCCTTTCATAGGGAGTGACCTCTTGAGCAAAAGTTTGCGTCAGGATAATAACTTCACTATAGTCGATTCTTTTGCTTTGCATCATGGTTTTCAATTAGGAATATCCTGCACCTCATTCGACGAAGAAAGAGCCGAGATCCCTTCACAGGGAGTGTAGGGTTCCTAGGCACACTCAAGAGGTTCCACAAGGCATCAACCATGCCAAATTCAAAATTTTCCGGTGCCGAGAAACCTTAAACCAGATCGATTACTAGAGGTAAAGGCGAAACAACAACAAGTTAACAACTTAACTACTAAGTGAATGGAAATACAACCTTTGTAGATCCGGTTCTCCACTTCCAAAGCTCCGTGACGACGTCCCTTCGCTGCGATCAACGGGATCCCGGACTCTTGCGATGGTTTCGTCGGAGAAATGAGCGGGCTAGGTCGTTGACTTCGATGCCGAAGATGATCTACGTCGAGGCAACTCTAACTCAAGCTCCATCTTCACTTGGTCATGAAACTTGTGAAGATAACACACTCTACTACATGGCAAGTGGTAGATGATGAAGAAATAGGAAGTGGGTTCACTTTGGATTTGGATTTCTCACTTAGATTCATCACTTGGAATTTTCAAGCAAAGGTTTTCTTTCTTCATCAAGAAGAAGAAGAAGAAAGAAATGGAAAAATGAATTAATTAAAATAGAAAATCAAGTGACCCTTATCATATTGCAACCATGGGTGAGTTAACAAGTGTAGAGAATAAACTAGGGTTTAGGTAAATGGTTAGGGTTAAGGCAAAAGACAAAATGGCTAGACTTTTCAAAGCTTCATGAAGCTTCAAGTATCAAACAAAGAAAGCCACCATCTTATATTTTGCCAAAAATAAATAAAAAGAATAAATAAGTAAATCAAACCCTAACCATTAACCTAATCAAGGTTTAAAGCATACACACACCCAAGTTGACATGTATCATCAAACATGATACAAACTAGTGCTCAAACATATATCATATATATACAATGTGCATATTTAAGTGAGAAAATAATCTTAAGTGAACCAATACTAGTTAATGTAAAGTAATATATCAAATATATAATTATACATTAAATCATTAAATCAATACTTAATTTAATGATCCGGTCATATTGCATATAACCGACTAATATCAAGTGTATCAATGTATCGATTCAACACTTGATTCGGTAACCTGGCTATATCTCATATAACCGTCCAATGATACAAATCACGAGAATAGAATACAGTATTACATACTGGTATTATTCTCGGTCCCGCACATATCTCATATGCGCCCCTATTTCGTTTCGCTTGAACCAGGAAACCTCTGTGTAGGACTCTAAAGACTCGTCAATACGCCGGCAGCAGGTGATGATCATATCAAACACCCACAAGCCGCAAGCGGTCTGCTAAACGTAACGGCCACCCGGGTATTGAGCGATCAGAAGATCAACGAGCAATCCCGCTCACACTCCTGTGAATCCAACCAGTAACACTTACCGTATAGTCCGGTCTGTTCGTCTGATATGTCGCATATCTCGCCTAAGGGTGGTAAACGTCAGACCCCAGTAGCTCGATAAGTCGTGTCGATATGAGGTCTATAACAGTTCTAGAAACTACTGGTAACACTTACCAGTAAATCTCAGCAACCCTGGCCAGGGATTTCCGGTTATAGCCAATCGAACACAGCGCAACATCAACTCCCTATACCAGGAGAGACGAATCCCCTCCTATCGTTCATTGCCTCCATGTGATTCGGGACTGTACCCAAAAACCACCGTTTTGCACGCCCTCTTGGACGTGGTAAGGTGGAAATCAAAGCACAGTGGGAATCACACAAGACTCTATGACGATCTCGGGTCTACAGACTAACCTGTACCAGTGTCACCAGAGAACTGCCATCTGACGTAAGGTATAATACCATCTGGGAGTTCTCGGCGAGTCCGTTATCGGCGAGTCCGTCCAGTGTACCCAGTCTCCACTGAGCACCCGTACACCATCCTTGATGTCAAACACCGATGGATATGGGATCATCCATCGCTCATCATATGGGTCAAGATGCGTATATGATTGTCTACTGTGGTACATCGATGCCCTGTCTCGATACACCCACGACTAGGGACCTTGAAGGATGTACTTATGGACTACCATGTCCCCACTAGTATGATCCGCATCATAGTCCAGGTAGTCAAGTACACATTCTAAGGGCTTTACCAACATGTAGCAGAGAGACAATCAGTGTACACGTTAAGGTAAAGAGCAACCAGATAGCATACTATCATGTCGAGCAAGAAAGTCCTCCCTATATATGTCCAAGCATCCACTACAATATACATCCTATGTATAGTAATGGCCTCTAAGGCATACATATAACTAACAATCTCCCACTTGCACTAGGGCCATCTGATAGCAGTGGTTGTAGTATCTCATACTCAACCATCCCATAATAGTCTCTCTCTGGAAAAAGGCCTTTGTGAGTGGATCCGCCGTGTTGTCCTCTGAGTCTGCTCTCCTAACCTCGATCACCCTGGAGATCAACTATCTCCATCATCAGGTGATGCTGCCTCAGAATATGTCTGGATCACTGATGGGACAGGCGTTCCTAGGCATAAGCCACAACTCCATTGTCTCACAATGGTAGGAACGAAGTTCATCTCATGAACTAATATACACCCAGACTTCCTCTTTGGTAGCATCTTAAGTAGCGATGTATCCTGCCTTTATCGTCTAGTATGCCACGGCATATAGCTTGGAACTCTTCCAACATACCGTCCCTTTACTTAGGGTAAAGACAATGCCTGTGACTGACTTTCAGTCGTCCTTATCACCCTGAAACACTTCCAGTGATTCTCCCCAGGATCGATTGATACCATCTCACTACAACTAGTGAGAATCCTAACATCCAATTAGATCTATCTCATAGATCCAAAACCCAGGATTTAGTAGGTATCACTTTGATCCTATGTGGAGAATCATTGTGATAAGCGGAGATTGATCGAGCGTAACATAGGAAACTCCTTCCCTATCAAGAGTATGTCATCCACGTACTCTATGAGGATCACCACCATACTCCCTACTACCTTTTTGTATATACAAGGTTCATCTACCATTTTGATGATGTCAAACTCTTTGACTATCTCATCAAAACAGATATTCCAACTCCGCGATGCCTGCTTTAATATTATAAAGCATCTTGTACACGTTTCCGCTGCTCCCACTGTCTATGAAGCCCTCTGGTTGTGTACTTACAGACGCTCTCTTCTAAAATATCACTTAGAAAAGCAGTCATGGCACCCAACCGCCAGATATCGTAGTCATAGTATGTAGCCGTGGCAAGTAGGATCTGGATGGACTTAAGCATAGCCACTGAAAAAGGTTTCATCATTATCCATGCCTGGTCAATGATGAAAACCTTTAACATGTCTAGCTTTGAAAGTCTCAACTTTTCCATCTACACCAAGTAATCTTCTCAAGATATACTTGCTCCTGATGGGGATTTAACCCTTCAGATATAGCAGCCAAAGTCCATACTTTGCTGGTGTACATGGATTCCATCTTAGATTGCTAAGCATCCAGCCATTCTTACAGAGTCCCTACTCTTGATGGCCTGCTCGAAACTAGTTGGGTCATCATCTCATGATGCAATCCTCGCTCCCACTGTCATCGAGAAACCGAAGTATCTTTCAGGCGGATGAGGAACCCTACTAGATCGGTGGAGAGGCTGAGGTTCATGGGTATCTACTGAATCCTTTGGTTCTACCAAATCATCTGCTGTAATTTGTATAGCTGGAACCTTTCCAGTTCTACATAACTGACCTTGCCTCGAGCTTGTCCGGATTTTGCTTTTAGACATAGGCCGGACAACCCTAAATCTTAACAAACTTAAGATATGGACTCTTCCCTTTCCATATCACATATGAAGTGGTAGGCAATTGATTTGATTGGAACCCTATTCAATAGGTATGCAGCTTCTAAAGCGCATAACTCCCAAAAGGAAATAGGTAACTCAGCAATACTCATCATAGAGCACACCTTATCATATAGGGTGTGATTGCTTCGCCCCGATACACCGACGTGCTGTGGTGTATACGGAGGAGTAATGCTGAGAGAGAATCTCATTCTCCTTTAGAAAAGTCCAAGAATTCCGTGCTCAAGTATTCTCCTCCTTGATCATATCAAAGGACATAATACTTATACCCGTTTTGGTTCTCTACTTCTAACTTATATTCTGTGAATATCTCAAAAGGTTCGGACTTGTGTTTCAACAGGAACATATGTCTGAATCTATCAGAGAATGTAATGAAGTACAAAGAACCGGTCTTGGCATGTGTAGATAGGGGACCTTCATACATCATCATGTATCAGTCCCAAGAGTACACTAACTCTTTCTCTGCTTCCAATAAACAGAGCTGTGGTCATCTTATCTTTGTGACATGACCGGCAAGTTTTCACAAAATGTAAATTCAAACAGATTTAAATATGCATCTATGTGCAACTTAGCTAGCCGGGTCACATTGATATGACCTAGTCCACAATACCTCAAGAAGGATTCGTTCATTTCTGAACTCTTCCTCTTTTGTGTGTTCCATATACTAAGAACTGTAGTTTGATTTAGAACATCAATGCTTTTAGATAACTTGCCTGAACCGATCAACTTTTGATATAGGAAATATTCAAAACATTATCCAACAATACAAAATTTTATCATTTCTTTACTAATAAAGAGACTGATATGATTTTGTATATTAGGTTCGGTATCTAATAACATTCGTTCAGAATCAATGTATTTGGAATACAGGGTGACAGTGACCAACAGACTTGGCTACAACACTTGCACCGTTTTCTGTCTCATGAAACTTATCACCCGTTCTCAGTTCTCTACCTTTCTGTAGCCCTATGTAATAGATTACATATCTGGGATCCTGATCCGGTATCAAATGCCCAGGACATAGAGGATAGAGAAACAGTTCTTTGTAATGAACACACCAGAAGGAGATGCATCATATGCACTTTCTTCGTTTGGGCGGCAGGGGAATCCTGGTATTCCCCAATTTCCTGCACTGTCTTATAACAATTATAAGTTGGAGCGGGACCAATGTTCCCCAGCTCAGTATAACAAGCGGGTTCGGTCAATATATTCGTATTATTATCTTGATTAAGGCGTGATATGGTCGCTACCTGGAGAGAGAGAGAGAAGAAAACACTCAGCGTATGCTCTTGCAAGATCAGATTGGTTATTATTTTATCTAATCAGGATGGCTCCCACTGTTTTTATCAAATCTTCCTTCAAACCCAAAAAGGAAAGACTAGCCGGGATTAATTACACGCTACAAGTTCGCCAATCTTTCAGCTAGACCAGTGTCGGTACTTTGAGGGAGGTCCCCCGTGCTTTCGCACGAACCTAATTAATGTAAACCTCGTTTTCCCAGAGGCGTAACCTCGTTGACACCTTTTTAGACACCTACTCGATCGGCTAATTGTAATGTGTAAAACTCTCCCAGGAGTAACAATTACTCGCAGTGGGTATCGGGATCCAACTATCTCATAGAAGGTATGCAATCTCATTGCAAATTTCAACACTTGAAATTCCCGATAATATTTTGCCCCTAATGTGCTATGACCTTGACGAAAGCCAACAAACCATAGCCCACTAGTCAAGTTCAACTCTGAATTAAACCCACCCGCACGACCCTTGACGAAAGCCAACAAAGTCGTACGACTACCCTAATCCAATCGCATCATATGCAGCAGATAAGCAGCATATAGATACCGCACACTACATCTTGACGAAAGCCAACAAATGCAGCACGAATACTATATACAACTTATCTGAAATGACGGAGGGTTACGACAGGTTTTTCTGAAAACCTATTGCGTAATGAACTTGATATCGTTGTAGAATCAAATGATTTTAAAATGGAATGTTTTTGAGGCTTTTCTAGTTTTGCTAAAGGGGTCACTCCCGATGAAGGGATCGTCGGCCCTTTCCTCATCGAATAAGGTGCAGGATATATCATATATACCGCTGTGCAAAGCAAGAACTAGAGAAGCAATCAAAAGACAAACCGAGGGTTGTAGCATCTGCCAGTTATTGTTAAATGAGTCACTCCCGGTGAAGGGATCTCGGTCTTTTCCTTATCGAATAAGGTGCAGGATGTTCTACAAGGAACACCGCGATGCAAAGCAAGAACTGTAGCTACCTGTTTTTATTTTGAAATTCGATTCCACAACATCTTTTAGGTTTCTCTTCTTTCATTAATCACATTAATGAAGTCCCATCATTTAAGCACCTAAACATCACAGATAAATACGACGTACACTTATGCCATCCGCATTCGCCTCGATGTCCCCTCGTGCACCGTTAGGTTAGGTGACTAACGGCAGGGCGGGGCAGGGCTAGCGTGGGTGTAAAACATAAGTAACGTCTATATAATATATCATATATACTATGTATAATATCTATCTGAACATATCACAGATATCGCAGCAGAAGAAACATATGAAACATTGGATATACTAGGACGTCCGTGTTTTCAATACGAGCCAGTATAAAACACGGATTCCATGGTCGCGATGAATAGCCAAACCCATACCCCTAGACCCCTGCGAGAGCGGCAAGCAACCCTACCAATTCTAGAGTTAGGAGACCCGGACTCGACTCCTCGAGTTGGTCTCCCACTGGACTCCAGAACCCGGTTACTTGTTCCCTCCTCCTTGGGTCTATCCTAGTGTGGAAAAGTAAATAATATACAAAAAGTGACATCATCCGCAACCTGAAAGTGCCACAATAAAAGAATATTACATACAAGTTTTTACATGAATGAAAATGAAAAACACTCATCTCACAAAAAAAAACCCGGCTATTCAAACACGACGATCCAATATAACATATCCAGCAACACATAACATCACATGTCATCAACGTAAGTAAACATGCGTATCCCAATTGTCGTTGACATATAGCAACGAAACCGACGATATCACATATTACACTTACGGTCACAGAAAAGAAAGTGTAAAACTACAACAGTTGGAATCCGCAACCTGCATAGACATCGCATGCCTAATCAAATGAATTCCTTAGACATCGCATGCCTAACAATTATAAACCCCGCATTTTAGTCTCATTATCAAAAACTCTTTTCAATATCAAGTCGGGCAATTCAACAGGATTCCCGACATTCTGATCGAATGCTCGTCGCAAACTTTAGTAGGCAGCCGCACCCCCGATACCGTCGACGAAGTGCACCAAGGCTGAACACCGCTACCGCGAGCACCCGAACGGATGCTTTCGGCGACGGGGTTCTCCTACAGTCACTTGGTCGGGGCTAAGGGGTGTAGCTGTCTATTAAGTTTATCGGCGAATATCCGTGTACGCTACGTGATTGCGACGGACTTTTGATCGCATCAAAATTCCGTGGCAACCGATCATTTGAGACTAATGTGCTATGTTTATAACATTCATATTAGTTATCTCATAACTACTTGTGAATTCCAAATATTGTATCACATTTTAGATAAATAGAAAATGTTAAACTTTCCGATCGAACAGTCAACCACCCAAGTTTTCCCGAAACAGCTCAACACATGAAATAAGTCTAAAAACATCCATTTCATGCCACAGTACCAACGGTCCAGCCGTAGAAGGGTCAAGCCAACGCCTCACATGTGGCACGCCGTACTACCCCAAACCCTAAGGTTCAAACGGCAGTTCAAGACGGTCACATAATCGAGTTAAGATTTGTTGTCTTCTAGAGGGTCCATCGCGTTATTTGCACTACTTCGAACGTTCTTAAACTACGGAAAGATCCAACACTTGGAAATTTCCCGACAGGGGAAAAAGTGTAGGGTTCCTAGGCACACTAGTGAGGTCTCACAAGTGATCAAACATGGCGAATTCTAATTTTTTCTTGTGCCTACAAACCCTAGTACGGATCGTTAACTAGATGTATAGGCGATGCAATGCAAATAAACAACTTTAACTTAAAAGGAAAGAGGCTACAACCTTTGTAGATCCGGTCCTCCACCTCCTAGGCTCCGTGATGACGTCCCTCCGCTGTCTATATTGAATCCCGGACTCTATCATCGGCTTCATCGGAGAAATGGGAGGGCTAGGTCGTCGACTTCGATGCCGAAGATGATCTACGTCGAGGCAACTCAAGATCAAACTCCAACTTCACCAAGTCATGAAACTTGTGAAGAAAACACCCTATACTACTTGGCAAGTGGTAGAGGATGAAGAAATAGGAAGTGGGTTCACTTTAGAATTGGATTTCTCACTCTTTTTCTCAAGTTGCCATTGATGGAGGCAAGCTTTTCTTCTTGTTGATGAAGAAGAAGAAGAAGAAGAAAGAATATGATAAGTATTATTTTAAAATAGAAAATAAGTTGATTCTTATCATATAGCAACCATGGTTAAGTGTAGAGAATAAACTAGGGTTAGGTTGAATGGTTAGGGTTAAGCATGAAGACAAAATGGTCACTTAGTCAAAACTTTATGAAGCTTCAACAACAAACAAAGAAAACCACCATTTCTCTTTATCTTTCAAAAAAGAATAATAAATAAATAAATAGTTAATAAAATCAAAACCCTAACCATTACATAACCATGGTTTAATCATACACTTAACCAAGTTTGCATGTATCATCAAACATGATAACAAGTGCACAAAAGTATATCACATATACAACTTGTGTATTTCAAGTGAGAAAATCCATTTAAAGTGAAAAAATACTAGTTAATGCAAAGTAATATATCAAATATATAATTATGCATTAAATCATTAAATCAATACTTGATTTAACGATCCAGTCATATCGCATATAACCGACTAATATCCAATGTATCGGCTTATCGAATCAATCCTTGATTCGATAACTAGGTTATATCACATACAACCATTCGATACATTCATCGCGAGAATAGAATACGGTATCACATACACACATTATTCTCGATCCCGCGCATATCTCACATGCGCTCCTATTTCGTTTCGCTTGAGCCAGGAAACCTCTGTGTATGACTCTAAAGACTCGTCAATACGCCGGCAGCAGGTGATGATCATATCAAACACCCACAAGCCGCAAGCGGTCTGCTAAACGTAACGGCCACCCGGGTATTGAGCGATCAGAAGATCGACGAGCAAGCCCGCTCACACTCCTGTGAATCCAACCAGTAACACTTACCGTACAGTCCGGTCCATTCGTCTGATATGTCGCATATCTCGCCTAGGGGTGGTAAACGTCAGACCCCAGTAGCTTGATAAGTCATGCCGACGTGAGGTCCATAACAATCGTGAAACTACTGATAACTCTTACCAGTATATCACTGCAACCCTGGCCAGGGATTTCCTGCTATGGCCAGTCGGGCATAGCGCAACATCAACCCCCAATACCGGGAGAGACGAATCCCCTCCTATCGCTCATTGCCTCCATGTGAATCGGGACTGTACCCAAAAACCACCTGTTTGCACGACTCAGTAGAGCCGTGGTAAGGTGGAAATCAAAGCACAGTGGGAGACACAAAGACTCTATGACGATCTCGGGTCAACAGACTAAGCTGTACCAGTGTCACCAGAGAACTGCCATCTGACGTGAGGTATAATACCATCTGGGAGTTCTCAGCGAGTCCGTTCAGTGTACCCAGTCTCCACTGAGCACCCGTATACCATCTCTGATGTCAAACACCGATGGATATGGGATCATCCATCGCCCATCGCATGGGTCGAGAAGATATACGCTAGTCTACTCTGGAATATCGATGCCCCGTCTCGATATTCCCACGACTAGGAACATTGAAGGATGTACTCATGGACTACCCAGGCCCCACTAGTATGATCTGCATCATAGTCCTGGAAGTCGAGTATACATCCTATGGGCTTTATCAACATGTAATAGAGACAGAAAGTATACATGTTAAGATAAAGAGCAACCAGATAGCGTACAATCATGTCGAGCAAGAAAGTCCTACCTATATATGTCCCAGCATCCACTACAATATACATCCAATATACAGTAATGGTCTCTAGGGCGTACATATAACTAACATTCTCCCACTTGCACTAGGGCCATCTGTAGCAGTAGTTGTAGTATCTAATACTCAACCATCCCCTAAAAGTCTCTCTTTGGGAAAAGGCCTTCGCGAGTGGATCCACCGTGTTGTCCTCTGAGTCTACTCTCCTAACCTCGATCACCCTGGAGATCATCTATCTCCATGATCAGGTGATGCTGCCTCAGAATATGTCTGGGTCACTGATGGGACGAGGGTTCCTGGGCCGAAACCACACTTCCATTGTCATACAATGGTAGGAACTTAGTTCATCTCATGAACCAATATACACCCAAACTGCCTCTTTGGTAGTATCTTTAATAGCGATGTTACCAGCCTTTATCGTCTAGTTTGCCACGGTATCTAGCTTGGAACTCTTCCAACATACCGTCCCTTTACTGAGGGTAAAGACAATGCCTGTGACTGACATTCAGTCGTCTTTATCACCCTGGAACCCTTCCAGTGATTCTCCCCAGGATCGATTGATACCATCTCACTACAACTAGTGAGAATCCTAACATCCATCTAGATCTATCTCATAGGTCCAAAACCTAGGATTTAGGAGGTATCACTTTGATCCTATATGGAGAATCCATGTGATAAGAGGAGATTGACCGTGCGTAGCATAGGAAACTCTTTTCCTATCAAGAGTATGTTGTCTACGTACAATACGAAGATGACCACCTTACTCTCTACTACCTTTTTTGTATATACAAGGTTTGTCTACCATTTTGATGAAGTCAAACACTTTGACTATCACATCAAAACAGACGTTCCAACTCCGTGATGCCTGCTTTATTCTGTAAAGCAACTTGCACACGTTTCCGCTGCTCCCACTGTTTACGAAGCCCTCTGGCTGTGTTCTTATGGACGTTCTCTTCTAAATCATTATTTAGAAAAGTAGTCATGACACCCAACCACCAGATATCGTAGTCATGGTATGTAGCAATGGCAAGTAGGATCTGGATGGACTTAAGCATAGTCCCTGGAAGAGGTTTCATCATTATCCATGCCTGGTCGATGACGAAAACCTTTAACAAGTCTAGCTTTGAAAGTCTCAAGTTTTCCATCTACACCAAGTAATCTTCTCAAGATATACTTGCTCCTGATGGGGATTTAACCCTTCAGATATCGCAACCAAAGTCCATACTTTGCTGGTGTACATGGATTCCATGTCAGATCGCTAGGCATCCAGCCATTCTTACAGAGTCCCTACTCTTGATGACCTGCTCGAATCTAGTTGGGTCATCATCTCATGATGCAGTCCTCGCTCCCACTGTCATCGAGAAACCGAAGTATCTCTCAGGCAGGTGAGGAACCCTACCAGATCGGCAGAGAGGCCAAGGTTCGTCGGGGATTATTGAATCCTTTGGTTCTGTCAAATCATCAGCTGCAGTTTGTATAGCTGGAATCTTTCCAGTTCTACAGAACTGACCTTACCTCGATCTTGTCCGGATTTTTCTTTTGACACAGGCCGGACAATCCCAAATCTTAACTTATTTAAGAGATAGGCTCTTCCCATACCATATCTTATATGGAGTGGTAGGCACTGATTTGAATCGAACCCTATTCAATAGGTATGCAACTTCATAAGTGCATAACTCCCTAAAAGGAAATAGGAAACTCAGTAGTGCTTATCATAGAACGCACCATATCGAATAGGGTGCAATTGCTCCGCCCCGATATACCATTGTGCTGTGGTGTATACGGAGGAGTAATGCTGAGAGAGAATCTCATTCTCCTTTAGAATAGTCCAGGAATTCTATGCACAAGTATTCTCCTCCCTGATCTCATCATAGGATATAATACTTATACCCGGTTTTTGGTTCTCTACTTCTAACTTATATTCTGTGAATATCTCAAAAGCTTCGGGCCTATGTTTCAACAGGAACATATGTCTGAATCTTGAGAGATCATCAGAGAACGTAATGAAGTACAAAGAACCTGTCCTGGCATATGTAGACAGGAGACCTTACATACATCATCATGTATCAGTCCCAAGAGTTTACTAACTCTTTCTCTGTTTCCAATAAACAGAGCTATGGTCATCTTATCTTTGTGACATGACTGGCAAGTTTCACAAGATGTAAATTCAAATTGATTTAAATATACATTTAAAATGTAACTTCAGCCAGTCGGGTCGCATTGATATGACCTAGTCTACAATGCCTCAAGAAAGAATCGTTCATTTCTGAACTCTTCCTCTTGTGTGTGTTCTGTATACTAGGAACTGTAGTTTGATTTAGAACGTCAATGCTTATAGATAACGTGCCTGAACCGATCAACTTTTGATATAGGAAATGTTCAAAACATTATCCAACAATACAAAATTTTATCATTTCTTTACTTATAAAGAGACTGATATGATTTTGTATATCAGGTTCGGTATCTAATAGCATTTTTTCAGAATCAATGTACTGGTAATACAGGGTGACAGTGACCAACAGACTTGGCTGCAACACTTGCCCCGTTTTCTGTCTCATGAAACTTATCACCCGTTCTCAGTTTTCTACCTTTTTGTAGCCCTATGTAACAGATTACATATCTGGGATCCTGATCCGGTATCATATACCCAGGATGCAGAGGATACTGAGAAACAGTTCTTTGTAATGAACACACCCGAAGGAGATGCATCATATGCACTTTCTTCGTTTGGGCGGCATAGGAATTCTGGTATTCCCCTATTTCCTGCTCTGTCTTATAACAATTATAAGTTGGAGCGGGACCAACGTTCCCCAGCTCAGTATAACAAGCGGGTTCGATCAATAATCCGTATTATTATCTTGATTAAGGCGTGATATGGTCGCTACCTGGAGAGAGAGAGAAGAAAATACTCTGCGTACGCTCTTGCAAGATCAGATTGGTTATATATTTTATCTAATCAGGATGGCTCCCACTATTTTTATCAAATCTTCCTTCAAACCTTAAAAGGAAAGACTAGCCGGGATTAATTACACTCTACAAGTTCGCCAATCTTTCAGCCAGGCCAGTGTCGGTACTTTGAGGGAGGTTCCCCGTGCTTTCGCACGGACCTAATTACAGTAAACCTCGTTTTCCCAGAGGCGTAACCCCGTTGACACCTTTCTAGACACCTACTTGATCGGCTAATTGCAAAGTGCAAAACTCTCCCAGGAGTAACAATTACTCGCAGTGGGTATCGGAATCCAACTATCATATAGAAGGTATGCAATCTCATTGCAAATTTCAACACTTGAAACTCCCGATAATGGTTTTTACCCCTAGCACCTATGACCTTGGCTAAGGTCAACAAATCATAGGTACTAGTCAAGTTCTACCCGTCATTTCGTGATTAATTAGACCCACCCACATGACCCCTGGCTAAGGTCAACAAAGCCACATGACTGTCCTAACTAATCGCATCATATGCTGTGTAGGAAGACATCACTTAGCTACCGCACACTACGCCTCGGCTATGGTCGACAAACGTAGCACGAATACTAAGTACTCTACTTCCTAAAATGACGGAGGGTTGAGAATGGTTTTTAAGAAAACCTTTAACGCTTTGAACTTGATCTCGTTGCGGAATCAAATGGTTTTTAAATGGAATGTTTTTGAAGCTTTTCTAGTTTTGCTAAAGGGGTCACTCCCGGTGAAGGGATCGTCGGCCCTTTCCTCGTCGAATGAGGTGCGGGATATATCATATATATCACTATGCAACGCAGAAACTATAGAATCAATCAAAAGACAAACCGAGTGCGTAGCATCTGCCAGTTATTGCTAAAGGAGTCACTCTCAGTGAAGGGATCTCGGTCCTTTCCTCATCGAATAAGGTGCAGGATGTTCTATAATGAACACCGCGATGCAAAGCAAGAACTGTAGCTACCTGTTTTATTTTGAAATTCGATTCCACAACATCAATTAGGTTTATTTTCTTTCATTAATCTCATTAATGAATATCCCATCATTTAAGTCCACCTAAACATCACAGATAAATATAATGTACACTTATGCCATCCGCATTCGCCTCGATGTCCCGTCTGCACCGTTAGGTTAGGTAACTAACGCCAGAGCGAGGCAGGGCTAGTGCGGGTGTAAAACATAAGCAACGTCTATATAATATATCATATATACTATATATAATATCTATCTGAACATATCTCATGATCACATCACAGATAACGCAGCAGAAAATACCATATGAAATATTGGATATACTAGGACGTCCGTATTTTCAATACGAACCAGTATAAAACACAGATTCCACGGTCATGATGAATAGCCAATCCCACACCCCTAGACCCCTACGAGAGCGGCAAGCAACCCTACCAATTCTAGGGTTAGGAGACCCGGACTCGACTCCTCGAGATGGTCTCCCACTGGACCCCAGAACCCGGTTACTTGTGCTCCCCTCCTTGGGTCTATCCTAATGCGGAAAAGTAAATAATATACATCAACGGTGACATCTTCCGCAACCTGGAAGTGCCCCAATAAAAGAATATTACATACAACTTTTTACATGAATGAAAATGAAAAACACTCATCTTACATTAAAAAACCCCGGCTATTCAAACACGACGATCCAATATAACATATCCAGCAACACATAATATCACATGTCATCAACGTAAGTAAATATGCGCATCCCAATTGTCGTTGACATATAGCAACGAAACCGACGATATCACATATTACACTTACGGTCACAGAAAAGAAAGTGTAAAACTACAACAGTTGGAATCCGCAACCTTTTTAGACATCGCATGCCTAATCAAATGAAATACTTAGACATCGCATGCCTAACAATTATAAACCCCGCATTTTAGTCTCAAAATCGAAAACACTTTTCAATATAAAGTCGGGCAATTCAACAGGATTCCCGACATTCTGATCGAATGCTCGTCGCAAACTTTAGTAGACGGCCGCACCCCCGATACCGTCGACGAAGTGCACTAAGGCGGAACACCGCTGCCGCGAGCACCCGAACGGATGCTTTCGGCGACGGGGTTCTCCTACAGTCACTTGGTCGGGGCTATGGGGCGAGGCTGTCTATTAAGTTTACCCGGCGAGTATCCGTGTACACTACGTGATTGCGACGGACTTTTGATCGCATCAAAATTCCGTGGCAACCGATCAAATGAGACTAAACTGCTATGTTTATAATATTCATTCAGTTATCTCATAACTACTTGTGGATTCCAAATATTGTATCACATTCCGGATAAATAGAAAATGTTAAACTTTCCGATCGAACAATCGAACACCCAAGTTTTCCCGAAACAACTCAACACATGAAATAAGTTTAAAAACATTCACTTCGTGCCTCAGTACCAACGGCCCAGCCGTAGAAGGGTCAAGCCAACGCCTCACATGTGGCACGCCATACTGCCCCAAACCCTAAGGTACAAAGGGCAGTTCAAGACGGTCACATAATCGAGATAAGGTTTGTTGTCTTCTAGAAGGACCATCGCGTTACTTGCACTACTTAGAACGTCATTAAACTACGGAAAAATCCAACAATTGGAAATTTCCCAGCAGGGGAAAAAGTGGGTATTTATATCCGGTCGAACTTTTTAACATATTCTAAAATTATCCGGAAAAGCACGCAGACAAAATTAGACAATCCGATCGAAACACCGAGTCCCCAATACAACCCAGAAAACTCAACTCTTGAGTCAGATTTAAAAATTCCCAGAAAATACAGCAACAATATATAAGAATTACTGTGCAGAAATAATTGTCTGAAGAGACCAAGTGGCCGCGGAACCGCCGCATTAGGCATGCTAATGCCGCGGTTCCGCCGCGCTATTATCGATTCAGGTGCTCGGGCTTCACAGTAATTCTTAGAAATTCCTACTTAGTTTTCTGCATATTTTTAATTCTAAAAAATCCCCGTTTTCAAAAAATGTACAGAGAGCAACTTTGAATTAGGGTTTCGGTTCGATCGGACTTCTAACTCCGTCTACGCATCGCCTAAGGCTCTAGCTAGGCTCTGCTACCACTGTAGGGTTCCTAGGCACACTAGTGAGGTCTCACAAGTGATCAAACATGGCCAATTCTAATTTTTCCTTGTGCCTACAAACCCTAGTACGGATCGTTAACTAGATGTATAGGCGATGCAATGCAAATAAACAACTTTAACTTAAAAGGAAAGAGGCTACAACCTTTGTAGATCCGGTCCTCCACCTCCTAGGCTCCGTGATGACGTCCCTCCGCTGTCCATATCGAATCCCGGACTCTAGCATCGGCTTCATCGGAGAAATGGGCGAGCTAGGTCGTCGACTTCGATGCCGAAGATGATCTACGTCGAGGCAACTCAAGATCAAACTCCAACTTCACCAAGTCATAAAACTTGTGAAGAAAACACCCTATACTACTTGGCAAGTGGTAGAGGATGAAGAAATAGGAAGTGGGTTCACTTTAGAATTGGATTTCTCACTCTTTTTCTCAAGTTGCCATTGATGGAGGCAAGCTTTTCTTCTTGTTGATGAAGAAGAAGAAGAAGAAAGAATATGATAAGTATTATTTTAAAATAGAAAATAAGTTGATTCTTATCATATAGCAACCATGGTTAAGTGTAGAGAATAAACTAGGGTTAGGTTGAATGGTTAGGGTTAAGCATGAAGACAAAATGGTCACTTAGTCAAAGCTTCATGAAGCTTCAACAACAAACAAAGAAAGCCACCATTTCTCTTTATCTTTCAAAAAAGAATAATAAATAAATAAATAGTTAATAAAATCAAAACCCTAACCATTACATAACCATGGTTTAATCATACACTTAACCAAGTTTGCATGTATCATCAAACATGATAAAAACAAGTGCACAAAAGTATATCACATATACAACTTGTGTATTTCAAGTGAGAAAATCCATTTAAAGTGAACAAATACTAGTTAATGCAAAGTAATATATCAAATATATAATTATGCATTAAATCATTAAATCAATACTTGATTTAACGATCCAGTCATATCGCATATAACCGACTAATATCCAATGTATCGGCTTATCGAATCAATCCCTGATTCGATAACTAGGTTATATCACATACAACCATTCGATACATGCATCGCGAGAATAGAATACGGTATCACATACACACATTATTCTCGGTCCCGCACATATCTCATATGCGCTCCTATTTCGTTTCGTTTGAGCCAGGAAACTTCTGTGTAGAACTCTAAAGACTCGTCAATACGCCGGCAGCAGGTGATGATCATATCAAACACCCACAAGCCGCAAGCGGTCTGCTAAACGTAACGGCCACCCGGGTATTGAGCGATCAGAAGATCAACGAGCAAGCCCGCTCACGCTCCTGTGAATCCAACCAGTAACACTTATCGTACAGTCCGGTCTGTTCGTCTGATATGTCGCATATCTCGCCTAGGGGTGGTAAACGTCAGACCCCAGTAGCTTGATAAGTCATGCCGACGTGAGGTCCATAACAATCGTGAAACTACTGATAACTCTTACCAGTATATCACTGCAACCCTGGCCAGGGATTTCCTGTTATGGCCAGTCGGGCATAGCGCAACATCAACCCCCAATACCGGGAGAGACGAATCCCCTCCTATCGCTCATTGCCTCCATGTGAATCGGGACTGTACCCAAAAACCACCTGTTTGCACGACTCAGTAGAGCCGTGGTAGGGTGGAAATCAAAGCACAGTGGGAGATACACAAGACTCTATGACGATCTCGGGTCAACAGACTAAGCTGTACCAGTGTCACCAGAGAACTGCCATCTGACGTGAGATATAATACCATCTGGGAGTTCTCGGCGAGTCCGTTCAGTGTACCCAGTCTCCACTGAGCACCCGTATACCATCTCTGATGTCAAACACCAATGGATATGGGATCATCCATCGCCCATCGCATGGGTCGAGAAGATATACGCTAGTCTACTCTGGAATATCGATGCCCCGTCTCGATATTCCTACGACTAGGAACATTGAAGGATGTACTCATGGACTACCCAGGCCCCACTAGTATGATCTGCATCATAGTCCTGGAAGTCGAGTACACATCCTAAGGGCTTTATCAACATGTAATAGAGAGACAGAAAGTATACATGTTAAGATAAAGAGCAACCAGATAGCGTACAATCATGTCGAGCAAGAAAGTCCTACCTATATATGTCCCAGCATCCACTACAATATACATCCAATGTACAGTAATGTCCTCTACGGCATACATATAACTAACAAAAAGTGGGTATTTATATCCGGTCAAACCTTTTAACATGTTCTAAAATATCCGGAAAAATAATAACGAATTTAAAATTCCCGATCGAATCGACGATTACAAAATAAACCCCAGAATACTCAACACTTGAGTCAGATTAAAAATACCCATAAAATAGTAACCACAGATACAAGAATTACTGTGCAAAAATCCGTCCCTAATACCCTTAACTTGTCGCGGAACCGCCGCCAAAGGTGGGTAATCGCTGCGGTTCCGCGGCCATCTTGAGGAATTGAGGGCTCGTTTTTCACCATAATTCTTATTTTAGCCTGCTGAACTTTTTAGGTATTTTTAATTCCGGAAAAACCCAGATTTTAAAAAATGTACAGAGAGGGGTTTGAAATGTCGTATTCGGGTTCGATCAGGGTTTTAACTTCGTTAACATATCGCCTAATGCTCTAGCTAGGCTCTGATACTACTGTAAGATTCCTAGGCACACTCAAGAGGTTCCACAAGGCATCAACCATGCCAAATTCAAAATTTTCCGGTGCCGAGAAACCCTAAACTAGATCGATTACTAGAGGTAAAGGCGAAACAACAACAAGTTAACAACTTAACTACTAAGTGAATGGAAATATAACCTTTGTAGATCCGGTTCTCCACTTCTAAAGCTCCGTGACGACGTCCCTTCACTTCGATCATCGGGATCCCGGACTCTTGCGATGGTTTCGTCGGAGAAATGAGCGGGCTAGGTCGTTGACTTCGATGCCGAAGATGATCTACGTCGAGACAACTCTAACTCAAGCTCCATCTTTACTTGGTCATGAAACTTGTGAAGATAACACACTCTACTACATGGAAAGTGATAGAGGATGAAGAAATAGGAAGTAGGTTCACTTTGGATTTGGATTTCTCACTTAGATTCATCATTTGGAATTTTCAAGCAAAGGTTTTCTTTCTTCATCAAGAAGAAGAAGAAGAAAGAAATGGAAAAATGAATTAATTAAAATAGAAAATCAAGTGACCCTTATCATATTGCAACCATGGGTGAGTTAACAAGTGTAGAGAATAAACTAGGGTTTAGGTAAATGGTTAGGGTTAAGGCAAAAGACAAAATGGCTAGACTTTTCAAAACTTCATGAAGCTTCAAGTATCAAACAAAGAAAGCCACCATCTTATATTTTGCCAAAAATAAATAAAAAGAATAAATAAGTAAATCAAACCCTAACCATTAACCTAATCAAGGTTTAAAGCATACACACACCCAAGTTTGCATGTATCATCAAATATGATACAAACTAGTGCACAAACATATATCATATATATACAATGTGTACATTTAAGTGAGAAAATAATCTTAAGTGAGCCAATACTAGTTAATGTAAAGTAATATATCAAATATATAATTATACATTAAATCATTAAATCAACACTTGATTTAATGATCCGGTCATATTGCATATAACCGACTAATATCAAGTGTATCAATGTATCGAATCAACACTTGATTCGGTAACCCGGCTATATCTCATATAACCGTCCAATGATACAAATCGCGAGAATAGAATACAGTATCACATACTGGTATTATTCTCGGTCCCGCACATATCTTATATGCGCCCCTATTTCGTTTCGCTTGAGCCAGGAAATCTCTGTGTAGGACTCTAAAGACTCGTCAATACGCCGGCAGCAGGTGATGATCATATCAAACACCCACAAGCCGCAAGCAGTCTGCTAAACGTAACGGCCACCCGGGTATTGAGCGATCAGAAGATCAACGAGCAAGCCCGCTCACACTCCTGTAAATCCAACCAGTAACACTTACCGTACAGTCCGGTCTGTTCGTTTGATATGTCGCATATTTCGCCTAGGGGTGGTAAACGTCAGACCCCAGTAGCTCGATAAGTCGTGTCGATATGAGGTCTATAACAGTTCGAGAAACTACTGGTAACACTTACCAGTAAATCTCAGCAACCCTGGCCAGGGATTTCCGGTTATAGCCAATCGAACACAGCGCAACATCAACTCCCTATACCGGGAGAGACGAATCCCCTCCTATCGCTCATTGCCTCCATGTGATTCGGGACTGTACCCAAAAACCACCATTTTGCACGCCTTCTTGGACGTGGTAAGGTGGAAATCAAAGCACAGTGGGAATCACACAAGACTCTATGACTTTCTCGGGTCTACAGACTAACCTGTACCGGTGTCACCAGAGAACTGCCATCTGACGTAAGGTATAATACCATCTGGGAGTTCTCGGCGAGTCCGTCCAGTGTACCCAGTCTCCACTGAGCACCCGTACACCATCCTTGATGTCAAACACCGATGGATATGGGATCATCCATCGCCCATCATATGGGTCAAGATGCGTATACGCTAGTCTACTCTGGTGCATCGATGCCCTGTCTCGATACACCCACGACTAGGGACCTTGAAGGATGTACTTATGGACTACCATGTCCCCACCAGTATGATCCCCATCATAGTCCATGTAGTCAAGTACACATCCTAAGGGCTTTACCAACATGTAGCAGAGAGACAATCAGTGTACACGTTAAGGTAAAGAGCAACCAGATAGCATACTATCATGTCGAGCAAGAAAGTCCTCCCTATATATGTCCAAGCATCCACTACAATATACATCCTATGTATAGTAATGGCCTCTAGGGCATACATATAACTAACAGGGAGTGGCCTCTTTAGCAAAAGTTTTCGCCACTATATATTTGTAAAACCACTTGGATTCCTTCAACGATATCAAGTTCGTTATGTTAAAGGTTTTTCGTGAAAAACCATCTGTAGCCCTCCGTCATTTCAGATTAGTATTGCTTAGTATTCGTGCTACGTATGTCGTTGTTATTCGCCGAGACGTAGTGTGCGGTAGCTTTGTAATGCTTTTCTGTCATATAGACATATGGATTGGTTAGGACAGTCGTACGACTTTGTTGATTATTCGTCAAGGGTTGTGCAGGTGGGTTTAATGCAATCAAGATAATGACGAGTTTAACTTGACTAGGACCTTTTTATTTGTTGATTATTCGTCAAGATCACTTGGGTCCTAGGGGTAAAAACCACATCGGGAGTTTCAAACATACAGGAAACTTTCCAGGCATGCCCATACCTTCTGGAGTGTGGTGACTTGAGTGGCTTCCATCAAGTTATCATGCGATGATAGTTGGATCCCGATTCTCACTGATGAGAAGGTGTTACTCCTCGGGTGATTTTAGATGATCCCGACTAATTCTCCTTTTAGGGTTTGGAGGAGAATTCGAGAAAACAGTGGGAGCCATCCAGATTAGATAAAGTGATTAACCATTCTAATCTAGGTTAGAGTGCACGTTGAATATTTCTTTTCTCTCTCTCTCTCTCTGGCAGCGACCATGACCCGACTTAAACTAAAACTCATGATCAAGTTAACCGAACCTTCTTAAAACACTACGGCTTTTTGGATTGTCGGTTTGTCGCATATATCTTTGCCGCTCTTTCTTTCCCTTTTGTATTTCTCCAGAACACCCCGTATCACTATGAAGATCCACATTTATTGGATAATCTATCGTATAGTTACATACAAACTCGAAGGAACTTGTTCCAGTTTGAGAATGGATTCTGGTTCTGGAGAAATTGAATAGGAATATTCAGTATTCTTTTCCTTTTACCTTCTCTCAGGTTGCGAGAGCTTTTAGTGTTAGGAGAGTACACTTATTGTGCTTATTAGATAGTCTTCTAGGGAAGAAAGAAAACCAATTAGCCTAAGTATGGTGTACAGAAGGTAATAAGCAAAGACATATAAAGGGATTAGAATTAGGGCAAAGGAAATTGCGACTGCTACAATTCATGACAAAATTGTGTATACCCCTGCTACTCCTACATCCACTTTGCATTTCTCCAGAACACTTCGTATCACTACGAACATCCATATTGCTTGGATATGCCATCGTATAGTTACATACGAACTCGAAGGAACTCGTTCTAGATTCGAGGATGGTTTCCGGTTCGGGAGAAATTGAATAGGATTATTCAGTTGTCTTTTCCTTTTACTTTCTCTCAGGTTGCGAGGGCTCCTGGCATAAGGAGAGTACACCTATTACGCTTATTGGATAGTTTTCTTCCAAACCTTAGGCTAGTGCCGAAGGGTGGGGAAAGAAGAAAACCAATTAGCCTAAAGGTGTTGTATAGAAGGTAATAAGTAAAGACATAATAAAGGGATTGGAGTGAGGGCAAGGAATTATATGGTTACTGTCATGAATCAGGATAGTCGAAGAGGCATTACTAGGAATACCAGGTTACTCCTTCGAAACATTTTCATGTTTCAGTTTTACTGTGCGGTGTTAATTGAAAACTGTTTTCCCAATTAGATTCCAACTCCAGGGTATGTATTTACCATATTTGATTCTCACACCTGTATGGTGTTACAGATGGTGAGTGGAAGTAAGATATTGGGAATTGGGTGATTATATCTTTATTATATCGAAATTCGTTGTAATTGGTGATATTTGAGGAAATCATCTGGGTTTTGCCTAACGGCAAATATTTGGTTTTGAATATCTGTTGTTATGCATCAATTTCAAACTGATATATCTGTACGTTTATTTAATAAAGTGAGATATAACTTTTTGAAATTATGTCTGTGATATTTACCTATATCAGTTGGTGGTTAGGTAAGGAGCATTCAACAGCGGTGTAATTCTTCTTAAGCATAGCACAGTTTTCAACCTACGACGCACATGGTCTGAGTTATTGAACTCAGGGGACTTAAACAAAGTATAGTATGTTTTCCAATGTCCGTTAGGACAAAAGGGTTGGTACTCATACTATATTCTGTTTACTCATGACTTCTCTAATTTTAGACAGGTGTTTCGTTGAAATACAAGGTCCGGATTTTGAGAAGTTATAGGTATAAGAATAAAGTAGAGAACCATATGTTGCAAGTATCAAGATTCTTCATGGTGATCGAAGATATAGATACTTGTGTTAGGTATTCCGTTGATAGTAATGGTTTCAGGTTACTCAAATGTGGATGCACTCCTAAATGAGTAATGCTGCTTGGGCTCATTTCATTTGGTTGATATGCACTGGAGACAGCTGCATGTATATTGAATCTGGTTCAAAATTAAATTAGTGCCTTTGTTTATATATGGTGTATAGAATGGATTTGTATCTTAACGATGTTAAGGTATAAGGAGTAGTCCGATTGATGCTTAAAACCAGAATCTGGACAAACTCGAGACACATTTCAGTAATGGCAGTTTGTGGGTTATCCCGGGCTTTGACGAGGGTTAACTTTCTACCATCAGGAAGATCAATAGTTGTATTGTTCTTGACTCTCCATAGTTTTAGTAAAATGGATTTATTTTCGAAAAACATTAGTGGGAGTATGGTAGAACTGGAAGTTATTCTAGAACCACAAACGATTACTGAAGATCTAATAGAACATGAGGATTCAATTGGTTTTGACGATCCATTAGCCACTCCGCAGATTTGGTGTGTAACCTCAGGCACCCAAGAGGTATTTCGCTCTTCTCAGAGACGGTGACAGGGAGGTTCTTGTTTACCCAGACTTGCCATTGCTGCTATTATAGATTATGAGACCCGGCAGGAGGATGAGTATAACGTCATACTAAACTAAGCTTTAGAAGTGCACGTGTATATGACTCTGCTAAAGGGTTGTTGTAGTCAGTGGGAGCGGAAGCATAGTAGGCAAGTGGCTTATGTCTATTTATAGACTAAATCAGGAAATCGGAAATAGATCATCTATTTTTGATGTGACAGTCATAGATTTTTGACTTCATCAGAATAGGAGATGGAACTGGTAAGAAGGTAGTAGAGAGTGATGTCCAGGTATTTGAAAGACATGCACTTGATAGGAAATGATATTGCTATACTACAATCGGTTATATACCGTGGTTGTCACAAGGACTTTCTCTACATAGGATCTGGATAAAATATCATGGATTCTGATGACTAGATCTATGGTTTTAGATCTAGATTTGGGAAGTTTCCCAATTAGGGTACTTTGACATGATTTTAAAGGTATTTTAGAATGGACGACTCCTGGCGAGGTGGTGTACCCGCAGGTGATGGAGTCACCATCTCTAAAGAGATGTCTTCTAGAATGATTAGGAGAGGGACTTGCATGATTGGTATATCACTTGCTTAGGCAATTAAGTCAATCATGAGATGTCAAGTACAACACCAGATATTGTTTTTGCACTGGCTGCAATAAACATATATTAATCCAATCCTAGAGAAACATTGGGAAGCTATTATGAATATAAGTAGATGTTCTTGGTATATGGTAACGGCAGCCTCTTTCGGGAGGCGGTTATCATTTCAAGCTTCCAATATGACCTGGATGATAGAGTGGCTGTCAGAGTTATAGTTCTCCTTCTTTTGAGGGGTAGTATGTTGGACAGGTGGTCCAAGCGGATACTGTGGAAGGCATGGCGCAGGATACTAATTAAATTCAGTGGATAATACAGTCTAAAAGGTTTGTTAGATTTAGAGTTCATTTGTGAACTGGGTCCCATCAGATATCCAGACAAATTCTAAGACTGGTATTGCTCATTTCGGGAGACAGTATTTCTTCGCGAAGTTGAGATATAGAGAGATAAAGATAGAAACACTGGAGCGGATCCACTCACCGAGCCTATTTCTCGAACACAATAGTTTTACAAACGAGCTTTGTGAGACTGATTAGTAGAGAAGTTGGGTATTCGGTATCACACGGGCTGTGAGTATGCGACACCGCAATAATTAGCCTTAAGTGTGAGTGGGAGATTGTTGGCTATAGTGCGCTCAAGGCAATTATCATAATCGCAGGCAGATGATTATGATGATTGAGAGAGGACCTATACGGATAGAACAGTCTTACTCGAGATGATAGTATGCTATCTGGTTTGTCTTTATCATCATGTATATATTTTATGTGGTATTACAGATCACTATTACATGTTGATAGAGCCTATAGGATTCTTGCTTGACTACCAATATTATGATGGCGATCATATATGTGGGAGATGGGTAGTCTATAAGCACATCCTTAAATGTCCCTAGTCGTGGAAGTATCGAGACTAGGCATCGATACTCCAGAGTAGACTAGCATATACTGATCAAGACCTCGATGAGGGGCGGTGGCCAGGTCTCACAAGCCATTGGTGTTAGTTGTAAGTCCACGTTGCTCATCCCGGTTCTTACGGGGAGGCGGAAACGACAAAAAACAATGATTTGGCGCAAGGCAACATGGACTTAAAGCACGGATCTTTGCTAAACTAGTAACTAGTAAACTACTAGAGGCTTTAACTACTATGCTGTAGAAAATATATCTCACGAAACCGGTCCTTCGGGTCTTCATTCCGCTGTCCCGCTCGTCCATCCAAGCTCCAAGTGTCGATCCGGACCTTGGGCACCTCCGCGGCCTTCTTGAGTCGAAGACGATCCACCCGAGAGTTGTACACCGAGCTCCACCTCGAGCCGAGGCAACTAGGGCAAAGAGATTGCTAATGTAGAAGCCCTAGGTTGTGTAGAAGTGATGTATGGATGTGTTTGTCTTTGTGGGATCTTTTTCTCTCAACACATGAGATCAAAAGATAGAATCAAGAGGAGGAAGAAGGAGGAGAACTTAGCAACCATGAGAGCTCATTTTCTTTTCTTCTCATGAGAAAGAGCAAGAGAGAGAAATGAGAATGAATTATGAGCTAAAGAAAATGAGCCATGGTTCAATAATGCAAAAACATTATCATTACTAATCCCATCAAGATAAAGTTGATGGCTACATTGAAATGACCATTTTCATAATCAAAAGAAAAAGAAAATCAAAAGAAGAGTGTAGATCTCTCATGAAGGTCAATGGTCAACCCCGGTGAACCGGTCAACAAAATCAAGAGAGGTCAAAGTGGTCAATGCAATTAGCCATCACTAAACTATCACTAAAAGGATTAGTAAACAATGTCTCCGGCTCAAAATGGTTTTGACCAAACGAATTGTCAAAACCCTAATGAGTGTGCCACATTACGGTTTTGGCCGAACCAACTACCAAAACCCTAATGGGGCACCTCCTCCTTTATCTCTCCTCAAAACTGTGCATACACACCCGCATCCGCATTCCGTAGAATGCGAATGCACAGAAGACAAATCAAATCCATCTGTGCAATACTAGGATCTGGCTTAAACCAAAGCCCACTAGTATTGCCTGCCCGAACAGCATACGCACACAAGTGCACGTAAGTGATCGCAGCCCTGCCGTAAAACCATACGGCCTCTACACGTTTCGCTCAGTGCAGGGAAACTCTCTGTGTGGGACTCTAAAGACTCGACACTACGCTGGCGGTGGGTTTAACCACAGACCGCAAGCGGCACTAGCTGTACGTAACGGTCCCCAGGTAGATGTCGATAAGAAGGCCGATGAGGTAAACCCATCCGAACTCCTACTGAGCCTGTATGTGACAATCTCCGTACAGTCCGGTCTGTTCGTCTGATACATCGTATGGCGGGCCTAGGGGGCGGTGAACATCAGTCCCCTAATAGCGGTACAAGTCGTGTCAGAGTGTAGCCCAGAACACCCTGAGATAACACTGGAAACCTACAGTATATCTCGCTTGCCCTGACCAGGGTCTACTTGTGTAATGGCTCTCCTAGACACAGCGCGATGTCAACCCCCAATACCGGGAGAGACGAATCCTATCTAACCGTCACTGCCTCCAAGTGCTTCGGGACTGCACCCAACTACTACCTGTTTGCACGACTCCTTTGACCCGTGGTAGGGTAGTAATCTAAGTACAGTAGGAACACACTCGAGGCGAAGTGACAGTGTCAAGTCGGCGGACTAAGCTGTACTCATGTCACCTGGGAACTGATAACTGACGATAGGTATAATACCAACCAACAGTTCCCGACGAGTCCTGTCCAGTGTACTCGTAATCTAACGAGCACCCGCATACTATCTCAAGTACGACGTACTGACGGATGTGGGACAGACCGTCTCCCCCGCTGGGATGAGAAGCGCATACGCTAGTCTACTCCGGAGTATCGATGCCCTGTCTCGATAGTCCTACGACTAAGGACCTGTATAAGGATGTGCTTATGGATTACCCAACCCCCACGAGTGTGAGCGCCATCACAACGCTGGTAATCAAGCAAAGATCCTAAGGGCTCTACTAATATGTATATAAGCGATATGCTAAAAGAAACACATGCACATATTGAAGTAGAGACAAACCAAGTAGCATACTACCATTTTGAGCAAGATTGTCTATACAACTGTGAATATCCCAAGCTTCCATTAAGTAATATACAAGCTAGTATGATACAGTAATGGCCTCTAGGGCATATACACTAACAATCTCCCACTTGCACTAAAGCCATGTACTAGCGTATCGAAGACCTATCATCTCGATCAGCCGCTCGAACTGAGTCTGGGGTAGGGCCTTCGTGAGTGGATCTGCAGTGTTATTCTCCGTATTTACTCTCTTCACCTCGATCTCCCGGCGATCAACGATCTCCCTGATCAGGTGGTACCGCCTCAAAATGTTCCTGGACTTCTGATGGGACCTGGGTTCCTTCGCTAAAGCTATAGCGCCGTTGTTGTCGCAATACAGCGGTATTGGATCAACAATGGTAGGAACCACCTGAAGCTCCGTGAGGAACTTTTTCATCCAGACAGCTTCCTTTGCGGCATCGCAAGCAGCTATGTACTCCGCTTCCATGGTTGAGTCTGCAACGGTCTCCTGCTTGGAACTCTTCCAGCAAACCGCCCCTCCATTGATGTCACGCCCCGCTTCCCGGTATACGACTAAGGGGACGCGACGAGGCCCGCTACGTATATACTCAGAAGTACATACGCTAAGCGTATCTAAGCAATATAAAATAATCACAAGAGACAAGATATAAAAGGAACAGCAACTTTTATTTATTATCATTCTTTTGTACAATACATGAAAAGGAAATACAACTGAAATAAAAAGATGCCTAAACAGTGGCATAACAGGGAACGAAAAAATACAGAAAGGAAAAGTGTACAATGAAACTAAAGTGCAGGGTCTTCGATAAACTGCTCCAAATCTTCTTGAGATGGCTCGATCTCCGCCGGGTCTAAACCACCTGACGACATTCAAAGAAGAAAGAAATAGAATGTCGTCAGCGAACAGATCGCTCGGTAAGTCCCAAAGATAAGGGAGAAATAGAAAGAGAGTAAGAGAGAGAGAGAGTAGCTTTTAATGTTGTATTATAATATTGTAATGTTGTATTAACGCTGTTGTTTGTAGCCTGGTACAGAAAATGCCAGTGTATACGAGGGGAGTCCCACTTACACCGGGGACCTTGGTAACCTGTAGTACAAGGCTCCGTCGATAATACCACGGAACAACGGCATGGATGTAATTACGTCTTAAGTGTCCACCTCGTGCCACCTTGAACATATTCCGTACCAGTCTACCCCTTAAACCCCGCGATGTCTTGTTTGTATTGTTATCTTGTAAAATTGTGTTGATTGTATGCTTGACTTGATTGACTGACCGAAACCATGATATCAGGAAACGGTTATAACCGTAGAGTCATGTAAATGGAATACTGGGAAACATGTAAAAGGAATATCCATGGTTCGGTTCAGTCAAGTAGATATAGATTGTTTACTGGATTCAGGAATTCATGTATTCATATTGAGTTGGAATATAAAAGAATATAGATTGATTTTAATCATATTCAAGTCAGAAATAGTCAGACTCTAACCCGAGTCAGACTAAAAGAAGGTAATTTGATGTTCAATAATTGTTAGGGGCCTTATTGTAATTTATAGAACTTGAGGAGGTTTTATGTAAAAAGTACTTTTATATACTTTTCAAAATACACCTCAAGTATTTAATTATCGTCTTTATGTACATACAACAATTTAATGATCAAGATAAATATGTATACATGTTCGAATAACATGAAATGAGTCAAGTATATTATTCGAGTAACTACCATAAACAATGCTGGAAAGAAATATTATGTACGACTAATTAATCAAGTTGAACGAATGCAGAATATAAACAGAGATATGGATATAAATGTTTTGCATGCGTGAGTTCCAGTTTCACCTAAATACGACTACCGGTTTGAGAGATATATATGTTTTCGTATCGTCGCGCAAAACAGATCAGAATCTATTCGGCACCGTCACATATTCTTAAAATGCAGTTTGAGTTAATTTCCATCAGGTTTCAAGTTACAAAGATTATTAGAAAATTATAGGTGTTTTGAATTACTTATCCAAAACACCAAGATTCATACGATTTGGATTTCTGAAGCTCTAGTTATGATCATTTTAATATCAGTGTTTAAAACAGAAATTCAGATTTCTGGACAGCAACTATATATTGTATTGCAAAGCCTATATCGGGGTGTTTCATGCATTTATAAGTAATAAAGTATATATAAAATTATAGTTCTATCAATTGTACATCTACACATCTAAATTTTGTCACGAACGGACATCGGGAGTTTGAGTTATGTCTAATTTAAAAACAGTATGCGAATCAGGATAGATTCTGTCCAGATCCGTCACTTAATATTATAACGCAGTTTTCTTTATCTTAGATGGGTTTTCAGTAAAACTATAAAACTAAGAAAATCTAGATCATTCGATTTAGATATCAAAAACACCTGAGTTTACTCAATTTGGATACCGGTATATCAAGTTATGTGTCCTAGAAGTTGACCGATAACTGCAGTTTTCTGTTTTACGATCAGTGAATAAATACGATGTAATTCCTAAACCGTTATGCGGATCGATCTAAAATTTTTACAGCGTGTACAAAATAATATATTCTATCATATGTAAATTTCATGAAATTTTCAGAATTAAAATCTAATTTATAAAAATTATTTTAAAACTAAAGGTATTGATATGTCATGTGTGAGAAATGAGAAAACCATGTTATTTATTCGTAACTTCATTTTTTTTTACAAACCTTAAATAAAGTGATTTAAAATAAAACAACAAACATGCAATCCTAATTAGTCACTATGAAATCTTAACATGTGAATTTAGAGTAATGAAAAAGACTTTACAAACTTTATATGTGTGTATGTTTGTGTGTTCATTATTTATATATGTATCCATTTAATTAATTATTTAGGAACTATGATATATCAAGGGAAGTTTTTCATAGCAATATAAAACAAGAGAAATATAAAGAGAAAAAGAAAGAGATGGAAGGAAGGAAAGAGAGAAGGGACTTACATGCACAAGCCGGTATTGTCACCGGGCTTGTCTATCCGCCGATAACCTCGCGTTAGTAGCGAGACCTTCTTGAATACTTCTTCATATTCTTCTTCTTGGACTCTAGGTGAAGAGGAAGAAGTGAGAGATAGAAAAATGTGAGGAAGGAAAAGATAGAGGAGGAGAATAAAGATGGTGTAATGGTGAATTATGTATAATAATATATGCATTCAACATGAGAATTAAAGGAGAAATGAAAGGTCACCATTCATTTTGGAAATGAAAGGTCTCATTTGTAGGTTATGAGAAGAATAAAAAAAATGATAAAAAATAATTGCAAGAATGGGGATTTGAACATGTGACTTATGGAATAACAATGCAAGGACTTAACCAATGAGCTATTAGGTTGTTCATGCATATATTTAATTATAATTAAATATATGATGTTGCTTAAAAGAAAATGGGCTTTTTAGATGGGCTGTAGAGAATAAGAATAATGGATTTGGGTTAAATATTTATGAAAGGAAAAATAAGAATGAGAAGTTAAAAACTTAAATATAAGAAAAAGAAATTGTACCTAGAAAAAAATACATAATAGATTGAGGAATAAAATAATAATAAATTTAATAGAAAAAGGAAAATACCAAGTACAAATAAATACGGTATATTATTGAAGAGGGATAATACAAATGTATAAAGATTTTGGGGTCATTACATTCTACCCTCCTTAAAAATAATTTCGTCCTCGAAATTACTCAAGAAGGATGATGTAACAGAGTAAGGAAACAGGATTAGGATGATGTCTTCTTCGAGCTCCGTCGATTGATACTCTAACCAATTGAGCTAATAAGTCTACAAGATACAAATAGAAAGGATGAATAAGAATTAAGGATTCAAAAGTGGAGAGATGGACTTCAAGGAAACCGAAGGTGGAGTTCAAGATAGATTCAAGGAATATGTAATGTAAAGAATGTTTTCAGTTGCTGTTTCTTGTGTTATATTGCTTAGGTTATTCACGCAGAACAGAATTGTATGGTAGTGTTCCATACAGCTCTGACCTGCATGGGCCACCAACAAAACCTGTCACGCCCCGCTTCCCGGTATACGACTAAGGGGACGCGACGAGGCCCGCTACGTATATACTCAGAAGTACATACGCTAAGCGTATCTAAGCAATATAAAATAATCACAAGAGACAAGATATAAAAGGAACAGCAACTTTTATTTATTATCATTCTTTTGTACAATACATGAAAAGGAAATACAACTGAAATAAAAAGATGCCTAAACAGTGGCATAACAGGGAACGAAAAAATACAGAAAGGAAAAGTGTACAATGAAACTAAAGTGCAGGGTCTTCGATAAACTGCTCCAAATCTTCTTGAGATGGCTCGATCTCCGCCGGGTCTAAACCACCTGACGACATTCAAAGAAGAAAGAAATAGAATGTCGTCAGCGAACAGATCGTTCGGTAAGTCCCAAAGATAAGGGAGAAATAGAAAGAGAGTAAGAGAGAGAGAGAGTAGCTTTTAATGTTGTATTATAATATTGTAATGTTGTATTAACGCTGTTGTTTGTAGCCTGGTACAGAAAATGCCAGTGTATACGAGGGGAGTCCCACTTACACCGGGGACCTTGGTAACCTGTAGTACAAGGCTCCGTCGATAATACCACGGAACAACGGCATGGATGTAATTACGTCTTAAGTGTCCACCTCGTGCCACCTTGAACATATTCCGTACCAGTCTACCCCTTAAACCCCGCGATGTCTTGTTTGTATTGTTATCTTGTAAAATTGTGTTGATTGTATGCTTGACTTGATTGACTGACCGAAACCATGATATCAGGAAACGGTTATAACCGTAGAGTCATGTAAATGGAATACTGGGAAACATGTAAAAGGAATATCCATGGTTCGGTTCAGTCAAGTAGATATAGATTGTTTACTGGATTCAGGAATTCATGTATTCATATTGAGTTGGAATATAAAAGAATATAGATTGATTTTAATCATATTCAAGTCAGAAATAGTCAGACTCTAACCCGAGTCAGACTAAAAGAAGGTAATTTGATGTTCAATAATTGTTAGGGGCCTTATTGTAATTTATAGAACTTGAGGAGGTTTTATGTAAAAAGTACTTTTATATACTTTTCAAAATACACCTCAAGTATTTAATTATCGTCTTTATGTACATACAACAATTTAATGATCAAGATAAATATGTATACATGTTCGAATAACATGAAATGAGTCAAGTATATTATTCGAGTAACTACCATAAACAATGCTGGAAAGAAATATTATGTACGACTAATTAATCAAGTTGAACGAATGCAGAATATAAACAGAGATATGGATATAAATGTTTTGCATGCGTGAGTTCCAGTTTCACCTAAATACGACTACCGGTTTGAGAGATATATATGTTTTCGTATCGTCGCGCAAAACAGATCAGAATCTATTCGGCACCGTCACATATTCTTAAAATGCAGTTTGAGTTAATTTCCATCAGGTTTCAAGTTACAAAGATTATTAGAAAATTATAGGTGTTTTGAATTACTTATCCAAAACACCAAGATTCATACGATTTGGATTTCTGAAGCTCTAGTTATGATCATTTTAATATCAGTGTTTAAAACAGAAATTCAGATTTCTGGACAGCAACTATATATTGTATTGCAAAGCCTATATCGGGGTGTTTCATGCATTTATAAGTAATAAAGTATATATAAAATTATAGTTCTATCAATTGTACATCTACACATCTAAATTTTGTCACGAACGGACATCGGGAGTTTGAGTTATGTCTAATTTAAAAACAGTATGCGAATCAGGATAGATTCTGTCCAGATCCGTCACTTAATATTATAACGCAGTTTTCTTTATCTTAGATGGGTTTTCAGTAAAACTATAAAACTAAGAAAATCTAGATCATTCGATTTAGATATCAAAAACACCTGAGTTTACTCAATTTGGATACCGGTATATCAAGTTATGTGTCCTAGAAGTTGACCGATAACTGCAGTTTTCTGTTTTACGATCAGTGAATAAATACGATGTAATTCCTAAACCGTTATGCGGATCGATCTAAAATTTTTACAGCGTGTACAAAATAATATATTCTATCATATGTAAATTTCATGAAATTTTCAGAATTAAAATCTAATTTATAAAAATTATTTTAAAACTAAAGGTATTGATATGTCATGTGTGAGAAATGAGAAAACCATGTTATTTATTCGTAACTTCATTTTTTTTTACAAACCTTAAATAAAGTGATTTAAAATAAAACAACAAACATGCAATCCTAATTAGTCACTATGAAATCTTAACATGTGAATTTAGAGTAATGAAAAAGACTTTACAAACTTTATATGTGTGTATGTTTGTGTGTTCATTATTTATATATGTATCCATTTAATTAATTATTTAGGAACTATGATATATCAAGGGAAGTTTTTCATAGCAATATAAAACAAGAGAAATATAAAGAGAAAAAGAAAGAGATGGAAGGAAGGAAAGAGAGAAGGGACTTACATGCACAAGCCGGTATTGTCACCGGGCTTGTCTATCCGCCGATAACCTCGCGTTAGTAGCGAGACCTTCTTGAATACTTCTTCATATTCTTCTTCTTGGACTCTAGGTGAAGAGGAAGAAGTGAGAGATAGAAAAATGTGAGGAAGGAAAAGATAGAGGAGGAGAATAAAGATGGTGTAATGGTGAATTATGTATAATAATATATGCATTCAACATGAGAATTAAAGGAGAAATGAAAGGTCACCATTCATTTTGGAAATGAAAGGTCTCATTTGTAGGTTATGAGAAGAATAAAAAAAATGATAAAAAATAATTGCAAGAATGGGGATTTGAACATGTGACTTATGGAATAACAATGCAAGGACTTAACCAATGAGCTATTAGGTTGTTCATGCATATATTTAATTATAATTAAATATATGATGTTGCTTAAAAGAAAATGGGCTTTTTAGATGGGCTGTAGAGAATAAGAATAATGGATTTGGGTTAAATATTTATGAAAGGAAAAATAAGAATGAGAAGTTAAAAACTTAAATATAAGAAAAAGAAATTGTACCTAGAAAAAAATACATAATAGATTGAGGAATAAAATAATAATAAATTTAATAGAAAAAGGAAAATACCAAGTACAAATAAATACGGTATATTATTGAAGAGGGATAATACAAATGTATAAAGATTTTGGGGTCATTACAATTGAGGGTAAAGACATAACCCGACATGGACTTGGAGTCATCCTTGTCACTCTGGAAGCTAGAGTCGGCAAAGGCCTCAAGCTGGAGGTCTCTTCCGCCATACACCAAGAACATCTCCTTAGTCCTTCTCAGGTACTTGAGAATGTTCTTTACCGCTATCCAGTATTTCTCCCCTGGGTTTGACTGATACCGGCTTACAACGCTCAATGTGTATGCTACATCTGGTCTGGTACATAACATCGCATACATTATAGAGCCTACCGCAGAAGCGTAGGGTATAATAGACATGCGATCCCTTTCCAAATCAGTCTTGGGAGACATCTCTTTGGAGAGGGTGATCCTGTGACAAGCCGGTAAATTACCGCGCTTGGAATCTTCCATACTGAACCTTTTCAGTATGGTGTCGATGTACCTTGACTGAGAAAGTCCCAACATCCTCTTAGATCTATCACGATAGATCTGGATCCCCAGAATATAGTTGGCATCGCCGAGGTCCTTCATGGAGAACCTCTGCGATAAGAATCCTTTGACTGACTGTAGCATAGGAATATCATTTCCTATTAGGAGAATGTCATCCACGTACAAGACGAGGAATACCACAGTCCTCCCTACAATCTTACTGTAAATGCATGGTTCATCTGGGTTTTTGATAAAGTCGAATTCTTTGACAGTATCATCAAAGCAGATGTTCCAACTCCACGATGCCTGCTTAAGTCCATAGATGGACTTTAGCAACTTGCACACTTTACCGCTGCTCCCACTCTGAATGAATCCTTCTGGCTGATCCATATAGACGCACTCTTCCAAATTTCCATTTAGGAAAGCCATCTTTACGTCCATCTGCCAGATTTCATAATCGTGGAAGGCAGCAATGGCAAGAAGGATCCGAATGGATTTCAGCATAGCCATTGGAGAAAAGGTCTCGTCATAGTCCAAACCAGGTCTTTGACGAAAACCCTTTGCAACAAGTCTAGCTTTATAGGTCTCAACCTGCCTATCTACACCAATCTTCTTTCTGAAGATCCATTTGCAGCCTACGGGTTTTACCCTTTCTGGAGCAAAGTCCAAAGTCCAAACTTTGTTGGTGTACATGGACTCCATCTCGGCCCGCATTGCATCCAGCCATTTTACCGAGTCGCCGCTCTGAATGGCTTGCTGGAAGCTAGTAGGCTCACCATAATCCATGGTGCAATCCTCTTTATCCCCGTCTATGAGAAAACCGTAGTATCTCTCGGGCGGATGAGACTGCCTACTACTCCTGCGGAGCGGCGTAGGAATGTCCTGATCTTTCGAACCCTCTGGTTCTACTAAGCTTTCAGTAATAGCTTGTGGTTCTGGAATTTCTTCCAGTTCTATTGCGCTCCCACTTATCTGATTTTCCAAAAACTCAGTTTCCAAGAAGCGAGCATGACGAGAAACAAAAACCTTTTGTTCCTCTGCGTAATAGAAAAAATACCCCTTGGAGTTCTTTGGGTATCCCACAAACTTACACTGTACTGAACGTACCTCGAGCTTGTCCGCATGCTGCTTTTTTACAAAAGCTGGACATCCCCATGTCTTAATGTGATTAAGATAGGGTTTCTTCCCACACCACATCTGATATGGTGTAGTAGGCACAGTCTTAGTTGGAACTCGGTTCAAAAGGTATGCAGCTGTTCTAGTGCATAACTCCAGAAGGATCGCGGCAACTCAGCCCTACTCATCATGGAACGAACCATATCCAATAGGGTTCGATTCCTCCTTTCCGATACACCGTTGTGTTGTGGTGTGTATGGAGGAGTAAGCTGAGAGAGAATTCCATTCTCTTTTAAGAAGCCCAGAAACTCGGCGCTCAAGTATTCACCACCTCGATCAGATCTCAGTGTCTTGATACTTTTGCCTGTTTGTTTTTCAACTTCATTCTTGTATTCCTGAAATTTCTCAAAGGCCTCGGATTTGTGCTTCATCAAGAAGACATATCCATACCTAGAGAAATCGTCTGTGAAAGTAATGAAGTATGAATAACCACTTCGCGCATGTGTAGACATTGGACCACACACGTCACTGTGTATGAGTCCCAAGAGCTCGCTCGCTCTTTCTCCGTGTCCAGTGAATGGAGTCTTTGTCATCTTTCCCATGAGACAAGATTCACAAGTGGCATAAGACTGGTACTCGAACGGATCCAAGTATTCTTCTTTATGTAACTTTGTCAACCGTGTCTCATTAATGTGACCCAGTCTACAATGCCATAAGAAAGCCTGATTTAATTCCGGAGACTTTCTTTTAAGTGTGTTCTGGACACTGAAGACCTGAGCTTGATTCAAAACGTATATACCGCTTTTCAATGTACCTGACCCAATCAGTACTTGATTTAGGTGGATGTTTACTACATCGCTTACAAAAGTAAAATCATATCCTTCCTTAGAACGTAAGGATACAGATATGATGTTACAAGTCGCACCTGGTACATAAAAACAGTCACGCAGAATCAATATCTGCCCAGTTGTCAGTCCTAGATGATATTCCCCTACAGATACAGCATACATGATCATTCCGTTAGCAACCCTGAAAGTCATATCACCTTTCCTGATAACCCTACGGTTTCTCAGAGCCTGTAACGAATTACAGATATGAGATCCTGATCCGGTATCCAATACCCAGGAAGTAGGGTTAACTGACATACAGTTCTCTATTACAAACACACCCGAATCCAAAGCCACAACATACTTCGAATTCTGGCTACTGGCTTTGCAAGCCCTGCAATCCTTCTACCCATGTTCATTCCTGTAATAATAGGAACATCCCTCTTTTACTACATCCATTCCCAAAACTTCTGTCCTTCCCTTTCTTTCTATTTCCCTGGTTTCCTTCAGGGTAGTAGGTAGGGACTGTTGAACTAAGTCAGCATCTGACCCGTTCTTCAACGTGGTCTTCAGGTCCGTGAGCTCAAAAGTGCTGGTCTCTGTAAGGACGTTGCCCTTTACAGATGACCCGATAGCCAACCTCGCTGGAAGCAATTCGTTCGAGGTCTCATATCTTGCGATACGAGATTGCTCTCCATATAAATCTTTGTTATGGAGGAAGATAGAAACTAAGTCCATCTTCTTGTGCTGCCTCTGGTTTACACCATCAACTGAGGCTAACACGAGGCACTTGGCTTTCGCACAGTTCTTTTCCGATGTCTCGCGGATATGAATATCCGTGATAGGGGAAACTGGACCTGAGACGGCAGGGGTTGGATCAGTCAAGAGGTGTCCCAGCTTGTCATGGGCAATGGACATCTGGACAGACCTTTGCCGGTCATAACAGTCAGATTCAGTCATTTTATTATCTAGATGTAACCTAGGTGCGGTCACTAGGTCGCTGCAATTAAGAGAGAGAGAAGAAAACACTCAGCATGATACTCTTGCAAGTTTAGATTAGTTTTTAATTTATCTAAACAGGATGGCTCCCACTGTCTCTCGAATCCCTCCTTAAACCATAAAGGAAGAATTAGTCAGGATCAATCTCACCGTACAATACTTGCTTAACCGTTCAGCCAGGCCAGTGTCGGTACTTCGAGGGAGGTTTTCCAACGCTTTCGCGAAGTTCCTTAATTAAGTAACCTCTTTTTCCTGTGGGCGTAGCCCCGCTAACACCTTTCTAGACACCTACTTGGTTTATAGCATTGATCGTTAAGTGAGAAAGTTCCCGAGGAGTAGCATATACTCACAGTAGGATCGGGATCCAAATATCATCGCGTGACAAAACTGAAGGAATTCTACCAGAATCATCACACTCCAAATGGTATGCAGCGCTAGCAAGTTTCAGTACTTTTGAAACTCCCGATGTGGATTTTTGCCCCATGCTCTTATGACATTGACTTTGGCCAACAAATCATAAGTCACATGTCAAGTTCTACCCGTCATTATCCAGGTTAATTTGAACCCACCCGCACATACCCTTGACTTTGGCCAACAAGGCAGTACGACTGTCCCAAACCAACGCATCTATCTATGCTACATATGAATACCCAATAGCTACCAAACACTGTGCCTTGACTTTGGCCAACAAACACAGCTTGAATACTATTGACTATCCATACGAAACGACGGAGGCTACGGATGGTTTTGGCGAAACCGTGAACGTAGTGAACTTGATATAATCGATGGAACGAGATAGCTTTTAAAAGGAGTGGTTCAAGCTCCGCGTTTAAAATGCTGGTTTTTGAAAAGAACCGAGTGGTTTTAAAAGTGTTCCAACGACTTTTACTTGGTTTATTTTTCTTGCATTAGTTCTTTTAACGCGTCCCATCATTTAATCCTACCATTGCAGAAAACAACCAAAATATGATGTACGCTTATGCCATTCGCATTCGCCACGGGGCCCCATCATCACCCGTTAGGTTACTTAACTAACGACAGAGCGGGGGCTGGGCTAGCGCGGCTGAAAAACATAAGCAACGCCTAAATAGTTATCATATATAGATATATAGCAATGATAGACATTACAGATCACAGATGAACACTTTGGATATACTAGGAATCCGCATTCCGTACGAGCCTGTAACGAAAAGCGGATTACACGGTCGCGATGAATAGCCAAACCCCACCCTAAACCCCTACGGGTGCGGCAAACTACCTGCCAAGTACCCGAAGCGAAGCAACCTACCTCAACACCGTGAGTAGGCCACTCGGCACTTCGAGATACCCGGTAGTTTGTGCACCCCACCTTGGGTCTATCCTAGGAGCAAAAACAGTAAAAAGAAATTATACAATGACGGCTACAACCCCGACCCGATTGTGCGGCCATACAAATAATATTACATCAATTTATAAATTTTACAATGAATGAAAGAAAAAGAAACTCTCATCTCACATCCACCCCGGCTATTCATCCGCGACAATCCACCGAGTTCATATCCACAAACCATCAACATTACAGATCACAGATATGTATAACCCCCACTAATCGACTGATAGCGATTGGTAGACGTTCAATACATATACACATCACAGATAATATCCATTAGCCAAAGTGTACGGAATACCGATCAAAATACGGATTTTTGACTACCCCAAATGTCAATTTGCTCTCTGGAAAATCTGGGTAGAAAAATCATGTATTAAAAATCCCAAAACAGCCAAACTAAAACACTGCACAAAACCCGATCCAGTGTCGAGTCAAAACGGCGGCGTAACCGCGGCAATGAGCATGTCATTGCCGCGGAACCGCGGTCGTTTGATCGAATCACTGGTTCGTTTTTCTGCAGTGTTTTTACAAAACCCGGAGACGATTTTTCATATATTTTAAATCACTTTTTGTCAGTATGAAAATCGACAGAAACTTGAGGTTTTGCGGACGTGTTTTGCGACCTTTTTCCGATCGATGTTCTAAACACATTGCTAACTTACTAGTTTATGTTTAGCTAGGCTCTGACACCACTGTAAGTCCACGTTGCTCATCCCGGTTCTTACGGGGAGGCGGAAACGACGAAAAACAATGATTTGGCACAAGGCAACATGGACATAAAGCACGGATCTTTGCTAAACTAGTAACTAGTAAACTACTAGAGGCTTTAACTACTATGCTGTAGAAAGTATACCTCACGAAACCGGTCCTTCGGGTCTTCATTCCGCTGTCCCGCTCGTCCATCCAAGCTCCAAGTGTCGATCCAGACCTTGGGCACCTCCGCGGCCTTCTTGAGTCGAAGACGATCCACCCGAGAGTTGTACACCGAGCTCCACCTCGAGCCGAGGCAACTAGGGCAAAGAGATTGCTAATGTAGAAGCCCTAGGTTGTGTAGAAGTGATGTATGGATGTGTTTGTCTTTGTGGGATCTTTTTCTCTCAACACATGAGATCAAAAGATAGAATCAAGAGGAGGAACAAGGAGGAGAACTTAGCAACCATGAGAGCTCATTTTCTTTTCTTCTCATGAGAAAGAGCAAGAGAGAGAAATGAGAATGAATTATGAGCTAAAAAAAATGAGCCATGGTTCAATAATGCAAAAACATTATCATTACTAATCCCATCAAGATAAAGTTGATGGCTACATTGAAATGACCATTTTCATAATCAAAAGAAAAAGAAAATCAAAAGAAGAGTGTAGATCTCTTATGAAGGTCAATGGTCAACCCCGGTCAACCGGTCAACAAAGTCAAGAGAGGTCAAAATGGTCAATGCAATTAGCCATCACTAAACTATCACTAAAAGGATTAGTAAACAATGTCTCCGGCTCAAAATGGTTTTGACCAAACGAATTGTCAAAACCCTAATGAGTGTGCCACATTACGGTTTTGGCCGAACCAACTGCCAAAACCCTAATGGGGCACCTCCTCCTTTATCTCTCCTCAAAACTGTGCATACACACCCGCATCCGCATTCCGTAGAATGCGAATGCACAGAAGACAAATCAAATCCATCTGTGCAATACTAGGATCTGGCTTAAACCAAAGCCCACTAGTATTGCCTGCCCGAACAGCATACGCACACAAGTGCACGTAAGTGATCGCAACCCTGCCGTAAAACCATA
The DNA here is from genome assembly GCA_030015575.1 of Agapanthus africanus. Classification (NCBI taxonomy): domain Eukaryota; kingdom Viridiplantae; phylum Streptophyta; class Magnoliopsida; order Asparagales; family Amaryllidaceae; genus Agapanthus; species Agapanthus africanus. Next base: position 105,717,503 of record CM057343.1, on the reverse strand, counting down.
CGGCCTCTACACGTTTCGCTCAGTGCAAGGAAACTCTCTGTGTGGGACTTTAAAGACTCGACACTACACTGGCAGTGGGTTTAACCACAGACCGCAAGCGGCACTAGCTGTACGTAACGGTCCCCAGGTAGATGTCGATAAGAAGGCCGATGAAGTAAACCCATCCGAACTCCTACTGAGCCTGTATGTGACAATCTCCGTACAGTCCGGTCTGTTCGTCTGATACATCGCATGGCGGGCCTAGGGGGCGGTGAACGTCAGTCCCCTAATAGCGGTACAAGTCGTGTCGGAGTGTAGCCCAGAACACCCTGAGATAACACTGGAAACTTACCAGTATATCTCGCTTGCCCTGGCCAGGGACTACTTGTGTAATGGCTCTCCTAGACACAGCGCGATGTCAACCCCCAATACCGGGAGAGACGAATCCTGTCTAACCGTCACTGCCTCCAAGTGCTTCAGGACTGCACCCAACTACTACCTGTTTGCACGACTCCTTTGAGCCGTGGTAGGGTAGTAATCTAAGTACAGTGGGAACACACTCGAGGCGAAGTGACAGTGTCAAGTCGGTGGACTAAGCTGTACTCATGTCACCTGGGAACTGATAACTGACGATAGGTATAATACTAACCAACAGTTCCCGACGAGTCATGTCCAGTGTACTCGTAACCTAACGAGCACCCGCATACTATCTCAAGTACGACGTACTGACGGCTGTGGGACAGACCGTCTCCCCCGCTGGGATGAGAAGCGCATACGCTAGTCTACTCCGGAGTATCGATGCCCTGTCTCGATAGTCCTACGACTAGGGATCATTATAAGGATGTGCTTATGGATTACCCAGCCCCCACGATTGTGAGCGCCATCACAATGCTGGTAATCAAGCAAAGATCCTAAGGGCTCTACTAATATGTATATAAACGATATGCTAAAAGAAACACATGCACATATTGAAGTAGAGACAAACCAAGTAGCATACTACCATTTTGAGCAAGATTGTCTATACAACTATGAATATCCCAAGCTTCCATCAAGTAATATACAAGCAAGTATGATACAGTAATGGCCTCTAGGGCATATACACTAACATTAGTTTGTTCACCTAAGATAGTATGCAGGTGCTCATTGGTTTATGAGTATACTGGACGGACTCGCTAGGATCATACTAGTTGGTATTATACCTATTGTCAGAGAGCAGTTCCCTGGTGACATGTGTATAGGTTAGTCTGTCGACCTGAGATCGTCATTTGTCTCGTGTGAGTTCTTACTGTGCTTTGATTACTACCCTGCCAAGCCTCAAAGGAGTCATGCAAATAGGTTTTAGTTGGGTACAGTCCCAAGCCATATGGAGGTAGTGAGCGGATCGGCGGGGATTCGTCTCTCCCAGTATTGGGGGTTGATGTCGCGCAGTGCACAGGTGGCCATCACTAGAAATACTTGGCCAAGGTAGTTGAGAATTACTGATCTATGATCAGTAGTTTCTCAGGTGCTGATGGGTTTCATACTGACACGAAATGTCGCGTTATTAGGGGTCTGATTTCATCCTCTACCCTAGACTCGATATGCGATACTCATAGACGAATGGACCAGACTGTATGGATATTGTCACTGACAGGCTCAGTAGGGGTGTAAGTCGATGTACTATACCCCACGACTTGCGGGGAGGCGGAAATATGAAAAACTATTTTGTTCTTTGCAATAACATCGACTAACCGCAAGAATCGTTGCTAAACGATAACTAACAAAAGCATAGGAGTTCTAAACTACTATGTGAAGTGATTATACCTAAAGAACCGTGTCCTTCGTCTTTTCGTTCTCCACCTCCTCTCCGGCCTTCTCTATGTAGTAGATGATCCACCCGAGAGCTTTACTTCAAGCTTCACCTCTTAACTTGAAGTAACTAGGTTTCTTAAATTGCTAATCTAAGTAACCTAGGTGATATAGAGAAGTGTTATGGATTAAATAGTCTTTACTAATCCTTGGTCTCAACACATGAGAGGGGAGGATTAGGGTTTGAAGAGAGAGAGCTTGAGGAGAGAGAAGGTAAGCAATAGAATGGAATGAGATAATGATCTCTCATGATATATTTGAAGCATTATCATTATCAAGATAAATGAAATAAAGGATTTAACAACCATGCTTCATAAATACAAATGAGTGATTCATCTATATGAGTCATTAAGTATTTATGATGCATTAATGAAAAGGATGAATCACACAAATGAGTCACTAATCTCATTTAATGCTTATGCCACCTTAACCCTCAAGTCACCATCCTTCTAGAAGCTTCTCGCGAAATTACGAGAACGCCCCTTCTATCCGTTAAAACACAGAAAAACTTTAGACTGTATAAATCCAATAACCTGATACTAGAAACTGGCTTAAACCAAAGCCGGCTAGTAAAAACTTTCCGAACGTCGTACGTGCGTAAACACACGTATGCGTCCGAACCCTTGTCGTAAAACCATACGACCTCTATATAGTTTCGCCTGGAGCAGGGAAACTCTCTGTGTGGGACTCTAATGACTCGACTACTACGCTGGCAGTGGGTTTAACCACAAACCGCAAGCGGCACTAGCTGTACGTAACGGTCCCCAGGTAGATGTCGATAAGAAGGCTGATGAGGAAACCCATCCGAACTCCTACTGAGTCTGATGTGACAATCTCCGTACAGTCCGGTCTGTTCGTCTAAGACTATCGCATATCAGGCCAAGGGGGAGGCAAGCGTCAGTCCCCTAATAGCGGTATAAGTCGTGTCGGAGTGAAGCCCATTACTCCCTGAGAAACTACTGGAACCTACCAGCAAATCTCGCTTGCCCTGACCAGGGACTTTGCGTAATGGCTCTCTGACACAGCGCGATATCAACTCCCAATACCGGGAGAGACGAATCCTGTCTAACTGCCACTGCCTCCAAGTGCTCGAGACTGCACCCAACTGCTACCTGTTTGCACGACTCCTTTAAGCCGTGGTAGGGTAGCAATCTAAGAACAGTGGGACACACTCGAGGCGAAGTAGCAGTGTCAAGTCTGCGGACTATGTTGTACTCATGTCACCTAGGAACTGTTAACTGACGACTGGTATAAAACCAACCTACAGTTCCCTGTGAGTCCTGTCCGGTGTACCCGTAACCCAACGAGCACCTGTATACTATCTCCAGTACGACGTACTGGAAGCTGTGGAACAGACCATCTCCCCAACTGGGATGAAAAGCGTACACACTAGTCTACTCCGGAGTATCGATGCCCTGTCTCGATAATCCTACGACTAGGGACCTGAATAAGGATGTGCTTGTAGACTACCCAGCCCCCACTAGTGTGACTGCCATCACAACGCTGGTAGTCAAGCAAGATCCTAAGAGCTCTATCAATACGTATACTCACATATTAAGATAGAAAAACCAAGTAGCATACTACCATGTTTAGCAAGACTGTTATATAAATGTGAATATCCCAAGCTTCCATTAAGTAATATACAAACTAGTATGATACAATAATGGTCGCTAGGGCATATACACTAACAATCTCCCACTTGCACTAGGGCCATGTACTGCTATATCGAAGACCGATGATCTCGAGTAGCCTCTCGAACTGAATCTGAGGTAGGGCCTTCGTGAATGGATCAGCAATGTTCTCTTCAGTAGCAACTCTCCGAATCTCGATCTCCCGACGATCAATCATCTCCCTGATCAAGTGATACCGCCTTAAGATGTGTCTGGACTTCTCATGGGACCTTGGTTCCTTCGCTAAAGCTATAGCTCCATTGTTGTCGCAATACAGAGGTATTGGATCAACAATGGTAGGAACCACCTGAAGTTCTGTTAGGAACTTCTTCATCCAGACCGCTTCTTTTGCGGCATCGCAAGCAGCAATATACTCTGCTTCCATCGTCGAGTCAGCAACGGTGTCCTGCTTGGAACTCTTCCAGCACACCGCCCCTCCATTGAGGGTAAAGACATAACCTGACATGGACTTGGAATTGTCCTTATCACTCTGGAAGCCGGAATCAGCAAAGGCCTCCATCTTGAGGTCTTTTCCGCCGTAAACCAAGAACATCTCCTTAGTCCTCCTCAGGTACTTGAGAATGTTCTATACTGCTATCCAGTGCTTCTCCTCTAGGTCTGACTGATACCGGCTTACCACGCTCAGTGCGTAAGCTACATCTGGTCTGGTGCACAACATCGCATACATTATAGAGCCTACCGCAGAAGCGTAGGGTATAATAGACATGCGTTCCCTTTCCAAATCAGTCTTGGGAGACATCTCTTTGGATAGGGTGATTCCGTGACAAGCCGGTAGATTACCGTTCTTAGAATCTTCCATACTGAATCTTTTCAATACAGTGTCGATATACCTGGACTGTGAAAGTCCCAACATCCTCTTGGATCTATCATGATAGATCCGGATCCCCAGAATGTAAGAAGCATCACCCAGGTCTTTCATGGAGAACCTGTGTGACAAGAATCCTTTGACAGATTGTAGCATAGGAATGTCATTTCCTATTAATAGAATGTCATCCACGTACAAGACGAGGAATACTACAGTTCTTGCTACAACTTTACTATATATGCATGGTTCATCTGGATTTTTGATAAAGTCATATTCTTTGACTATTTCATCAAAACAGATGTTCCAACTCCGCGATACCTGCTTTAGTCCATAAATGGACTTAAGCAACTTGCATACTTTCTCGCTGCTCCCACTCTGATTGAAACTATCTGGCTGATCCATATAGACGCACTCTTCTAAATTTCCATTCAGAAAAGCCGTCTTTATGTCCATCTGCCAGATTTCATAATCATGGAAGGAAGCAATAGCAAGAAGGGCCCGAATGGATTTGAGCATAGCCACTGGAGAAAAAGTTTCGTCATAGTCCAAACCAGGTCTTTGACGAAAAGCCTTTGCAACAAGTCTAGCCTTATAGGTTTTCATCTGTCCATCTACACCAATCTTTTTCTTGAAGATCCATTTGCATCCTATGGGTTTTACCCCATCTGGAGCAAAGTCCAAAGTCCATACTTTGTTGGTGTACATGGACTCCATTTCGGTCCGCATTGCATCTAGCCATCGTACCGAGTCGCCGCTCTGGATGGCCTGCTGGAAGCTAGTAAGTTCATCATCATCTATGATGCAATCCTCTCTATCCCCATCTATGAGAAAACCGTAGTATCTCTCAGGCGGATGAGACGGCCTACTACTCCTGCGGAAGGGTGCGAGAATGTCCTGTTCTTCTTGAACTACTGGTTCTACCAAACTTTCAATAGTAGTTTGTGGTTCTGGAATTTCTTCCAGTTCTATTTCGCTCCCACTTATTTCCTTTTCTAAAAACTGCTGTTCTAGAAAATGGGCATTACAAGAAACAAAAACCTTTTGTTCCTCTGCGTAATAGAAATAATATCACTTGGAATTCTTTGGATATCCCACAAACTTACACTGTACTGATCGTGCCTCGAGCTTGTCCGCATGCTGCTTTTTAAGAAAAGCTGGACATCCTCATATCTTCATATGCTGAAGATGGGGTTTCTTCCCACTCCACATCTGATATGGGGTGGTAGGCACAGTCTTGGTAGGAGCCCTATTCAGAAGATATGCTGCTGAATCTAGCGCATAACCCCAGAAAGATCACGGTAACTCAGCATTACTCATCATGGAACGTACCATATCCAATAGGGTTTGATTCCGTCTCTCCGATACACCGTTATGCTGTGGAGTGTATGGAGGAGTAAGCTGAGAGAGAATTCCTCTCTCTTTTAGGTAACCTAGAAACTCGGCACTCAAGTATTCACCACCTCGATCAGATCTTAGTGTCTTGATACTTTTGCCGGTTTGGTTTTCTACTTCATTCTTGTACTCTTGGAATTTCTCAAAAGCCTCGGATTTATGTTTCATCAGATAAATGAATCTGTACCTTGAGTAATCATCCGTAAAAGTAATGAAATAGGAAAAACCACCTCTTGTATGTGTAGACATTGGACCACATATATCGCTGTGTATGAGTCCTAAGAGCTCGCTCGCTCTTACTCCATGTCCAGTAAATGGAGTCTTTGTCATCTTTCCTTTGAGACAAGATTGACAAGTGGCATAAGTTTGATATTCGAACGAGTCCAAATATCCTTCTCTATGTAACTTAGTTAACCTTCTCTCATTGATGTGACCCAGTCTGCAATGCCATAAGAAAGCTTTATTTAAATCTGGAGACTTTCTTTTTAGTGTGTTCTGGACATTGAAAATTTAGAGTTGGTTTAAGACATATATACCGTTATCCAGTGTACCGGACCCAATCAAACTATGATTAAGGTGGATGTTAACAATATCACTTACAAACGTGAAATCATAACCATTATTTGATAACAAGGAAACAGATATGATATTACACGTTAAGCTGGGTACACAAAAACAGTTATGTAAAACCAAAATGTGTCCACTCGTCAATCCCAGGTGATAATCCCCTACGGACACAGCTCCCATGCTAGCTCCGTTAGCAACCATCAGGGTCATATCACCATCCTTCAGCACTCTACGGTTTCTCAGTGCCTGCAATGAATTGCATATATGAGATCCTGATCCGGTATCCAATACCCAGGAAGTAGAGTTGATTGACAGACAATTCTCAATTACAAACACACCTGAAGTCGAAACCACAGCTTGCTTCGGTTCCTGGTTCTTGGCGTTCCACGCTTTGCAATCTTTCTTCCAGTGCCCTTTCCTATGACAATGGAAACACTCATCCTGGGCCACTAATGGTACCGCAAACTTTTTCTTTCCCTTCGCTCCCACCTTACTAACACCTCCTCTAGGTTTGGTGGCGGCCTTCTTTTTCTTTCCTTTGGCCCTAGCCTTGGACCCGGAAGAAGAAGCACCGCTAACAAACATAGCGGGTGTTTCCCTTGCCTTCTGCAAGGTGCCCTCTGCACTCCTCAACAAGTTAAGGAGTTCCAGAAGTTCAACTTCTTTTCTTTAAATGTTGAAGTTCAGAATAAACTGGGCGTAGGTGGAAGGAAGGGACTGGAGAATAAGGTCTGTATAGAGCTCATTATCCAAAGTCATCCCAAGGTCTGCGAGCTCTTCTATATAGCCTATCATCTTTAGGACATGTTCTCCTACCGATGATCCGACGGCCAACCTCGCTCGAAACAAGTTCTTTGAGGTCTCATATCTTGCTATACGAGATTTCTCTCCATAAAGTTCCTTTGTATGGAGAAATATGTCATCTAGTTCCATATCCTCGTGCCTCCTCTGATGTTCATTGTCCATCGAGGCAAGCACAATGCACTTGGCCTTTGCGCAATCGAAATCCCAGGTTTTGCGGATTTCCATATCCACATTACTGGATTTGGGACCAGGGACAGCAGGTGCCTTAGCGGTAAGGACGTATCCCAATTTGTCATAGGTCAAAGCCATTTTGACATTCCGCAGCCAATCTTTATAGTTTGGCCCTGTCAGTATATTTTTCTCTAAAAGTAACTTAAGTCCAGTCATTTTCAGGGTCGCTGCAATTAGGAGAAAGAGAAGAAAACTCTTTAGCATGATGCTCTTGCAAGTTTAGAGTTGTTTTTGTTGGATATAGTGCCCTCAGAGTCAATTATTGGATCACAGGCACGTGATTGAAATGATTGAGGGAGGACCTGTCCCAGTAGGACAGTCTTACTCAAGATGATAGTATGCTATCTGGTTTATCTTTATCATCGTGTACTGCTTTAGGTGACCTTACAGGTCACTATTGCACGTTGATAGAGCCCCTAGGATTCTTGCTTGACTGCCAGCAGTATGAGGGCGATCATATACGTGGGAGCTGGTAGTCTATAAGCACATCCCTAAAAGGTCACTAGTCGTGGGAGTTTCGAGACAGGGCATCGATACTCCAGAGTAGACTAGTGTATACAATCGAGACCCCGACAAGGGGCGGTGGCCGGTCTCATAAGCCACTGGTGTCAGTTGGTTCACCTAAGATGTATACAGGTGCTCATTGGGTTATGAGTATACCGGACATGACTCGCCGGGAACATGCTAGTTGGGATTATACCAGACGTCAGATAGCAGTTCCCTGGTGACATGTGTACAGGTTAGTTCATCGACCTGAGATCGTCATTTATCTCGTGTGAGTTTCCACTGTGCTTTGATTACTACCTTACCACGCTCAAAGGAGACGTGCAAACAGCTTTTAGTTGGGTACAGTCCCGAGCCACATGGCGGCAGTGAGCGGATCTGCAGGGGTTCGTCTCTCCCGGTATTGGGGGTGAGGTCGTGCTGTGTCTAGAAGAGCCAGTACATGAAAGTCCTTGGCCAAGGCAGGAGATTTACTGGTAGGTATTCCAGTAGTATCTCAGGGTGTTCTGGGCTACACTCCGACACGACTTGTACCGCTTTTAGGGGTCTGACTTTCACCAACCCCCTAGGCCCGCCATGCGATACTCATAGACGAATGGACCGGACTGTGCGGATATTGTCACTGACAGGCTCAGTAGGGTGTCAGGATGAGTTCGCTCATCGACGCCCCTTTTGGTCAATACCTGGTAGCCCGTCATGTATAGGCTAATACCTCTGACGTGCTAGTGGTTAAATCTACAGCCAAAGTATTGACGAGTCTTTAGAGTCCCCCACAGACCAGTTTCTCAAGTTTCGGGCGAAACGCTGTAGAGGCCGTATGGAGATATGGCAGGGTTCGATCAGATATGTGCGGTATTGCACGGATCGTGATCGGACGGATTTTACTAGCGGGCTTTGGTTTAAGCCGGATCCTAGTATTGTACAGTGTGGATTTTGTCTCTTTGCATTTGTATTCAGTGGGAATACAAATGCGGGTATGTATATACAGTCGCGGGGTTTTCCTGTAATTTATTACGGGAACAGTTTTCTGAAGTTGCCAGTTTGCATTCCGTTCCGGCCAGTTTTCCTTTGTTCCTTCACGGCCGGACTTTTCCGATGGAGGGGTTATTTGCAGTTGTGCAAATTATCTTTGTGGAGGGTGTTATTTGCATTTGTGGCTTCATGATGATATTCTTTTTCCATCCACTCACTTGCATTAAATGAGATTAGAAAGGATTAGAAATTGATATGATATTGTTATCATCACTTTTGGATGTGGTCACCTCTTTTGATTCCTACTCTCACCTCCCTTCATGGTTTTGTTTTCCCTTTTCCCTCCACCATTTGATATAGGGGCCGGCCATTTTTTTTAGATGAGAGGGAGATTCATTTTTTGGTGAGTGGGGAAATTATCATCTCATGCTTTGATACACCAAAGTTCATCTCCATTGTTCATTATTTCCCTCCATCCAAAGGCAACTTCAAACCCCCATGAGACATGCTTTTCTACACTTGCCTACAGCATTTCTTGGGCACGTCGGCTCGCCAACTTCGTGCCCGAGTTGCCTCGGTCCAGAGGTGGGAGCCCGTAAAAGAACCCGGTGATGTGGTGCCTGTTTCGACGAGGAGGCGACGACCGGAGATTCCGCGAGGAGATCGGAGTGGAGGCGAAGACCGAAGGATACGGATCGCTTGGTATAGCTTCTCTACTCTTATTCTAGTTTGCTAGAGTTAGGTTAATGGCCCGATCCGGGATTTTTTGTGCGCGGTGGTGCCGGTTCTAGTTTTTAGAAAAGTTTCGTTTCCGCATTCCGGCGTCGGATTGATGGCCGGGGCGCCGCCGTGCACTTACACTGGTATCACAGCCACGCCATTAACCTAGTCTAGCTTGCTCTAGTATGTTTAGAACTCGATCGAACAAAAATCCTAAAAACCGTATTTTCTAGTGCACAAGTTTCTGTCAAAATTTTTTTGGCTCTAAAAATTTTTCAGTACATTGCAGAAATAAGTGCAGGGAATTCTAAGCATTCTGGGAAAATTCGATGCAATGATTCCTCAGTACGACCACGGAAACGCGGCCAAACCCTTGGTTTGGCCGCGGTTCCGCGGTGGGAAAGTGTTATCTTTGCACCAACTTTTCACAGTGGGCTTCTGGGTTGAAATTGGGGTTTTTGGAATATTCTTTTTGGGCCCAGATTTTCTGTGAGAGCTACAGTAGTGCTTGGGGCCCACTTCGATAAATTTGATCGATCGAAAATTTTAAACATGTTAGTTCAAAGTATTTACATTATATCTGCGACCGTGAATGTCATTTGATCGGTAAATCCTGTCTAACTGCTATAGCCCTTTTAGACGGATTTGCGAACGTGACATTCACGTTGATGTTCTGTGTTGTGCTGTGATGTTGCGGATTGGTCGTGGGGGATAGCCTGGATGCAATGTTAGTACAATTTCGTTTTATATGTACATTTGATATTGCGGGGCGAGCGTCCGACATGTGGACTGCCGTCACTGCCTGTTTGTATATTATTCTTTTGGGGCACGACTGGAGTGAGGTCGATATACCCGTTGTATGTATATTTTTACTTTCTGTACTAGGATTACCCCGCGGTGGGGTGTACGGATAGCCGGGTTCTAGAGGGCAACGGGCCCGCATCTCATGGCATTGAGACGGAGGGGGCTTCACTATAGAATTGGCGGGCTATTCGCCGCACTCGTAGGGGGTACAGGTTGACCCAGGAGGGGTGCCCAAGTTACCGAATTCCGTGAAGTGCTGGGTGTTCCATTCACGTTGTTCAAGGGGGCTGCCTCGCTTCAGGTCTTGGCGGGTAACTTGCCGCGCCCGTAGGGGTCTAGGATTTCATTGCACAGGCTATCCACACGACCAGGGGAACGTCGGGTTTCAGTAGCGGCTCTGTGAAACCCGGGGATCCCAGATATCTGTATTGTTCTGTGATGCTTATTACATTTCTGTTATGTTGCATTTTATCACGCCTTAAGCGAATATTATATATTGATATATATACTAGTAGATGTTGTATATGTTTTGCATCCGCGTTAGTCCAGTCCCCGCTCTGTCGTTAGTTAAGTAGCCTAACGGGTGATGACGGGACCCAGTGGCGAATGCGGATGGCATATACGTACATCATTATTTTCGTTCTTTATTGGTGTGATCAATTGATGGGACTGCGTTGATTCGGATCAATGCAAGTTAAACAAACCTATTCTGATGTTGTTGGAACATTTTTCAAAAAAAACTGTTATTGCAAGGGCGTTCTCTTTTGTTTTGCATAGTGGTATTCGGTTATGAATATCCAGCTCCTCAGTCGACGAGGCAAGGGCCGAGATCCCTTCACCGGGAGTGACCCCTTGGACAAAAGTCTGCGTCAGGGCAATAACTTCACTATAGTCGTTTACTTTTGCTTTGCATCGTGGTATTCAGTTGGAATATCCTGCGCCTCATTCTACGGGGAAAGAGCCGAGATCCCTTCACCGGGAGTGACCTCTTTAGCAAAGGTTTTCGCCACTATATTTTTAAAAAGCTATCCGGTTCCTTCAATGATATCAAGTTCATTACGTTAAAGGTTTTCGCCAGAAACCATTCGTAGCCCTCCGTCATTTCAGACGGGCAGCACGTAGTATTCATGCTATGTTTGTTGGCCTTAGTCAAGGCATAGTGTATGGTAGCTGCTTGTTACCTTTCTGCTGCATAGATAGATGCGTTGGTTTGGGACAGTCGTATAGCCTTGTTGGCCCTAGTCAAGGGCTTGTACGGGTGGGTTCAAATTGTAGGGTTCCTAGGCACGCTAATGAGGTCTCACAAGGCATCAACCATGCCAATTTCAAATTTTACGGGTGCCGAGAAACCCTAATACGGATCGTTAACTAGATAATGAGGCGATGCAAGCAACTAGTTAACAAATTAACTAAAAGAACGGAAATACAACCTTTATAGATCCGGTCCTCCACCTCCATAGCTCCGCAATGAAGTCTCCTCGCTGTCCAAATGGAAACCCGGGCTCTAGCGTCGGCTTCATCGGAGAAATTGGCGGGCAAGGTCGTCGGCTTCGTGCCGAAGATGATCTACGTCGAGGCATCACTAGATCAAGCTCCCACTTCACCAAGTCATGAAACTTGTGAAGAAAACACCCTATACTACTTGGCAAGAGGTAGAGGATGAAGAAATAGGAGATGGGTTCACTTTAGAATTGGATTTCTCACTCATTTCATCAAGTCACCATTGATGAAGTCAAGCTTTCTTCATTGAAGAAGATGAAGAAGAAGTAGAAGAATAATATGATAAGTTGTTTTAAAAACAAAATAAAATCCACACTTATCATATCTTAACCAAGATCAAGTGTAGAGAGTTAACTTGAGTTAGGTTGAATGGTTAGGGTTAGAGAAGAAGACAAGAATGGTTGCTTTGGTCAAAGCTTCATGAAGCTTCAACAAGCTTCATGAAAGAATGAAAGAAACCAATTTTGTTTTTCTTATACCTATTTCTCAAAAAAGAATAGATAAATAAATAAATGAATAAAACCAAAACCCTAACCATTAACATAACAATGGTATAATTCTTTACACAAACCCTAGCTATCCTGTATCATCAAACATGATACAATCAAGTGCACAAAAAATATATCACATATACGATGTGCACATGCGAGTGAGAAAATCCATCTTAAGTGAACCGATACTAGTTAATGCAAAGTAATATATCAAATATATAACTATGCATTAAATCATTAAATCAACACTTGATTTAATGATCCGGTCATGTCGCACACAACCGACTAGTATTCAATGTATCGATTTATCGAATCAATCCTTGATTCGATAACTAGGTTATATCGCATACAACCATTCGACACATTCATCGCGAGAATGAAATACGGTATCACATACACGTATTATTCTCAGTCCCGCACATATCTCATATGTGCTCCTATTTCGTTTCGCTTGAGCCAGGAAACCTCTGTGTAGGACTCTAAAGACTCGTCAATACGCCGGCAGCAGGTGATGATCATATCAAGCACCCACAAGCCGCAAGCGGTCTGCTAAACGTAACGGCCACCCGGGTATTGAGCGATCAGAAGATCGACGAGCAAGCCCGCTCACACTCCTGTGAATCCAACCAGTAACACTTACCGTACAGTCCGGTCTCATCGTCTGATATGTCGCATATCTCGCCTAGGGGTGGTAAACGTCAGACCCCAATAGCTCGATAAGTCGTGTCGATATGAGGTCTATAACAGTTCGAGAAACTACTGGTAACACTTACCAGTAAATCTCAGCAACCCTGGCCAGGGATTTCCGGTTATAGCCAATCGAACACAGCGCAACATCAACCCCCTATACCGGGAGAGACGAATCCCCTCCTATCGCTCATTACCTCCATGTGATTCGGGACTGTACCCAAAAACCACCGTTTTGCACGCCCACTTGGACGTGGTAAGGTGGAAATCAAAGCACAGTGGGAACCACACAAGACTCTATGACGATCTCGGGTCAACAGACTACTCTGTACCAGTGTCACCAGAGAACTGCCATCTGACGTAAGGTATAATACCATCTGGGAGTTCTCGGCGAGTCCGTCCAGTGTACCCAGTCTCCACTGAGCACCCGTATATCATCTCTGATGTCAAACACCAATGGATATGGGATCATCCATCGCCCATCTGTATGGGTCGAGAAGGTATACGCTAGTCTACTCTGGTATATCGATACCCCGTCTCGATACACCCACGACTAGGGACCTTGAAGGATGTACTTATGGACTACCATGTCCCCACTAGTATGATCCGCATCATTGTCCAGGTAGTCAAGTACACATCCTAAGGGCTTTACCAACATGTAACAGAGAGACAATCAGTGAACACGTTAAGGTAAAGATCAACCAGATAGCATACTATCATGTCGAGCAAGAAAGTCCTCCATATATATGTCCCAGCATCCACTACAATATACATCCTATGTATAGCAATAGCCTCTAGGGCATACATATAACTAACAATCTCCCACTTGCACTAGGGCCATCTGATAGCAGTGGTTGCAGTATCTCATACTCAACCATCCCATAAAAGTCTCTCTCTGGGAAAAGGCCTTTGTGAGTGGATCCGCCGTGTTGTCCTCTGAGTCTACTCTCCTAACCTCGATCACCCTGGAGATCAACTATCTCAATGATCAGGTGATACTGCCTTAGAACATGTCTGGATCACTGATGGGACGGGCGTTCCTTGGCATAAGCCACAACTCCATTGTCTCACAATGGTAGGAATGAAGTTCATCTCATGAACATATATACATCCAGACTACCTCTTTGGTAGCATCTTAAGTAGCGATGAATCCAGCCTTTATCGTCTAGTATGCCACGGTATCTAGCTTGGAACTTTTCCAACATACCGTCCCTTTACTGAGGGTAAAGACAATGCCTGTGACTGACATTCAGTCATTTTTATCACCCTGGAACCCTTCCAGTGATTCTCCTCAGGATCGATTGATACCATCTCACTACATCTAGTGAGTATCCTAACATCCAATTACATCTATCTCATAGATGAAAACTCAGGATTTAGGAGGTATCACTTTGATCCTATATGGAGAATCCTTGTGATAAGCGGAGATTGACCGATCGTAGCATAGGAAACTCCTTTCTTATTAAGAGTATGTCATCCACGTACTCTACGAGGATCACAACCATACTCCCTACTACCTTTTTGTATATACAAGGTTCATCTACCATTTTGATGAAGTCAAATTCTTTGACTACCACATGAAAACAGATGTTCCAACTCCGCGATGCCTGCTTTATCCTATAAAGCATCTTGTACACGTTTCCGCTGCTCCCACTGTCTACGAGGCCCTCTGGCTGTGTACTTATAGACGCACTTTTCTAAAACATCATTTAGAAAAGGAGTCATGGCACTCAACCACCAGATATCGTAGTCATGGTATGTAGCCGTAGCAAGTAGGATCTGGATGGACTTAAGCATAGCCACTTAGAAAAGGTTTCGTCATGATCCATATCTGGTCAATGATGCAAACCTTTAACAAGTCTAGCTTTGAAAGTCTCAACTTTTCCATGTACACCAAGTAATCTTCTCAAGATATACTTGCTCCTGATGGGGATTTAACCCTTCAGATATAGCAACCAAAGTCCATATTTTGTTGGTGTATAAGGATTCCATCTCAGATCGCTAAGCATCCAGCCATTCTTACAGAGTCCCACTCCTGATGGCCATTTCGAAACTAGTTGGGTCATCATCTCATGATGCAATCCTCGCTCCCACTGTCATAGAGTAACCGAAGTATCTCTCAGGCGGGTGAGGAACCTCACTAGATCGGCGGAGAGGCTGAGGTTCGTTGGTAACTATTGAATCCTTTGGTTCTATCAAATTATCAGCCGCAGTTTGTATAGCTGGAACCTTTCCAGTTGTACATAACAGACCTTGCCTCGAGCTTGTCCGGATTATGCTTTTAGACATAGCCCGGACAACCCCAAATCTTAACCAACTTAAGATATGGGCTCTTCCCTTTCCATATCACATATGAAGCGGTAGGCAACTGATTTGATTGGAACCCAATTCAATTGGTATGCAGCTTCTCAAGTGCATATCTCCCAAAAGGAAATAGGAAACACAGTAGTACTCATCATAGAGCACACCATATCACATAGGGTGCTATTGCTCCGCCCCGATATACCATCGTGCTATGGTGTATACGGAGGAGTAATGCTGAGAGAGAATCTCATTCTCCTTTAGAATAGTCCAGGAATTCCGTGCTCAAGTATTCTCCTCCTTGATCTCATCAAAGGGCATAATACTTATACCCGTGTTTTGGTTCTCTACTTCTAACTTATATTCTGTGAATATCTCAAAAGGTTCAGACTTGTGTTTCAACAGGAACGTAGGTCTGAATCTCGAAAGATCATCAGAGAATGTAATGAAGTATAAAGAACCGGTCTTGGCAAGTGTAGACAGGGGACCTACATACATCAACATGTATCATCCCAAGAGTTCACTAACTCTTTCTCTGTTTCCAATAAACAGAGCTGGTGTCATTATATCTTTGTGACATGACTGGCAAGTTTCATAAGATGTAGATTCAAACAGATTTAAATATGCATCTACATGTAACTTCAGCTAGTCGGGTCGCATTGATATGACCTAGTCTACAATGCCTCAAGAAGGATTCGTTCATTTCTGAACTCTTCCTCTTTTGTGTGTTCCGTATACTAAAGAACTGTAGTTTGATTTAGAACATCAATGATTTTAGATAACGTGCCTGAACCGATCAACTTTTGATATAGGAAATGTTCAAAACATTATCCATCAATACAAAATTATATCCTTTCTTTACTAATAAAGAGACTGATATGATTTTGTATATCAGGTTCGGTATCTAATAGCATTTGTTCAGAATCAATGTATTGGTAATACAGGGTGACAGTGACCAACAGACTTGGCTGCAACACTTGCCCCGTTTTCTGTCTCATGAAACTTATCACCCGTTCTCAGTTCTTTACCTATCTGTAGCCCATGTAACATTTTACATATGTGGGATCCTGATCCGGTATCATATACCCAGGACGTAAAGGATACTGAGAAACAGTTCTCTGTAATGAACACACCCGAAGATGATGCATCATCATGCACTCTCTTCGTTTGGGCGGCACGGGAATTCTGGTAATCCCCAATTTCCTGCTCTGTCTTATAACAATTATCAGTTGGAGCGGGACCAACGTTCCCCAGCTCAGTATAACAAGTGGGTTCGGTCAATACTTCCGTATTATTATCTTGATTAAGGCGTGATATGGTCGCTACCTGGAGAGAGAGAGAAGAAAACACTCAGCGTATGCTCTTGCAAGATCAGATTGGTTATTATTTTATCTAATCAGGATGGCTTCCACTGCTTTTTATCAAATCTTCCTTCAAACCCTAAAAGGAAAGACTAGCCGGGATTAATTACACACTACAAGTTCGCCAATCTTTCAGCCAGGCCAGTGTCGGTACTTTGAGGGAGGTTCCCCGTGCTTTCGCACGAACCTAATTAATGTAAACCTCGTTTTCCCAGAGGCGTAACCTCGTTAACACCTTTCTAGACACCTACTTGATCGGCTAGTTGCAATGTGTAAAACTCTCCCAGGAGTAACTCTTACTCGCAGCGGGTATCGGGATCCAACTATCTCATAGAAGGTATGCAATCTCATTGCAAATTTCAACACTTGAAATTCCCGATAATTTTGCCCCTAGCGTCCTATGACCTTGACGGAGGCCAAACTACCCATAGTCCGCTAGTCAAGTTCAACCCGTCATTTCCTGATTAAATTAAACCCACCCGCACGACCCTTGACGGAGGCCAAACAACGCCGTACGAATACCCTAATCCAATCGCATCATATGCTGGCAGATAAGCACTAGTTAGCTACCGTACACTACGCCTTGACGGAGGCCAAACTACCGCAGCACGAATATTAACTGGTAGTTATCTGAAATGACGGAGGGCTACGACAGGTTTTTCTGAAAAACCTATTGCGTAATGAACTTGATATCGTTGTAGAATCAAATGATTTTAAAATGGAGTGTTTTTGAGGCTTTTCTATTTTTGCTAAAGGGGTCACTCCCGGTAAAGGGATCGTCGGCCCTTTCCTCGTCGAATGAGGTGCGGGATATATCATATATATCACTGTGCAAATCAGAACTCTTAAAAGCAATCAAAAGACAAACCGAGTGTGTAGCATCTGCCAGTTATTGCTAAAGGAGTCACTCCCGGGGAAGGGATCTCGGTCCTTTCCTCATCGAATAAGGTGCAGGATATATCACATATACCGCTGTGCAAAGCAAGAACTGTAGCTACCTTTTTATTATTTTTGAAATTCGATTCTACAACATCTTAGGTTTCTTTTATTTCATTAATCACATTAATGAAGTCCCATCATTTAAGTACCTAAACATCACAGATAAATACGACGTACACTTATGCCATCCGCATTCGTCTCGATGTCCCCTCGTGCACCGTTAGGTTAGGTAACTAACGGCAGAGCGGGGCAGGGCTAGCGCGGGTGTAAAACATAAGTAACGTCTATATAATATATCATATATACTATATACAGTATCTATCACAGAACATCACATGATCACATCACAGATATCGCAGCAGAAGAATCATATGAAATATTGGATATACTAGGACGTCCGTGCTTTCAATACGAGCCAGTATAAAACACGGATTCCACGGTCGTGATGAATAGCCAAACCCACACCCCTAGACCCCTACGAGAGCGGCAAGCAACCCTTCCAATTCTAGAGTTAGGAGACCCGGACTCGACTCCTCGAGTTGGTCTCCCACTGGACCCTAGAACCCGGTTACTTGTGCCCTCCTCCTTGGGTCTATCCTAGTGCGGAAAAGTAAATAATATACAAAAGGTGACATCTTCCGCAACCTGGAAGTGCCCCAATAAAAGAATATTACATACAAGTTTTTTACATGAATGAAAATGAAAAACACTCATCTCACATAAAAACTCCCGGCTATTCAAACACGACGATCCAATATAACATATCCAGCAACACATAACATCACATGTCATCAACGTAAGTAAATATGCATATCCCAATTGTCGTTGACATATAGCAACGAAACCGGCGATATCACATATTACACTTACGGTCACAGAAAAGAAAGTGTAAAACTACAACAGTTGGAATCCGCAATCTGCATAGACATCGCATGCCTAATCAAATGAACTCTTTAGACATCGCATGCCTAACAATTATAAACCCCGCATTTTAGTCTCATTATCGAAAACACTTTTCAATATCAAGTCGGGCAATTCAGCAAGATTCCCGACATCCTGATCGAATGCTCGTCGCAAACTTTAGTAGGCGGCCGTACCCCCGATACCGTCGACGAAGTGCACCAAGGCGGAACACCGCTGCCGCGAGCACCCGAACGGATGCTTTCGGCGACGGGGTTCTCCTACAGTCACTTGGTCGGGGCTATGGAGTGAGGCTGTCTATTAAGTTTACCCGGCGAGTATCCGCGTACGCTACGTGATTGCGACGGACTTTTGATCACATCAAAATTCCGTGGCAACCGATCAAGTGAGACTAAACTGCTATGTTTATAACATTCATTCAGTTATCTCATAACTTATTGTGAATTCCAATTATTGTATCACATTCCAGATAATTAGAAAATGTTAAACTTTCCGATCGAACATTCAAACACCCAAGTTTTCCCGATACAGATCAACACATGAAACAAGTCTAAAAACATTCAGTCCATGCCTCAGTACCAACGGTCCAGCCGTAGAAGGGTCAAGCCAACGCCTCACATGTGGCACGCCGTACTGCCCCAAACCCTAAGGTTCAAAGGACAGACATAATCGAGTTAAGATTTGTTGTCTTCTAGAGGGACCATCGTGTTACTTGCACTACTTAGAACGTTATTAAACCACGGAAAGATCCAACACTTGGAAATTTCCCGACAGGGGAAAAGTTGGGTATTTATATCCGGTCGAACTTTTTAACATATTCAATATATCCGGAAAGCCACATAGACAAAGTCTGATAATCCGATCGAATCAACTAAGCCCCAAAACACCCTGGAATATTCAACTCTTGAATAAATATTAAAAATTCCCAGAAAATCCAGTACCAGAAAATAAGAATTACTGTGCAAAACTTATTGGGCACTGTGACAATACGGCCGCGGAACCGCCGCAGAAGCCTTGCTTCTGCCGCGGTTCCGCCGCACTCTTGTTGAATCATGGACACGTGTTGCACAGTAATTCTTAGGATTCCCTGCTGATTTTTCTGCATATTTTTAATATAGAAAAATCCACATTTTCCAAAAATGTCCAGAGAGCATGTTTAGGGTTAAGGTTTCGGTCCGATCGGATTTCTAACTCCGTCTACGCATCGCCTAAGGCTCTAGCTAGGCTCTGATACCACTGTAGGGTTCCTAGGCACGCTAATGAGGTCTCACAAGTCATCAACCATGCCAATTTCAAATTTTACGGGTGCCGAGAAACCCTAATACGGATCGTTAACTAGATAATGAGGCGATGCAAGCAACTAGTTAACAAATTAACTAAAAGAACGGAAATACAACCATTGTAGATCCGGTCCTCCACCTCCATAGCTCCGCAATGAAGTCTCCTCGCTGTCCAAATGGAAACCCGGGCTCTAGCGTCGGCTTCATCGGAGAAATGGGCGGGCAAGGTCGTCGGCTTCGTGCCGAAGATGATCTACGTCGAGGTATCACTAGATCAAGCTCCCACTTCACCAAGTCATGAAACTTGTGAAGAAAACACCCTATACTACTTGCCAAGAGATAGAGGATGAAGAAATAGGAGGTGGGTTCACTTTAGAATTGGATTTCTCACTCATTTCATCAAGTCACCATTGATGAAGTCAAGCTTTCTTCATTGAAGAAGATGAAGAAGAAGTAGAAGAATAATATGATAAGTTGTTTTAAAAACAAAATAAAATCCACACTTATCATATCATAACCAAGGTCAAGTGTAGAGAGTTAACTTGAGTTAGGTTGAATGGTTAGGGTTAGAGAAAAAGACAAGAATGGTTGCTTTGGTCAAAGCTTCATGAAGCTTCAACAAGCTTCATGAAAGAATGAAAGTAACCATTTTTTTTTCCTTATATCTATTTCTCAAAAAAGAATAGATAAATAAATAAATGAATAAAACCAAAACCCTAACCATTAACATAACAATGGTATAAGTCTTTACACAAACCCTAGCTATCATGTATCATCAAACATGATACAATCAAGTGCACAAAAAATATATCACATATACGATGTGCACATGCGAGTGAGAAAATCCATCTTAAGTGAACCGATACTAGTTAATGCAAAGTAATATATCAAATATATAATTATGCATTAAATCATTAAATCAACACTTAATTTAACGATCCGGTCATGTCGCACACAACCGACTAGTATTCAATGTATCGATTTATCGAATCAATCCTTGATTCGATAACTAGGTTATATCGCATACAACCATTCGACACATTCATCGCGAGAATGAAATACGGTATCACATACACGCATTATTCTCGGTCCCGCACATATCTCATATGCGCTCCTATTTCGTTTCGCTTGAGCCAGGAAACCTCTGTGTAGGACTCTAAAGACTCGTCAATACGCCGGCAGCAGGTGATGATCATATCAAGCACCCACAAGCCGCAAGCGGTCTGCTAAACGTAACGGCCACCCGGGTATTGAGCGATCAGAAGATCGACGAGCAAGCCCGCTCACACTCCTGTGAATCCAACCAGTAACACTTACCGTACAGTCCGGTCTCATCGTCTGATATGTCGCATATCTCGCCTAGGGGTGGTAAACGTCAGACCCCAATAGCTCGATAAGTCGTGTCGATATGAGGTCTATAACAGTTCGAGAAACTACTGGTAACACTTGGGCTAAGTCCAATCAGGAGAGGCTTTGCCTCTATCCATTTAGGCCAATTGGGCCAAAGCCTAGTGTTAAACACTACAGAGCAGTCAGTGTTGAACACTGGGAATGAGGTTGACAAGTTAGTGTTTAACACTAAGAGATAATCGATGTTGAACACCAGCAACAAGGCTTTTCAAATTAGTGTTAAACACTAAAACAGATCAGTGTTGAACACTGGCAATGAAGATCTCAGATTAGTGTTAAACACTAAGGTAGTCAGTGTTGAACACTGCAAACAAAGCTTTTTGATTAGTATTGAACACTAAGGCCCAACAGTGTTTTAACACTGGGTTCGGGAGTTTCAATTTAGTGTTAAACACTAAGGCAGGAGGGGTCACGTGGCAGCACGTGAGAGCGCCCTCCCTTCATCTATTCTGCTGAGATTATCGCATCTTCCAGAGCATCACGTGCCATCACGTGATGGGCATTCAAATGCCTATGTATTAGAGCTTCTGCCGAGGGTCACGTGGGTCACGTGGGGTGCTGCCTCAAAGGGGCTTTCTGTAGATCTCTTGGGGGGGTCACGTGGTGACACGTGACCCTGCCTCTATGTATGTTATTTAGAGGATCTGTTAACCTTTTCTCAGGAATTAAGTTCCTCGTAGGGTTAAACCCTGACAGTAAATTCAGAGGAATTAAATTCCTACTCCCTTTTGAAGGTTTATATTCTGAATAGAGTTGAACTCTGAATTTTCCGTAGGAATTAAATTCCTCATACATGTGAAGAACCAAATAGGGTTAAACCCTAACAAAAGCTTTTTAAGGAATTTGAACTTCCATCCTCTGTTAAATTATGATTAAAGGAATTAAATTCCCGCTGTTTCAACAGAACTAGGTTCTTAATTAGGGTTAAACCCTGTTCCTTTTTGTTCTGAAGGAATTAAATTCCCATAACACAGGGTCAAGCCCTGGTTTTATTTCAAAGGAATTAAATTCCTATAGTTCTGTGAGAATTAAATTCTCATGCTTCAATTCCCTCTCTATGTTTCGGATCTGCATGGCAGGATCTCGACCCATTGAGAATTAAATTCTCAACCTCAAGGGGAGATGTGCGCTTTGCAGATCCTCTATCAAAGATAGAAGAAATATGTTCTTCTGTTTTTTATATCATAGTTAAACTCTGTTGAGAATTAAATTCTCTTTTCCTTCAAGGAGCCTTCCCTTTCTTACCTAGGGTTTTTCTTTTGCAGAAGATCCAAGTTCCTTGAAGTATCAAAGCTCTCTCTCCCTTTCTTCCCTCTGCGTGTATCTCTCTCTCTCCTTTTTTTGTATATCTTGGCTCCTATTTATAGGAGAAGCAGCCGAATCAATTAGTTTTTGACGAATCTTCATGAGAGATTTGATTTGCATCCATCATTCGTTTTGGACCTTTGGATTATTAGGTGAATTTTATTCACCATTGGATTTCAAGTCCCCGGATTCTCCTTTGTTGTTTCGGTTAGATTCAAAGGGGAAATCTTTCCAAACCCGAGATTTTCCCATAAATAGGTGATATTTAATCATCTTTGAATCTTTAATTCGATTGGTTCCAGATAATCGCTTTCCTTTGGAAAGATTTAAATCTTCTTCAGAATTTAATTCTGTTGACAAAATGGGCTTTGAAAGCCGGTCACGTGTGACCACGTGACCCATGGTCACGTGTGAGCACGTGACCCCCTTTGGAATGAGCCTTCTTCTTTCCTTTTGCGCTGTCTTCTGGTTGTTGCTTAACCGTCACGTGCCACCACGTGACCCCCGGTCACGTGTGAGCACGTGACCCTGGTCTGGACTCTTTTTTCTTGACTTGATCAGGGAACCGATATGCCTTTGAATCCGCTTTAAAACGTCACGTGCCAACACGTGACCCTGGTCACGTGGGAGCACGTGACCCTTTCTCAAGCCCTTTTTCTTTGATGTAATCAGGAAGCTGAACTTGCTTTGCCGGTACTTTTGGGTGTCACGTGCCAACACGTGACTGCTGGTCACGTGTAAGCACGTGACCCTCTTCTGAAGCTTTTTCCATAAGCTTTCCTGATTTTAAATCAGGAAACAAATGCCCCCACAGCGTTGTTCTCACGTGTCAGCACGTGAGTGCAACGCTGTCACCTCTTGCGACCGTTGGATTCCTTTAGGGATCTGGAGAGATGAAACGTTTCCATTGCCTTCTATAAATACCTCTGTCTCTTCATAGGAGCCTTCACTTTGCTCATCTTCTTCTTCTGAGAACTTTTTCCTTGAGAATTTAATTCTCGCTTCCAGAGCTTAGTTCTCTGTCTTGAAACAATTTTCAGAGTTTAACTCTGTTCGAAAAGAATTCCTTTCCTCAGGTAATGTTCTTGGACAAACGATGGACCTTCACATTCCTCTGGATTTTAAATCCAAAACAAGGGTTTTTACCCTTTTCTCTTCATGTTTTCCCATAAGAACCGCTTAACCTTCAAACTGTAGATCTTTTAGGGTTTAGATGATCTTTGGGGAGATGATGATGGCGTTTCAACTCCATGGAATTTAATTTCCATCAAAAATGTTTCTGGGAATTTAATTCCCTTTTCTTAATAAGGAATTTTAATTCCAATGAAGGACTTGATTTCTTCATGCGGAGTCTTCCTGGGGTCTCTTGGCCCGAGGTTGTTCTTCTGCAGTTAATGAAACATGAGTTTTCTAATGAATCTCATGACCTTTATTTCAGGTATCATGGATGCCCATCTGTATGGTCTTGACGAGATCATTTCCTATGGGAATATTCGTGCACTGGGCCGCAGTCAGAACCAGGAGTTCACCGATGCTCAATGTGCCGAGATTATGAGCCGCTTTGATGAGTACAACCATCGGCTACTCCCCCGTCGCTCTTCTCTTCTGAGGCTGATCGTGCTGGCGATCAGGGAGGCTCTCCCTCTATTCTGTGCTGGTGTGCCCCTTGGGGCGTTGGACGCCGCCGAGGATAAAGTACACTCGGTGTATCTGATGCACTTGATCTCAAAGAGAAGGCGGGATAATCTCATTGATCTCCTGCATCAGATGTTCCAGCAGTCGGCCATACTTGCCGCCTATCGGAGGGTGGAGGACATTCGTGCGGACCCCGATGCTTGTGATCGTGAGAGGAAGCATACTCGAGAGGTTCGAAATGCTTGGAAAATCTTGAATAAAGTTAATTTTGAGTTTCTCAACCCATGTCCCGCATCTGAAGTTTTACCATTGTAAATGTGTCCTCTGTATTTTGTATGAACCCCTTGAAGTATGAGTGACAATTGTTATTATGTCTTTCTATGTTTGCATGTCTTTTCTCTGGGATTTTATCAAACAGGACCGTTGTTGTTGGTGCTTTCAATATGCAGGGTGCTACTCCATTTTTTTTAGTGTACATCAGGTTTAGGCCTCACGTAGTCTGCACGTGGGGTCCCTTGATGTGGCTGTTCACAAAATCTTCTCATGCCCTATTTTCAGCGCACAATATTAGACGCAGAAAAAAAGGCCTTGGAAATAGTTCCATCTCCTTGATTTTCGATGCTTTTCCTTTTTTGGGCCTTGGAAATAGTTTCACCATGCAAGATTTTCCGCGCACAGCACTTAATGCATTTCCTTATATATGAGGCTATAGCTTCCCTTTTCCTCTCACAAAGAGATTTATATTATTATTATTTTTTTTATCTTGGAGTAACTTGTCTTGAGAAACAAACGAGCGCCATGGCCTGCAATCGCCCTCATGCTCGTCGACAGCCATGGGAAGTTCCTATTGAGGAAATGGTCCCCCGCTTTGCTGCTCGGTTGGTGGATCCCCTCTTTACCGACAACGAATGCGACTCAGCCATGCATGAACTCTCGATCCGTAGGGGGTCCCCCCTCCCGATGGGTTCTCTCTGGCTCCGGATGATTCTCAAGGCCGTGCTTGCCGACATCCCTCCTCACCCGGCGGAGATGACCCTGGCGATGCTCGACGCGGCAGAAGAAAAGCTCGAGGGTTTTCATGAAGCGTGCCTGATTACTCAGGCTTTGAAGGATTGCTCAATTTATCTGCTGAGCCAGATCAAGGCCCGGCGAGCTATTATGTCTGCTTACGCGGACGAACACGGCGCCAATCGATGGGGAGCGACTCCTCGTGAGAACCGTCGCTTTGACGTGCTGGAGAAAGCAGAGAGAGAGATGGAGAATTTTGTCCTCTGTTTCATTAACCCTTGTGCCGTTGATCCCATGTTTGGTGACCTTTTCCGTTAGCGTAGAATACTTTTAAATTAGTCCCTCTTTTTTTTTACGCTTTATGCCGAGATTCCATATAGGCTTGGTGCTAGTATGTATGTTTCCGCTTGCATAAATAAACTTTGTATTCTTCTCATGAGAACTTTCTTTAACTGCAAATGCTACCATCACTTTCCTGAGCATCAGACCTTTTTGGGTATTATGAACGTTCATGCGATTGCAAATGCTATTATTATTATTATTCCCTTTTTGAATACTCATATGATTGCGAACGCATGCTTGAAATATGTCGGAAACTTTTCTTGTTGCCTTTCACATCAGGCGATGTGAGCGCGTTTTAGATCGATTATTCCCGTCAACTGGAAGCCCATTTATATGGTGTTGTCAATGTCTTGTTTCCAAGGCTGTGGTTACGAAAGCGAACTTACGTGGCCTGATAGAGCGATACGTAGCGAACATAAGGTTGTGGCTCTCGATAAAGCTGCCACGTTCACTCGTGAGAGGGTCGAGGCTCATAAGGCCACTGAGAAAGAGCTTGAAGCCCGGCTCGCTTCGTATCAGGCTCAACAAGCTCAAGCGGAGGCTCGTCTTTTGGAGATCTTGCGTCATGAAGCCGTGGTCCAACAAAAGCAGGATGAGCTGACCAAGTTGCTGAATCGCCCGCCGGCCTGAAACATTTGTATCTTTTCCTTCCTTTTTGTACATACTCATGGATGAGGGTATTTTCTTTTTGTTTCTTTCATGAATTGTACTTTGTTCCCATTTTGGTTTATGAATAGAAGATACATTTTTCTTCTAAATGGTGTGTCCCCCTTTTTATTGAATGTATTCTGCGGATATTCTACCTCGATCTTCTTGCAGGACAGCGATGGCTTAGGATTCAGGGTTAAGATCTGCTTCCTAAGACTTTTGCATTTTACGAGCCACGAGGGTCTCATAAAGAGTTTTTTCTCCCTACAGGTCGAGAGGATCCCATAGGTGTAAGTTCTTCTTAGAGATCGTGAGGATCCTTAAGCGAGTTTTCCCTTGAGAGTCGTAAGGATCTCACAAGAGAGTTTTTCTTCCTTACAGGTCATGAGGACTTGTAAGTGTTGGATGCGGTCTCTCTTGTCCGTGTTTTACGGAGTTAGGGGTTTCTCCAAGCATCGTAGTTTAAAGACATCACGGTCAAGGTTAAGGACCTCATAGTCCGTGGATTTAGGGACTCCACAGTCCGCTGTTAGTTTTAAGACATCACGGTCAAGGTTAAGGACCTCATAGTCCGTGGATTTAGGGACTCCACAGTCCGGTATTTGGTTGCAGGGACCCGTCACCTCTTTGAAGACGTTGAGGAATTACAACGCCGGGCATCAAAGGAGTGAAGAGATGTACCCTTAAACCAAGGCAAAATCTGTAGGGAATCGGGGTGGTTGATCGTTAGTTTTAAGACATCACGGTCGAGGTTAAGGACGTCATAGTCCGTGGATTTTAAGGACTCAACAGTCCGGTATTTGCTCTGGATGCTTCACACGGGTTCACTGCCGCGCTTGGCGAGGACCAGGCTCCGCTCTGGACGTTTTCCACGGGGTCAAAGAGTGACATTATTCGCGTTCCACGTAACCAGGAATTTTGCACTAGATGCTTCACACGGGTTCACTGCCGTGCTCGGCGAGGACTAGGCTCCGCTCTGGATGCTTTACACGGGTTCACTGCCGTGCTCTGCGAGGACCAGGATCCGCTCTGGACGTTTTCCACGGGGTCAAAGAGTGACATTATCCGCGTTCCACGTGACCAGGAATTTTGCACTAGATGCTTCACACGGGTTCATTGCCGCGCTCGGCGAGGACTAGGCTCCGCTCTGGACGTTTTCCACGGGGTCAAAGAGTGACATTATCCGCGTTCCACGTAACCAGGAATTTTGCACTAGATGCTTCACACGGGTTCACTGCCGTGCTCGGCGAGGACTAGGCTCCGCTCTGGATGCTTCGCACGGGTTCACTGCCATGCTCTGCGAGGACCAGGATCCGCTCTGGACGTTTTCCACGGGGTCAAAGAGTGACATTATCCGCGTTCCACGTAACCAGGAATTTTGCACTAGATGCTTCACACGGGTTCACTGCCGCGTTAGGCGAGGAC
This sequence comes from Agapanthus africanus, assembly GCA_030015575.1. Classification (NCBI taxonomy): domain Eukaryota; kingdom Viridiplantae; phylum Streptophyta; class Magnoliopsida; order Asparagales; family Amaryllidaceae; genus Agapanthus; species Agapanthus africanus. Next base: position 105,689,933 of record CM057343.1, on the reverse strand, counting down.
TAGGCTCCACTCTGGATGCTTCGCACGGGTTCACTGCCGTGTTCTGCGAGGACCAGGATCCGCTCTGGACATTTTCCACGGGGTCAAAGAGTGACATTATCCGCGTTCCACGTGACCAGGAATTTTGCACTAGATGCTTCACACGGGTTCACTGCCGCGTTAGGCGAGGACTAGGCTCCGCTCTGGATGCTTCGCACGGGTTCACTGCCGTGTTCTGCGAGGACCAGGATCCGCTCTGGACGTTTTTCACGGGGTCAAAGAGTGACGTTATCCGTGTTTCACGTGACCAGGAATTTTGCACTAGATGCTTCACACGGTTTTACTGCCGCGTTAGGCGAGGACTAGGCTCCGCTCTGGATGCTTCGCACGGGTTCACTGCCATGCTCTGCGAGGACCAGGATCCGCTCTGGACGTTTTCCACAGGGTCAAAGAGTGACGTTATCCGCGTTCCACGTAACCAGGAATTTTGCACTAGATGCTTCACACGGGTTCACTGCCGTGCTCGGCGAGGACTAGGCTCCGCTCTGGATGCTTCACACGGGTTCACTGCCGTGCTCTGCGAGGACCAGGATCCGCTCTGGACGTTTTCCACGGGGTCAAAGAGTGACGTTATCCGTGTTCCATGCAACCAGGAATTTTTGCACTAGATGCTTCACACGGGTTCACTGCCGTGCTCGGCGAGGACTAGGCTCCGCTCTGGATGCTTCACACGGGTTCACTGCTGTGCTCTGCGAGGACCAGGATCCGCTCTGGACGTTTTCCACGGGGTCAAAGAGTAACGTTATCCGCGTTCCACGTAACCAGGAATTTTGCACTAGATGCTTCACACGGGTTCACTGCCGTGCTCGGCGAGGACTAGGCTCCGCTCTGGATGCTTCACACGGGTTCACTGCCGTGCTCTGCGAGGACCAGGATCCGCTCTGGATGTTTTCCACGGGGTCAAAGAGTGACGTTATCCGCGTTCCACGTAACCAGGAAATTTTGCACTAGATGCTTCACACGGGTTCACTGCTGTGCTCGGCGAGGACTAGGCTCCGCTCTGGATGCTTCACACGGGTTCACTGCCGTGCTCTGCGAGGACCAGGATCCGCTCTGGACGTTTTCCACGGGGTCAAAGAGTGACGTTATCCACGTTCCACGTAACCAGGAATTTTTGCACTAGATGTATCCGCATTTCACGGGATGGAGGTTTGACTGTTGGCGATATGTATACCACCGAGCCATGGAACCGGGAGTTGCCGCTGTTCCGCTTAGCTTGAAGTTGTGTCCGTCGTTACGGGACAAATGTTGGGATGATCTCTAGGTCGCTTGTGGCCCGTCGAGACTTAGCTTCTTTCTTGGGTGAAACCTGAGGGGGAGGTATGTTCCCTTCTTTGTTTACGCCCTTGGATTGTGTACAGGGTGTGATGGAACATCACCTGTAGGGCATAAATTGAAACCTTTTTTATCTCATTTTCCGCGATGCTCTATCATTTCAGCTTTATATCGCGGAAGTCGCGATTGCCCCCATCATTTCGGCTATTTTTCGCGGTGCCCAATCATTTCGGCTATTTATTTATTTTCTGCTCGCTGTTTTTTTATTGCGAGTTGCCCCACCATTTCGGCTATTTTTCATGCATACATTTTTACTTGCTGCTTTTTATTGCAAGTTGCCCCATCATTTCGGCTATTTCGTAGGCATGTGTGTCTTGCTAGCTTTTTCGCCGCAAGCTTGGATTTTAGACACCGATTCCGGCATCAGCACCGCTACAACTGGAATGTTGCCAGGAGCGAATCGTCATTTGCCTCTGTCGACGTTGAACAAAGGTGGCTTAGTAAATAGGGTTAGGATCCTGTCGACTAAGGCTTTTAACTTCATGAGCCGTAAGGGTCTCACAAAGGTATTTCTCCCTACAAGTCGTGAGGATCTCGTAGGTGTGTTTTCTCCTTAGGGATCGTGAGGATTCCTAAGTGTATTTCCCCTGTAAGTCGTAAGGATCTTACAAAAGGATTTTCTCCTTATAAGTCGAGAGGACTTACAAGGGTTGTTCACCGTATGGACATATCCCCAGTCACGGGTGGGACATGATTAGGGAAATGTTTATTCGTGCCCGTGGATTGTATACAAGGGTCAGTACTGAGCTACTTGTAGGGCCATATCGAAGGTTGTAAGAGTTGCTTAAGAACAGGTTCAGGTCTCTGTAACTTAAGACTTTCAAATCTCATGAGCCGTGAGGGTCCCATAAGAGAATTCTCCTTACGAGTCGTGAGGATCTCGCAAGTGTATTTTCTCCTTAGGAATCGTGGGGATCCCTAAGTGTGTTTCTCCTTTGTGAGTCGTAAGGATCTCACGCAGGTGGTTTCTCCTTACAAGGTCGAGAGGACCCTACAAGTGTCTTTTAACGAGGTTGCGCCCTTTCGGGTTTTCACAAACACTCGCCGGTAGTCCTGCTGTTTTTACTCACGGAGCCCTTTCGGGTTTTCATCCGTGCCCATTTTGCTTATGGACATACCGTTTTTTTCTTTATTCTTTTTCACTTTTTTTTACAAGGTCGCGCCCTTACGGGTTTTCACGAACACTTGCCGGCAGCCCTGCTGTTTTAACTCACGGAGCCCTTTCGGGTTTTCATCCGTGCCCACTTTGCTTATGGACATACCGTTTTTTTTTATCATTTTTTATCTTCTTTTTTTTTATCCATCTCGTCAACCTAAGGATGTTGCGGTAGTAGTTTAGGGACGTTTCGGTCCGTCGATAGTTTAAGGACGTTTCGGTCCGCCGTTAGTTTAAGGACGTTTCGGTCCGTCGTTATGGGAAGGCCGGCTGCTGCTTGTAAAGTCTGAGCCTAGGAAGATAGTGAGCGGACATAGTCGTCGTCATCTATCATTGACCCAGGCTGCGGCTTATTAAGCGTAGTATTTCTTCAAGAAGCGGCCGTTTATTGGCCTGAAAGGCCTTTCACCGTGCATGTCCATGAGTAGGTAGGCTCCACCCTGGTAGACCTTGTCTATGATGTACGGGCCTTCATAGTTTGGCTCAAATTTTCCTCGCTTGGCACGATTGGGGATCATAGGTCTTTTGACCACTAGTACGAGTTCGCCTTGGCGGAATGTCCTCGGCCTGGTCAATCTTTCTTATGAGCGCGTCATCTTTGCTTTGTAGGCCTCTAGATGTTGTTGCGCTATGAGCCGGGTTTCGTCGAGGGCATCAAGCTCCTCAAGCCGAAGGTGAGCATTTTCTTCGTTCGTCAGCTCGTGGTGGACTGCTACTCACAGAGAGGGTAACTCTATCTCGAGGGGGAGCACTGCTTCCGTCCCAAATACCAACGCGTACGGCGTTGTGTTTGTGGCCGTCTTGAATGTAGTTCGATAAGCCCAAAGGGCTTCTTGCAGCCTTTCGTGCCAGTCTCTCTTATTCCTGGAAACGGTCTTTTTTATGATCTTCGTCAAGGTCTTATTGAAGGCCTCGGCCAGGCCGTTAGCTCTTGAATTGTAAACCGAAGAATATCTCCAGTCTATATTGTGCTGCTGTGCGAAGCGGCTAATCTTATGGCTTCGGTAGGCCGGCCCATTATCTGGAGATAATCCGCCGTGGAGTTCCGAACCGATAGATGACGTGCGTCTTGAAGAAATGGAGGATATTCTCCGTCTTCACTTCCTTCAGTGGTACTGCTTCTGCCCATTTGGAGAAGTAATCAGTTGTTGCCAGGATAAAACGGTGTCCCCGGGATGATGCTGGCTCAATGGGGCCGACTATGTCAGTCCCCCACATTTCGAATGGCCAACTAGCCAGCGTTGGGTGCAGTGGATTCGGATGTTGGTGGATGAAGTCTCCATGAATCTGGCATGAGTGGCATTGCTTCGCATACTCGAGGCAGTCCTGGATCATCGTGGGCCAGTAATAACCCATCCGTTTAATTTTTAACTTCATCTTTGGGCCTGCTTGGTGAGAACCGCAAAGTCCGTCATGAACTTCCTGAATGACTCTTTCTGCTTCGTCAGGTCCTAAGCATCTTAGCCATAGAGAATCAAACGATCTCTTGTATAGAATATCGTTGACGAAAGCGAAAGATAAAGCTCGTTTCATGAGCTGATGTCTTGAGGACGCTTCTTTGGGCATTCGGTGGGACTTAAAGTAGTCTATGAAGACTTCCCTCTAGTCTTCGGCCTTCTCATGGTCTTTTATTTGTAGGGTCGTCTGCTCAGTCGCTCCCTTCTCTTCGCATGATTCCGGAGATATTTCTGCCGGGGCGAGCACTCGACGGCTTTGTACCACGATTCTGACGTCATCGAGGTTCTCGTCAGCCAGTTCTTTAGCAAGTTTAGCCAACGCGTCTGCTTTGCTGTTTTCCGCGCGCGGTATGTTCTCCAAAGTATAGGAGGGAATTTGGGTCAATAGTTGTTGCACCTTTTCGCCGTACTTCACCAACTCCGGCTTGCACGTTTGGTAGTCACCATTTACTTGACTAACGACCAGCTGAGAATCCCCGTATATAAGGAGGTCTTCGATTCCCATGTCGATGGCGATCTCGAGGCCTGCTATCAGTGCTTCGTATTCAGCTTCATTGTTTGTCCTCGGCTCTGTTAAGGAGAAGGCGAAGCGCATTATCCCTCCTTGTGGAGTTGCAAAGATGAGGCCTATCCCCGATTTGATCACTGGGATACCTTGTTTCTGTTTCTTTATGGAGGACGCTCCATCGAAATAGAGTTCCCATCGGGCGCTCCCGCCGCTAATCGCATCAAATGCATGCTTGTCCGGCAAATCACAGTTCAGAGGAGAATCGGCCGGTATCGGGTGCTCAGCGAGGAAGTCGGCAATGGCCTGGCCTTTCACTGCCTTGAGAGGTTGATACGTTATCGAGAACTCCATCAAGAGCAGGGCCCACTTAGCGAGTCGTCCCGTCAATATGGCTTTCGACATCAAGTATTTAAGGGGATCTACTTTTGAAATGAGACGGACTTCATGTGCCAACGCATAGTGCCTGAGCTTTGTTATTGCGAAGATTAATGCCAAGCAATGTTTTTCAATGGGAGAGTAGTTGCTTTCTGCCCCCAGTAGGACTCGACTTAAGTAATAGAGTGCCCTCTCTCTCCCCTGATCGTTCTCTTGTGCCCATAACGCGTCCAAGGAACCATCGAGGGCGGTCGTATAAAGAATGAGGGGTTTTCCCTTGACCGGCGCGGCCAACACCGGAGGGTTCTGCAGGTACTGCTTGATCTCGTCTAGTGCACCTTGACATTTGTGATCCCAAGCGAATGGAGTTCCCTTTTTCATCAGGTGGCTGTAAGGACGGCATTTGCCCGAAAGATTAGCGATAAACCGCCGGATGTATGCGAGCTTCCCTTGGAGAGACCGCAACTGCTTGAGGGTTCTTGGTGGAGGCATTTCCATGATCGCCTTAATCTTTGACGGATCTATTTCAATACCTCGGTGTCGAACGATGAATCCCAGAAATTTGCCCGAGGAGACTCCAAACGCGCATTTGAGGGGATTCATTTTCAAATTATATTGCCGAAGGCGTCGAAATACAGTCTCTAGATGCTTTAAATGATCTTCGTATGACATGCTCTTTACTACGAGGTCATCGATATAGCACTCGACGACGTCGTGTATGAGGTCGTCAAAGATCTTTGTCATGGCCCTTTGATAGGTAGCGCCAGCGTTCTTTAGACCAAAGGGCATAACCCTGTAGCAAAATATACCCAAAGGGGTGCGGAAAGCGGTGTGCTTCTTATCTTCGGGATGCATCTTTATCTGATTGTATCCTGACGAACCATCCATAAAGGAGAAAACCTCGTGAGTGGACGTGTTATCTATCATTAGCTCGGTTACCGGCACCGGAAAATCATCCTTTGGACAGGCTTTATTGAGATCCCTGAAATCCACGCATATGCGTACCGTCCCATTCTTCTTCATTACTGGGACGATATTGGCGATCCAGTCGGGATATTGGACTTCTTGTATAAATCCAGAATCGATCAGCTTCTTGACTTCGGCGTTGATGCTCATCTCAAGCTCGAGTCGCATCCTCCTTGGCGCCTGCTTGACTGGCTTGATATCTGGGGATATTGCTAATCTATGCACAGCAATCTCCGGATCTAATCCCGGCATCTCGGAGTAGTTCCATGCGAAGCAGTCTTTATGCCGTAGAAGCACGTTCTTTAACGCAGCCACCCTCTCTTCGGATAACAGCTCGCTGACAAATGTCGGTCGCGGGTCATCTGCTGATCCCAACTCAATCTTCTTGAGGTTATCTGCAGTAGTATGTATACCATCTTCCAGTTCTTTCGGAGCGGGCGGAAATTCCGAGATTACCTCGTCATCGCTGTTCTCAAAGCACCGGGGATGGTCATCTACGTTCTCGGGCTCTTCTCCTAATATCGTAATCGTATAACAAGTGCGAACCCGCTCCCTGGACTGAGGTGGACCCGGTTCTGCTCTTGCGCCTTGGGCTCATGCTTTTGCGGCGGCGTTACCTTCCAGCCGTCGGATAAAGCGAATCTGCCCCGTTGGTACTGGTCCTCGACCCAGTTCTTGAAGGTGACGCAGTCTTCGGTAGGATGTCCTATGGCTTGGTGATAAGAGCAATAACTCAGATGAGAAGCCTTGTTAGCTTGCTCAGGATGTCTAGACTCTGGAAGCGTGATCATTTGATGTTTTATAGCGAGGTTAAGTAACCTCTCCGTCTTGTCTCGGGGGAAGGAGTACGCTCGACTCATCTTCTTCATGAGGGACAAACCCGAGCCGCTTCTTGATTTATTTCCGTCTCTGCGTCGGGCCTTTCGTACAACGGATTGACGAGGATAAGCGTCTTTGTCTTTTGCAGCACGTTGAGATAGACGTTGCGTCCTGGCCTTCTCGTAGATGGCCATTTCGCGGTTGTGGTCTTCCCGAGCTTTCTGACCCATTTTCTTGATAGGCTTGCCCATTCGTTCTTCAAACGACGGACTCGGCGTTTTAATCGCGGGGTCTAGTTTTGATGGGGAGTTGGCATCTCCTGACAGGGCGTCCTCCTCTTCATCAAAGGTATAAATAGCGTAGCTGCTGTGAGCCCGTTCCCGTTTTCCGGCTCTTGCGTATCCAAGCCCGAGTGTTTTCATCTTCCTGTTGGGCAATTTGCGTTGAGTCCCGGGGACATCCCAAATCCTGTTGTAGAACCGCGCCTGCCGAATGGTCTGTTCTAAAGGTACTCCTTGGCGCTTCAATAGCTTCTTTAATCCATTTGTATAGTATCTGGGCAGACGGATGGGTTGGAGCCTGTCAAGTGTAGCATCCGTGCCATGCCAGATCTCTTTCTCTATTTTCGACTCTGAGGATCGGTAGAATAGGATCACCTTCTCACCCCTTCGCCTGGGAGGGACGTAAAATGTTTGCAGGTCCTGCACATTGTGAGCCTGAAGCGTGTCGAGATCCTTGTAGTGTTCTCGCGGTACCATGGTGATTTGCAAACTATGGTCATCGCCAGGGGGTGCTTGTATTGACAGCCGATTGGAGAACACAGCATTAACTTCATCTTCTGAATCACTTCCGAAGACTAACATGGGGACGGGCATCCTCAGGTTGTTGCGTTGAGATGGCCCTGCATAAACTATCTCTTCTTCTTCTTCGGTATCGCTCCCGAAAACAGGGATGGTGGCGGCGGTTTTGTTCTCCGGATTGCGACATCTTTCTGTATCCTCGAAATCTGGCAAAAAGTACTTCGCATCTTCGTATTTGCGGACTTCGTTCACGGAAAATGGGTTTAACTCACCTGTTACGGTATACTCGAAACCATCCTTAAAGTACTTCATACACTGATGTTGTGTAGAAGGGATGATGTTGTATTCGTGTAACCAAGGACGACCGAGCAAGGCGTTGTAGCAGGTCTTGGCGTCAATGACATGGAATTTGATGTCTGTGACGAGAAGTCCAAAGCGTAATGTTAGTATCATAGATCCGAGAGTCCGTGACGATTGTGAATCGAAACCGGAGATAGTAATTTTGTCACGAGCGAAGTGTTGCACGCTCATGCAGATTTCCTTCAACACCCGAACATTAAGGAGGTTGACGGAGGATCCATTATCCACTAGGATCTTGCCTATCTTGATATCATGGCAGTATCCGGAGACATATAGAGGACGGTTGTGGTCGCACGTCCCGAGAAGGAGGTCTTCATCACCGAAAGTGATGTCGGCTGTATGCACTTCCTCCAGTTCATCCTTCATCTTTTCAGTGGCGAGGAAGGCTTGGAATTGCTCAGGTTCTTGTAACGCCTTAATTAGTGAGTCTCGCGCTTCTTTTGATAATAGGAGGGCATCGAGAATGCTAAGCTGAGAAGGTAGCTTCCTTAGGTGCGCGAGGATGTTATAGTCCACTTTACCCTTCCTAGGAGGGTCTTTGGCAGCCAGCTCTCTCATGACTTGGTCATCTAAAGTGATATCTTTAGTGACCTTTTCCTTTCCCTTATCCTTTCTATTCCCGGGTCCGAGATTCTTTTCTGGGAGTGTGCGATTGCGCAGCTGAATGTTCTCACAGATCTCCGATTCCTCCTCTTTCCCCAACACGGATTCTTTGAAGAGAGGGCCCAGAGCGATTTCTTCATCAGAGTCGCTCCCAAAGGTGAGAACTTGTGACCCCCCGGCGTGAGCCATACAACAGTTGCCAGTAGTTCTGTTGTGCCCATCGATAGTACTTCTTCGCTCCCGACAGCTCTTGCGTTTCATGCGCTTAACATGTTGCCGACGAGCGACATATCCTTGCCACCATATCTTAAAGGCGTCGCACTCCTCCGTGGGGTGTGAGATTTTCCGGTGATACGCACAATAGTCAGGGTGCCTCTCCACCCCATCGTGTGTGTTTCCTTCCGAGGGTGGTAGCTTCATTCCCACTGACATGGCTTTGGCAAACCTTTTCCTCGTCTTGAATATCTTCTTGTCTACTTCGGATGCCTTTCGCTCTGGTAGTTCAACTCTTCCGTTCAGTTGCCCGCATCTGGCTCCTTCCGATGTGGCCATCTCACGCTCCTGGTCCGCTTTACATTTTAGACGAATCTCGTCTAGAAAAGCGTCGATCATTTCATCTGTTGGCCATGCACGCTCTGGTACAGGCCCTGCCTCCAGCTTCTTAGTGCCAGGAGTTTTCCCATCATCGGTAAACGAGTGGGAAATTACGTCACAACTCGCCACATATCCTTCGGATTCATCCGACGAGCTCTCTCCATCATCTTCCTCTTGAAAGATGTGGTTGAGGAACTCTTGCAGTGTGACAGGAGTTCGCGCCTTTTGATTGTATTCTTCGAGCGCGTCGATTTGCTTCTGCAAGTTCGTGTGCTCGTTTCCAAGCTTCACGGGCTTCTTGGATTTCTTCTTCTTTTTCTTCGAAGATTTTGACGGTTGGGCGTGAGTATTTGGGCCCTTATCGCGAATCTTCGTAATTGGGCGGGGCTTCAACATTCCTTCGATAATTTGAGGTTCAAGAGGGCCCTTCCATTCGATCGCAGGGCACGCATGAAGGTCTCTCAGCATTCTTTTGGTTTTAGTTGATAGCACGACCTCCCATGGAGCTTCTTCAATAAAAGAACATGTTGCCCCCGGTGTATCCGCTTTCCTAGGAGCATGCGGCTGTGGTGGGTTCACCTTCCACTTTTCGAACAGTACAAACTTCCCCTGGAGGTACTGGTCTTCAATCCATCCTTTGAAGGCGAAGCAATCTTCAATCGGATGGCCTACCGTTTGATGGTAAGGGCAATAGTTAGGGTTATTCACCTCGGTGGGTTGCGGCGGTCGCCTTGGATTTGGCAGGTTTATAAGTCTGTTGCGTATTGCCAGCTCGAATAGCCGTTTCGTCTTGTCCCGTGGGAACGAGTAGGGACGCTTCATCTTCTCATCATAATACCGACGCCTTTCCTCCAGTTGATCTGCCGGTTTCGGGGCGTTAGGTTGCTGTTGGGCATTCGCAACAAAGGTTGCTCTTCCTTTACCCTTGTCATTCCGAGGTTCCGACTTCGGGGGAGGTGGTCTATGACCCATCTGGTCCATCTGAGCCAACTTGTCGATCAAAGCTTGGAATGTGGTTGGCTTAAAGAACATCATAAACTGGGAGATAGTTGCGTGGGGGTCTAGGGTTCCCACGAACATGCCCACTGCGGGTGCTTCCTCAATGCGTTGTTCACATCTCGACCACAAATTCCGCCAGCGTATAGCATACTGGACCCAGGTTTCGCCTGGTTTTACCCTGGCGTTTATCAGTGCAGTTATTGGAGTGCGTTCGCTGGCACTTGCGAATCGCTGAGTGAATAACAACTCCATTTCAGCGAACGTTTTGATAGAATCGTTCGGGAGTTCCGAATACCATTCGAACGCTGTTTCTGATAGGCTGCCCACGAACTGGCGGAGCAACAGTTTATCATCACCGCCGGTGTTACCGCAGAGGGCCCGGAACTGGGCGACATGTTGATGGGGGTTGCCGGTCCCCTTGTACACGTGGAATTTTGGTATCGTATAGCCTGGCGGGTATTTGATTTGGTCGTACCAGCTTGGATATGGCCGCCCTGTTTTCACGACATGACCAGCTGCCTCAGTCGCGTGATGAACCCGGATTTGCTGGGCTATGTAGTCAACCAAGTCAGCCTTAGAGATTGCCTCCTCCTTGGCCATTGAGAGGGCTGGTGATGGATTTGACGTTTCTCCTCGGTCGTCTTCAAGAACGATTGGGGGATCCTCGGCAGGTAAGTCCTGCTGGATCATCATTCCTATCATATCTTGGAAAAGAAGGCCCATACGTTGTATGTTGGCCGCCTGTTCAGCAGCCTCTTTGTTCTTTTTCTCCAGTATCCGGCGAAGGAATTCAGTGTCGGTTTCTTCCTCCTGGAGCGCATCTGAGGACGTTTCTGGGTTTTCTTTTGGCCCGGTAAGCGCGGCCATAGCATTCATCATTTCCTGAAGCTTTTGGTTGCTGGCTCCTGGGCCTTCGTCACGGATCGGGTTAGCGGTCGGTGGCCCGTAGAAGTGCGGCTTTCCTCCTTTCCAGAGGCCATGTAAACAGTGTGCGCGACCATGCCCCCAGACTTAGGGCGTCTGGGCTCGGTGCTTTTAGCCGTCGTTGCATGCTGGGGGGGTCTTCTCTGGCCTCCTCCTTTTATGAGCCAGTTGATCAACAGCCCTTTGGGGTTTAGCCTGGTGACCAGCTTCCGGTTGGATTTTCAATTTCTTATGCTGGCGGGAGAAGTTTGGATCGATGATCGAGTCTCGGGCCTGCTGCCAAACTTTATAGATTTTGGAAGACAACCGCTGAGGAGATCGGGGCTGTTCGGGTTTTATTTCCACAACCTTTTTTAATGGGGGAGGAGACCTCTTCAGCACTGCAGTAGCAGAATTCCTTCGCACCTTATTTAGCATTTCGAAGCTGTTCCCAGTTGGAACAGCAGCATTAACTTCTGCCACCGGGGCCGATGGAGTCAACCCGGAGGGGGAGTTTCCCCCAGCCTTCCTTACTCGGCGCCAATGGCGACGTCGAGCGTGTCGAGCGGACGGCGTAGGGTCAGCGGTAAGAATGGTTTCGTCTTGCCCCCTGTCTGGGTGGGGGGTCGCTGTTGGTATTAGCCTGTCAAAGACCGATGTCCCTTTGGGCAGCAGGAGCGGGAGCTGAAGCCGTCAATCTTGTAAAGACCGACCTTTTGGCCGAAGAAGCTGCCTTGACGACTTCGGGGGCAGGAGCGGCCACCTTCTTAGAAGCAGCCTTCTCTGAGATTGTAGGCCCCATGATGAGTTCGCAGGATTTCTGGCCCAATCTAGAGAAGACCGAGGCGTTGATGTTGGGCGACTCGTTGAGAGGAGCCGCGACAGGGGTAAGACGATCAAAGACCGACTTCTTAAGAGCTTCCGTTGTCAGCACTGGAGTGGTGAAGTTTGTCGGCGGGAGCATGGTCCCAAAGAACAATCCTGTGGTGGTGCGAGTGACCTGTTCCACGGGCATTGTGAATAGCGAAGCAGCTTGGGGTCCGTAGGCTATACCTCCTGGCGAGGCAGAGCGTTGGTTGCAATTGCAGTCTGAGCAGTTGGAGAATTTCACGGAAGTAGAAGCCATCGATCCTTTGCTTTCTGCAATAAGCGAGACGCCAATTCTTAGTATCTTGAAACCCAAGGGCAACCATTAGCAAACCGCGATTAGTTCGCGAGTCACGACATACGAAGTGTGGAGTGGAAAGAGGAAAAGGTCCCACCGGGCGTGCCAGAATCTGTTCCCCTCCGAAAGACGGCGCGACATGACGTCTTGCCTGAGATCTGGGGCAGATGCTAATTGGTGCTATCCGTCCACCTCTCCGAAGATACCAAGTTGATTTATGGCACCGTATATCTAAGGTTTAGACGGATGCGTCCGATGTAGCAGACTTCGTCAGATTCCCCCTTGTTTGAGGGTTTATTTTTTGATTGTGGGGACGCTCTTCCCTGCAGGCGCAAGCCCCTGCAGTTAATTACGCTACCGCATTGCGGTAACAACTTTCTCCTTCTCCAGATGGTCACTTCGTGTCGTGGGTGTTTGTTTTGTTGCCCGTGGATTGTTTACGGAGACTGAGTTATGTCGTCGCCCGTAGGGCGTGGACTAGTCCAAATCCGTATTATCTTAGATTTGGGTTTGGGGGTTTAGTTTGAGGATACGTCAGCCATACTTGAGGCTAAGATCAACTCAAACGTTTGTTAAGGATACGTTAGTCTCACTTTGAGACTAAGATCAACTTAACGGGATCGTTTATATCCGACAAAGGTGCGTTTGGGCTCTATTGTTCCAGTTTAGGGACGTAGTGGTCCATCGTATGTATAGCCATCGGGACCCATCACCTCTCTGACGACGTTGAAGGATTACAACGACGGATGTCAGAGGAGTTCAGAGATGTACCCTCGAGCCAGAGTTAATTGGGGGGATTCATAGTCCAGTCTGTTTGAAGGTTTAAGGATACGTTAGCCATCCTTGAGGCTAAGATCAACTTAAACGGGACCGTTTAGATCCGACAAAAGAGCATACGGGGCTCTATTGTTCTAGTTTAAGGACGTTGCGGTCCATGGGTAATTTAAGGACGTTGCGGTCCATGGGTAGTTTAAGGACATTGCGGTCCATTGTTAGTTTTAAGACATCTCGGTCAAGGTTAAGGACGTCGTAGTCCATGGGTTTAAGGACCCCACAGTCCATTGTTAGTTTTAAGACATCTCGGTCAAGGTTAAGGACGTCGTAGTCCATGGGTTTAAGGACCCCACAGTCCGGTATGTGCTCTGGATGCTTCACACGGGTTCACTGCCGTGCTCTGCGAGGACCAGGCTCCGCTCTGGACGTTTTCCACGGGGTCAAAGAGTGACATTATCCGCGTTCCACGTAACCAGGAATTTTGCATTAAACACGGGTTTAAGGACCCCACAGTCCGTATCAATGTGTGGTCGTCGGGACCCGTCACCTCTTTGAAGACATTGAGGGATTACAATGCCAAGTATCAAAGGAGTGAAGAGATGTACCCTAGAACCGGAGTGGATTAAATAGTCCTTGGCCCAATTTGGGATCAAGACGAATTAATTATGTTATGAGTCCATTGGCCCAGTTAATCACAAATTGAGGACTTATGGCTATCTTGGGCTAAGTCCAATCAGGAGAGGCTTTGCCTCTATCCATTTAGGCCAATTGGGCCAAAGCCTAGTGTTAAACACTACAGAGCAGTCAGTGTTGAACACTGGGAATGAGGTTGACAAGTTAGTGTTTAACACTAAGAGATAATCGGTGTTGAACACCAGCAACAAGGCTTTTCAAATTAGTGTTAAACACTAAAACAGATCAGTGTTGAACACTGGCAATGAAGATCTCAGATTAGTGTTAAACACTAAGGTAGTCAGTGTTGAACACTGCAAACAAAGCTTTTTGATTAGTATTGAACACTAAGGCCCAACAGTGTTTTAACACTGGGTTCGGGAGTTTCAATTTAGTGTTAAACACTAAGGCAGGAGGGGTCACGTGGCAGCACGTGAGAGCGCCCTCCCTTCATCTATTCTGCTGAGATTATCGCATCTTCCAGAGCATCACGTGCCATCACGTGATGGGCATTCAAATGCCTATGTATTAGAGCTTCTGCCGAGGGTCACGTGGGTCACGTGGGGTGCTGCCTCAAAGGGGCTTTCTGTAGATCTCTTGGGGGGGTCACGTGGTGACACGTGACCCTGCCTCTATGTATGTTATTTAGAGGATCTGTTAACCTTTTCTCAGGAATTAAGTTCCTCGTAGGGTTAAACCCTGACAGTAAATTCAGAGGAATTAAATTCCTACTCCCTTTTGAAGGTTTATATTCTGAATAGAGTTGAACTCTGAATTTTCCGTAGGAATTAAATTCCTCATACATGTGAAGAACCAAATAGGGTTAAACCCTAACAAAAGCTTTTTAAGGAATTTGAACTTCCATCCTCTGTTAAATTATGATTAAAGGAATTAAATTCCCGCTGTTTCAACAGAACTAGGTTCTTAATTAGGGTTAAACCCTGTTCCTTTTTTGTTCTGAAGGAATTAAATTCCCATAACACAGGGTCAAGCCCTGGTTTTATTTCAAAGGAATTAAATTCCTATAGTTCTGTGAGAATTAAATTCTCATGCTTCAATTCCCTCTCTATGTTTCGGATCTGCATGGCAGGATCTCGACCCATTGAGAATTAAATTCTCAACCTCAAGGGGAGATGTGCGCTTTGCAGATCCTCTATCAAAGAGAGAAGAAATATGTTCTTCTGTTTTTTATATCAGAGTTAAACTCTGTTGAGAATTAAATTCTCTTTTCCTTCAAGGAGCCTTCCCTTTCTTACCTAGGGTTTTTCTTTTGCAGAAGATCCAAGTTCCTTGAAATATCAAAGCTCTCTCTCCCTTTCTTCCCTCTGCGTGTATCTCTCTCTCTCCTTTTTTTGTATATCTTGGCTCCTATTTATAGGAGAAGCAGCCGAATCAATTAGTTTTTGACGAATCTTCATGAGAGATTTGATTTGCATCCATCATTCGTTTTGGACCTTTGGATTATTAGGTGAATTTTATTCACCATTGGATTTCAAGTCCCCGGATTCTCCTTTGTTGTTTCGGTTAGATTCAAAGGGGAAATCTTTCCAAACCCGAGATTTTCCCATAAATAGGTGATATTTAATCATCTTTGAATCTTTAATTCGATTGGTTCCAGATAATCGCTTTCCTTTGGAAAGATTTAAATCTTCTTCAGAATTTAATTCTGTTGACAAAATGGGCTTTGAAAGCCGGTCACGTGTGAGCACGTGACCCCCTTTGGAATGAGCCTTCTTCTTTCCTTTTGCGCTGTCTTCTGGTTGTTGCTTAACCGTCACGTGCCACCACGTGACCCCCGGTCACGTGTGAGCACGTGACCCTGGTCTGGACTCTTTTTTCTTGACTTGATCAGGGAACCGATATGCCTTTGAATCCGCTTTAAAACGTCACGTGCCAACACGTGACCCTGGTCACGTGGGAGCACGTGACCCTTTCTCAAGCCCTTTTTCTTTGATGTAATCAGGAAGCTGAACTTGCTTTGCCGGTACTTTTGGGTGTCACGTGCCAACACGTGACTGCTGGTCACGTGTAAGCACGTGACCCTCTTCTGAAGCTTTTTCCATAAGCTTTCCTGATTTTAAATCAGGAAACACACCCACGACTAGGGACCTTGAAGGATGTACTTATGGACTACCATGTCCCCACTAGTATGATCCGCATCATAGTCCAGGTAGTCAAGTACACATCCTAAGGGCTTTACCAACATGTAACAGAGAGACAATCAGTGAACACGTTAAGGTAAAGATCAACCAGATAGCATACTATCATGTCGAGCAAGAAAGTCCTCCATATATATGTCCCAGCATCCACTACAATATACATCCTATGTATAGCAATGGCCTCTAGGGCATACATATAACTAACACAAATTAACCTGGACAATGACGGGTAGAACTTGACATGTGACTTATGATTTGTTGGCCTTAGTCAAGGTCATAAGAGCATAGGGCAAAAATCACATCGGGAGTTTCTAAAGAAACTGAAACTTGCCAGATATGCGCATACCTTCTGGAGTGTGATAACGTGAGCAGATTCCGTCACGTTATCATGCGATGATAGTTGGATCCCGATTCCCACTGATGAGTTGGTTTATTCCTCGGGTGATCCCGGCTAATTCTTCTTTCAGGTTTGGGGAAGAATTTGACGTTACAGTGAGAGGTTTCCTGATTAGATAAAGTGATAACCATTCTGATCTAGGTTAGAGTGCACGCTGAGTGTTTCTTTTCTCTCTCTCTCTCTTTGGCAGCGACCATGACCCGACCCTAGACTATGACTTAGTGACCAAAATTAACCGAACCTTCTTAAACACTGGCTTTTGGATTGTCAGAGTTGCATACCTCATTGCCACTCCTACTTTTACCCTTTTCTCCAGGACACCCCGTATTACTACGAACGTCCACTTCCATTGGACTAAACCATCGTATGGTTATATACGAACTCGAAGGAATTTATTCGAGGATGGTTTCTGGTTCTGGAGAAAACGAATAGGACTATTCAGTTGTCTTTTCCTTTTACCTTCTCTCAGATTGCGAGTGCTCCTTGGATTAGGACAGTACACCTATCACGCAAATTGGATAGTCTTCTTCCAAACCATAGGCAGGTGCCGACCGGTAGGGAATGAAGAAAACCAATTAGCCTAAACGGTGTGCAGAAGGTATTAAGTTAAGACAAATAAAGAGATTAGTAAGAGGGCAAAGTAAACTGCGACTGCTATTCACGACCAAACCAACTATTTCTTCGCCAATCCTAAATCACCTTTGTATTTCTCCAGGACACTCCATATCACTACGAAGATCCACAGTTTATTGGATACTTCATCGTATGGTTATATACGAACTCGAAAGGAACTTGTTCCAGTTCAAGGATGGATTCTGGTTCAGGAGAAATAGGAAAAAGGTTTATTCGGTTGTCTTTTATCTTCACCTTCTCTTGCATTGCGAGTGCTCCTAGGATTAGGACAGTACACCCATTATACTTATTGGATAGTCTTCTTCCAAACCATAGGCTGGTGCCGAGCGGTAGGGAAGGAAGAAAACCATTTGGCCTAAAGGGGTGTGCAGAAGGTAATGAATAAAGACATATAAAGGGATTTGGAGAGATGGCAAAGAATTATACGGTTACAGTTGTGAATCTGGATAATGGAAGAGGCATTACTAGGAATACCAGGATACCCCATCGAAACATTTTAATGTTTCAGTTTTGCTGTGTACTGTTAAAAGAAAACTGATATCCCAATTAGCTCTTGCTCCAGGGTATGTATTTACCAGGTTTGATTCTCATATCTGTATGGTTTTACAGATGATGAGTGGGAGTAAGTTATTGGGAATTAGATGATTATCCTCATTATATCGGAATTCGTTGTAATTTGTGATATTTGAGGAAATCGCTTGGGCTGTTTGCCGGTCGGCAAATATTTGGTTTTGAATATCCGTTGTTGTGCACCAATTTCAAATTGATATATCTGTACGTCTATTTTTTATAGAGTGAGATATAACTTTTTGAAATTATGTCTATCACATTTACCTATATCAATGGATGGTTAGGTGAGGAGCATTAAACAGCGGTGTAATTCTTCATAACCATAGTACAGTTTTCAACCTACGACACACAGGGATTGAGTTATTGGACTCAGAGGACTTATACAGAGTATTGTATATTGTCCAATGTCCATTAGAACAGAGGGGATTGTCCTCGTACTATATTCGGTTTACTTATGACTTCTCTCGTTTTAGACAGGTGTTTCATAGAAACACATGGTCTGAGTTTTGAGAAGTTATAGGTATATGAATAAAGTAGAGAACCAGATGTTGCAAGTATCGGGATTCTTCAAGGTGATCGAAGATGTAGATACTTGTGAATGGTATTCAGTTGATAGTAATGATTAAGAGAACTTGCTTCTCTTTCAGGTTACTCATAATTGGAAGCATTCCTAAGTTGAGTAACGCTGATCGGCCTCCTTCCATTTAGTTGACATACACTGGTGACAGCTGCATGATTTGAATCTCGTTCAATTAAATCAGTGCCTCTGTTTCTGTATTGAATATAGAACAGTTCATATCTTGACATTGTTAAGGTACGGGGAGTTTTCCGGCTTATGCTTAAAACCAGACTCTGGATAACTCAAGGCACGTTTCTGTAATGGCTGTTTGTGGGTTGACCCGGGCTATGACGAGGGTTGATTTTCTATCATCTGGAAGATCAATAGTGATATTGTTCTTGACTCGCCACAGTTTTAATAAAAATGGATTTTTTCAGAAAACAGTAGTGGGAGTATGGTAGAACTGGAAGTGATTCCAGAACCGCAAACGATTACTGAAGATTTGATAAGAATCTAAAGATTCAATCTGGTTTGACATTCCATTAGCCACTCCGCAGATATGGTGGGTAACCTCAGGCGCTCGAGAGGTATTTCGGTATGCCCAAGGACGGTGGCAGGGAGGTTCTTGTTTACCCAAACTTGCCATTACTGTTGCTCCAGGCTGTGAGACCCGACAGGAGGATGAGTATAGCGTCGTTCTGAACTAGCTTTAGAAGTGCACGTCTATATGACTCTGCCAGAGGGTTGTCGTGGTCAGTGGGAGTAGCGGAAGCATAGTGGACAAGTGGCTTATGTCTATTTATAGACTAAAGCAGATACAGCGGAGATAGATCATCTATTTCTGACGTGACGGTCATAGGTTTGACTTCATCAGAATAGGGGATGGATCTGTTAAGAAGATAGTAGGGTGTGATGTCCTGGTATTTGATGACATACACAAAGTAGGAAGTGATATTCCTATACTACGATCGGTTATACTTTGGTTGTCACACAGTGGTTTCTCCAGATAGGATATTAATCCAGTCCTGGAAAAACATTCGGAAGCAGTTTTAGAATATAAGTGGATGTTCTAGGGATATGATAACGGCAACCTCCTTTGGGAGACAATTATCATTCCAGGCTTCCAAGGTGACCTGGATGACAGAGTGGCTGTCAGAATTATAGTTTTCCCTCTGACGAGGGGCAGTAGTTTGGACAGATGGTCCAGGTGGATACTGAGGGAAGAATGGCGCAGGATACTAATTAAGTTCAGTTGACGATATAGTCTAAGAAGTTTGGATTTGGAGTTCATTTATGAACTAGGTCCCATCAGACATCCAATCATATTCTAAGACACGTATTGCTCATTTCGGGAGATGGCTTTCTCCGCGAACTTGAGATAAAGAGAGACATAGAAAGAAACATCACAGCGGATCCACTCACTGAGGCTATTCCTCGAACGCAATAGTTTCGCAAACGAGCTTTGTGAGACTGGCTAGTAAAGGAGTTGGGTGTTCGGTATCACACGGGCTGTGAGTATGCGACATCGCAATAATTAGCCTTGAGTGCAAGTGGGAGATTGTTGGGTATAGTGCCCTCAGAGTCAATTATTGGATCACAGGCACGTGATTGCAATGATTGAGGGAGGACCTGTCCCAGTAGGACAGTCTTACTCAAGATGATAGTATGCTATCTGGTTTATCTTTATCATCGTGTACTTCTTTAGGTGACCTTACAGGTCATTATTGCACGTTGATAGAGCCTCTAGGATTCTTGCTTGACTGCCAGCAGTATGAGGGCGATCATATACGTGGGAGCTGGTAGTCTATAACCACATCCTTAAAAGGTCCCTAGTCGTGAGAGTTTCGAGACAGGGCATCGATACTCCAGAGTAGACTAGTGTATACAGTCGACACCCCAACGAGGGGCGGTGGCCGGTCTCATAAGCCACTGGTGTCAGTTGGTTCACCTAAGATGTATACAGGTGCTCATTGGGTTATGAGTACACCGGACAGGACTCGCCGGGAACATGCTAGTTGGGATTATACCAGACGTCAGATAGCAGTTCCTTGGTGACATGTGTACAGGTTAGTTCATCGACCTGAGATCGTCATTTGTCTCGTGTGAGTTCCCACTGTGCTTTGATTACTACCTTACCACGCTCAAAGGAGACGTGCAAACAGGTTTTAGTTGGGTACAGTCCCGAGCCACATGGAGGCAGTGAGCGGATCTGCAGGGGTTCGTCTCTCCCGGTATTAGGGGTGAGGTCGCGCTGTGTCTAGGAGAGCCAGTACATGAAAGTCCTTGGCCAAGGCAGGAGATTTACTGGTAGGTATTCCAGTAGTATCTCAGGGTGTTCTGGGCTATACTCCGACACGACTTGTACCGCTTTTGGGGGTCTGACTTTCACCAACCCCCTAGGCCCGCCATGCGATACTCATAGACGAACGGACCGGACTGTATGGATATTGTCACTGATAGGCTCAGTAGGGTGTCAGGATAAGTTCGCTCATCGACGTCCCTTTTGGTCAATACCTGGTAGCCCGTCACGTATAGGCTAATACCTCTGACGTGCTAGTGGTTAAATCCACAGCCAAAGTATTGACGAGTCTTTAGAGTCCCCCACAGACCAGTTTCTCAAGTTTCGGGCGAAACGCTGTAGAGGCCGTATGGAGATATGGCAGGGTTCGATCAGATATGTGCGGTATTGCACGGATCGTGATCGGACGGATTTTACTAGCTGGCTTTGGTTTAAACCGGATCCTAGTATTGTACAGTGTGGATTTTGTCTCTTTGCATTTGTATTCAGTGGGAATACAAATGCGGGTATGTATATACAGTCGCGGGGTTTTCCTGTAATTTATTACGAGAACAGTTTTCTGAAGTTGTCAGTTTGCATTCCGTTCCGGCCAGTTTTCCTTTGTTCCTTCACGGCCGGACTTTTCCGATGGAGGGGGTTATTTGCAGTTGTGCAAATTATCTTTGTGGAGGGTGTTATTTGCATTTGTGGCTTCATGATGATATTCTTTTTCCATCCACTCACTTGCATTAAATGAGATTAGAAAGGATTAGAAATTGATATGATATTGTTATCATCACTTTTGGATGTGGTCAACTCTTTTGATTCCTACTCTCACCTCCC
The DNA here is from genome assembly GCA_030015575.1 of Agapanthus africanus. Lineage (NCBI taxonomy): Eukaryota > Viridiplantae > Streptophyta > Magnoliopsida > Asparagales > Amaryllidaceae > Agapanthus > Agapanthus africanus. The sequence continues at coordinate 105,668,969 of CM057343.1, read as the reverse complement.
TTCATGGTTTTGTTTTCCCTTTTCCCTCTACCATTTGATATAGGGGCCGGCCATTTTTTTTAGATGAGAGGGAGATTCATTTTTTGGTGAGTGGGGAAATTATCATCTCATGCTTTGATACACCAAAGTTCATCTCCATTGTTCATTATTTCCCTCCATCCAAAGGCAACTTCAAAACCCCATGAGACATACTTTTCTACACTTGCCTACAGCATTCCTTGGGCACGTCGGCTCGCCAACTTCGTGCCCGAGTTGCTTTGGTCCAGAGGTGGGAGCCCGTAAAAGAACCCGGCAATATGGTGCCCGTTTCGACGAGGAGGCGACGACCGGAGATTCCGCGAGGAGATCGGAGTGGAGGCGAAGACCGAAGGACACGGATCGCTTGGTATAGCTTCTCTACTCTTATTCTAGTTTGCTAGAGTTAGGTTAATGGCCCGATCCCGGATTTTTTGTGCGCGGTGGTGCCGGTTCTAGTTTTTAGAAAAGTTTCGTTTCCGCATTCCGGCGTCGGATTGATGGCCGGGGCGCCGCCGTGCACTTACAGTTTTTAGTTTATCTAAACTGGATGGCTCCCACTGTTTCTCGAATACTTCCTCAAACCATAAAAGAAGAATTAGCCAGGACTATTCTCACCGTACAATACTTGCTTAACCGTTCAGCCAGGCTAGTGTCGATACTTCGAGAGAGGTTTTCCAACGCTTTCGCGATGTTCCTTAATTAAATAACCTCTTTTCTTTGGAGGCGTAGCCCCGCTGACACCTTTCTTGACACCTACTTGGTTTATAGCATTGATCGTTAAGTGACGAATCTCCTGATAAGTAGTATATACTCACAGTAGGATCGGGATCCAAATATCATCGTATGATAATGTTGAAGGAATCCTACCAACATTCATCAAATTCCAAATGGTATGCATCTCTTTGCAAATTTCAGTATCTTTAGAAATTCCCGATATATATTTTTGCCCCATGCTCTTATGACCTTGGCTTTGGTCAAAATGTCATAAGTCACATGTCAAGTTCTACCCGTCATTATCTTGTCAATTTGAACCCATCCGTACATACCCCTGACTTTGGTCAAATGATAATACGACTGTCCCAAACTAACTCATCTATCTATGCAACAAATGAATACCCAGAAGCTACCAAACACTATGCCTTGACTTTGGCCAAAATGCATAGCTTGAATACTACTGAATACCCAAATGAAATGACGGAGGGCTACGAATGGTTTTGGCGAAACCGTGAACGTAGTGAACTTGATATGACCGAAGGAACCTGATAGCTTTTTAAAAGAGTGGTTAAAGCTCCGCAATTAAAAATATCATCTGTTTTAAAATAACCGAGTGGTTTCTTTTAAATTGTTCCAACGATTCATCTTTTGGTTTATTTTCTTTGCATTAATAATAATGTGTCCCATCATTAACCTATCATTGCAGAAAACAACGAAAATACAACGTCCTCTTATGCCATCCGCATTCGCCACTGGGTCTCGTCATCACCCGTTAGGTTACTTAACTAATAGCAGAGCGGGGGCTGGGCTAGCACGGGTGTAAAACATAAGTGACGTCTAAATAGCTATCATATATAGATATTGTACATTCGTCAGACGCAATAATAGGCATTCCAGATCTCATATGAACATTATTGGATTTGCAAGCAATCCGCGTTTGTTTAGAGCCTGCAACAAAAGACGGATTACACAGTTGTGATGAATAGCCATTACCCCACCCTAGACCCCTACGGGTATGGCAAACTACCCACCAAATACCCGAAGTGAAGCGGTCTCCCTCAACAACGTGAGTAGGCCACTAAACACTTCAAAGTACCCGGTAGTTTGTGCACCCCATCTTGGGTCTATCCTAGGAGCAAAAACAGTAAAATGAAATATTACAACGGTGGCTACAACCGCAACCTGGATCTGTAAGTCCACGTTGCGACCCCCGGTTCTTACGGGGAGGCGGAAACGGTATAAAAATCAAATTTTTAGCGCATGGGGCAACGTGGACTAACAAAGTCGGGATCTTTTCCTAAACTAAAACTAGCAAACAAGCTAAAGAGAGTTAGCTACTCGGAAAGATGGTTATACCTAAACTTGAACTCCTTCTTCTTCAAACTTTTGTAGAGGTTGATGGTGCTTTCCTCGTTGCCTTATTCCGTCAAAGATGGATCCACCTGAGGGTTCAACCTTCGGGCTCTTTCTCGAACTTTGAGAGAACTAGAATCTTCGGCTTGCCAAACCTTTGATCCTAGAGTGAGTAGAGAGTGTCTAAGGGGTGTTTTTATCTCAAGGAGAGGGATTCTCAACTCATGAGAAGGATTCTCCTTGAACTAGAGGAGGAAGAAGAACAAGTGAGGAGAGAGAATGGTTATGATAGAATGAGCTCTTTTCTTTTGCAACCATAACATAAAGCAAAAAGAATTATCAAATTAATAATAATAATGAAAATGGAATAGTTGATGGAAGGTTTATGAATGACCATTATCATTTCAAACATTAAATGAATTTTGCTAGAATCAAAGAGCATCTTTCTTTTGTAATGATGATGGTCAAAACTTCAACCATGGTCAACAAGTCAACCATGGTCAACAAGTCAACAAAAACCAACCATGACATAATTTCATTTTATTAATATTATTAATTGATATATCATAATTCCATTAGGGTTTGGAAAAAGACGACTGTCAACTGTGCATACGCACCCGTTCCGAAACCTTAATGAAAAACCTCTTCCTCCGCCTCAATCAACTGTGCATACACACCCGCATTCTTGTTCCGAGGAACATGAATACCAAGAGATAAAATCAACCCCAAAACATATACCAGTATCTGACTCAAACCAGAGCCAGCCAGCAATATCCGTCCGGACTCCAAACGTGCACAAGTGCGCGAATGAGAACGAACCCTGTCGCAAAACCATGCGACCTCTACTCTGTTTTGCCCAGAGACGAATACCCTCTGTGTGGGACTCTAAAGACTCGACACTACGCTGGCAGTGGGTTTAACCACAGACCGCAAGCGGCACCAGCTGTGCGTAACGGTCCCCAGGTAGATGCCGATAAGAAGGCTGACGAGGTGAACCCCATCTGAACTCCTACTGAGTCTGAATGTGACAGTCTCCGTACAGTCCGGTATGTTCGTCTAATACATCGCATGTCGGGCCTAGGGGGCGGTAAAACGTCAGTCCCCTAATAGCGGTACAAGTCGTGTCGGAGTGAAGCCCAAAACACCCTGAGATAATACTGGAAGCCTACCAGTATATCTCGCTTGCCCTGGCCAGGGACTACTCGTGTAATGGCTCTCCTAGACACAGCGCGATGTCAACCCCCAATACCGGGAGAGACGAATCCTGTCTAACCGTCACTGCCTCCAAGTGCTTCGGGACTGCACCCAACCACTACCTGTTTGCACGACTCCTTTGAGCCGTGGTAGGGTAGTGATCAAAGTGCAGTGGGAACACACTCGAGGCGAAGTGCCAGTGTCAAGTCAGCGGACTAAGCTGTACTCATGTCACCTGGGAACTGATAACTGACGATAGGTATAATACCAACCTGTCAGTTCCCGACGAGTCCTGTCCAGTGTACTCGTAACCTAACGAGCACCCGTATACTATCTCCAGTACAACGTACTGATGGCTGTGGGACAGACCATCTCCCACACTGGGATGAGAAGCGCATACGCTAGTCTACTCCGGAGTATCGATGCCCTGTCTCGATAGTCCTGCGACTAGGGACCTGTATAAGGATGTGCTTATAGATTACCCAGCCCCCACTAGTGTGACTGCCATCATAACGCTGGTAATCAAGCAAAGATCCTAAGGGCTCCACTAATGTGTATAGGTGATATACTAAAATAAACACAAGTACACATTGAAGTAGAAACAAACCAAGTAGCATACTACTATATTGAGCAAGATTGTTTATACAAGGTGAATATCCCAAGCTTCCATTAAGTAATATACAAACTAGTATGATACAGTAATGGCCTCTAGGGCATATACACTAACAGGATGTGCCCCGCAAAATAATATTACAACATATTACAATTTCTTTGAATGAATGAATATAACAACCCATCACAAACCCCGGCTAATCATCACAACAGTCCAATACAGTTCACAACCACAAACAGTAAAAACCATTACAGAAATGTGCAACCCCCTGCCAACCGACATACTGGCAGTTAGGGGAGGTTTACGAACACATTATACAATCACAGATATAATCAAATTAGCAAACATCGTATAATTTTGATCGCGCAAACATATCAAATTCTACTCCCAAAACATCTCTGTGCACCTGAGACTTGAGCAGAAAATAAACATTCCAGAAAATACAAAAATATCACAGAAGAGTTACTGGAGGAAACTGGGTTGAATCGGCCCCAACTCGGCCGCGGATCCGCGGCGGATCGGCGGGATCGGCCGCAGTTCCTCGGCTGTATGGCCAATTCAGAAACCCATTTTTCTCCAGTGTTCTTATTTTTCTCTGCTTGTTATTCTGCAGCTCCCTGAAAAATTTTTAGAGCCTGTTTAAAATTCGACAGAAACTTGTGATATCGATGTCTTTTTCGGTTCGTTTTGCGTTCGAAATTCATACGACTTTGCTAATGAGTTAATTATTGTTTAGCGAGGCTCTGATACCACTGTAAGTCGATGTACTATACCCCACGACTTGCGGGGATGCGGAAATATGAAAAACGATTTTGTTCTTTGCAATAACATCGACTAACCGCAAGAATCGTTGCTAAACGATAACTAACAAAAGCATTGGAGTTCTAAACTACTATGTGAAGTGATTATACCTAATGAACCGTGTCCTTCGCCTTTTCGTTCTCCACCTCCTCTCCGGCCTTCTCTATGTAGTAGATGATCCACCCGAGAGCTTTACTTCAAGCTTCACCTCTTAACTTGAGGTAACTAGGTTTCTTAAATTGCTAATCTAAGTAACCCAGGTGATATAGAGAAGTGTTATGGATTAAATAGTCTTTACTAATCCTTGGTCTCAACATATGAGATGGGAGGATTAGGGTTTGAAGAGAGAGAGCTTGAGGAGAGAGAAGCTAAGCAAGAGAATGGAATGAGATAATGATCTCTCATGATATATATGAAGCATTATCATTATCAAGATAAATGAAATAAAGGATTTAACAACCATGCTTCATAAATACAAATGAGTGATTCATCTATATGAGTCATTAAGCATTTATGATGCATTAATGACAAGGATGAATCACACAAATGAGTCACTAATCTCATTTAATGCTTATGCCACCTTAACCCTCAAGTCACCATCCTTCTAGAAGCTTCTCGCGAAATTACGAGAACGCCCCTCCTATCCGTGAAAACACGGAAAAAATTTAGACTGTATAAATCCAATAACCTGATACTAGAAACTGGCTTAAACCAAAGCCGGCTAGTAAAAACTGTCCGAACGTCGTACGTGCGTAAACACACGTATGCGTCCGAACCCTTGTCGTAAAACCATACGACCTCTATATCGTTTCGCCTGGAGCAGGGAAACTCTCTGTGTGGGACTCTAATGACTCGACTACTACGCTGGCAGTGGGTTTAACCACAGACCGCAAGCGGCACTAGCTGTACGTAACGGTCCCCAGGTAGATGTCGATAAGAAGGCCGATGAGGAAACCCATCCGAACTCCTACTGAGTCTGATGTGACAATCTCCGTACAGTCCAGTCTGTTCGTCCAAGACTATCGCATATCGGGCCTAGGGGGCGGCAAGCGTCAGTCCCCTAATAACGGTATAAGTCGTGTCGAAGTGAAGCCCATTACACCCTGAGAAATTACTGGAACCTACCAGCAAATCTCGCTTGCCCTGGGAAGGGACTTTGCGTAATGGCTCTCTGATACAGCACGATATCAACTCCCAATACTGGGAGAGACGAATCCTGTCTAACTGCCACTGCCTCCAAGTGCTCGGGACTGCACCCAACTGCTACCTATTTGCACGACTCCTTTGAGCCATGGTAGGGTAGCAATCTAAGAACAGTGGGACACACTCGAGGAAAAGTAGCAGTGTCAAGTCTGCGGACTATGCTGTACTCATGTCACCTGGGAACTGTTAACTGACGACTGGTATAGAACCAACCTACAGTTCCCTGCGAGTCCTGTCCGGTGTACCCGTAACCCAACGAGCACCTGTATACTATCTCCAGTACGACGTACTGATGGCTGTAGGACAGACCATCTCCCCAACTGGGATGAAAAGCGTACACACTAGTCTACTCCGGAGTATGATGCCCTATCTCGATAATCCTACGACTAGGGACCTGAATAAGGATGTGCTTGTAGACTACCCAGCCCCCACTAGTGTGACTGCCATCACAACGCTGGTAGTCAAGCAAGATCCTAAGAGCTCTATCAATACGTATACTCACATATTAAGATAGAAAAACCAAGTAGCATACTACCATGTTTAGCAAGACTGTTATATAAATGTGAATATCCCAAGCTTCCATTAAGTAATATACAAACTAGTATGATACAATAATGGTCGCTAGGGCATATACACTAACAAGGGGTTCATGATGAGTTTTCTCATCATCCTCCCTTTCTCTCGATACCTGGGTAGCCGTTACGTACAGCTAGTGCTGCTGACGTGCTTATGGTTAAACCCACTGCCAGCGTATTGACGAGTCTTTAGAGTCCCACACAGAAGGTATCCCTGTTTCGGACGAAGCGATGTAGAGGACGTATGGTTTTACGGCAGAGTTCGATCATATATGTGCACTTGTGCACGTATCATGATTCGGGCGAATAATACTAGTGACTTTGGTTTAAGCCGGATTCTAGTATTATATTGTTGGATTATTTTCGTCTCATTGTATTCGAATTTTATCGGAATATGGATATATGTATGTATATACGGATGAGGGGTATTCTTATAATTCTTTACAAGTTACTTCTAGAAGAGCCACCTCATTATGTTTAATAACCATTTGTTTAAATGGTTATTTGAGGTGGAGGATGAGATCATTATTTGGCTTTAAACTCAAGCATGCTTTGTGGTGAGTCATGGGGTGAGTCATGTAGTGACTCATGATACACTATTCTAGCATGCTTGATATTTTGTTTGTATTGTGAGATATTTTGTTTGAGACATGGAGATATTTTCTTTAGTTGCTCACTTGATATATATCTCATAACACTTAGCCATTTACAAGACTTGAGATTTTTCTTCACTTCATACTTCACACTTTCATCCTCAATCATCTTCTTCTATCTCCACCCTACAAATCTCATGTGTTGAGAAACATAGGGTGTCTTGAGATAAACTAATCCTACACATTCTCTCTATTTCATCTTGGCTATTTAGTTTAGCGAACTAGGTACTCGAGTTACATCGGCTTTGAGGTTGGAGCTCGAACTACATATTCTCAGGTGGATCATCTTCGATGGAGGGAGAACGGAGATCAAGCTTGATCATTGTGGCCACTAGGAGTTTGGGATGATGGTTCAAGATCGAAGGACGCGGATCATTCGGTATAACCATTCCAAACTCTTTTACATATTGGTAGATTATGGTTAATGGTCGATCTGTAGAATTGGGTTCCGTTAGCGCCGGTTTAGAAAACTTTTGTTCCGCATTTGTCCACGGTTTGATAGCCGAGGCGCTGGCATAACCCAACAATTATGGCGGTCATACTTGTGAGAACTGGGCGGTCTATAAGAAAATTCTTAAATGTCCCTAGTTGTGGAAATATCGAGACTGGGCATCAATGTTCTATAATAGACTAGTGTATACGTTTCTTGACCCCGACGAGGGGCGATGGCCGATCTCACAGCCATTGGTGTCAGTTAGTCACCAAAAATAGTATATAGGTGCTCATTGGGTTATGAGTTACACTGGACGGACTCGCCGGGAACATGCTAGATGGTATTATTCCTATTATTAGATAACAGTTTTCAGGTGACATGAGTACAGATTAGTCTGTCAACCTGAGATCGTCATTTTTCTCTTGTGAGTTCCTACTGTGAATTGATAACTATCCTACCATGGCTCAAAGATGTCGTGCAAACATGTTTTAGTCGGATACAGTCCCGAGCCACATGGAGGCAGTGAGCAGATTGTCAGGGATTCGTTTCTCCCGGTATTGGGGGTAGATGTTACGTTATGCACGGGTAGCCATCACCAGAAATCTTTGGCCAATATGGACAAGATTTACTGATTTGGATCAGTAGTTTCTCAATGGGTGATGGGCTTCACACCGACACGACTTATCGCGTTATTAAAGGTTTGATTTTATCCACGTCTAGACCTGATATGCGACTTTGAAACGAATAGACCAGACTGTACGAAAATTGTCACAGACAGGCTCAGTAGCGATACGGATGAGTTTGCTCTTCGTCCTTCCTTTCACTCAATACTTGGATAGCTGTTACGTACAGATAATGCCGCTGACGTACTTGTGGTTAAACCCACTGACAGTGTATTGACGAGTCTTCAGAGTCCCACACAGAGGGTTTTCGCAGTTCAGGTGAAATAATGTAGTGGTCGTATATTGATACGTGTCGGGTTCTGATTAAGTATTTGTACTAGCTACATGGACTTTTATCGGGCGAATGATAATACTAGCCAGTTTAAAATTAAACCGGATTATTAAATCATGTTTTGATTTAATAATTTATATATATATATTTCGATATATATATCGTAGTATTATGTTCAATGTATTTTTCTATCACTTGGGCATTCGTATTTTGATACGAATACATGCATATATTTATGGGGACGTATTCTTGTATTCATACAAGAATACTTTTAGAAACAGGACACCTCATTTGTAGATTTTCATTTTAAGAAATTATGAAATGAGGTGGAGGAGAGAAATGGTGGAGGATATGGGCAAATAAATTATTAATTCATTTGCTTATACTATTCAAGTATGATTGCATTTTTATGTTTTGAAAAAAAAATTGACAAAAGGAAAAATTGTATGCTTGAATTGGTGATGAAAAAATATCAATCAACCATTTAGCTTCTCCCCCCCCCCAATCAACCATTTAGGGGCCCCCCTCCTCCTTCTACTTCCACTATCCTCTCATGTGTTGAGATTCAAGAGAATTAAGAGAAAGAAAAATCAATAGAACACTCACACACATCACTAAATATCCTAAATTAATACCCCACGATCTTTAGTTACTTCATTGAAGAAATTGAAGCTTCAACTTGGTTCTCTCGGGTGGATCATTTTCGACGAAAGAAAATTGGCTTGTAACCTGGATCCGGAGCTCTTGAGACCTAGTTAGAGTCCAACCCAATCAGAGCAAATGAAGAAGCAACAAAGGTTTTAATTTCAACCTTGTATGATTTTTTATTATTCTAGTTTGATATTCTATCCAAGGTCCTTTGTTATTTGACTTAGAGCTCTCTTAATTTTTGAAAATGTCATGCTTGCTTACTTGCAAAATACGGTAGAGAGCCTTAGGTCCAATAGGCGGATGGTGGCAGTCGAATGAGTTGGACTACAGCGATCATCGACAGGCAGTCGTCATTTGACGGCAGCCAGTGATCATCGGGCGTCGGCGAGTGGTTGCCGACGCCTATCGCGGGCGAGCCGTTGCTAGAGACAGTCGTCACCGATCATTGAGGATAGTCGGTGGTCATCGGTTGCCGGGATTTTAAGATAATTTTAAGAATGCTAGCTAGCTTGTGAGCATAGGTACAAATTATACCCATGATCACAAATTTGGCATTTGAAAGGAGCTAGCCAGGATCACATGTATGGTATTTGCTTGATTAGGCTTAATTTTAGAGTATTGACCTAAAGGACAATGGTAACGTTATACGTGGAGCAAGGCATTAATTACCTAAGTTATTACAGTTCATGCATCAAATTAAACGAGAGAAACGAGTTATTAATAGAGTTTGGAGAGGTTCTTCCCATATAAATGTATTTTTTTTCTAATAAAAAAGAGTACGGGAACCAAGACCTCAACAAATTTGCAAATTTCACGTCTTGACGGGCAACGCGTATTTTACTAATAATTCCGGTGAAAATTTAAGCAGAGAGGATAGATTCATTTTTCTAGTTTCATGATTGTTATGGCCGTGGCCGTACTTTTAGATCTTTCCACCTTCAAGGATAAAGAAATATTAGAATGTAGAAGCACACAATTAATTGCATGAAGAACCGGCATTCAGATTCAAGATATCGGTAAAATTAATCTGCAAAATAATAGTTCCTCTATATATATATATATATATATATATATAGAGAGAGAGAGAGAGAGAGAGAGACTGGATTAATTGTCAATATCGAGCTAATATCCATCCGTGAAATTGAATTCTTTTTTTGAATAATAAGATGTAATCTGATACAAGTACTGTTTGAAATCCAGAACTTCTGCTCAACTGCCGAAGGTGCTTTACAACCGTGCTTGCTAGATTAACTGAATTAACTTTGACTATAAAATGAAGAGGAATAAGTCAATCCAGATGATAAAATAAGAATTTGATAAATAACTTGCTGCTCAAGTTTGACCACATTGATAATACCTGTTCTGGGATCCAACGTTTTTACAACCCGAAAACAAATGTCACTTTCTCTATGGTGTTGTCACACTGTATCCCTCATCACTAGCTTGTACTACCTTAGTCTTTAATTTATTTCAAACTTATTTGATGAAATATTGAGAAGATGATAAAAGAAAAGGGAAAAAAAAAATACAGAAAGCTTTCTCATAATATACCACCCATTATAAATACACACAGTTCTCTTCATTTCATATCACATCTCTCTCTCTCTCTCTCTAAATTAAATGGGTGTAATTGATCACTTTTCAGACGTGTGTAGCCTCACAGAAACAAAGCAATCACTGAAGATCAAAAGAAAAAAGAAGCCAATTCAGGTTAGTAACAAAGATTTCTTTTTTAAATGACTTGTTCTTGTAATCTTTTGTTTACTTTATTCAAATTTTCTCATATTATTACATCTTTTCTCTCTCTTTCAAATATGAAACAGACTGTAGACTTGAAGGTGAAAATGGACTGTGAAGGTTGTGAAAGGAGAGTGAAGCACGCTGTTTCCTCTATAAAAGGTCTAATTTCTTCTATAGTTTTCTATTATCATTCAAAATCCACTAAATATTTCTCTTGCCTTTTATAATGTTGTAGTATTTAGTGTGTTTATGATTTTTGGTGTACGATGAAATAATATCGAGTCAGTTTTGGAATTTTTGAAATAGATAATATCTATAACTTGTTCTTTTTATTATTTTTTTCTCTTCTTATGTTGTAAGTGGTAGACTTTGATGTACTTGGATTTAACTTTTATTTAAATACTTATGAGGTGAGTTGATCAGGTTCAATTTTTTCATAAAAAGGAAATGAAGTCCTAAGAGAGATATCTTATTCCTATTATAATCATTTACAAGCTAGAAAGAATGATTATTTAAGTTCCATACTCAAAGTACAGGTCAAAAGGTGGATCCTTCCCTTCCTGATAACATATATAGTTCTTTTGGCCAAAAAAACAAATTACAAAGACAAAAACAAAAAAAAGGATAGAACACTATTGATGTTTTTTTTTCCAATCAATTACCATAATTTGCATATGTTTATGTCCTGAATTCACGAGAAAGACGTTAAAATAAGTCATTAACTAGCTAGTATCATGTGGTAAGATACGGCTCAACTTTTCATAAAAATAAATTAATTCTGTAAGGAGTATTTTCGTAGCTAATTGTTGATGGGTTAACCCTTAGCTAATAATGCTTTCTGAAATGTAACTTACACCATTTACATGATATTTTCGAAAGAAATTTCAGCACCATAATAGATCTTCATAGATATATATTTGAGTACGTAGTTTCGGTTCCGTGGCTAGCTGCTGTAGACAAGAAGGCTTGACGCCGGGTCAATCGATTACAGTGGTGTGTCAAGTATATAACTTAATTATAAAAAACATGTTGAAATATGAATTTTAAAAAATATACTCTCCTACTCTCTCTATCAGGGTGACATTCATTTTTTGGCATGTCTCTGTCTTTTTAATAATTTTCTATTTTGCTCCTTTTTACATCACACACACCCACGCTTTAAAGCATTTGTTTATAAAAGATACACCCAACAAAAACACCAACTTCTTGGATGAATATTTTCTGTTTAGAATAGATATATGCATGGATAGCGTCAAAATGACCTTAGCGCGGCGCCACATAAAACATTTTAATAAAAATTATAACAAAATGTTAATTATAGCAACAAAAAAAAAACTTTATCTGAAGTAATATAAATATCGAATTCACCAATCTTTATTTCCTGGATTTTAGCAACATGGAGATTATCAAGTATAAGAAATCCTCATCCTCTTCAAAATTGTTATCGAGAATTCCAACATATAAAATATTAATTTTATTGAACACTCAAAGAAGGCATTTCTTTGTATGTCAGAAACAGCGACAAAGTGCTATGACAAACATATCTTAATCCATAATTCGATGATCTTTTTTTTCTGATGAAACACTCCTGATTTTCAGGCGTGACTTCGGTAAATGTAAGCCGGAAGCAGAGCCGGGTGACGGTCTCCGGCCACATAGAGCCGAAGAAGGTGATGGAGAAGGTGAAGGGCACAGGGAAGCATGCAGAGCCTTGGCCCTATGTGCCTTACAACATGGTTTCTTACCCTTATGTAGCCACGGTCTACGACAAGAAAGCCCCCTCCGGTTTCGTCCGCAAGCCCGCGGCCGCTGCTCAGCCTTTGGCTAGCCCTAGCTATGCTCTCGTAGAGAAGTATGCATGGATCTTCAATGATGACAACCCCAATGCTTGTTCCATTATGTGACTTAATTAAGTATTATATGTGATTAATGGTTTGTTTTGCTGAAGAATGGATTGAATGATGGATTAATTGTGTGCTGAAGATCATATTTTGATGATCACTTTTGAAATGTATTGTATGTTAATTTAATTTGCCCATGACTTAATTAGTAATGTCGATCACAGGCAATATAAGCAACATTTTATTATATTCCAATGAGTCATTTCCATTCCAACTTTATTTGCTTTATAATTTTGGTATCTAGGCTTCTTTAATTATATATATAACTTTATTTTTGTTTTATAATTTAGTATCTCGGATTCTGAACTCAATATTGCAATGGATTTTATTATAAAAGTTAGGCACATAAGCCCTAAATGTGTGTGAAAAGAAAATGAGTCATCGGTTTAATTTGAGTAGACTTAGGTTGACTTTTTAGGCCTAGTTTGATAATAAGGCTTCTGAAACCATGATTTTGATTAAGTTAAAATGAAATTACGGTTTGCAGTTTTGCGAGCCGTAGTTTTATGAAACTAGGGTTCACAAAGTCTAGGGTCATTTGGAAATAAGTTTGTGAAACTAAGGTTTCGTTTAATTGAACTTATTTTTTGAGAGCAATAAGGAGAAAATAAAGAGAGATGACTCGAAACTTTTTGATGCTGCATTAATTTGGAGTTTAAAACATTGTTAGAGCCCTTGAAACATTTTGCAACCGTGATTTGGAAAACTACATTTTAGTTTCCAAACGAACCATGCACATTCAAATTTTACAGTTCTGGCTTGAAACCTCACAAAATCACAGTTTGGGAAATCGCAAGATCATTGCCAGACTAGCCTTTAAAGTGCCAGGCATCACTTTCACTTGCTGTTCAGGATTTTGATATACAAATATAAATTAATCTATAGTTGAACAGTACAACAAATAAATTCTAATTAAGTTATCCATGAGCAGCAGCATAGCTAGCGTGAGCGCTTTCCCTCTTTGGTAGAATGTGAGGTTCGAACCCCAGAAATCCCAAGAGTGGAAGTGATAATAAATTAACGCTTTCAGGGTAAATTCATGGATCACCTGAATGCATGTGTGTGTTGTGTGCTTGTGTATGGTGTGCGTGGATGTGTTGTGTGCATAGATTAGGACTTACGGCCAGTGCAAAGAGAAGAAAAAACCTCATAAGTTAAGTTTTGATTGCCTTCTGTAGGGGCCATGCATTTTGTAATGCATTTATTCTAATTTTAATTTCCACTTTTTTTTTCTGTTTAATGGTGAGTAGAGAGCTTTAGAAATTGAAGGAAGTAGAAGAAAAGGTCATGGAAAAAGAAATGCTCTACTTTAAAATCTCTTTTCTTTTCCTTTTTAAAAAACAAAGTATACAAGTGAAGAGATCTCCACCATTCAATTTCCATATGTCCAGACTCTCATCTCTCCTACACATGTCACCACATGAGAGTGCACTAAGTTGTGCTTAACTTATGGCACAACTTAAGCTAAAAAGAACCAAGATTAATTAAGCAAATATAATTAATCAATTTGCATTTTTAAATAAAATGCAAACATAAAGATATTAAATTATATATATATATATATATATATATATATATATATATATATATATATATATTAAATCAACACTTGATTTAATATATCGGCTTTCACAGAGTCGGCCCGTATTAATTAAACGCCCGATTAAAATTAGGGTTTCAAATACACTATTTTAATCGAACTCCCGCGAGTATTATATATTGCCACTACAATCATTTCGTCCAAGGTTCGAAAACCTCTGTGTGAGACTCTAAAGACTCGACAATACGAAGGCAGTAGGTGTAGATCAAATCTGATTGATCTGAAACAATTTCATATCAATCCCCTCACGGATTCGACCCACAAACCTTCAGTGGTACTAACTGCACGTAACGGCTATTCAGATATTGAATGAAAAGAAGATCAACAAGAAAGCCTGTTCGAAACCCTAATGAGTCTATCGGTGACAGTCTTCATACAGTCCGGTCTCTTCGTCTAGGATGTCACATATCGGGTCTAGTGGGTGGAAACTGTCAGACCTCTAATACCTGATAAGTCGTGTTGACTAATGACTCATTACCCTTAGAGATACAACTGATAAAACTTATCAGTTTATCTCACTTGCTGTGGCCACAGACTCCTGCTTATAGCAATGTCCTGTTATACCCGACATCTACTCCCTATAACCGACTATTCGACACGATTTATTACATTTTAATACCACTCATTTTCTATCATTTTGTCAATAAAAAGTGCTATCTAATATGTGTCTGCTCATTAGTACAGATTATAGGTATACAGGCAAAAACACTGAAGACAGTACATAATTTACACTGAAACGACAACTTTTAGCCAAAACTGCAAACGGGACAGAATACAGAGCAGATCGAATGAGTTTGCGACAAATAAAGTTGTGTACAAATAATAACTGGTTTTGGTCCAACATGATCATGTGTTAACAAGTGAGAACAAGTTTTGGATCATATGCATCAAGGGGGATGAACCATCACCAAGAGGGCATGAACCATCACCAAGTGGGAAAACACCATCATTGTTCCTTGCAAGTGGCTACACAAGTGGATTGTGCTATGATTTGTAATAAAAAGAGTTGATGTGAAGTGTGAACACAAGGCCATTTGATCATTTCCTTCTCTGTTCATTACTCCAGATTGCATCCAAGTTGGAATTAAAATAAATTGCAGTTACAGAGAGATACTCTTGATAATAAAAGACTATTGTACGAAGGTGGGCCCAACACTCCAAAATTGGGCCACAAATATATTCATCTTGGCCGCAATTTGCGGCCAAGTCTTAGCCATTTTGGCTCATGCTTCTTCTGTGGGTCCGTAGTGGTCTTGTTAGTCCATTGTCATATGTTATTTTTGATATTTAGTTGCCTATATATAGCAAGTCTCAGATTAAGTTCTGGGTTGGCTTTTGGAGTGAGAATAGTGTGGAACTCTTGATAGCTTCTTTTTTTATCCATCTTTGAGCTTCACTTGAGTGCTCTATTAAGAAAGTTGAAGTTGTTATCTACCTTATAGTTCAAGCCCTCCACTTTTGTGAATAAAGAACTTGCATTTTCTTTTTGTTTAACTTTTTGTTCTTGTGTTTTTCTTATCTTGTGTTCATTTTCTATTTTGTAATGTTTGAGTAATCTTTATGCTTGTGATGATTGTGAAGATGTGAGATAAATGGGTTTGCCTTCCTCCTCCTCTTATGAATGTTTAATATGCTTAAATAGGATTGTAACTTGAAGATTGCTCAAAGAAAATGTTTGATATGGTATGTTAATTTTGATGGTTACTTGTAACCTTTATCATAAATTCTATTATCTCATTATCACCATTTACAATGTTAAGATTATAATCAAATTTGTGTTATGCTTTCTAGATAATTTAGTTATGGTATTTTGCTTATGATGCTTGACACATCTCATCAAGTATATACCATATACTATCACCCACCTACTTGGCAAAAGTAATGCAATTCTTTACTTCTTATTTGCAAATTGATGTGTGTTGATAGTGTATGCTTGCTAACCCTTGTGCTTAGTGTTGATACATCATGCGCGGATATAATAATGGTAAGTAAGAATGTAACGGAACTGTTTCATTCTTTGTGTTGTACTTCGACATCTTGAGGACTTGTGCTTCGTGAACTCCTTGACAAGACATGCTTCACGTCGAATTCAACACATGGATGAAACGACTCATGATTAAGAGGGCGTTGAAGAATTCGCCACGATTCGACCATCCAAACTGGAGCCACGGCCACTTTTCTTAACCTTGCGCTATATTTTCGTATTTTTCTTTATTTCATGACAAACCAAAATTCTTTCTCTTTAAATCTTTAACAACAATCTCTAATCACCAATTCTCTGTGGATCGGCCCGTACTTGCCGGCACGCTATAACGTGCCATGCATCTGTGGTTTATAAACTTTAAAACGAGACCGAGCTCACGTGCGCCTCTAAAACATTTTCTTTCAAAACTACAAAAGCGCATGCGTGTGAAGTCCCAACAAGTTTTTAGTGCCGTTGCCGGGGAAGTGGTAGTCATTAGGGGTTGTTATTTCTGGTTCAATTGTATATACAAACTAACAAACTAATTTTAACTAAAAATTTCTAAAACAAAGACAAACAAAACTAACTTTTCTAACTTTTTTTCTCTGTCCTTTTGATCTGCTATCACTCTGGATTTAATTATAAAATTTTGTATATAACAGTGGGACACTAATAGGAATAGTAGCACACAGTACAAATTTAGAGCACCAACTCACAAAGTTGGCCGCCAAAAAATTCATATTGGCCGCAATTTGCGGCCCCATATATTCCAAGTGTTCCAAAATTTTGGTGTTTACTTCTTTGACCTATTTTTGATCCATTTTTATATGCAAAATTTTACAATTGTGTGTGCGCAGTTAATTGGCCATATATATCGCTTTTTGCACTAAATATCGTATTTTCCGACATTTTCAGATCTTAACGGAATTATGAGCAGCGATCGTGCAGAGCAATGTTCATTTTCAATAACAAGCCGTTGGCAAAGTACAGTGTCAAAAATCTGGATAGTTTGACCCGCGCAAGAGAAAATTCAAATACTCGTGGATAACTTCAACGAGGGTTTTTAAACCCAAAATCATATCGGTACGTATTTTTCAAACACTTTCTCTCAAATCCGACGTATTCCATTATTATATTTTCTGCAGGATTCTTCGCACAATTTGTCTCCAATAGAACAGAGAACTAACCTGTATTTGTTGCAGTGGTTAAGCCTAAAATAAAAAAGATTTGCTTGCTTGATTGATTTGCTTAAATTCTTTTATTGATTTGCGCATTTGCAACTTAATACGGATATTAAGGGCACGAGAACCAAACAAGATACGGTAATGGATTTCATCTCCTTTTCCGTGGCCCACAAATCATAAAACTGCATTCTTATATATCCACAATAATTTTAAAATCAATTAGAACTCTGAATTTAAGGATTCACGCTCAATAGGATAAGTTAATTATGTTTAGAACACCGCTTAATGTTATATTGTTCACGAGGTGTCTAGGTAAGTGTTCACGACGCAACTGCTAAAATAAAAACGGTTATTCTAATTAAGGAACTTTGCGAAAGCGTTGGACAATCTCGCCTTATCTCTGCGCTTATATGGGTTCATGATCCGTATATCTTGAGCCCGTTTCTCGACACAATTTTACTTCGACAATCAGGTTCTTGAGCAAGTCTAGTTGACTTAGCATAACATAGACTGTTAGGAGTGTGATATTTTTTATTTTTGTGATTTTGTGTGTACTTGTTGATATGGGTGATACATAGTTTAATTCCATTTTTCACGATCCATATTCTTTTGTTAATACACATACCCAATTCTTTTGTTCAAAATGCCAAGATTCTTTCCATATTTTTGAAAACTGTCCTTTCTTAGGGGGTGACCAACTGTCCCAGAATTTTGATATCGGTCACCCACCTAACGCTGTTGAACCCAATCCCACTTCAAATATAAAACAAATGATTGAAATCTTAGAGAAAGAGGTTGATAAGATGACCACTTTAGTATCACTACAATCACAACCCTCTCTTCCTGAAATAGTTAACACACAAAAAGGGTATGATAGTGAGATGGATGTTAGGTTGACCACTTTAGAGAAAGCTTTAGAAGTGATGATTGCATTCGAAAATCAAACAGCTTCGACGCTAGCCATGTTCATACAACAATATGATCAATTGTTTCGCGCGCAAGCTCAATCATTGGCTAGAATCAACGAAATAGTGAAACATTTAGCTGTGAAAATTCTAAGGAGTGAACACAGTCAATTTGAACCCAATAATGTCAATATCTATCATCTAGGAAGTCAGCTGAGTGAGATAAAAGATCAAATAAATTTTGATGATTTCATAGATGATGATGATGTAATTGAGTTGACTGGGTGTTATCAGGACAAACAAGAGAACCCTGTTCCCACCTAAAATTTCTGGCAAAAGAGCCCAAGGTATCAAATGACAGCAATACGCTTAAGAAAATGCAAACCGGTATTTTCTGGGCTGTATTTTACCAAACTCCCGAATGAGAATTAGCTAAATTCTGATGGCATCAAAAGCGTCTCAAAAAGTCCTTTGATTTGATATATTACAGGTCTATAACTCTTCCGGAATCAAAAGTTATGAGCAAATTTGCTATGCACGTATGGTCCAAATAATACTCTACCACATGGGAGATACATTTTTAGTCCCACATCGGAAAAAAGAGAGATCTCTTCTCTAACACTCTTCTATAAATAAGAGAGGATACCTCTCAGAAAAAATATGATTCGATCCTCAAAGGAGTTTAGTTCTCCATAGAAAGTTAGTTCTCCAAGCTAAGGCCTTAACTGCCCCGCCCATATGCGCATATACGCAAGTGTCATGGGTGCCACGTGCAATGCACGTACGCTTGCTACGTGCGCACCATGTGCAACGCATGTGAGCCCATCAAGTGCGCAACACGTGTGTCCGCCACGTGCGACGCACGTAGGCGAATGCAAAAAAGCCCTTTTCAGCAGTTAGGAGTTTAAGCTCCAACCGGTTCTTTCCCTTGATGAATGAGACATGGTTCAAAGGGTACATCCCTCCACACCTTCGATATATGGTATTGTAATCTCTCAGCGTCGTCAGAGAGGTGGTGGGTCCCAACGACCAATGATCTCTCTTTCCAAATAAGGAAGAGACCACCCCATAAGCTTATGTAAAAATACAGTAAGCTTTCAAAACAACAGAGAATTTAATTCTTAATAAAGTGTTGGATATAGTGCCCTCAAGGCAATTATTGTGATTGCAAGTAAGCAATTATGATAATTAAACGAGGACCTATACAGGTATAACAGTCTTACTTGAGATGATAGTATGCTATCTGGTTTGTCTTTATCATAGATGAAGCCCATAGGATTGTTGCTTGACAACCAGCATTATGATGGCGATCATATATGTGGGAGCTAGATTGTCTATAAGCATATCCTTAAATGTCCCTAGTCGTGAGAGTATCGAAACTGGGCATCGATATTCCGGAGTAGATTGGTGTATACGTTTCTAGACCCCGACGAGGGGCGGTGGCCGGTCTTATAAGCCATTGGTGTTGTGTAACCTATGATAGTATACAGGTGCTCATTGGAGGTGAGTACACCTGACGGACTCGCTGAGAACTTCCAGATGGTATTATATCTATCGTCAGATGGAAGTTCTCACGTGGCATGAGTACAGGTTAGTCCTTTGACCTGAATTCGTCATTTGTCTCATGTGAGTTCCTACTGTATTTTGATTACTATCCTACCACGACTCAAAAGAGTCATGCAAACAGGTTTTAGTTGGGTACAATCTCGAGCCATATGGAGGCAGTGGTCGACTATCAGGGATTCGTCTCTCCTGGTATTAGGAGTCGATGTCACGCTGTGTTCAGTTGGCTATTATCAGAAATCCATGTCCACGGTAGATGAGATATACTGATAGTTGATTAGTAGTATCTCTATTGGTGATGAGCTTGACTCAGACACGATTTATCGGGTTAGTAGGGATCTGACGTTATCCATACCCTAGACCCGATATGCGATACTTTTTGACGAAGAGACCGGACTGTACGGAGACTGTCACATTCAGGCTCAGTAAGGTAAGCACGTACTTGATTGTCGACCTCCCTTTCGGCAAGTATCTGGGTAGCCGTTACGTACAGCTAGTGCCGCTGACATGCTTGTGGTTAAACCCACTGCCAGCGTATTGTCGAGTCTTTAGATTCCCACACAGAGGGTTTTCCCAGTCCAGGCGATAGATGTAGGAGCCGTACATTGGTACGTACAGGGGGTCCGATTAAATACATGTATGGGATGCACGGACTTTAATCGAACGGTTGATAATACTAGCCGGCTTAGGATTAACCCAGATTATTAAATCATGTTTTGATTTAATAATTTATGTATGTATTTTGTTACATATATTATAGTATTATTGTTCACTATTTATTCTCTCTCTTTGGTGCTATCCATATTTTTATACGGATACGCGTATATGTAGCGATACATATACCAGGTGAAGTATTCAGTATTTATATGGGAATGCTTCTAGAAGAAGGATACCTCATATTTAGAAAAATAAAAGGAAATGGGGGGTAAAGTGAGGAGTAATAATGCATGGTTTTTTGCATGTAGAGAGGTATGGCTTGGTGATTTTATTTTGATAAATTCATTTATGTTCACTATTGAACCATGGTTGTAAAAAGGAAGCCATTCTCATTTTCTACACTTGATGTTTTTTCATTCACACTTGAGTATGCTTCATGAGAGTGAGACTTAGCCATCTCCACCTCTTCCCCTACTTCTTCCTCTTGCTCACTTGAGCTTGAGAAAAAGAGAGAAAAAGTTTAGTGAAATATTCCTACATCACCGATCATTCACACCTAGCAAGTTTGGATCATCGGTTAGAGCCTCCTTCGGCTTCCCTCAGGTGGATCGTATTCGGCGAGGGTGGTTGATTTTCAAGCGCAATCTCGGCAGTTACGAGCTTGGAGGGGTTTTCCACAATTGGGTGGACACGCTATAAAAGTTGTAGTTTCTCAACTCTTGCTGTACTAGTTAGCTAGTTTAGGTTTTGGATCGCATCCTGGTTTTACGGACGATTGGTGCTTTCATATATTTTTGTTTCAACTTCCGCCTTGGCCGCGGCTTCCGCGGCGCGGGCACCGAAACCCAACATGGTATCGAGCCACTCCATAAACCTTAACTAGCAAGTTTGCATTAGTTTAGAGTTTCGATCGATGGAATTTTTCGATTCGCATTTCCATTTCATTGCCCACGGTTTGAATTTTAAAGTTGTTCAAAAATTGTTCAGATTGCCATAAAATTATGTGCAAGCAATACTTAGGCCACAAAGAAATTTAGGCACATAAACCCAAATTTTGGCCGCGGAACCGCCGCTTAATATGGTATTTGGCCGCGGTTCCGCGGTCAAATTTAGGCCGTTGTGCCTCAAATTTTTTCTGGTGCTCTTGGTTATAGAAATGTGATTTTTGGGATATTTGGTTTTGCCCCAGATTTGTTAGAATACTGGTTTGTGCTTGGGGCCAATGCGGAAAGTTTTAATCGATCGAAATTTTGAATTCGTGGTTTTCAGTGCTTTTGTTAGTTTCTGCGACCATGAATATCATAGCGAGGTATAATCCGACTGGTTGTGTCACGACCCGAAAATCTAGTTCGTGATCACGCCACGTCTAAAAGCGTAACGTGAATCAAGTAAGCCGAAACCCAGAAATTTAAACCTTTTTTAGAACATAAAAGAGGTGAAGTTTTGAAATAAAGGTATGATGAAATCAAAAGTTTTCTTAAATGTATAAGTAATGGAACATGAAAATGCAAATGGATTTTAGTAGTTGAAAAACATGTTTCGTCTTTTAAAACTTTGGGTAGCACCTCCTTTGTATATTTTGATCCAAAACCACATATACATGATAATATAAAAGGCATCCCCAAATGGGAGCTAGCTCTTCGTCAATCGGCGGAATCACAACCACGCAAGACAGAATATATGTATACGACGCCCAACGGCGAAGATCAACACAAAGAATGATAAATAAAGCAAGACATCAACCAACCAAGCGAACATAAACCCATCGCTTTAGTCTCGCAACTATAAGTCTTGCTAAGTCTTACTACTTATACAAAAACTAGTTTCTGATTTGATAGAGTTAACTGTAAGTCCATGTCACGCACCCTACGATCTTGTGGGGAGGCGGAATATATGAAAAACGATTATCAAAGTTTCGTAACACGGACTTGAACGCATGAATCGTATCTAAACCGTTACTAGCAAACTACGAGAGGTTTAACTACTCGGATTCGAAGTTATAACTCACGTTACAAGTCCTTCGGGTCTTTATCACTGTCCTCCACTCCTCGTAGGCTCCTTGGAACATCGGCACCTCAACGGCCTCCTCGAGTCAAAGACGATCCACCCGAGAGCTCCTACGCCAAGCTTGATCTCTAACTTGAGATAACTAGGTTGCTCAAAGTGCTAATCTAAGCTACTTAGAGGATATAGAGTGAGGTTATGGATGTATTAGTCTAGCTAACCCTTGATCTCAACACATGAGAGGTTAGGGTTAGGGTTTCAAGAATGAGAGAGCTTGAGGAGAGAGAAGGTGATGATAAGAATGAGAATGAATAATGAGCTCATTTGAATATATATCAACCATAATAATTTATCAAATAAATAATATATATGATTAATCATCATGGTTGATGCATTCACCTTGTGTGATTCATCACATGAGTTATAAGCTCAATAAATGAAGCATTAACTCTAAGGATGAATCACACAAATGAGTCATTAAGCAATAAATGCTTATGCCACCTTAACCCCTAAGTCACCATGCTTCTAGAAGCTTCCCGACAAATTACAAGAACGCCCCTATAATCCGTGAAAACACGGAAAAACTTTAGACTGTATAAATCCAATAACCCGATACTAGAATCCGGTTTAAACCAAAGCCGGTTAGTAAAAACTGTCCGAACGTCGTACGTGCGTAAACACACGTACGCGTCCGAACCCTTGTCGTAAAACCATACGACCTCTATATCGTTTCACCTGGAGCAGAGAAACCCTCTGTGTGGGACTCTAAAGACTCGACACTACGCTGGCAGTAGGTTTAACCATAGACTGCTAGCGGCACTAGCTGTATGTAACGGTCCCCAGGTAGATGTCGATAAGAAGGCCGATGAGGAAACCCATCCGAACTCCTACTGAGCCTGACGTGACAATCTCCGTACAGTCTGGTCTGTTCGTCTAAGACTATTGCATATCTAGCCTAGGGGCGGCAAGCGTCAGTCCCCTAATAGCCGTATAAGTCGTGTCGGAGCGTAGCCCATTACACCCTGAGAAACTACTGGAACCTACCAGTAAATCTCGCTTGCCCTGGCCAAGGACTTTGCGTAATGGCTCTCTGACACAGCGCGATATCAACTCCCAATACCGGGAGAGACGAATCCTATCTAACCGCCACTGCCTCCAAGTGCTCGGGACTGCACCCAACTGCTACCTGTTTGCACGACTCCTTTGAGCCGTGGTAGGGTAGCAATCTAAGAACAGTGGGACACACTCGAGGTGAAGTAGCAGTGTCAAGTCTGCGGACTATGCTGTACTCATGTCACCTAGGAACTGTTAACTGACGACGGGTATAATACCAACCAACAGTTCTCCTGCGAGTCCTGTCCGGTGTACCCATAACCTAACGAGCACCTGTATACTATCTCCAGTACGACGTACTGATGGCTGTGGGACAGACCATCTCCCCAACTGGGATGAGAAGTGATTAGTCGAAAATATTGTATTTTTAACACGGCAATTTCCCTATCATTTGCACTCATTTAGAAGTGTACAGTATTCATATTTCACATATTAGCAAATCAGTCGTCAAATATCAGATTACATATGTTAGACTCTAAAACCGGCACTATAAAGGAAATTGACCGCATTTCATGGCATCGCATCATCTCTATATTGCGCAACACTTGTTTTAAGATCTGTGCAGGAAAATCCAGAAGTAAGGCCAAAAATTTACATGGTACCGAACAAACATGACGCCAACTTAATGATTTGGAATCTGGTATTGATGAAAAAGGCATTAAGCAATTCAACATATCAGAAAATACAGAGAAAGACATAAAAGGCCAGCTCCAGAAATATGTAGCCCTACAGCCACAACTTGGCCGCGGAACCGCGGCGCAAGTCGGCTTAGGCCGCGGTTCCGCGGCTGTCTTACCACGTCATCCACCAAATTTTGGGCCATAATGCTTCTCTCAGTGTCTACACTTCAGAATGACATGTCAAATTCCAAAAGACTCCAGAGACTTCTGCCAGATCAGCAAGCTTTGGAATCAACACTAACTAGCCTATCATTCTAGAAACTCCCTAAACCCTAGCTTAAACCCTAAGCTAAGCCTAACAAACTCCTTCTAGAAACCTCAACAAACTTTTGGAGGGAATTGTAATTTCAAACCTAGACCTAGGGTTTGGGAGATCTATAAATAAGACCCTAGGCTCACTTGTAGAATATCTCTCATCTTGGAAAAATCTAATCATCTTTAGCCAATTTTAGTATCAATCTAGATCCATTCACTCTCTTCATCTTCTTCCACAAGTCTAGTGAGAGGACTTATGTGAAACCCTAACCCTAATTCCAATCAAAAGCCAAGATCCCGAGTACCCATCAAGCAAGAAGCCTTGCAACCTTTTATGAGCCGAGCCGATCTTCAACAGAGCAAGTGGTCCAAGACGATCCGCGACTCATGGAGCCGAGCGACGCCAATTCGACAATTTAGTTCTTCCTCTTATAGTTCTTGAGCGACTGTAATCAAATTGTTGATATAAATAAAAGGTGATATTCTTTTATCTTGTTTTCTTTAAATTCTTGCATCATGATATCTTTTCAATTCTTGAATGCTTTCTGTGTGATGATGTTTGAGTAATACTCCGCTCGTCGAGGAGTCGAGACGATCAATAGAATGATGATGTAATATATCTTAAATCGATTCTTGAATCCTACGAGTTTTGTAAACCCTAGCAAGTTCAAGAATCGACGACTCAATTCGTTGCGATACTTTCTTGATTGATATCGCTCGAGATTGGGGAGTTACGATCGTTTTTTGAAATTGTTAGAGGCTAGAATGTGAATGATATCGATGAAAGAACAAGGGTTAAACGATGAAACCCTAGTTTCATCAAGAAAGCCCTAACTCTCATCGATCATCATCGATCTAGTATCAATCCTTCGAAGGACAAGAACACGAAATCTTAAGATTACATCATGTCTATAGATCCGATCGATTCCTACGAGCCTCATTAAGATTCTTGACATTTTGGTTGGAAATATCATCGAAACCCGATTCTTGATTTGTTTATCAGTTTCTTGATTCTTGATTAAACTCGTGACACCTGAATCAATCGATAAATTCTTGAATCATGTTTTTTTTTCTTTTCGATTAACTTTTCAATTCAAACAAATTAAATACAGAAACGAATCGCACAATCCCTATGGACGATCCGCACTCGCTTATGATCTACAACCGACACCGTAATTGATTGCGGTCAAATATAATTCTTTGATTATGAATTTTATTTATTATTACCGACACATTGAAACTTATTCACTTTATTCGATTTACACAAACAAGAAATCATTACAATCAAATGAAACCGTTATCAGGGATCATTCGAGTTGATACTTTTACTTACATCCAATCAATCGAATTCTATTAATAATCAAATGGCGCCGTTGCCGGGGATCACGCGCTAATTCGTTTCATTTTATAGTTTGAATTGAAAGATTTATTCCATTGTTATTTTGAGATCAAAATTCGTGCAAAGCCTAAACGATTTGTTGTGGTTCATTGCAAGGAAATCTGGAGCTGTTTGGAAATTGGAAATTTTTTTTGGAATATACCATAGAGCAGAGGGAGTCTACAGAAGCTCCGTGGTGAAGTTTGGTTCAGAGATCACATCATACAACCGCGGAAGCGCGGTGGGAGTACCCATATGCGGCGGAACCGCGGCTTGGTGGAGGGGTCTCTGCAAAATTTTTGCTTCAGGTGAATTCTTACCTTCTCCTCTCTCCTCTTTTTTTTCTTTGCAAATAATCGCAGCGCCGCAAAAAGCAAATTAAAATTGTGCGTGTTTTTGATTTTTGGTTGTTTGCATATTAATATGGATATTAAGGGGCACGGCCAAATCCAAATTAGGTGGGGATTTCATTACCCTTCCTAGGCCCCGAAAATCACAAAACTTGCATCCGCATTGACCCACATTAACTAAAAGAAATCTAGAGATGACTCTAAGGACTGTCGCGCTCAATTAGGACAAGAGAAGGCCGTGGGTAATTCATTGCTTATCCACGTTTTCTTGTGGTGCCTAAGGCGAGTGTGTCTAAGGCTAGTGGTTTTTAATTAGGCCCACTACTTACGTAGTGGAGTACCTTCCCACTTACCTGGCACTTATCCGGCCACAGGGGGACAAAGAGGCAGTGGAGGATTCTATCCTGCGACTTGTCTTTTGGCAGTTAGGAGTGGTCTAGAGCCGGACCTAGGTGACCACTAGATTCTAGGGTTTGTGTGCTGCATTTGTTGTGTCGCATCATTTTTTCAAAAATCCGTCCCTTTTTTCAAAGCAAGCACCGCATTCATTCATTACCCCTAATTATAAGCCAACGCCGCCACTTGTACTAACCCTTTTTAGTGCAAGATAGGCTGGACACGGGATTCTAGTGCCCGTTTAGTCCGCGTACCCTTTATCGACTCCGAAGTCGATATTTCTCCATTTACCTTTCCTTTACCCACTACCACACACACACCGATGGATCCGAATCTATCAAACTTCTTTAACCCTAATCTGCCGCCGTCTGTTGGTGCGCAGAATCCACCCCGCATCTCTCTCCAGGAGAGGTGCTACCCTATTCGAGGTCCTCTTTCGACCTGCTTATCCACACCACCAGCCAATGGGGATAACTTTGAGATTAAGCCCCAGTATATCAATCTTTTACCCAAATTCCACGGACTCGAGACTGAGGACGCTTACGTTTTCATTACCAAATTTGAAAACGTATGCGCAATGATGGGTACGTCACAACTTTCAGTGGATGCTATGCGTCTACGACTTCTTCCATTTACATTGTGCGATATAGCCGAGAAGTGGCTATATAACACTACCGCACACTCTATTACGAATTGGGAAGAATTCGTCGCTGCATTCCTTAAGAAATTTTACCCAATACAAAAGACAGATCGAATCCGTAGCGAACTGAATCAATTTGCCCACCTTCCTGCTGAACCATTCTCTAAATGCTTTGAACGTTTCAAGGATCTATTGGTTCAGTGTCCTCATCATGGCATCCCGAGATGAGAGCTTTGCCGAATCATTTATGAGGGCATTAACCCAAACACTAAACAGAGCCTTGAAAACATGTGTCAAGGTACTTTTATGACCAAGGATGATGGGGAAGCTTGGAAGTATTTAGAAGAGTTTGCTGAAAAATCACTACAGTGGGAGAGTGGAACCCAACCATTGAATAGGGGTGGCGTACACCAAATAGATGTGTCCATAGGTGTTCGAGCTGAGATGGCAGCAATGCAAAAGAAGCTCGACGCTATGGAACACAAATTTGCAGCAGCTTCCTTAAACCCAGTGTCGCTCCCCAAAACTGTTTGTGGGTGCTGTTCTGATCCGTCTCATTTAACGGAAGAATGTCCATTAAACTCTGCGTTTCAAGGTCACGATCATTCTAATGCCGCATTTCAAAGACCTCGAAACGATCCATATTCTTCCACATACAATCAGGGTTGGAGGAATCACCCGAATTTTGCTTGGAACCAAAACCAATCTCAAAACACGGTTCCAAACACGAATAATTTTCAAAGGGCTCTTCCTCCACCACAACAGCAACCCCTTCAACTCACTCAGCACCCCTATCAGTCACAAAATTTCCAAAACCAGGTCAACACTCCTGCACAGTCTAATCCTATGACCTGTTCTGACGAGTTCTCTCAATTCACTCAAACCATGAAATCACTTTTATCAAATTTCATAGAGGTTTCGACTGAGGTTAGATCTTCCGTCAGTGAGATAAAGAAAAACTCAGGGTCACAAGCTGAGAGTATCAGATCGATGGAAGCTGAAATAGCTCGCCTAAACGCCGAAATGAGTGCGAGAGAAAAAGGAAAATTTCCCTCTCAACCCCTACAGAATCCTGGGCATTACAATGTAAATGCCGTCACAACGTTGAGATCGGGAAGAGTGCTGAACAATCATGTCGGGGAAGGTATTGATGATACTGAAAATCATATCAACACCCCGGCTGAGACCTTTCCACACACACACACACTTCTCCTTCTGATCCTTCTTCTTCTACCACACCATCTTCTCGAGAGCCTATTCTCCATTTCCCATTAGGCTCGACACCTTCTCCAAACCCTTATAGTTCTCCACAGACGGTCCCCACACCTCTTTTGGGACCTCGTCTACCCCCTCTTTCTTCTCCTATGATGGACCCTGCGCTTATTGCGAAAGCTCCTTACCCAAACCGGTTAAGGGCTAATAGAACGAGTCCTCATATGGAGAAAATTATGGAAATGTTCAAACAGGTTAACATTAATATCCCTCTCCTAAATGCAATTCAACAAGTCCCCGCTTATACGAAAATTCTTAAGGACTTGTGCACTAGGAAGAGGAAGACTCAAGTGCCGAAGAAGGTCTTTATGGCTAATAATATCAATACTGCTTTTATTCCCCAGCTATCAAAGAAACGAAAGGACCCAGGATGTCCTACAATATCGATTTCTATTGGGGGTAAAAACATAAATCGTGCTCTTTTAGACCTTGGCGCAAGTGTTAACCTACTCCCTTATTCTGTCTATGAGCAATTAGGGATTGGAGAGCTGAAACCTGCTCACTGCACTCTCCAGATGGCAAACCGATATATCACCAAACCAAGGGGTGAATTAGAGGATGTGTTGATAAAGGTCGGGGAATTTGTTTTCCCGGTAGACTTCATTGTACTCGACACACAGCCTGTAGCAAACCCCCGGAGCCAAATTCCGGTGATTCTGGGTCGTCCTTTCCTTGCCACTTCCAACGCTATTATAAACTGTAGAAACGGTTCAATGAATTTATCATTTGGAAATATGAACATTGAACTAAATATCTACAAAGTTGGAAGTCAGCCATCAGAACCCTCTGCTCATATTTTAGATGTGTGCTCTGTCCATGAGATCGCTCCCGATAGCTGTGGAGCTGAGGATCTTTGCTTTACTGATCTCGATGACATTACCACATCTCTGTTTGATTTCACACATGATCTTAGTGAGGACACTTTCTCTACACTTGAGTCCTGCACTCCTGACTTTTCTCCACCCGAGTCTGTATCTTTCACAGGCTCTGAGCTTCTTTGTAAATCCAAAAATTACTCAATGATCCCTCCTTCTATCATGTCTCCGCCTGAGTTAGATCTCAAAATTTTACCTTCTCACCTGAAATATGCATATCTAGGTGAGAATGAGTCTTTACCGGTTATCATATCCGCTTCTCTTGCATCAGAGCAAGAGAATGCTCTTTTATCGGTATTGAGATCTAACAAAGAGGCGTTTGGTTGGAGTATGGCGGACATCAAAGGGATTAGTCCCTTGATAGTTGAACATCATATACATGTGATGGATGATGCCAGACCGACCCGAGAACCACAGAGACGGTTGAATCCCGTCATGAAGGAAGCAGTCATGAAAGAGATCGTCAAATGCTTAGATAATGGTATTATATACCCCATCTCCGATAGCCAATGGGTAAGTCTTATACATGTCGTTCCTAAGAAATCCGGCATCACTGTTATAACCAATGAGGCAAATGAGTTGATTCAGACACGCGCCCAAACTGGGTGGCGTGTATGTATTGATTATAGAAAACTCAATGCTGCCACGAGGAAAGACCATTTTCCTCTACCATTCATTGATCAGATGCTGGAACGCTTAGCAGGACGAGAGTATTATTGCTTTATGGACGGATACTCAGGCTATAATCAGGTCCCCATCGCCAAAAAGGATCAAGATAAAACCACTTTTACTTGTCCTTTTGGTACCTTTGCTTACAGTCGCATGCCCTTTGGGTTATGCAATGCTCCCGCTACCTTTCAGCAGTGTATGATGGGGATATTCTCTGATATGGTAGAGAATTTTCTGGAGATCTTTATGGACGATTTCTCGATTTTTGGAGACTCTTTTTCCGATTGCCTAGTGAATCTTGACGCTGTTCTTACTCGTTGCAAAGAGAAGAACTTGTCTTTGAACTGGGAAAAATGCCATTTTATGGTTCAAGAAGTAATAGTACTTGGACATGTCATTTCACAGAAAGGCATTGAGGTTGACAGAGCTAAGATAGATGTCATTCAAAACCTCCCTCATCCCAAAAGCGTCAAAGATATTCGATCTTTCCTTGGCCATGCGGGCTTTTATAGGAGATTCATTAAGGACTTTAGCAAAATTGCTAGACCTTTAACTCTTCTCCTGGCCAAGGATACGACCTTCCATTTTGACTCGGACTGCGAGACAGCTTTTGACTCACTTAAACACTCACTCACTTCAGCCCCCGTTTTATCATCACCAAACTGGGACTACCCCTTTGAGCTGATGTGTGACGCATCTGATTTTGCAGTAGGTGCAGTCTTAGGACAGCACATCGAAAAGATGCCACACGTGATATACTATGCAAGTAAGACCCTGAATGATGCGCAAATCAATTATACAACCACAAAAAAAGAACTCTTAGCGGTTGTATTTGCATTAGAAAAATTCAGACCTTACTTAATTGGCTCACCTATAGTTGTGTATACCGACCATTCCGCTTTAAAACATCTTCTGGCGAAGAAAGATGCAAAAGGTCGACTAATACGTTGGATCCTACTGTTACAAGAATTCGATCTTGTTATCAAAGATAAGAAAGGATGTGAAAACGTAGTAGCTGACCATCTTTCACGCATCATTTCTTCCCCTGTGACCCTACCGATCAATGATTCATTCCCTGATGAAGCATATCCGCTGAACCATGGTTCAGGGATATTGTGAACTATCATGCCACTGGACTTATACCGAGCGATTGGTCAAAACAGGACAAATATCGTTTTCTTTCCCAAGTAAAACACTTTTACTGGGACGTGCCTTATTTGTTTAAATATTGTCCTGATCAGATCATTCGCCGGTGTGTCCCGAATGAAGAGTTCAAGAGTGTTCTTTCATTTTGTCATGATCAGGCCTGTGGGGGTCACTTGGTCCTAGAAAAACAGCGGAAAAGGTTTTGCAATGTGGATTTTATTGGCCTACCTTATTCAAGGACGCATTTGAGTATTGCAAAACCTGTACACAATGTCAGTATACGGGTAGAATCTCCCAGAGGAATGAAATGCCTCAGCAACCCATCTTGGTTGTTGAAATATTCGATGTTTGGGGCATTGATTTTATGGGTCCCTTTCCCAACTCCTTTGGGAATTTGTACATATTGCTGGCGGTTGATTATGTCTCAAAGTGGGTAGAAGCCATTCCATGTCGCACTAATGACAAGAAAGTTGTCATTAAGTTCTTGAAAGAGAATATCTTCTCGCGATTTGGACACCCACGCGCTATCATTAGCGATAATGGGACACATTTCTGCAACAGGTCTTTTGAGACTCTGATGCGAAAATACTCAATCAACCACCGATTTTCTACACCCTATCATCCCCAAACAAGTGGGCAGGCTGAAATCTCAAACAGAAAAATCAAACTTATCCTGGAGAAAACTGTTGCTAAAAATAGAAAAGACCGGTCGACCAAACTGACGGATGCTCTTTGGGCATTCAGAACTGCATTTAAAACCGATCTAGGAATGTCTCCATATAGGATAGTGTTTGGAAAAGCATGTCATTTACCCATCGAGATAGAGCATAAAGCATTGTGGGCTATAAAAGAAATAAATTTTGATCTAAACCTAGCTTGCACCTTTCGGAAGCTGCAAATAAATGAGCTAAGCGAACTCCACGATGAAGCTTATGATAACGCTGTAATTGTAAAGAATAGGACTAAGGTTTTTCACGATAAAAACATTTTGAGGAAAACATTTTCACCTGGTCAACAAGTCCTTCTTTATGATTCACGATTACACCTTCACGCGGGTAAGCTTCGATCTCGATGGAAGGGACCTTTTGTTGTGCGGTCTGTATATCCGCACGGGGCAGTAGAAGTAGAAAATGTTAAAAACGACACCGTTTTCAAAGTGAATGGACATAGACTTAAGCCGTATTTTTCCACTGACCCCACGGAGGAGCTCTTGTTCTTACAAGAGCCAGTTTATTTGGATTAAAATTCCTCCGTCTCACCTTCATATCCTATATATCATTGCATCGTTTTTTGAATGAAGGTGAGTGAAAAGAGTAAGTTTGGGGGAAGTTCTTCACTTATATATTTTGCCCCCACTAATAATTCCCCCCAGGCTTACAGTTTTTGTAGGTATAGCGGTTGGCAACAGTGAGGACACTGTTGAAAACAAGTTTGGGGGAGGTTTGTGCTTATTTTTGCATCATTTGCATATCATTTGCATAAGCACAAAACATTTCTTTAAAAATCTATAAAAATTGAAAAAAATTCAAAATCTATAAAAATTTAAAAATTTTCAAGTATAAAAATAATTTTAATATTTACACCTTTTTGTATATAAATAAGATAATGAAAGTTTAGATAGTGAAAAATTACATCCGTGAGATTAGAAAAATTTGAGAAAACTAAGAAAATTAGAAGTTTTCTTATACGAACTAGTAATAAGTAGTTATGAGCCGTTGTCCCAAGGGTTAGTAAGATGAAGGACGTCACTAATTTGAGGATAAAAATAAGTCTGAAAAATAGTTTCTATTCTGGAAAGCCAAACATTTTGAACGTTGATACCCTGCTATTCGCACTTACACACGTCTTGAAGCCTGGGATAGTAGAGGATACCTTGAAATTCTCTTGTCTTAAAGCCGAGGTATGAAGGAAATAAAAAAGAAGTTAATAAAAAAATATAAAGTGGTGAGAAAAATGGACACTGGTTTTGTTATCACCAAGGGCAATAAAAATGTATAGCGAGGGTGCTTCTTCACCTAGTGCCCTAAGGCCAACTGGTCTGAGAGTCACTGCTATGCCTGAGGTGGTGCAAGACGAGGAAAATACACCAAGTAAGCAAGCACAGGAGTAATCAGTCGGTTAGTACCTCAAGAAGTATTAACGGTCGCATGAAAGTGTGTAAGCAATCTCATCTAAATATTCATTAATTAAAAAGTACTGAGGCTGATGGGCAAGAGTATGATAGCTTGAATTGAATTCTCCGGGTGTAGGGATGTCTTTACACACACGCATGGTTATATGATCGATGTTTGGAATAAAGATAGGAATGAACAATAAGACGATGTTTTATTGAGGGAGGACGTGATTTCTGACATCTTTTCATGACCATTAAGATAGGGCTCATGACAACCGAAAAGCTAGCTTAGTTGGAAACCCTAATTTTCAAAGCTTTTCTTCTACGATTCTTTTCTTTAAATGTAATATTCATGATCTTTCTTTTATTATTGGATTTTGTGGGTGCAATCCGCTGAAAACCCTCAGGAGACAACACTCATCCTACTAGGGACACCTAGAGGTTTAAAGGCTTGTTGCACATGCTCAGTGCAATCGTGTTGCCTACGAAAGTGTGCTAGTTAGTTTTTCTCTTTCTTTATTTTCTCTTTCTCTTTTTAATAAAACAGTTCGCTCGAGACGATCGAAATTAAGTTTGGGGGAATTTGATTAGTCGAAAATATTGTATTTTTAACACGGCAATTTCCCCATCATTTGCACTCATTTAGAAGTGTACGGTATTCATATTTCACATATTAGCAAATCAATCGTCAAATATCAGATTACATATGTTAGACTCTAAAACCGGCACTATAAAGGAAATTGACCGCATTTCATGGTATCGCATTATCTCTATATTACGCAACACTTGTTTTAAGATCTGTGCAGGAAAATCCAGAAGTAAGGCCAAAAATTTACATGGTACCGAACAAACATGACGCCAACTCAATGATTTGGAATCTGGTATTGATGAAAAAGGCATTAAGCAATTCAACATATCAGAAAATACAGAGAAAGACATAAAAAGCCAGCTCCAGAAATATGTAGCCCTACAGCCACAACTTGGCCGCGAAACCACGGCGCAAGCCGGCTTAGGCCGCGGTTCCGCGGCTGTCTTGCCATGTCATCCACCAAATTTTGGGCCATAATGCTTCTCTCAGGGTCTACACTTCAGAATGACATGTCAAATTCCAAAAGACTCCAGAGACTTCTGCCAGATCAGCAAGCTTTGGAATCAACACTAACTAGCCTATCATTCTAGAAACTTCTCCCTAAACCCTATCTTAAACCCTAAGCTAAGCCTAACAAACTCCTTCTGGAAACCTCAACAAACTTTTGGAGGGAATTGTAATTTCAAACCTATACCTAGGGTTTGGGAGATCTATAAATAAGACCCTAGGCTCACTTGTAGAATATCTCTCATCTTGGAAAAATCTAATCATCTTTAGCCAATTTTAGTATCAATCTAGATCCATTCACTCTCTTCATCTTCTTCCACAAGTCTAGTGAGAGGACTTGTGTGAAACCCTAACTCTAATTCAAATCAAAAGCCAAGATCCCGAGTACCCATCAAGCAAGAAGCCTTGCAACCTTTTATGAGCCGAGCCGATCTTCAACAGAGCAAGTGGTCCAAGACGATCCGCGACTCACGGAGCCGAGCGACGCCAATTCGACAATTTAGTTCTTCCTCTTGTAGTTCTTGAGCGACTGTAATCAAATTGTTGATATAAATAAAAGGTGATATTCTTTTATCTTGTTTTCTTTAAATTCTTGCATCATGACATCTTTTCAATTCTTGAATGCTTTCTGTGTGATGATGTTTGAGTAATACTCCGCTCGTCGAGAAGTCGAGACGATCAATAGAATGATGATGTAATATATCTTAAATCGATTCTTGAATCCTACGAGTTTTGTAAACCCTAGCAAGTTCAAGAATCGACGACCCAATTCGTTGCGATGCTTTCTTGATTGATATCGCTCGAGATTGGGGAGTTACGATCGTTTCTTGAAATTGTTAGAGGCTAGAATGTGAATGATATCGATGAAAGAACAAGGGTTAAACGATGAAACCCTAGTTTCATCAAGAAAGCCCTAACTCTCATCAATCATCATCGATCTAGTATCAATCCTTCGAAGGACAAGAACACGAAATCTTAAGATTACATCACGTCTATAGATCCGATCGATTCCTACGAGTCTCATTTAGATTCTTGACATTTTGGTTGGAAATATCATCGAAACCCGATTCTTGATTTGTTTATCAGTTTCTTGATTCTTGATTAAACTCGTGACACCTGAATCAATAGATAAATTCTTGAATCATGTTTTCTTTTCTTTTCGATTAACTTTTCAATTCAAACAAATTAAATACAGAAACGAATCGCACAATCCCTGTGGACGATCCGCACTCGCTTACGATCTACAACCGACACCGTAATTGATTGCGGTCAAATATAATTCTTTGATTGTGAATTTTATTCATTATTACCGACACATTGAAACTTATTCACTTTATTCGATTTACAGAAACAAGAAATCATTACAATCAAATGAAACCGTTATCAGGGATCATTTGAGTTGATACTTTTACTTACATCCAATCAATCGAATTCTATTAATAATCAAGAAGCGTGCACACTATTCTACTCTGGAGTATCGATGCCCAGTCTCGATAATCTTACGACTAGGGACAAGTATAGGATGTTGTTTATAGACTACCCATCCCCCACTAGTGTGACTGCCATCACAACGCTGGTAATCAAGCAAAGATCTTATGGGCTCTACTAATATGCATAAGTGGTACGTTATAAGAAACATATGCACATATTAAAGTAGACATAAACCAAGTAGCATACTACCATTTTTAGCAAGACTGTATATACAACTGTGAATATCCCAAGCTTCCATTAAGTAATATACATACAAGTATGATACAATAAAGGCCCCTAGGGCATATACACTAACAATCTCCCACTTGCACTAGGGCCATGAGCTGGCATATCGTAGACCTATCATCTCGAATAGCCTATCGAACTGCGTCTGAGGAATGACCTTTGTGAATGGATCAGCAATGTTATTCTCCGTCTCTACTCTTTTTACCTCGATCTCCCGGCGATCGGCGATCGACGATCTCCCTGATCAGGTGATACCGCCTTAAGATGTGTCTGTACTTCTGATGGGACTTGGGTTCCTTCGCTAAAGCTATAGCGCCGTTGTTGTCACAATACAGAGGTATTGGATCAACACTGGTAGGAACCACCTGAAGTTCTGTGAGGAACTTTTTCATCCAGACAGCTTCTTTTGCGGCATCGCAAGCAGCTATGTACTCCGCTTCCATTGTTGAGTCAGCAACGGTCTCCTGCTTGGAACTCTTCCAACAGACCGCCCCTCTATTGAGGGAAAAGACATAACCCGACATGGACTTGGAGTCATCCTTGTCACTCTGAAAGCCGGAGTCGGCAAAGGCCTCCATCTGGAGGTCTTTTCCGCCATACACCAAGAACATCTCCTTAGTCCTTCTTAGGTACTTGAGAATGTTCTTTACTGCTATCCAGTGATTCTCCCCTGGGTTCGCCTGATATCGGCTTACAACGCTCAATGCGTATGCTACATCTGGTCTGGTACATAACATTGCATACATTATAGAGCCTACCGCAGAAGTGTAGGGTATAATCGACATGCGATCCCTTTCCAAATCAGTCTTGGGAGACATCTCTTTGGAGAGGGTGATTACGTGACAAGCCGGTAGGTTACCGCGCTTAGAATCATCCATTTTGAATCTCTTCACTATGGTGTTTATGTACCTGGACTGCGAAAGTCCCAACATCCTTTTTGATCTATCACGATAGATCTAGATCCGCAGAATATAGGTGGCATCACCTAGGTCTTTCATAGCGAATTTCTGTGATAAGAATCTTTTGACTGACTGTAACATAGGAATATCATTTCCTATTAGGAGAATGTCATCCACGTACAAGACGAGGAATACTACAGCTCTCCCTACAATCTTACTATATATGCAAGGTTCATCTGGATTTTTGATAAAGTCGAATTCTTTGACCGCATCATCAAAACAGATGTTCCAACTCCGCGATGCCTGCTTTAGTCCATAAATGGACTTAAGCAGCTTGCATACTTTACCGCTGCTCCCACTCTGAATGAATCCCTCTGGCTGATCCATATAGACGTTTTCTTCTAAATTTCCATTTAGAAAGGCCGTCTTTACGTCCATTTGCCAGATTTCATAATCGTGGAAGGCAGCAATAGCAAGAAGGACCCTAATGGACTTGAGCATAGCCACTGGAGAAAAAGTTTCGTCATACTCCAAACCAGGTCTTTGATGGAAACCCTTTGCAACAAGTCTAGCTTTATAGGTTTCAACCTGTCTATCTACACCAATCTTCTTTTTGAAGATCCATTTGCATCCTACGGGTTTTACCCCATCTGGAGCAATGTCCAAAGTCCATACTTTGTTAGTGTACATGGACTCCATTTTGGTCCGTATTGCATCCAGCCATTTTATTGAGTCACCGCTCTGAATGGCTTGCTGGAAGCTAGTAGGCTCATCATAGTCAATAGTGCGATCCTCTCTATCCCCGTCTATGAGAAAACCGTAGAATCTCTCGGGCGGATGAGACTGCCTACTACTCCTGCGAAGTGGCGTCGGGATGTCCCTTTCTTCTGAAACTTCTGGTTCTACCATACTTTCAGTTGTAGTTTGTGGCTCTGGAATTTCTTCCAGTTCTATTTCGCTCCCACTTGTTTCCTTTTCTAAAAACTGATGTTTTAGAAAATGGGCATTACGAGAAACAAAAACCTTTTGTTCCTCTGCGTAATAGAAATAATATCCTTTGGAATTCTTCGGATATCCCACAAACTTACACTGTACTGATCGTGCTTCGAGCTTGTCCACATGCTGCTTTTTAATAAAAGCTGGACATCCCCATATCTTCAGATGTTGAAGATGGGGTTTCTTTCCACTCCATATCTGATATGGCGTAGTAGGCACAGTCTTGGTTGGAGCCCTGTTTAGAAGATATGCCGCTGATTCTAGTGTATAACCCCAGAATGATCGCGGTAACTTAGCGTTACTCATCATGGAACGAACCATATCCAATAGGGTTCGATTCCTCCTTTCCGATACACCGTTATATTGTGGCGTGCATGGAGGAGTGAGCTGAGAGAGAATTCCATTCTCTTTTAAGTAACCCAGGAACTCGGCACTTAAGTATTCACCACCTCGATCAGATCTCAGTGTCTTTATACTCTTGCCTGTTTGTTTTTCTACTTCATTCTTGTATTCTTGGAATTTCTCAAAGGCCTCGGATTTATGCTTCATTAAGAAGACATGTCCATACCTAGAGAAATCATCCGTAAAAGTAATGAAGTAGGAATAACCACCTCTCGCATGTGTAGACACTGGACCGCACACATCACTGTGTACGAGTCCCAAGAGCTCGCTTGCTCTTACTCCGTGTCCAGTGAACGGAGTCTTTGTCATCTTTCTTTTGAGACAGGATTGACAAGCTGCATATGTTTGATATTCGAACGGATCCAAATATCCTTCTTTATGTAACTTAGTCAACCTTCTCTCATTGATGTGACCTAGTCTACAATGCCATAAGAAAGCCTGATTTAATTCCGGAGACTTTCTTTTAAGTATGTTCTGGACATTGAAAATCTGAGCTTGACTCAATACGTATATGCCGTCATCTAATGTACAGGACCCAATCAAAACTTGATTTAGGTGGATGTGAACTACATCACTTGCGAATGTAAAATCATATTCCTCTCTTGAAAGTGAGGACAATGATATGATATTGCAAGTCATACTAGGTACATACAGACAGTTACGTAGAATCAATATCTGCCCACTTGTCAAACCTAGGCGATATTCTCCCACGGATTCAGCATCCACGCTCATTCCGTTTGCAACTCTGAGAGACAAATCACCTACTTTCATAACTCTACGGTTTCTCAAAGCATGTAATGAATTACAGATATAAGATCCTGCTCCGGTATCTAGTATCCAGGAAGTAGAGTTAATTGACAAACAGTTCTCAATTACAAATACACTTGAGGCTGAAGCCACAACATGCTTCATATCCTTGCTACAGGCTTCCAAAGCCCTGCAATCATTCTGCCAATGCCTAATCCCATAACAATAGAAATGTCCCTCTTTTACTACATTCAGTCCCGAAACTTTTGCCCTTCTCTTTCCTTCTACTTCCCTGGTTTCCTTCAGGGTAGAAGGCAGAGACTGTATAATCAAGTCAGTATCTGACCTGTTTCCCAACGTGGTTTCCAGGTCCTGGAGCTCATCAATATAGCTAGTCATTGTAAGGATGTTGTCCCCTACAGATGACCCGACAGCCATCCTCGCTTGAATTAATTCGTTCGAGGTCTCATATCTTGTGATATGAGATTGCTCTCCATATAAATCTTTGTTATGGAGAAAGATGGAAACTGAGTCCATCTTCTCGTGCTATTTCTGGTATACACCATCAACTGAAGCTAACACGAGGCACTTGGCTTTTGCTTTATCCTTTTCCCTTGTCTGGCGGATATTTATATCCGTGACGGTGGAAACTGGACCTGAGACGGCGGGATCTTGAGTAGTAATAGGGTGGTCCAGCTTTTCATAGACAATGGACATCTGGACATACCTTTGCCAGTCATATAAGTCAGATTCAGTCAATTTGTTATCTAGATGTAACCTATGTGTGGTCACAAGGTCGTTGCATTGAGAGAAATAGAAGAAAATATTTTAGCATGATGCTGTTGCAAGTTTAGATTGGTTTTAAGTCTATCTAAACTGGATGGCTCCCACTGTTTCTCGAATCCTTCCTCAAACCATAAAAGAAGAATTAGCCAGGATTATTCTCACCGTACAATACTTGCTTAACCGTTCAGCCAGTCCAGTGTCGATACTTCGAGGGAGGTTTTCCAACGCTTTCGCGAAGTTCCTTAATTAAATAACCTCTTTTCTCTGGGGGCGTAGCCCCGCTGACACCTTTCTCGACACCTACTTGGTTTATAGCATTGATCGTTAAGTGACGAATCTCTTGATAAGTAGCATGTACTCACAGTAGGATCGGGATCCAAAATATCATCGTATGATAATGTTGAAGGAATCCTACCAACATTCATCAAACTCCAAAATGGTATGCTCTCTCTGCAAATTTCAGTTTCTTTAGAAATTCCCGATATAAATTTTTGCCCCATGCTCTTATGACCTTGGTTTTGGTCAAAATGTCATAAGTCACATGTCAAGTTCTACCCATCATTATCCAGGTTAATTTGAACCCATCCGTACATACCCCTGACTTTGGTCAAATGATAATACGACTGTCCCAAACTAACTCATCTAACTATGCAACAAATGAATACCCAGCAGCTACCAAACACTATGCCTTAACTTTGGCCAAAATACATAGCTTGAATACTACTGAATACCCAAATGAAATGACGGAGGGCTACGAATGGTTTTGGCAAAAACCGTGAACGTAGTGAACTTGATATAATCGAAGGAACCTGATAGCTTTTTAAAAGGAGTGGTTAAAGCTCCGCAATTAAAAATTCTGCTCTTTTAAAATAACCGAGTGGTTTCTTTTAAATTTGTTCCAACGATTGAACTTTGGTTTATTTTCTTTGCATTATAATAATGCGTCCCATCATTTATCCTATCATTGCAGAAAACAACGAAAATACTATATCCTCTTATGCCATCCGCATTCGCCACTGGGTCCCGTCATCACCCGTTAGGTTACTTAACTAACGACAGAGCGGGGGCTGGGCTAGCGCGGGTGTAAAATATAAGTGACGTCTAATAGCTATCATATATAAATATTGTACATTCGTCAGACGCAATAATAAGCATTCCAGATCACAGATGAACTTTATTGGATATACCAGCAATCCGCATTTGCTTTGAGCCTGCAATAAAAGACGGATTACACAGTTGTGATGAATAGCAATTACCCCACCCTAGACCCCTACGGGTACGGCAAACTACCCGCCAAGTACCCGAAGTGAAGCGGTCTCCCTCAACGACGTGAGTAGGCCACTAAATACTTCAACGTACCCGGTAGTTTGTGTACCCCACCTTGGGTCTATCCTAGGAGCAAAAATAGTAAAAAGAAATAATACAACGGTGGCTACAACCGCAACCTGGATGTGCCCCGCAAAAGAATATTACATCATATTACATTTACATCGAATGAATGAATATTAAACCCATCTCAAACCCCGGCTAATCATTACAACAGTCCAATACAGTTCATATACACAAACAGTAAACATTACAGAAATGTGCAACCCCCTGCCAACCGACATACTAGTAGTTAGGGGAGGTTTATGAACACATTAAACATTACAGATAAAACCCAACTAGCAAATAACTTAGAACATCGATCGACTTCTTTTATCCGTGTCTACCCCAAAAGCAAACCTGTACTGAAGTAACCTGGGTAGAAACAGAACATACTGGAAAACAATACACCAAAATATATGAATAACAGAGCAAATCCGAGTCAACTCGGTGTTGACTCGGCGGCGGATCCGCGTCCAAAAGCACCATCTTGTAGCGGATCCACGGCCGTCTTGCCGAGTTAGAGGCTCGTATTTTCCCAGTATTCTTATAATACCCTGCTGTGAATTTTAAGGCATATCAAATAATTTTTCTGACACTTTTAAAATCAATAGAAATTGTTAGGGTGTTAGGGTTTTGTTTTCGTGTTTTCCGTCGATCGAACTTCTAATCAGTTGCTAACAAGCTAGTAATGGTTTAGTTGGCTCTAATACCACTGTAAGTCCATGTCACGCACCTCACGATCTTGCGGGGAGGCGGAATATATGAAAAACGATTATCAAAGCTTCGTAACACGGACTTGAGCGCATGAATCGTATCTAAACCGTTACTAGCAAACTCCGAGAGGTTTAACTACTCGGATTCGAAGTTATACCTCACGTTATAAGTCCTTCGGGTCTTCATCACTGTCCTCCACTCCTCGTAGGCTCCTTGGAACATCGGCACCTCAACGGCCTCCTCGAGTCAAAGACGATCCACCCGAGAGCTCCTACGCCAAGCTTGATCTCTAACTTGAGATAACTAGGTTGCTCAAAGTGCTAATCTAAGCTACCTAGGGGATATAGAGTGAGGTTATGGATGTATTAGTCTAGCTAACCCTTGATCTCAACACATGAGAGGTTAGGGTTAGGATTTCAAGAATGAGAGAGCTTGAGGAGAGAGAAGGTGATGATAAGAATAAGAATGAATAATGAGCTCATTTGAATATATATCAACCATAATAATTTATCAAATAAATAATATATATGATTAATCATCATGGTTGATGCGTTCACCTTGTGTGATTCATCACATGAGTCATAAGCTCAATAAATGAAGCATTAACTCTAAGGATGAATCACACAAATGAGTCATTAAGCAATAAATGCTTATGCCACCTTAACCCCCAAGTCACCATGCTTCTAGAAGCTTCCCGACAAATTACGAGAACGCCCCTATAATCCGTGAAAACACGGAAAAACTTTAGAC
Source organism: Agapanthus africanus (assembly GCA_030015575.1). Lineage (NCBI taxonomy): Eukaryota > Viridiplantae > Streptophyta > Magnoliopsida > Asparagales > Amaryllidaceae > Agapanthus > Agapanthus africanus. The sequence continues at coordinate 105,625,929 of CM057343.1, read as the reverse complement.
TGTATAAATCCAATAACCCGATACTAGAATCTGGCTTAAACCAAAACCGGCTAGTAAAAACTGTCCGAACGTCGTACGTGCGTAAACACACGTACGCGTCCGAACCCTTGTCGTAAAACCATACGACCTCTATATCGTTTCGCCTGGAGCAGGGAAACTCTCTGTGTGATACTCTAAAGACTCGGCACTACGCTGGCAGTGGGTTTAACCACAGACCGCAAGCGGCACTAGCTGTACGTAACGGTCCCTAAGTAGATGTCGATAAGAAGGCCAATAAGGAAACCCATCCGAACTCCTACTGAGCCTGATGTGAGAATCTCCATACAGTCCGGTCTGTTTGTCTAAGACTATCGCATATCTAGCCTAGGGGGCGGCAAGCGTCAGTCCCCTAATAGCCGTATAAGTCGTGTCGGAGCGTAGCCCATTACACCCTGAGAAACTACTGGAACCTACCAGTAAATCTCGCTTGCCCTGGCCAGGGACTTTGCGTAATGGCTCTCTGACACAGCGCGCTATCAACTCCCAATACCGGGAGAGACGAATCCTGTCTAACCGCCACTGCCACCAAGTGCTCGGGACTGCACCCAACTGCTACCTGTTTGCACGACTCCTTTGAGCCGTGGTAGGGTAGCAATCTAAGAACAGTGGGACACACTCGAGGCGAAGTAGCAGTGTCAAGTCTGCGGACTATGCTGTACTCATGTCACCTGGGAACTGTTAACTGACGACGGGTATAATACCAACCAACAGTTCCCCTGCGAGTCCTGTCCGGTGTACCCGTAACCTAACGAGCACCTGTATACTATCTCCATTACGACGTACTGATGGCTGTAGGACAGACCATCTCCCTAACTGGGATGAGAAGCGTACACACTAGTCTACTCTGGAGTATCGATGCCCAGTCTCGATAATTCTACAACTAGGGACAAGTATAGGATGTTGCTTATAGACTACCTAGCCCCCACTAGTGTGACTGCCATCACAACGCTGGTAATCAAGCAAAGATCCTATGGGCTCTACTAATATGTATAAGTGATACGTTATAAGAAACATATGCACATATTAAAGTAGACATAAACAAAGTAGCATACTACCATTTTTAGCAAGACTGTATATACAACTATGAATATCCCAAGCTTCCATTAACTAATATACATACAAGTATGATACAATAATGTCCCCTAGGGCATATACACTAACATTAACTAGATACAACAGGAATAATAAATATAAGAGGGGTACGATCCAACATGTACCGTCTACCAAAGCAAAACACCCGAATGCAGCTATGTGCCAGCGATACCGCTACTGATCCATACGGTCAACCTGCAAGAACTGTGGCACAACAGCGGTGAGTTTCCAACTCGTGAGTAGAAAACATCATCAAGTAGAAATCGAATAAAACAACGATTTCCTAGGTCAACTATATCATAAAGGTAATACTATGATATCTAAGGTGACCGTATCTGCATATGTGCCAACAATATAATCAATGACTATCAGCATGTAGCTAACATTTACGTGTCCATCAATGACACGACAACATCATGCATGTAAATATCATAAATCATATACATGTAAATATGAGGATATCATCCAACGTGTGTCCATCAACGACACATCAAAATCATGGAACCTGAGTGTCCAACATCGACACTCGAAACATCATGAAACCCGTGTCCAACATCGACACGTAAATCCTCATATATCGGGCTCCGTCAGTCCGGATCGGCCCACGGGCTCCGTCTGCGGGATCGGCCCTCGGGCTCCGGCAGAACGAATTAGCCCATATCTATCTCTCGACTTCGGTCGGTATCCTCCGGATAACCGCCAGGTCCAACTAATCACCGGTAGGTAGTAGTCTCTCTGCCAGGCTCATCGTCTACTGCACAACCTTCCATTCTCGCCCCGGGGTACCATACCGGGTCCACCATGAACCCGCAAACGGATCATCCAACTTCTCGAATCGGGTTTTACATATCACACGTCTCAGAACCGAGAAAACGCATGGTGGAGGCACTAAAATATCATATCAAGAGAAACCAGATTTTTAAAACAATACATACTTTCTTTTGAAATAACCACGGTTCTCAAATCCTGAAATCTCACGAAAACAGCATATCTCAATGCGTATAATCATAAAGCATGATGTATGCGACATATAACAGAATGTAAGCATATCCGTATATCATGCAACATGGAACAGTGATGTGAACATAGAAAGTAAATCATGCAAGGAGTCATATCATGATGCAGCAATTCTACTGTGTAAGTGACACAGCAATTATCGATGATGAAGTGTGTGAGCCGACCAATCTGTGTATGTGTAACATACGCATCATCGAGAATGGTGTAGGTGTACTAGCACAGGCAGATGTAATGCAATGAGAATGACATGAACGTAGCATAAAGTACATCTCAGCTAAAACCTATAAGGTATACGTATCTAACATGACCGAGTCGGTCAATCTATAAATCGGCATCCAGCCTCACAATATCACGTACGGTATAATCCATCATACAACATCCTCTAGTCAAGGGTATGGATCAATCATCAGATAAACTCATCACGTACGATAAATCATCGTACGGCGGCATTAAACAATTTAGAATCCTAACAACCTATTTGACAAAGAGGGTACGGACATAACGTCTCGTACGGTATATCACTCATGATTCACAACATTATATATATCTATATACCTATATCCCGGGTCGCATCCATAACAATCTCATATCTGGGGACCGGCAAAGGTATCAATTCTCTTATATCGACTCGTATCCGTATACCAACATATCAATCAAGTTATCATGTCACATCGTCTATTATTTTCATCATATTTATATTCCACATCAAGTCATTTACACACACACACACATATATCCTATCTTATAAATCTCATGTCATGCTACTATAAATCTCCTGCTTTTCCTCTTATAACTACATATCTACAAGTCGTGATTCACATTCACTTTTCATACTCTTATATATCAATTCGAGGCATTAATTCTATCCTATCATGTCAAGGCGTCCTATCCCTATAGCTTTCATCTCATATCTTGATATATATATACCATCATTCATATCATCTCTAACTATCTTTTAACCAACCTACAGTCTTCTACTATAGGTTTCCTTAACCATATTCTATATATCGGTTTCCATCAAATTGCGGGGGTGCTATACGCCATCCACCCGACTTCCCCCGTAGATATAGATCTATTCACCTTGATCCTTGCTTGCCGAAGTCGATGTCGCCATTCTCCTCTTCGTCATCCGAAGTCCACGCGAGAGTACCTACAATCAATACACAATCACAATTCTATTAAAACCAATTCCGGAAACCATTACGGCACACGAATTGCCTATAGGTTAGAACCTATAGCCTATGCATGCAAAATCAACCAATTATCCCTTGTCGCTGACATACAAACATCCAACGACGGAATCCAAACTCAAATATCAACAATCAAATCTCAGAAATCCCAAACCCGAAATCAGCAACTAAGGAAATCCATTCCAGATTTTACCCTAGGTCAAACCAGAACATTTTGCATATTGGGTTACTCTAAATATCACATAACAAAGCCACTCACCAAAAATCTCCAAGTTTCACTCTGATGTGGCCGCAATTTGCGGCCACAAAGAATTTATTTGCGGCCAAGAAGTTGAGCTGGGGTCTCGGGTCTTGGGGTTTGCTTCTAGGTCACCTGCTCATCTCTCTGTATTCGCTAAATAATTTTTGTTGGTCTCGGGTCATCCCAGATTTCCAGATACACTCACAAACTGTCAATTAATCGATGTCGGAAAGTTCTAAGTTTGTATTTCGGGTTCTATACTCAGTTCCAGGTCTTGAAATAAATCCCTAAGGTCTTAAACCACTCACTACCCCTCTACTTATCCCTCAACAGCAACTTGGAAGAATCCGAGATCACAATCCACACTAAAATGAACTCTAAACTACACTATAAGGTTAAGGAATTAATTACAAGATGAGAAGTGGAATTTATATCTCATTTGGGCAACTCAAGAAAAACCCTAGCTGTCCCAAGTCTCCAAAATCCAACTTTGATTGGTTCATAGCGTTGAGGGTGAGGTGAGGATCATTTTTAATGAAGAGGGTGTAGGGTTTTGGGAAGGAAATTGAGATGAAGCTTGGGGGTGAAGGTGGAGGGAGATGTGAAAGAAGAAGGAGATGAGGAAACAAATGGGTTGAGGATATGGTGGCTGCCCACTCTCTCTCTCTCTCTCTTCCTTATTCTCACCCTCTCACACTCATGTCTGACTCACTCTCTCTCTCTCTCTAATCATTCTCTTTTTAACCTTTTTCTTTTTCTTTTCTTTTTAAAACCAAATTACATAATACCCAAAAACAACACAAGAAAACAACATATAACCAAAATGCAATATGACATGGTGCACTAGCCATGGAAAATTTTAGAAACACGGATTTGGCTTAATCGCGATTAGTAGTGCACTAATCAATTTTTTATCCAAAATGCATATAATTAATTATAAAAATGCCAAATCCAATAAATATATTTTTAAATGAATAAATCATTTTAATCTCCAATTATTTCATAAATATTGGTATATATTTATACCATTTTACGAAAACCCCAATTTCGCAAATCGGGTAATTTTCGCGAAATATATTATTTTAATATTAAATTCCCAAAAATAATATTTTATATTTTCTGAAATATTACAATCTTCCCCCCTTAAATAAATTTGGTCCCTAAATTTAAATTTAAACTCCCAAATACCAAAACATTTCAATAATCAGTTCAAATCACGGGGCTCCGAAATCACGGAAGATATAGAAATACTACAGCGCTTCGTGTGCGCCTGAAAACGAGTACGAAACTCAAAAATCGAATTCCGTCAAGCGTCACGCGATTCATCGGATTTGCACGTATATCATCGGAGTTGCATTGGAGACACAGATCTTGAAATCCACTACTGAAATCCAATATACACTAGTCAAATACTATTATACATATATTGTACGCATCCTTGAAAATCTTCTAAAAATGACTAAAACACATGAAAAATCTTTTCTGAATCGCCGTGTGATGCGTAACTCACGGCACAAGTGACGGACGTTCATTGTAAGGTAATAAATATATGTTCATATAGGTTTTGCTAAAATATATGTTCCGCCCTTTTTTTTAAAAAATATCCCAAAAGGTTTTCCTTTATAAACGTTCGTGTCGCTCGCGGACACGTAGGAAATAGCGAGACTATAGCTCATTTTTTAAAATCTATTGTTAAAATTTTAATGGATGTAAAGTACTAAGGTACTGTCCTCAGATCAGTCCTGTTCGGCTACTACAAAGTATAGTGCCTCATCATGAAAACAAGGTGCTCAAGAGCAAAATCAGCCTCGAAAGGCGTATCCAATAATCACGTGCATCTGGTGTGCATGGAAATCAAATCTAAATACAAGTGCTACGAATGTGCACAAAACTAAACTATGTGCAATGGGTATGCACGAAAGAATCTGTCCAGTGCAACGGGTGTGCACGACAACAACATCTAGTGCATCAATAGTGCACGAAAATCTCAATCCAGTGCAACTAATATGCACGAATGAAATTACCAATCGAGTGCATCCGGTATGCACAAAATCACATCTCATATCATGCGCCCAACATGCACGAAAATCCAAATCATGTGCATCCGTCATGCACGAATAAAATCGAAATCAAGTCCATCCCACATGCACGAATAAAATCTAAGTCAAGTGCATCTAACATGCACGAATGAAATTGCATCCAATATGCACGGATAAAAATCTAAATTAGGGGCATCCAACATGCATGAGCAAAATCTCAATCAAGTGCATCCGATGCGCACAAAATCCAATATCAAGTGCCTAACATGCGTAAATATCCAACCCAAGCACGTCAGGTCCGTAAAAAGCGTCTAGTGCAGAAGCATGCACGAAAACGAACGTCAGGGGCAACGCGCACAAAAACATAAATCCGGTAAAACAAATGCTCAAAACATAAATCGGGTGCAACCAAGGTACGGAGTATAAATCTAGTGCAGCCAATGCACGAAATACCCATCTGGTGCAACTAATGTACGAATTACAACTCTAGTGCATCTAGTGCACGAAATACAATTCTGGTGCATCAAGTGCACAAAATACAAATCGGGTGCATCAAATGCACAAAATACAATCCTGGTGCATCCAGTGCACGAAATACAAATCAATAACTCAAATGCATAAAAAGCAACACCGAGCGTATCAGGGTGTATAAAATCATAAACGTGTGCAACTACGTGCACAAAACACGTATCAATGCACTAAAAGCACATGTGAGCTATACCGAGTGCAAAAATCAAATCAACTGTATGAAAATCCACAAAATCATGAACACGTGCTACCAAGGCACAAAATCGACATCAAGTGCAATAGATATGCATAAATCGCAAATCAACACACGGTGTATAAAATATATATTAAGTGCAATAACTATGCACAAAATGTAAATACCCAGTAGGTGCAGCCATGGTGCACGAAAATAAATTCATGAAACTCAAATCCAAGCGATATAAGCGTGATACTCAGATCACAACGCAAATCGCAACAAATGACAATGAGGTACACCTCCTACAATGTCGAAAAATATCGGTGCGCCGAAACGGGCAGAGTAAGAACATCCGCTTGCCTCCTGCTCACGGTTTGACGTCCTCTGTCTCTGGGTCGTCATTTCTTTGTGGATTACCAATCTCGCAATCCAACGGCTCGTCGGCCTAGTCAGGTGTACTAACGAAAACGATTCTGCTTTGACACTTCTCTGGTCATCTCTCGGCCAATTTACATGACCACTCATAAAGCAGTACGTCACTGTTGTCGGCCTCTGGCCTTCTGAATACGCGTGACACAACTGATCCTCGGTGAAAATCTTATTGCAGCAGTGTCCTGGAAGGAACCTGCTTAAGGTCTCTTCCGATCTCACTTATGCCGAACTGTACGGAGGTTGGTACTCTTGCATAATCTTTTCTCGTTCTCTGGATATCTGCGTTCTCAGCACAACATTTCCTCGGAAACTGGCAGTATCCCAGCTCCTCTGTATACATATCAGATCTCTAATCTCGACGGAGAGTAAAAATAGCTCGTTAACATCTCGCACGAACCTCTTGTTCCACCCGTCCTTATTATCGTCCACTTCGACGTCACGTCATGCTATCTGCATACTGCAAATGTTCTCGGCTACAGTCAATCCGGAATCTCTCACATGGACTCGAAATCACGAACTCAGTATCTTCATCACTCTGTAGAAGATATCTAGTCGAACACGTCCTCGGGAACTCGTCCCAACCATCGGAGGAATACTCATTACTCATCCGTTCTCGATCAACTCACAACGCATCTGGGTGAGGTCCTCTATCTAAAGCTGGTCAACTTATTGATCTCCTATCAGATCATTCAACGAACAACGTCATCTCTGGATCGATCTACTCTAGATCCGAGTAAGATTTTCCACACTGGAAATCTTCAACTCAACTGGGCCTGCGTCGGCGCATCAATCAGACGAATCATCTCAGTCGCTCAACTCTACTCGAGATAGACTAGCTATTTTTTATTGCATCTCTGCCTGGAAGATCCAGCGATCTCAGCTCATAAGGTCTGGAAGCGACATCCCATTAATCTCAGCAACAGCTGGGTCATCTGTCTGCAAGGTAGACGACATCACGATCTCTGAGGTAGGCTGTATATCAACAGTCCTTTCCCAATCCGGCAGCCTCTATCAGTGGCCCGATCATCCGGTGCAAAACCGAACACTCACCTCAAACGAGAGGTCACAACACAAACACAACTCGATATGCTCCCATGTCACCAGCAAACACGATGGTCAGTCCTTGTCCATGACGAGCTCGCCCTGACCACATCACAAGCAGCAGCTCAATCTGCGCTCAAACCATGGTGACGGAACCTCAAGCATGTATTGATGAAAATAGATCAAAGGAATGAAAGGACTCAATAGATCCCAAAATGGATACATGATGATAAGGAGGAACGAAATCAATGAGAGTATGATCATGGAAATGAATAGAATCGAGGATCTCAAATGGATGTATAATCAAGGGAACGAAGAGAATCACAGATCTTAAAATATGCACATCCTAAGGTTTCTTAAGTGGAGTATCGTATCGTAAATATTCTGTGGAACATACGTACGGTATGTCACTCTACTCAAACTACCTACTCCATCCATCAGGGTCAGCCTATGTAACGAAAGTTCGGGTCTAATACCCCCTGTTCAAGTCTAAGTTCCGTAAGGTCAAGCCTAGGTTCCAAAATAAATTACGCCCCAGACTTCACATAGTCAAACCTAGACTCGAACCAAGGTTAAAGCTAGCGCTATGATACCAACTTTTTCATGACCCGAAAATCTAGCTCATGACCGGCACCTGAATCACGCCACGTCTAAAGGCGTAACGTAAATCAAGTAAGTCGAAACCCAGAAATCTAAACCTTTTTTAGAAAATAAAAGAGGTGAAGTTTTGAAATAAAGGTGTGATGAAATCAAAAGTTTTCTTAAATGCATAAGTAATGGAACATGAAAATGCAAATGGATTTTATTAGTTGAAAAACATGTTTCGTCTTTTAAAAATTTGGGCAGCGCCTCCTTTGTATATTTTGATCCAAAACCACATATACATGATAATATAAAAGGCATTCCCAAGCGGGAGCTAGCTCTTCGCCAATCGACGGAATCACAACCATGCAAGACAGAATATATGTATACGACGCCCAACGGCGAAGATCAACACAAAGAATGATAAACAAAGCAAGACATCAACCCACCAAGCGAACATAAACCCATCTGTCACGCCCCGCTTCCCAGTGTACGGCGAAGGAGACGCGACGAGGTCCGCTACGTATATACTCAGAAGTACATACGCTAAGCGTATCTAAGCAATATAAAATAAATACACAAGAGACAAGAAATAAAAAGAACAACAACTTTTATTTATTAACATCCTTTGTACAATGCATGAAAGGAAATACAACTGAAATAAAAAGATGCCTAAACAATGGCATAATATGAAATGAAAAAATACAGAAAGGAAAAATGTACAATGAAACTAAAGTGCAGGGTTTTCGGCAAACTGCTCCAAGTCTTCTTGAGATGGCCAATAACCCACAGGTCGCTCGGTAAGTCCCAAAGGTAAGAGGAAAGTAGAAAAGACAGAATGAGAAGATATATTTTAAAGTGTAAACTATTGTTGTAATGTTATGTTAACGCTGTTGTTTGTAGCTTGATACAGAAGGATGCTAGTGTATACGAGGGGAGTCTCTATATGCCAGAGAGTAGGGGCACGTATAGTACAAGGAACCATTTATGCCACGGTACAACAGCAACTGGATTCATGTTAGGTGTATTAAATCTGACCACCTCGTGCCACCTTTAACACCTTCCGTACCAATCTACCCCTTAAACCCCGCGATGTTTTGTTTGTATTGTTATCTTGTAAATTGTAGTGGTTGTAAGATTGATTGACCGACCGACCGAAACCATAATATCAGGAAACGGTTATAACCGTAGAGTCATGTAAATGGAATACTGAGAATCATGTAAAAGGGATATATATCCATGGTTCGATTCAGTCAAATTGTATAAATTGATAATTGTATTCATGCATTCATGTGTTCATTTTGAATTGGAATCTTGTAGATTATAGATTGACTTGAATCATATTCAAGTCAGATTAATCAGACTCAAACCCAAGTCAGACAATCGGGGATGTGAATCGAAGTCTTATAATTGCTAGGGTCCTTAGGGTAATTTATAAAACTTGAGGGGGTTTTATGTAAAAAATACTTTTGTATAGTTTTCAAAATACAACTCAAGTATTTAATTATCGTCTTTATGTACATACAACAATTTAATGATCAAGATAAATATGTATACATGTTCGAATAGCATGAAATGAGTCAAGTATATTATTCGAGTAACTACCATAAACAATGCTGTAAAGAAATATTATGTACGACTAATTAATCAAGTTGAACGAATGCAGAATATAAACAGAAATATGGCTCTAAGTGTTTTGCATGCGTGAGTTCCAGTTTCACCTAAAACGACTACCGGTTTGAGAGATATATATGTTTTCGTATCGTCGCGCAAAATAGATCAGAATCTATTCGGTACAGTCACATATTTTTAAAACGCAGTTTGAGTTAATTTCTATCGGGTTTCAGGTTACGAAAATTATTAGAAAATTGTAGGTATTTCGATGTACTTATCGAAAACACCAATATTCACATGATTTGGATTTTTAAAGCTCTAGTTATAATCATTTTAATATCAATGTTTAAAACAGAAATTCAGATTTCTGGACAGCAACTATATATTCTATTGCAAAGCCTATATCAGGTTGTTTCATGCATTCCTAAGTAATATAATGTACAGAAAATTATAGTTCTATCAATGGTGCATCTACACATCTAAATTTTGTCACAAACGGACATCGGGTGTTCGAGTTATGTCCAATTTAAAAACAGTGTGCGAATCGGAACAGATTCTGTCCAGATCCGTCACTTAATATTGTAACGCAGTTTTCTTTATCTTATATGGGTTTTTAGTAAAACTATAAAACTAAGAAAATCTATATCATTCGATGTAGATATCAAAAACACCTGAGTTTGCTCAATTTGGATACCAGTATATAAAGTTATGTGTCCTAAAAGTTGACCGATAACTGCAGTTTTCTATTTTACGATCAGTGAATAAAAACGATATAATTCCTAAACCGTTATGCGGTTCGATCTAAAACTTTTACAGCATGTAAAAAATAATATCTTCTATCATATGTAAATTTCCTGAAATTTTCAGAATTAAAAATTAATTTATAAAAATTAATTTAAAACTAAAGGTATTGATATGTCATATGTGAGAAATGAGAAAACCATGGTATTTATTCGTAACTTCATTTTTTTTACAAACTTTAAATAAAGTGATTTAAAATAAACAACAAACATGAAATTCTAATTGGTCACTATGAAATCTTAACATGTGAATTGAGAGTAATGAAAAAGACTTTACAAAATATATATGTGTGTATGTTTGTGTGTTCATTATTTATATATGTATCCATTTAATTAATTATTTAGGAACTATGATATGTCAAGGGAAGTTTTTCATGGCAATATAAAATAAGAGAAATATAAAGAGAAAAAAAGAGATGGAGGGAAGGAAAGAGAGAAGGGACTTACATGCACAAGCCGGTATTGTCACCGGGCTTGTCTATCCGCCGATAGTCTCGCGTTAGTAGCGAGACCTTCTTGAAGACTTCTTCATGTTCTTCTTCTTGGACTCTAGGTGAAGAGGAAGAAGTGAGAGATAGAATAATGTGAGGAAGGAAAAGATAGAGGAGGACAATAAAGATGGTGTAATGGTGAATTATGTATAATAATATATGCATTCAACATGAGAATTAAAAGAGAAATGAAAGGTCACCATTCATTTTGGAAATGAAAGGTCTAATTTATAGGTTATGAGAAGAATAAAAAATAATTGCAAGAATGGGGATTTGAACATGTGAGTTATGAAATAACAATGGAAAGACTTAACCAATGAGTTATAAGGTTGTTCATGCACATATTTAATTAGAATTAAATATATGATGTTGCTTAAAAAGAAAATGGGCTTTTTAGATGGGCTGTAGAGAATAAGAATAATGGATTTGTGTTAAATATTTATGAAAGGAAAAATAAGAATGAGAAGTTAAAAACTTAAATATAAGAAAAAGAAATTGTACCTAGAAAAAAAATACATAATAGATTGAGCAATAAAATAATAATAAATTTAATAGAAAAAGGAAAATACCATGTACAAATAAATACGGTATATTATTGAAGAGGGATAATACAAATGTATAAAGATTTTGGGGTCATTACATTGTACCCTCCTTAAAAATAATTTCGTCCTCGAAATTACTCAAGAAGGATGATGTAACAGAGTAAGAAAACAGGATTAGGATGATATCTTCTTTGAGCTCCGTCGATTGATACTCTAACCAATTGAGCTGATAAGTCTACAAGATACAAATAGAAAGGATGAATAAGAATTAAGGATTCAAAAGTGGAGAGATGGACTTCAAGGAAACCGAAGGTGGAGTTCAAGATGCATTCAAGGAATATGTACTGTAAAGAATGTTTTCAGTTGCTGTTTCTTGTGTTTTATATTACTTAGGGTTCCATACAGCTCTGACCTGCATGGGCCACCAACAAAACCTGTCACGCCCTGCTTCCCAATGTACGGCGAAACAGACGCGACGAGGTCCGCTACGTATATACTCTGAAGTAGATACGCTAAGCGTATCTAAGCAATATAAAATAAATACACAAGAGACAAGAAATAAAAAGAACAGCAATTTTTATTTATTAACATCCTTTGTACAATGCATGAAAGGAAATACAACTGAAATAAAAAGATGCCTAAACAGTGGCATAACATGAAATGAAAAAGTACAGAAAGGAAAAGTGTATAATGAAACTAAAGTGCAGGGTCTTCGGCAAACTGCTTCAAGTCTTCTTGAGATGACCCATAACCCACAGGTCGCTCGGTAAGTCCTAAAGGTAAGAGGAAAGTAGAAAAGATAGAATGAGAAGATATATTTTAAAGTGTAAACTATTATTGTAATGTTATGTTAACGCTGTTGTTTGTAGCTTGATACAGAAGGATGCCAGTGTATACGAGGGGAGTATCTATATGCCAGAGACTAGGGGCACGTACAGTACAAAGAACCATTTATACCACGGTACAACATCAACTGGATTCATGTTAGGTGTATTAAATCTGACCACCTCATACCACCTTTAACACCTTCCGTACCAATCTACCCCTTAAACCCCGCGATGTCTTGTTTGTATTGTTATCTTGTAAATTGTAGTGACTGTAAGATTGATTGACTGACTGACCGAAACCATGATATCAGGAAACGGTTATAACCGTAGAGTCATGTAAATGGAATACTGAGAATCATGTAAAAGGGATATATATCCATGGTTCGGTTCAGTCAAATTGTATAAATTGATAATTGTATTCATGGATTCATGTGTTCATTTTGAATTGGAATCTTGTAGATTATAGATTGACTTGAATCATATTCAAGTCAGATTAATCAGACTCAAACCCGAGTCAGACAATCGGGGATGTGAATCGAAGTCTTATAATTGCTAGGGTCTTTAGGGTAATTTATAAAACTTGAGGGGGTTTTATGTAAAAAATACTTTTGTATAGTTTTCAAAATACAACTCAAGTATTTAATTATCGTCTTTATACATATACAATAATTTAATGATCAAGATAAATATGTATACATGTTCGAATAGCATGAAATGAGTCAAGTATATTATTCGAGTAACTACCATAAACAATGCTGTAAAGAAATATTATGTACGACTAATTAATCAAGTTGAACGAATGCGGAATATAAACAGAAATATGGCTCTACGTATTTTGCATGCGTGAGTTCCAGTTTCACCTAAATACGACTACCGGTTTAAGAGATATATATGTTTTTGTATCGTCACGCAAAACAGATCAGAATCTATTCGGCACCGTCATATATTTTTAAAACGCAGTTTGAGTTAATTTCTATCGGGTTTCAGATTACAAAAATTATTAGAAAATTTTAGGTATTTCGATGTAATTATCGAAAATACCAAGATTCACATGATTTGGATTTCTGAAGCTCTAGTTATGATCATTTTAATATCAGCGTTTAAAACAGAAATTCAGATTTCTGGACAGCAACTATATATTCTATTGCAAGGCCTATATCTGGTTGTTTCATGAATTCCTAAGTAATTTAATATACAGAAAATTATAGTTCTATCAATGGTGAATCTACAAATCTAAATTTTGTCACAAACGGACATCGGGTGTTAAAGTTATGTCCAATTTAAAAACAGTGTGCGAATCGGAACAGATTCTGTCCAGATCCGTCACTTAATATTGTAACGCAGTTTTCTTTATCTTAGATGGGTTTTCAGTAAAACTATAAAACTAAGAAAATCTAACTTATTCGATGTAGATATCAAAAACACCTGAGTTTGCTCAATTTGGATACCGGTATACCAAGTTATGTGTCCTAGAAGTTGACCGATAACTGCAGTTTTCTATTTTACGATCAGTGAATAAAAACGATATAATTCCTAAACCGTTATGCGGTTCGATCTAAAACTTTTACAGCATGTACAAAATAATATATTCTATCATATGTAAATTTCCTGAAATTTTCAGAATTAAAAATTAATTTATAAAAATTATTTTAAAACTAAAGGTATTGATATGTCATATGTGAGAAATGAGAAAACCATGATATTTATTCGTAACTTCATTTTTTTTTACAAACTTTAAATAAAGTGATTTAAAATAAACAACAAACATGCAATCCTAATTGATCACTATGAAATCTTAACATGTGAATTGAGAGTAATGAAAACGACTTTACAAAATATATATGTGTGTATGTTTATGTGTTCATTATTTATATATGTATCCATTTAATTAATTATTTAGGAACTATGATATGTCAAGGGAAGTTTTTCATGGCAATATAAAATAAGAGAAATATAAAGAGAAAAAGAAAGAGATGGAGGAGAGAAGGGACTTATATGCACAAGCCGGTATTGTCACCGGGCATGTCTATCCGCCGATAGCCTCGCGTTAGTAGCGAGACCTTCTTGAAGACTTCTTCATGTTCTTCTTCTTGGACTCTAGGTGAAGAGGAAGAAGTGAGAGATAGAAAAATGTGAGGAAGGAAAAGATAGAGGAGGACAATAAATATGGTGTAATGGTGAATTATGTATAATAATATATGCATTCAACATGAGAATTAAAAGAGAAATGAAAAGTCACCATTCATTTTGGAAATGAAAGGTCTCATTTGTAGGTTATGAGAAGAATAAAAAATGATAAAAAATAATTGCAAGAATGGAGATTTGAACATGTGACTTATGGAATAACAATGCAAAGACTTAACCAATGAGCTATAAGGTTGTTCATGCACATGTTTAATTAGAATTAAATATATGATGTTGCTTAAAAAGAAAATGGGCTTTTTAGATGGGCTGTAGAGAATAAGAATAATAGATTTGGGTTAAATATTTATGAAAGGAAAAATAAGAATGAGAAGTTAAAAACTTAAATATAAGAAAAAGAAATTGTACCTAGAAAAAAATATATAATAGATTGAGGAATAAAATAATAATAAATTTAATAGAAAAAGAAAAATACCAAGTACAAATAAATACGGTATATTATTGAAGAGGGATAATACAAATGTATAAAGATTTTGGGGTCATTACACCATCGCTCAAGTCTCGCAACTACAAGTCTTGCTAAGTCTTACTAGTTATACAAATACTAGTTTCTGATTTGATGGAGTGAACTAGATACAACAGGAATAATAAATACAAGAGGGGTACAATCCAACATGTACCGCCTACCAAAGCAAAACACTCGAATGCAGCTATGTGACAGCGATGCCGCTACTGATCCATGCGGTCAATTTGCAAGAACTGTGGCACAACGGGGGTGAGTTGCCAACTAGTGAGTAGAAAACATCATCAGGTAGAAATCGAATAAAACAACGATTTCCTAGGTCAACTATATCATAAAGGTAATACTATGATATCTAGGGTGACCGTATCTGCATATGTGCCAACAATATAATATATGTCTATCAGTATATGGCTAACATCTACGTGTCCATCAATGACACGACAACATCATGCATGTAAATATCATAAAGCATATGCATGTAAATATGAGGATATCAACCAACGTGTGTCCATCAACGACACATCAAAATCATGGAACCTGAGTGTCCAACATCGGCATTCGAAATATCATGAAACCCATGTCCAACATCGACACGTAAATCCTCATATATCGGGCTCCGTCAGTCCGGATCGGCCCACGGGCTCCATCTGCGGGATCGGCCCTCGGGCTCCGGCAGAACGAATCGACCCATATCCATCTCTCGACTCTGGTCGGTATGCTCCGGATAACCGTCAAGTCCAACCAATCACTGGTAGGTAGTAGTCCCTCTATTAGACTCATCGTCTACTGCACAACCTTCCATTCTCGCCCCGGGGTACCATACCGGGTCCACCATGAACCCGCAAACGGATCATCCAACTCTTCGAATCAGGTTTGACATATCACACGTCTCAGAACCGAGAAAATGCATGGTGGACGCACTGAAATATCATATCAAGAGAAACCGGGTTTTTAAAACAATACATACTTTCTTTTGAAATAACCACGGTTCTCAAATCCAGAAATCTCACAAAAACAGCATATCTCAATGCGTATAATCATAAAGCATGATGTATGCGACATATAACAGAATGTAAGCATATCCGTATATCATGCAACATGGAACAGTGATGTGAACATAGCAAGTAAATCATGCAAGGAGTCATATCATGATGCAACAATTCTACTGTGTAAGTGGCATAGCAATTATCGATGATGAAGTGTGTGAGCCGGCCAATCTGTGTAAGTGTAACATACGCATCATCGATAATGGTGTAGATGTACTAGCACAAGCAGATGTAATGCAATGAGAATGGCATGAACGTAGCATAATGTACATCATCAGCTAAAAGTTATATGGTATACGTATCTAACATGACCGAGTCGGTGAATCTATAAATCGGCATCCTGCCTCATAACATCATGTATGGTATAATCCATCGTACGGCATCCTCTAGTCAAGGGTATGGATCAATCATCAGATAAACTCATCACGTACGGTAAATCATTGTACGGCGGCATTAAACAATTTGGGATCCTAACAACCTATTTGACAAAGAGGGTATGGACTTAACGTCTCGTACGGTATATCACTCATGATTCATCACATTATATATATCTATATACCTATATCCCAGGTCGCATCCATAACAATTTCATCTCCGGGGACCGGCAAAGGTGTCAATCCTCTCATATCGACTCGCATCCGTATACCGACATATCAATCAAGTCATCATGTCACATCGTCTATTATTTTCATCACATTTATATCCCACATCAAGTCATTTACATATATATATTCTATCTTATAAATTTCATGTCATACTACTATAAATCTCCTACTTATTCTCTTATATCTACATATCTACAAGTCGTGATTCATATTCACTTTTCATATTCTTATATATCAATTCGAGACATTAATTCTATCCTATCATGTTAAGGCATCCTATCCTTATAGCTTTCATCTCATATCTCGATACATATATGCCATCATTAATATCATCTCTAACTATCTTTTAACCAATTTATAGTCTTCTAATATAGGTTTCCTTAACCATATTCTATATATCGGTTTCCATCAAATTACGGGGGTGCTATACGCCATCCACCCGATTTCCCCCGTAGATATAGATCTACTCACCTTGATCCTTACTTGCCGAAGTCGATGTCGCCATTCTCCTCTTCGTCATCCGAAGTCCACGCGAGGGTACCTACAATCAATACACAATCGCAATTCTATTAAAACCAATTCCGAAAACCATTACGGCACACGAATTGCCTATAGGTTAGAACCTATAGCCTACACATGCAAAATCAACCAATTATCCCTTGTTGTTGACATACAAACATCCAACGACGGAATCCAAACTCAAATATTAACAATCAAATCTCAGAAATTGCAAACCCGAAATCATCAACTAAGAAAATCCATCCCAGATTTTACCCTAGGTCAAACCAGAACATTTTGCATATTAGGTTGCTCTAAATATCACATAACAAAGCCACTCACCAAAAATCTCCAAGGTTCACTCTGATGTGGCTGCAATTTGGGGCCACAAGGAATTTATTTGTGGCCAAGAAGTTAAGCTGGGGTCTCGGGTCTTGGGGTTTGCTTCTAGGTCACCTGTTCATCTCTCTGTATGCGCTAAATAATTTTTGGTGTTCTCAGGTCATCCCAGATTTCTAGACACACTCACAAACTGTCAATTAACCGATGTCGAAAAGTTCTAAGTTCGTATTTCGGGTTCTATACTCAGTTCTAGGTCTTGAAATCAATCCTTAAGTGTCACGACCCGAAATATTAGCTTGTGACCAGCACTTGAGTCACGCAACGTCTAAAGGCGTAACGGAATTCAAGTAAGATGAAACCCAGAAATCTAAACCTTTTTAAGAAAATAAAAGAGGTGAAGTTTTGAAATAAAGGTATAATGAAATCAAGTTTTCATAAATGCATGGAAAAGGGACATAAATAATGCAAGTGATATTTACTAGTTTGAAAACAGGTTTCGTCTTTTAAAAATTTGGGCAGCATCTCCTTTGTATTTTTTGATCCAAAAACCATAATACAAGATGATATAAAGGCATCCCATCGTCCACCGGCGGATCACAACCATGCAAGACAGTAAATATAAGTATACGACGCCCAACGGCGAAGATCACCACAAAAGATAAAGAATAAAGCAAGACATAAATCCCCAAAAGCGAATATAAAACCCATCGCTCAAATCTCGCAACTACAAGTCTTGCTAAGTCTCATTTCTTATACAAATACTAGTTTCGATTTGATGGAGTTGACTAGATACAATATAAAATATAAATACAAGAGTGGATACGATACAAATGTCCCACCTACCAAAGCAAGACACCCGAAAGTAGCTATGTGCCAGCGATGCCTCTACTGATCCGTGCGGGCAACCTGCAAGAACTGTAGCACAACGGGGGTGAGTTGCCAACTCGTGAATAGAAAAACATCTACAAGTAGAAATCGAATAAACAACGACTCCTAGGTCAACTATACCATAAAGGTAATACTATGATATCTAGGGTGACCGGATCATCATGTGTGCCAACAATAATTCAAGTCTATAAGTATGCTGATATCATCCAATCATATAATCAATGCATGTGTGCATGTGGATCTCGTCCAACCATCTGATCAATATATGTATGCACGTAAATATCATAAAAGAGTGTGCATGAAAGCATGAGGATATAAATCAACGGGTGTCCTTCGCGACACATAAAAATCATGGAACCTGAGCGTCCAACATCGACACTCGAAAACATCATGAAACCCGTGTCTAGCATCGATACGTAAATCCTCATATCTCAGGCTCCGTCAATCCGGATCGGCCTACGGGTTCCGTCTACGGAATCGGCCCTCGGCCCCGGCAGTACGGGTCAACCCATATCCATCTCTCGTCTCTGTTCAGTTTCCTCCGGATAACCGCCGGATCCAACCAATCACCGGTAGGTAGTAGTCCCTCTGCCAGGATCACCGTCTACTGCACAACGATCCGTTCTCGCCATGGGGTACCATACCAGGTCCATCATGTACACGCAATCGGCCTCATTCAGCTCCTCGAATCGGGTTTCACATGTCACACATCTCAGAACTGAGAAAACGCATGGTGGACGCACTGAAATATCATATAAAGAGAAACCGGGTTTTTAAAACAATACATACTTTCTTTTGAAATAGCCACGGTTCTCAAATCCAGAAATCTTATGAAAACAACATATCTCAATGCGTAAAATCATAAAGCATGATATTTGCGACATATAATAGAAATGTAAGCATATCCGTATATCATGCAACATAGTAAGTAAATTATGCAAGGAGTCATATCATAATGCAGCAGTCCTACTGTGTAGTGATATAGGAATTATCGATGATGTTGTGTGTGAGCCGGCAAATCTGTGTATGTGTAACATACGCATCATCGATAATGGTGTAAGTGTACTAGCACAGGTATAAGCAATGCGATGCGAATAACATGAATGCAGCATAAGATAAATCATATGTAAATGTTGACAGGTATACGTATCTAACATGTCCGAGTCGGTGAATCTATCAATCGGCATCCAGCCTCACACATCACGTATGGTATAATCCATCGTACGGCATCCTCTAGTCAAAGGTATGGATCAAACATCAAGCCAACTCATCACGTACGGAAAAGATCATCGTACGACGGCATTAAACCAATAGGGATCCTATCAACCTATAAGACAATGAGGGTACGACCTAATATCACGTACGGCTTATCATCCATGATTCACAACATTCTATATATATCTATATATATCTATATACCTATGTCCCAGGTCACATCCATAATGATCTCATATCAAGGGACCGAAAAGGTATCAATCATCTCAATCGACTTGCATCCGTATACCAACATATCATCAGATCATCATATTCGTCTTATATTCTTTTCATCGCATTTATATCTCACATCAAGTCGAGTTTACATAAACATTCTATCTCTACTATAAGTATAAGTATCTAATCTAACATACACACCCGAACTATACAATCAGATTTTTAAAGAAGCGAATCCTAGTTTTGAAAATAGGGGTTACGGTGTTTTTAAGGAAAAGGTATCATTTGAAATTCCGTAACGTCCCTCATGATATCTGTTTAAAAGATGCATACGATTCTTCAGTTTAGAAATATGTATGGTTCGGATGACACATCTACGTCGACTATCTAGTCCTATAGTATCCTAAACGGCAATATCGTCAAACATCATCCTCAAATCCCATCATAATGTATTAGCCGTATCATAACTTCTAACTATCCTTTAGTTCCTAATATGGTTTCTCTATCTATCTATAACTCTATCTATAGTTTCTATTAAGGTTGCTTTAACCATATTCTATATATAAATCAGTTTCCATCAAAGTTTGCGGGGGTGTTATATGCCATCCACCCGACTTCCCCCGTAGATATAGATCTACTCACCGTGGTCTTCGCTTGCCGAAGTCGATGACGCCACGCTCCGTCGCCTCGGAATCCACGCGAAGGTACCTACAATAACAACATATATCGCAACGCTATTAAAATCAAGTTCTAAAATCCAATACGTTACGCGCCTTGCTCTTAGGTTAGAACCTATAGCATACGCGTACTAAATCAACTAAACAACCCTTTTTGTTGATGTACGAACATCCCACAACCAAATACAAATCCAAATAACAAGAATTAGCATTTCAAAATATGGAAAACATAGCCAAAATCACACTAAAAAGCTCCCAGATTTTGACTCAGGTCAAATAAAGTCAAGCAAACAAGTCTAGGGTGATGTATACTGTGTATTTGAGCCACTGGATCAACCCTGACACCACACCAAACCAAGTGGCCGGCCACTTACCCCCAAAATCCAGCCACTTCGGCCCCCCAGGCTCCTATGGGCTTCGTTTTGTCATGGTGGTCTCCTATGGTCTAAAATGGGTCCCAGGTATTTTTGCTAAACTCAGAAATCCTCCGGGTTGCTCCAGAATTCCCTGCACACCCTATATCCTCACAAAACCGACATGAACTAAATCCTAAATCCATATTTTGGTTTCCAATACTAAATCTCAGGTCTTGCACAGCCACAAGAGTTCACTAAAACCAACTTTAAACCTAAACCTTCTCTATGGATTTCTATCTCCACAACCACCAAACCAATTCAACTTCTAATTTATCTAAAACACAAGAAAACTAAAAACTAACTAAGTGGAAATGATTATACCTCATGGATGAACTCAAGAGAACCTTAGTAGTCCTAATGTTGCCAAAATCCCACTTTGTTTGGTTCAATGTGATGAGCATGAAGAGGGGATCGTTTTTTGTGAAAGGGGTTTAGGGTTTTGGGGATTATTTGGAGATGGATCTAGGGCTTGAAGGTGGAGGGAGATGAGGGTGAGTAAAATGAAGAAGGAGATGAAAATGGTGGAGGAATGAAAATGGAGGCAGTCCCCCTCTCTCTCTCAATTATTCTCACACTCTCTCTCCAAGTCATCACTATGTCTCCTTTCTCTCTCCTCACTCATCATGACACCTTTTTCTATTCTTTTCTCACCAATAACACTTACACCCTAATAAAAACAACACAAATGAAATAACATGTAACATTTCATGGTGCACTTACCATGAAAAACTGTAGAAACACGGATTTGGCTTAATCGCGATTAGCAGTGCACTAATTGGGTTTTTATCAAAACTGCGTATAATAAATTTTAAAAATGCCAAATCCTTTAAATATATTTTTAAATGAATAAATCATTTTAATTTCCATTTATTTCACAATTATTGGTATATATTTATACCCTTTTTCGAAAACCCCAATTTCGCAAATCGGGCAGTTTTCTGGAAATATATTATTTTAATATTAAATTCCAAAAATAATATTTTATATTTTCTGAAATATTACACTAAGGTCTTAAACCACTCACTACCACTCTACTTATCCCTCAACAGCAACTTGGAAGAATCCGAGATCACAATCCACACTAAAATGAACTCTAAACTACACTATAAGGTTAAGGAATTAATTACAAGATGAGAAGTGGAATTTATACCTCATTTGAGCAACTCAAGAAGAACCCTAGCTGTCCCAAGTCTCCAAAATCCAACTTTGATTGGTTCATAGCGTTGAGGGTGAGGTGGGGATCATTTTTAATGAAGAGGGTGTAGGGTTTTGGGAAGGAAATTGAGATGAAGCTTGGGGGTGAAGGTGGAGGGAGATGAGGAAGAAGAAGGAGATGAGGAAACAAATGAGGTGAGGATATGGTGGCTGCCCTCTCTCCCTCTCTCTTTCTTATTCTCACCCTTTCACACTCATGTCTCACTCTCCCTCTCCTCTTTCAAATCATTCTCTTTTTAACCATTTTCTTTTTAAAACCAAATCACATAATACCCAAAAACATCACAAGGAAACTGCATATAACCAAAATGCAACATGACATGGTGCACTAGCCATGGAAAACTGTAGAAATATGGATTTGGCTTAATCACGATTAGTAGTGCACTAATCAATTTTTATCCAAACTGTATATAATTAATTATAAAAATGCCAAATCCAATAAATATATTTTTAAATGAATAAATTATTTTAATCTCCAATTATTTCACAAATATTGGTAAATATTTATACCATTTTACGAAAACCCCAATTTCGCAAATCGGGTAATTTTCGCGAAATATATTATTTTAATATTAAATTTCCAAAAATAATATTATATATTTTCTGAAATGTTATAGGTTGTTATATGTACAATCATACGGGTTTACGGACATGATATTCGTGTTGATGTTCTATGTTGCACTGATGTTATGGATAGATTGTCGTGATGGATAGCCTTGCGTGCAATATTAGATGTACAGTTCAGATTCATTTGTATATTTATTTTTGCGGGTAGAGCGTCCGACATGTGGACTGTCGTTTCTGCCGGTTTGTATATTCTTTTATTGGGGCACGACCGGGTTGAGGTCGATGTCACCGTTGTATATATATTTTCTTTTCTGTACTAGGATTACCCCGCAGAGGAGTGCTCGAATAGCTGGGTTCTAGAGAGCAACGAGCCCGCATCTCATGGCATTGAGACCGGGGGGCCTTACTCTAGAATTGGTAGGCTATTCTCCACACTCGTAGGAGGTATATGTTGACCTACGGAGGGATGCTCAAGTTACCGGATTCCGTGAAGTGTTGGGTGGCTCATTCACTTTGTTGATTGGGGTTGTCTCACTTCAGGAATTGGCGGGTAATTTGCCGTACTCGTAGGGGTCTAGGTTCTTCATTGCACTGGCTATCCAAACGACCGAGGAATGTTGCGTCTCATTTATGGCTCAAATGAAATGTGGGGCTCCTAAATTATCCGCTATTCCATATTATTGTTCGCATGTCTGTGATGATTTTTATCTGCCTGTGATGACTATTATCCGCCTGCGATGTTGATATATATATATATATTATATTTAGTAGATAATTCTATATGTTTTGCATCCACGCTAGTCCTGCCCTCGCTCTGCCATTAGTTAAGTAACCTAATGGTGCATGACGGGGCCCCATGGTGAATGCAGATGGAATATAAATAACATGTTATTTTGGTTGTTTCTTTTATGGCTTAGAAACTTAAAATGATGGGAACACATTATTTGAATAATGCAAGGAAAAATAAACCTAAATGATGTTCGGAACAAATTTTAAAACTCCTCGGTTTTCTTCAAAACTCATAGTCGTATTCTTTTGCTTTGCATAGAGGTATTCGGTTAGGAATATACCGCACTTCATTCTATGAGGGAAGAGCCTTAATTCCTTCACTGGGAGTTCATTCTTAAGCAAAAGTTTATGTCAGTAGTTTTAAAATGCGGAGCTTAAGCCACTCCATTTTAAAGCCACTCAAGTTCCTTCAACGATATCAACTTCATTACGTTAAAGGGTTTTCACCAAAAAACAGTCGTAACCTTCCGTCATTTCAAAAGGGTAGCGCCTAGTATTCATTCTATGTTTGTTGGCCTTCGTCAAGGCATAGTGTATGGTAGCTATGTGTTACTTTTCTGCAGCATAGAAATGCATTAATCTAGGACAGTCGTACAACCTTGTTGGCCTTCGTCAAGGGTGAGTACGGGTGGGTTTAGATTAATCAGGACAATGACGGGTAGAACTTGACTTGTGACTTATGATTTGTAGGCCTTCATCAAGGTCATAAGATTCTTGGGGTAAAAACCATATCGAGAGTTTCAAATATACAGGAAACTTGCCAGGCATGCGCATATCTTCTGGAGTGTGGTGACTAGATGAATTCCGTCAAGTTATCACATGATGATAGTTGGGTCCCGATTCCCACTGATGAGTATGTATTACTTCTCGGAAGATTTTTCACTTCACAATTAGCTAACCTATTAGGTGTTTAGAATGTGTTAACGAGATTACGCCTCTGCGGAAACAGGTTATTAATTGGGTCCGTGTGAAAGCACGGGGGACATCTCTCGGAGTACCAACACTGGACTGGCTGAACAGTTAGCGAACTTGTAAAGTGTAAATAATCCCCACTAGTTCTCCTTTTAGGGTTTGAAGGAGAATTCGAGAAAACAGTGGGAGCCATCCTGATTAAATAAAGTGAAAACCAATCTAATCTTGATAGAGTGCACGCTGGGTGTTTCTTTTCTCTCTCTCTGGTACAACGACCATGACTTACCTTAAAAACTCATGAACTAAGTTAACTGAACCTTCTGTTAAGAATATGTATGCCCTAGAGGCCATTATTGTATGATATAGTGGATGCTTGGATATATATATATATATATATATATATATATATATATATATATATATATATATAAAGGACTTTCTTGCTCGACATGATAGTATGATATCTGGTTGCTCTTTATCTTAACATGTACACTTGTATTATTATACCGTCTCTCTGTTACATGTTGATAAAGCCCTTAGGATGTAGGCTTGACTACCAGGACTATGATGCAGATCATACTAGTAGGGCTTGTGTAGTCCACAAGCACATCCTTTAACTGTTCCTAGTCGAGAGAGTATCGAGACAGGGCATCGATATTCCAGACTAGACTAGTGTGTACGTTTCTTGACCCTGTATGGGGCAATAGTTGATCCCACAACCATTGGTGTTTGTGTTAGTGTATATGCCCTAGGGGCCATTATTGTATCATACTAGCTTGTATATTACTTAATGGAAGTTTGAGATATTCACAGTTGTATTAACAGTCTTGCTCAACATAGTAGTATGCTACTTGGTTTATATCTATCTTAATATGTGAGTATGTTTCTTTTAGCATATCGCAAATACATATTGATAGAGCCCATAGGATCTTGCTTGACTACCAGCGTTGTGATGGCGGTCACACTAGTGGGGGCTGGGTAGTCTACAAGCACATCCTTTTTCAGGTCCCTAGTCGTAGGATTATCGAGACAGGGCATCGATACTCCAGAGTAGACTAGTGTGTACGCTTCTCGTCCCAACAGGGGAAATGGTCTATCCAACAGCCATTAGTACGTTGTACTGGAGATAGTATGCAGGTGCTCGTTAGGTTACGAGTACACAGGACAAGATTCGCAGGGAACTGTTGGTTGGTATTATACGCATCGTCAGTTAACAGTTCCCAGGTGACATTAGTACAGCATAGTCCATAGATTTGACACTGCTGCTTCGCCTCGAGTGTGCTCCCACTGTTCTTAGATTGCTACCCTACCACGGCTCGACTGAGTCATGCAAACAGGTAGCAGTTGGGTGCAGTCCTGAAGCACTTGGAGGCAGCGGCGGTTAGATAGGATTCGTCTCTCCCGGTGTTGGGGGTTGATATCGCGCTGTGTTTAGAGAGCCATTACGCAAGGTCCCTGGCCAGGGCAAGCTAGATTTACTGGTAGGTTTTCCAGTAACTTCTCAAGGTGTAATGGGATTCACTCCGACACGATTTATACCGCTTTTAGGGGACTGACGCTAGCCGCCCCCTTAGGCCCGATATGCGATAGTCCTAGACGAACAGACCGGACTGTACGGAGATTGTCACATCAGGGTCAGTAGGAGTTCGGATGGGTTTCCTCATCGGCCTTCTTATCGACATCTACCTGGGGACCGTTACGTACAGCTAGTACCGCTTACGGCCTGTGGTTAAACCCACTGCCAGCGTAGTGTCGAGTCTTTAGTCCCACACAGAGAGTTTCCCTGCTTCGGACGAAACGATATAGAGGTCGTATAGTTTTACGACAGGGTTCAGACATATACGTGCACTTTTGCACGTATGATGTTCGGACAGTTTATACTAGCGGGCTTTGGTTTAAGCCAGATTCTAGTATTAAATTATTGGATTTATGCAGTCTCAGTATATCCGTGTTTTTCGTAAATACGGATGGGAGGGGCGTTCTCGTAATTACTCGAGAAGCTTCTAGAAGAAAGGTGACTTATTTAGTTTTAATTCATTTATGAATCATGCTTAATGAGGTGGAGGAGATGATGTGTTATTTGCATTAAATGATATAATGACTCATGAGTTGATTCATCCTTTTGTATTAAATGAAGCATGGTTGTAATTATCATATATGATATACACAAAAGAGTTATAATTTCATTTGATAATAACAAACACATTCTCTCTCCTCAAGCTCTCATCTTCTTCATCCTAACCCTAATCCTCTCATGTGTTGAGAACCCTAGGGTTAGCAAGACTAATAGATCCTTAATCTATCTCTATATCTTCTAGGTCACTTGGATTAGCAATCCTAGCCACTTAGTTACCTCAAGTTAGAGGTTAAAGGTTGAAGAAGGAACTCTCGGGTGGATCTTCTATTACATCGAGAAGGCCGACGAGGAGGTGAACAACAAGAACAAGAAGGACTAGTATCTTGAGGCATAATCATCTATCATAGTAGTTTAGCACTTCTAGATAGTTTGTTAGTTAGGGTTTAATAAAGATCCGTTTGATAGTCGATGTTACTTTGAACAAAATGATTGTTTTTCCTACTCCGGCTCCCCGCATCTTGTGGGGTGTGTAACGTTGACTTATAGTGGTATCAGAGCCTAGCTAAACCATAACTAACATGTTAGCAAAGTCTTTAGAAATTCGATCGCAATTTAATCCCGAAAAAATGACATTTTCACCATGTTTCTGCCGATTTTAAATTGGGGTCTAAAAAATTTTCAGGGACCTTTAAAAATATAAGCAGGGTTTTCTAAGAATTGTGAAAAAATTTAGGATCGTGACTCGGCCAAACCGCGGCGGAACCGCGGCCGATCCAAGCGATCCACCGTGGATCCATGGCCGAGTTGATACCGAGTCAACCCAAATTTGCGCAGTTATTCTTCTGTGTTGATGTTGTGTTTTCTGGGATGCTTTGTTTCTGCTCAGGTTTTATGTGCACAGAGAATTATTTGGAGTAGATTTATATGTGGTGCTTGATCGAAATTCTAAGAATTTTGGCTAACTGGATTATATCTGTGTTGTGTTTAATGTGTTCGTAAACCTCCCTTAATTGCTAGTATGTCGGTTAGCAGGGGGTTGCACATTTCTGTAATGGTTACTTTATGTTTGTGGATATGAACTTATTGGATTGTCGTGAATGGATAGCCGGGGATGTGAGACGAGTGTTTCTTTCATTCAAATGTAAATTGTAATATGTTGTAATATTCTTTTGCGTGGCACATCCGGGTTGAGGTTGTAGGCACCTTTGTATTATTTCATTTACTGTTTTCTGCTCCTAGGATAGACCCAAGGTAGGTTGCACAAACTACCGGGTACTTTGAAGTGCTTAGTGGCCTACTTACGTTGTTGAGGGAGACCGCTTCACTTCGGATACATGGCGGGTAGTTTGCCATACCCGTAGGGGTCTAGGGTGGGGTTGGTGATTCATCACGACTATGCAATCCGTCTTTCATTGCAGGCTCAAAGGAAATGCGGATTCCTAGAATATCCAATATATTCATCTGTGATCTGGATTGCCTATTATTGCGTCTGACGAATGTATAATATCTATATATGATATCTAGTAGGCGTTGCTTATGTTTTACACTCGCGCTAGCCCAGCCCCCGCTCTGTCGTTAGTTAAGTAACCTAACGGGTGAATGACGGGGCCCAGTGGCGAATGCGGATGGCATAAGCGGACGTTGTATTTTCGTTGTTTTCTGCAATGATAGATTAATTGATGGGACGCATTAAATTAATGCAAAGAAAATAAACCAAAGTTGAATCGTTGGAACAATTTAAAAGAAACCACTCGGTTAATTTTAAAACAGCAGATTTTTAATTGCGGAGCTTAAACCACTCCTTTTAAAAGCTATCAGGTTCCTTCGATCATATCAAGTTCACTACGTTCACGGTTTCGCCAAAACCATTCGTAGCCCTCCGTCATTTCATTTGGGTATTCAGTAGTATTCAAGCTATGTATTTTGACCAACGCCAAGGCATAGTGTTTGGTAGCTGGTGGGTATTCATCTGTTGCATAGATAGATGAGTTGGTTTAGGACAGTCGTACTGCCATTTGGCCAACATCAGGGGTATGTATGGGTGGGTTCAAATTAACAAGATAATGATGGGTAGAACTTGACATGTGACTTATGACATTTTGACCAATGCCAAGGTCATAAGAGCATGGGGCAAAAATCCACATCGGGAGTTTCTAAAGAAACTGAAACTTACTAGAGTTGCATACCATTTGGAGTGTGATAATTTTGGTAGGATTCCTTCAGCTTTATAATACGATGATATTTGGATCCCGATCCTATTGTGAGTATATGCTACTCATCGGGAGATTCTTTCACTTAACGATCAATGCTATAAACCAAGTAGGTGTCAAGAAAGGGGTCAGCGGGGCTACGCCCCCAAGGGAAAAGAGGTTATTTAATTAAGGAACTTCGCGAAAGTATCGTAAAACCTCCCTCGAAGTACCGACACCGGCCTGGCTGAGCGGTTAAGCAAGTATTGTACGGTGAGAATAGTCCTGACTAGTTCTTCTTTTTTGGTTTGAGGAAGGATTCGAGAAATAGTGGGAGCCATTCTGTTTAGATAAACTAAAAACCACTCTAAACTTGCAAGAGTATCATGCTAAAGTATTTTTTTCTCTCTCTTTCCTAATTGCAGCGACCCAGAACATGACAGGCCTTAAGTTATTATTGGATAAAAATATTTTGACAGGGCCAAACTATAAAGATTGGTTCAGGAATGTCAAAATGGAAATCACCTATGACAAATTGGGGTATGTCCTTACTACTAAGGCCCCTGCCGTCCCAGGTCCAGAATCCAGTGTCGCGGATAAGGAAATCCGCAAGACCTGGGAGTTAGACTGCGCGAAGGCCAAATGCATCGTACTTGCCTCTATGGATAATGAACATCAGAGGAGGCACGAGAATATGGATATTGAAGCCATATTTCTCCACACCAAGGAACTGTATGGAGAGCAATCTTGTATAGCTAGATACGAGACCTCGAACTTGTTTCAGTCGAGGCTGGCCGTCGGATCATCTGTAGGGGAACATGTCCTTAAGATGATTGGCTATATTGAGGAGCTCGCGAACCTTGGGACAACATTAGAGAACGAGCTGTATACAGACTTGGTTCTTTAGTCCCTTCCTTCCACCTATGCCCATTTTATCTTGAATTTCAATATTCAAGGTAAAGAAGTTGAACTTCCAGAATTCCTTAACATGTTGAGGAGTGCAGAGGGCACTTTGCAGAAAGCAAGGAAAACACCCGCTATGTTTGTTCATGGTGCTTCCTCTTCCAGGTCCAAGGCTAGGACCAAATGAAGGAAGAAGAAGGCCGCTACCAAACCAAGAGGCGGTGTTGGTAAGGTGGGAGTCAAGGGAAAGGCAAAGGTTGCGGTGCCGGTAGTAGAAAAGGACGAGTGCTTCCACTGTCATAGGAAAGGCCATTGGAAGAAGGATTGCAAAGCTTGGTTGCCAAGAACCAGGACCCGAGGCAAGTTGTGGCTTCGTCTTCAGGTGTGTTTGTAATTGAAAATTGTCTGTCAATCAACTCTACTTCCTAGGTATTAGATACCGGATCAGGATCTCATATATGCAATTCATTGCAGGCACCGAGAAGTCGTGGAGTACTGAAGGCTGGTGATATGACCCTCCAGGTTGCTAACAGAGCAAGCGTGGATGCTGTGTCCGTAGGGGATTATCACCTTGGATTGACGAGTGGACATATTTTGGTTTTGCGTAACTGTTTTTGTGTACCTAGTTTAACGTGTAATATCATATCAGTATCGTTGTTATCAAAAGAAGGTTATGATTTCACGTTTGTAAGCGATGTTGTTAACATCCACCTTAATCACGGTTTGATTGGGTCCGGTGCACTAGATAACGGTATATACGTGTTAAATCAATTACATATTTTCAATGTCCAGAACACACTAAAAAGAAAGTCTCCAGATATAAATCAGCTTTTCTTATGGCATTGTAGACTAGGTCACATCAATGAGACAAGGTTAACTAAGTTACATAAAGAAGGATATTTGGCTCTGTTCGAATATCAATCTTATGCCACTTGTCAATCATGTCTCAAAGGAAAAATGACAAAGACTCCATTCACTGGACACGGAGTAAGAGCGAGCGAGCTCTTAGGACTCATACACAACGATGTATGTGGTCCAATGTCTACACATGCAAGAAGCAGTTTTTCATATTTCATTACTTTTACGGATGATTACCCTAGGTATGGATTCATTTTCTTGATGAAACATAAATCCGAGGCCTTTGAGAAATTCCAAGAATATAAGAATGAAGTAGAAAACCAAACCGGCAAAAGTATCAAGACACTGAGATCTGATCGGGGTGGTGAATACTTAAGTGCCGAGTTCCTGCGTTACCTAAAAGAGAATGGAATTCTCTCTCAGCTTACTCCTCCATACACTCCACAACATAACGGTGTATCGGAAAGACGGAACCAAACCCTATTGGATATGGTACGTTCCATGATGAGTAATGCTGAGTTACCGCGATCTTTCTGGGGTTATGCACTAGAATCAGCTGCATATCTTTTGAACAGGGTTCGTACCAAGACTGTGTCTACCACACCATATCAGATGTGGAGTAGGAAGAAACCCTATCTTCAGTATCTGAAGATATGGGGATGTCTAGCTGTTGTTAAAAAGCAGCATGCGGACAAACTCAAGGCATGCTCAGTACAGTATATGTTTGTGGGATATCCAAAGAACTCCAAGGGGTATTTTTTCTATTACGCAGAGGAACAAAAGGTTTTTGTTTCTCGTAATGCCCATTTTCTAGAACAGCAGTTTTTAGAAAAGGAAACAAGTGGGAACGCAATAGAACTGGAAGAAATTCCAGAATCACAAGCTATTACTGAAAGCTTGGTAGAACCAGAAGTTCCAGAAGAACAGGACATTCCCGCACCCCTCTGCAGGAGTAGTAGGCCGTCTCATCCGCCTGAGAGATACTACAGTTTTCTCATAGACGGGGATAGAGAGGATTGCGTCATTGATAATGATGAACCTACTAGCTTCCAGCAGGCCATCCAGAGCAGCGACTCGGTAAGATGGCTGGATGCAATGCGGAACGAGATGGAGTCCATGTACACCAACAGAGTATGGACTTTGCTCCAGATGGGGTAAAACCCATAGGATGCAAGTGGATCTTCAGAAAAATGATTGGTGTAGATGGACAGGTGGAAACCTATAAGGCTAGACTTGTTGTAAAGGATTTTCGTCAAAGGCCTGGCTTGGAATATGACAAAACTTTTTCTCCAGTGGCTATGCTCAAATCCATTCGGATCCTTCTTGCCATTGCTGCCTTCCATGATTATGAGATCTGGCAGATGGATGTAAAGACGGCTTTTCTAAATGGAAATTTGGACGAGTGCGTCTATATGGATCAGCCAGAAGGTTTCAATCAGAGTGGGAGCAGCGGGAAAGTGTGCAAGTTGCTTAAGTCCATTTATGGACTAAAGCAGGCATCGCGGAGTTGGAACATCTGTTTTGATGAAACGGTCAAAGAATATGACTTTATCAAAAATCCAGATGAACCATGTATATATAGTAAGATTGTAGCACAAACTGTCGTATTCCTCGTCTTGTACGTGGATGACATTCTCTTGATAGGAAATGATATTCCTATGCTACAATCTGTCAAAGGATTCTTGTCATACAGGTTCTCCATGAAAGACCTGGGTGATGCCTCTTACATTCTGGGGATCCAGATCTATCGTGATAGTTGGGACTTTCGCAGTCCAGGTATATCAACACTATACTGAAAAGATTCAGTATGGAAGATTCTAAGCGCGGTAATTTACCGGCTTGTCACGGAATCACCCTCTCCAAAGAGATGTCTCCCAAGATTGATTTGGAAAAGGATCGCATGTCAGTTATACCCTACGCTTCTGCGGTAGGCTCTATAATGTATGCGATGTTGTGTACCCGACCAGATGTAGCTTACGCACTAAGCGTAGTAAGCCGGTATCAGTCAGACCCAGGGGAGAAGCACTGGATAGCAGTAAAGAACATTCTCAAGTACCTGAGAAGGACTAAGGATATGTTCTTGGTTTACGGCGGAAAAGACCTCTAGATCGAGGCTTTTGCTGACTTCAGCTTCTAGAGGGACAAGGATGACTCCAAGTCCATGTCAGGTTATGTCTTTACCCTCAATAGAGGGGCGGTGTGCTGGAAGAGTTCCAAGCTGGACACCGTTGCTGACTCAACGATGGAAGCGGAGTATATCACAGCTTCTGATGCCGCAAAAGAAGCAGTCTGGGTAAAGAAGTTCTTAACAGAACTTCAGGTGGTTCTATCCATTGTTGATCCAATACCTCTGTATTGTAACAACAATGGGGCTATAGCTTTAGCAAGGAACCCAGGTCCCATCAAAAGTCCAGACACATCTTGAGGAGGTATCACCTGATCAGGGAGATCAGAGATCGCCGGGAGATCGAGGTCCGGATAGTTGCTACAGAGGAGAACACTGCAGATCCATTCACAAAGGCCTTACCTCAGAAACAGTTCGAGAGGCTATTCAAGATGATAGTTCTTCGATACGCCAGTATATGGCCCTAGTGCAAGTGGGAGATTGTCAGTGTATATGCCTTAGAGGCCATTATTGTATCATACTAGCTTGTATATTACTTAATGGAAGCTTGGGATATTCACAGTTGTATTAACAGTCTTGCTCAATATAGTAGTATGCTACTTGGTTTATATCTATCTTAATATGTGAGTATGTTTCTTTTAGCATATCGCAAATACATATTGATAGAGCCCATAGGATCTTGCTTGACCACCAGCGTTATGATGGCAGTCACACTAGTGGGGGCTGGGGAGTCTACAAGCACATCCTTTTTTAGGTCTCTAGTCATAGGATTATCGAGACAGGGTATCGATACTCCGGAGTAGACTAGTGTGTACGCTTCTCGTCCCAACAGGGGAAATGGTCTGTCCCACAGCCATTAGTACGTTGTACGGGAGATAGTATGCAGGTGCTCGTTGGGTTACGAGTACACCGGACAGGATTCGCAGGGAACTGTTGGTTGGTATTATACCCATCATCAGTTAACAGTTCCCAGGTGACATTAGTACAGCATAGTCCGTAGACTTGACACTGCTGCTTTGCCTCGAGTGTGTTCCCACTGTTCTTAGATTGCTACCCTACCGCGGCTCGACTGAGTCGTGCAAACAGGTAGCAGTTGGGTGCAGTCCCAAAGCACTTGGAGGCAGTGGCGGTTAGATAGGATTCGTCTCTCCCGGTGTTGGGGGTTGATATCGCGCTGTGTTTGGAGAGCCATTACGCAAGGTCCCTGGCCAGGGCAAGCGAGATTTACTGGTAGGTTTTCCAGTAACTTCTCAAGGTGTAATGGGCTTCACTCCGACACAATTTATACCGCTTTTAGGGGATTGACGCTTGCCGCCCCCTTAGGCCCGATATGTGAAAGTCCTAGACAAACAGACCGGACTGTACGGAGATTGTCACATCAGGCTCAGTAGGAGTTCAGATGGGTTTCCTCATCGGCCTTCTTATCGACATCTACCTGTGGACCGTTACATACAGCTAGTACCGCTTACGGCCTGTGGTTAAACCCACTGCGAGCTTAGTGTCGAGTCTTTAGAGTCCCACACAGAGAGTTTCCCTGTTTCGGGCGAAACGATATAGAGGTCGTATAGTTTTACGACAGGGTTCGGACATATACATGCACTTGTGCACGTATGATGTTCGGACAGATTATACTGGCGGGCTTTGGTTTAAGCCAGATTCTAGTATTGGATTATTGGATTTATGCAGTCTCAGTATATCCGTGTTTTTCGTAAATACGGATGGGAGTGGCGTTCTCGTAATTACTCGAGAAGCTTCTAGAAGAAAGGTGACTCATTTAGTTTTAATTCATTTATGAATTAAGCTTAATGAGGTGGAGGAGATGATGTGTTATTTGCATTAAATGATATAATGACTCATAAGATGATTCATCCTTTTGTATTAAATGAAGCATGGTTGTAATTATCATATATGATATATACAAAAGAGTTATAATTTCATTTGATAATAACAAATACATTCTCTCTCCTCAAGCTCTCATCTTCTTCATCCTAACCCTAATCCTCTCATGTGTTGAGAACCCTAGGGTTAGCAAGAATAATAGATTCTTAATCTATCTCTATATCTTCTAGGTCACTTGGATTAGCAATCCTTAGTTACCTCAAGTTAGAGGTTAAAGCTTGAAGAAGGAACTCTCGGGTGGATCTTCTATTACATCGAGGAGGCCGACGAGGAGGTGAACAACAAGAACAAGAAGGACCAGTATCTTGAGGTATAATCATCTATCATAGTAGTTTAGCACTTCTACATAGTTTGTTAGTTAGGGTTTAGCAAAGATCCATTTGATAGTCGATGTTATTTTGAACAAAATGATTGTTTTTCCTATTCCGCCTCCCCGCATCTTGTGGGGTGTGTAACGTTGACTTATAGTTTGACATCAAAGATCGTACACAGGTGGTCATTAGAGAATGGGTACACCGAACAGGACTCGCCGAGAACTCCTAGATGGTACCATACCTATCGTCAGATAGCAGTTCTCTGGTGACACTTGTACAAGTTAGTCTATAGACCCGAGATCGTCATAGAGACTTGTGTGGTTCCCATTGTGCTTTGATTTACTTCCTACCACGGCTTAAAGGAGTCGTGCAAATAGGTGGATTTTGGGTACAGTCCCGAGTCACATGGAGGCAATGAGCGATAGTAGGGGTTTCGTCTCTCCCGGTATAAGGAGTTGATGTTGCGCTATGCTCGATTGGCTATAACAGCAAGTCCCTGGCCAGGGCTGATGAGATTAACTGGTAAGTGTTATCAGTAGTTTTTCAAACGGTTATAGGCTACATATCGGTATGACTTATCAAGTTACTGGGGTCTTACGATTCCATCCCCAGACTCGATATGCGATATATCAGACGACGAGACCGGACTGTATGGCAAGTGTTGCTTATAGGCTTTACGGGAGTTTGGACAAGCTTGCTTGTTGATCTTCTTTTCGCTCAATATATGGGTAGCCGTTACGTCCAGCTAGTACCGCTGACGGCTTATGGGTATATGATATGATCAGTACCTACTGCTGGCGTATTGACGAGTCTTTAGAGTCCCATGTTCCTTTATAAAAAAAGGGGTAAGGGGAAAATTCCCCACTGTTCAAAACCTCACATGTTTAACATGTGAGTGCCTATATGCAACGCATATAGGCACTGTAATGCAAACAGACTACTAGGCTAATAGAGTCTCATGTGGTTAACACGTGAGAGCCTATATGCAAAGCATATAGGCACTACAATTAAAACAAATGTCAGGCTAAATGAGCCTCACGTGTTTAACATGTGAGTGCCTATATGCAATGCATATAGGCACTGCAATGCAAACAAACTACTAGGCTAATGGAGCCTCACGTGTTTAACATGTGAGTGCCTATATGCAAAGCATATATGCACTGTAATTAAAATAACTGTTAGGCTAAATGAGCCTCACGTGTTTAATACGTGAGCGCCTATATGCTTGCATATAGACGCTGCAATCAAACAGCTTACAAACTAAATATGCCTCACGTGTTAAACACGTAAGGGCACTTCTCTACGTAGAATTTATTCTACTCAACAAAGAACCGTTGGATCAAAGATCCAATGGTGATTAAATATAGAATTAAATTCTATTTGAACTTTCTAAATGAGGAAGGATATTTTCTGTTAAAACAGAAAGTTGGTGAATCAAAGATTGAAAATATTTTCCATATCTTTCTAAACAAGAAAGATTGCTCTTTATAAAATAGAAGGCCCTTAGATTGAGAATCCAACGGTGATTAAAAATCATTATTTCTCAGAATAAAATTCAGCATATGGAAAATATTTCCCCACTCTTGTTAAAAACAAGAAAATACTTTCTGTAAAACAGAATTTCTTGAATCAAAAATCCAACGGTGGATAAAATACCCAAAATCAATTAGGATATCCAAATGAGAGATTTCTTCAACTAATCAACAGACTTGCCTCTACTATATAAAGGACCCAAGACTTCAAGTCTGAAGAGGAGAAACCCCCGCATAAGCTTCAAACAAAAAAAAAGAATTAATCTCTCGGAGAAGAAGAACTCCCTTCTTGGAAATTTAGGTAAATAAAAATAAGGGAGTACTTAACACTCAGTAGCTGGCGCTCAGCGCCTAGCGCCCCACGTGCCTCTAACGTGGGCGCTACAAAATAAGGGAGTGCATAGTACTCAGTGACTGGCGCTCAGCGCCTAGCGCCTCACGTGCCTCTCACGTGGACGCTACAAAATAAAGGAGTGCTTAGCACTCAGTGACTGGCGCTCAGCGCCTAGCGCCCCACGTGCCTCTCACTGGGCGCTACAAAATAAAGGAGTGCTTAAAACTCAGTGACTGGCGCTCAGTGCCTAGCGCCCTACGTGCCTCTCACGTGGGCGCCAAAAAATAAAAGTGCCTGACATTTGTAAGTACACGGTAGTGCCCCGGCCGTCTAACAGACGCCAAATGCGGAACAAAAACTTTTACAACTGGCGCTATCGCATACTGTAACCCGGATCTGCCATTAAAGCTAAACTAACAAACTACAAAGTGGGTAGAAATGTTATACCGAACGATCCGAGTCCTTCAGTCTTCAACCATCATCCCACGCTTTGTTGCGGCTGCTCCGATCTTCTAAATCTCCGGTCTCCTCGTCCAGGTGGCACCACGTCGACGGATCTTTAAACGGGCTCCCGCCTCTGAATCGAGGCAACTCGATCATCAAGTTTGCCACAAGAGATGACCAAGATTGATGTAGAGAATGAATAGAACACTTTGTCTCGCTTCGTCCAAAGCTATGGACGAACGGTTAATGAAGTTGCCATTTGAATCGGGTAAATGAGAAATCGGCTATTCTAATTTTCATGAACCAAACTCTCTATTCTTTTCTTTTGCAAAATCAATCCTCTCTCTCTCACTCAAGGGGCCGGCCACAATATAGGATGAGGGAGGTGAGTGTAGGAGTGGATAGGGTGACCATAACAATGAATGAAAGAATGAGTCATGTTAACACCTTGCATTAACATTAAATGCACACAAATGAATCATCTAACATAGTCATCAACTTATTAAATGCACAATCACTTCATTAATGAGTCACTAGCCACCTCATCATCCTAGTCATCATCTAGAAACTTCTAGAACCTTCCACACTTATCAAGAAAAGATAAATCCGTATTAAACCGAATGTTTAATACGGCTGATAGAAAACTGGAAACTGGCAACTTCCAAAAGCGATCCCGAAACGAATTTCAGGATAACCCTGTAATAGTATAAACATACCTGCATTTGTATTACGATCGAATACAAATGCAACTGAGACAAAGATATTATATCTACACAGTATAATATTCGGATCTGGCTTAAACCAAAGCCTACCAGTATTATCTGCCCGAAATATGACACGTGCGTAAACGCACGTGCATTTTCCGAACCTTGCCATAAAACCATACGGCCTCTACAACGTTTCGCCCGAACTTGGAAAACTGTCTGTGGGGGACTCTAATGACTCATCAACACACCGGCACTGGGTATAACCACCAACACGTCAGAGGTACAAGCTGTACGTAACGGTTGCCTATGTATTGATTGGAAGGGAAGCTGACGAGCGGGCTCATCCAGAAGCCCTACTGAGCCTAACAGTGACAATATACATACAGTCCGGTCCGTTCATCTATGAGTATCGCATATCGGCTTAGAGGGCTGGTAACGTCAGACCCCTAATAGCGGTATAAGTCGTGTTAGAGAGTAGCCCAGAACACCCTGAGATACTACTGGAGTACCTACCAGTAAATCTCCTGCCTCGGCCGAGGGCTTTGTGTAATGTCTCTCCTAGACACAGAGCGATCTCACCCCCAATACCGGGAGAGACGAATCCCCTGCCGATCCACTCACTTGCCTCCATGTGGCTCGGGACTGTACCCAAAAAAGACCTGTTTGCACGACTCTTTTGAGCCGTGGTAGGGTAGAAATCAAAGCACAGTGAGAACTCACACAAGACAAATGACGACCTCAGGTCGATGAACTAACCTGTACACATGTCACCAGGGAACTGCTATCTGACGCTAGGTATAATACCAACTAGCAGGTTCCTGGCGAGTCCTGTCCGGTATACTCATAACCCAATGAGCACCTGTATACATCTTAGGTGATCCAACTGACACCAGTGGCTTGTGAGACCGGCCACCGCCCCTCGTCGGGGTCTCGACTGTATACACTAGTCTACTCTGGAGTATCGATGCCCTGTCTCGAAACTCCCACCACTAGTGACACTTTAAGGATGTGCTTATAGACCCCAGCTCCCACGTATATGATCGCCATCATACTGCTGGCAGTCAAGCAAGAATCCTATGGGCTCTTTCATCATGCAATAGTGAACTAAAGCATATATACGATGATAAAGACAAACCAGATAGCATACGATCATCTCGAGGAAGACTGTCATATTGGTATAGGTCCTCCCTCAATCATTGCAATCACGTACCTGCGATCCAATAATTGACTTTGAGGGCACTATATCCAACAATCTCCCACTTGCATTTAAGGCTAATTATTGCGATGTCGCATACTCACATCCTGTGTGACACCGAACATCCAACTCCTCTACTAATCAGTTTCACAAAGCTCGTTTGTAAAACTATTGTGTTCGAGAAATAGCCTTAGTGAGTGGATCCGCCCTGATGTTTCTTTCTATGTCTCTCTTAATCTCAAGTTCGCGGAGAATGCCATCTCCCGAATCGAGTAATACCTGTCTTAGAATATGTCTGGATATCTGATGGGACCTAGTTCATAAATGAACTCTAAATCCAAACTTCTTAGACTGTATAGACAACTGAAACTAATCATTTTCCAGCACCATGCCTCCCACAGTATCCTCTTGGACCACCTGTCCATAATACTGTCTCTCGTCAGAGGGAAAACTATAACTCTGACAATCACTCTGTCATCCATGTCACCTTTGAAGCCTGGAATAATAACCGTCTCCCTAAGGAGGCTGCCGTCATCAAATCCGTAGAACATGCACTTATATTCTATAACTGCTTCCTAATGTTTCTCCAAGATTGGATTAATATAAACTTATCGCATCTAGTGGAAAAACA
Organism: Agapanthus africanus; assembly: GCA_030015575.1. NCBI lineage: Eukaryota > Viridiplantae > Streptophyta > Magnoliopsida > Asparagales > Amaryllidaceae > Agapanthus > Agapanthus africanus. Next base: position 105,586,020 of record CM057343.1, on the reverse strand, counting down.
ATATCTGGTGTGGTACTTGACATCTCACGACTGACTCAATTGCCTAAGCAAGTGATCTGCTAATCATGCACATCCCTCTCTCCTTTAGTCTATAAGACACCTTTAGAGAGGGTGACTCCATCAACTGCAGGTACACTACCATGCCAGGAGTCATCTATTCTAAATACCTTTAGAATTCTGTCAAAGTACCCTAATTGGGAAACTACCCAAATCTAGATCTAAAACCATAAATCTAGAAACCAGAATGTCAGATATTATATCCATATCCTTTGTGGAAAAACAGCTGTGTGACGACCAAAGTACAACCGATCGTAGTATAGAAATTTTACTTCCTACTCTGTGTATGTCATCCAAATACCAGGACATCACATCCTACTACCTTCTTAACAGATCCATCCCCTATTCTGATGAAGTCAAAGCCATGACTGTTACATCAAAATAAGATGATCTTATCTCCGCTATATCAGCTCAAGCCTATAAATAGACATAAGCTACTTGTCCACTATACTTCCGCTGCTCTCACTGACCACAACAACCCTCTAGCAGAATAATATATACGTGTACTTCTAAAACTAGTTTAGAACGACGCTATACATATCCTCCTGCCAGGTCTCATAGTCTGGAACAACAATAGTGTCAAGTCTGGGTAAATAAGAACCTCTCTGTCACCGTCCTTGAGGCTACCGGAGTACCTCTCGGGTGTCTGAGGTTACCCACCATGTCTGCGGAGTGGCTATTGGAATGTCAAACCTGATTGAATATATAGTTCCTATTAAATTTTCCGTAATCGTTTGCGGTTCTGGAATCACTTCCAGTTCTTGTTGGAGATAGTGCCCTCAGAGTCAATTATTGGATCGCAGGTACGTGATTACAATGATTGCAGAGGACCTATACCGGTAGGACAGTCTTACTCGAGATGATAGTATGCTATCTGGTTTGCCTTTATCAGTCGTGTACATGTTCAGGTGACTGATTACATGTTACACTTTGATAGAGCCCTTAGGATCTTGCTTTACTACCAACTGTATGATATCGATCATATACGTGAGAGTTGGGTAGTTTATACGCATATCCTTAATTGTGGTCCCTAGTCGTGGGAGTTTCGAGATAGAGCATCGATACTCCGGAGTAGACTAGTGTATACAGTCGAGACCCCGACGAGCGGCGGTGGCCGGTCTCACAAGCCACTGGTGTCAATTGGATCACCTAAGATGTATACAGGTGCTCATTGGGTTATGAGTACACCGGACAGGACTCGCCGGGAATCTGCTAGTTAGTACTATACCTATCGTCAGATAGCAGTTCCCTGGTGACATGTGTACAGGTTAATTCATCGACCTGAGGTCGTCATTTTTCTCGTGTGAGTTCCCACCGTGCTTTGATTTCTACCCTACCACGGCTCAAAGGAGTCGTGCAAACAGGTAGCTTTTGGGTACAGTCCCGAGCCATATGGAGGCACGTGAGCGGATCGGCAGGGGATTCGTCTCTCCCGGTATTGGGGGCGAGATCGTGCTGTGTCTAGGAGAGCCATTACACAAAGCCTACGGCCGTGGCAGGAGATTTACTGGTAGGTACTCCAGTAGTATCTCAGAGTGTTATTGGGCTACACTCCGACACGACTTATACTGCTATTGGGGGTCTGACGTTACTAGCCCCCTAGGCAGATATGCGATACTCATAGACGAACGGACCGGATTGTATATACATTGTCACTGTTAGGCTTAGTAGGGTTTCCGGATGAGTTCGCTCATCGGCCTCCCTTGAGGTCAGTCTATGGGCAGCCGTTACGCATTGCTAGTGCCGCTGACGGTTTGTGGTTAAACCCACTGCCAGGGTACTGACGAGTCATTAGAGTCCCCCACAGACAGTTTCCCAAGTTCGGGCGAAACGTTGTAGAGGCCGTATGGTTTTATGGCAGGGTTCGGAAAATGCACGTGCGTTTACGTACGTGTCATTTTTCGGTCAGATGGCTTTGGTTTAAGCCGGATCCGAGTATTATATTGAGTAGATATAATATCTTTGTCTCAGTTGCATTTGTATTCGGTTGTAATACAAATGCGGGTATATTTATACAGTTACGGGGTTATCCTGAAATTCGTTTCGGGATCACTTTTGGAAGTTGCCAGTTTCCAGTTTTCTATCAGCCGTCTTTTAACATTCGGTTAAAGATGGATTTATCTTTTCTTTGGAAAAGTGTGAATGCTTCTAGAAGGTTCTAGAAGCGGTAAGGTGTTATTGTTTCATTGGTTGCTTTCTTTGTGTTCACATTGTGTGTTCACACTAGATATTTATTTGTGTTCACACTAGATATTTCCTTATGGTTACTTTCTTGTTCCTACACTCACCTCCCTCCTCACTTTTATAAGATGGCCGGCCCCTCCTCTCTCTCACTCACTCACTTGATGTTTCATTTTGGTGAAAAGATTATGATAGTTTTGGGGTGTATGGAAATTTCATTGCTCATTTCATTCCATCACCCGAATCAATTGGCAACTTCATTAACCGTTCGTCCATAGTTTTGGACGGAACGAGACAAAGTCTTCTACTCATTCTCTATATCAATCTTGGTCTTCTCTTTTAGCAAACTTGACGACCGAGTTGCCTCGAGTCAGAGGCGGGAGCCCGTTTAGAGAATCGTTGACGTGGTGCCACCTGGACGAGCAGATCGGAGATCGAAGAGATCGGAGCAGCCGCAACGGAGCGTGGGATGATGGTTAAAGAACGAAAGACTCGGATCGTTCGGTATAACCTTTCTACTCTCTTTACAGTTTGTTAGTTTAGCAATAATGGCAGATCCGGGTTAAAGTATACGATTGCGCCAGTTAAAAAGTTTTTGTTCCGCATTTGGCGTCTGTAGACGGCCGGGGCGCTACCGTAGACTTACAGTGGTATCAAAGCCTCACCATTATGCTCTACTAACTTGTGCTAACGCGTTTAAAATATCGATCGAACCGGATATCAAAAACTGCATTTTTCAAGTTCACAGTTTCTGTAGATTTTAAATGATGTCCTAAAATTATTCTACATATCACAGAAATCTGTGCAGGGTTTTATAAGCACACCGACCAAATTTGAGCACGTGATTCCACCAAACTGCCGCGGAATCGCGGCCATTCTATTGAACCACTGCACCAAATTTTCTTAGTGTCTTCTCTGTTGGAATTTGGGGTTTTTAGTATATATCTTTTGGGCCCAGATTTTGTTACTGTTCAACAGATGTTCGTGGGGCCCACTTCGTGATATTTAGTCGATCGAAATTTAAACATGTTAGTTTACAGTGCTTACATTATATCTCCGACCGAGAATGTCATTTGATCGGTAAACCGTGTCTGATTGCTATAGTTCTTTTAGACGGGTTTGCGAACGTGACATTCGCGTTGATGTTCTGTGTTGTGCTGTGATGTTGCGAATTTGTCGTGGTGGATAGCAGTGTGCAATGGTAGTGCAGTTTGGATTTATTTGTACATTTGATATTGCGGGGCGAGCGTCCAACTTGTGGACTGCCGTCACTACCTGTTGTATAATATTCTTTTGGGGCACGACCAGGTTGCGGTCGATGTACCTGTTGTACTATTTTTCATTACTGTACTAGGTTTTACCCCGCGATGGAGTGCACGGATAGCCGGGTTCTGGAAGGCAACGGGTCCGCATCTCATGGCTTTGAGAGGCAGAGGGGCCTCACTCTAGAATTGGCAGACTATTCGCCGCACTCGTAGGGGGTACAGGTTGACCCAAGGAGGGGTGCCCAAGATTACCGGATTCCGTGAAGTGCTGGGTGGTCCATTCACTTTGCTGTAGGAGGCTGCCTCGCTTCAGGTTTTGGCGGGTAACATGCCGCACCCGTAGGGGTCTAGGTTTCATTGCACAGGCTATCCACACGACCAGGGGAACGTCGGGTTTCACCAGCGGCTCTGTGAAACCCGGGGATCCCAGATTATCTATATTGTTCTGTGATGCTTATTACTTTTATGTAATGTTGTATATTATCACGCCTGGAGCGATTATTGTATATTGGTTTATATACTATTAGATGTTGTATATGTTTTACACCCGCGCTAGTCCAGTCCCCGCTCTGTCGTTAGTTAAGTAACCTAACGGGTGATGACGGGACCCAGTGACGAATGCGGATGGCAATACGTACATTTTATTTTCGTTCTTTTCTGGTGTGATTGATTGATGGGACTGCGTTGATTCTGATTAATGCAGATGAAAGCAAACCTGTTTGGAGCTGTTGGAACAAATTTAAAAAGTGTTATTACAGAGATGTTTCCTTTTGTTTTGCATAGCGGTATTCAGTGGAATATCCTGCACCTCATTCGACGGGGCAAGGGCCGATATCCCTTCACCGGGACTGACCCCTCGGGCAGAAGTTTGCGTCAGGGTAATAACTTCACTATAGTCGATTACAAGTTGCTTTGCATAGCGGTATTCAGTGGAATATCCTGCACCTCATTCCACGAGGAAAGAGCCGAGATCACTTCACCGGGAATGACCTCTTTAGCAAAAGGTTTTCGCCACTATATTTTTATAAAAAGCTATCAGGTTCCTTCAGCGATATCAAGTTCACTACGTTAAAGGTTTTTCGCCAAAAACCAGTCATAGCCCTCCGTCACTTCTTTTGGGTATTCAGTAGTATTCAAGCTATGTATTTTGACCAACGCCAAGGCATAGTGTTTGGTAGCTGCTGGGTATTCAATTGTTGCATAGATAGATGAGTTGGTTTGGGACAGTCGTTCTGCCATTTTGGTCAACGTCAAGGGCATGTGCGGGTGGGTTCAAATTGACAAGATAGTGACGGGTAGAACTTGGCATGTGACTTATGACATTTTGACCAACGTCAAGGTTATAAGAGCATGGGGCAAAAATCATATCGGGAGTTTCTAAAGAAACTGAAACTTGCCAAGTATGCGCATACCTTCTGGAGTATGAGTAACGTGGATGCATTCCATCACGTTATCATGCGATGAGAGTTGGATCCCGATTCCCACTGATAAGTTGGTTTACTCTTCGGGTGATCCCGATTGATTCTTCTTTCAGGTTTGGAGGTGAATTTGACAGGACAGTGGGAGGTTTCCGGATTAGATAAAGTGATAACCATTCTGATCTAGGTTAGAGTGCATGCAGAGTGTTTCTTTTCTCTCTCTCTTTGGCAGCGACCTTTGACCGACCCTAAACTATGACTCAGTAACCAAGTTGACCGAACCTTCTTAAAATACTGGCTTTTGGATTTTCTGAGTTGCATAAGTCATTGCCACTCCTTCTTTTACCCTTTGCATTTCTCAGAACACCCCGTATTACTACGGACATCCACTTCCGTTGGATAGATCCATCGTATGGTTATATACGAACTCGAAGAGATTTCTTCGAGGATGGATCATGGTTCAGGAGAAATAGAATTGGTTTATTCAGTTGTCTTTTATTATCACCTTCTCTCAGGTTGCGAGGGTTCCTTGGTTTAGGAGAGTACACCTATTACGCTTATTGGATAGTCTTATTCCAAACCATAGGCAGGTGCCAAAAGGTAGGGAATGAAGAAAACCAATTAGCCTAAGTAGGGTGTGCAGAAGGCAATAACTAAAGACAAAATAAAAGGATTAGAAAGAGGGCAAAATAAATTGCGACTGCTATCATTCATGACCAAACCGCGTACATCGTCGCCACTCCTATTTCACCTTTAAAAGAATAAGGTATTATTCAGTTGTCTTTTATCATCACCTTCTCTCAAGATGCGAGTACTCCTTGGTTTAGGAGGGTACACCTATTATGCTTACTGGATAGTCTTCTTCCAAACCATAGGCTGGTGCCGAACGGTAGGGAAGGAAGAAAACCATTTAGCCTAACGATGGTGGACAGAAGGTAATGACTAAAGACAAATAAAGGGATTTGAAGAGATGGCAAAGAGATATACGGTTGAAGTCATGAATTGGATTATGGAAGAGGCATTGCTATGAATACCAGGATACCCCTACGAAACATTTTCATGTTTCAGTGCATTGTTAAAAGAAAACTGTTTTCCCGATTAGATATTTACTCCAAGGGTATGTATTTACCAGGTTTCATTCTCATATCTGTATGGTTTTACAGATAATGAGTGAGAGTAAGTTATTGGGAATTAGGTGATCATCCTCATTATATCGGAATTCGTTATAATTGGTGATATTTGAGGAAATCGCCAGGGTACAGTTTCCAACCTACGACGCACAGGTTTAGAGTTGTTCAACTCAGCGGACTTATACAGAGTATTGTATGTTGTCCAGTGTACATCAGGAGAAAGGGGTAGGTCCTCGTACTATGTTCTGTTTACTTATGACTTCTCTTGTTTTTAGACAAGTGTTTCATAGAAATATAAGGTCTAAGTTTTGAGAAGTTGTGGGTATAAGAATAAAGTAGAGAACCAGGTGTCACAAGTATCGGGATTCTTCAAAGAGATCGAAGATCTAGATTCTTGTGATTGGTATTCAAATAATAGTAATGGTTTTTGAGAAACTTGTTTCTCTTTCAGGTTACTCATAATTGGATGGATTCCTAAGTTGAGTAATGCTGATTAGCCTCTTTCCATTAAATTGATATGCACTGGAGACAGCTGCATGATTTGAATAAGGTTCCAATTAAATAAGTGCCAAAGTTTCTATATTGGATATAGAATGGTTCATACCTTAAAAGATATTAAGGTACGGGGAGTTGTCCAGCTTATGCTTAAAACCAGACTCTGGATAACTCAGGGAACGTTTCTGTAATGGCTGTTTGTGGGTTGACCCTGGCTATGACGAGGGTTGATTTTCTACCATTTGGAAGATCAATAGTGATATTGTTCTTGACTCGCCACAGTTTTAGTAAAAATGGATCTTTTTCAGAAAACAGTAGTGGGAGTATGGTAGAACTGGAAGTGATTCCAGAACCGCGAACGATTACGGAAAATTTAATAGGACCTATATATTCAATCAGGTTTGACATTCCATTAGCCACTCCGCAGATATGGTAGGTAACCTCAGACACCCGAGAGGTACTCCGGTAGCCTCAAGGACGGTGACAGGGAGGTTCTTGCTTACCCAAACTTGACACTACTGTTGTTCCAGGCTATGAGACCCGGTAGGAGGGTTGTCGTAGTCAGTGGGAGCAGTGGAAGAATAGTGGGCAAGTAGCTTACGTCTATTTATAGACTAGAGCAGTTTAAGCGGAGATAGATCATCTAATTTTGATGTGACAGTCATGGGTTTGACTTCAATCAGAATAGGGGATGGATCTGTTAAGAAGGTAGTAGGGTGTGATGTCATGGTATCTGGATGACATACACAGAGTAGGAAGTAAAATTCCTACACCACGATCGGTTGTACTGTGGTCGTCACACAGTTGTTTCTCCAGACAGGATATGGATATAATATTTGACATTCTGGTTTCTAGATCTATGGTTTTAGATCTGGATTTGGGTTGTTTCCCAATGTGGGTACTTTGACAGTATTCTAATGGTTTTTAGAATAGATGACTCCTAGCATGGTGGTGTACCTGCAGGTGATGGAGTCACCCTCTCTAAAGGTGTCTTACAGACTAAAGGGGAGAGAGATGTGCATGATTGCCAGATCACTTGCTTAGGCAATTGAGTCAATCGTGAGATGTCAAGTACCACACCAGATGTTGTTTTTGCACTAGATGCAATAAGTTTGTATTAATCCAATCCTGGAGAAACATAAGGAAGCAGTTTTTGAACATAAGCGCATGTTCTACGGATTTGATGACGGCAGCCTCCTTCGGGAGACGGTTATCACTCCAGGCTTCAAAGGTGACATGGATGACAGAGTGATTGTCAGAGTTATAGTTTTTCCCTCTGATGAGGGACAGTATTATGGACAGGTGGTCCAAGAGGATATTGTGGGAGGCTTGGTGCAGGATACTGATTAGGTTCAGTGATCGATACAGTCTATGAAGTTTGGATTTGGAGTTCATTTATGAACTGGGTCCCATCAGATATCCAGACATATTCTAAGACAGGTATTACTCAATTCGGGAGATGGCTTTCTCCACGAACTTGAGATTAAGAGAGACATAGAAAGATACATCTAGGCGGATCCACTCACTGAGGCTATTTCTCGAACACAATAGTTTTACAAACGGGCTTTGTGAAACTGATTAGTAGAGGAGTTGGATGTTCGGTTTCACACGGGCTGTGAGTAGTCGACATCGCAATAATTAGCCTTTAGTGCAAGTGGGAGATTGTTGGAGATAGTGCCCTCAGAGTCAATTATTGGATCGCAGGTACGTGATTGCAATGATTGTGGAGGACCTATACTGATAGGACAGTCTTACTCGAGAAGATAGTATGCTATCTGGTTTGCCTTTATCAGTCGTGTACATGTTCAGGTGACTGATTACATGTTACACTTTGATAGAGCCCTTAGGATCTTGTTTTACTACCAACTGTATGATGGCGATCATATACGTGAGAGTTGGGTAGTTTATACGCATATCCTTAATTGTGGTCCCTAGTCATGGGAGTTTCGAGACAGGGCATCGATACTCCGGAGTAGACTAGTGTATACAGTCGAGACCCCGACGAGGGGCGGTGGCCGGTCTCACAAGCCACTGGTGTCAGTTGGATCACTTAAGATGTATACAGGTGCTCTTTGGGTTATGAGTACACCGGACAGGACTCGCCGGGAATCTGCTAGTTGGTACTCTACCTATCGTCAGATAGCAGTTCCCTGGTGACATGTGTACAGGTTAGTTCATCGACCTGAGGTCGTCATTTGTCTCGTGTGAGTTCCCACTGTGCTTTGATTTCTACCCTACCACGGCTCAAAAGAGTCGTGCAAACAGGTAGCTTTTGGGTACAGTCCCGAGCCATATGGTAGCACGTGAGCGGATCGACAGGGGATTCGTCTCTCCCGGTATTGGGGGCGAGATCGTGCTATGTCTAGGAGAGCCATTACACAAAGCCCACGGCCGTGGCAGGAGATTTACTGATAGGTACTCCAGTAGTATCTCAGGGTGTTATTGGGCTACACTCCGACACGACTTATACTGCTATTAGGGGTCTGACGTTACTAGCCCCCTAGGAAGTTATGCGATACTTATAGACGAACAGACCGGACTGTATATACATTGTCACTGTTAGGCTCAGTAGGGTTTCCAGATGAGTTCGCTCATCGGCCTCCCTTGAGGTCAGTCCATGGGCAGCCGTTACGCATTGCTAGTGCCGCTGACGGTTTATAGTTAAACCTACTGCCAGGGTGCCGACGAGTCATTAGAGTCCCCCACAGACAGTTTCCCAAGTTCGGGCGAAACGTTGTAGAGGCCATATGGTTTTATGGCAGGGTTCGGAAAATGCACGTGTGTTTACGCACGTGTCATTTTTCGGGCAGATGATACTGGTCGGCTTTGGTTTAAGCCGGATCCGAGTATTATATTGAGTAGATATAATATCTTTGTCTCAGTTGCATTTGTATTCGGTTGTAATACAAATGCGGGTATATTTATACAGTTATGTGGTTATCCTGAAATTCGTTTCGGGATCACTTTTGGAAGTTGCCAGTTTTCAGTTTTCTATCAGCCGTCTTTTAACATTCGGTTAAAGACGGATTTATCTTTTCTTTGGAAGAGTGTGGATGCTTCTAGAAGGTTCTAGAAGCGGTGAGGTGTTATTGTTTCATTGGTTGCTTTCTTTGTGTTCACACTGTGTGTTCGCACTAGATATTTATTTGTGTTCACACTAGATATTTATTTGTGTTCACACTAGATATTTCCTTATGGTTACTCTCTTGTTCCTACACTCACCTCCCTCCTCACTCCTATAAGATGGCCGGCCCCTCCTCTCTCTCACTCGCTCACTTGATGTTTCATTTTGGTGAAAAGATTATGATAGTTTTGGGGTGTATGGAAATTTCATTGCTCATTTCATTCCATCACCCGAATCAATTGGCAACTTCATTAACCGTTCGCCATAGCTTTGGACGGAACGAGACAAAGTCTTCTACTCATTCTCTACATCAATCTTGGTCATCTCTTTTAGCAAACTTGACGACCGAGTTGCCTCGAGTCAGAAGCGGGAGCCCGTTTAAAGAATCGTTGACGTGGTGCCACCTGGACGAGCAGATCGGAGATCGAAGAGATCGGAGCAGCCGCAACGGAGCGTGGGATGATGGTTAAAGAACGAAGGACTCGGATCGTTCGGTATAACCTTTCTACTCTCTTTACAGTTTGTTAGTTTAGCAATAATGGCAGATCCGGGTTAAAGTATACGATAGCGCCAGTTAAAAAGTTTTTGTTCCGCATTTGGCGTCTGTAGACGGCCGGGGCACTACCGTAGACTTACAGTTTTACCATACTCCCACTACTGTTTTCTGAAAAAAAACCTATTTTAATAAAACTGTAGCGAGTCAAGAACAATATCACTATTGATCTGCCAGATAGTAGAAAATCAACCCTCGACATAGCCCGGGTCAACCCACAAACTGCCATTACAGAAACGTGCCTTGAGTTATCCAGTGTCTGGTTTTAAGCATAAACTGGACAACTCCCCTTACCTTAACATCGTTAAGATATGAAGTATTCTATATCCAATATAGAAACATTGGCACTTATTTAATTGGAACCAAATTCTAATCATGCAGCTGTCTCCAGTGCATATCAACTTAATGGAAAGAGGCTAATCAACATTACTCAACTTAGGAATACATCCAATTATGAGTAACCCGAAAGAGAAACAAGTTTCTCAAAACCATTACTTGAATACCAATCACAAGAATCTACATCTTCTATCTCTTTGAAGAATCCCGATACTTGCGATACCTGGTTCTCTACTTTATTCTTATACCCACAACTTCTCAAAACTTAGACATTGTATTTCTACGAAACACTTGTCTAAAAAACTAGAGAAGTCACAAGTAAACAGAACATAGTACGAGGACCTACCCCTTTGTCCTGATAGACACTGGACCACATACAATACTCTGTATAAGTCCGCTGAGTTGAATAACTCAAAACCTGTGCGTCGTAGGTTGAAAACTGTACCCAGGCGATTTCCTCACATATCACCAATTACAACGAATTCCGATATAATGAGGATGATCACCTAATTCCCAATAACTTACTCCCACTCATCATCTGTAAAACCATACAGATGTGAGAATCATACTTGGTAAATACATACCCTGGAGTAAGTATCTAATCGGGAAATCAGTTTTCCTTTAACAATGCACTGAAACATGAAAATGTTTCGTAGGGGTATTCTGGTATTCCTAGTAATGCCTCTTCCATAATCCAATTCATGACTATAACCGTATATTTCTTTGCCTTCTCACCAAATCCTTTTATTTGTCTTTATTCATTACCTTCTGTACACCTCTTTAGGCTAAGTGGTTTTCTTCCTTCCCTACCGTTCGGCACCAGCCTATGGTTTGGAAGAAGACCATCCAGTAAGCATAATGGGTGTACTCTCCTAATCCTAGGAGTACTCGCAACTTGAGAGAAGGTGATGATAAAAGACAACTGAATAATACCTTATTCTATTTCTCCCGAACTGGGGAAAAAGGCAAAGGTGAAATAGGAGTGGCGATGAATTACACGGTTTGGTCGTGAATGCTAGCAGTCGCAATTTACTTTGCCCTCTTTCTAATCCCTTTATTTTGTCTTTATTTATTACCTTCTGTACACCCTACTTAGGCTAATTGGTTTTCTTCATTCCCTACCTTTCGGCACCTGCCTATGGTTTGGAATAAGACTATCCAATAAGCGTAATAGGTGTACTCTCCTAAACCAAGGAACCCTCGCAAGCTGAGAGAAGGTGATAATAAAGGACAACTGAATAAACCAATTCTATTTCTCTTGAACCTGGATCCATCCTCGAAGAAGTCCCTTCGAGTTCGTATATAACCATACGATGGATCTATCCAATGGAAGTGGATTTCCGTAGTAATACGGGGTGTTCTGAGAAATCTAAAGGGTAAAAGAAAGAGCGGCAATGACTTATGCAACTCAGACAATCCATAAGCCAGTATTTTAAGAAGGTTCGGTCAACTTTGTCACTGAGTCATAGTTTAGGGTTGGTCAAAGGTCGCTGCCAAAGAGAAGGAGAGAAAAGAAACACTCTGCATGCACTCTAACCTTGATCAGAATGGTTATCACTTTATCTAATCAGGAAGCCTCCCACTGTAGTCTCAAATTCTCCTCCAAACCTTAAAGAAGAATTAGTCGGGATCACCCGAAGAGTAAACCAACTCATCAGTGTGAATCGGGATCTAACTCTCATCGCATGATAACGTGACGGAATCCACTCATGTTATCACACTCCAGAAGGTATGCGCATGCCTGGCAAGTTTCCTGTATATTTAAAACTGTTAGTGTATATGCCCTAGAGGCCATTACTGTATCATACTAGTTTGTATATTACTTGATGGAAGCTTGGGATATTCACAGTTGTATATACAATCTTGCTCGAAATGGTAGTATGCTACTTGGTTTGTCTCTACTTTAATATGTGCATGTGTTTCTTTTAGCATATCGCTTATATACATATTAGTAGAGCCCTTAGGATCTTTGCTTGATTACCAGCGTTGTGATGGCGCTCACACTCGTGGGGGCTGGGTAATCCATAAGCACATCCTTATACAGGTCCCTAGTCGTTGGACTATCGAGACAGGGCATCGATACTCCGGAGTAGACTAGCGTATGCGCTTCTCATCCCAGCGTGGGAGATGGTCTGTCCCACAGCCGTCAGTACGTCGTACTTGAAATAGTATGCGGGTGCTCGTTAGGTTACGAGTACACTGGACAGGACTCGTCGGGAACTGTTGGTTGGTATTATACCTATCGTCAGTTATCAGTTCCCAGGTGACATGAGTATAGCTTAGTCCGCTGATTTGACACTGTCACTTCGCCTCGAGTGTGTTCCCACTGCACTTTGATTACTACCCTACCACGGCTCAAAGGAGTCATGCAAACAGGTAGTTTTTGGGTGCAGTCCCGAAGCACTTGGAGGCAGTGACGGTTAGACAGGATTCGTCTCTCCCGGTATTGGGTGTTGACATCACGCTTTGTCCAGGAGAGCCATTACACAAGTAGTCCCTGGCCAGGGCAAGCGAGATATACCGGTAGGTTTCCAGTGTTATCTCAGGGTGTTCTGGGCTACACTCCGACACAACTTGTACCGCTATTAGGGGACTGACGTTCACCGCCCCCTTGGCCCGCCATGCGATGTATCAGACGAACAGACCGGACTGTACGGAGACTGTCACATACAGGCTCAGTAGGAGTTCAGATGGGGTCACCTCGTCAGTCTTCTTATCGGCATCTACCTGGGGACCGTTACGTACAGCTAGTGCCGCTTGCGGTCTGTGGTTAAACCCACTGCCAGCGTAGTGTCTAGTCTTTAGAGTCCCACACAGAGAGCTATTCGCTTTTAGGCAAAATGAGTAGAGGTCGCATGGTTTTGCGACAGGGTTCGTTCACATCCGCGCACTTGTGCACGTTTGCTATCCGGACAGCTTATACTAGCAGGCTTTGGTTTAAGCCAGATCCTAGTATATGATTTGGGATTGGTTTTATCTCTTTGTATTCGTGTTCCTCGGATCACGAATACGGGTGCGTATGCACAGTTGATTGAGACAGAGGGAGAGGACTTTGATTAGGGTTAATGACTATTGTCATTTTGCTAACCCTAATGCTTATGTGTGTATTATGGTTAATTGAAATTAGTTTAATATAATTGTGCATGGTTAGGGTTGTTGACCATTTGACATTCTTGACTTGTTGACCTTGGTTGACAATTTGACCATCATCATTTCATTTGAAAGATGCTATTTGATCCTTGCAATTTGCATTGAAAATGAAATGATAATGGTCATGTCTTGATTAAGCCATGACAATTATCTCACTAATTTTCAATTTACAATAATTCACACATATATGTGAGAATGCTTCATTATTCTCTCATTCTATCATATACTTTCTCTCTCTTGCTCTTCCTCTTCCTCAAGCTCTCCCCTCTCATGTGTTGAGAAACACTTGAGCTTGAGAGAAAACCTCTTCTATATAATCTCTACTCTCATCTAGGGTTCTAGGATTAGCACTTCTAGCACCTTAGTTACTTCTAGCTTGAAGTTGAAGCTAAAGGTTGAGGCTTTCGGGTGGATCCTTCTTCGACTCGAGAAGGCGACAAGGCGATCTCTTTCTTACACTCCAAGGAGCAAGGAGAGAAGGACATAAAGCCCTAGGTATAACCATTCTTCCTTGTAGCTAATTTCTAGTTAGCTTTTAGTTAGTTTTGTTTAGTAAAGATCCCGACTTTGTCTAGTCCATGTTGCCTAGAGTAGTAAAAATCCGATTTTTATTCCGTTTTCCGCCTCCCCGCAAGCACCGGGATGGGCAACGTGGACTTACAGTGGTATCAGAGCCTAACTAAACATAAACTAGCTAGGTATTAAAAGTGTATGGAAGTTTGATCGGAAAAATCGCAAAACCAAAACATACAAAACCCTAAGTTTCTGTTGAAATATTTTCTGCTCAAAATAAAATAAATCTTACGTCAAAAATCATCTCAGGGTTTTGTTAAGAAACTCACCAAACCCGGTCCAGTGAATCGTTCAAAGCGCCGCGGTTCTGCAGCAATAGCAAGCTATTGCCGCTCAATCGCGGCCGAGTTGACTCGGTTCTGGACCGAGTTTGGTGCAGTGTTATTCTGACTTGGTTTTGGGATTTTTAAGACATTTTATTTGTGCCCAGATTTTCCAGAATAGAAATTTGTATTTGGGGGCCTATAAATCCGTATTTTTGATCGAACTTCACTACACTTTGACTAATGGGTTATATCTGTGATGTTTATATGTATTGAACGTCGGCTAATCGCTATATGTCTATTAGTGGGGGTTATACATATCTGTGATCTGTGTTTGATGATGGTATGTGTATATGAATGCGTTGGATTGTCGCGGGTGAATAGCCGGGGTGGATGTGAGATGAGTGTTTCTTTTTCTTTCATTCATGTAACATGTAAATTGATGTATTATTATTTGTTTGGCCGCACAACCGGGTCGGGGTTGTAGCCGTCATTGTATAATTCTTTTTACTGTTTTTGCTCCTAGGATAGACCCATGGAGGGGGTGCACAAACTACCGGGTATCTCGAAGTGCCGAGTGGCCTACTCACGGTGTTGAGGGAGGTTGCTTCGCTTCGGGTACTTGGCGGGTAGTTTGCCGCACCCGTAGGGGTCTTGGGTGGGGTATTGGCTATTCACCGCGACCGTGTAATCCGCTTTTCGTTGCAGGCTCGAACGGATTGCGGATTCCTAGTATATCCAATGTATTCATCTGTGATCTGAAATGTCTATCATTGCTTTATATCTATATACTATAACTATTTAGGCGTTGCTTATGTTTTACAGCCGCGCTAGCCCAGCCCCCGCTCTGTCGTTAGTTAAGTAACCTAACGGGTGATGACGGGGCCCCGTGGCGAATGCGAATGGCATAAGCGTACGTCATATTTTGGTTGTTTTCTGCAATAATAGGATTAAATGATGGGACGCATTAAAAGAACTAATGCAAGAAAATAAACCAAGTAAAAGTCGATTGGAACACTTTGAAAACCACTCGGTTCTTTTCAAAACTAAACTTTTAAACGCGGAGCTTGAACCACTCCTTTTAAAAGCTATCTCGTTCCATCGATTATATCAAGTTCACTACATTCACGGTTTCGCCAAAACCATTCGTAGCCCTCCATCATTTCAGTTAAATGTTCGGTAGTATTCAAGCTATGTATTTTGACCTCACGCCAAGGCATAGTGATTGGTAGCTGCCGGATATTTATCTGTTGCATAGATAGAATGCGTTGGTTTGAGACAGTCGTACTGCCATTTTGCCCTACGTCAAGGGTAGGTACGGGTGGGTTCAAATTAACCGGGATAATGATGGGAAGAACTTGACATGTGATTTATGACATTTTGACCTCACGCCAAGGTCATAAGAGTATGGGGAAAAAATCCACATCGGGAGTTTCATAAGCACTGAAACTTGCTAGCGCTGCATACCATTTGGAGTGTGATGATTCTAGTAGGATTCCTTCGGTTTTATCACGCGATGATATTTAGATCCCGATCCTACTGTGAGTATATGCTACTCCTCGGGAAAACTCTCACTTAACGATCACTGCTATAAACCTAGTAGGTGTCTAGAAAGGTGTTAGCGGGGCTACGCCCACAGGGAAAAGAGATTACTTAATTAAAGAACTTCGCGAAAGCGTTGGAAAACCTCCCTCGAAGTACCGACACTGGCCTGGCTGAACGGTTAAGCAAGTATTGTACGGTGAGATTGATCCCGACTAATCCTTTCTTTACGGTTTGAGAAGGGATTCGAGAGACAGTGGGAGCCATTCAGTTTAGACAAACTAAAAACCACTCTAAACTTGCAAGAGCATCATGCTAAAGTGTTTCTTTTCTCTCTCCTAATTGCAGCGACCATTCAACATGACCGGACTTAAGTTATTACTAGATAAAAACATACTGACAGGGCCAAACTACAAAGATTGGCTCAGGAATGTCAAAATAGCAATCACTTACGACAAGTTGGGGTATGTCCTTACCACCAAAGCTCCCCCTGTCCCAGGTCCCACCTCCAGCGTCGCGGATAAAGAAATCCGCAAGACATGGGAGATAGATTGCGCGAAGGCCAAATGCCTCGTACTTGTCTCGATGGACAACGAACATCAGAGGAGGCACGAGAATATGGACCTAGAGTCCATATTTCTCCATACAAAAGAACTGTATGGAGAGCAGTCTCGTATCGCAAGATACGAAGTGTCGAAGAAGCTATTTTCGGCAAGATTGGCCGTCGGATCATCGGTAGCGGAACACGTGCTTAAGATGATTGGCTACATAGAGGAGCTCGCGGACCTTGGGACCACATTGGAGAATGAACTCTACACTGATTTGATTCTCCAGTCCCTTCCTTCCACTTACGCCCAGTTTATCCTTAACTTCAACATGCAAGGAAAGGAGGTTGAACTTTCCAAACTTCTGAACATGTTGAGGAGTGCTGAGGGCACCCTACAGAAGGGTAGGGAGACATCCACTTTGTTTGTAGGAGGATCTTCCTCTTCTAGATCCAGGGCGAAAGCCCAGGGTAAGAAGAAGAAATCCCCCGCCAAACCAAGAGGCGGTGTCAGTAAAGTGGATACGAAGGGAAAAGGAAAGGCAACAAAGGTAGCGGGAAAGCTGGTGGGGAAGGAAGAATGCTTCTATTGTCACAAAAGTGGACACTGGAAACAGGATTGCAAGGCTTGGAAGGCCAGAACCCAGGATCTGAAGCGAGTTGCGGCTTCAGCTTCAGGTGTGTATGTTATTGAAAACTGTCTATCGATAAACTCTACATCCTGGGTATTGGATACCGGATCAGGATCTCATATCTGTAATTCTTTGCAGGCGTTGAGAAAGCGTAGAGTTTTGAAGGCAGGTGATATGACCCTCAGAGTTGCAAACGGAGCTAGCATGGATGCTGAGGCCGTAGGGGACTATCACCTGGGATTGTCAGATGGACACTTTTTGGTTTTGCGTAGTTGTTATTTTGTACCAAATGCAATCTGTAATATCATTTCTGTATCTTTATTATCTAAAGAAGGTTATGAATTTGCATTTGTAAGTAATGTAGTGAACATTCACCTTAATCAAGTTTTGATTGGGTCAGGTACATTGAACAATGGTATATACGTATTAAACCAACCACAGATTTTCAATGTCCAGAATACACACAAAAGAAAGTCTCCAGAAATCAATAAAAATTTCTTATGGCATTGTAGACTGGGTCACATCAATGAGAGAAGGTTGACTAAGTTACATACAGAAGGATATTTGGATCCGTTCGAATATCAATCGTATGCAACTTGTCAATCCTGTCTCAAAGGAAAGATGACAAAGACTCCGTTCACTGGACACGGAGTAAGAGTGAGCGAGCTCTTGGGACTCGTACACAGCGACGTGTGCGGTCCAATGTCTACACATGCGCGAAGCGGTTATTCTTACTTCATTACTTTTACGGATGACTTTTCAAGGTACGGCTATGTTTTCTTAATGAAGCATAAATCCGAAGCTTTTGAGAAATTCCAGGAATACAAGAATGAAGTAGAAAAACAAACAGGCAAAAGTATCAAGGCACTGAGATCTGATCGAGGTGGTGAATACTTGAGTGCCGAGTTCCTGGGTTACTTAAAAGAGAATGGAATTCTCTCTCAGCCTACTCCTCCATACACTCCACAACATAACAGTGTATCGGAGAGACGGAACCGAACCGTATTGGATATGGTACGGTCCATGATGAGTAACGCTGAGTTACCGCGATCGTTCTGGGGATATGCACTAGAATCAGCTGCATACCTTTTGAACCGAGTTCCCACTAAGACTGTGCCTACCACACCATATGAGTTATGGAGTGGGAAGAAACCCTATCTTCAATACCTGAAGATTTGGGGATGTCCAGCTTATGTCAAAAAGCAGCATACGGACAAACTAGAGGCACGCTCAATACTGTGCAAGTTTGTGGGATACCCAAAGAACTCCAGGGGGTATCTTTTCTATTACGCAGAGGAACAAAAAGTCCTTGTTTCTCGTAATGCCCATTTTCTGGAACATCAGTTCTTAGAAAAAGAAATAAGTGGGAGCGCAATAGAACTGGAAGAAATTCCAGAACCACGAGCTATTACTGAAAGCTTAGTAGAACCAGAGGGTTCGAAAGATCAGGACATTCCTACGCCACTCCGCAGGAGTAGTAGGCAGTCTCATCCGCCCGAGAGATACTACGGTTTTCTCATTGATGGGGATAGAGAGGATTGCATCATAGATTGTGATGAGCCTACTAGCCTCCAGCAAGCCATTAAGAGCGTTGACTCGGTAAAATGGCTGGATGCAATGCGGGCCGAAATGGAGTCCATGTACACCAACAAAGTATGGACGTTGGACATTGCTCCAGATGGGGTAAAACCCGTAGGATGCAAGTGGATCTTCAAAAGGAAGATTGGTGTAGATGGACAGGTTGAGACCTATAAAGCTAGACTGGTTGCAAAGGGTTTTCGTCAGAGACCTGGTTTGGACTATGACGAAACCTTTTCTCCAGTGGCTATGCTGAAATCCATTCGGATCCTTCTTGCCATTGCTGCCTTCCACGATTATGAAATTTGGCAGATGGACGTAAAGACCGCTTTTCTAAATGGACATTTAGAGGAGTGTGTCTATATGGACCAGCCAGAGGGTTTCATTCAGAGTGGGAGCAGCGGAAAGGTGTGCAAGTTGCTTAAGTCCATTTATGGACTAAAACAGGCATCGCGGAGTTGGAACATCTGTTTTGATGAGACGGTCAAGAAATTTGGCTTTATCAAAAATCCAGATGAACCATGCATCTATTGTAGATTTGTAGCGAGAACTGTAGTATTCCTCATTTTATACGTGGATGACATTCTCTTAATAGGAAATGACATTCCTATGCTACAATCTGTCAAGGGGTTCTTGTCACACAGGTTCCCCATGAAAGACCTGGGTGATGCCTCATACATTCTGGGGATCCGGATCTACCGTGACAGATCCAAGAGGATTTTAGGACTATCACAGTCCAGGTACATCGACACCATACTGAAAAGATTCAGTATGGAAGATTCCAAGCGCGGTAATCTACCGGGTCACGGGATCACCCTCTCCAAAGAGATGTCTCCCAAGACTGATTTGGAGAGGGATCGCATGTCTATTATACCCTACGCTTCTGCGGTAGGCTCTATAATGTATGCGATGTTGTGTACCAGACCAAATGTGGCTTATGCACTGAGTGTAGTAAGCAGGTATCAGTCAAACCCTGGGGAGAAACACTGGATAGCGGTAAAGAATATTCTCAAGTACCTGAGAAGGACTAAGGAGATGTTCTTGGTGTATGGCGGAAAAGACCTCCAGATTGAGGCCTTTGCTGACTCCAGCTTCCAGAGTGACAAGGATGATTCCAAGTCCATGTCGGGTTTTGTCTTTACCCTCAATGGAGGGGCGGTGTGTTGGAAGAGCTCCAAACAGGAAACCGTTGCTGACTCGACTATGGAAGCGGAATACATCGCTGCATCTGATGCCGCAAAAGAAGCTGTCTGGATGAGGAAGTTCTTGAAAGAACTTCAGGTGGTTCCGTCCATTGTTGACCCAATACCTCTGTATTGCGACAACAACGGGGCTATAGCTTTAGCGAAGGAACCCAGGTCTTATCAGAAATCCAGACACATCTTAAGGCGGTATCACCTGATCAGGGAGATCGTGGATCGCCAGGAGATCGAGGTTCGGAGGGTTGCTTCAGAAGATAACACTGCAGATCCATTCACCAAGGCCTTGCCCCAGACTCAGTTCGAGCGGCTGATCGAGATGATAGGTCTTCGATATGCCAGTACATGGCCTTAGTGCAAGTGGGAGATTGTTAGTGTATATGCCCTAGAGGCCATTACTGTATTATACTAGTTTGTATATTATTTGATGGAAGCTTGGGATATTCACAGTTGTATATACAATCTTGCTCGAAATGGTAGTATGCTACTTGGTTTGTCTCTACTTTAATATGTGCATGTGTTTCTTTTAGCATATCGCTTATATACATATTAGTAGAGCCCTTAGGATCTTTGCTTGATTACCAGCGTTGTGATGGCGCTCACACTCGTGGGGGCTGGGTAATCCATAAGCACATCCTTATACAGGTCCCTAGTCATTGGACTATCGAGACAGGGCATCGATACTCCGGAGTAGACTAGCGTATGCGCTTCTCATCCCAGCGTGGGAGACGGTCTGTCCCACAGCCGTCAGTACGTCGTACTTGAGATAGTATGCGGGTGCTCGTTAGGTTACGAGTACACTGGACAGGACTCGTCGGGAACTGTTGGTTGGTATTATACAGCTTAGTCCGCTGACTTGACACTGTCACTTCGCCTCGAGTGTGTTCCCACTGCACTTTGATTACTACCCTACCACGGCTCAAGGGAGTCGTGCAAACAGGTAGTTTTTGGGTACAGTCCCGAAGCACTTGGAGGCAGTGACGGTTAGACAGGATTCGTCTCTCCCGGTATTGGGGGTTGACATCGCGCTGTGTCCAGGAGAGCCATTACACAAGTGGTCCCTGGCCAGGGCAAGCGAGATATACCGGTAGGTTTCCAGTGTTATCTCAGGGTGTTCTGGGCTACACTCCGACACGACTTGTACCGCTATTAGGAGACTGATGTTCATCGTCCCCCTAGGCCCGCCATGCGATGTATCAGACGAACAGACCGGACTGTACGAAGACTGTCACATACAGGCTCAGTAGGAGTTCAGATGGAATCACCTCGTCAGTCTTCTTATCGGCATCTACCTGGGGACCGTTACGTACAGCTAGTGCCGCTTGCGGTCTGTGGTTAAACCCACTGCCAGCGTAGTGTCTAGTCTTTAGAGTCCCACACAGAGAGCTATTCGCCTTTAGGCAAAATGAGTAGAGGTCGCATGGTTTTGCGACAGGGTTCGTTCACATCCGCGCACTTGTGCACGTTTGCTGTCCGGACAGCTTATACTAGCGGGCTTTGGTTTAAGCCAGATCCTAGTATATGATTTGGGATTGGTTTTATCTCTTTGTATTCGTGTTCCTCGGATCACGAATACGGGTGCGTATGCACAGTTGATTGAGACAGAGGGAGAGGACTTTGATTAGGGTTAATGACCATTGTCATTTTGCTAACCCTAATGCTTATGTGTGTATTATGGTTAATTGAAATTAGTTTTATATAATTGTGCATGGTTAGGGTTGTTGACCATTTGACATTCTTGACTTGTTGACCTAGGTTGACAATTTGACCATCATCATTTTATTTGAAAGATGCTCTTTGATCCTTGCAATTTGCATTGAAAATGAAATGATAATGGTCATGTCTTGATTAAGCCATGACAATTATCTCACTAATTTTCAATTTACAATAATTCACACATATATGTGAGAATGCTTCATTATTCTCTCATTCTATCATATACATTCTCTCTCTTGCTCTTCCTCTTTCTCAAGCTCTCCCCTCTCATGTGTTGAGAAACACTTGAGCTTGAGAGAAAACCTCTTCTAGATAATCTCTACTCTCATCTAGGGTTCTAGGATTAGCACTTCTAGCACCTTAGTTACTTCTAGCTTGAAGTTGAAGCTAAAGGTTGAGGCTTTCGGGTGGATCCTTCTTCGACTCGAGAAGGCGACAAGGCGATCTCTTTCTTACACTCCAAGGAGCAAGGAGAGAAGGACATAAAGCCCTAGGTATAACCATTCTTTCTTGTAGCTAATTTCTAGTTAGCTTTTAGTTAGTTTTGTTTAGTAAAGATCCCGACTTTGTCTAGTCCATGTTGCCTAGAGTAGTAAAAATCCGATTTTTATTCCGTTTTCCGCCTCCCCGCAAGCACCGGGGTGGGCAACGTGGACTTACAAAAACTCCCGATGTGATTTTTGCCCCATGCTCTTATGTCCTTGACGAAAGCCAACAAATCATAAGTCACATGTCAAGTTCTTCCCATTATTATCCAGGTTAATTTGAACCCACCCGTACATACCCTTGACGAAAGCCAACAAGGTAATACGACTGTCCCAAACTAACACATCTATCTATGCTACAAATGAATACCCCAGCAACTACCAAACACTATGCCTTGACGAAAGCCAACAAACATAGCTTGAATACTACTGACCATCCATAAGATACGACGGAGGGCTACGGCCGGTTTTATGGCGAAAAACCTTTAACGTAATGAACTTGATCTCGTTGAAGGAACCTGATAGCTTTTTATATAAAAAATATAGTGACGAAAACCTTTTGCTAAAGAGGTCACTCCCGGTGAAGGGATCTCGGCACTTTTCTCGCGGAATGAGGTGCAGGATATTCCAACTGAATATCGCGATGCAAAGCAACTTGTAATCGACTATAATGAAGTTATTACCCTGACGCAAACTTCTGCCCAAGGGGTCTCTCCCGGTGAAGGGATATCAGCCCTTGCCTCGTCGAATGAGGTGCAGGATATTCCAACCGAATATCACTATGCATAACAAAAGGAAACGTCTTTGTAATAACACCTTTTAAAATTGTTCCAACAACATCAAATATTGGTTTGTTTACTTTGCATTGTTTAAAATCAACGCAGTCCCATCAGTTAATCACACCAGAAAAGAACGAAAAATAAAATGTACGTATATGCCATCCGCATTTGCCACTGGGTCCCGTCATCACCCGTTAGGTTACTTAACTAACGACAGAGCGGGGACTGGACTAGCACGGGTGTAAAACATATACAACATCTAATAGTATATATACTAATATACAATAATCACTCCAGGCGTGAAAATATGCAACATTACAGAAAAGTAATAAGCATCACAGAACAATACAGATAATCTGGGATCCCCGGGTTTCACAGAGCCGCTACTGAAACCCGACGTTCCCCTGGTCGTGCGGATAGCCTGTACAATGAAACCTAGACCCCTACGGGTGCGGTAAGTTACCCGCCAAAACCTGAAGCGAGGCAGCCCCCTACAGCATAGTAAATGGACCATCCGGCACTTCACGGAATCTGGTAACTTGAGCACCCCTCCTTGGGTCAACCTGTACCCCCTACGAGTGCGGCGAATAGTCTGCCAATTCTAGAGTGAGGCCCCTCTGCCTCTCAAAGCCATGAGATACGGACCCGTTGCCCTCCAGAACCCGGCTATCCGTGCACTCCGTCGTGGGGTAAGCCTAGTACAGAAAAGAAAATATATACAACGGGTATATTGACCTCAGCCCGGTCGTGCCCCAAAAGAATATTATACAAACAGGCAGTAACGGCAGTCCACATATTGGACGCTCGCCCCGCAATATCAAATATACAAATAAATCCAAACAGCACTACCATTGCACACTGCTATCCACCACGACATATCCACAACATCACAGCACAACACAGAACATTAACGTGAATGTCACGTTTGCAAATCCGTCTAAAAGGACTATAGCAATTAGACCCAATTTACCGCTCGAATGACATTCACGGTCGGAGATATAATGTAAATACTGCATACTAACAAGTTTAAAATTTCGACCGACAAAAATTCCCGAAGTGGGCCCCACGTACATCTGGTGTACAGTAATAAAATCTGGGTCCAAAAGAAATATACCAGAAACCATAATTTCCTGTTATTAAGCCACTGTACAAATTTAGACCACTGGTCCCATATACCGGCCGCGGATGCGCGGTCAAACCCTAGGTTTGACCGCGGATCCGCGGTGGTACTGTAGGATCACGTGACCAAATTTGTACAGTTTGCTTAAAAAACCCTGCTCAATTTTCTTGGATGCTCAAAATAATTTTTAGGCCAGATTTAAAAATCGACAGAAACATTGAACAGAAAAATTGCAGTTTTTGAAATTCGGTTCGATCGATATTTTAAACGCGTTAGCATAAGTTAGTAAAGCTTAATGGCGAGGCTCTGATACCACTGTAAGTACACGGTAGCGCCTTGGCCGTCTAACAGACGCCAAATGCGGAACAAAAACTTTTACAACTGGCGCTATCGCATACTGTAACCCGAATCTGCCATTAAAGCTAAACTATCAAACTACAAAATGGGTAGAAATGTTATACCGAACGATCCGAGTCCTTCGGTCTTCAACCATCATCCCACGCTTTGTTGCGGCTGCTCCGATCTCCTGAATCTCCGGTCTCCTCATCCAGGTGGCACCACATCGACGGATCTTTAAACGGGCTCCCGCCTCTGAATCGAGGCAACTCGATCATCAAGTTTGCCAAAAGAGATAACCAAGATTGATGTAGAGAATGAATAGAACACTTTGTCTCGCTTCGTCCAAAGCTATGGACGAATGGTTAATGAAGTTGCCATTTGAATCGGGTAAATGAGAAATCGACTATTCTAATTTTTATGAACCAAACTCTATATTCTTTTCTTTTGCAAAATCAATCCTCTCTCTCTCACTCAAGGGGCCGGCCACAATATAGGATGAGGGAGGTGAGTGTAGGAGTGGAGAGAGTGACCATAACAATGAATGAAAGAATGAGTCATGTTAACACCTTCCATTAACATTAAATGCACACAAATGAATCATCTAACCTAGTCATCAACTCATTAAATGCACAATCAATGCACTAATGAGTCACTAGCCACCTCATCATCCTAGTCATCATCTAGAAACTTCTAGAACCTTCCACACTCATCAAGAAAAGATAAATCCGTATTAAACCGAATGTTTAATACGGCCGATAGAAAACTGGAAACTGGCAACTTCCAAAAGCGATCCCGAAACGAATTTCAGGATAACCCCGTAATAGTATAAACATACCTGCATTTGTATTACGACCGAATACAAATGCAACTGAGACAAAGATATTATATCTACACAGTATAATACTCGGATTCGGCTTAAATTAAAGCCTACCAGTATTATCTGCCCAAAATATGACACGTGCGTAAACGCACGTGCATTTTCCGAACCTTGCCATAAAACCATACGGCCTCTACAACGTTTCGCCCGAACTTGGGAAACTGTCTATGGGGGACTCTAATGACTCATCAACACACTGGCACTGGGTATAACCACTAGCACGTCAGAGGTACAAGCTGTACGTAACGGTTGCCTATGTATTGATTGGAAGGGAAGCTGACGAGCGAGCTCATCCAGAAACCCTACTGAGCCTAACAGTGACAATATACATACAGTCCGGTCCGTTCGTCTATGGGTATCGCATATTGGCTTAGGGGGCTGGTAACGTCAGACCCCCAATAGCGGTATAAGTCGTGTCAGAGAGTAGCCCAGAACACCCTGAGATACTACTGGAGTACCTACCAGTAAATCTCCTGTCTCGGCCGAGGGCTTTGTGTAATGGCTCTCCTAGACACAGCGCGATCTCACCCCCAATACCGGGAGAGACGAATCCTCTGCCGATCCGCTCACTTGCCTCCATGTGGCTCGAGACTGTACCCAAAAAAGACCTATTTGCACGACTCCTTTGAGCCGTGGTAGGGTAGAAATCAAAGCACAGTAGGAACTCACACGAGACAAATGACGACCTCAGGTTGATGAACTAACCTGTACACATGTCACCAGGGAACTGCTATGTGACGCTAGGTATAATACCAACTAGCAGGTTCCCGACGAGTCCTGTCCGGTGTACTCATAACCCAATGAGCACCTGTATACATCTTAGGTGATCCAACTGACACCAGTGGCTTGTGAGACCAGCCACCGCCCCTCGTCGGGGTCTCAACTATATACACTAGTCTACTCTGGAGTATCGATGCCCTGTCTTGAAACTCCCACCACTAGGGACACTTTAAGGATGTGCTTATAGACCCCAGCTCCCACGTATATGATCGCCATCATACTGCTGGCAGTCAAGCAAGAATCCTATGGGCTCTATCATCATGCAATAGTGAACTAAAGCATATATACGATGATAAAGACAAACCAGATGGCATACTATCATCTTGAGCAAGACAGTCATATCGGTATAGGTCCTCCCTCAATCATTGCAATCACGTACCTGCGATCCAATAATTGACTTTGAGGGCACAATATCCAACAACATTCACTAAGCAGTGCCTGGCGCCTCACGTGCTTTGCACGTCGGCGCCATAAAGTGTGCTCAACATTCCATAAAGAGGCAAAAGGGGGTAAAAGTGTTTAACACATAGTTGGCAAATCCCTATGACTGAAAACCACACATGGTTATGTGTGAGCGTCAGAACTCACATAAGTGCACAACACTTTTTTGCACAAAAAAGTGGACTGAGCCAAAACAAGTGCTTAGCACTTCTTTTCAAGAGAAAAACTAAGTGTACCAAGCCCAAGTAGGCTAGATCCCTAACCCAGATCAGCCGAGCCCATGGATTCATTTTTTCCAAAACTGATCTCAGTCCCAATGACAACTATCGATCTTCCAACCGATGATACCCCAATACGGTATTCGTCTTACATTCCCTTGAGGAAATCATAGTCTCAAAATACGACTAATGATTTCTGGGTTTACCATCAATCCCCTCTCCCTCAAATACGAGAATTGGTTCAAGGGTACATCTCTCTACACCTCTGATACATGTCGCTGCAATTGCTCAACGTTTTCAGAGAGGTGGCGGGTCCCGACAACCAACTGCTTTCTGGTGCACTTCCCACATTGACATGCACACCCCAAATCAAACCACATCCTAGAATGGATGCTTCCCATATCATCGTCGCTCATCCCGGCACGTAACAAATACACGTGTACGTAATATGAACGATGGACCGAGATGTCCCTAAACCAACAACGGACCTTAACGTCCTTAAACTAAAATATCACCTCCAAAATGGAGATCAATAGACCGAGATGTTCCTAAACTAATAACGGACCGTAACGTCCTTAAACTAAAATCTCACCCCCAAATGATGATCAACGGACCGTAACATCCTTAAACTAAAATCTCACCTCAAATGGTGATCAATGGACCGAAATGTCCCAAAACTAAACCCTTGCCTCCGCCACATAACTAATACACGTGCACGCATGGCGACATTGGACCGAAACGTCCCTAAGCTAAACAGTTGCCTCCGCCACGTAACAAATACACGTGCGCGCATGGTGACAGTGGACCGAAACGTCCTTAAACTAAAACAATAGAGCCTGAGTGCTCTCTTGTTGGATCTGAAACAAAAATGATCCTGAACCCTTGTTAAGTAGATCTTAGTCTCAAAGTGGATTGATGTATCCTTAACAAAAGACCAACTGAGCCCCAACTGCTCGTATATATTTAAGTCGATCTTGATCTCAAACGGACCAACGATCTTTCAATCAACCCAAACCCAAATCTAAGAAATATACGGATTTGGACTAATCTACGCCCTATGGGCGACGAAATAAATTAGTCTCTATATACAACCTACGGGCAACTAAAAATAAAACAAACACACACTACACGAAGTGAACTTTCGCAGCAGGAGAAAATGGTTATCGCGATGCGGTAATGTAATTAACTGCAGGGGATTGCCCCTGCAGTGAAGAGCGTCCCCACAATCAAAAATCCCCTTGTAAATGAGGGGGAATCTGACGAAATCTGCTACAACGGCCGCATCCGTCCAAACCTCCGATATACGGTGCCATAAATCAACTTTGCATCTTCGGAGTGGTGGACGGATAAATCCAAATAGCTTCTGCCCTTAAATTCAGGCAAGACGACCTACGCGGTTCGTCTCTGTTTTTGGGGGTGAACAGATTCTGGCACGCCCGGTGGGACCTTTTCCTCTTTCCACTCCACATTTCGTGTGTCGTGTTCATGAACAAAATCGCGGTTTTCTATAGTTGCCCTTGGATTTGAGATACTAAGATTTGGTGACTTGCTCCTGTGCAGAGAGAAGAAGATCAATGGCTTCAAAGTGTACCTGCAACTGCAATTCCTACTCCACCCCACTAGAGGAGTGACATATGGGCCCAATGCGGCCTCCATCTTTTCAATACTGGTGGGGCAGGTGACTCAAGCCACCACCGGATTGTTCTTTGGGACCATGCTCCCGCCAGCAAGCTTCAACGCCCCAGTGCCATCACAGGAAGCTCCAAAGAAGTCAGTCTTTTATCGACTTGCAACCACCATAGCCCTTCTCAATGGGTCATCCAAGTCTGCCACCTCAGTCTTCGACAGGCTGAACCGAAGCTCATTGTCACGAACCGAAATTGGCACGTGACGGCCCTTAAACTACGAAACGTCTACAGGTGTAACACAATTTAAGTAAGCCAAAAACCCAGTGTTTCCCCAAATAAGAGCAAAGCTCTGTTTTGAATTTCAAAATTCAAAAATTGAAGCAACGCTTCAGATCCTGCGCGCTATGCGCCATGAGTCAAAAGCAGACACGCCAGCGCCAGGAGAGCTGAGCCCTAGGCAGCGCACCCCAATCAGAGCAAAGCTCTGTTTTCAAAATTCAAAATTTAAAAAGTTGAAGCAACGCTTCGGATCCAGCGCTCTGCGCTGCGCGCCACGTGTCAAACACGGGTGCGCTAGGGTGCTAGCGCAGTTGTGCTACGCTCTACGCTGCGCGCCACGTGTCGAATGTAAGTGCGCCGCCGCTGGAATTAAAAATTCTAAAATTCCCACCGTTAGATTAAAGGATCTAGTAATAATGATAAATCATTAATTAACCAGAATTAAATTCTGTTAAGAAAAGATTCCTCAAAATCTTTCCAAACAACAAGATTGTGCTTTAAGCACCGCTGGATCAACGATCCAATAGTAAATAATAAATTACCAAAGACAGAACAAATTCTGCATGGAAAGTTTTTCAATCTTATTAAAACAAGAAGATTATCTTCTGTAAAATAGAAGCCTTAGGATTAAAGATCCAACGGTGGGAAATATTCCCAAATCAATCAGAGAAAGATCTCTCAAAACTGATTTAACAAATCAATTGGCCCTATATAAAGGACCCTAGACTTCAAGTCTGAAAGAGGGAGAATACAGAGGAAGAGAGAGAAAAACCCTCTGCAAAAAAGAGCAAGCTCTTAGAGAAAAGAAGATCTTTCTTCATTTTCAAGGTAAAAAGAACCATGTTCTTGAATAACAGAGATGAAATCATCTCGTAAAAAAGAAGAACCCACTTCTAAAAAGATTATAGATCTGAAAAAAGACCAAGGTCTTTAATAAAAAAGAAAAGATCAAAAGTCTAACCATAAAATAATAAAAGAAGTATTTTACTTCGTTAACAGATCTTTTGATCTATAAAGCCAGAGCCTTTTATAAAAGCAAGAACTTTTGTTCTTGGATCTCGAGGCAAAGCCTCCTTAGAAGAATATAAAATTCGTTCTTTGATCTTAAAATTGATCAGATGCGCTTTGCGCTATTGAAAAGTGCCTTGCACTCATGAACTGCGCCTTTGCGCTCTTTGGATTGGCGCTCAGCGCCAAAACGTGTCACGTGTCCACCATAGACACCACTTGCGCCTTGCGCTTTTAAAACAGAGCGCTGCGCTCATAGACTGGTGCTCAGCGCCAAGCGCGCCACGTGTCGGCCGCTGGTGCACTAGCGCAAAGCGCTCATAAATGGAAAGCACAAATGCGCTAATGAACCGGCGCTTAGCGCTAAGCGCAACACGTGTCACCCTCATGTGCGCTAGCGCAATGCGCTCTTTAATTGGCGAAAGCGCCTGACGCGCCACGTGGCGCACTGTCAGAACGTGCTCTGTTCTGATAAGGACAAAAATGTCAGAGCCCAATGTTTAGCACTATTAAAAGGGCCGAGCCCAAATAAAGGCTTAATAGCCAGAACAAAAATAAAATGTTAAAACATTTTAATTGGATTTAGCCCAATTCGGGCCATAAGTCCTCAACTTATATTGAACTGAGCACAACTGCTCTTTCAACCAACTCATCCTGGTTTAAGGGTACATCTCTTCACTCCTTTGATATTTGTCGTTGTAATTCCTCAACGTCTTCAAAGAGGTGACGTCCCGACAACCACACATTTCATGGACCGTGGGTTCCTTAAACTCATGGACAATGATGTCCTTAACCTCGACCGTGATGTCTTAAAACTAACATCGGACTGTGGGGTCCTTAAACTCATGGACTATGATGTCCTTAACCTTGACCGTGATGTCTTAAAACTAACGTTGGACTGTGGGGTCCTTAAACCCACGGACTATGATGTCCTTAACCTCGACCGTGATGTCTTAAAACTAACGTTGGACTGTGGGGTCCTTAAACTCATGGACTATGATGTCCTTAACCTCGACCGTGATGTCTTAAAACTAACATCGGACTGTAGGGTCCTTAAACCCATGGACTATGATGTCCTTAACCTCGACCGTGATGTCTTAAAACTAACATCGGACTGTGGGGTCTTTAAACCCATGGACTATGATGTCCTTAACCTTGACCGTGATGTCTTAAAACTAACGTTGGACTGTGGGGTCCTTAAACCCACGAATTATGATATCCTTAAACTCGACCGCGATGTCTTAAAACCAACAATGGACCGTAATGTCCTTAAACTAATTATCGACCGCAATGTCATTAAACTAAACAATAGAGCCCAATTGCTCTCTTGTTGGATCTAAACGATCCCGTTAAGTTGATCTTAGTATAAAATTAGACCAACGTATCCTTAACGAACGTTTAAGTTGATCTTAGTCCCAAATGAGGCTAACGTATCCTTAAACACAACCCCCAAACCCAAATCTAAGAAGATACGGATTTGGGCTAATCCACGTCCTATGGGCGACAACATAAATTAGTCTCCGTATACAATCCACGGGCAACCAAACACAAAACAAACACCAACCACACGAAACGACCATCTGGAGAAGGAGAAAGTTGTTACCGCGATACGGTAGCGTAATTAACTGCAGGGGCTTGCGCCTGCAGGGAAGAGCGTCCCCACAATCAAAAACCTATCAAATGAGGGGGAATCTGATGAAGTCTGCTACATCGGACGCATCCGTTTAAACCTTCGATATACGGTGCCATAAATCAACTTGGCATCTTCGGAGAGGTGGACGGATAGCACCAATTAGCATCTGCCCCGAATTTCAGGCAAGAAGGACCTGCGCGGTCGCGTCTCTATGTTCGGCGGGGAACAGATTCTGGCATGCCCGGTGGGACCTTTTCCTCTTTCCACTCCACACTTCGTAAAGTACGACTCCGAAGAAGAGGGAGCGACCAAGCAAATGGCTCTGCCAGTAAAAGACCAGGAAAAGACTATGGATTGGAGGGAAGTCTTTATAGACTACTTCAAATCCCATCGATCACTTGAAGATGCATCCTCAAAACATCAGCTCATGAAGCGAGCCCTATCTTTTGCCTTCGTCAATAACACTCTATACAAGAGGTCATTTGATTCTCTGTGGTTAAGATGCCTGGGACCTGAAGAGGCTAAGAGAGTCGTTCAAGAAACTCACGACGGACTCTGCGGTTCTCACCAAGCCGGGCCGAAGATGAAACTGAAAATCAAAAGGATGGATTATTATTGGCCCACGATGATCCAGGACTGCCTCGAGTATGCGAAACAATGCCACTTATGCCAGATCCATGGGGACTTCATCCATCAGTATCCAAATCCATTACACCCGACAGTGGCTAGCTGGCCGTTCGAAATGTGGGGAACTGACATAATCGGCCCCATCGAGCCAGCATCGTCCAGAGGACATCGATTCATTTTGGCGACAACTGACTACTTCTCCAAATGGGCAGAAGCAGTACCACTGAGGGAGGTGAAGACGGAGAATATCCTCCATTTCTTCAAGTCGCACGTTATTTATCGGTTTGGAACTCCGCGACGGATCATCTCGGATAACGGGCCAGCCTACAGAAACCACAAGATCAGTCGCTTTGCTCAACAACATAACATAGACTGGAGATATTGATCGGTCTATAATCCCCGAGCTAATGGTCTAGCTGAGGCTTTCAACAAGACCTTGACAAAGATCGTGAAGAAGACGGTGTCCCGAAATAAGAAGGACTGGAACGAGAGACTACACGAAGTTCTCTGGGCGTATCGAACTACGTTCAAGACGGCCACGAACACAACGCCGTACGCGTTGGTATTCGGTATAGAAGCGGTACTCCCCCTCGAGATAGAGTTACCCTCTCTACGAATGGCAGTTCATTACGAGCTGATGGACGAAGAGAATGCTCACTTTTGACTTGAAGAGCTCGATGCCCTCGATGAAACCCGGCTTCTGGCGCAGCAAAATTTGGAAGCTTATAAAGCAAAAATGACGCGCTCATACGAAAGATTGGCCAGGCCAAGGACATTCCGCCAAGGCGAACTCGTGCTAGTAGTCAAGAGACCTATGATCCCCAATCATGCTAAACGAGGGAAGTTCGAGCCGAACTATGAAGGCCCGTACATCATAGACAAGGTTTACCAGGATAGAGCCTATCTACTCATGGACATGCATGGCGAAAAGCCCTTCAGGCTAATAAACGGTCACTTCCTGAAGAAATACTACGCTTGACGAGTCATGTCCTAGGTCAATGATAGATGACGACGACTATGTCTGCTCACTATCTTCCTAAGCCTAAACTCTGTAAGTAGTAACCGGCTTTCTTCACTACGGACTTAAACGTCCTTAAACTAACAGCGGACCGAAACGTCCTTAAACTAACAGCGGACCGAAATGTCCTAAAATTAACAACGGATCGAAACGTCCCTAAACTAAGAACGGACCAGAACGTCCTTAAACTAACGATGGACCACTATGTCCTAAAACTAGCTGTTGACCGAGACGTTGATAAACTACCGCGGATTGCAGCATCCCAAAGCTGATACAAAAAAATAATAATAATAAGAAAAAGAAGAAGGAAAAAAAACGGTATGTCCATAAGCAAAATGGGCACGGATGAAAACCCGAAAGGGCTCCGTGAGTAAAAACAGCTGGGCTACCGGCGTGTTTGCGAAAACCCGAAAGGGCGCAACCTCGTTAGAATAAAAAAAAGAATAAAAAAATATAAAAAACAGTATGTCCATAAGCAAAATGGGCACGGATGAAAACCCGAAAGGGCTCCGTGAGTAAAAACAGCAGGGCTACCGGCGAGTGTTTGTGAAAACCCGAAAGGGCGCAACCTCGTTAAAAGACACTTGCAGGGTCCTCTCGACTTTGTAAGGAGAAACCACCTGTGTGAGATCCTTATGACTCACAAGGGAGCAGCACACTTGGGGATCCTCACGATTCCTAAGGAGAAATGACAGTTGCGAGATCCTCACGACTCGTAAGGAGAACCTTCTTATGAGACCCTCACGGCTCATAAGATTTGAAAGCCTTAAGCTACAGGGATCTGAACCTGTTCTTAAGCATTCCCTACAACCTCCATTACTGCCCTACAAGTGGCTCAATGCCGACCCTTGTATACAATCCACGGGCACGAATAAACATTTCCCTAACAAAGTCCCACCCGTGACTAGGGATATGTTCGCACGGTGAACAACCCTTGTGAGTCCTCTAGACTTATAAGGAGAAAACACTCTTGTAAGATCCTTACGACTTATAGGAGAACATACACTTAGGAGTCCTCACGATTCCTAAGGAGAAAACGCGCCTATGAGATCCTCACGACTCCCAGGGAGAAATACCTTTATGAGACCCTTACGGCTCATGAAGTCAAAAGCCTTAGTCGACAGGATCCTAACCCTGTTCGCTAAGCCACCTTTGTTCGATATCGACAGAGGTAAATGATGATTCGTTCCTGGCAATATCCCAGTTGTAGCGGTGCTGATGCCGAAATCGGTGTCTAATCCCAAGCTTGCGGCAAAAGCTTGCGGGCCACACATGCATACGAAATAGCCAAAATGATGGGGCAACTTGCAAACAAAATCAACAAGTAAAAAAAATGTATGCATACAAAATAGCCGAAATGATTGGGCAACTCGCGATAAAAAGCAGCGAGTAAAAATAAAGCAAATAGCCAAAATGATTGGGCACCGCGAAAAATAACCAAAATGATTGGGCAATCGCGACCTTCGCGATATAAAAGCTGAAATGATAGAGCATCGCGGAAAGAGATAATATATATATATATATATATATTTATTTATATATATATAAAATGAAATTTATTCCCTACATATGATATCACATCAATCCCTGTATACAATCCAGGGGCGCAAACAAAGAAGGAATCACACTCCTCCTTCCCAGGTTTCATTAGAAGAAGAAGCCAAATCTCAACGGTTCATAGATAGCCTGGAGATCATCTCAACATTCGTCTCATTACAACATACACAACATCAAGCAAAGTGGAACAGCGGCAACCCCCAGTTCCATGACTCGGTGGTGTACAGATAACCAAGAGTCAAACCCCGACTCCGTGAAATGCAGATAAACTCAACCCTTCCTGGCTACGTGGAACGCGGATTATGTCACTTCTGACCCCATGGAAAACATCCAGAGCGGATCCTGGTCCTCGCAGAGCACGGCAGTGAACCCGTATGAAGCATCTAGAGCGGAGCCTAGTCCTCGCCGAACACGGCAGTGAACCCGTGGGAAGCATCTAGAGCAAAATTCTTGGCTACGTGGAATGCAGATCATGTCACTTCTGACCCCGTGGAAAACGTCCAGAGCGGATCCTGGTCCTCGCAGAGCACGGCAGTGAACCCGTGTGAAGCATCCAGAGCGGAGCCTAGTCCTCGCCGAACACGGCAGTGAACTCGTGGGAAGCATCTAGAGCAAAATTTCTGGCTACGTGGAACACGGATTATGTCACTTCTGACCTCGTGGAAAACTTCCAGAGTGGATCCTAGTCCTCCCAGAACATGGCAGTGAACCCGTGTGAAGCATCTAGAGCGGAGCCTGGTCCTCGCGGAACACGGCAGTGAACCCGTGGGAAGCATCCAGAGCAAAATTCCTGGCTACGTGGAACGCGGATTACATCACTCCTGACCCCTTGGAAAACGTGCAGAGCGGATCCTGGTCCTCGCAGAGCACGGCAGTGAACCCGTGTGAAGCATCCAGAGCGGAGCCTGGTCCTCGCCGAACACGGCAGTGAACCCGTGGGAAGCATCCAGAGCAAAATTCCTGGCTACGTGGAACGCGGATTACGTCACTCCTAACCCCATGGAAAACGTCCAGAGCGGATCCTGGTCCTAGCAGAGCACGGCAGTGAACCCATGTGAAGCATCCAGAGCGGAGCCTGGTCCTCGCCGAACACGACAGTGAACCCGTGGGAAGCATCCAGAGCAAAAAAAAATTGGACTGTGAGGTCCTTAAACTCATGGACTATGATGTCCTTAACCTCGACCGTAATATATTAAAACTAACAACGGACTGTGAAGTCCTTAAATCCATGGACTATGATGTCCTTAACCTCGACCGTGATGTCTTAAAACTAAAATTGGACTGTGAAGTCCTTAAACTCATGGACTATGATGTCCTTAACCTCGACCGTAATGTCTTAAAACTAACAACGGACTGTGGAGTCCTTAAATCCACGGACTATGATGTCCTTAACCTCGACTGTGATGTCTTAAAACTAAAATTGGACTGTGAGGTCCTTAAACTCATAGACTATGATGTCCTTAGCCTCGACCATGATGTCTTAAAACTAACATTGGACTGTGAGGTCCTTAAACTAATGGACTATGATATCCTTAACCTTGACCGTGATGTCTTAAAACTAACAACGGACTGTGGAGTCCTTAAATCCACGGACTATGATGTCTTTAACCTCGACCGCAATGTCTTGAAACTACGGTATCCTGGAAAACGTCCAGAGCTGAGCCTGGTCCTCGCCAAACACGACAGTGAACCCATGGGAAGCATCCAGAGCAACTCCTGACTCCGTGAAATGCGGATAAGGACAAC
The DNA here is from genome assembly GCA_030015575.1 of Agapanthus africanus. NCBI lineage: Eukaryota > Viridiplantae > Streptophyta > Magnoliopsida > Asparagales > Amaryllidaceae > Agapanthus > Agapanthus africanus. Next base: position 105,549,729 of record CM057343.1, on the reverse strand, counting down.
TTCACCCGTCACTTGCGGATCCTCACGACTCGTAAGGGAGTAATTCTCTTGTGAGATCCTTACGACTTTCAAGAGAAAACGTACTTAGGAATTCTCACGATTCTTAAGGAGAAATTACACCTACGGGATCCTCTCGACTGGTAGGGAGGAAATTCTTTATGAGACCCTCATGGTTCATAAAGTTGAAAAGTCTTTGGTGACAGATCCTAACCCTGTTTTCTAAGCCATCACCACTCTATAAAGAATCCAAGACTGACAGCTATATGCTATCTACAGACCGCGCTTACTAAAATCACATGGCAACAACACAGCAAAGAGAAGAAAGCAACAAGGAGAACATCTAATCTGCATTTAATTAAGCGTTCGAGGCATACCCATTCATGCATGTGCAAAAGATTTAGAACATGAAATAAAACACGCTAAAATAAGAAACTTGACATTCATACTGTGGAAAAGTTCTTACAATTATGAAAGCAGTAAACAAAGACATCATCAAAATAATTACAATGGCAAAACCTCAGAGCCAGGGCATGGATTGAGGAACTCAAAAGTGACTTTGTCCAGAATTTTCCAAGCCAGGCGAACCATCCTAGTATGCTTTCTTTCGCGATCACAAGCATCGGGATCCCCATGGATGTCCTCTACCCTCCGATAGGCAGCAAGTATGGCTGACTGTTGAAAAGCCTGGTGCAGGAGATCGACAAGATTGTCTTGCCTTCTCTTTGAGATTAGGCTCATCAGATATACCGAGTGCACCTTATCCTCGGCGGCATCCAATGCCCTAAGCGGCATTCCAGTACAGAATAGAGGAAGCGCTTCCCAGATCGCTCCCACAATAAGCTTCAGGAGAGGGGAGCGCCGAGGAAGAAGTTGACCATTGTATGCGTCAAAGCGACTCATAATTTCGGCACACTCGGCGTTCGTCAATTCTCGATTCTGAGAACGGCCGAGTGAGCGGATGTCTCCGTAAGAGATAATCTCGTCGAGATCATACATGTGAGCATCCATTACTCCTGAAAAAGAAAATCAACAAAATTAGCAGACAGACTGATTAAGCAAATTCTTATTAAAAACAGGCACAAGGAGTTAAACTCCTCGAGAGCAATGCTCTGCAGACAAGAGTGACACCTGTCAAAATCAATTATGAGGAGAATTTAAAGAAATCCCCCGAGAATATTGAGAGCTTTGCTCTGAGAAGATGATATAATTCATCAAAAATAAAATTCCATCTTTAATCTTCAAGATCCATGAAAAAACTCTTAAGAGTTCTTCATCAAAAGATCAAAAGATCTACGTATTATCAAAAGAGCAGAGCTCTGATTCATAGGATAAGAAACCCCAAGAAAAGATCTGTTTAGATCTATGGGTTCATGAGAGCAAGGCTCTATTAATGAAACCCTAAAAGGGTTTTCTTTAGATCAAAGATCTATGAAGAGCAAGGCTCTGTTAATGGATAAAACCCTAATTTATTAAAATTAAAATTTCTAAATTTTACCTAAGCGTTCCGACTCTTGAAAGTTCTTAACAAAAGAGCAAGGCTCTGAGCAAAAATTCTCAAGAAGAAGATGATAATCATCTAAAGGACCAAAGGTCCTATTTATAGCCACTGAACTGCCTCTTCAACTTCTGAGTTGATCCAAGGGCTCAGATGTTGCCACCTCTGTACTCACGGGTGCGCCACGTGAGTGCAACGGTGGGGGGGGGGGCATTTGTTTCCCCCAATCAGAGCAAACCTCTGTTTTGAATTTCAAAATTCAAAAATTGAAGCAACGCTTCAGATCCTGCGCGCTGCGCGCCACGAGTCAAAAGCAGACACGCTAGCGCCAGAAGCGCTGAGCCCTAGGCAGCGCACCCCAATCAGAGCAAAGCTCTATTTTCAAAATTCAAAATTTAAAAATTTGAAGCAACGCTTCAGATCCAGCGCTCTGCGCTGCGTGCCACGTGTCAAACACGGGTGCGCTAGCGCAGTTGCGCTGCGCTCTGCGCTGCACGCCACGTGTCAAACACGGGTGCGCTAGCACAGTTGCGCTGCGCGCCACGTGTCTAATGTAGGTGCGCCAGCGCTGGAATTAAAAATTTCCACCGTTAGATCAAATGATCTAGTAATAATGAAAAATCATTAATTAATCAGAATTAAATTCTGTTAAGGAAAGATTCCTCAAAATCTTTCCAAACAACAAGATTGTGCTGGATCAACGATCCAATGGTAAATAATAAATTACCAAAGACAGAACAAATTCTGCATGGAAAGTTTTTTCAATCTTATTAAAACAAGAAGATTATCTTCTGTAAAACAGAAGCCTTAGGATCAAAAGATCCAACGGTGGGAAATATTCCCAAATTAATCAGAGAAAGATCTCTCAAAACTGATTTAACAAATCAATTGGCCCTATATAAAGGACCCTAGACTTCAAGTCTGAAAGAGGGAGAATACAGAGAAAGCGAGAGAAAAACCCTCTACAAAAAAGAGCAAGCTCTTAGAAAAAAGAAGATCTTTCTTCATTTTCAAGGTAAAAAGAACCATGTTCTTAAATAACAGAGATGAAATCATCTCGTAAATAAGAACCCTCTTCTAAAAGGATCATAGATCTGAAAAAAGACCAAGCTCTTTAATAAAAAAGATAAGATCAAAAGATCTAACCATAAAATAATAAAAGAAGTATTTTACTTCATTAACAGATCTTTTGATCTATAAAGGCAGAGCCTTTTATAAAAATAAGAACTTTTGTTCTTGGATCTCGAGGCAAAGCATCCTTAGAAGAACATAAAATTCGTTCTTTGATCTTAAAATTGATCAGATGCACTTTCCGCTATTGAAAAGTGCCTTGCACTCATGAACTGCGCCTTTGCGCTCTTTGGATCGGCGCTCAGCGCCAAAACGTGTCACGTGTCCACCATAGACACCACTTGTGCCTTGCGCTTTTAAAACAGAGCGCCGCGCTCATAGACTGGCGCTCAGCGCTAAGCGCGCCACGTGTCGGCCGCTGGTGCGCTAGCGCAAAGCGCTCATAAATGGAAAGTGCAAATTCGCTAATGAACCGGCGCTTAGCGCTAAGCGCAACATGTGTCACCCTCATGTGCCCTAGCGCAATGAGCTCTTTAATTGGCGCAAAGCGCCTGACGCGCCACGTGGTGCACTGTCAGAACGTGCTCTGTTTTGATAAGGACAAAAATGTCAGAGCCCAATGTTTAGCATTATTAAAAGGGCCGAGCCCAAATAAAGGCTTAATAGCCAGAACAAAAATAAAATGTTAAAACATTTTAATTGGACTTAGCCCAATTCGGGCCATAAGTCCTCAACTTATATTGAACTGAGCACATCTGCTCTTTCAACCAACTCATCCTGGTTCAAGGATACATCTCTTCACTCTTTTGATATTTGTCGTTGTAATTCCTCAACGTCTTCAAAGAGGTGACAGGTCCCGACAACCACACATTTCATGGACTGTAGGGTCTTTAAACTCATGGACTATGATGTCCTTAACCTCGACCGTGATGTCTTAAAACTAACATCGGACTGTGGGGTCCTTAAACTCATGGACTATGATGTCCTTAACCTTGACCGTGAAGTCTAAAAACAAACGTTGGACAGTGGGGTCCTTAAACCCACAGACTATGATGTCCTTAACCTCGACCGTGATGTCTTAAAACTAACATTGGACTGTGGGGTCCTTAAACTCATGGACTATGATGTCCTTAACCTCGACCGTGATGTCTTAAAACTAACATCGGACTGTGGGGTCCTTAAACTCATGGACTATGATGTCCTTAACCTCGACCGTGATGTCTTAAAACTAACATCGGACTGTGGGGTCCTTAAACCCATAGACTATGATGTCCTTAACCTTGACCGTGATGTCTTAAAACTAACGTTGGACTGTGGGGTCCTTAAACCTACAGACTATGATGTCCTTAATCTCGACCGCGATGTCTTAAAACCAACAATGGACCGTAATGTCCTTAAACTAATTATCGACCGCAATGTCATTAAACTAAACAATAGAGCCTAATTGCTCTCTTGTTGGATCTAAACGATCCCGTTAAGTTGATTTTAGTCTAAAATTAGACTAACGTATCCTTAACGAACATTTAAGTTGATCTTAGTCCCAAATGAGGCTAACGTATCCTTAAACACAACCCCCAAACCTAAATCTAAGAAGATACGGATTTGGACTAATCCACGTCCTACGGGAGACAACATAAATTAGTCTCCGTACACAATCCACGGGAAACCAAACACCAAACAAACACCCACCACACGAAACGACCATCTGGAGAAGGAGAAAGTTGTTACCGCAATACGGTAGCGTAATTAACTGCAGGGGCTTGCGCCTGCAGGGAAGAGCGTCCCCATAATCAAAAAACCCCTCAAACGAGGGGGAATCTGATGAAGTCTGCTATATCGGACGCATCCGTTTAAACCTTCGATATACGATGCCATAAATAAACTTGGCATTTTCGGAGAGGTGGACAAATAGTACCAATTAGTATCTGCCCCGAATTTCAGGCAAGACGGACCTGCGCGGTCTCGTCTCTGTGTTCAGCGGGGAACACCCAGCAATCTAATCCATCAAAAGTAGTAAGTGATAATAGCATTTTCAAAACTTTTGAAATCTCAAACCAAATTCTTTAAAGTCCAACTTTACTTTCTTAAAAATTTTGGCAGCACCTCCTTTCTAAAAACTAACCCTAAAAATGGGTACAACATAAATATAAGTAAAGCATCACAAACGGGAGCAAAAACACGCCCAAAAGTGGAAAACAACCACCACAACAGATATACGACGCCGTCGTGAAGAAATAAAAGACGATATAAATAAAACTGCATAAAAGACCTCCAAGTCACAAAATAGTATACAATATCGTCCTCACATCAAGTCTCTAAGTCATACAAGATAATGGTAGATGGAGAGTACAGGATACAACGAATATACAATGAACGTAAACGGATAACCACAAAACCCACCTAAAGCAAAACTGCACACTGTGAGCCGAAGCAGTATCCGTAGCAAAATATGATATGATAGATGAATAGCCTGCCTCGACTACTCTGGGGAACAACCTGCAAAACACTGTGGCATAACGGGTGTGAGTTGCCAACTCGTGAATAGTAAATAACATTTGCAGGTAATCACAAGTATGCACGTACTGCGCGAATCTAACAATACAAGCTAATAGCAATAAATGGTCATATGTATGCAACAGTCATGAAAGGTACTCTATCAGGTACTACTAATACATGAAGCAATAATATGACAATCAGTATGCAACAATCATGTAAGGTACTCTATCAGGTACTACTAATACATGAAGCAATGATATGACGATGTATATATGCAACAGTCATGAAAGGAACTCTAGTAGGTACTACTAATACATGAAGCAATGATATGACGATGTATATATGCAATAGTCATGAAAGGTACTCTAGCAGGTAAAACTAATACATGAAACAGTGCATAAACAATAAATGCGAAGTATGGGATAAAACATGTTATTCCTACGGAATCCTGACCTCGTGGTAGGACCAAAGTCCATCAAGACAATCCAAATCCCAATTTCCCCAAATCAGCCCCCAAATTGGCCCTCATATCATGTAAGTCTCATATATCCTGAATGTACAATATCAAGTAAATCTCACATATCCTGAATGTACAATATCAAGTAATCTCAAATATCCAGTGTCCAATATCCAGCAATCTCATATATCCTGAATACAATATCATGTGAATCTCATATATCCTGTATAAGTATATTTGCATGAATCATTATGATGAAGTATATAAATTGATATGTATACATATATATTAGCGTCCCATTCCACTAATATATATATATATATATATATATATATATATATATATATATATATATATATATATATATAACAGCGTCCTATTCCACTGTTATATATACTTAGGAGTAAAAATATCATGAAACAAAGTGTCAAGCATCGACACCTAAATACTGATCTATCAGGTGTTGTCACCACGACTGGCCTCCTGATAGGTACGTATCATACGCTATCCCGAAAACTCGAGTGCCTAGCTCTGACACTCGCCTTTCGACGTATCCATACGTACATGACTCCCGTCGGTATTTCCACGATAACTGCCGAGTCATAGGTACTGTCACCGGTAGGTACTTGCCCACCATCCAGGCTCAATCAGCATAGACCGTCGATTTTCTTGCCGAGAAGAACCGTACTGGGCCCCACCATGTACCCTCACACGGCCCACGACTCCTTCTCGCATAGGGTATATATATCAGAACCGATAAATCTCATGGTGGCTGCTGAAATATCATATCAAGAGAAACCGGGTTTTTCAAATAATGCATAATTTTATGAAACTACCACGGTCCTCAAATCCAGAAAACATCATGAAATATCCATATCTCAATGCGAAAATCCATAAATATAATATATGCAACATAAAACTGTAATGTGAGCATATAAAGGAAAAGCAGCTATTTAACTGCAACCAGTTAAAATATATATCATGCGGTTCCAAATTTCTCCAAGTCTATATAACATCAAGTAAAGGTGAACATGTAGCTATAGCCAGATATATATGTAAACATGTAGGTATAGCAAGGTATATGTATCTACCTATCAGTAATGATGTAATATACCCTCCAGGTAGAAGTGTAAGTATGTATGCAAGATGTACATATAGCTATGTCTCATTTGTGTATATACCTATCACTAATGGTACAATACCATATATGTATATAGGTAACTAGCATGTAAGCATGTCAAGGCATATGTGTAAGCATGTAGGTATACAGGTATGCTATATGTCATATGCAATAAGGAATATGAATTAATGTCTCAATGTCCCTAACCAAACAATATCATATATGTATATATGTTGTGCGTGTCATGGTAATTATTGACGGTGTGTGTGGCACACAATCTGTGCTTGTGCAACATGAGCCGTCAATAATAGTGCAGTTTCCTAAGGGTACTAGTCCAAGCACAACAAGTAACTAAGCAATAAGGTGTATGCGCAACTCTATATATGCAATAGAATATGCGACAATATCATGTTATCTCTAGCCCAGACGCATAACGCCATGCGGGCGATTCCCCTGTAGATGTCAAATCTACTCACCAACGCTCCTGGCTAAGTAAAGCCTACCACCTGTTTCCCTTTCTTCGCAGCGTCCGTAGTCCCCGCCTGCGAACCTAAAATATAAAACAACAAAGCAAGTATATATTAGCAATAGACCCAAAACACGTAAAAACTAAATTTGACCGACGCACCAACTGAAAACATACTCTCAAGAGTTCGTATTGTGTCTAACGTGCGTAGCGACACTACGAAACCAACCCAAGAGCAAAACCACACAAAGTGCACGTACCGTGTCGTATAACGTATCGCACGTAGTTGTAACACAAGAAACTACCTACGTGATCCCAGATTTCGTATACAGTGAAAACCTAACAATCAAACAAGACGAAACACACCTAAACCATTGCAGACACCTACCCACAAAAACCCCACACCCAAACTCCCATGAAAAGCCGAGCTCGTCGGAATTCGCCTTCTCGTCTCCGGCCGAGTCCGAGCTCTAGGGGTTCGTGCTCCAGGTGATGTCCTATGGCCTTAGGTACAACATGACTACATTTTTTTGGTTTACTAGTAAACTCTCGGGGTCACAGCAGATCACAGATATCACAAATGACACTAAAAATACGATATTTGCACGAAACTTAACTATAAACGTTCTGAACTAAAACTACAAGACTACACAACACTATAACAACATAAAGAACAGATAGAGATCATTACCTATCCAAAAGAACCCAAAGATTCTAGCTTTCCAAGCTCCAAGGTATCCAAGTGGCAAATTAAGGCAAAAGAAGTGATTTTTGTGATTTTTGTTGAAATTTTGTGTAGGTTTAGTAAAGGATTAGTGAAGAAGTGGCCAAGTGTTCAGTTTAGATGAGAGAGGGATGAAGAAAATGATAAGAGATAGAGAAAATGAGAGAGTGTGAGGATAATGAGAGAAGGAGGTGAGTGTAGGGTGAGAGTGAGGTGAGTGCATCCTTTGCATTAAATCACCATTAATGCATCCACACTACCACCATGCCACCTCCTCTCACATCCAAAAGAAATATCTCTCTTCTTACACAAATATCTAGGGAATAAGGTTAAGGATAAGATTAAAACAAGGATTAGGATAAAGCAAAGGATTAGATTAGGGTTAAGTTGTCATGGTCACTAATCTAGATTAGCACAAACAAACCCTCACATAAACATGCACATGTGTGTGCATGCTATAACAAATAATAATAAATTATTAATTAAATGTTATAAAATGTGAGGAACCCAAATTGGTAAACTTTTTTCCAAAAACCCACATTACCGTCTAAACTAACGCTAACCGAATCTAAGGCGTTACAATCTCCCCCCTTATAAAAATTCGTCCCCGAATTTAAAATTCTCCCTTAGCGTACCTTCAAAGAGATGAGTGCAAAACTGTCAAATCTCGCTCACAGCCTCCCAAGTGATCACCTCACTATACGGCTATGCCAAAGAAAACCCTCCGTAGATGGAAAGACCCGTTGACCGAAGTTTCTCCACCTGCCGAACCACTAACACAATTGGCTGCCGGTGAACGTAAAATCGCGTCCAAATTAAATGGTCTGATGCCGAATCATGTGAGAAAGGTCAGGAAGGTATTTGCGAAGTATCGACATAAGGAATACGGGGTGAATACTCAATAATCTGGGCGGAAGTGCCAAATTATAGGCAACGGAACTAACTTTCTTTAAGGATCTCAAAAGGACCTAAAATCCTGGGATAAGCTTCCCAAAACTCAACACGTCATTCATCGGAAAATCCGTAGGAATACATGATCTCCCACTGCGAACTCAAGTCTGCGACCACCACGGTCAGCATAAGACCTCTGTCTGCACTGGATTGTCCTCATCCTAACTTGAACCAACTGGATCATCTCCGAAGCCTCTCGACAAGCTGGGGTCCAAAAATTCTACTCTCGCGGAGTCAGAAAAACAGACTGGCGATCGACACGACCTACCAAACAAAACCTAAAGGTTGCCAACTGGAATGTCTCCTGATAACAGCTATCAAATGAGAACCCTAACAATGGCAAGTGACGATCCCAACTGCCAACAACAATTAGTACGCACGCACAAGCATATCCTCCAGAGTCTGTATAGTCCGCTCTCACAAACCGTCGTCCTGCGGATGGAAAAGCAGAGCTAAAGCTCAGCCAGTACCCAAGACTTCCTGAAGCTTCTGCCTAAGATGACAAACGAACAGGGTGCCTCTATTGGATACAACGCATGAAGGAACTCCGTGCAAACATACAACTTATCAAAGAACAACTGAGCAAACTGAGCATAACCGGACCACAAACACCCAAATGGAGTCACACCCTATCTAGACCGGGGTAAACACCACAACGAAATTCATGGAGATCTGCTCCCATTCCCACTCCGGAACGGTTAAAGGTTGCAACTCTCCAGCCAGTCTCAGATGTTCAACCTTAGCTCACAACAAGACAGACACCTTGAAACGAAATCCGAAACTTTACTCTTCATCCCTGCCCACCCGTAACTATCTCACAAGTCACGTCACATATTGGTGGAACTTGAATGAATACAGAAAGCTGACTGATGTACCTGCTCTAGGATTTCACGTCTCTACCCATCAGTATCAGGTACACATAAACGCGTCCCTAAACATAGCACACCCTAGTCACAAGTCAAGGACTTCGAATCTTTACCCTGCCGAACATGCTTAGAATCTCAGACAACGAGCATCAGCGGGCGTGCCTCACGAAAGCGATTAAGGAAAAGTGGTCGGGCGCGAACATGAGCAAGCTATTCCCCCCTTTAGAAGAGGCGAACCTAGCTGTACTCCACGATTACACAAGAACTGTAAATCTGCAGAAGACTGTCTCTGAACTGCTCATAACTGGAACAAGTTACCCCCGGGCCTACGACTCAAAGCATCAGCTACCACAATCGCCTTGCCACGGGAAACAAAGGATCTCATAATCACAATCCTTCACAAGCTCCATCCAACGGCGCTGTCTCAACAATCAAAACCCGCTGCAGGATGATGTACATTAAGCTCTGGTGGTCCGTGAAAATCTGACATGACTCTCTGCACAAGTAGTGTCCTCAGATCTTCAACACACGACCACTGCGGCCATCTTTAGATCATGAGTGGGATATCCTGCTCGCACTTCCTCCAACTGTCGGGAAGCAAAAGCGATAACTCTATAATGCCACATCAACGCAAAATCGAGCCCTACTCGCAAAACATCACAGTTAAACAACAAAGTCGTCCGATCCAGAAAACAAAGAAAGAACTGGTGCAGTTGTCAACCAAGTCATCAACTGCAGAAAACTTCGCATGCATGCCACAGTCCAAGAAAAAGAAACTCCCTTCCTGGTCAACCCGGTCAACGGTGCAGTGCTACACAAGCAATCCTGCATGAAACGGCGGTAAAAACCTGCTAAGCCCAAAAATCTGCGGACCTCCATCCCGTACACAAGTCTGGGCCAAAGCTGTACGGCCTCGATCTTCCTCGGGTCCATACGAAAACCGTCTCCCGTAACCACATGACCTTAGGAAGTCAACAAAATCAGGCCTGAAGGAACACTCCAAGAATTTAGCAAACAGCTGGTGCTCTCCCAGTATCTGCAAAATAAATTCTCAAGTGCCGCTCACGTTCCTCACGACTCTTGGAATTGACCTGAATGTCATCAATGACACAACAATAAACTGGTCGAGGAACGGCCTGAAGAAATATGGTTCATCACATCCAGGAATGCTGCTAGGGCATTGGTGAGTCCAACGACACCACCAAAACTCATACTCCCCGTAGCGCGCACAAAAGCAGTCTTCGGAATGACATCAGTCCGAACCCGCAACCAATGATGACCTGATCCCAAACAAACTTAGAAAAAGTCTCGTACTCTGGAGCTGATCGAAGAAATCGTCAATGCGAGGTAAAGGATACTTGTCTGCACCATAACCTGGTTCAATTGACGATCAATCAATACACAACCTAAAACTGCCGTCCTTCTCTTGACGAACAGAATAGGAGCTCCCCAAAGCGAAACACTTGGACATACAAGTCCCACCTATCTAGCAACTCTGCAGCAGATCCTTAAGCTCCCTAAGCTTCGCCGGCTCATCTGGAACAACGTCGGAAAACCCTCGCACGATAGGAACCCGGTCCAACAAACCCACTGTGGCTCCGGTATCACGAATGAAAGCCAAGAATCCTCGACATCCTCTCCTCAAAAGCCGACTAGCGAAAAAGGATGAATTCAAGCTGTGAGAGGCGGCACCACTGTCCTCCCGCACAACAAGAACCGACTCACCGGGAAAACAAAACCTGACTGTTTCCTCGCGGCAGTCCACAGACGCCTAGCACGTAGCTAACCAGTCCGTGCCCAGGAGAACGTCAAATCCAACATCTCAAGAAGGATCAAAATGACGGACGAATCTCTATCTCCTATCCGATTGGCGAACGACTGAAATACGTGTCGTGCAATAAAAGAATCACTGACAGAAGTTAACACAATAACGGCTGATCTAGCTAACAGACTCTCATCGTCCCAAGCCTCTGCTACTCCCGTGATGTGCACGAAATCTATCTCGATGACTGAACCTCTGTCCTTAGGCTGGTACACCTGCACGAGCCCTCCTCTGTCCTCGGACTCCAAAAATCTCGGAAAAACGTGCCTCGTCAACTATGGCTGCATCCATTGGTGCTGTGTAGGTGACGAAATGCTGTGTGCTGATCCCAAAGAACAACTGGGTAACAGGGGTGGCAACCTCCTATCGCTGCGCTCTACTGGCCTCAACCAAAGACCTCATCGTCTGGCGCAAGTCCTGCATCTCAGCCTCAAGCCTAGCAATATGATCTATCGAAGGTGGATCCATCTGCTCCAGTGCAACGAGCGTGCCATCCTGGCCAGTCCTCGTCCCACCCGAGTCAACTCTGACCTCGGCCCTCGCTGCATCACTCTGAGTCCCCATAGTCATCGGTGGCAAAGACTATAAATGGAAAAGGATTCGATAAGAACATGGAAATCGAATCACGAGGATATGCATCATCAAGGAAAGAATTTCAAGGAATTTGTACTCAGGTCACTTTAGGCGGAGTATCGTGTCGTAAGTATGCCGCGGACATACACATACTACGTTACTCTTCTTAAGCTACCTTCTCCATCATACCAAGGTCATCCTACGCTCCGAAAGGTAAAACCTGGCTCTGATACCAACTTTGTCACGACCCGAAATTGGCACGTGACGGTCCTTAAACTATGCAACGTCTACAGGTGTAACACAATTTAAGTAAGCCGAAAACCCAGCAATCTAAACCATCAAAAGTAGTAAGTGATAATAGCATTTTCAAAACTTTTGAAATCTCAAACCAAATTCTTTAAAGTCCAAATTTACTTTCTTAAAAATTTTGGCAGCACCTCCTTTGTAAAAACAAACCCCAAAAATGGGTACAACATAAATATAAGTAAAGTATCCCAAACGGGAGCAAAAACACGTCCAAAGGTGGAAAACAACCACCACAACAGATATACGACGCCGTAGCGAAGAAATAAAAGACGATATAAATAAAGCTGCATAAAAGACCTCCAAGTCATAAAAAAATAGTATACAATATCGTCCTCACATCAAGTCTCTAAGTCATACAAGATAATGGTAGATGGAGAGTACAGGATACAATGAATATACAATGAACGTGAACGGATAACCACAAAACCCACCTAAAGAAAAACAGCACACTGTGAGCCGAAGCGGTATCCGCAGCAAAATATGATATGATAGATGAATAGCCTGCCTCGACTACTCTGGGGAACAACCTGCAAAACACTGTGGCACAACGGGGGTGAGTTGCCAACTCGTGAATAGTAAATAACATATGCAGGTAATCGCAAGTATGCACGTACAGCGTGAATCTAACATATGCAAGCTAATAGCAATAAATGGTCATATGTATGCAACAGTCATGAAAGGTACTCTATCAAGTACTATTAATACATGAAGCAATAATATGACAATCTGTATGCAACAATCATGTAAGGTACTCTATCAGGTACTACTAATACATGAAACAATGATATGACGATGTATATATGCAACAGTCATGAAAGGTACTCTAGCAGGTACAACTAATACATGAAGCAGTGCATAAACAATAAATGCGGAGTATGGGATAAAACATGTCATTCCCACGGAATCCTGATCTCTTGGTAGGACCAAAGTCCATCAAGACAATCCAAATCCCAATTTCCCTAAATCAGCCCCCAAATTGGTCCTCATATCATGTAAGTCTCATATATCCTGAATGTACAATATCAAGTAAATCTCATATATCCTGAATGTACAATATCAAGTAATCTCATATATCCAGTGTCCAATATCCAGTAATCTCATATATCCTGAATCCAATATCAAATGAATCTCATATATCCTGTATAAGTATATTTGCATGAATCATTATGATGAAGTATATAAATTGATATGTATACATATATATTAGCATCCCATTCCACTAATATATATATGCATATATAATAGCGTTCCATTCCACTGTTATATATACTTAGGAGTAAAATTATCATGAAACAAAGTGTCAAGTATCGACACCTAAATACTGATCTATCAGGTGCTGCCACCACGACTGGCCTCCTGATAGGTACGTATTATACGCTATCCCGAAAACTCGAGTGCCTAGCTCTGACACACGCCTTTCGACGTATCCATACGTACATGACTCCCGTCGGTATCCCCACGATAACCACCGAGTCATAGGTACTGTCACCGGTAGGTACTTGCCCACCTTCCAGGCTCAATCGGCATGGACCGTCGATCTTCTTACCGAGGGGAACCGTACCGGGTTCCACCATGTACCCTCACACGGCCCACGACTCCTCCTCGCATGGGGTATATATATCAGAACCGATAAATCTCATGGTGGCTGCTGATATATCATATCAAGAGAAACCGAGTTTTTCAAATAATGCATAATTTCATGAAACAACCACGGTCCTCAAATCCAGAAAACATCATGAAATATCCATATCTCAATATGAAAATCCATGAATATAATATTGCAACATAAAACTGTAATGTGAGCATATAAAGGAAAAGCTGCTATTTAACTGCAACAAGTTAAAATATATATCATGCGGTTCCTAATTTCTCCAAGTCCATATAACATCAAGTAAAGGTGAACATATAGCTATATCCAGATATATGTGTAAACATGTAGGTATAGCAAGGTATATGTATCTACCTATCAGTAATGATGTAATATACCCTCCAGGTATAAGTGTAAGTATGTATGCAAGATGTACATGTAGCTATGTCTCATATGTGTATATACCTATCACTAATGGTACAATACCATATAGGTATTTAGGTAACTAGCATGTAAGCATGTCAATGCATATGTGTAAGCATGTAGGTATACAGGTATGCTATATGTCATATGCAATAAGGAATATGAACCAATGTCTCAATGTCCCTAACCAAACAATATCATATATGTATATGTGTTGTGCGTGTCATGGCAATTATTGACGGTGTGTATGACACACAATCTGTGCTCGTGCAACATGAGTCGTCAATAATAGTGTAGTGTCCTAAGGGTACTAGTCCAAGCACAACAGGTAACTAAGCAATAAGGTGTATGCGCAACTTTATATATGCAATAGAATATTCGACAATATCATGTCATCTCTAGCCCAGACGCATAACGCCATGCAGGAGATTCCCCTGTAGATGTCAAATCTACTCACCAACGCTCCTGGCTAAGTAAAGCCTACCACCTGTTTCCCTTTCTTCACAGCGTCCGTAGTCCCCGCCTGCGAACCTAAAACATAAAACAACAAAGCAAGTATATATTAGCAATAGACCCAAAACACATACAAACTACGTTTGACCGGCGCACCAAATCAAAACATACTCTCAAGTGTTCGTATTGTGGCTAACGTGCGTAGCGACACTACGAAACCAACCCAAGAGCAAAACCACACAAAGTGCACGCACAATGTCGTATAACGTATCGCGCGTAGTCGTAACACAAGAAACTACCTACGTGATCCCAGATTTTGTATACAGTGAAAACCTAACTATCAAACAAGACCAAACACACCTAAACCACTGCAGACACCTACCCACAAAAACCCCACACCCAAACTCCCACGAAAAACCGAGCTTGCCGGAATTCGCCTTCTCGTCGCCGGCCGAGTCCGAGCTCCAAGGGTTCGTGCTCCAGGTGATGTCCTATGGTCTCAGGTAAAACACAACTATATTGTTTGGTTTTCTAGTAAACTCTCGGGGTCACAGCAGATCACAGATATCACAAATGACACTAAAAATACGATATTTGCACGAAACTTAATTTTAAATGTTCTAAACTAAAACTACAAGACTACACAACACTATAACAACATAAAGAACAGATAGAGATCATTACCTATCCAAAAGAACCTAAAGATCCTAGCTTTCCAAGCTCCAAGGCATCCAAGAGGCAAATCAAGGCAAAAGAAGTGATTTTTGTGAGTTTTGATGAAGTTTTGTGTAAGTTTAGTGAGGGATTAGTGAAGAAATGGCCAAGTGTTTAGTTTAGATGAGAGAGGGATGAAGAAAATGATAAGAGATAGAGAAAATAAGAGAGTGTAAGGATAATGAGAGAGAGAGGTGAGTGTAGGGTGAGAGTGAGGTGAGTGCACCCTTTGCATTAAATCACCATTAATGCATCCACACTACCACCATGCCACCTCCTCTCACATCCAAAAGAAATCTCTCTTCTCACACAAATATCTAGGGAATAAGGTTAAGGATAAGATTAAAACAAGGATCAGGATAAAGCAAAGGATTAGATTAGGGTTAAGTTATCATGGTCACTAATCTAGATTAGCACAAACAAACCCTCACATAAACATGCACATGTGTGTGCATGCCATAACAAATAATAATAAATTATTAATTAAATGTTATAAAATGCGAGAAACCCAAATTGGTTAACTTTTTACCAAAAACCCGCATTACCGTCTAAACTAACACTAACCGAAATCTAAGGCGTTACACTCATGTGGGCCCGCAAAGAGGCTCGCAATGTCTGAAGGGGCTATTCCAAAACGAACAGTCCTTCCAACTCCTACTATGGGCGAAGTTATCAAAAGTGCTTCCCCTGCCAGAAAGTCGGCCTTCGAAAGATTGGTCGTCATTTCTCAATGGACGTCAGTCTTCGACAGGCTGACGCCAACAACAGCCCCTAACCAAAGTAGAGGGCATGAAGGAACTGTCCCCACAAACGAAGTGGTCCTATCGGCAAGGCACGCTCGACGTCGCCACTGGCGCCGAGTGAGAAGAGCTGGGGACAACTCCCCCTCTGGACTTACCCCACCACCTCCAATGGTAGAAGTTCATGCTTTTGTTCCAACCGGGAATAACTTTGAACCGCTAAGGAGGGTGGGAAAAAAGTCCTCAACCGCAGTGCTGAAGAAATCTCCCTCACATGCTGAAAACATGACGAAGGCAAAACCGTAGCAGTCCCCTCAACAGCCGTCCTCCCAAATCCACAGGGTATGGTGGAAGGTTTAAGATTCTGTGGTCAACAAAGACCACTCTCGTCAACCGAAGAAAATGAAGGTTCGACAAGAGGAAAATCATCCCTCCACCATGCAGCGAGGGACTTATTTCACGCAGGCGCCTGTAACAATGGATCCTTCAGCTTCCACTTCCTACAAAAAGAGAAGGCCGGAGAATCTCCCACCGCCAGCGGCAAATTCCAAAGGTGATGGACCCAAACGCCCCAAGTCCGGGGGCATGATTGTGAACACGGTTTATATGGCTTCGAGAAAAGAGGAAAGTCATGCTTCCGTGGCTCATCGACCGCAAACTCGATCATTAACGAAAGTTCAGGAGCAGCAACAAAAGCTCCAGGAGATGCTGACGAAAATGGCAGCGATCACCGGGCAGAAAGAAAGTCCGGCAGCAGCATCTGAACAACGCCAGGAGCAGGAGACCGATACCGAGTTCCTGCGAAGGGTGCTGGAAAGAAAAGATAAGGAGGTCGCGGAATAAGCGGCTAATATAAAACAGATGGAACTCCTGTTCCAAGACATGGTTGGAATGATGATCCAGCCAGAACCTCCAGCTGAAGACCCTCCGATAATCATTGAGGAAGAAAAAGGGGAAACATCAAACCTTCCTCCAGCTTTATCGACGGCCAGGGAGGAAACGATTTCCAAAGCCGCCCTTGATGATTACATAGCTCAGCAAATACGAGCTCATCAGGTAAGCGAAGCGGCTGACCAAGTCGTTAGAACCGGGGGACCGTACCCAGGCTGGTATAATCAAATCAAGTACCCACCGGGATATAAGATCCCTAAATTCCATGTGTACAAAGGAACAGGCAACCCGCATCAGCACGTCGCTCAGTTTAGAGCTTTATACAATAATACTGGAGGAGACGACAAATTGCTGCTTCGCCAGTTCGTTGGCAGCTTGTTAGAAACGGCGTTTGAATGGTACTCGGAGCTCCCAAATAACTCCGTCAAAACATTCACGGAAATGGAATTTCTATTCACACAGCGGTTCGCCAGCGCAAGCGAGCGCACCCCGATCACGGCGTTGATCAACACCAGGGTAAAGCCGGGAGAGACCTGGGTTCAATACTCAATCCGGTGGCGAAACCTATGGTCAAAATGCGAACAACGCATAGAAGAAGCTCCTGCCGTGGGCATGTTCATAGGGACCCTCGATCCTCAGGCAACTATGTCTCAGTTCATGACGTTCTTTAAGCTGACCAATCTCCAGGCTCTGATCGACAATTTGGCCCAAATGGACAAGATGGGCCATGGGCCTTTCTCCTCAGATAAGGACCCTCGAAATGCCAAGGGTAAAGGGAAAGCGGCCTTCTTTGCCAACACTCAACAACAGCCGAATGACCCGAAGCCGGTTACTCGCCAAAACAACATGCGTCCGCGTATATCCCTCGAAGAGAAGTTAGCACGTGCTTACTCGTTCCCCTATGATAAAATGAGGAGATTGTTTGAACTGGCCGTGCGCAACAAACTCATCACTCTGCTGGACCCAAAGCGTCTACCGCAACCCGGCGACGTCAACAACCCCAACTACTGCTCCTATCACAGAATGGTGAGTCACCCAATTGAAGATTGCTATATCTTCAAGAACTAGATTGAGAATAAGTATCAACAATGGAAGTTCGCGTTTTCTAAGAACTGGAAGGTGAACCCTCCACAGAGGCACGCTCCTAAAAAGGTGGACATGCCGGGAGTATCATGCTCATTTGTGGAAGAATCTCTGTGGGAAGTTGTCATTTCAGCTAAAACCAAAAGCATGCTGAAGGATCTTCAAGGTTGTCCGGCAATCAGGTGGAAAAGCCCGCTGGAGCCCGAGATCATTGAGGGGATGCTGAAACCGTGTCCCGTACCGAAAACTATTGAAAAAAGGTAAAATCCCCAAGTCGAACCTTCAAAGTCTTCGAAGAAAAAGAAGAAGACCAAGAAGCCTCGCAACCTGTCAAATATGACGACAAGCGCACGGACTTGCAAATACATCGACGCGCTGGAGGAATACAACCAGAAGGCATGGACCCCAGTCACTCTCGAAGAGTTTCTCAACTATATCCTTGAAAACGAAGATAGTGACGATGATGAGAAACATGAATCGTCGGGAGGAACCCAAGACTATGTAGCAAGTTGCCACATGGTTTCTCATTCGTCGTTAAATAGCGAAGAAGCTCCCTCAGCGACTGAAAACAATTCAGAGGAACTGGAGGCAGATTCGACGGACCTGCCAGAAGAAGACCCGATCGACAAGCTGCTAAATGAAGCCCTTCGAAAGAGCAAAGATGATCGAGACCGTGAAACGGCCATATATGAAAAGGCCAAGCGTCGGCGTCAGGCTAAAGAAGCCGAGGCAAGGAGGAGTCGCAAAGCACTCCAACCAAGCCAAAGCACACCTGCTACAAACAAGAGTAGGATCAAAGCAGAGAAGCAGTTCACCAAAGCCTTATCAATGGGAATGAAGCTGCCCCCTCTCATGGAAAACACTCACGGGATTACATGCTTCAATGGAGAGGTTACACATCCGAACTACTGCCTATATCATCGGAGGGTCACTCACCCCACTGAAGAGTGCAATGTGTTGGGAATTCACCCGCGCGCGCAAACACGTATGTTACGGAAATGTGTTTTAATGAAATGGAATGCGCACGTGAGATCGTTCGCGTTTGAAATATTTATAACCGCAAGTGCACGGTGCGTTGTAGCAAACTGGCAAGCACGGGTCGATCCGCAGGAAATTGTGTATTAAGTATTGTTGTTTAAGGTTAACAAATCAATGAATTGGGGTTTGTCATAAAATTATAGAAAAGAATATGAAAACAAGAAAAGCAAGAGAATAAGTCAAGGAACGAATGGTTGTGGCTTGGCTCGGAAGCTTTGAATCGCAACGTTTACCTCTACACTCCCTTGGTCATGAGTTGTCCGGCCTTACCTCGATCTCGGTATGAAGCACGACTTGTCAACGCAGTTGCGGAGCACAAACCGTCAAGTTCCGATATTCCCCACAAAGCACGAAACGAGTCCATTTTGATCACTTACCGTTTGTATGTCCGCGCTTGGGGTATCAACACTAAACCCAAGGGTTAGCAAGTATACCGCAACAACAAAAACACAAAGTAGCTAGTGAGAGCAAATGGTTTTAGTGTGGAGTTTGCTAAGGGTTTGTGATGGTATATGCTATATGAAATTAAGGGATTGTCAAGAACTTGATCACGACATAACATATCCAAACTTAGCAAACTTAACACTAAATAGATTTTAACTTAAACATTGAAATGGGGAAAGGAAATGAATATGGTATATGAGGAGGTTACAAGTAACCATATGTCAAAATACCATATCATATCAATACATTAGCAATATTTAAGTTAGAATCAAAAGTTAAGCACATGAAACATAAACAAGAGGCGGATGAGGCAAAGCCTTTCATCTCACTTTCTCATCCACACCACAACCAAATAAAGAATTAGTTAAGCATGATAATAAAAGCAAGTGAGTAAAGAAAGCAATAAAAGAAACAACAATTATATTAAACACTTGAAATGAGATACAAGATTTGGTATCTTGTTCAACCTCCTTAATGAAGCTCTCCAAAGAGAGCTTCAAGAGAGAAGAAGAAGAAGAAACTAAGTGAAGTTCACTCACCCTCAAGCTAAACCAAAAAGAAAGAAACTAAGAAAAACTATATTTGAAATGAGAGAATATGTGAGAGAGCCCTCCCCTTGCCACTGATCTGCTATTTATAGGCCTCAAAGAGGAATAAACAAACAATAAAACTAAGCTGACATGACAGAAAGGGAGAGATAGAGAAAATATGGGGCCCATTGGAGCATGGGGGGCCGAGCTCGCCGGATTTCCATGATGTCTCGGCGGCAAAAAACCGAGCAATGGGGCTAGTGTTTGCAGTGGGGATTTTTGTGCATCCCAATATCACTCTGGTGTTGTTTGCTTGGTCTAATTTAACCTGGTTTGTCTTCCGAGTTTTGGAGGGAACAAGATGCTTCAAATCACATCATATCTTTATGCATTCAATGCTCATTAATGCACATCACACCATGCCCACTTGCACAACCCATCATGCTATGGCTACCCCCACTTGGTCCTTGCCCAAGAGTTGTGTGCAACATGCATTGTGTTGGACCAAAAAGTGTGTGCACACATTTATTTTACAAAAGCTCTTGGGATATCGGTCGTTTTCTTGTTCTGTTTGCAGTGTCGGCTCCCAAATGCTATATCCATGATATTGAGTGTGTTTTCAGTGTTTTATCACAAATACCTGTTAACTGTAATTACTGAGCAGACACAGATTAATAGCACCGATATATAACAAAATAGATAATGAATGAGAGGTATTAAAATGCAGTTTTACGCGATGAACAAATACTCCCAAACTTATCTATTGCTCGTCCTATGCAATACAAAAAATCCTAGCCTCATTTTCGCAGGGAACGCGATTGCACTGAGCATGTGCAACAAGCCGTTAAACCTCTATGTGTCCCTAGTAGGAGGGGTGTTGTCTCCTGAGGGTTTTCAGCGGATTACACCCACAAAATCCAGTCAAGTTAGCGTCGTGGAAAAACTGTTGACTCTAATCTTAAGATTAGATATCGAAGTTAGAAGTTCTATTACCCAAGTCAGAAACGTTAGACCTTATTTTTCTCTCCTCACAATTTGTTTAACATAAGCTAATACGCGTCTTAACGTGATAGTGCAGATAGTGTCAATAAGTTTTTAAGAATATTGATTAGGGTCATCATGTCATAAATTACGGACCAGGATAAACTTCTAAAGGATCACACGAGTTTGAAAGGAGTTAAGATTTCTCAAGTTTTATTCTCCAGTTAGGTTTCAAGTCAGAATAAATATCAATTTTAACAGAGAATCTAAGACTTATACTTCACTCCACCTTTTCACCTGTTTTTGTATATACACACCAAAGTTATCGTGCAAAATGTCTTTATAAAATGTAAACCTTCATATCTCCACAAAAAAATTGTTTTATAATTGCAAATTTGTCTGCGCCAAGATTATTCTCCCACGAAGAACCGTGAGGACTTTTAACTTGGAGAGAACACTTTCTTAGCTTGTTTTATTTGACATTTGAAAACTTAGCGAGCTTTGAGTTAATGACTCCCAAACCAGATGGTTTTAGGGTATTAGGTGTGGAGACACCCCAAGGACTTAATTACCCAAGTTACCAAGGCCACAAAACAAAAGACTCATTTTGCATTTAAAGTATTATGAAAGCAGTGAAAATGGAGATATAGCCAGCTTTTCCTTTTTAAATCCAAAAGACGTGATATATGAATAAGGTATGTAATTACTCCAACAAGGTATCAGATGGGTTATTTTTCAGACTTACAGCTTCTGTTAAAAACTCAATAATATCCTTCATATTCATCTTACTTTATGAACTATTCCTGATGTTACGTAACTCAGAATAAACTTGTTTGAACCTAAAAATGTTTATCAATTTTAAAAGGTCACAGGCATGTCGGACTTTCATTAAATTCTCAAAAACATACGACTCGTGAAAAGTTCTATAAAAAAACGCATATTAGCTACGGTTAAACACAAAGGAGGGTTATTTTTCGGGTCATCGGTTCCACAAAAAGGGTTTAGTTGCTTCTAACTTATCAACCGAACCGTCAGAATTTGAATCAGGGTTCCTCCACTAGCTAACATGAAAAAGTTTTTATATTTTTGGGAAATTTTTTCAATTTTTATGGGTTTTTAAATATGTATGCAATGCAGAATATACACATGATGCAGCAAAATAAACGGAGTGCTCACCCCCAAACTTGAGTTTTATGATACCCTCATCGTTGCCCCCGTCTCCGGTAGCTAGACTTAGACATCGGTGTGAGACATTTATTCAAAGAAAAAGAAAAAACCTACGACTAATTACAATATTCACAAGTTAAACGACTGGGTTAGTCCAAAAATTAATACCGGCCATTCAAAATTTTTGTCAATATAGTGTTATGGCTGGCAAAAGAATAGGTATAATAAAAAGAAAAAGAGAATATGCAAAAAATGGTTAGATATTAGTAAAGGGCATGGGTGTGTGAAAGTAGGGATCGGAAGATGCTGAAGGTGAAGACGAAGTTTTGAAGAGGAAAAAGAATTGTTGTTCGAATGAATTGAATTTTCGAGAAGTATACGTGGAGTTCCAAAGTCAAGTTTGTGTAAAAACCGGAGTTCATCCGCAAAAAGTACGGCAAAAGAAAGGTTTTTAGGATGTTCTCAAATTAATTCCGACTCAAACTCACCTAAAATATCAAGTTCATCCGCAAAAATTTCCTCAAAACTCGACATGAAAGAATATTTTTCAAAACTGTCTTCCTCCTTATGACTTTCCACAATCCTATTCTCTTTATTTACAAACTCTCCCAAAACAATTTCCTTCTCATCACATTCATAAATGTGTAGGTATATGTCATCTAAAAAAGTAGGTTCCCATCCTAATGTTTCTTCCGAAACAATATCACTAGGTGATACAAATATTGTGGGTTCCTGATCATTCATATCTTCTAACAACCTATCCCAACCATACCCGTTAAATTCACAAGCTCCCTTATTTAAAATTAGAAAGCAAAAATCAGTCGGTTCAAGAATTTCCTCATCAAGTATTATTTCAGTTAAATCAATCTCTAAATCACAAGTGACAAGAGCTTCAGTGGATACCTAAAGGCTAGCGGTGGACTGACTTAGAGGGTTTGCTTGTGTGTCCTGGCAACACTCATTCAATTCAATCGTATCATCATCTATGAAATCATCAAAATTTGGTTGATCGTTTAACTCTCTCGGGTGATTTCCTAGATGACAGATATTGACACTATGGTGTTCCAATTGACCGTGTTCACTCCCTAGAATCTTCTCAGCCAAATATTTCACTTGTTCCTTTATGTTAGCCAATGATTGGGCTTGAGCAAGAAACAATTGCTCAGACTGCTGTATGAACAGGGCTAACATAGAAGCTGATTGATTCTCGACCGCAGTCATCACTTCAATACCTAACTGTAAAGTGGTCAACCTAGCATCCATCTCACTATCACTCCCTAAAGATGGTTCAATTGTTTCAGGTTGGAGGGGTTGTGATGGTGGTGATGCTAAAAAAGTCATTCTGTCGATCTCTTTCTCTAAATCCTCAATCATTTGGTCTATGGTTGAAGTGGGACTTGGTTCAGGAGTGTTAGGTGGGTGACCGTTATCAAAAATTTGGGACGGTTGGTCACCCCCTAGAAAAGGACAATTATCATGAATGTGGGAAGAATTTTGGCAATTTGTACAATTTAATTAGGATTGAGTATAAACAAAAGAATAAGAGTCGTGAAAAATAGAATTGTATTGTGTATCACCCATATTAACAAGATGCACAAATGTCACAAAAATAAAGAATATCATACCCCCAGCAGTCTATGTTATTCTAAATTAACTAGACATGCTCAAGAACCCGATTAACGAAGTAAAACTGTATTGAGAAATAGGCTCAAGATATACTAATCACGAAGCCATGTAAGTGCAAGAGAGAATGGGAGGTTTTCTAATGCTTTCGCGAATGTCCTTAATTAAATAACCCTTTCTCTTTTGGCGGTTGCGCCGTGAACACTTGCCTAGACACCCCGTGAACGATATACCGTTAAGCAAAGTTCTAAACACAGTTAACTTCTCCTGATGAGCGCGAAATCCTTTGAGTCAAAGTTTTAATTGATTTTAATTTACTGGGGGTATGCAAGAATGCAATTTTGTAATTTGTGGGCTACGGAGAAAAGGTGATGAAATTCTTTACCGTATCTTGTTTGGTCATTTATGCCCTTAAAATCCGTATTAATATGCAATGCGCAATCAATAAAAGAATTTAAGAAAATCAATCAATTAAAGCAATTCTTCTTCAATTTTATTTAAGCGCTGCCAAAAAATAATACGGTTAGTTCTCTTGTTCAATTGGCGGCAAAATTGTGCGAAGAATCCTGCAAAAGATATAATTATTGGAATGCGTCGGATTCGAGCGAAGGTGTTAGAAAATACGTACCGATATGATTTAGTTTAAGAGAACCCCTATGAATTGATCCAAGTTGTTGATTGTTCGCTTGTGCGGGTCAAACTACCCGGATCATTATCACTGTACTTTTCTAACGTCTTGTAATTGCATTTGAGCCCTGCTCCGCACGATCGCTGGTCGTAATTCCGCGAAAAAACTAAAATGTCAGAAAATACGATATTTAGTGTCAAAAGCGATACGTGTGCCCCAATTCCTGCATACTCAAAATTAGAAATATCAAACAAGACTAAATGAATACAAACACAGAACTAGAGATCACCAAAAAAGAAGAACCCAAAACCTCCACAAGAAGGCCGGTGAGCTCGGAAAATCCCCTGATGTTGCCAGTTTTTTATAAGGGTTAGGTGCACAGATTTTTAGTGGAGTTTCTAAACTATATTAGTGTTCTAATGGTCTTACTAGATTTTTAAAATGAATTGCAGAGTGATTGCAGGTCAGAAGAACAAAGAGCAAAGGTCAGAAAAATTGTTAGAAGTGTGTATATGTTAGTATTGAAAAAAATTTGAGTTAGAAAGTTAGTTTTGTTAGTAGAACCAGAAATAACAATACCTAATGACTACAACTCCCCGGCAATGGCGCCAAAAACTTGTTGGGAATTCACCCGCGCGCGCAAACACGTATGTTACGGAAATATGTTTTAATGAAACGGAATGCAAACGCGAGATCGTTCACGTTTTAAATATTTATAACCGCAAGATCACGGCGCGTTGTAGCGAGCCGGCAAGCATGAGTCGATCCGTAGGGAATTGTGTATTAAGTATTGTTGTTTAAGGTTAACAAATCAATGAATTGGGGTTTGTCACAAAATTATAGGAAAGAATATGAAAACAAGAAAAGCAAGAGAATAAGTTAAGGACCGAATGGTTGTGGCATGGATCGGAAGCTTTGAATCGCGATGTTTACCTCTACACTCCCTTGGTCATGAGTTGTCCGGCCTTACCTCGATCACGGCATGAAGCACGACTTGTCAACGCAGTTGCGGAACACAAACCGTCAAGTTCTGATATTCACGGCAAAGCACGAAACGATTCCGTTTTGATTACTTACCATTTGTATGTCCGCGCTTGGGGTATCAACACTAAACCCGAGGGTTAGCAAGCATACCGCAACAACAAAAACACAAAGTAGCTAGTGTGAGCAAATGGTTTTAGTGTGGAGTTTGCTACGGGTTTGTGATGATATATGCTATATGAAATCAAGGGATTGTAAAGCACTTGATCACGACATAACATATCCAAACATAGCAAACTTAACACTAAATAGATTTTAACTTAAACATTGAAATGGGGAAAGGGAATGAATATGGTATATGAGGAGGTTACAATAACCATATGTCAAAATACCATATCATATCAATACATTAGCAATATTTAAGTTAGAATCAAAAGTTAAATACATGAAACATAAACAAGAGGTGAAGGAGGCAAAGCCTTTCATCTCACTTCCTTACTCACACCATAACCAAATAAAGAATTAGTTAAGCATGATAATAAAAGAAAGTAAGTAAAGAATGCAATAAAAGGAACAACAATTATATTAAACACTTGAAATGAGATACAAGATTTGGTATCTTGTTCAACCTCCTTAATGAAGCTCTCCAAAGAGAGCTTCAAGAGGGAAGAAGAAGAAGAAACTAGGTGAAGTTCACTCACCCTCAGGCTAAACCAAAAAAAAAAGAAACTAAGAAAAACTATATTTGAAGTGAGAGAATATATGAGAGAGCCCTCCCCTTGCCATTGATCTGCTATTTATAGGCCTCAAAGAGGAATAAATAAATAATAAAACTAAGCTGGCATGGCAGAAAGGGAGAGACAGAGAAAATATGGGGCCCATTGGAGCATGGGGGGCCGAGCTCGCCGGATTTCCATGATGTCTCGCCGTCCAAAAACCGAGCAATGGGGCTCGTGTTTGCAGTGGGGATTTGTGTCCATCCCAATATCACTCTGGTGTTGTTTGCTTGGTCTAATTTAACCTGGTTTGTTTTCAGAGTTTTGGAAGGAACATGATGCTTCGAATCGCATCATATCTTTATGCATTCAATGCCCATTAATGCACATCACACCATGCCCACTTGCACAACCCATCATGCCATGGCTACCCCCACTTGGTCCTTGCCCAAGAGTTGTGTGCAACATGCATTGTGTTGGACCAAAAAGTGTGTGCACACATTTATTTTACAAAATCTCTTGGGATATCGGTTGTTTTCCTATTCTGTTTGCAGTGTCGGCTCCCAAATACTATATCCGTGATATTGAGTGTGTTTTCAGTGTTGTATCACGAATACCCGTTAACTGTAATTACTAAGCAGACACTGATTAATAGCACCGATATATAACAAAATAGATAATGAATAAGAGATATTAAAATGCAGTTTTACACGATGAACACAATGCCTTCAAGAAGTGGTGGCAAGGATATGTTGCCCATCGACAACACTTCAAGCGGGTGAAGCGCAAAGCTCATCGACAACGGAGAAACGCGATAGATGAGCATGAAAGAACGACTGGCAACTATCATATGGTTGATACCAGTTTGACAAAAGGAAAATCTCAAGTTCTTACATTCGGGAGCGATTCCGAGGAAGAAATAACTCTCGGCCCTCTCTTCAAAGAATCCACTTCCGAAAAAGAAGAAGCATAGAAGAACTGCGAGAACATTCAGTTGCGTTACCGTACGTTGCCTAAAAAGAACCTCGGGCCTACAAACAAAGGTTCGAGAAAAAGAGATAAGGGGAAGGAAAAAGTCCGTGAGGAATTTGCCCTCGATGATAGAGTCATCAAAGAGCTCACAGCCAAGGACCCGCCGAAGAAAAATAAGGTGGATTACAACGTCCTAGTGCAAACAACGGTTCAATATGAGCCGAGGAACAACGAAAATGCCCGTCTTCGGCTTGAGGAGCTCGACGCCCTTGATGAAACTCGCCTCATGGCACAACAAAGCCTAGAAGCATACAAGACAAGGATGACGTGCTCATACGAAAAACTGACTAGGCCGAGAACACTCCGCCAAGGTAAACTCGTGCTAGTCGTCAAAAGACCTATGATCCCCAATCGTGAAAAACGGGGGAAATTCGAGCCGAACTATGAAGGCTCGTACATCATAGACAAGGTTTACCAAGGTGGGGGCTATTTGCTTATAGATATGCATGGCGAAAGACCATTCCGGCCAATAAATGGCCGATTTCATAAGAAATACCATGCTTGACAAGTCACGACTTGGTCAATGATAGATGACGACGCTTGTGTCCGCTTGCTATTTTCCTGAGTCAAAAATCTAAGTGGTATTCGGAAAAGCTTCACCCAAAAAATGGTGATAATAGACCACTACGTCCTTAAACTGGCAACGGACCGTAATGTCCTTAAACTAAACCTTCGCCTCAAACATGGCGACAATGGACCGAGATGTCCCTAAACTAACAATGGACCGAAACGTCCTTAAACTAACATTGGACCGAGATGTCCCTAAACTAATAATAGACCGAGATGTCCCTAAACTAACAATGGACCACTACGTCCTTAAACTTCCAGCGGACCGTAATGTCCTTAAACTAAACCGTCACCCCAAAAATGATGATAATGGACCGAAACGTTCTTAAATTAATAATGGACCGAAACGTCCTTAAACTAACATTAGACCGATATGTCAGTAAACTAACAATGGACCACCACGTCCTTAAACTGACAAGGGACCGAAATGTCCCTAAACTAGTACTCTACCTCAAACATGGCGCATCGCCTCAAATACGACGATAACTTCTCTTAGGAACTATGTTGCAATCAAAGCTCCAATGGCAAAGAATGCAACCCAAATCCCATTATAAAAAAAACGGTATGTCCACAAGCAAAATGGGCATGGATGAAAACCCGAAAGAGCGCCATGAGTAAAAACAGCAGGGCTATCGGCGAGTTTGTGAAAACCCGGAAGGGCGCAATCTCGTTAAAAAAAAGTATGTCAACAAGCAAAATGGGCACGGATGAAAACCCGAAAGGGTGCAATCTCGTATGAAAATGATAAATTCGTGCGTACTTGCAAGGTCCTCTCAACCTTGCAAGAAGAAAATACCTGCGTGAGATCCTTACGACTCACAAAGGAGTAAAACACTTTGGAATCCCCACGATTCCTAAGGAGAAATTACACTTACGAGATACTCACGACTCATAAGGAGAATTCCTCCTATGAGACCCTCACGGCTCGTTGGATTCAAAAGCCTTAAGCTACAGGGATCTAAACCTATTCTTAAGCCATCATATTCCCCCAGTTGCCCTACATGCGGTCCAATATTGGCCCTTGTATACAATCCACGGGCACAAATAAACGTTTCCCCCTCCAAGTTCCACCAAAGACAAGGAATGCTCTTATATGGGAACAACACTTGTAAGTTCTCTCGACTTATAAGAAGAAAATACTCTTGTAAGATCCTTACGACTTATAAGAGAAAGCACACTTAGGATTCCCCATGATTCCCGAGGAGAAAATACACCTACGAGATCCTCACGACTCATAGGGAGAAATAACTGTATGAGACCCTTATGGCTCATAAAGTCTAAAAGTCTTAGTCGACAGGATTCTAACCCTGTTTACTAAGACATCTTTGTTAAAATCGACAAAGGCAAATGGTGATTTTCTCCTGGCAATGTTCTAGTGGTAGCGATGCTGATGCCTAAATCGGTATCAGATCCCAATTTTTTTCAAGGCAAATGATGATTTGCTCCTGGAAATATTCCATTCGCAGCGATGTTGATGCCAAGATTGGTACCAGATCTCAAGTTCCATATCCGCAACAAAATCAGCGAGCAAAAATGCATATAAAAATAGCCGAAATGATGGGGCAACTCGTAATAAAAATCAACGAGCAAAATATATGCATATAAAAACAGCCGAAATGATTGGGCAACTCGCAATGAAAAGCAGCGAGTAAAAATATAAAAATAGCTGAAATGATTGAGCACTGCGATAAAAAGCCAAAATGATTGGGCAATTGCGACTTTCGCGATATAAAAAGCTGAAATGATAGAGTATCGCCGAAAGAAATAAAATAAAATGAAACTTTTGCCCTATGGGTGGGTCCACATCAACCCCTGTATACGATCCATGGGCACAAACGAAAAGGAAACCATATTTTCCCACCAGGCTCCGTCAAAGGGAGATCCAAGTCTTGACGGTTCACAAAACAACCTAAAGACTATTCCGATATTCGTCTCGTTGCAGCAGACGCAATGTCAACAACGACGTTCCTTCTCACTCCAGCAGGATGCAGACGCGACGTCGATAAAAGACTCCAGGGTCAAAACAAAATAGAGCCATGGCGAAATTCCTAGCTCCAAGTCTTGACGGTTCACAAAACAACCTAGAGATCACCTTGGCATTAGTCTCGTTACAGCAGACGCAGTGTCAACAAACGACATTTCTTCTCACTCCAGTAGGATGCAGACACGACGTCAACAAACGACCTAGGGTTAAAACAAAACAGAGCCATGGCAAAGTCCCTTATTCTAAGTATCAACGGTTCACAAACAACCTAGAGATCACCTCGGCATTCGTCTTGTCACAGCAGACGCAGTGTCAAAAGTGGCGTTTCTTCTCACTCCAGCAGGATGCAGACGCAACGTCAACAAGCGACTCCAGGGTCAAAGAAAAACTGAGCCATGGCAAAGTCCCTAGTTCTACGTCTCGACGGTTTATAAACAACCAAGAGATCACCTCGGCATTCGTCTCGTTGCAGCAGACGCAGTGTCAAAAGCGGCGTTTCTTCTCACTCCAGCAGGATGCAGACACAATGTCAACAAACAACCCAGGGTCAAAGAAAAACGGAGCTATGGCAAAGTTCCTAGTACCAAGTCTCGACGGTTCACAAACAACCTAGAGATCACCTCTGCATTCGTCTCGTTGCAGCAGATGCAGTGTCAACAAACGGCGTTTTTTCTCACTCCAGCAGGATGCAGACGCGACGTCAACAAATGACCCCAGAGTAAAACAAATGGAGCCATGGAAAAGTCCCTTGTTCCATGTCTCGACGATTCACAAAACAACCTAGAGATCATCTCAACATTTGCCTCATTACAGCAGACGTAGTGTCGACAAAGGAAGCGAAGGCCAAATTCCTAGTTTCAGGGTCTTGACGGCAACTCAAATAAAACCCGAAAAACTATCGGAGATCATCCCACACCAGTGCGGAACTAAGCCTAATCTCAAGTAAAAAGCGACATGGCAAAATTCCTAACGCTTGCTCTCCCGACGGTCAAACTGCCTAAGGAGATTACTTGAAGACGTCTTGTCCAGACCCCAAAGGGAACAGAGACACGACAGTCGCTGGGCTACTCGAACAGGAGTGTAAAGTCTGCATATCGAGAAATGCATCAGCCAACGCAACGGTACGATGGATAAAAAACCCTAGTACCACAAACCCTAACGAACCTCTATCGTAAAGAGCAGGGGTTAACTGTATCTTTAGGACAAGTTTGCCTACAAGCCCTAGGAAGGAAAACTAAATAAGCTCCAAAATTAGTGAATAAACTACAAGCTTCGAAATGAGTTCATAAACTAAAGACTCCGGAATGAGTGAATAAACTACAAGCTCCGAAATGAGTTCGTAAACTAGGGACTCCGAAATGAGTGAATAAACTACAAACTCCGCAATGAGTATATAAACTACTTTATATGCCATGTCGAGACAGCGAAAGAAAGAAAAGCGCTAGTATGAAATGAAATATGCCTTTTATTCATGAATCAAAATGAATACAAGATACTCTTATTTATAAATGAATACAAAAGAAAGAGAGAGAATATACAGTGAAAAAAACGTTTAAATTGGCGGATGGTTCAATAGGCTAGCAAGTTCGTCGTTCTTCCGCTGGATTTCAGCTTCAAACTCCATCAGTGCCGCAAGACGAGTCCCTGCCTAGGTCTGTTGATTCTGGTATGAAGCAAAATGACTCTCGAGCTCCTTCTCGGAGACCTTATGGGCTTCAACCATCTCACGGGTAAAAATCATGGCTTTGTCGAGAGCCACCACCTCTGTAATGGCTTCTTGAAGTACCCATCAAATTTCGTACGAACGTGTGGTCTTGACAGTAAGCTGAGCCTGAAGTTCCCCCAAAGCGTTTGAAGCCAACTCCCTTTCCGAAAACTTCCGGTTGAGCCTCTTCTCGCATGACTAGATATTGGCTGCACACCGTTAGATCCATCCCCGTAGACTCGCTTTTACCGCTAAGATGTCGGAGGGAAGGCATATACACTCGAGCCCATGTAGGCAGGCCTCCACTCAGCAACAATACTCAACCCAGGCACGCACCAATACTTCGTCATGATAGGTGGCAAGAACAGACAATGAAGCGTTGGCTTTAGCAGCAAATTCTTCGGCCGTGACAGAGGTGCCAGCGCGAAGATCATCAATGAGAGCCTCCAGGAAGTAAATGCACTGTTTTGCCATCTTTTCAGACGCGCGTCGGGCATAATGGCCTGATAGCATGGGGATCCGAGATTTTAATGGGGTCAGGGCTGGCAAAGCTGTGAAGATTTAGGTGCGGTCAGTTGTGTTTCCAAACATAGAGTAAACAAAACGATGCCAGAGATAAAGCGTCACTTACCTACAGTCATGCAAGGTGGGTTTGAGAGATGCCCATCAAGAATCTCGACTTCGTCGTTGGCTTCCAGAACTGTGGCTTAAAATGGAGGGCATATTAGCATCATTATAGAAATATAAAACAAAAAAGGGAAAAAGAATACCAACCTTGGCCGGAAGAGAGTACTATGCTTTGTGGAGGTATTGCTTGGAGGGCCTCCATGTCAAGAAATCGCTGGAAGGTTTTTCTCGGAGAGAGATCCATGATGGAAGCCACCAACTCCCGTAATTCTGAGGGAAGGGAAAGTTCAGATAAAGGAGAGATCGTTAAAAAAAAATTGTATGTGAGGAAGATTACCTTCGATGCTTCGCCCGTCCTGAACTAGAGGGATAGCAGCTTCAGCAGCCTCTTCTACACCCTCCGGTGCGTTATTAGAGATAGCCATGGGACCCATGGCCGGCAAAACCACCTCTGCCGAAGGAGTGGACACTGAAGGGACAGAAGCCATTACCGGGAATTCCACAGCAAGGGTAGCAGCTTCAATAATCTCATCTACACCCGCCGGTGCGTCATGGGAGATATTCATGGAATCCGCAGCCATGGCCTGATCTGGACTCAAATTCGCTTCTGCTGCAGAAGTCCCTGCAAAGTTTTTGCAAAAATAAGAAGACATAAAAGTAATACAAATTACTCGCTAAAAGAAGGACACGAAAAATACGCATACCAATACGCCAAGAAGCCTGAAGGATGGCTTTTTCGAGCCGTTGCCCTTTTCTAATCAAATGCTTTCGTCGGGATTTAATCGCAAGTGAGTGGCTGTTCGTCTTCAGTGCAAGCTCATCTTCAGAGACAGCCAATATGGGCTGCTTGAGAGCCCGTTCTTCTTCCATTAGTAGAGGACCCATGTGTACCCTACGTAATGAAGGGTCAACGTCATAGAATACAACGGCGGGGAAGGCTTTCTTCGGGACATGCATGTTTTCAGTTCCATCTCGCGAGCGTCTTAAAGACTCGACCAACTGTGCAGCCTTCTAGGCAGAAGAACCAGGAAAAAGAAGACCGTCGTCTGGCTCCTGCATGGATATCGGCTCGTCCTGAATAAAAGGCTCGGACTCAAGCAAAGTGTCGAGTAGGCCGGCGACCAATTTCTTTCTTCTTTTGGAACCGATGCTAACTGATTGAATGTTTTCCGGTGTGTATAGGTAGAAAATGTATAGAAATCACAACCAAAGAAATTTTTTGACCGCAATCAATAACGGTGTCGTATGTAGCGCGTTAGCGAGTGCGGATCGTCCACAGGGAAAGTGAGATCCGTTCGAATTTGAATTAGTTGAGTCGAAAATTAAAGAAAAGAGAAAAGACAATTCAATTCAAGATTTATAAAATTGAAGTTCAAGAATTATCTAGATCTAAATCTAAAATCAAGAAAACATTTAAAATCAAGAATGAAGAATTGATGATATCCAATCCAAATAGTAATCAAGAATCGAAGTGAGGCTCGTAGGAATCGATCGAATCTATAGACGTGATGAAATCTAGTGATTACGTTTTCTTATCCATTAATGATTTGATACTATATCGATGACGATTAATCGAGGTTTAAGGATCTTTCAAAGAAACTAGGGTTTCTTCATCTCATCCTTTGTCCTTTCGATGAATCTCATTCAAAAACTAGCCTCTAGTAAATTCAAGAATCGATCGTGGATCACTAATTAAGAGCGAACACAATCAAGAAAGCATCGCTCGAAACTAGGTTCCCAATTCTTCAATTTACAAGAGTTTACAAAACTTATAGGAATTAAGAATCATTTCAAGATTTGTAACATCATCATATATTGATTCTCTCGACTCCTTCACGAGCGGAGTTTTACTCAAACATCATATCAAAGAACACATTCAAGAATCTAGATCGAATCATGATGCAAGAATGTAAAGAAAGCAAGATAAAGAATTTCACCTTTTATTTATCAACAATTTTGTTACAATTCTCTCAAGATCTACAATGAGGAAAGAACTCGATCGTCCATTTGGCTTCGCTCGTCTTCGTGAGTCGCGAATCGTCTTGGATCTCTTGCTTGGTTGAAGATCGGCTTCGCTCCTAAAAGGTTGAAGCCTTCTTACTTGATTTGGTACTCGGTGTTCTTGAATTTTGGCTTGGATTTGATTGGATTAGGGTTAGGGTTACAAGTTGTGTCACTCAACTTGTGTGTGTAATGGTTGAATTAATGAACAACCCAAAACCCTAGATCTAACTTTCCTTTTATAAGCGTCTCAACCTTAGATCTAGAATTCAAATTTCAAATTTCTTTCCAAAAGTTTGTTAGAGAGAGGCTTCTAGAAGAAGTTAGTTGGAGGGAATATTCTAGAGCTAGGTTGTTAGGCCGAACCTTCTGGATGAAGCCACGTGGTGTTTCTGGAATCTTCTGGAAGCTATTGCCGTTACATAAAGGCACGTGAGAAAATATTCTGCGCTGACGTCATCAACAAGCTGCGGATCCGCGGCGGGAATGGGCTATTGGCCGCGGATCCACGGCCCAATAGAAGCCTTAGTGTATGGAATTTCTGGATAATGTTGGTGCTGGGTGTAGTGTTGTTTCCTGATATGTGGACTCTCAAAATTCTATCTTGATCACTGCCAGATCTCAAGTCTTGGACTTGGCGTATTTTAACAGCACTTTCAACTGTTTCGGCTCTTTTCCTGCAATTTCCTGCACAGATTCTCGAGACAAGTGTTGCGCTACACAAAGATAATGCGATGCAATGATAAACACTCAATTTCCCTCGAAATGTCGGTTTTAAAGTATAACACAAGTAATTTGGTATTTTACGGCTGTTTTGCTAATATGTGCTATATTAATACAGAACACTTATAGATGAGTGCAAATGGTAGGGAAATTGTCGTGTTTAAAATGCAATATTTTCGACTGATCAAATTCCCCCAAAATTATTTTCGGTCATCTCGAGCGAACTGTTTTATTAAAAAGAGAAGGAGAAAATAAAGAAAAAGAAAAACTAACTAGCACACTTTCGTAAGCAACACGATTGCACTGAGCACGTGCAACAAGCCTTTAAACCTCTAGGTGTCCCTAGTAGGAGGAGTGTTGTCTCTTGAGGGTTTTCAGCGGATTGCACCCATAAAATCCCATAATAAAAGGAAGATCGTGAATATTACATTTAAAGATAAGAATTATAAAAGAAAGACTTTGAAAATTAGGGTTTCCAACTATGCTAGCTTTTCGGTTGTCATGAGCCCTATCTTAATAGTCATGAAAAGATGTCAGAAATCACATCATCCCTCAATAAAACATCGTCTTTATTCTTCATTCCTATCTGTCTTCCAAACATCGATCATATAACCCTACGTGTGTGTAATAGACATCCCTACACCCGGAGAATTCAATTCAAGCTATCATACTCTTGTCCATCTGCCTCAGTACTTTTTAATATGATGAATATTTAAATTTGCTCACACATTTTCATGCGACCGTTAATACTTCTTGAGGTACTAACCGACCGATTACTCATGTGCTTGCTTATATGGTGTATTTTCCTCGTCTTGCACCACCTAAGGCTTAGCAGTGACTCCCAGACCAGTTGGTCTAAGGCACTAGGTGAAGAGGCACCCTCGCTATATTTTTTTTATTGCTGCCTTAGCGATAACAAAACCAGTATTCATTTTTCTCTTCACCATTTTTTCAATTATTATTTTCTTCATACTTCGGCTTTTAGACAAGAGCATTTCAAGGTATCCTCTACTATCCCGAGTTTCAAGACGTGTATAAGTGCGAATAGCAGGGTATCAATGTTCAAAATGTTTGGCTTCCAAAATAGCACTAGTAAAAAAAGGGGTTGCCCCTACGGATATTGGAATCCGTAGGGGCAGATTTAACTTGGCCCTACGGATTAATCCGTAGGGCTAAAGGGTTACCCCTACGGGCACAGACGTTCAAGAATTAAAATATTAATTCTTAATTTGGTGTTTGCCCCTACGGAGCCGCAAACAAAGGACCTACGGGTATATCCGTAGGGACAAGTAAATATCGATTTAATAAGACCCCAGACCGATCGCCTACGCTCACTTTCTCTCTCTCTCTCTCGATCGGGCGCGAGAAAAATCCCCAAATCGCCACGCCGTCGTCGCCACCGTCGTTCTCCTCGTCGCCACCGCCGGTTTCGTCGCCACCGCAGTTCTCGTCGCCACCGCGGTTCAGGTCGTCGCCCCAGCCCCAGCAGCAGCCGTTCAGGTGAGTAAATCTCGAGGTAAATTAAAGAATTTTTGGATTATTTTGGGCTTAGGGTTCATGGCTGGGTCTGGGGTTGCGTGCGCGAGTTGGGGTTGGGCAGGGGTCGCGGTCGCGGTCGGGGTCGGGGTCGGGGTCAGGGTAGGGTTAGGGTTGGGGTTCGGCTGCTGCTGGGGTGGGGCTGGGGTTAGGGTTTGCCTTAGGGTTGGTGTTGGGGTTTAGCTGGCCACGCTGGGGTTAGGGTTGGGCTGGGGCTGGGGGCTGGGGCTGGGGCTGGGGGCTGGGGCTGGGCCACGCGGGGTTTTAGGATCTTTGTAATTTGCTTGCTCTGTTTGGGGTTTCAGTTGATCCTCATTAAAAAATTGGTGATTGATCTCTTCAATCATATTATTATCTGTATTTAAAATTTTTGTGAAGCCTTCAGAGTTTGGAAAAATCTAGAATTACCGTTGAAATTCTGGCAACATTCAAAAACTGTGTATATGATGTGTGTGTGTGTATGCATGTATATACATTTGAAATTTATCTTTCTTCTATGATATAAAACGGTTAAACCGAAGAAAATTACTGGGGGAATTTTTGCTAAAATGTCTTGAGAGGGGGTTCAAGTGATGGGATAATTTCATTTGGTAATCTTTTACTTATTTTACATCTCTTATTTTTTCATGCAAAAATCTGAATAGGTTTCTTGCAATTTTGCCTATCGATCAATTATTATATTTATTTCTATTTTTTGTGGATGATTTGGCTTCAATTGAATGGAGGCGATGATGGCTTGCCCTCAAGCTTCCACTTTTATGAGCTTTATAGTTATGAGATTGGCGAGGCAAGCTGGTTTGTAGCCATCTTATTTCTTTTCCTAAATTCAAATCCAAATATAAACTGTCTGATTGAGAGAGAGAGAGTATGGGAGATTATGTATTATTCAATGTGTTTGGAAGCTGGCATGTTCTGAGCGTCATCTCTGCATGAAAGCTATGGTTTTGCAAAGGGTTTGCCCTAACTATTTTCTGTGGGGAAGCTGAAGGCCTGAAGCTTCATCAAACTCAGGATTGGATTCTGGTCGGGTATTGTAAATTCTTGTGAAAGTTCCGTTCAAGATTTGTTCAGAGCTTGCATAACATCCTTTTCATCTTTATGAGATCTTTATGCAGTCATTTTTTTGGGTTTATATATTTCTCGAGCCCGTTTGACTTTGGACTTAGGATAACCCCAAATCTCTTTCTTATTTTGATTCCTAAGTTGGCATATCTGAGGCTCGTATTCCAGTATCGTTGCTGGAAAAGCTAGGGTTGCGAACATTTTTGCAACGATAATTTCTGTATGACAGCTTAAGCACACATAAAACTTAAACAATCTTGAAGCACTGCAGTTTTTCACTAAACTACCTAAAAATTTTTATATTGCTGCAAGCTTCCTTAAAGTGCTGCATCTAAGTGTATTTTAGTGGGAAAACCCTTGAAAGCCAAACTTCATGGGGTTTGTTGTTTGCCTTCTCTGTAGCTAGTTTGAGGTTTATTTAGTTTTGGATTTGTTTTGCAACACTCTCTGAGTTCCAAATCAACAAAAAGCTGAATGTTGAATCACAAGCAAGAAGCAGCCAAACTGGCCCTAAAGTAATCCTGAGTGATGATAATTTTCCAGGGAGTTTAAAATTTATAGAAATGGCGAGGCAACATTGGATTGTCTGCAAGTATTCAAGCAACCTGTTTGCAGCCATCATGCTATTTGTGATCCCAGTATAAAACTCAAACATGCCTCTTAGTTAGTTTACTTTAATTTGTTATTTATGTGTGTGTGTCAACATTGGATTGTCCCAAGTATAAAACCAAACCCACAAAACATCAAAACTGTCTCCGACAATCTTATGGTCATTAGACATAAGATTTATGCATATAGGTAACATCTGCCAATATGCCATATCCAGACCGCAATCTATTTTTGCCTATTGGCTAATATGAAAATATCGGCCCGCGTATATGACATAATCAAAGTTGTTAAATCTTAATACGGTTTGTATTTCGTTTTTTTATTTATCAGTTCTATCAATGTTGCGTATAACGCTTTATGATATCAGTATCCTACATTTGTAGTTTTAATTGTTGATTGTTATAGATGAATACCATTGCAATAATAGTTTTTGGTCGATGAATGCTATTGCAATGTAGGATGATCAGTTCTATCAATCTTGATCTCAATGCTTTAAAATCATGTTACACATACAACACGAATGCACAACAAACGCATAATTAGAGAGCGACTCAAGATATTCAGGTTAAAACCAATATATGATACTCGATGATAATATGAAACCTTCATATTCCCATCGATACTCATATATGAAACTAAAAGCGCCACTTTGTCCCTACGGTGCCCGACATTTTAATTTAAAAATATTATATCTTAATTTGTTGTTTGGCCCTACGGGCACCTAAATGGGAATTTAATTAAAAAAGGCACAGAAATGCCCTACGCCTCGATATCTTTCCCTCTCGTTCCCAAAATTTTCTCTCGTTCCCGCGTCTCCAATTTTCTCTTCGTCGCCACCGCGCGCCCTCCGTTCTCAGCCCGCCACCGCCCTCGTTCTTCCTCGTCGAGTTCCTCGTCGCCGATATTTGTGCCTACATTGATGCCTCAAGCAACGAATCAAATGATGTGGATCACAAACTAATTAAATAAATTTTGAATACCAATCTGGACTGGGATTTGAATACCAATCCTAGTTTGCTATATTTTTTTATATATAGTAGATGGTGATACCTCTTTAAGTAAAAACAACCCTACACTTAAGCGAAATCATAAATCGAAACACACATATATAGAATACAACTCATACATGGGTATCCTCAAATCTAACTTTCATTGAATTTGCACGCGCACTTAAAATAACAACCTTTATACTAAAAAAATTATGTATGCCATTACTTAGTAGTTTATGGTTTTAAGACGCAAAAGCCATTTGAGAAATACTTTTTCTACCCACTATTAATCCATATTCTCAATATAGTCATTGAATTTGCACGCGCACATAATAAGAAGGAGAAGATAATAATGTGGCAGAAGAAGAAGGAGAAGACAGTAATGTGGCAGAAGAAGAAAAAAATGACATTCCTCGTTCTCTGTTTCAGCATCAATCTTCTGATATGAACTAATGATGGCTTTCACATAGGCTTTTCCCAATAGAGACTTCTTAGTGTCCAATGGAAAGCATACATCAGATTTGTGCAGGTCGGGTTCTTCTATGACTTTCAAGAGTCTCAACTGATTCTGTAAATTACACTCTAGTTGGGTGGTACTTTTACCACTTCTCACTGCAGGTGCGCTCTCTAATATCCATTTTGAATGTAATATTATCGATATTCAAAATGGATATTAGAGAGCGCACCTGCAGTGAGAAGTGGTAAAAGTATCACCCAACTAGGGTGTAATTTCCAGAATCAGTTGAGACTCTTAAAAGTCATAGAAGAACCCGACCTGCACAAATCTGATGTATGCTTTCCATTGGACACTAAGAAGTCTCTAAAGGGAAAAGCCTATGTGAAAGCCATCATTAGTTCATATCAGAATATTGATGCTGAAACAGAGAACGAGGAATGTCATTTTTTTCTTCTTCCGCCACATTACTGTCTTCTCCTTCTGCCACATTACTGTCTTCTCCTTCTTATTATGTTCGCGTGCAAATTCAATGACTATATTGAGAATATGGATTAATAGTGGGTAGGAAAAGTATTTCTCAAATGGCTTTTGCGTCTTAAAACCATAAACTACTAAGTAATGACATACATAATTTTTTTAGTATAAAGGTTGTTATTTTAAGTTTTCCCTTATAGAGATATGATCTAACTGCATCTATCAACTATAAGTGTGCAGAAAATTATGATAAGAAATCATAAGAAAGGGTCGTAGCCATGCATAACCTTGAATCTACATATCAAATCATGCAAAAGCATGCACTTATTGTCACCTTGCCTTGGAATATAAAATATCTTGGAAGACTATAAGCGAGCATTTAAATCTTGATAGCTTTTGACTTCAACATATATTTTTCTCAAGTACCATGAAATATACTTGCTCCGTATAAACCGTTTTCAGGAAGATGGATTAATAATGACAAATTATCCATTGTGGCTCACTAGGTTAGCATTTTCTCTTCTATTGACCATCTTTCTAATATGCTTGGTAAATTTATTCGGAACCGGCTGCGAATCATTAAAAGACATGCATAAGAAAGAAAACTAAAATACAGATATATAGCATACCGATACATCGAAACTTCATAGTTGCGATGGCAATCCAGAGATATTTATTTCTACACACGTGGTGCGCGTGCGAATGCGTCAGGCATCATGGACAAATATTTCAGAACATGGAAAGTATTATTCGTATAAAGTAATTAAAACTTTTAAACATCTTGGGTAGATATTTTCTTAGTTGATGCAATCATATCATGAGGACTAAATTTAAGCTATTATACATATGCATATGTATTTTTCTAACCTAATATATCACACACACAGAGAGAGAGAGAGAGAGAGAGAGAGAGAACACCAGGTAGATAGAGAAATCAGGTAGTCCTGAAGAAATGGAGTCCATAGCATTGCTCATCATCATCATCCGTGACTTCTTTGAAAAAATATTATCAAAGGGATCATGGATGATGATGATGAGCAATGCTATGGACTCCATTTCTTCAGGATCCTGCTACCTGATTTCTTTACCTACCAGGTGTTCTCTCTCTCTCTCTCTGTGTGTGTGTGTGTGATATATTAGGTTAGAAAAATATATATGCATATGTATAATAGCTTAAATTTAGTCCTCATGATATGATTGCATCAACTAAGAAAATATCTACCCAAGGTGTTTAAAAGTTTTAATTACTTTATACGAATAATACTTTCCATGTTCTGAAATATTTGTCCATGATGCCTGACGCATTCGCACGCGCACCACGTGTGTAGAAATAAATATCTCTGGATTGCCATCGCAACTATGAAGTTTCGATGTATCGGTATGCTATATATCTGTATTTTAGCTTTCTTTCTTATGCATGTCTTTTAATGATTCGCAGCCGGTTCCGAATAAATTTACCAAGCAGATTAGAAAGATGGTCAATAGAAGAGAAAATACTAACCTAGTGAGCCACAATGGATAATTTGTCATTATTAATCCATCTTCCTGAAAACGGTTTATACGGAGCAAGTATATTTCATGGTACTTGAGAAAAATATATGTTGAAGTCAAAAGCTATCAAGATTTAAATGCTCGCTTATAGTCTTCCAAGATATTTTATATTCCAAGGCAAGGTGACAATAAGTGCATGCTTTTGCATGATTTGGTATGTAGATTCAAGGTTATGCATGGCTACGACCCTTTCTTATGATTTCTTATCATAATTTTCTGCACACTTATAGTTGATAGATGCAGTTAGATCATATCTCTATAAGGAAAAACTTAAAATAACAACTTTTATACTAAAAAAATTATGTATGCCATTACTTAGTAGTTTATGATTTTAAGACGCAAAAGCCATTTGAGAAATACTTTTCCTACCCACTATTAATCCACATTCTCAATATAGTCATTGAATTTGCACGCGCACATAATAAGAAGGAGAAGACAGTAATGTGGCAGAAGGAGAAGACAGTAATGTGGCGGAAGAAGAAAAAAATGACATTCCTCGTTCTCTGTTTCAGCATCAATCTTCTGATATGAACTAATGATGGCTTTCACATAGGCTTTTCCCTTTAGAGACTTCTTAGTGTCCAATGGAAAGCATACATCAGATTTGTGCAGGTCGGGTTCTTCTATGACTTTCAAGAGTCTCAACTGATTCTGTAAATTACACCCTAGTTGGGTGATACTTTTACCACTTCTCACTGCAGGTGCGCTCTCTAATATCCATTTTGAATGTAATATTATAGATATCCATGTCTCTTTATGTCAAAATTACTTATATTGTCAATGTTTGATTGTCTAGTTGTTGGTGATGCGTCCATATCAGGGACAGAGGCCACTCCCGTTCCTCCAGGTATGTTTATATATTATATAGGGCATATATATTGATTTAGAATGCTATATCATAAATATACACACATTCCTTTTGCTCTTAGTCGTACAACTCATTATCATGGGCTGTTTGATGAGATTAGATTTGCGCCTGATGATCTACAAGAGCTTGTTCACTCCCTGTCATATGTGTAAGCAGCGCTATATGCGAGTTTACCTTGTTAGTATGTATGTACTGAAATTAATTAATATTATTCAAATTTTGATACATGCAGATACCATGTTAGTTATATGTATGCCCTAGAGGCCATTACTGTACATGGGATGTATATTGTAGTGGATGCTGGGACATATATAGGAAGGACTTTCTCGCTCGACATGATAGTACGCTATCTGGTTGCACTTTGTCTTAACATGTATACTTTCTGTCTCTCTGATTACATGTTGATAAAGCCCTTAGGATATGTACTCGACTTCCAGGACTATGATGTAGATCATACTAGTGGGGCCTGGGTAGTCCATGAGTACATCCTTGAATTGTTCCTAGTCGAGGGAATATCGAGACGGGGCATCGATATTCCAGAGTAGACTAGCGCATATCTTCTCGACCCATGCGATGGGCGATGGATGATCCCATATCCATTGGTGTTTGACATCGAAGATGGTATGCGGGTGCTCAGTGGAGACTGGGTACACTGAACGGACTCGCCGAGAACTCCCAGATGGTATTATACCTCACGTCAGATGGCAGTTCTCTGGTGACACTGGTACAGCTTAGTCTGTTGACCCGAGATCGTCATAGAGTCTTGTGTGTCTCCCACTGTGCTTTGATTTCCACCCTACCACGGCTCTACTGAGTTGTGCAAACAGGTGGTTTTTGGGTACAGTCCCGATTCACATGGAGGCAATGAGCGATAGGAGGGGATTCGTCTCTCCCGGTATTGGGGGTTGATGTTGTGCAATGCTCGACTGGCCATAACAGGAAATCCCTGGCCAGGGTTGCAGTGATATACTGGTAAGTGTTATCAGTAGTTTCACGAATGTTATGGACCCTACGTCGGCATGACTTATCGAGCTATTGGGGTCTGACGTTTACCACCCCTAGGCGAGATATGCGACATATCAGACGAACAGAACGGACTATACGGTAGTGTTACTGGTCGGATTCGCAGGAGTGTGAGCGGGCTTGCTCGTCGATCTTCTGATCGCTCAATACCCGGGTGGCCGTTACGTTTGGCAGACCGCTTGCGGCTTGTGGGTGCATGATATGATCATCATTTGCTACCGGCGTATTGACGAGTCTTTAGAGTCCTACACAGAGGTTTCCTGGTTCAAGCGAAACGAAATAGGAGTGCATATGAGATATGTGCGGGACCGAGAATAATGCGTGTATGTGATACCGTGTTTGATTCTCGCGATCAATGTATCGAATGGTTATATGCGATATAACCTAGTTATCGAATCAAGGATTGATTCGATAAGCCGACACATTGGATACTAGCCGGTTATATGCGATATGACCGGATCGTTAAATCAAGTGTTGATTTAATG
The DNA here is from genome assembly GCA_030015575.1 of Agapanthus africanus. Taxonomy (NCBI): domain Eukaryota; kingdom Viridiplantae; phylum Streptophyta; class Magnoliopsida; order Asparagales; family Amaryllidaceae; genus Agapanthus; species Agapanthus africanus. Next base: position 105,505,689 of record CM057343.1, on the reverse strand, counting down.
ATTTAATACATAATTATATATTTGATATATTACTTTGCATTAACTAGTATCGGTTCACTTTAAATGGATTTTCTCACGCGGATGTGCACATTGTATATTCGATATAGTTTTGTGCACATGATTGTATCATGTTTGATGATACATTCTTGCTTGGTTTTGTGTAAAGTGTTAAACCATGGTTAATTGGTGATTAGGGTTTCTTTTTCATTTACTTAATCATTTATTTATTCCTTTTATTTATTTTGGAAAAAGGAAAGACAAAGAGATAAGAATGGTTGCTAGATTTGTTTTTATTTGAAAGCTTCTTGAAGCTTTGACCTTAGTCCACCATTCTTGTCTTTTATCTAACCCTAACCACTATCTAACCTAAGTTAAGTCTCTACACTAAACCATGGTCAATGATATGATAAGTATTGTATTTTATTTTCTATTTTAGTTTAAGTTATCATATCATCTTCTTCTTCTTCATCTTCTTCTTCCATGGATGTAGCTTGCTACTCCAATGGCAAGTGTTGAAAAAGTGTGAGAAATCCAAAACTAAAGTTTACCCACTTCCTATTTCTTCATCCTCTATCTATTGCCAAGTAGTATAGGGTGTTTCCTTCACAAGTTTTCCAAGCTTGATGAAGTTGGAGCTTGTTCTTGCGATATCTCGACGTAGATCATCTTCGGCATTGAACCGACGATCAAGCTCGCCCATTCTTCGATGATACCGATACTTGAGTTCCGGATTCATTTTGGACAGCCGAGGGGACTTTGTTGCGGAGCCGTGGAGGTGGTGGACCGGATCTACAAAGGTTGTATGTCCGTTCCCTTAGTTAAATTGTTAACTAGTTTATGTTTCGCCTAAATATCTAGTAAACGATCCGTAGTCGGGTTTGTAGGCACCCGTAAAATTTTATTTGTGCATGTTTGATCACTTGTGAGACCTCACTAGAGTGCCTAGGAACCCTACATACCAGAGGAGCACATCTTCTATCTCTGTAGGTAAGGCTGTCATATTTGTTGATTTTGGTATTTCTTGTCAATTTTATAGACCAGTATGTGCTAAATATAATGTTCTGACAGTTGGTAGGGGGAAGGCAACATTCGAGGCTGCTGACCCCAGTCCTGGACGCCGCACACGGACGGCACCACGGAGGTTGGGAGAGAGGCCGAGGACTGGGCTCTAGCAGGTCCCATATGAGGTTGGACTCCACCCCGGCGGTTACTTCCTCCGTCTCCAGTGACCGGCATGTCCATCATGAACTGGATAGCTTGAGGGCCAGCATTCAGGAGTTGAAGGAGATGCTGGTATGTATACTACTTTATAGTAAAATATCATTTCATATTATATACATATCAACATATCCATAATTAGTACGTAGCTTGAGCTTATTTGGTTTTAGACTTAAGTTTGATTAATCATACATACATATGTAATTGAAATAAACAACGCTTTTCCAAACTAGATATCCAAACAGGGTTTCGAAATAACTTAATAATGATACGAATTCGAATAATAAACAGTTCTCACACGCTTCTTACACACGTTATATCCAGACGCGACAGGGTAGATCGGCCGAGCCTCCACACGCTTCTCCTTCGGCTGCGGCTCCGCAAGCCACTACATCGGCTGCGGTTCCGCAGACAGCTCCTGTAGCTCCACCGCCCACTCAGACTCCCGCTCGCGACGAATTGCAGAGTTTATTGACCGAGAAGCAGGCGCGCGTTATTCTATCGTTATTCAGAGGTGGAGCTGGACCGAGCTAGGGTAGATTTTTGGTTCTTTTTTTTTGAAACATGTATTTATTTATATCATACACATTGTACTACATTTTGAAACGATATTGATATTGGTTTGTATTTATATCATATTCAGTTTTTGTGTTTCTTTTGTATATTATATATATGCGTGATATGTGATTATGAATACTGCAATATATGATTTGATTGATGTATATATTATTGTGCACAGGGCGGGAAAAAATCAAGCAGCCTATTTTTAAAAAAAAAATTCAGACAATATGTACCTACGGATTAATCCGTAGGCACACATGATACCCCTACGGATATGTCCGTAGGGGCAAAATATCAGCAGTAACTGATATTTCTCCCAGATCTCAGTGCCAGGGGGTTGGGAAAGCCCCTACGGCTATATCCGTAGGGGCTACTGACTCTCCCCTACGGCGTTATCCGTAGGGGCAACATGTCAGGAATCCTGAATTTGTGCCCCTACGGAAAAGTACCTACCCATATATCCGTAGGGGGCTGTACATACCCCTACGGGTATATCCGTAGGGCCAAGTAATTTATTAAAAGAAACCGAAAATAATATAAAATCTTATACCCTACGGCGTTATCCGTAGGGGCAACAGGACCTACACATATATTCGTAGGGACACGAATTTAACCGTAGGGGCAAGTTCAGGGCCTCAACTTGCACCTGCGGCCTTTGCACCTACGGGGTATTTTTTCGCCCCTACGTATATATCCGTAGGGGCGGTGGGTTGCCCCTACGGATAAATCCGTAGGGGCAACCCTTCTTTGTAGTAGTGTAGGAACTATTTTTCAGACTTATTTTTATCCTCAGATTAGTGACTTCCTTCATTTTACTAACCCTTGGGACATCTCATAACTACTTATTACTAGTTCGTTTCAGAAAACTTCTAATTTTCTTGGTTTTCTTAAAAAAAATTCCAATCTTTTGGATGTAATTTTTCACTATTTAATCTTTTATTATCTTATTTATGTACAAAAATTTTATTTTTTTTGAAATTTTTAAAATTTTTATAGGTTTTGAAAATGTTTTGTGCTTATGCAAAGTATGATGCAAATGATGCGAAAATAAGCACAAACCTCCCCCAAACTTGTTTTCAACAGTGTCTTCACTGTTGCCATCCGCTATATCGCTGTAAGCCTGGGAGGAAATTTATTAATAGGGGTAAAATATTTAAGTGAAAATCCTCCCCCAAACTTATTCTTGGCTCACAATTTTGTAAAAATTTTCTTTTCAAGAGCCAGATTATACCCCCCAAACTTGAGTTAAACAATGTTAATCTTTAAAAATCATAAGAGGGGGTCAAAAATTATTGGTCGATGCCAAGCTTTGCAAAGACCGAAGGTCAACACCAACCATTCGAAGATTTTATCAATGTAGTGCTCAGGTTGGTGGAAGAAGAAGTGGGGAAAGGGTAAGTGGTGGAATAGAATGTGTTTGCGTCTCATTTTGGAGAGACGATGCAGTGATTGTGATGGATTACTCGCATCCATTTTACAGTTCAGAAGAAGGGGTGGAGGTTCAATTTCAATGTTTTGATGTGGATTCATCTCAACACCCGTGTCATTCAAAAATGCGAGTTCATCAGCGAAGATCTCCTCAAAAGTCCCATCAATACCCCGAAGAATAATGTCATCACAAAGCATGGGGTGATCTTCAGACTCAAAAAACGGTTCATAATCAGTGTTAGATGTTGACCCGGACAACTCGGTAGAAGAGTCCGTATGTATATGATACATAGTTGGGTCAAACAACAACGTATGAAAAGAGTCAAGATTAGTATCATGAGGATCATCAAATTCGCTGCTGTCGACATCCATTAAGTCGACAGAACAGACCTGAGCAGTAGGTTCGGAGGGTACACTTCCCAACTTGTAAATGTTCAGCTCAATTAACCTATTCCCGAAGGATAGGGTCATAGAACTATTACGACAGTTGATGATATCATTGGAAGTGGCCAAAAAGGGGCGACCAAGAATCACCGGAATTTGATTCCATGGGTTTGCAACAGGCTGTGTATCAATTACAATAAAGTCTACAGGGAATACAAATTCCCCGATTTTTATTAACACATCCTCCAGTTCACCCCTAGATTTGGTGATTGATCGGTCAGCCATCTGGAGAGTGCAATGAGCTGGTTTCAACTCTCCGATCCCTAACTGCTCATATACTGAGAAAGAAAGAAGGTTAACACTTGCGCCAAGGTCGAGTAGAGCACGGTTAATGTGTTTTTCCCCAATAGAAATGGAAATAGTAGGATAGCCAGGATTCTTACGTTTCCTCGGTAGTTGTTGGGGGAAAGCCTCGTCTACTGTCTTTGCCATGAATATCTTCTTGGGCACTTGAGTCTTCCTCTTTCTAGTGCACAAGTCTTTAAGAACTTTCGCATAAGCGGGGACTTGTTGATTGCATCTAGAAGAGGGAAGTTGATGTTAACCTGTTTAAACATTTTCGTGATCTTCTCCATTTATGGACTCAGTGTGTTTCCCCTTAACCGATTCGGGTAAGGAGCTTGAGCAATAAGATTAGGGTCCAACATTGGAGAAGATCGTGTGGGTGGGAACGATCTAAGAATAGGAGTGGGGATCATTTTCGGTGAACTAGAAGAGGTGGGCTGAGGTTTCGAGCATTGGAGAAAACGGAGAATAGGCTCGGAAGAAAATGGTGGGGTAGAAGAACTGGGGTCAGAATTAGAAGTAGAAGTGGAAGGAAAGGTCTCAGCCGGGGTATCATTGATAGATTTTTCAGTGTAATCAATCTCTTCCCCAACGTGATTGTCAAGCACTCTTCCAGATCTCAACTTGGTGATTGCATTCACATGATGTGAATAGCCAGGATTGGGCAAACGTTGAGCTGGAAGTTTCCCTTTCTCTCTTGCACTTATTTTGGCTTTTAACTGTGCAATTTCTGCTTCCATCAATTTTATACTTTCAGCTTGGGAAACTGAGTTTTTCTTTATATCATTGACAGAAGACTTAACCTCAGCCGACACTTCCATGAAATTTGACAAAAGTGATTTCATGGTCTGTGTGAATGCAGAGAATTCATCAGAACAGGTCAACTGCAAAGGATTAAAAGGTGCAGGAGTGTTGACCGGATTTTCGAAGTTTTGTGCTTGGAAGGGGTGCTGACTCAAATGAAGCGGTTGCTGTTGTGGTGGAAGAGCCCTTTGGAAATTGTTTTGGTTTGGAACCGTGTTTTGAGTTTGTGATTGGTTCCAAACAAAGTTAGGGTGATTCCTCCAACCCTGATTATATGTGGAAGAAAATGGATCGTTTCTAGGTCCTTGAAAAGCAGCATTGGTATGCTCATGACCTTGAAATGGAGAATTCAGTGGACATTCTTCCATCAAATGAGAAGGATCAGAACAGCATCCACATACAGTTTTGGAGAGTGACATTTGATTTAGGGCGGCAGCTAAAAATTTATTTTCCATAGTCTCGAGTTTCTTTTGCATAGCTGAAATGTCAGTTCTAACTCCTATGGAAACTTCCGATTGGTTATTGCCACCCCTAGACGATTGACTCACACCCTCCTACTGTAAAGATTTTTCAGCGAAATCCTCTAAGTATTTCCAAGCTTCCCCATCATCTTTAGTCATGAAATTGCCTTGACACATGGCTTCAAGGCTCTGTTTTGTGTTAGGATTAATGCCCTCATATATAATTCGGCACAGATCCATTCTGGGGATTCCGTGATGTGGACATTGAACTAACAGATCCTTAAAGCGCTCAAGACATTTTGAGAATGTTTCATTCGAAAGCTGGGTGAATTGATTAATTTCGCTACGGACTCGAGCTGTTTTATGATAGGGGTAAAATTTCTTTAGGAATGCTTTCACGAATTCTCCCCAGTTTGAAATAGAATGTGCGGTAGTGTTATACAACCACTTCTCGGCTATATCGCATAAGGTGAATGGGAGAAGACGAAAACGCATAGCATCCACAGAAAGCTGTGAAGTACCCATCATTGCGTATACATTTTCAAATTTTGTAATAAAGACATGCGTTTTCAGACTCGAGACCGTGGTATTTTGGTAGAAGGTTGATGTATTGGGGTTTAATCTCAAAATTGTCCCCGTTGGCTGGTGGAATGGAGAGACAGGTCGAAAGAGGACCTCGTGAAGGATAGAATCTCTCTTGGAGAGAGATGCAGGGTGGATTCTGCGCACCTACGGACGGCGGCAGATTAGTGGTAAAGAAGTTCGATGGAGAAGCGTCCATCGAAGTGGGTGTGGTGGTGGGTAAAGAAGAAGTAAATATAGAAATACCGACTTCGGAGTCGATCGGGGGAACGCGGACTAAACGGGCACTAGAATCCCGTGTCCAGCCTATCTTGCACTAAATGGTTTAGTACAAGTGGCAGCGTTAATATAATTAGAGAAAATGATGTGATTGGTGTTTGTTTTGAAAAATATACGGATTTTTGAAAAAAATGATGCAAAACACAACAAATGCAACAAGCAACCCTAAGTCTAGTGGTCACCTAGGTCAAGGCTCTAGACCGCTTCTAACTGCCAAAAGACAAGTCGCAGGATCAATCCTCCACTGCCTCTTTGTCTCTCCTGTGGCCAGGTAAGTGCCAGGTAAGTGGGAGGTTCTCCACTACGTAAGTAGTGGGCCTAAATAAGTAACCACTTTCCTTAGACAACACAAAAGAAATGTGGATAAGCAATAGATTACCCACGGCCTTCTCCCGTCCTAAGTGAGCGCGGCGGTCCTTAGAGTCATGTCTAGATTTTTTTTAGTTAATGAGGGTAATGAGGATGCAATTTTGTGATTTTCGGGGCTTAGGAAGGGTAATGAACTCCCCACCTAATCTGAATTTGGTCGTGCCCCTTAAATTCCGTATTAATATGCAAACAATCAAGAATTAAAACACGCACAATTTTTATTGCTTTTGCGGCGCTGTGAATTATTTGCAATGAAACCTGCAGCAAATTGTTATTGGAGCAGACAGAGAGAGAGAGATAAGAAAGTTAAGGATTAACCTGAGAAATTCCGTACAGCAACGCTACAGGAGCGTCGATGTTCCGCCGCAATGAAGCCCTATTGCCGTGATTCCGCGGTTTGATAGTCTGTTCCCTGCACAAAATTTCTTTAGGCTACTACTGTTCACCTTCTAGGCTCTCTGGAATATTCAGAAAAAATTTTCCCAAGCTCCACAGATTCCAGATTTCCTCGCACAAATCACAACGAATCGTTTAGTGTTTTCGCGAATTTTGATCTAAAATTTTTGATGGAATAAAATTTTCAACTCAAATTCCAAAAACGAACAAATTAGCACACGATCCCCGGCAATGGCGCCATTTGATTGAATGTTTTTCGGTGTGTATAGGTAGAAAATGTATAGAAATCACAACCAAAGAAATTTTTTGACCACAATCAATAACGGTGTCGTATGTAGCGCGTTAGCGAGTGCGGATCGTCCTCAGGAAAAGTGAGATCCGTTCGAATTTGAATTAGTTGAGTCGAAAATTAAAGAAAAGAGAAAAGACAATTCAATTCAAGATTTATAAAATTGAAGTTCAAGAATTATCTAGATCTAAATCTAAAATCAAGAAAACATTTAAAATCAAGAATGAAGAATTGATGATATCCAATCCAAATAGTAATCAAGAATCGAAGTGAGGCTCGTAGGAATCGATCGAATCTATAGACGTGATGAAATCCAGTGATTACGTTTTCTTATCCATTAATGATTTGATACTAGATCGATGACGATTAATCGAGGTTTTAGGATCTTTCGAAGAAACTAGGGTTTCTTCACCTCATCCTTTGTCCTTTCGATGAATCTCATTCAAAAACTAGCCTCTAGTAAATTCAAGAATCGATCGTGGATCACTAATTAAGAGCGAACACAATCAAGAAAGCATCGCTCGAAACTAGGTTGCCGATTCTTTAATTTACAAGAGTTTACAAAACATATAGGAATTAAGAATCGTTTCAAGATTTGTAACATCATCATCTATTGATTCTCTCGACTCCTTCACGAGCGGAGTTTTACTCAAACATCATATCAAAGAACACATTCAAGAATCTAGATCGAATCATGATGCAAGAATGTAAAGAAAGCAAGATAAAGAATTTCACCTTTTATTTATCAACAATTTTGTTACAATTCTCTCAAGATCTACAATGAGGAAAGAACTCGATCGTCGATTCGGCTTCGCTCGTCTTCGTGAGTCGCGGATTGTCTTGGATCTCTTGCTCGGTTGAAGATCGGCTTCGCTCCTAAAAGGTTGAAGGCTTCTTGCTTGATTTGGTACTCGGTGTTCTTGAATTTGGTTTGGATTTGATTGGATTAGGGTTAGGGTTACAAGTTGTGTCACTCAACTTGTGTGTGTAATGGTTGAATTAATGAACAACCCAAAACCCTAGATCTAGGTTTCCTTTTATAAGCATCTCAACCTTAGATCTAGAATTCAAATTTCAAATTTCCCTCCAAAAGTTTGTTAGAGAGAGGCTTCTAGAAGAAGTTAGTTGGAGGGAATATTCTAGAGCTAGGTTGTTAGGCCGAGCCTTCTGGATGAAGCCACGCGGTGTTTATGGAATCTTCTGGAAGCTATTGCCGTTACATAAAGGCACGTGAGAAAATATTCTGCGCTGACGTCATCAACAAGCCACGGATCCGCGGCGGGAATGGGCTATTGGCCGCGGATCCGCGGCCCAATAGAAGCCTTGGTGCATGGAATTTCTAGATAATGTTGGTGCTGGGTGTAGTGCTGTTTCCTGATATGTGGAATCTCAAAATTCTGTCTTGATCACTGCCAGATCTCAAGTCTTGGACTTGGCGTATTTTAACAGCACTTTCGACCGTTTCGGCTCTTTTCCTGCAATTTCCTGCACAGATTCTCGAGACAAGTGTTGCGCTACACAAAGATAATGCGATGCAATGATAAACAATCAATTTCCCTCAAAATGTCGGTTTTAAAGTATAACACAAGTAATTTGGTATTTTACGGTTGTTTTGCTAATATGTGCTATATTAATACCGAACACTTATAAATGAGTGCAAATGGTAATGAAATTGTCGTGTTAAAAATGCAATATTTTCGACTGATCACTAACGCTAGCAGAGGAGCGCTTCCTCCCCTTTGGCGCTTTGGCACGACGCTGCCCAACTTCACATTCGGTATCGCCCTTTGGTGACACCACTGCTGGTGACACCACCGCTGGTGCTTTGTTAGAAGCTTTTGCCTCGGCTCTAGTGCGCACCGGCATACCAGCTGTGCAAGGAGCTGATTCCACTTCTGCGACTTTAGGGATAAGCACCAAACCGCTATCCCTCAATGGAGGGCGAACCACTGACCGTGGCCGAAATAGGGCATTAGTGGCCTGAGCTGGAATGGAGGCTCTACCATTGAAAAGCACTCGTCTCTCCTCTGTAATGACAGGGCCGACCCGATAATGGTACCAACCCTTAAAGGACCCTACAGGTCTCGGGAGATAGTCGGACTCTGGAATCATGAAGAGGGAGATGGTGTTTAACCGCATGAAATGGTGAATGCCATCACGAGTAACCCCCAGTGAAAGAGCAGGCTCAACTAAAAATGCCTCGAGAAGGACGCCCTGGTCGTAGCCTAATTGCTGGGCAAAGCGGTGCGGATTATATCACATAAAGATGACAACATCATTCTGCCGGAACACCAGATACTCTGTCCTGATCGAATATAGGTGCATGAACTCTTTTGGTTTCAAAGATGGAACACCATTCTTTGATAAGTCAAATAATTGCTGGACGGGCCCTACTGGAGTAGAAAGGACTCATCGCTAAAAACCAATCCGCCTTCATTCGAGTATGGGTTGAGAGTACGCGGAGCGCCCCTAGCTGGGTTGGATCGGGAATGGAAGCATCAACCAACCTCATGACCCGCGGAAAGGTATACGAATCATAAAAATCCGGTCGCGGGTGCACAGCAAACGCTCCTAGCACGTTCATCTCGATCCACGACGTAAAATGGTGGAGGGAGAAATTCACGGTATCCGTACCTGGGCTCGAAGTATCAGCGGCAATGCTTAGCCTGTCATATAAATGCGATAACCCCGTGACACCAACAACTAATCGTGCCCCTGCAGATATGCAGTGAGCGGGGTAAAAGATGGAGGCTCTCATAAAACGACGATGCATTGGCATGGCAAACCAGCTGAGTCAGAGACTGATAAAGCCAATAAAGAAGGTTTCTTCATCCATGCCAGGGTCCGCAATCGCATCGAAAGCTACGGTCGACGAGTTTGGAATATAGAAATGCGGCAGGTCTTCCTCCTTGGCCGGTAGTTTCCATTGTTGGCTATAGTGCCCTCAAGTCAATTAATGGATCGCAGGAACATGATTGCAATGATTGAGGGATGACCTATACCGGTAGAACAATCTTACTCGAGATGATAGTATGCTATCTGGTTTGCCTTTATCATCATGTACCTTCTTTAGGTGTCTTTACAGATCACTATTACATATTGATACAGCCCATATGATTCTTGCTTGACTGCCGGCAGTATGATGGCAATCATATACGTGGGAGCTGGGGTCTATAAGCACATCCTTAAAATGTCCCTAGTCGTGGGAGTTTTGAGACTGGGCATTGATACTCCAAGAGTAGACTGGTGTATACTGATCGAGACCCCGACGAGGGGCGGTAGCCGGTCTCACAAGCCATTGGTGTTAATTGGTTCACCTAAGATGTATACAGGTGCTCATTGGGTTATGAGTACACCGGACAGACTCACCGGGAACATGCTAGTTGGTATTGTACCTATTTTCAGATAGCAGTTCCTAGGTGACATTTATACAGGTTAGTCTGTCGACCTGAGATCATCATTTGTCTCATGTGAGTTCCTACTGTGCTTTGATTACTACCCTACCACGGCTCAAAGGAGTCGTGCTAACAGGTTTTAGTTGGGTACAGTCCCGAGCCACATGGAGGCAGTGAGCGGATTGTCGGGGATTCATCTCTCCCGGTATTGGGGGTAGATGTCGTGTTGTGCACGGATGGCCATCACTAGAAATCCCCAGCCGGGGTAAACGAGAATTACCAATGTAGGATCAGTAATTTCTCAGGTGGTGATGGATTTCATACCGACACTAAATGTCACATTATTAGGGATCTGACTTTATCCACCCTCCTAGACTCGATATGTGATACTCATAGACGAACGGACCGGACTGTACAGATATTGTCACTGTCAGGCTCAGTAGGGGCTTCAGGATGAGTTTGCTCGTCGGCCTCCCTTTCGCTCAATACCTGGGTAGCCGTTACGTAAAGCTAGTGGCACTGACGTGCTTGTGGTTAAACCCACTGCTAGCGTATTGACGAGTCTTTAGAGTCCCACACTGTGGGTTTCCCTGGTTTGGGCGAAACGTTGTAGAGGCCGTATGATTTTATGGCAGGGTTCGATCATATACATGCACTTGTGCACGGATCATGATCGGATTGATAATACTAGTGGGCTTTGGTTTAAGCCAGATCCTAGTATTATATTGTTGGATTATTTTCGTCTCGTTGTATTCGATCGTATTCATTCGGGATATGGATGCGGGTATGTATGTACAGATGAGAGGTATTCTTGTAATCCGTTACAAGTTTACTTTTGAGTTGCCATTTTCTTTTTCCATTAAACATTTAGTTTAATGTTTAACGTGAGGTGGAAAGTGTGGGTGTGATTTTTGGCTTAGGCATTGATCATGGCACATGCACTTGGTGTCATGGTGTGTGTCATGAGATGGGCCATGGTGACATGTATGATACAATATTGTATTGTGAGATATTTTGGGGGCAGTAGATATTTTTGGTGTGATGATAATTCTTGAGTTGAGCTCATAAAAAATCACACAATACAACTCAAGAAAAGTGCCAGCAACCATTTTTTTCACAAGCCAAAAATTGAGATCACACTTTCTTCTCATGGAAACTTATTCACCTCCACCCTAATCTTCTCATGTGTTGAGAATCCTTGGGTGTATTGAGATAAAGTAATCACAAACAAATTCTACTTCATCTTGGGTATCTAGGCTAGGAAACTGGATGCTCGAGTTGCTTCGGTTTTGAGGCGGGAGCCCATATAACAAACCCTCGACATGGATCTTCTTCGATGTGGGGAGACCGGAGAACAAACTCGATCGAGGAAGACGCGAGGTGCTTAGGACAGAGGTTGAAGACCGAAGGACACGGATCGATTGGTATAATCTCTTAAACTCCTTTATATAGAACTAGTATAGGATTAATGGTACGATCCGGGAATCGGGTTCCGTTAGCACCAGTTTTTTAAAGTTTTTGTTCCTCATCTGGTCACGGATTGATGGCCGGGGCACTGGCGTAACCCAACATGGTATCAGAGCCAACCCATTAACTACATACTAGTTTGTTTAGACAATGTTAAAGTATCGAAACCGAAACAACTACAAAACAATACCCAATGTATTCTAGTTTCTGTCAAATTTTTCCGAGTCTTCTAAAAAATATTTTAGCAACTGAAGAACACTACTATGATGACCACTAGACTGCACCCCAAATACAAGCCCATTTAACCCAATTTGACCCAATCACATTGTCTTAAAATTCGAGCCAGTCGGCCCCAGTAATGAGTTTGGACTAGGAATTTTGGGTGTGGTCTGGTCTCTGGAATATTGGTTCAGTGGTATTGTTTGTTTAGCCCAGTTTAGATATGGTTTTATCTAGTAGTTTGGGGCTATTCGGGGTTATTTCGAAGTCGATATTTCTAATACTGTTTAAAGTTTACAGTACTTACATCACTATCTGCGACCGTGAATGTCATTATGTAACACCTTAGAATGCGATTAGTGTTAATTAGGCGATATTGCGGGTTTTTGGTAAAAAGGTTTACCAAAATAGCTTTCTCGCATTTTAGTTAAATTAATCAATATTTTATTCTTATTTTTTTTGGCTTGCACACACTTGTACATGTTAATGTAAGGGTTAGTTAGTGTTAATCTTGTTTTAGTGACCATGACAACCTTTAACCTAATCCTTTCCTTGATTAACCTTAACCCTAGATATTTGTGTGAGATATTTCCTTGTGTTTTGGATTGGAGAGGAGGTGGCAAGGTGACTCATAGGATGAGCATGCTTGCATTAATGGAGAGGGAGAGAGTAAGTGCAAGGGTGCACTTACCCTACACTCACCTCACTCTCTCATTATCACCTCACTCACTCACACACTCTCATTCTCTCTCACTCTATCTCTTTCTCAATTATTACTCTCTCCTCTTCACTCAAACTGAACCCTTACCCATTCATCACTAAACCTTCACAAAACTTGATCAAATCTCACCTATATCACTTCTCATGTCTTGTTTTCCCTCTAGGATCCATTGGAGCTTGGAAAGCTAGGATCTTTGAGCATTTGTGGTTAGGTAATGATCTCAAACTGTTAAATAGGATGTTATAATATTGTATAGCTTATTATTTTCATTTTAGAACACTAAAAGTAAAGTTTCGTGCACATATCGTATTTTTAGTGTCATTATAGGATATCTGTGATCTGCTTGTTAGTTATATGTATGCCCTAGAGGCCATTGCTATACATAGGATGTATATTGTAGTGGATGCTGGGACATATATATAGGGAGGACTTTCTTGCTCGACATGATAGTATGCTATCTGGTTACTCTTTACCTTAACGTGTATACTGATTGTCTCTCTGTTACATGTTGGTGAAGCCCTTAGGATGTGTACTTGACTACCTGGACTATGATGCGGATCATACTAGTGGGGACATGGTAGTCCATAAGTACATCCTTCAAGGTCCCTAATCGTGGGTGTATCGAGACGGGGCATCGATATACCAGAGTAGACTAGCGTATACCTTCTCGACCCATACAAATGGGTGATGGATGATCCCATATCCATTGGTGTTTGACATCAGAGATGATATACGGGTGCTCAGTGGAGACTGGGTATACTGGACGGACTCGCCGAGAACTCCCAGATGGTATTATACCTTACGTCAGATGGCAGTTCTCTGGTGACACTGGTACAGATTAGTCTGTAGACCCGAGATCGTCGTAGAGTCTTGTGTGATTCCCACTGTGCTTTGATTTCCACCTTACCACGTCCAAGAGGGCGTGCAAAACGGTGGTTTTTGGGTACAGTCCCGAATCACATGGAGGCAATGAGCGATAGGAGGGGATTCGTCTCTTCCGGTATAGGGAGTTGATGTTGCGCTGTGTTCGATTGGCTATAACCGGAAATACCTGGCCAGGGTTGCTGAGATTTACTGGTAAGTGTTACCAGTAGTTTCTCGAACTGTTATAGACCTCATATCGACACGACTTATCGAGCTATTGGGGTCTGACGTTTACCACCCCTTGGCAAGATATGCGACATATCAGACGAACAGACCGGACTGTACGGTAAGTGTTACTGGTTGGATTCACAGGAGTGTGAGCGGGCTTGCTCGTCGATCTTCTGATCGCTCAATACCCGGGTGGCCGTTACGTTTAGCAGACCGCTTGCGGCTTGTGGGTGTTTGAAATGATCATCACCTGCTGCCGGCGTATTGACGAGTCTTTAGAGTCCTACACAGAGGTTTCCTGGCTCAAGCGAAACGAAATAGGAGCGCATATAAGATATGTGCGGGACCGAGAATAATGCGTGTATGTGATACCGTATTCTATTCTCGCGATGAATGTATCGATTGGTTGAATGCGATATAACCTAGTTATCGAATCGAGGATTGATTCGATAAGTCGATACATTGGATACTAGTCGGTTATATGCGACATGACCGGATCATTGAATCAAGTGTTGATTTAATGATTTAATGTATAATTATATATTTGTTATATTACTTTGCATTAACTAGTATTGGTTCATTTAAAAGGATTTTCTCACTTGATGTGCACATTGTATATGTGATATATTTTTGTGTGCACTTGATTGTATCATGTTTGATGATACATGCTAACTTGAGTTTGTGTAAAGATTAAACCATGGTTGTGTAATGGTTAGGGTTTTGATTTTATTAACTATTTATTTATTTCATTTTGGCTTAAGATAAAAATGGTGGCTTTCTTTGGATTTTGTTGAAGCTTCATGAAGCTTTGAACAAGTCCACTATTTTTGTCTCATGCTTAACCCTAACCATTCATCCTAACCATAGTTCATTCTCTACACCTAATCATGGTTGGTATATGATAAGTATTCATGTTATTTTCTATTTGGGATAATACTTATGATATTCATTATCTTCTTCTTTTTCTTCTTCAAGATGAAGAAGCTTGCTACCAACAATGGTGCCTTGAGAAAAAGAGTGAGAAATCCAATTCTAAAGTGATCCCACTTCCTATTTCTTCATCCTCTACCACTTGCCATGTAGTATAGGGTGTTTCTTCACAAGTTTCATGACTTGGTGAAGTTGGAGCTTGATCTTGTGTTGCCTCGACGTAGATCCTTTTCGGCATCGAAGTCGACGACCTAGCCCGATCATTTTTTCGATGAAACCACCGCGAGAGTTCGGGATCCGATGATCGCAGCGAGGGTACACCGTCACGGAGCTATGGAGGTGGAGGACCGGATCTACAAAGGTTGTATTTCCGTTTACCCTTTAGTTAAGTTGTTAACTAGCTTCTAGTTTCACTTAAAATTCTAGTTAATGATCTAGTCTAGGGTTTCTCGGCACCGTAACATTTGAAATTGGCATGGTTGATGCCTTGTGAGACCTCATTAGTGTGCCTAGGAACCCTTCAGTGGTATCAGAGTCTAGCTAGAGCCTTAGACGAAGTGTATACGACGATTGAAATCCGAACGAACATCGAAACCCTAATCCAAAATGCTCTCTGGACATTTTTTAAAAACTGGGTTTTTTCCAGATTAAAAATTCTTAAAAAATTCAGCAGGAAGTTCTAAGAATTACGGTGCAAAAAGTACCAAAAGATACGTCTAAACCGCGGCGGAACCGCGGCAGAAGCCTGGCTTCTGCGGCGGTTCCGCGGCCATCTGATGACGTCAGCCTTCCAATTTTGCACAGTAATTTGTTTCTTGAGGTGCTGAGTTTTCTGGGATTTTTTAATCTGAACTCAAGAGTTGAGTTTTCTGGGGTGTTTTGGAGCTTCGATGATTCGATCGGATTATCAGACTTTGTCTATGTGGCTTTCCGGATATTTTAGAATATGTTAAAAAGTTCGACCAGATATAAATACCCACCTTTTCCCCTGTCGGGAAATTTCCAAGTGTTGGATCTTTCCGTGGTTTAATAACGTTCTAAGTAGTGCATGTAACGTGATGGTCCCTCTAGAAGACAACAAACCTTAACTCGATTATGTGACCGTCTTGAACTGCCCTTTGAACCATAGGGTTTAGGGCAGTACGGCGTGCCACATGTGAGGCGTTGGCTTGACCCTTCTACGGCTGGACCGTTGGTACTGTGGCATGAAATGGATGTTTTTAAACTTATATCATGTGTTGATCTGCTTTGGGAAAACTTGGGTGTTCGATTGTTCGATCGGAAAGTTTAACATTTTCTATTTATCTGGAATGTGATACAATATTTAGAATCCACAAGTAGTTATGAGATAACTGATATGAATGTTATAAACATAGCACTTTAGTCTCACTTGATCGGTTGCCACGGAATTTTGATGCGATCAAAAGTCCGTCACAATCACGTAGCGTACGCGGATACTCGCCGGATAAACTTAATAGACAGCTACACCCCTTAGCCCCAACCAAGTGACTGTAGGAGAACCCCGTCGCCGAAAGCATCCGTTCGGGTGCTCGCGGTAGCGGTGTTCCGCCTTAGTGCACTTCGTCGACGGTATCGGGGGTGCGGCCGTCTACTAAAGTTTGCGACGAGTAATCGATCAGGATGTCGGGAATCTTGTTGAATTGTCCGACTTGATATTGAAAAGAGTTTTCGATAATGAGACTAAAATGCGGGGTTTATAATTATTAGGCATGCGATGTCTAAGTATTTCATTTGATTGGGCATGCGATGTCTAAAGAGATTGCAGATTCCAACTGTTGTAGTTTTATACTTTCTTTTCTGTGACCGTAAGTGTAGTATGTGATATCGCCGGTTTCGTTGCTATATGTCAACGACAATTGGGATGCGCATATTTACTTACGTTGATGACATATGATATTATGTGTTGCTGGATATGTTATATTGGATCGTCGTGTTTGAATAGCCGGGGTTTTTTTTATATGAGATGAGTGTTTTTCATTTTCATTCATGTAAAAAACTTGTTTGTAATATTCTTTTATTGGGGCACTTCCAGGTTGCGGAAGATGTCACCTTTTGTATATTATTTTCTTTTCCGCACTAGGATAGACCCAAGGAGGAGGGCACAAGTGTTGGAGGTAGTGCCCTCAGAGTCAATTATTGGATCACAGGTACGTGATTGCAATGATTGAGGGAGGACCTATCCCGGTAGGACAGTCTTACTCGAGATGATAGTATGCTATCTGGTTTACCTTTATCATCGTGTACTGCTTTAGGTGACATGACACGTCGCTATTACACGTTGATAGAGCCCATAGGATTCTTGCTTGACCACCAGCAGTATGAGGGCGATCATATAAGTGGGAGCTGGGGGTCTACAAGCATATCCTTAAAAGGTCCCTAGTCGTGGGAGTTTCGAGACCGGGCATCGATACTCCATTAGTAGACTAGTGTATACAGTCGAGACCCCGACGAGGGGCGGTGGCCGGTCTCACAAGCCACTGGTGTCAGTTGGATCACCTAAGATGTATACAGGTGCTCATTGGGTTATGAGTACACCGGACAGGACTCGCCGGGAACATGCTAGTTGGTCATATACCAGACGTCAGATGGCAGTTCCCTGGTGACATGTGTGCAGGTTAGTTCATCGACCTGGGGATCGTCATTTGTCTCGTGTGAGTTCCCACTGTACTTTGATTACTACCCTACCACGGCTCAAAGGAGTCGTGCAAACAGGTTTTAGTTGGGTACAGTCCCGAGCCACATGGAGGCAGTGAGCGTATCTTCAGGGGTTCGTCTCTCCCGGTATTGGGGGTGAGGTCGTGCTGTGTCTAGGAGAGCCATTACACAAAGTCCTTGGCCAAGGCAAGGAGATTTACTGGTAGGTATTCCAGTAGTATCTCAGGGTGTTCTGGGCTACACTCCGACACGACTTGTACCGCTTTTGGGGGTCTGACTTTTACCAACCCCCTAGGCCCGCCATGCGATACTCATAGACGAACGGACCGGACTGCACGGATATTGTCACTGACAGGCTCAGTTGGGTGTCGGGGTGAGCTTCCTCATCGACGTCCCATTTGGTCAGTACCTGGTAGCCCGTCACGTATTGGCTTATACCTCTGACGTGCTAGTGGTTAAATCCATAACCAAGGTGTTGACGAGTCTTTAGAGTCCACCACACTTTCAGTTACTCAAGTTTCGGGCGAAACGCTGTAGAGGCCGTATGGAGATATGGCAGGGTCCGATCAGATACGTGCGGTATTGCACGGATCAGGATCGGACGGTTTGTACTGGTAGCCGTATGGTTATATGGCAGGGTTCGATCAGATACGTGCGGTATTGCACGGATCAGGATCGGACGGATATTACTAGCCGGCTTTGGTTTAAGCCGGTCCTAGTTTAGTACAGTGTAGATTTTGTCTCTTTGCATTTGTATCCGGACGGAATACAGATGCGGGTGTGTATGCACAGTATCGGGGTTTTCCTGTAATTTATTACGGGACCAGTTTTCTGGAGTTGCCAGTTTGCATTCCGTTCCGGCCGGTTTTCCTTTGTTCTTTCCCGGCCGGACTTTTCCGATGGAGGGGGTTATTTGCAATTGTGCAAATAACATTTGTGGAGGGGGTTTCTTGTAAAAGATTGATTATGATAGCTATCATTATCTTTTCCGCCATGCTTTTGTTTTTATTTGTGACATGAAAGGGTATGGTTTGAAAAAGGTAAAGCATGGTTGTATGTTTTCTTGTCTCTTGATGTGGTCACCTCTTTCATCTCCTACACTCACCTCCCTTCTTATGGTTGGCATTCTCACTTCCTCCACAATTATGATTCATTCTCACTTGAGGAAAGAAAGAACACTAGAGAGAAGAAAAAGAATGAGAGAGTTCATCTTTATTTTTGTGAGGAATTCTTCATCTCCTTCTTCTTCTTGTTATGGAAAAATGAAAGCACCATTTTTCCTAACCCCATCCCTCCATCATGGCAACTATCATAAACCCCAAAGTGAGACAAGTTTCCTACACTTCCTACAGCATATCTTGGACGCATCGATTCGCCAGCTTCGCGTCCGAGTTGCCTCGGTATTGAGGTGGGAGCCCGTAAAAGCTACAGGCGATGTGGTGCCCCTTTCCGACGAGGAGGAGACGGACGAAGATCCCGCGAGGAGATCGGAGTGGAGATGAAGACCGGAGGACTTGGATCGTCGGTATACATCTCTTCCCTTTCTTTTTGGTTAGCTAGACTTGTTAATGGTTACGATCCGGAGTTTAGTGCGCGGTGGTGCCGGTTTGCAAAGTCCGCAAAATTTAAGTTTATCACCGCTTCCGCATTCCGGCGTCGGATTGACGGCCGGGGCGCCGCCGTGCACTTACAGTGGTATCAGAGCCTCCCCATTAACTTAGTCTAGCTTTGTGTAATGTGTTTGCATTTCCGATCGATCAAAAAGTTCCAAAACTGCATTTTACCCACGACAGTTTCTGTTGAAATTTTTCAGTCTCGAAAAATTTTTCAGGTTGTAAAATATTGATGTACTGGATAATCTAAGAGTTCTGTAAAAATTTGATGAAGTAACTCCACAGTTGGAGCGCGGAACCGCCGCTAAAACCACCTTTGTGCGGCCCTTCCGCCGCGCACTATTCACATCCCTTCACCATTTTTTTACAGAGTCCTTCTGGGCTTAAAATATGGGCTTTGGAATATTAAAGTTGGGCCAATTGTTTCTGTGAGTGCTACAGTTTTCTTTGGGGCCCACTTGTTAATTGTTTGATCAATCGGAAATTTTTTAAACACATTTTTCACAGTATTTACATTATATCTGCGACCGTGAATGTCACTCGATCGGTAAATCCGGTCTAACTGCTATAGCCCGGTTAGACGGATTTGCGAACGTGACTTTCACGTTGATGTTCTATGTATTTGCTGTGATGTTGCGGATCGGTCGTGGGGATAGCCTGGATGCAATGCTAGTACTGTGTTGTCGTATTATGTACATTTGATATTGCGGGGCGAGCGTCCGACATGTGGACTGCCGTCACTGTCTGTTTGTATTATTATTTTGGGGCACGACCTGGTTGCGGTCGATGTACCCGGTGTATGTATATTTTACTTTCTGTACTAGGATTACCCCGCGGTGGGGTGCACGGATAGCCGGGTTCTGGAGGGCAACAAGCCCGCATCTCATGGCATTGAGACGGAGGGGGCTTCACTCTAGGATTGGCGGGCTATTCGCCGCACTCGTAGGGGGTACAGGTTGACCCAGGAGGGGTGCCCAAGTTGCCGGATTCCGTGAAGTGCTGGGTGGTCCATTCACGGCGCTGAAGGGGGCTGCCTCACTTCAGGTTTTGGCGGGTGACTTGCCGCGCCCGTAGGGGTCTAGGATTTCATTGCACAGGCTATCCACACGACCAGGGGAACGTCGGGTTTCAGCAGTGGCTCTGTGAAACCCGGGGATCCCAGATATCTGTATTGTTTCTGTGATGCTGTTCATTATCTGTGATGTTGTATTTCATTCACGCCTTGAGCGAATATAATATATTGGTATATATATTAGTAGATGTTGTATATGTTTTGCATCCGCGCTAGTCCAGTCCCCGCTCTGTCGTTAGTTAGCTAACCTAACGGGTAATGACGGGACCCAGTGGCAAATGCGGATGGCATATACGTACATCAGTATATTTTCGTTCTTTTTGGTGTGATCAATTGATGGGACTGCATTGATTCGGATCAATGCAAGTTAAAACAAACCTAATCTGATGTTGTTGGAACACTTTTCAAAAAGCTGTTATTGCAAGGACGTTTACTTTTGTTTTGCATCGTGGTATTCATTAGAATATCCTGCTCCTCAGTCGACGAGGCAAGGGCCGAGATCCCTTCACCGGGAGTGACCCCTTGGACAGAAGTTTGCGTCAGGGCATTAACTTCACTATAGCCGATTACTTTTGCTTTGCATCGCGGTATTCATTTGGAATATCCTGCACCCCATTCTACGGGGAAAGAGCCGAGATCCCTTCACCGGGAGTGACCTCTTTAGTAAAGGTTTTCGTCACTATATTTTCTAAAAAGCTATCCGTTCCTTCAACGATATCAAGTTCATTACGTTAAAGGTTTTCGCCAGAAACCATTCGTAGCCCTCCGTCATTTCAGTTAAATATTCGGTAGTATTCAAGCTATGTATTTTGACCTCACGCCAAGGCATAGTGTTTGGTAGCTGCCGATTATTTATCTGTTGCATAGATAGATGCGTTGGTTTGGGACAGTCGTACTACTATTTTGGCCTACGTCAAGGGTATGTACGGGTGGGTTCAAATTAACCTGGATAATGACGGGCAGAACTTGACATGTGACTTATGATATTTTGACCTCACGCCAAGGTCATAAGAGCATGGGGCAGAAATCACATCGGGAGTTTCAAAAGAACTGAAACTTGCCAGATATGCGCATACCTTCTGGAGTGTGATAGCGTGAGCGGTTTCCGTCACGTTATCATGCAATGATAGTTGGATCCCGATTCCCACTGATGAGTTGGTATACTCCTCGGGTGACCCCGACTAATTCTTCTTTCAGGTTTGGAGGAGAATTTGAGGTACAGTGGGAGGTTTCCAGATTAGATAAATTGGTAACCATTCTGATCTAGGTTAGAGTGCACGCTGAGTGTTTCTTTTCTCTCTCTCTCTGGCAGCGACCATTGACCCGACCCTAAGACTTTGACTCAGTGACCAAGTTGACCGAACCTTCTTAAACACCGACCTTTGGATTGTCAGAGTTGCAAACCTCATTGCCACTCCTACTTTTACCCTTTTCTCCAGGACACCCTGTTTTACTACGAACGTCCACTTCCATTGGACAAAACCATCGTATGGTTAGATACGAACTCGAAGGAATTCGAGGATGGTTTCCGGTTCTGGAGAAAACGGATAGGATTATTCAGTTGTCTTTTCCTTTTACCCTCTCTCAGGTTACGAGTACTCCTTGGTTTAGGGGTAGTAAACCTATTACGCAAATTGGATTGTCTTCTTCCAAACCTTAGGCTGGTGCCGACCGGTAGGGAATGAAGAAAACCAATTAGCATAACGATGGTGTGCAGAAGGTATTAAGTTCAGACAAAGCAAGGGATTAGTAGGAGGGCAAAGTAAATTGCAACAGATATTTCACGACCAAACCAAATATTTCATTACCACTCCCACATCACCTTTGTATTTCTCCAGGACACTCCGTATCACTACGAAGATCCACAGTTTATTTGGATACTCCATCGTATGGTTATATACGAACTCGAATGGAACTTGTTCCAGTTCGGGGATGGATTCTGGTTCAGGAGAAATAGGAATAAGGTTTATTCGGTTGTCTTTTATCTTCACCCTCTCTCATTGCGAGTGTTCCTAGGATTGGGACAGTACACCCATTATGCTTATTGGATAGTCTTCTTCCAAACCATAGGCTGGTGCCGAACGGTAGGGAAGGAAGAAAACCATTTGGCCTAAAGGGGTGTACAGAAGGTAAAGACTAAAGACATATGAAGGGATATGGAGAGGTGGCAAAGAACTATACGGTTACAGTCGTGAATCTGGAAGAGGCATTACTAGGAATACCAGAATACCCCATCGGAACATTTCAATGTTTCAGTTACACTGTGTAATGTTAAAGGAAAACTGATTTCCCGATTAGATACTTACTCCAGGGTATGTATTTACCAGGTACGATTCTCACATCTGTATGGTTTTACAGATGATGAGTGGGAGTAAGTTATTAGGAATTGGGTGATTATCCTCATTATATCGGGATTCGTTGTAATCGGTGATATTTGAGGAAATCACCTGGGCTGTTTGCCTGTCGGCAAATATTTGGTTTTGAATATCCGCTGTTATGCACCAATTTCAAATTGATATATCTGTACGTCTATTTTCATAGAGTGAGATATACCTTTCTGAAATTATGTCAGCGACATTTACCTATATCAGTGGATGTTAGGTAAGGAGCATTAAACAGCGGTGTAATTCTTCTTAACCATAAGTACAGTTTTCAACCTACGACACACAGTGAATGAGTAATCAGACTCAAGGGACTTTTACAGAGTATTGTATGTTGTCCAGGGTCCATCAGGACAGAGGGGATGGTCCTCGTACTATATTCGGTTTACTTATGACTCCTCTATTTTTTAGACAGGTGTTTCGTGGAAACACAGGGTCCGAATTTGGAGAAGTTATATGTATTTGAATAGAGTAGAGAACCAGGTATAGCAAGTATCGGGATTCTTCAAAGAGATCGAAGATGTAGATACTTGTGTATGGTGTTCAGTTGATAGTAATGATTAAGAGAAATTGCTTCTCTTTCAGGTTACTCATAATTGGAAGCATTCCTAAGTTGAGTAACGCTGATCGGCCTTCTTCCATTTAGTTGACATGCACTGGAGACAGCTGCATGATTTGAATCTAGTTCAATTAAATCAGTGCCTCTGGTTCTATATTGGATATAGAACAGTTCATATCTTAACGATGTTAAGGTACGGGGAGTTGTCCGGTTTATGATTAAAACCAGACACTGGACAACTCAAGGCACGTTTCTGTAATGGCTGTTTGTGGGTTGACCCAAGCTATGACGAGGGTTGACTTTCTACCATCTGGATGAACAATAGCGATATTGTTCTAGACTCGCCACAGTTTTATTAAAAATGGATTTTTTCAGAAAACAGTAGTGGGAGTATGGTAGAACTGGAAGTGATTCCAGAACCACAAACGATTACTGAAGATTTGATAAGGAACCTAAAGATTCAATCTGGATTGACATTCCATTGGCCACTCCGCAGATAAGGTGGGTAACTTCAGGCACCCGAGAGGCACTACGGTAGCCTCAAGGACGGCGACAGGGAAGTTCTTGTTTACCCACAATTGCCATTGCTGTTGTTCCAGGTTACGAGACCCGGCGGGAGGATGAGTATAGCGTCGTTCTAAACTAGTTTTAGAAGTGTACGTCTATATGACTCTGCCAGAGGGTTGTCGTAATCAGAGGGAGCAGCGGAAGCATTGGTGGACAGGGAGCTTATGTCTATTTATAGACTAGAGCAGATGTAGCGGAGATAGATCATCTATTTCTGATGTGACAGTCATGGGTTTGACTTCATCAGAAAAGGGGATGGATCTGTTGAGAAGGTAGTAGGGTGTGATATCCTGGTATTTGGATGACATACACAGAGTAGGAAAAGAAACTCCTATACTACGATCGGTTATACTTTGGTCGTCACACAGTGGTTTCTCCACAAAGGAAGTGGATTTTATATCTGACATACTGGTTACTGGATCTATGGTTTTAGATCTAGATTTGGGTGGTTTCCCAATCAGGGTACTTGACAGCATTCTAAGAGTATTTAGGATGGACGACTCCTGGCACGGTAGTGTACCTGCAGGT
This sequence comes from Agapanthus africanus, assembly GCA_030015575.1. Lineage (NCBI taxonomy): Eukaryota > Viridiplantae > Streptophyta > Magnoliopsida > Asparagales > Amaryllidaceae > Agapanthus > Agapanthus africanus. Next base: position 105,481,353 of record CM057343.1, on the reverse strand, counting down.
AATGGAGTCACCCTCTCCAAAGGTGTCTTACAGACTAAAGGGGAGAGGGACGGGCATGATTGGCAGATCACTTGCTCAGGCAATTGAGTCAATCGTGAGATGTCAAGTACCACACCAGATGTTGTTCTTGCACAAGATGCAATAAGTTGACATTAATCCAATCCTGGAGAAACAGTTGGAAGCAGTTTTGGAACATAAGTGGATGTTCTAGGGAGATGATAACGACAGCCTCATTCAGGAGACAGTTATCATTCCAGGCTTCCATGGTGACATGGACGACAAGGAGGTTGTCAGAGTTATAGTTTTCCTTCTGATGAGGGGCAGTATTTTGGACAGGTGGTCCAAGGCAATACTGAGGGAGGCATGGCGCGCAGGATACTGATTAAGTTCAGTTGACGATACAGTCTAAGAAGTTTGGATTTGGAGTTCATTTATGAGCTAGGTCCCATCAGACATCCAGACACATTCTAAGACAGGTATTGCTCATTTCGGGAGATGGGTTTCTCCGCGAACATGAGACATAGAGAGACATGGAAAGAAACAACTAAGCGGATCCACTCACTGAGGCTATTCCTCGAACGCAATAGTTCAGCAAACGAGCTTTGTGAGACTGACTAGTAGAGGAGTTGGGTGTTCGGTATCACACGGGCTGTGAGTATGCGACATCGCAATAATTAGCCTTGAGTGCAAGTGGGAGATTGTTGGAGGTAGTGCCCTCAGAGTCAATTATTGGATCACAGGTACGTGATTGCAATGATTGAGGGAGGACCTATCCCGGTAGGACAGTCTTACTCGAGATGATAGTATGCTATCTGGTTTACCTTTATCATCGTGTACTGCTTTAGGTGACATGACACGTCGCTATTACACGTTGATAGAGCCCATAGGATTCTTGCTTGACCACCAGCAGTATGAGGGCGATCATATAAGTGGGAGCTGGGGGTCTACAAGCATATCCTTAAAAGGTCCCTAGTCGTGGGAGTTTCGAGACCGGGCATCGATACTCCATTAGTAGACTAGTGTATACAGTCGAGACCCCGACGAGGGGCGGTGGCCGGTCTCACAAGCCACTGGTGTCAGTTGGATCACCTAAGATGTATACAGGTGCTCATTGGGTTATGAGTACACCGGACAGGACTCGCCGGGAACATGCTAGTTGGTCATATACCAGACGTCAGATGGCAGTTCCCTGGTGACATGTGTGCAGGTTAGTTCATCGACCTGGGGATCGTCATTTGTCTCGTGTGAGTTCCCACTGTACTTTGATTACTACCCTACCACGGCTCAAAGGAGTCGTGCAAACAGGTTTTAGTTGGGTACAGTCCCGAGCCACATGGAGGCAGTGAGCGTATCTTCAGGGGTTCGTCTCTCCCGGTATTGGGGGTGAGGTCGTGCTGTGTCTAGGAGAGCCATTACACAAAGTCCTTGGCCAAGGCAAGGAGATTTACTGGTAGGTATTCCAGTAGTATCTCAGGGTGTTCTGGGCTACACTCCGACACGACTTGTACCGCTTTTGGGGGTCTGACTTTTACCAACCCCCTAGGCCCGCCATGCGATACTCATAGACGAACGGACCGGACTGCACGGATATTGTCACTGACAGGCTCAGTTGGGTGTCGGGGTGAGCTTCCTCATCGACGTCCCATTTGGTCAGTACCTGGTAGCCCGTCACGTATTGGCTTATACCTCTGACGTGCTAGTGGTTAAATCCATAACCAAGGTGTTGACGAGTCTTTAGAGTCCACCACACTTTCAGTTACTCAAGTTTCGGGCGAAACGCTGTAGAGGCCGTATGGAGATATGGCAGGGTCCGATCAGATACGTGCGGTATTGCACGGATCAGGATCGGACGGTTTGTACTGGTAGCCGTATGGTTATATGGCAGGGTTCGATCAGATACGTGCGGTATTGCACGGATCAGGATCGGACGGATATTACTAGCCGGCTTTGGTTTAAGCCGGTCCTACTTTAGTACAGTGTAGATTTTGTCTCTTTGCATTTGTATCCGGACGGAATACAGATGCGGGTGTGTATGCACAGTATCGGGGTTTTCCTGTAATTTATTACGGGACCAGTTTTCTGGAGTTGCCAGTTTGCATTCCGTTCCGGCCGGTTTTCCTTTGTTCTTTCCCGGCCGGACTTTTCCGATGGAGGGGGTTATTTGCAATTGTGCAAATAACATTTGTGGAGGGGGTTTCTTGTAAAAGATTGATTATGATAGCTATCATTATCTTTTCCACCATGCTTTTGTTTTTATTTGTGACATGAAAGGGTATGGTTTGAAAAAGGTAAAGCATGGTTGTATGTTTTCTTGTCTCTTGATGTGGTCACCTCTTTCATCTCCTACACTCACCTCCCTTCTTATGGTTGGCATTCTCACTTCCTCCACAATTATGATTCATTCTCACTTGAGGAAAGAAAGAACACTAGAGAGAAGAAAAAGAATGAGAGAGTTCATCTTTATTTTTGTGAGGAATTCTTCATCTCCTTCTTCTTCTTGTTATGGAAAAATGAAAGCACCATTTTTCCTAACCCCATCCCTCCATCATGGCAACTATCATAAACCCCAAAGTGAGACAAGTTTCCTACACTTCCTACAGCATATCTTGGACGCATCGATTCGCCAGCTTCGCGTCCGAGTTGCCTCGGTATTGAGGTGGGAGCCCGTAAAAGCTACAGGCGATGTGGTGCCCCTTTCCGACGAGGAGGAGACGGACGAAGATCCCGCGAGGAGATCGGAGTGGAGATGAAGACCGGAGGACTTGGATCGTCGGTATACATCTCTTCCCTTTCTTTTTGGTTAGCTAGACTTGTTAATGGTTACGATCCGGAGTTTAGTGCGCGGTGGTGCCGGTTTGCAAAGTCCGCAAAATTTAAGTTTATCACCGCTTCCGCATTCCGGCGTCGGATTGACGGCCGGGGCGCCGCCGTGCACTTACAACAAGTAACCGGGTTCTGGAGTCCAGTGGGAGACCAACTCGAAGAGTTGAGTCCGGGTCTCCTAACTCTAGAATTGGTAGGGTTCCTTGCCGCTCTCGTAGGGGTCTAGGGGTGTGGGTTTTGGCTATTCATCGCGACCGTGGAATCCGTGTTTTATACTGGCTCGTATTGAAAACACGGACGTCCTAGTATATCCAATATTTCATATGATTCTTCTGCTGCGATATCTGTGATGTGATCATGTGATATGTTCTGTGATGGATACTTTATATAGTATATATGATATATTATATAGACGTTACTTATGTTTTACATCCGCGCTAGCCCTGCCCCGCTCTGCCGTTAGTCACCTAACCTAACGGTGTACGAGGGGACATCGAGACGAATGCGGATGACATAAGTGTACGTCGTATTTATCTGTGATGTTTAGGTGGACTTAAATGATGGGACTTCATTAATATGATTAATGAAAGTAAAAGAAACCTAAAGATGTTGTAGAATCGAATTTCAAAATAAAAAAAGGTAGCTACAGTTCTTGCTTTGCACAGAGGTATATGTGATATATCCTGCACCTTATTCGATGAGGAAAGGACCGAGATCCCTTCACCGGGAGTGACTCCTTTAGCAATAACTGGCAGATGCTACACACTCGGTTTGTCTTTTGATTGCTTTTAAGAGTTTTTGCTTTGCACAGTGATATATATGATATATCCCGCACCTCATTCGACGAGGAAAGGACCGACGATCCCTTCACCGGGAGTGACTCCTTTAGCAAAACTAGAAAAGCCTAAAAAACACTCCATTTTAAAATCATTTGATTCTACAACGATATCAAGTTCATTACGCAATAGGTTTTCAGAAAAACCTGTCGTAGCCCTCCGTCATTTCAGATAAGTACTAGTTAGTATTCGTGCTGCAGTAGTTTGGCCTCCGTCAAGGCGTAGTGTACGGTAGCTAACTAGTGCTTATCTGCTAGCATATGATGCGATTGGATTAGGGTATTCGTACGGCGTTGTTTGGCCTCCGTCAAGGGTCGTACGGGTGGGTTTAATTCAATCAGGAAATGACGGGTTGAACTTGACTAGCGGACTATGGGTAGTTTGGCCTCCGTCAAGGTCATAGGACGCTAGGGGCAAAATATTATCGGGAATTTCAAGTATTGAAATTTGCAATGAGATTGCATACCTTCTACGAGATAGTTGGATCCCGATACCCGCTGCGAGTAAGAGTTACTCCTGGGAGAGTTTTACACATTACAATTAGCCGATCAAGTAGGTGTCTAGAAAGGTGTTAACGAGGTTACGCCTCTGGGAAAACGAGGTTTACTGTAATTAGGTTCGTGCGAAAGCACGAGGGACCTCCCTCAAAGTACCGACACTGGCCTGGCTGAAAGATCGGCGAACTTATAGCGTGTGATTAATCCCGGCTAGTCTTTCCTTTTAGGGTTTGAAGGAAGATTTGATAAAAACAGTGGGAGCCATCCTGATTAGATAAAATAATAACCAATCTATTCTTGCAAGAGCGCACGCTGAGTGTTTTCTTCTCTCTCTCTCCAGGTAGCGACCATATCACGCCTTATTCAAGATAATAATATGGATGTATTGACCGAACCCGCTTGTTATGCTGAGCTGAGGAACGTTGGTCCCGCTCCAACTTATAATTGTTATAAGAAAGAGCAGGAATTGGGGAATATCAGATTTCCCGTGCCGCCCAAACGAAGCAAGTGCATGTTGATGCATCATCTTTGGGTGTGTTCATTATAAAGAACCGTTTCTTTGTATCCTCTACGTCCTGGGTATTTGATACCGGATCAGGATCCTAAATATGTAATCTGTTACATAGGGCTACAGAAAGGTAGAAAACTGAGAACGGGTGATAATTTTCATGAGACAGAAAATGGGGCAAGTGTTGCAGCCAAGTCTGTTGGTCACTGTCACCCTGTATTACCAATACATTGATTCTGAACAAATGCTATTAGATACCGAACCTGATATACAAAATCATATCAGTCTCTTTATTAGTAAAGAAATGATAAAATTTTGTATTGATGGATAATGTTTTGAACATTTCCTATATCAAAAGTTGATCGGTTCAGGCACGTTATCTAAAAGCATTGATGTTCTAAATCAAACTACAGTTCTTAGTATACGGAACACACAAAAGAGGAAGAGTTCAGAAATGAACGGATCCTTCTTGAGGTATTGTAGACTAGGTCATATCGATACGACCCGACTAGCTAAGTTACATATAGATGCATATTTAAACTAGTTTGAATTTACATCTTGTGAAACTTGCCAGTCATGTCACAGAGATATGATGACCATAGCTCTGTTAATTGGAAATAGAGAAAGAGTTAGTGAACTCTTGGGATGATACATGTTGATGTATGTAAGGTCCCCTTTCTACACATGCCAGGACTGGTTCTTTATACTTCATTACGTTCTCTGATGATCTCTCAAGATTCAGACATATGTTCCTGTTGAAACATAAGTCAGAATCTTTTGAGGTATTCACAGAATATAAGTTAGAAGTAGAGAACCAATAAGGGTAAAAGTATTATGTCCTTTGATGTGTTCAAGGAGGAGAATACTTGAGCATGGAATTCCTGGACTATTCTAAAGGAGAATGAGATTCTCTCTCAGAATTACTCCTCCGTATACATCATAGCACGATAGTATATCGGGACGGAGCAATAGCACCCTATGTGATATGGTGTGCTCTATGATGAGTACTACAGAGTTTCCTATTTTCCTTTTGGGAGTTATGCACTTGAGAAGCTGCATACCTATTGAATTAGGTTCGAATCAGATCACAGCCTACAACTCCATATGAGATATGGTATGGGAAGAGCCCATGTCTTAAGCTAGTTAAGATTTGGGGTTGACCGGCCTATGTCTAAAAAATTCGGACAAGCTCGAGGCAAGATCTGTTATGTAGAACTGGAAAGGTTCCAGCTATACAAACTACAGCAGATGATTTGGTAGAACCAAAGGATTCAGTAGATACCAACGAACCTCAGCCTCTCCGCCGATCTAGTAGGTTCCTCACCCACCTGAGAGATACTTCGGTTTCTCTATGACAGTGGGAGTGAGGATTGCATCATGAGATGATGACCCAACTAGTTTCGAGCTGGCCATCAGGAGTAAGACTCTGTAAGAATGGCTGGATGCTTAGTGATCTGAGATGGAATCCATGTACACCAACAAAGTATGGACTTTGATTGCTATATCTGAAGGGTTAAATCCCCATCAGGAGCAAGTATATCTTGAGAAGATTACTTGGTGTAGATGGAAAAGTTGAGACTTTCAAAGCTAGACTTGTTAAAGGTTTCCGTCATCGACCAGGCGTGGATAATGATGAAACCTTTTCTAAGGAGCTATGCTTAAGTCCATCCAGATCCTACTTGCCACGGCTACATACCATGACTACGATATCTGGCGGTTGGGTGCCATGACTGCTTTTCTAGATGGTGTTTTAGAAGAGTGTGTCTATAAGTACACACCTAGAGGGCTTCGTAGACAGTGGGAGCAGCGGAAACGTGTACAAGATGCTTTATAGGATAAAGCAGGCATCGCGGAGTTGGAAAGTCTGTTTTGATGTCGTAGTCAAAAAGTTTGACTTCATCAAAATGGTAGATGAACCTTGTATATACAAAAAGGTAGTAGGGAGTATGGTGGTGATCCTCGTAGAGTACGTGGATGACATACTCTTGATAAGAAAGGAGTTTCCTATGCTACGCTCCGTCAATCTCCGCTTATCACAATGATTCTCCATATAGGATCAAAATGATACCTCCTTAATCCTGAGTCTTGGATCTATGAGATAGATCTAAATGGATGCTAGGATTCTCACTAGTAGTAGTGTGATGGTATCAATCGATCCTGGGGAGAATCATTGGAAGGGTTCCAGCGTGATAAAGACGACTGAATGTCAGTCACAGGCATTGTCTTTACCCTTAGTAAAGGGACGGTATGTTGGAATAGTTCCAAGCTAGATACCGTGGCAGACTAGACGATAAAGGCTGGATACATCGCTACTTAAGATGCTACCAAAGAGGCAGTCTGGATGTATATTTGTTCATGAGATGAACTTAGTTCCTCCCATTGTGTGACAATGGAGTTGTGGCTTATGCCAAGGAACGTCCGTCCCATCAGTGATCCAGGCATATTTTAAGGCAGTATCACCTGACCATGGAGATGGTTGATCTCTTAGGGGATCAAGGTAAGGAGAGCAGACTCAGAGGACAACACGGCGGATCCACTCACAAAGGCCTTTTCCCAGAGAGAGACTTTTATGGGATGGTTGAGTATGAGATACTACAACCACTGCTATCAGATGGCCCTAGTGCAAGTGGGAGATTGTTAGTTATATGTATGCCCTAGAGGCCATTGCTATACATAGGATGTATATTGTAGTGGATGTTGGGACATATATATAGGGAGGACTTTCTTGCTCGACATGATAGTATGCTATCTGGTTACTCTTTACCTTAACGTGTATACTGATTGTCTCTCTGTTACAAGTTGGTAAAGCCCTTAGGATGTGTACTTGACTACCTGGACTATGATGCGGATCATACTAGTGGGGACATGGTAGTCCATAAGTACATCCTTCAAGGTCCCTAGTCGTGGGTGTATCGAGACGGGGCATCGATATACCAGAGTAGACTAGCGTATACCTTCTCGACCCATACAGATGGACGATGGATGATCCTATATCCATTGGTGTTTGACATCAGAGATGATATACGGGTGCTCAGTGGAGACCGGGTACACTGGACGGACTCGCCGAGAACTCCCAGATGGTATTATACCTTACGTCAGATGGCAGTTCTCTGGTGACACTGGTACAGGTTAGTCTGTAGACCCGAGATCGTCATAGATTCTTGTGTGATTCCCACTGTGCTTTGATTTCCACCTTACCACGTCCAAGAGGGCGTGCAAAACGGTGGTTTTTGGGTACAGTCCCGAATCACATGGAGGCAATGAGCGATAGGAAGGGATTCGTCTCTCCCGGTATAGGGAGTTGATGTTGTGCTGTGTTCGATTGGCTATAACCGGAAATCCCTGGCCAGGGTTGCTGAGATTTACTGGTAAGTGTTACCAGTAGTTTCTCAAACCGTTATAGATCTCATATCGACACGACTTATCGAGCTATTGGGGTCTGACGTTTACCATCCCTAGGCAAGATATGCGACATATCAGACGAACAGACCGGACTGTACGGTAAGTGTTACTGGTTGGATTCACAGGAGTGTGAGCGGGCTTGCTCGTCGATCTTTTGATCACTCAATACCCGGGTGGCCGTTACGTTTAGCAGACCGCTTGCGGCTTGTGGGTGTTTGATATGATCATCACCTGCTGCCGGCGTATTGACGAGTCTTTAGAGTCCTACCCAGAGATTTCCTGGCTCAAGCGAAACGAAATAGGAGCGCATATGAGATATGTGCGGGACCGAGAATAATGCGTGTATGTGATACCGTATTCTATTCTCGCGATGAATGTATCGATTGGTTGTATGCGATATAACCTAGTTATCGAATCGAGGATTGATTCGATAAGTCGATACATTTGATACTAGTCGGTTATATGCGACATGACCGGATCATTGAATCAAGTGTTGATTTAATGATTTAATGTATAATTATATATTTGATATATTACTTTGCATTAACTAGTATTAGTTCATTTAAAAGGATTTTCTCACTTGATGTGCACATTGTATATGTGATATATTTTTGTGTGCACTTGATTGTATCATGTTTGATGCTACATGCTAACTTGAGTTTGTGTAAAGATTAAACCATGGTTGTGTAATGGTTAGGGTTTTGATTTTATTAACTATTTATATATTTCATTTTGGCTTAAGATAAAAATGGTGGCTTTCTTTGGATTTTGTTGAAGCTTCATGAAGCTTTGAACAAGTCCACCATTTTTGTCTCATGCTTAACCCTAACCATTCATCCTAACCATAGTTCATTCTCTACACCTAATCATGGTTGGTATATGATAAGTATTCATGTTATTTTCTATTTGGGATAATACTTATGATATTCATTATCTTCTTCTTCTTCTTCAAGATGAAGAAGCTTGCTACCAACAATGGTGCCTTGAGAAAAAGAGTGAGAAATCCAATTCTAAAGTGAACCCACTTCCTATTTCTTCATCCTTTACCACTTGCCATGTAGTATAGGATGTTTTCTTTACAAGTTTCATGACTTGGTGAAGTTGGAGCTTGATCTTGTGTTGCCTCGACGTAGATCATCTTCGGCATCGAAGTCGACGACCTAGCCCGATCATTTCTTCGATGAAACCACCGCGAGAGTCCGGGATCCGATGATCGCAGCGAGGGTACACCGTCACGGAGCTATGGAGGTGGAGGACCGGATCTACAAAGGTTGTATTTCCGTTTACCCTTTAGTTAAGTTGTTAACTAGCTTCTAGTTTCGCCTAAAATTCTAGTTAACGATCTAGTCTAGGGTTTCTCGGCACCGTAACATTTGAAATTGGCATGGTTGATGCCTTGTGAGACCTCATTAGTGTGCCTAGGAACCCTCCACTGCTGTGACCCTGAGTGTATACTGAAAAATCTAGCAGTGTATTTGTGTTGTACTAGTGACCCTAAGCTTTCACCTGAAGCACGAGACCCATCTGCTCGGTTTTGGCCGGCGACTTCTTGAGCAAATCCGGCGACCTCGGCCATGGAGGGGAGTTTGGGATTGATTTTTGTAGGGTAGCTGTCTGCAGTTGTTTAGAAGTGTTTGGTATTGTTTGATTTTTGTGTTTTGACCGTATACAAAATCTGGGATCACTTTGCTAGTTTCTAGTGTTACGAATACGTGTGTTATGTTATCCTACACGGTGCGTGTACTTTGTGTAGCTGTTGCTCTTGAGTTGCTTTCGTAGTGTCGCTACACACGTTAGCCACTAAACGAACACTTGAGAGTATGTTTGGAGTTGGTGCGTCGGTCAAACGTAGTTTGTACGTGTTACTGGTCGATTGCTAATGTAAACTTGTTATGTTGTTATATGATCTTAGGGTCGCAGACGGGGACTTCAGACGCTGCGAAGAAGGGAAAGCAAGTGGTTGGCTTTACTTAGCCCAAGATCATCGGTGAGTAGATTTAACATCTACAGGGGAATCGCCTTCATGGCGTTATGCGTCTGGGCTAGATTAAATGATATGATTCTTGATATAGTATATTGCACATATAGAGATTGTGCATGAACTTCATTGCATATTGTTACTTGTTGTGCCTGCACTTGTACCCATTGGACACTGCACTATTATTGACGGTTCATGTTTCACGAGCACTAATTGTATGCTACACACACTCCGTCGATAATTGCCATGACACGCACAACCCATATATATATGTGATATTATATTGGTTAGTGACATTGAGACGTAGATTCTTATTCCATTGTGCATATGAGATATAGCTAACCCATATACATACGTGATATTGTATTTAATAGGGACATTGAGACATGATCCTTATTTTCATTGTGTATAAGAAAGATAGCATACACATATACTTTGCTATGCCTACATGCTTACACATATACATATGTGATATTGTATCGGTTAGGGACATTGAGACATGGATTCTGATTTCCACCGTGCATATGAAATATAGCATACCGGTATACCTACATGCTCACACATATACCTTGCTATGCCTACATGCTTACACATATATACCTATATGGTATTGCATCATTATTGATAGGTATATACACATACCTTGCTACAGCTACATGTACATCATGCACACATACTTACATGTATACCCACTTACCTTGCTATAGTTATATATACCTTTATGTGGTATTGTATTGTCATCGACATGGAGACATTGATTCTTATGCTATTGCGCAACACACACATATTTACATGTACACCCACATACCTTGCTATAGCACATGTTCACCTTTATGAGATGTTGCATAGACTTTGGACGGAAACCGCATGATATATTTAATAACTTGATGCATTTAAATAGCGGTTTTTCCTTTATATGCTCATATTACTGTTTCATGTTGCATATATTATATTTCATGGATTTTGCATTGAGATATGGATTTCACATGATGTTTTCTGGATTTGAGGACCGTGGTAGTTCATGAAATTATGTATTGTTTGAAAAACCCGGTTTCTCTTAATATGATATTTCGATGCGTCCACCATGAGTTTCTCAGTTCTGAGACTTGTGTTAGATACCCGATTCGAGGAGAGGTAGGCACCGTCTGCGAGTACATGGTGGACCCGGTTAGGTACCCCGGGGCAAGAAGACTCGTATTGTTAGGCGGTGAGCCCGGCGGAGGGAGTATTACCTACCGGTGATAGTATTTGGATTCGGCGGTTATCGTGGGGATACCGACCAGAGTTATGTACGGACATGACATCGGGGCCAGTCGTGATGACGGCACCTGACAGATGAGTAAGTACGTGTCGATGATGGACATGGGTTTCATGATGTTTCGAGTGTCGATGTTGGACACTCAGATTCCATGATTTTGATGTGTCTCTGAGGGACACACACACACACACACATATAAATGCATATGTTTTCATGATGTTTTCGGGTGTCGTTGTTGGACACTCAGGTTTCATGAGACTTATAGGATTTGACGGCCGATCTGAGGATGCGGTGCCTTTGGTATTGGGATTTGCAGTGTCATTGATGGACACTAGTTTCTCCACGATGAGGATTCCGTGTTGATGATATGTTTTATACCATACTTAGTATTTATTTGATATGCATTGCTTCATGTATTAGTAGTACCTGATAGAGTACCTTTCATGACTGTTGCATATACATATTACCATTTATTGCTATCAGCTTGCTGTGATGGATTATCGTAGTACGTGGATACCAGCGATTACCTGCATATGTTGTTTACTATTCATGAGTTGGCAACTCACCCCCGTTGTGTCACAGTGTTTTGCAGGCAGTCCCTCAGAGCAGTCGTGACATGGCTTCTTCTTCTTCTTATCGTATCATCTTTTGCAGCGGATACCGCTATGGCTGACTGTGAGCAGTTTTGCTATAGGTGGGTTTTGTTATTATCCGATGATGCTCATTGTATATCCTATTGTATCTAGTACTCTCCATCTACTACTTCATGTATTGACTTAGAGACGAGATGTGAGGACGATATTGTATAGTATTTTGTGACTTTGGTTGTCTTTTATGCTGTTGTCACTTTATATCGTCCATTTTCTTCGCTACGGCGTTGTATATCTGTTGTGGTGGTTGTTTCCGCCTTTGGGTGTGGATTTGCTCCCGTTTGGGGATACTTTACTTATATTATATGTTGTACCCCTTTTTGGGGCTAGTTTTTACAAAGGAGGTGCTGCCAAATTTTAAAGAAAGTAAATTTGGACTTTAAAGAATTTTGATTGAGATTCCAAAAGTTTTTAACAATGTTCTTATCACTTACTACTTTTGATGGTTTAGATTGTTGGGTTTTCGGCTTACTTAAATTGCGTTACGCATGTACACGTTACGTAGTTTAAGGGCCGCCATGTACCAAATTTCGGGTCGTGATAAAGTTGGTATCAGAGCGCTAGGTTTTACCTTTCGGAGTGTAGGATGACCTTGGTATGATGGAGAAGGTAGCTTAAGCAGAGTGACGTAGTGTGTGTATGTCCGCGGCATACTTACGACACGGTACTCCTCCTAAGTGTCCTTAGTACTTATTGCTTGAAATTTCTTCCATGATGATATATATCCTTATGATTCGATTTCCGTGTTCATATCGAATCCTATTTCCATTTCTAGCCATTATGCCGCCGATGACTATGAGGGCTCAGAGAGAGGCAGCGAGAGCCGAGGTCAGAGTTGACTCGTTTGAGACGAGAACTGACCAGGAGGGTACGCTCGCTGTACATGAGCTGTTTGGTCCGACTTCGATAGATCGTATCGCTAGGCTTGAGGCAGATATGCAGGATTTGCGCCAGATGATGAGATCATTGGTTGAGGCCAGTTGAGCGCAGCGACAGGAGGTTGCCATCCCTGTTACCCAGTTATTCCTTGCTATCAGCACACATCATTGTATCATGTATACAGCAGCTCTGGATGCAGGCCTACTAGATGAGGCACGTCTTGTCGAGACTTTGGAAGTTTCAGGACCGAGTAGGGCTCGTACAGGTGTATCAGCCCAGAGACAGATGCTTAGTCGCCGCGACAGATTTCGTTTACGTTGCGGGAGTAGCAGAGACTTGGGACAAGGACAGTTGTTTAGCTCTTACCCCCAGGTGGGTCAGCAGTCATTGTATGGATGTTTCTGGTGCGGGAGTTTCCATCACCTCGCTAGAAATTGTACCTTGGTACGCCAGAGGAAGGCAGCAGTACCATATTTTACCTTACCACCTTCACCTCAGGGAGCGTTGCCCTTGCGCCTGTTGTCGCACCGCGTCAGATTTATGTTCAGAGAGGTCATGGTCACGGAGGGTTCGTTTAGAGAGAACAAGATGGTGGAGGAGGAGGACAGCCTGCTGCTGGTAGAGGGCATGCATGAGTGTTTGCTTCTACTCATCGGGACGCACGGGCGTCTAATGCAGAGTTTTCAGGTATTCTTAATTCGTATGTTCTTTTCGATGCGTAAGTTTGTTAATTCGAGATCTATGAACTCGTTTGTTCTACACACTTCGTGCCGAGGTTGGGCCGAGAGTCGTGTATGCTAGATCAGCCGTTTTTTTTAATTACTCCTGTCAGCGATTCTTTTGTTGCACGATACCTGTTTCGGTCATGTGCCAATCGGATAGGAGATAGAGATTCGTCTGTCGATTTGATCCTTCTAGAGATGTTGGACTTTGAAGTTTTCCTGGGCACGGACTGGTTAGCTACGTGATATGCATCTGTGGACTGCCGCGAGAAAACAGTCAGGTTTTGTTTTCCCGGCGAGTCAGTTCTTATTGTGCAGGGAGACTGTGGTGCCGCCCCTCACATCTTGATTTCAGCCTTTTTCGCTAGTCGGCTTTTGAGGAGAAGATGTCGAGAATTCTTGGATTTCATTTGTGATACCGGAGCCACAGTGGATTCATTGGACCGGGTTCCTGTCGTGCTAGAGTTTTCCGACGTTGTTCCAGATGAGCCGGCGGAGCTTAGTGAGCTAAAGGATCAGCTGCAGAGTTTCTAGATTGGGGGACTTGTACGTCCAAGTGTTTCACTTTGGGGAGCTCCTATTCTGTTCGTCAAGAAGAAGGACGGCAGTTTGAGGTTGTGTATTGATTGATCGTCAATTTAACCGAGTTACGGTGCGGAATAGGTATCCTTTATCTCGCATTGACGATTTGTTTGATCAGCTCCAGGGTGTGGGACATTTTTCTAAGTTTGTTTGGGATCAGGTCATCATCAGCTGCGGGTTCGGAGTGATAACATTCCGAAGACTTCTTTTTGTTCGCGCTACGGGTATTATTAGTTTTTGGTGGTGTCGTTGGACTCAACAATGCCCTAGCAGCACTCATGGATGTGATGAACCAGATTTTTTCAGGCCGTTCCTCGACCAGTATATTGTTGTGTTATTTATGAAATTCTGGTCTATTCCAAGAGTCGAGAGGAACACGAACAATACTTGATGATTTCTTTGCAGACATAAAGAGAGCACTAGCTGTTTGCTAAATTCTCGGAGTGTTCCTTCAGGCTTGATAGTGTTAACTTTCTAGGTCATGTGGTTACGGGAGACGATATTCGTAAGGACCCGAGGAAGATCGAGGCCATACAGCTTTGGCCCAGACCTGTATCAGTGACAGAGGTCCGCAGCTTTTTGGGCTTAGCCGGTTTTACCGCCATTTCGTGGAGGATTTCTTGAGCATCGCTGCACCGCGGACCATACTGACAAGGAAGGGGGTTCCTTTTCTTTAGACTGAGGCATGCGTGCAGAGTTTTCAATAGTTGAAGACTCGGTTGACGACTGCACCAGTTCGATCATTGCCTTCTTGATTGGGCGACTTTGTCGTTTATTGTGATGTTTCACGAGTGGGGCTCGATTGTGTACTGATGTAGCATGATGGAGTTATCGCTTATGCTTCCCGATAGTTGGAGGGAGTAAGTGTAGGGTTGTATAACACGACAACAAGGTTTTGGAAGGCATCACACATGCTATTTTATAAAATTTTGGGGTGCTATGAAACCCTAACCAAGATCTTAACTAGAGTATTAGGGTAAACTTTGCATGTAAACAACTTTACATTTAAGTGAGAGGGATTACAACCTTTGTAATCCGTTCTTTCTCTTCATAAGCTCAGAGTTGTGGTCCCTTCGCTGCGATCGTCAAGCTTCCGGACTCTAGAGAGGCTCAATGAGGTGAATGATGCATCTTACTTGAAGTCTTCGAAATCCAAGACGATCTACCTTGAGAAAACACAAACTCAAGCTAACTTTTCACTAATTATGAATTAGTGAAGCTAACACACTAATCTATATGGCTAGTATAGAAGGGGATGATAAAGTAGGAATTTTGCTCACTTTAGTTTTCTTTTTCTCACTTTATTTCATCACTAATGAAAAAGCTAGCAAGCTTTTGAGGAAGAAGATGAAGTGATGAGAATAATTGTTGTGTGGTTAGAAATGCAACCATCGGTCAAGTATATCAATCTTAACCCATGCAGAGACTTAACCATTAGCTATGGTTAAAGGTGAGGTTGATAAATATCTTAAGTTAGACAAAAAGAGTGGACAAAGTCAAATAAGTCTACAAGCTTCTACAAGCTTTCAACAAATATCTAGCATGATAATTATCCATAATATTTGAATTACTTAATGATAAATATTAACCTTAATCTTAACCCTAGCATGGTTTAACTCTCATAAACCCTAATTACATTTATAGCCTAGCATGTTACAATTATACATATCACATATATATAATTTAGTAACAAAAGAAAAGAATACATTTAACATATATCACATATATATCAATGTATCCAAAGTGAGAAAAAGAATTACTTAAGTGATCTTATATTAGTTAATGTAATGTAATATATCACATATATAATTATACATTAAATTATCGAATCAATACTTGATCCGATAACCCGGCTATATCATATATAACCGACTAATATAACATGTATCATTTCATCGAATCAACACTTGATCTGATGACCCGGCTATATCGCATATACCCGGCCGATATCACATATCGCGAGAATAGAATACGGTATCACATACACGTATTATTATCGGTCCCGCACATATCACATATGTGCTCCTACTCCGTTTCGCCTGAGCTAGGAAACCTCTGTGTAGGACTCTAAAGACTCGTCAATACGCTGGCAGCTCCTACAAAGGTACTGGATGCTCAATGGACGGAAGCACTCCAAGTTCAGTGATGAACTTCTTCATCTAGACAGCTTCTTTGGCAGCATCGTTGGCAGCGATGTATTCAGCCTCCATCGTCGAGTCAGCCACGGTTTCCTGTTTGGAACTCTTCCAACACACTGCCCCTCCACTGAGGGTAAAGACAAATCCCGAGTGCGACTTAGAGTCATCCTTATCACTTTGGAAGCTTGAATCGGTAGGTGATGATCATATCAAACACCTACAAGCTGCAAGCGGTCAGCTAAACGTAACAGCCACCCAGGTATTGAGCGATCAGAAGATCAACAAGCAAACCTGCTCACACTCCTGTGAATCTAATCAGTAACACTCCCGTACAGTCCGGTCTCTTCGTCTGATATGTCGCATATCCAGTCTAGGGGTAGTAAACGTCAAACCCCAGTAACCGATAAGTCGTGCCGATGTGTGGCTCATAACGGGTTAAGAAACTACTGATAACACTTACCAGTAGATCTCCATAGCAGCCCTGGCCAGGGACTTCCAGTTATAGCCAATCGAGCACAGCACAATATCAACCCCCAATACCGAGAGAGACGAAACCCCTCCTACCGCTCATTGCCTCCATATGATTCAGGAATCTACCCAAGAGCCACCGTTTTGCACGTTCTCGTGAATGTGGTAAGGTGGAAATCAAAACACAGTGGGAATCACATAAGACTCTATGACGATCTCGGGTCTACAGACTAACCTATACTAGTGTCACTAGAGAACTGCTTTCTGACAATAGGTATAATAACATTTAGGAGTTCTCGATGAGTCCGTTCAGTGTACCTAGTCTCCACTGAGCACCCGCATACCATCTTTGATGTCAAATATCAATGGATGTTGGATCATCCATCACCCATCATATGGGTCAAGGTGCGTATACGCTAGTCTACTCTGGAGTATCGATACCCTGTCTCGATACACCCTCGACTAGGAACAATAATAGGATATAGTCGTTGACTACCCTAGCCCCACTAGTATGATCTCTATCATAGTTCTAGTAGTCAAGTACATATCCTTAAGGCTTTATCAATATGTGAGAGCAAGACAGTAAATCAATACTAGTCAACATGTTAAGACAAAGTGCAACCAGATAGCCTACTATCACATCAAGCAAGAAAGTCCTCTCTATATATATCCAAGCATCCACTATAATATACATCATATGTACAATAATGGCCTCTAGGGCATATACATTACTAACAATCTCCCATTTGCACTAAGGCCAGCTGTTGTAGTATCTCAAACCCAACAATCCGAAGAGTCTCTCAAAATGTACCTGGGGTATGGACTTCTTAAGTTGATCCGCAGTGTTGTCTTTCGTGTCAACTTCTTGACCTCAATCTCCCGGCGATCAACTATCTTCCGGATCAGGTGATACCGCCGCAGAATATGTCTGGATCTCTGATGGGACCTGGGTTCCTTGTCCAAAGCCACAGCTCCATTGTTATCACAATACAAAGGTATTGGATGCTCAATGGACGGAACCACTCCAAATTCAGTGATGAACTTCTTCATCCAGACAGCCTCTTTAGCAGTATCGTTGGCAGCGATGTATTCAGCCTCCATCGCCGAGTCAGCCACGGTTTCCTGTTTGGAACTCTTCCAACACACCGCCCCTCTATTAAGAGTAAAGACAAATCCCGAGTGGGACTTAGAGTCGTCCTTATCACTTTGGAAGCTTGAATCGGTAAAGGACTCCACCTGGAGTTCTCCCTTACCATACACTAAGAACATCTCTTTAGTCCTTCTCAAGTACTTGAGAATGTTCTTCATAGCTGTCCAGTGACTCTCTCCAGGATCTGCTTGATACCCACTCACTACACTTAGTGAGTATGCTACATCGGGTCTGGTACATAGCATCGCATACATGATAGAGCCTACTGTCGAAGCATAGGGTATCCCATGCATGCGAGTTCTCTCCAAATCAGTCTTGGGAGACATCTCTTTGGAGAGAGTGAGTCCAGAGATCGTGGGTAAGTTACCACGATTGAATTCTTCCGTACTAAACCTCTTTAGTATGGTGTCAATATACCTGGATTGGGACAATCCCAATATCCTTTTGGATCTATCTCTATAGATCTTAATTCTCAAAATGCAGGAGGCATCACCTAGATCTTTCATTGAGAATCTTTGTGATAAGAAGAGCTTGACCGAGTGCAGCATAGGAACAACATTTCCTATTAAGAGTATGTCATCCACATACAATACGAGGAAGACAACCTTACTCTCTTCCACCTTCTTATATATATAAGGTTCATTTACTGTAACGCCTTGAAAAATCGTTTTGGTGTTTTCCCGAAAATCGGTGAAAATTTGTATTTTTCCGTAAATCGTCATTATTGTTATTTTGCATTATAGGCAAAATTATACCTAATTTGGATAGGTAATTGCTAGTTTTTAGTAGCTAATGAGTTACTTATAAATTTCTGGTCATTTAAATTTTTTTCCCTAATTTACTATTTTTAATATTATTTTAAGCTGTTAAAAATAAATT
Organism: Agapanthus africanus; assembly: GCA_030015575.1. Taxonomy (NCBI): domain Eukaryota; kingdom Viridiplantae; phylum Streptophyta; class Magnoliopsida; order Asparagales; family Amaryllidaceae; genus Agapanthus; species Agapanthus africanus. The sequence continues at coordinate 105,462,583 of CM057343.1, read as the reverse complement.
AAATTAGCCATAAATACAAATTTGAATGGGCTAATTTTAATCTATAGAACCATGACCACTAAAATCTAGTTGGTAATATAAATTTTTAGTATTTTATTTCAAGTTCTTATTAGTTATAATCGAAGGAAATTAAAATTTTAATTAATTGAGCTTAAACTTGCAATTTTGAGCTTGTGGGGGGTCTTTTTGCATAGAACTTTTTTTGTCAATCACTCACAAAACCTCACCCTCATATTGGCTGGCCCCACCACTGCTGCAACAGCAACCATTCCCCCTCCTTTTGCCTTCAATTCATGTGAAAGAAATGGTTTAAAAAAGGGGTTTTTATATATTAAATTGAGGTAAGGGTATTATGGTAATTTGGGAGGGGCTTTGACTTGGATTCTTTTCACACAACTCCCTCACACTTTCCCCATCCCTCCCCATCCCTCCCCATCTCCTCTGGCCAAAATTCCTGCACCCAACAGCCCCAAAAATTTTCCTCAATTCTCCTTCTATTTTGCTTCATTTTCATCTTAAAAATTCATAAAAATCCACAATATCCTTCACAAATCCAAAGCAAACCCTTATTCCACCTCTTCTCAAACCTAAATTGGTTCAAATCTTGGAGAAAGATGGCATCTTGGGAGGCTAGAGCAACCTAGGATTTTGGCTTGTGAGGTATAATTTCAATCTTTGGTTAATTAGTAGTTTAAATATTGCTAAATTAGAACTTTGAAGTGTTATTTTGTTGTTAATTTCAAGTCTAGTTTTTTAAAGTGAGTGGTTTGTTTTGAGCTAAGATTTTAGAAACCATTATTAGGTTAATTAAATTTATTTTTCTATCTAGTGTTTTGCTAACCTAAATTTAAGAGGTTAACTTGCTTAATGGGCTTCAAATTAGTGTTAATTTAGTGTTTTCGTGTATAGTTTGGATTGGAATTGCTAATTATAAAAAATCAAGAAAAGGTTTGTATATGGAAAGTGGGTTTTGATGCATGGTAAAGGGGTTAATTTAATTGTAGTGGCTTTCTAATGGTTTAACTTGGTGTTTGTGTGATAATGTGAGCACTTTATCGCAAATCCGCGATATTTAAACGAATTTGGAAATCCTTAGTGCTTGCTAGGTTTTTATAAGAATTAAGTGGTGAATTATTTGTGATACCTTGATGATATTTTTAGCATCTCCTACGACTTGTAGGGTATGTGAATGCGGAATTTTGTGTGATCGGGTTTTAGTTTTGCCGGGCGCTCCAAAACGACGATTCTAACTAGGGTTTTTGTGATTTTTGTGTGTGTTCCGCGCACCTAGTGCACGTTGTGCCTAACTTATGAACGTTGATATTTTCGTATGGTATTTTGCGTCATTTCATGATATGTAACCTTATGTTTCATATGGTGCAAATTCCAGGATCGGTCGCGGAGACTTCAGACGCGGCACGAAAAGGAAAAGCGGTGATTGGATCGAGCTAGCTGGGGACTTCTGGTGAGTAGATGTATACATCTATGGGGAGAATCGTTTGGATGGCGCGAGGCGCCCGATAATTTAATTTCCAGTAATACCATCTTGTAGCATGTAGTTCTTAGTTTCCTATTTTACGGCACCGCATGACCTGTATACCCATATTTGTGTTAAATTCATCATATTGAAACCATTAAATGAGATATGCGACACAGTAAATAATTAGCTTGATTAATTCATTTTATTTAATTGTGCAACTTCATTTCATAGGACACTTGCACCATTATCAGGGTTTTATGCTGCACGAGCACTATTCATGCGAACACACACGCCTTGGTAATTGCTATGCCACAAACACTAGATAACTTGTTTAAAACGGTATTCAGAATAATTTCACCATATAAGACATATAAACCAGTGCTAATATACTAAATTCCGCAAGATGAACATGTAGAATTGCTAGTCAAAAGTATGTACCTTATTACATCATTCGATCATACATAGTCTTTATGTCATATATTGCAGTTCACACTGTTGATACCATAGGCATTCATCATCATTGGCATACATACTTATGGTACTTTCTTCTGGAGGATTTCAGTATTTGAGATTTATGAGATTTTGGAGAAACCGCAAGAATTTAATAAAACTGATATCATTTTAAATGTGGCAAGTTGGGGTTTTCTCATGATATGATATTTGGGTCGTCCACCATGAGTTTTCTGTTGGTTTTCGAGACCCGTTTCGAGGAGTTGGATGAACCGTCTCGGGTACATGGTGGGCCCGGTAAGGTATCCCGGGGCAAGAAGTTCGAGTAGTAGACGATGAACCTGGCAGTGGCAGACTACCTACCGGTGATATTTGACGCGGCGGATATTCAGAGGATACCGACCGTGGTCGTGAGGTGTTGAGATATTGATATTTTGAGACGGACCAGCCGGACGGCTGGGGCCCGAATATTGGATACAGAGACTTTGGGATACTGAGATTTTTATGTGAGGTGCCGATGCTGGGCATGGATTTCCGTTGATTTCATATGATATTTCCTCAGACATTACATAGAAATTTTCCTAAGATGAAAATAATGATTTCCTCATATCAGCACATTCAGATCACGTGTTGCATTACATTCATGTCGCATATATGCTAGTACTTCATACCATATCAATATTGTAGAACTGTGACACTTTGCGTGCATGCTTACGATGGTCTTTATAGATGATACATATTACTCACGAGTTGGCAATTCACCCCATGAGGCCACAGACTTTTTGCAGGTCCGATCCGTCAGTACTGTTGCGGCGGACGCACTTCCTCCTATTGCGTGGATTGAGGATTTTTTTGCTCGTAGGTGGGTTATATGTTTATTTTGTTTTCCACCTTGTACGTTCATTGTATCTAGTGTACTCCATCTACTGTATCATCTACCAGTACTGTTGTATATTGAATTAGAGGCGAGAAAGTGAGATTTATGGGCATGTATATTGTTCTTTGGGTTGTGCTCACTTGAGCCGACATGTTGCTTATTACTTATGCCTTTTTATGCTTATGTTGCACATTGCTGATTTATATTGCGTGGGATTTGTGTCCGCCTTGGGGCGAAGAGCTAGCTCCCGCTTGGGGATGCCGTATTTCATGTTATTCATATATATTCTTGTTGTACCCGTTTTGGGGGCCAGTATTTACAAAGGAGACTCTGCCGAAATTTTCGGAAAAATTGATATTGCTTTTAAAAAGGCTTGATATGACTTATTTGATAAATTTGCTTTCAATTGTTTGGTTTTTCCTTCACTCTACTGCTTATTTGGTTTTGATTTCTGGGCTTTGGCTTACTTAGATTACGCCCGCCTTGAGACGTTCGTAATTTAAGTGCTAGTCATGTTCCGTACCTTTCGGGTCGTGACAAAATTGGTATCAGAGCGATAGGTTTTACCTTTCTGAGTGTAGGATGATCTTTAGTAGATGGAGTAAGTGACTTAAGCAGGGTAACGTTGCGTATGTATGTCCACAGCATACTTGCGATACGGTACTCCGCCTAAGTGACTTTAGGATATACTTGCTTGAAAATTCCTTCTTCAATTCCGTGTATCCGATGATTCTATTGCACTGTTCTTATTATCATGTTTCCTGTACCAGCCACTATGCCGCCGAAGACTACGAGAGCGCAGAGGGCTGCCGCCCGAGATGAGTTCAGAGCAGGCTCGTCTAAGATGAGGACCGAGCAGGGTGGCGTACCTACGCCTCAGGGACAAACTAATCCGCCTTCCCCAGGCCGCATGGATAGGCTAGAGTCTGGTATGGAGGAGTTACGACAGATGATGGGAGGTATGCAGGAGTTACGACAAATGGTGGGATCCTTAGTAGAGGCTAGTCGTGCACCGAGATCGGAGGACGTACCTACCACATCACAGACTACGATAGTACCTGCCGTCCAGACAGTTGCTCCAACTATTACAGTGGCTATTCCAGTATCACTACAGGAGTTCATAAGGCTAAGACCTCCAGTCTTCACCGGCACAGATGCAGCGGAGGATCCGCAGACATTCCTTGACAGATTAGCCAGGATTTACCGTTCGCTCAGATGTTCTGACGATCGATGGGTGGAGCTTGCGAGTTTCCGCATAGAGGGCCTTGCGCAAACGTGATGTGAGTCCGTCGAGAGAGGTCGAGCTGCGGGTCTACCTCCTATGACTTGGGACGAGTTCACGGCAGTATTTCTAGCCCGTTTCCTTCCTGAGAGCGTTCGTGATGCTCGAGCTCTTAGTTTTGAGGCTTTGCGCAAGACTCCAGGGATGACAGTATCAGAGTATGATATCCAGTTTACGCAGTTGTCCAGATATGCTCTGTACTTGGTAGACACTGAAGAGAAGAGGATAAAGAGATTTATGCAGGGACTCGACACACAGTTATTTCTTGCCATCGGCGCCCAGCACTTCGACACTTATGCAGCTGCTATGGACATGGCCTTACGGATGGAGGCGCGCAATTCAGGGACTTCGGCCGTTTCTGGTCCGAAGAGGATTTATACCGATATGCCACCTCAGAGGCATCGTGCCAGATTCTTTCCGAGAGATGGTGCCGGCAGAGGAGTTGGACGGGGTCAGCTATTTGGTTCTTATCCGCAGGGACAACAGGCGTCGCCAGGATGTTTTGGGTGCGGGAGTCCGCACTATCGTATCAGAGACTGTCCGGTGAGACGACAGGGAGCAGCGACAGTTCCACACGTGACTTTACCACCTTCACCACCTCCTCAGAGAGCTCTACTTCCTGCCCCCGGTGGTGCTCCACGTCAGTTAGACGCCCCCAGAAGCCGTGGACGCAGCGGTCCTATTCAGAGAGGACGAGGAGGCCGAGGCCGAGGCCGAGGCCGAGGACAGCCAGCTATTGGTGGAGGACAGGCCTGAGTGTTCTCTTTGAGCCCGCAGGATGCGCAGGCATCCAATGCCGTTGTGACAGGTACCTTGCCAATATGTTCTTTCGACGCGCGAGTATTATTCGACCCAGGTTCCACACATTCGTATGTATCTACACACTTTGCATCGATGTTGGGCCGTGCGTCGTCGTCGTTAGATCAGCCGCTTGTTGTTATTACTCTGGTAGGTGAGTCGTTTGTCACTCGTTTTGTGTTTTGTTTGTGTTCCGTTCGTATCGGCGAGAGGGATTCATCGGTTGATTTGATTCTCCTCAATATGTTGGACTTTGATGTGCTTCTGGGTATGGACTGGCTGGCCACTTGTTATGCTTCTGTGGACTGCCGTGAGAAGGCAGTCAGATTTAGCTTTCCAGGAGAGCCAGTCCTTGTTATTCAGGGAGACCGCAGCGTCACCCTTCCCAGCTTGATTTCGTCTCTTCGCGCTGGTCAGCTCTTGCGGAAGGGATGCCAAGGATTCTTAACGTATATTTGTGATACTCGAGCTGCAGAGGTTCCTTTGGACCGGGTCCCGATTGTTAGTGAGTTCCTTGATGTTTTCCCTGACGAGCTGCCTGGGTTACCGCCTGAGCGCGATGTTGAGTTCTGCATCGATTTGATTCCCGGCTCGGCGATTATTTCAATACCGCCTTATCGGATGGCCCCGGCGGAGCTTAAAGAGCTGAAAGATCAGTTGCAGGATTTGTTAGATAAAGGGCTTATTCGACCTAGTGTGTCTCTGTGGGGTGCTCCTGTCCTATTCGTCAAGAAGAAAGACGGCAGTTTGCGCTTATGCATTGATTACCGCCAGCTGAACAGAGTTACCGTACGGAACAGATATCCCTTACCACATATCGATGATTTGTTTGACCAGCTTCAGGGTGCGGGATAATTTTCGAGGATTCACTTACGATCGAGTTACCATCAGTTGCGGGTGCGACAGGAGGATATTCCAAGGACGGCTTTTCGCACACGTTACGGGCACTATGAGTTTTTGGTGATGTCGTTCGGACTCACCAATGCACCAGCCGCGTTTATGGGATTGATGAATCGCATTTTCAGGCCGTATCTAGATCTGTTCATCATCGTGTTTATTGACGACATTTTTGTGTATTCCCGGAGCCGAGAGGAGCACGAGCAGCACTTGCGGATCACATTACAGACTTTGAGGGAGCACCAGCTATTCGCGAAATTCCCCAAGTGCGCGTTTTGGCTTGACAGCGTTGATTTCTTGGGTCACGTGATTACGAGATGGTATATGTGTGGACCCGAAGAAGATCGAGGCCGTTCAGCATTGGCCCAGACCGGCATCAGTTACGGAGATCCGCAGTTTCCTAGGCCTGGCTGGTTACTACCGACGATTTGTTCAGGACTTCTCCCGTATTGCTGCACCGTTGACCGGGTTGACCTGGAAGGGAGTTCCTTTTGATTGGATGGAGGCGTGCGAGCATAGCTTCCAGCAGTAGAAGACTCGTCTGACTACTGCACCAGTGTTGTCATTGCCTTCGGGATCGAGCGGATTCGTGGTTTATTGCGACGCTTCTCGAGTGGGACTAGGTTTCGTGTTGATGCAGCACTACAGAGTTATTGCGTATGCTTCTCGGCAGCTGAAGATACATGAACAGAACTATCCTACGCACGATTTAGAGATGGCTGCAGTGGTGTTTGCACTCAAGATCTGGAGACATTACCTATATGGCGAGTCGTGCCAGATATTTACGGATCACAAGAGCTTGAAGTACATATTTCAGCAGCGAGACCTGAATCTGAGACAGCGCCGTTGGATGGAGCTGGTGAAAAACTATGATTGTGAGATCCTTTACCATCCGGGCAAGGCGAACGTAGTAGCTGATGCTTTGAGTAGGAGGCCCAGAGGTAGTTTATCCTGTTTGAGCGCCATGCAGAGGCAGTCGTTGGCAGATTGGCAGATTCTATGCGATAGCCGAGTGCAGTTCGAGTTCACTTCGACAGAGGGACAACTTGCGCATGTTCGTGCACGTCCGCAGTTGCTTGAACGTATTCGAGAGGCACAGCCCAGTGATGACCGTATTTCAGATATCATAGAGCAGGTTCAGCAGGGCAGAGTTTCCGAGTTCGTGATCGATGATCAGGGGGTACTGCGATTTGGGACTCGATTGTGTGTACCAGATTTTGAGGGACTGCGGTGTGAGATTCTTAAGGAGGTACATAGATCGAGGTATAGCGTTCATCCCGGCTCCACCAAGATGTACCACGACTTGCGAGATGTTTACTGGTGGGACGGAATGAAGAGGGACGTCACAGATTTCGTGTCGAGATACCTGACTTGTCAGCAAGTCAAGGACGAGCACCATAGGCCCGTGGGAGAGTTGCAACCTTTTCCCATTCCGTAGTGGAAATGGGAGCAGATTTCTATGGACTTCATCGTGGGTCTACCCAGGACCAGTCGAGGGTATGACTCCATTTGGGTAATCGTGGATCGATTGACGAAAGCGGCTCACTTCTTGCCAGTGAAGACCACTTTCGGATTTACTCAGTATGCCCAGATTTACATCGATGAGATCATACGGCTGCATGGCGTCCTTACCTGTATCGTGTCCGACCGAGGCATCCAGTTTACCAGCCGACTATGGCAGAGACTTCAGGAGGCGTTGGGCACCCGATTGAGTTTCAGCACAGCATTTCATCCGCAGACCGACGGCCAATCAGAGCGGACTATTCAGACTCTTGAGGACATGCGCCGAGCGTGCGTTTTAGATTTCGGAGGTAGCTGGGATCATCATTTACCCTTAGTGGAGTTCTCCTACAACAACAGCTTTCAGGATACTATTCAGATGGCACCTTTCGCGGCATTGTATGGGAGGAGATGCAGATCGCCTGTCTGTTGGACAAAGCTCAGCGAGAGCTGTATTTTGGGGCCGCAGATTGTTGAGGAGACGACCGAAAAGATACAGTTGATTCAAGACCGGATGAGAGCGGCCCAGAGCAGGCAGAAATCGTATGCGGACAGACGCCGTCGCAGACTAGAGTTCGCAGTTGGCGATCATGTTTTTTTGAGGGTCTCTCCGATGAAGGGCGTGATGCGATTTTGGCGAAAAGGAAAGCTTAGTCCCAGATTTGTGGGTCCCTTCAAGATCCTCGAGCGTGTCGGCGCAGTTGCGTATCATTTGGCTCTTCCACCCAGCTTTCCTGATGTTCACCCCGTCTTTCATGTTTCGATGCTCCGCAAGTACCTTCACGACCCTTCTCATGCGATTCAACACCCGACAGCCCAACTAGAGCGCGACTTTTCTTTTGCAGAGCAGCCAGTGGTCATCCTGGATCGGCAGGTGAAGAAATTGAGATCGAAAGTTATACTGACCGTCAAGGTCCTTTGGCGTAGCCCGAGCAGCGAGAAGGTCACCTGGGAGACCGAGGACGAGAAGAGGAAGAAATATCCCCACCTCTTTGATGGTACGCGTAGCTAGATTTTTAAATTCGGGGACCGAATTTCTTTAAGGGGGAAGATTGTAACGCCTTGAAAAGTTGTTTTGGTGTATTCCCGAAAATCGGTGAAAATTTGGTATTTTTCCGTAAATTGTCATTATTGTTATTTTATAGTATAGGCCTAATTATACCTAATTTGGATAGGTAATTGCTAGTTTTTAGTAGCTAATGAGTTACTTATAAATTTCTGGTCATTTAAAATTTTTTCCCTAATTTACTATTTTTAATATTATTTTAAGCTGTTAAAAATACATTAAATTAGCGATAAATCTAGTTAGTAATATAAATTTTTAGTATTTTATTTCAAGTTCTTATTAGTTATAATCGAAGGAAATTAAAATTTTAATTAATTGAGCTTAAACTTGCAATTTTGAGCTTGTGGGGGGTCTTTTTGCATAGAAATTTTTTTGTCAATCACTCACAAAACCTCACCCTGATATTAGCCAGCCCCACCACTGCTACAACAGCAGCCACTCCCCCTCCTTTTGCCTTCAATTCATGTGAAAGAAATGGTTTAAAAAAGGGGTTTTTATATATTAAATTGAGGTAAGGGTATTATGGTAATTTGGGAGGGGCTTTGACTTGGATTCTTTTCACACAACTCCCTCACACTTTTCCCCATCCCTCCCCATCTCCTCTGGCCGAAATTCCTGCACCCAACAGCCCCAAAAATTTTCCACAATTCTCCTTCTATTTTGCTTTATTTTCATCTCAAAAATCCATAAAAATCCACAATATCCTTCACAAATCCAAAGCAAACCCTTATTCCATCTCTTCTCAAACCTAAATTGGTTCAAATCTTGGAGAAAGATGGCATCTTGGGAGGCTAGAGCAACCTAGGGTTTGGGCTTGTGAGGTATAATTTCAATCTTTGGTTAATTAGTAGTTTAAATATTGCTAAATTAGAACTTTGAAGTGTTATTTTGTTGTTAATTTCTAGTCTAGTTTTTTAAAGTGAGTGGTTTGTTTTGAGCTAAGGTTTTAGAAACCATTATTAGGTTAATTAAATTTATTTTGCTATCTAGTGTTTTGCTAAACTAAATCTAAGAGGTTAACTTGCTTAATGGGCTTCAAATTAGTGTTAATTTAGTGTTTTCATGTATAGTTTGGATTGCAATTGCTAATTATGAATAATCAAGAAAATGTTTGTGTATGGAAAGTGGGTTTTGATGCATGGTAAAGGGGTTAATTTAATTGTAGTGGCTTTCTAATGGTTTAACTTGGTGTTTGTGTGATGATGTGAGCACTTTATCGCAAATCCGCGATATTTGCACGAATTTGGAAATCCTTAGTGCTTGCTAGGTTTTAATAAGAATTAAGTGGTGAATTATTTGTGATACCTTGATGATATTTTTAGCATCTCCTACGATTTGTAGGGTATGTGAATGCGGAATTTTGTGTGATCGGGTTTTAGTTTTGCCGGGCGCTCCAAAACGACGATTCTAGTTAGGGTTTTTGTGATTTTTGTGTGTGTTCCGCGCACCTAGTGCACGTTGTGCCTAGCTTGTGAACGTTGATCTTTTCGTATGGTGTTTTTCTTCGTTTCATGATATGTAACCTTATGTTTCGTATGGTGCAAATCCCAGGATCGGTCGCGGAGACTTCAGACGCGGCACGAAAATGAAAAGCGGTGATTGGATCGAGCTAACTAGGGATTTCTGGTGAGTAGATGTATACATCTACGTGGAGAATCGTTTGGATGGCGCGAGGAGCCCGATAATTTAATTTCCAGTAATACCAGCTTGTTGCATGTAGTTCTTAGTTTCCTATTTTACGGCACTGCATGACCTGTATACCCATATTTGTGTTAAATTCATCATATAGAAACCGTTGAAACCATTAAATGAGATATGCGACACAGTAAATAATTGGCTTGCTTAATTCATTATATTTAATTGTGCAACTTCATTTCATAGGACACTTGCACCATTACCAGGGTTTTATGCTGCACAAGCACTATTCATGCGAACACACACGCCTTGGTAATTACTATACCACAAACACTAGATAACTTGTTTAAAACGGAATTCAGAATAATTTCACCATATAAGACATATAAACCAGTGCTAATATACTAAATTCCGCAAGATGAACATGTAGAATTGCTAGTCATATGCATGTACCTCATTACATCATTCGATCATACATAGTCTTTATTTATATTGCAGTTCGCACTGTTGATACCATAGCCATTCATCATCATTGGCATGCATACTTATGGTACTTTCTTCTGGAGGATTTCAGTATTTGAGATTTATGAAATTTTGGAGAAACCGCAAGGATTTAATAAAAATGATATCATTTTAAATGTGGCAAGTTGGGATTTTCTCGTGATATGATATTTGGGTCGTCCACCATGAGTTTTCTGTTGGTTTTCGAGACCCGTTTCGAGAAGTTGGATGAACCGTCTCAGGTACATGGTGGGCCCGGTAAGGTATCCCGGGGCAAGAAGTTCGAGTAGTAGACGATGAGCCTGGCAGGGGCGGACTACCTACCTGTGATATTTGACGTGGAGGATATCCAGAGGATACCAACCGTGGTCGTGAGATGTTAAGATATTGATATTTTGAGACGGATGCTGGGGCCCGGATATTGGATACAGAGACTTTGGGATACTGAGATTTTTATGTGAGGTGCCGATGCTGGGCACGGATTTCTGTTGATTTCATATGATATTTCCTCAGACATTACTTAGAAATTTTCCTAAGATGAAAATAATGATTTTCTCATATCAGCACATTCAGATCACGTGTTCATTACATTCATGTCGCATATATGCTAGTACTTCATACCATATCAATATTGTAGAACTGTGACACTTTGCGTGCATGCTTACGATAGTCTTTATAGATGATACATATTACTCACAAGTTGGAAACTCACCCCCGTTGTGTCACAGACTTTTTGCAGATCCGATCCGTCAGTACTGTTGCGGCGGACACACTTACTCCTTTTGCGTGGATTGAGGATTTTTTTGCTCGTAGGTGGGTTATATGTTTATTTTGTTTTCCACCTTGTACATTCATTGTATCTAGTGTACTCCATCTACTGTATCATCTACCAGTACTGTTGTATATTGACTTAGAGGCGAGAAAGTAAGATTTGTGGGCATGTATATTGTTCTTTGGGTCGTGCTCACTTGAGCCGACATGTTGCTTATTACTTATGCCTTTTTATGCTTATGTTGCACATTGCTGATTTATATTGCGTGGGATTTGTGGCCGCCTTGGGGCGAAGAGCTAGCTCCCGCTTGGGGATGCCGTATTTCATGTTATTCATATATATTCTTGTTGTACCCATTTTGGGGGCCAGTATTTACAAAGGAGACTCTGCCGAAATTTTCGGAAAAATTGATATTGCTTTTAAAAAGGCTTGATATGACTTATTTGATAAATTCGCTTTCAATTATTTGGTTTTTCCTTCACTCTACTGCTTATTTGGTTTTGATTTCTGGGCTTTGGCTTACTTAGAATACGTCCGCCTTGAGACGTTCGTAATTTAAGTGCCAATCACGTTCCGTACCTTTCGGGTCGTGACATCTACGTTTTTGATGAAGTCAAACTCTTTGACTACCACATCAAAATAGATGTTCCAACTCCGCGATGCCTGCTTTAACTCGTAGATGGATTTAAGCAGCTTGCACACCTTTCCGCTGCTCCCACTGTCTATGAAGCCTTCTGGCTGAGTCATGTACACGCACTCCTCTAAATCACCATTTAGAAAGGCGGTCTTAACATCCATTTGCCAGATTTCATAGTCATGGTATGCAGCAATGGCAAGTAAGATCCGGATAGACTTAAGCATAGCCACTGGAGAAAAGGTTTCGTCATAATCCACACCTGGTCGTTGACGAAAATCCTTTGCAATAACTCTAGCTTTGAAAGTCTCAACTTTTCCATCTACACCAAGTTTCTTCTTAAAGATCCATTTACTTCCAATGGGTTTTACCCTTTCAGGAGCAACTTCCAAAGTCCACACTTTGTTGGTGTACTTGGATTCTATCTCAGATCGCATTGCATCCAGCCATTTCACAGAGTCCTCACTCGTGATGGCCTGCTCGAAGCTAGTCGGGTCATCATCTTCCATGATGCAATCCTCGCTCCCACCATCTATGAGAAAACCGTAGTATCTCTCAGGTGGATGAGGAACCCTACTAGATCGGCAGATCGGCTGAGGTTCGTCGGGAACTACTGAATCCTCTGGTTCTACCAAATTTTCTGTCGTAGTTTGTATTGCTGGAACTTCTTCCAGTTCTACCTCCTCGCCACTAATTTCCTTTGCAAGAAATTCCTTTTCTAAAAATGTGGCATGTCGAGAAACAAACACCTTTTGTTCCTCAGTGTGGTAGAAGATATACTCTTGTGAGTTTTTGGGATATCCTACAAACTTGCACAGGGCAGACCTTGCCTCGAGTTTGTCCGGATTATGCCTTCTGACATAGGCCGGACAACCCCATATCTTAACATATTTAAGAGATGGTCTCTTCCCCTTCCATATCTCATATGGAGTGGTAGGCACTGATTTGGTAGGAACCATATTCAATAGGTGTATGGCTATCTCTAGCGCATACCCCTAGAAGGAAATAGGCAACTCAGCAGTGCTCATCATAGAGCGCACCATATCTAATAGGGTGTGATTCCTTCGTTCCAATACACCGTTGTGCTGTGGTGTATATGGAGGAGTAAGCTGAGAGAGAATCCCATTCTCTTTTAGATAGTCTAGGAACTCATTGCTCAAGTATTCTCCTCCTCGATCAGATCGAAGGATCCTAATACTTTTGCTCGTTTGTTTATCTACTTCGTGCTTATATTCTTTGAATTTCTCAAAAACTTCAGACTTGTGTTTCAATAAGAACACATGTCCGTATCTTGAGAGATCGTCAGTGAATGTAATGAAGTACGAAGAACCATTCCTGGCATGTGTAGACATGGGACCACATACATCACTATGTATCAGTCCCAAGAGTTCCTTAACTCTTTCTCCATGTCCACTAAATAGAGTTTTGGTCATCTTTCTTTTGAGACATGAATGACAAGTTTCATAAGATGATAATTCGAACGGATTCAAATATCCATCCTTATGTAACTTAGCTAGTTGTGTCGCATTGATATGACCTAGTCTACAATGCCATAAGTAGGATTCATTCATTTCTGAACTCTTCCTCTTGTGTGTGTTCTGTACATTAAGAACTGTGGTTTGATTTAGAACGTATATGCCATTATTTAACGAGCCTGATCCAATCAACTTTTGATCCAGGAAGATGTTCATAAAAATTTCCTGTACTACAAAATTATATCCATCTTTACTTAATAATGAAACTGATATAAGATTGCATATCAGGGTCGGAATGTAATAGCATTCGTTCAGAATCAATGTATTGTCATTTGGTAATACAAGGTGATATTCGCCAACTGCTTTGGCTGCAAAATCTGCACCATTCCCTACTCTTACGGAATGATCACCCATTCTCAGTTCTCTATCTTTTCGTAGCCCATGTAACATATTACATATATGGGATCCCGATCCGGTATCTAATACCCAGGACGTAGAGTGAACTGAGAAACAGTTCTCAATAACAAACACACCCGAAGAATATGCATCAACATGCTTATTCTTCATTTGGGCGGCGTGGGAATCCGGATATTTTCCTATTCCCCACTCAGTCTTATAACGTTTATAAGAATGAACGGGACCAACGTTCCCCTGCTTAGTGTAACAAGTGGGTTCGGTTAATACATCCATATTATTATCTTGATTAAGGCCTAACATGGTCGCTACCTGGAGAGAGAGAAAAGGAAACACTTTAGCGTATACTCTTACAAGATTAGATTGGTTATTATCTTATCTAATCAGGATGGCTCCCACTATTTTAATCAAATCTTCCTTCAAAAAACCCTAAAAAGGAAAGACTAGCTATGATTAATTACAGTCTACAACTTTGCTAACCGTTCAACCAGGCCAGTGCCGGTACGTTGAGGGAGGTTCCCCGTGCTTTCGCACGGACCTAATTAAGATAAGCCTCGTCTTTCCTTAGGGGTAGCCTCATTAACACCTTTCTAGACACCTAATGGGTTAGCTAATTGTAAAGTGTAAAACTCTCTTAGGAGCAACTCTTGCCCGCAGCGGGTATCGGGATCCAACTATCTCATAGAAGGTATGTAATCTCATTGCAAATTTGAACACTTGAAATTCCCGATAATATCTTTTGCCCCTAATGTGCTATGACCTTGACGAAAGCCAACAAACCATAGTCCTCTAGTCAAGTTCAACCCGTAAATTTCATGATTGAATTAAACCTACCCGCATGACCCTTGACGAAAGCCAACAAAGCCGTACGACTACCCTAATCCAATCGCATCATATGCAGCAGATAAGCAGTAGGTAGATACCGCACACTACGCCTTGATGAAAGCCAACAAACGTAGCACGAATACTAAATATTACTTATCAGAAATGTCGGAGGGCTACAACAGGTTTTTCAGAAAACCTTTTGCGTAACGAACTTGATATCGTTGTAGAAACAAGTGATTTTTGAAAAGGAGTGTTTTTTAGGCTTTTACTAGTTTCGCTAATGAGGTCACTCCCGGTAAAGGGATCTCGGCTCTTTCCTTATCGAATAAGGTGCATGATATTTCACAAATACCATGATGCAAAGCAAGAACTATAGAAGCAATCAAAAACAAAACCGAGTGAGTTGTAGCATTTTTAGTTTCGCTAAAGAGGCCACTCCCGGTGAAGGGATCTCGGCTCTTTCCTTATCGAATAAGGTGCTGGATATTCTACGAGGAATACCGCTATGCAAAGCAAAAACTAGAGCTACCCATTTTGAAAATTTGATTCTACAACATCTTTTAGGTTTCTTTTCTTTTTTATTAATCTCATTAATGAAATCCCATCATTTATGCTTCCTACGCATCACAGAAGAAATGAAAATACAACGTACGCTTATACCATCTACATTCGTCACAATGTTCCGTTATGCATCGTTAGGTTACTTAACTAACGGCATACCGGGACGGGACTAGCGCGGGTGCAAAACATAAGCAACGTCTACTATATATCTCATAAATAATAATAAAGCATTCGTCTCAGGTAGTAATATGATCTCATCACAGAACATTGCAGCAGAAGTCAACATATGAAATATTGGATATACTAGGACGTCTGTGTTTTATTTGAGCCTGTATAAATCACATATTCCACGGTCGCGATGAATAGCCAAACCCACATCCCTAGACCCCTACGAGAGCGGCAAGCAACCCTACCAATTCTAGAGTTAGGAGACCCGGACCCGACTCCTCGAGTTGGTCTCCCACTGTACCTTAGAAACCGGTTGTTTGTGCTCTCCTCCTTGGGTCTATCCTAATGCGGAAAAGTAAATAATATATAATGGTGACATCATCCTCAACCTGGAAGTTCCCCAATAAAATAATATTACATACAATGAATCTTACATGAATGAAAATGAAAAACTCTCATCTTACATAAAATCCCCGGCTATTCAAAACACGACGATCCAATATAACATATCACAGCAACACATAACATTACATGTCATCAACGTAAGTAAATATGCGTATCCCAATTGTCGTTGATGTATAGCAACGAAATCGGCGATACACCACATATTACACTTACGGTCGCAGAAAAGAAAATGAAAAACTACAACAATTGGAATCGTTACTGCCCTTAGACATCATAAACCCGGGATATCACATATCCAAGATTTCATGCCTAACAATGTAAAGCTCGCATTTAGGTCTCACCCATGAAAACACTTTTCAAAATAAGTCGGATAATTCAACAAGATCTCCGATTACTCCCGAGACCGAAATGTTAGATTTACAAGCAACAAACTAATTTGTAGATTCCAATTATTGTATCTCATTACAGAAAGCTAGACGACGTTAAACAATTCGATCGAATCAACGAATTCCCAAAATATCCAGAAAGCTCAACACTTGAGCACAGTTAAAATTAACCAGAGACATACTACAGCACCTACAAACCTACAGCTGAAGGGCCTGACCCAAGCCTCTCAAGTGGCGCCGCGGATCCGCCGCCAAAACCAGGTTTTGGCCGCGGATCCGCGGTCACTTTGACGAGTTAGGGTTTCGTTCTTCAGATGTGTCCATAGAATTCCTTGCATGATTTTCTGAATATTTTTAACATGGAAAAATCTAACTTTTTGAAAAATTTCCAGAGAGGGGGTGTAACGCCTTAGAACGCGATTAGTGTTAATTAGACGAGAATGCAGGTTTTCTATAAAAAGTTTACCAAATCGGTTTCCTCACATTTTATAACATTTAATTAATAATTTATTTTTATTTGTTTTGGCTTGTACACACGTGTGCACGTTAATGTGAGGGTTAGTTTGTGTAATCTTGTTTAGTAGACCATGTCAACCTTAAGTTAATCCATCCAATCCTTGCTTAACCTTAACCTAAACCTCTAGATATTTGTGTGAGATATTTCCATTGGTTTTGGATATGAGAAGAGGTGGCATGGTGAGTCATGCTTGCATTTATTGATGGTGGTGCACTCACCCTACACTCACCTCTCTCTTTCTCTTTTCATCTCACCCTCTCTTTCTCTCTCACTTATCTTTTCCTCATTATTCTCTTATCTCCTCATTTCCTCAACTGAATCCTTGCAATTTCCTTCACTACCCCTTCACAAAAACTTCACAAACTTCATTAAATCTCACCAAAATCACATCTCAAGACTTGTTTTGCCTCTTAGATGCCTTGGAGCTTGGAAAGCTAGAATCTTTGAGCTTGTGGGAGTAGGTAATGATTTCTTTCTGTTAAGCAAGTCTTTTTAATATTGTGTAGCTTGTAAGTTTCAGTTTAGAACGCGTAATGTCTCGTTTCTTGCAAATATCGTATTTTTAGTATAGCTTTAGGTCTCGGATGATCTGCTATCAAACCAGGTATTTGTTGGAAAAGTTCCCATCACAGTGACCTTGTGTAGTGACCTAGAACCTACTATAAAAACCCGAGTTCATTCCCTTTACTTTAGGCCGCAGTTTTATCGGTTCTGGCCGCAATTTGCGACAAGAGTAGGGGCTGGGGGGTTATGTTTTGGGGTAGAGGTCTCTGGGGTTGTGTGTGGTCTTGTGGTACATGCAACTTTTACAAATTGTATGTATAGCAAAATCTGGGATCACTTTGCTTGCTTTCTAGTGTTTCGACTCCGCGTGTTACGTTATCTGACACGGTTCGTGTTATTGTGTTGCTGTTTCTCTTGAGTTGGTTTCGTAGTGTCGCTGCGCACGTTAGCCACTAGACGAACACTTGAGAGTTTGTTTGGAGATGGTGCGTCGGTCAAACGTAGTTTGTATATGTTATTGGTCGATTGCTAATATGAACTTGTTATACTGTTGTTTTATGATCTAGGGTCGCAGGCGGGGACTTCGGACGCTGCGAAGAGGGGAAAGTGAGTGATTGGCTTTACTTAGCCCAAGATCATCTATGAGTAGATTTAACATCTACAAGGGAATCGCCCGCATGGAATTATGCGTCAGGGCTAGATATGATATGATATTAGCCGCATGTTATATTGCACATATAGAGATTGTGCATAAAACTTCATTGCATATTATTACTTGTTGTGTTTGGACTTGTACCCTTTGGACACTCCACTATTATTGACGGTTCATGTTGCACGAGCACTGATTTTATGCCACTCACACCGTCAATAATTGCCATGACACGCACAACACTTATACATGCGTGAGATTGTATTGGCTAGGGGAATGAGACATGATCCTTATTCTTATTGTGCATATGACATATAGCATACCTGTATACCTACATGCTTACACACATGCCTTGACATGCCTACATGCTAGTTACCCATATATCTATATGGTATTGTACCATTAGTGACAGATATATACACATATAAGACATAGCTACATGTACATCTTGCATACATACTTACACATACACCCGTATGGTATTATATCATTATTGATAGGTACATGCTCATACACCTCGCTATAGTTACATGTTCACATTTATATGATGTTGCGTTTGATTTCGGAGAAATTTTGAACTGCATGATATTCTTAATAACTTGTTGCAGTTAAATAGCGGTTTTTCCTTTATATGCATATAATACTGTTTCATGTTGCATATATGATATTTCATGGATTTCGCATTGTGATATGGTTTTCATATGATGTTTTCTGGATGTTTTAATCCTGCGTATATATATCAATGGTATGGGACGCTGATATACATATGTATATATACGTATATATATATCAGTGGTATGGGACGCTGTTATATATGTACACCTACATAATATATCTGTTAGTTATATGTATGCCCTAGAGGCCATTACTGTACATACGATGTATATTATAGTGGATGCTTGGACATATATAGGGAGGACTTTCTTGCTCGACATGATAGTACGCTGTCTGGTTGCTCTTTATCTTAACATGTACTCTGATTGTCTTTATGTTACATGTTGATAAAGCCCTTAGGATATGTACTCGACTACTGGGACTATAATGAGATCATACTAGTGGGGCCAAGGTAGTCGACGAGTACATCCTATAACTGTTCCTAGTCGAGGGTGCATCGAGATAGAGCATCGATACACCAGAGTAGACTAGCGTATATGCATCTTGACCCATGTGATGGGCGATGGATGATTCCATATCCATCGGTGTTTGACTTCAAGGATGGTGTACGGATGCTCAGTGGAGACTGGGTACACTGGACGGACTCGCCGAGAACTCCCAGATGGTATTATACCTCACATCAGATGGAAGTTCTCTGGTGACACAGGTACAGGTTAGTCTGTAGACCCGAGATCGTCATAGAGTCTTGTGTGATTCCCACTGTGCTTTGATTTCCATCATACCATGTCCAAGAGGGCATGCAAAAAGGTGGCTTTTGGGTACAGTCCCGAATCACATGGACACAATGAGCGATAGGAGGGGATTCGTCTCTTCCGGTATAGGGAGTTGATGTTGCACTGTATTCGATTGGCTATAACTAGAAATCCTTGGCCAGGGTTGCTGAGATTTACTGGTAAGTGTTATCAGTAGTTTCTCGAACTGTTATGGACCTCATATTGACACGACTTATCAAGCTACTGGGGTCTGACGTTTACCACCCCTAGGCGAGATATGCGACATATCAGACGAAGAGACCGGACTGTACGGGAGTGTTACTGGTTGGATTCACGGAAGAATGTACAGGCTTGCTTGTTGATCTTCTGATTGCTCAATACCTGGGTGGCTGTTACGTTTAGCTGACCGCTTGCAGCTTGTGGGTGTTTGATATGATCATCACCTACTGCCGGCGTATTGACGATTCTTTAGAGTCCTACACAGAGGTTTCCTGGCTCAGGCAAAACGGAGTAGGAGCACATATGTGATATGTGCGGGACCGAGAATGATGTGTGTATGCGATACCGTATTAGATTCTCGCGATATGAGATATCGACCGGGTATATGTGATATAGCCGAGTCATCGGATCAAGTGTTGATTCGATGAACTGATACAGATTATATTAGTCGGTTATTTGTGAAATAGCCGGATTATCGGATCAAGTGTTGATCCGATAATTTAATGTATAATTATATATTTGATATATTTAATTACATTAACTAATATAAGCTCACTAAAAGATTCTTTTTCTCACTCGGGTAATACATTGATATATATGCGATATATGTTAATTGTATTATTTTATTTTGTTACAATAAATATTGTATATGTGATATATAATATTGTAACATGTTATAATTACTAATGCAACATGATTAGTGGAGATTAAACAAGGTTAGGGTTTGATTTGGGTTAAACTTTTCTAGAAGCTTCTAGAAGCTTTTATTTTGTTTCTTGCAAAGATATTTTTGTTTAGATATTTTGCAAAATATTTCCCAACCCAACCCACGCCCTTTAACCCTAGTTAACTCTCTACATTAGGTAGCCTCTTCATCTTTGACCATGGTTGCATTTGTAATCATAACACACAATTCATTATTCATCACAAAGTAATTCATCTTCTTCTTCCTCCTTGCAAAGCTTTCTAGCTTTGAGTTTAGTGATGAAAATGAGTGAGATTAAGAAAACAAATGAGGGCTAAAATCCTACTTCATCATCCTAATCTATCCTATTCATTTAGATTAGGGTGTTCACTTCATTAGTGAGTGAGAGCTTGTGTTAAAGAAACTTCAAGGTAGATCATCTTTGTTATCGAAGATCGGAAGCAAGCTTGCATCTTTCTCTTCGTGGAGCCTCTCTAGAGTCTGGGTATTCGATGATCGCAGCGAAGAGACCTCAACACGGAGCTTTAGAAGTAAAGGACTGGACTACAAAGGTTGTAATCCCAAACTCTTAGATGTTAAAATGTTTAACATGCTTTGTTTCGCCTAATCTCTAGTTTAAAGATCTTGGTTAGAGTTGTTCGGCACGTCTAAATTTTAAATTGGGCATGGTTGATGCCTTATAGACCCTTGTGAGAATGCCTAGTAACCCTACAGAGGTATCAGAGCCAAGCTAGAGCTTTAGGCGAAGTTTAGACGAAGTTTAAAGTCCGATCGAACCCCGAAACCCCATATTTGACCACTCTCTGGATATTTTTTAAAAATGTTGATTTTTCTGTATTAAAAATACTCAGAAATATAAGCAGGGAATTATAAGGATATCTGTGAAAAACGAGCCTCTAATCCCATTAAAGAGTCACGGAACCGCGGCAAAGACATGCCTTGCGCGGCGGTTCTGCGGCGGAACAGTAGAATTAGGGTTTCATTTTTGTACAGTAATATCCGTATCTATTTCCTGATTGTTCTGGGAATTTTTAATTCTACTCAAGTGTTGAGTTTTCTAGGATGTATTGGGAACTCGTTGATTCGATCGGAAAGTTTAGCTTCGTTTAAGTTTTTCCGGGTAATTTCAGAACATGTTATAAAGTTCAAACGGATATCAATAACTCACTTTTTCCCCTGCCAGAAAATTTCCATGTGTTGGATTTTTCCGTAGTTTAAGAATGTTCTAAGTCGTGCAAGTAACGCGGTGGACCCTCTAGAAGAACATAAACCTTAACTCGATTATGTGACCATCTGAACCGCCTTTAAAGCTTAGGGTTTGTGGCAGTACGGCGTTGCCATATGTGAGGCGTTGGCTTGACCCTTCTACGGCTGGACCATCGGTACTGTGGCATGTGATGGATACTTTTTGAACTCCGCTCAAGTGCTAAGCTATTTGGGAAATCTTGGGTGTTTGTTTATTCGATCGGAAAGTTTAACATTGTCTATTTATCTGGAATGTGATACAATATTTAGAATCCATAAATAGTTATGAGATAACTAATTTGAATGTTATAAATCTAACAGTTTAGTCTCAATTGATCGGTTGCCACGGGATTTTGATGTGATCAAAAGTCCGTCGTAATCACGTAGCGTACGCGGATACTCGCCAGGTAAACTTAATAGACAGCTACGTCCTATAGCCCCGACCAAGTGACTGTAGGAGAACCCTGTCTCCAACAGCATCCGTTCGGGTGCTCGTGGCAGCGGTGTTCCGCCTTAGTGCACTCCGTCGATGGCATCCGGGGGTGCGGCCGTCTATTAAAGTTTGCGACGAGCATTCGATCAGGATGTCGGGAATCTTGTTGAATTGCCCGACTTGATATTGAAAAGTGTTTTCTATATTGAGACTGAAATGCGGGGTTTATAATTGTTAGGCATGCGATGCCTAAGGAATTCATTTGGTTAGGCATGAGATGTCTAAGGAGGTTACGGATTCCAATTGTTGTTGTTTTACATTTTCTTTTCTGTGACCGTAAGTGTAATATGTGGTGTATCGCCGGTTTTGTTGCTATACATCAACGGCAATTGGGATACGCATATTTACTTACGTTGATGATATGTGGTATTATGTGTTGCTGTGATATGTTATATTGGATCGTCATGTTCTGAATAGCCGGGGGTTTTATGTGAGATGAGGGTTTTTATCTTCATTCATGTAAAATTCATTGTAAATAATATTCTTTTTTTGGGGCACTACTGGGCTGAGGATGATGTCACCATTGTATATTATTTACTTTTCCGCATTAGGATAGACCCAAGGCGGGGAGCACAAGTAACCGGGTTCTGGGGTCCAGAGGAAGGCCATCTCGAGGAGTCGAGACCGGGTCTCTTAACCCTAGAATTGGCAGTGTTGCTTTCCGCTCTCGTAGAGGTCTAAGGATGTAGGTTTAGCTATTCATCGCGACCGTGGAATCCGCATTTTATACAGGCTCGCATAAAACATGGAAATCCTAGTATACCCAATATTTCATTTGTTATCTTCTGCTGCAATGTTCTGTGATGAGATCATATTACTGCCTGAGACGAATGTTTATATTATAAATATGAGATATATGTTATATTACAGATTTCGTTTCAAATGTAATGCTTGTGAAGCATAATAAAATGGGACTTCATTAATGAAACTAAAAGAAACCTAAAAATGTTGTAGAAACTTGTTTACAAACTGGTAGCTCTAGTTCTTGCTTTGCATAGCGGTGTTCCTTGTAGAACATCCAGCACCTTATTCGATAAGGAAAGAGCCGAGATCTCTTCACTGGGAGTGACCTCTTTAGCGAAACTAGCACTAGCAGATGCTACAAATTCGGTTTGTCTTTTGATTGTTTCTATAGTTTTTGCTTTGCATAGTGGTATTTGTGAAATATCCTGCACCTTATTCGATAAGAAAAGAGCCGACGATCCCTTCACTGGGAGTGACCTCTTTAGCAAAACTAGAAAAGGCCTCAAAAACATTCCAATTAAAATCACTCGATTCTACAACGATATCAAGTTTATTACACAAAGGGTTTTCTTAAAAACCTGTCGTAGCGCTCCGTCATTTCAGATAAGTATTTCATAGTATTCGTACTGCGTTTGTTGACCTTGTCAAGGCGTAGTATGCGGTAGCTATTTATGCTTATCCGTAAAAGCATATGATGCGATTGAGTTAGGGTAGTCGTGTGACTTTGTTGACCTTCTCAAGGGTCATGCGGGTGGGTTTAATTCAATCGGGAAATGGCGGGTTGAACTTGACATGCGGTCTATGGTTTGTTGACCTTGTCAAGGTCATAGATCGCTCGGGGTAAAATATTATTGGGAATTTCAAGTGTTGAAATTTGCAATGAGATTGCATACCTTCTATGAGATAATTGGATCCCGATACCCGCTGCGAGTAAGAGTTACTCCTGGGAGAGTTTTACACATTACAATTAGCTGATCAAGTAGGTGTGTAGAAGGGTGTCAATGGGGTTACGCCCCTGGGAAAACGAGGTTTACTTTAATTAGGTCCGTGCGAAAGCACGGGGAACATCCCTCAAAGTACCGGCACTGGCCTGGCTGAAAGATTGGCAAACTTGTAGGGTGTAATTAATCCTGGCTAGTCTTTCCTTTTAGGGTTTGAAGGAAGATTTGACTAAAACAGTGGGAGCCATCCTGATTAGATAAATTGATAACCAATCTAATCTTGTAAAAGCGCACGCTGAGTGTTTGTTTCTCTCTCTCTCCTGGTTGCGACTATGTCACGCCTTAATCAAGATAATAATACGGATGTATTGACCGAACCCGCTTGTTATACTGCGCTAGGGAACGTTGGTTTTGCTCTAACTTATAATTGTTATAAGACAGAGCAGGAAATAGGGGATTACCAGAATTCCCGTGCCACCCAAACGAAGAAAGTTCATGCTGTTGCATCTTCTTCGGGTGTGTTCATTACCGAGAACTGTCTCTCAGTATCCTTTACGTCCTGGGTATGAGATACTGGATCAGGATCCCGCAAATGTAATTTGTTACATGGGCTACAGATAGGTAGAGAACTGAGAACGGGTGATAAGTTTCAAGAGTTGGAAATGATGCAAGTGTTGCAGCCAAGTCTGTTGGCAGTTATCACCCTATATTACCAGAATACATTGATTCTGAACGAATGTTATTAGATACCGAACCTGATATACAACATCATATCAGTCTCTTTATTAGTAAAGAAGGATATAATTTTGTATTGTTGGATAATGTTTTGAACATTTCCTATATCAAGAGTTGATCGGTTCAGGCACGTTATCTAAAAGCATAGATGTTCTAAATCAAACCACAGTTCTTAAAGTACAGAACACACACAAGAGGAAGAGTTCAGAAATGAACGAATCCTTCTTGAGGTATTGTAGACTAGGTCATATCAATGTGACCCGACTAGCTGAAGTTAAATTTAGATGCATTTTTAAATTAGTTTGAATTTACATCTTGTGAAACTTGCCGGTTATGTCACAAAGATAAGATGACCAACAGCTCTGTTTATTGGAAACAGAGAAAGATTTAGTGAACTCTTGGGATTGATACATGCTGATGTATGAAGGTCCCTATCTACAGACGCCAGGACCGGCTCTTTGTACTTCATTACATTCACTGATTATCTCTCAAGATCCGGACATATGTTCCTGTTGAAACACAAGTCCGAAACTTTTGAGATAATCACAGAATATAAGTTAGAAGTAGAGAACCAAAAATGGGTAAAAGTATTAAGTCCTTTGATAAGATCAAGGAGGAGAATACTTGAGCACGGGGTTCCTGGACTATTCTAAAGGAGAATGAGATTCTCTATCAGCATTACTCCTCCGTATACACCACAGCACCTCGGTGTATAGGGGTGGAGCAATCACACCCTATGTGATATGGTGCGCTCTATGATGAGTACTACTGAGTTTCCTATTTCCTTTTGGGAGTTATGCACTTGAGAAGTTGCATACCTATTGAATAGGGTTCCAATCAAATCAGTTGCCTACCACTTCATATCTGATATGGAATGGGAAGAGCCCATATCTTAAGCATAATCCAGACAAGCTCGATGCAAAGTCAGTTCTGTAGAAGTTTGTTGGATATGCCAAGCATTCGCAAGGGAATATCTTCTACCTAACCGAGGAACAAAAGATGTTTTGTTTCTCAACATGCCACCTTTGTGAAAGGGAATTTCTTGTGAAGAAATTAGTGGTCATGAGGTAGAACTGGAAACAGTTCCATCTATACAAACTGCAGCTGATGATTTGGTAGAACCGAAGAATTCAATAGTTTCTAACGAACCTCAGCCTCTCCGCCGATCTAGTAGGGTTTCTCACCCACCTGAGAGATACTTCGGTTTCTCTATGACAGTAGGAGCGAGGATTGCATCATGAGATGATGACCCAACTTATTTCGAGCAGGCCATCAGGAGTGGGACTCTGTAAGAATGGCTGGATGCTTAGCGATCTGAGATGGAATCCTTATACACCAATAAAGTATGGACTTTGGTTTCTTTATCTGAAGGGTTAAATCCCCATCAGGAGCAAGTATATCTTGAGAAGATTACTTGGTGTACAAGGAAAAGTTGAGACTTTCAAAGCTGTGCTTAAGTCCATCCAGATCCTACTTGCTACTGCTACATACCATGACTACGATATCTGGTGGTTGGTTGGCATGACTGCTTTTCTAAATGATGTTTTGGAAGAGAGCGTCTATAAGTACACAGCCAGAGGGCTTCGTAGATAGTGGGAGCAGCGGAAACGTGTGCAAGATATTTTATGTGATAAAGCAGGCATCGCGGAGTTGGAATGTCTGTTTTGATGTGGTAGTCAAAGAGTTTAACTTCATCAAAATGGTAGATGAACCTTGTATATACAAAAAAGGTAGTAGAGAGTATGGTGGTGATCCTCGTAGAGTACGTGGATGACATACTCTTGATAGGGAAGGAGTTTCCTATGCTACGCTCGGTCAATCTCCGCTTATCACAAGGATTCTCCATAAAGGATCAAGGTGATACCTCCTAAATCCTAGGTTTTATATCTATAAGATAGATCTAAATGGATGTTAGGATACTCACTAGTTGTAGTAAGATGGTATCAATCGATCCTGGGGAGAATCACTGGAAAGGTTCCAGGATGATAAGGACGACTGAATGTCAGTTGCAGGCATTGTCTTTACCCTCAGTGGAGGGACGGTATGTTGGAAGAGTTCCAAGCTAGATACCGTGACTTACTAGACAATTAAAGGCAAGATACATCGTTACTAAGGATGCTACAAAAGAGGCAGTCTGGATAGATAAGTTCATGAGATGAACTTCGTTCTTACCATTGTGTGACAATGGAGTTATGGCTTATGCCAAGGAACCCCCCGTCCCATCAGAAATCCAGATATAATTCTTAGGCAGTTTCACCTGATTATGGAGATGGTTGATCTCCAGAGAGATCGAGGTTAGGAGAGTAGACACAGAGGACAACAGCGCGGATCCACTCACAAAGGCCTTTTTCCCAGTAAAGACTTTTATGGGATGGTTGAGTATGAGATATTTCAACAACAGCTAATTGTTGTGTATGTGATACCACAACAGATGGCCCCAGTGCAGGTGGGAGATTGTTAGTTATATGTATGCCCTAGAGGCCATTACTGTACATACGATGTATATTGTAGTGGATGCTTGGACATATATAGGGAGGACTTTCTTGCTCGATATGATAGTACGCCGTCTGGTTGCTCTTTATCTTAACATGTACTCTGATTGTCTCTATGTTACATGTTGATAAAGCCCTTAGGATATGTACTCGACTACTGGGACTATGATGAGATCATACTAGTGGGGCCAAGGTAGTCGACGAGTATATCCTATAACTATTCCTAGTCGAGTGTGCATCGAGACAAGGCATCGATACACCAGAGTAGACTAGCGTATACGCATCTTGACCCATGTGATAGGCGATGGATGATCCCATATCTATCGGTGTTTGACATAAAGGATGGTGTACGGGTGCTCAGTGGAGACTGGGTACACTGGACGGACTCGCCGAGAACTCCCAGATGGTATTATACCTCACGTCAGATGGCAGTTCTCTGGTGACACTGGTACAGGTTAGTCTGTAGACCCGAGATCGTCATAGAGTCTTGTGTGATTCCCACTGTGATTTGATTTCCATCATACCACGTCCAAGAGGGCGTGCAAAAAGGTGGCTTTTGGATACAGTCCCGAATCACATGGAGGCAATGAGCGATAGGAGGGGATTCGTCTCTCCCGGTATAGGGAGTTGATGTTGCGCTGTGTTCGATTGGCTATAACTAGAAATCCCTGGCCAGGGTTGCTGAGATTTACTGGTAAGTGTTATCAGTAGTTTCTTGAAATGTTATGGACCTCATATCGACACGATTTATCAAGATACTGGGGTCTGACGTTTACCACCCCTAGGCGAGATATGCGACATATCGGACGAAGAGACCGGACTGTACGGGAGTGTTACTGGTTGGATTCATGGGAGAATGTACAGGCTTGCATGTTGATCTTCTGATTGCTCAATACCTGGGTGGCTGTTACGTTTAGCTGACCGCTTGCAGCTTGTGGGTGTTTGATATGATCATTACCTTCTGCCGGCGTATTGACGATTCTTTAGAGTCCTACACAGAGGTTTCCTGGCTCAGGCAAAATGGAGTAGATGCACATATATGATATGTGCGGGACCGAGAATGATGCGTGTATGCGATACCGTATTAGATTCTAGCGATATGAGATATCGGCCGGGTATATATGATATAGCCGGGTCATCGGATCAAGTATTGATTCGATGAACTGATACAGATTATATTAGTTGGTTATTTATGAAATAGCCGGATTATCGGATCAAGTGTTGATTCGATAATTTAATGTATAATTATATATTTGATATAGTAAATTACATTAACTAATATAAGCTCACTAAAAGATTCTTTTTCTCACTCGGGTAATACATTGATATATATGCGATATATGTTAATTGTATTATTTTATTTTGTTACAATAAATATTGTATATGTGATATATAATATTGTAATATGTTATAATTACTAATGCAACATGATTAGTGGAGATTAAACAAGGTTAGGGTTTGATTTGGGTTAAACTTTTCTAGAAGCTTTTTTTTTGTTTCTTGCAAAGATATTTTGTTTAGATATTTTGCTAGATATTTCCCAACCCAACTCACACCCTTTAACCCTTGTTAACTCTCTACATTGGTTAGCCTCTTCATCTTTGACCATGGTTGCATTTGTAATCATAACACACAATTCATTATTCATCACAAAGTAATTCATCTTCTTCTTCCTCCTTGCAAAGCTTTCTAGCTTTGAGTTTAGTGATGAAAATGAGTGAGATTAAGAAAAAAAATGAGAGCTAAAATTCCTACTTCATCGTCATAATCTATCCTAGCCATTTAGATTAGGGTGTTCACTTCATTAGTGAGTGAGAGCTTATGTTAAAGAAACTTCAAGGTAGATCATCTTTGTTATCGAAGATCAGAAGCAAGCTTGCATCTTTCTCTTCGTGGAGCCTCTCTAGAGTCCGGGTATTCAATGATCACAGCGAAGGGACCTCAACACAGAGCTTTAGAAGTGAAGGACCGGACTACAAAGGTTGTAATCCCAAACACTTAGATGTTAAAGTGTTTAACATGCTTTTTTCGCCTAATCTCTACTTTAAAGATCTTGGTTAGGGTTGTTCGGCACGTCTAAATTTTAAATCGGGCATGGTTGATGCCTTATAAACCCTTGTAAGAGTGCCTAGTAACCCTACAATATCCCCATAGTGATCTATGCAAATATACCTATTCATTAGATTTAAGGGCCGTTATTATGGTCGATATGAGGGCCGATATTATGGTCGATATGAGGGGCGATATTATGGTCGACATGAGGGCCGATATTATGGTCGATATGAGGGCCGATATTATGGTCGATATGAGGATTCTGTGAGGATGACATGTTTTATTACATACTCCGCATTTATTTGATATGAATTGCTTCATGTATTAGTAGTACCTGATAGAGTACCTTTCATGACTGTTGCATATATATATATATATATATATATATATTGCTGTTTATTGCTATCAGCTTGCATGTAATAGACCATCGCAGTACGTGCATACTTGCGATTACCTGCATAGGTTATTTACTATTCACGAGTTGGAAACTCACCCCCGTTGTGCCACAGTGTTATGCAGGTAGTCCCTCAGGGCAGCCGCGACAGGGCTTTCATCTATCGTATCATCTTTTGCAGCGGATACCGCTACGGCTGACTGTGTGTAGTTTTTCTATAGGTGGGTTTTGCGGTTATCCGATGTTGATCATTGTATATTCGTTGTATCCTGTACTCTCCATCTACCACCATCATGTATTGAATTAGAGACGAGTTGTGAGGACGATATTGTATATTATTTTGTGACTTGGAGATCTATTATGCAGTTTTTATTCATATCGTCTTTTTTCTTCGCTACGGCGTCGTATATCTGTTGTGGTGGTTGTTTTCCGTCTTTAGGCGTGGATTTGCTCCCGTTTGGGGATGCTATACTTATATCATTTTTTGTACCCTTTTTGGCGGTTTGTTTTACAAAGGAGGTGCTGCCAAATTTTAAAGGAAATAGAGTTGGACTTTAAAGAATTTGTATTTGAGGTTTCAAAAGTTTTAACAATATTCTTATCACTTAATACTTTTGATGGTTTAGATTGCTGGGTTTTCGGCTTACTTAAATTGCGTTACGCCTGTAGACGTTACGTGGTTTAAGGGTCATCACGTGCCAATTTCGGGTCGTGACAAAGTTGGTATCAGAGCGCTAGGTTTTACCTGTCGGAGTGTAGGATGACCTTGGTATGATGGAGTAGGTAGCTTAAGCAGAGTAATGTAGTGTGTGTATGTCTGTGGCATACTTACGACACGGTACTCTACCAAAGTGACCTAAGTACTAATTGCTTGAAATTCCTTCCATGATTATACATATCCTTTTGATTCGATTTCCGTGTTCTTATCGAATCCTATTTCCATTTATACCCTTTATGCCGCCGATGACTTTGAGGGCTCAGATAGAAGCAGCGAAGGCCGAGGTCAGAGTTGACTCATTTAGGACGAGGACTGACCAGGACGGTACGCTCGTTGCCCAGGAGAAGATTGATCCGCCTTCGATAGATCATATCGCTAGGCTTGAGGCAGATATGCAGGACTTGCGCCAGATGATGAGGTCGTTGGTTGAGGCCAGTCAAGCGCAGCGACAGGAGGTTGCCACCCCTGTTACCCAGTTATTCCTTGCTATCAGCACACAGTATTGTGTCACGTATACAGCTGCAGTTGATGCAGCCCGTTTAGCTGAGGAGCTTCTTTCCGAGACTTTGGGAGTTCCGAGACCGAGGAGGGCTCGTACAGGTGTATCAGCCCAGAGACAGAGGCTTAGTCGCCGCGACAGATATCGTTTACGTCGCGGGAGTAGCAGAGGCTTGGGACGAGGACAACTATTTAGCTCTTATCCCCAGGAGAGTCAGCAGTTTTCTTTTGGATGTTACTGGTGCGGGAGTTTAAGTCATCGTTTTCGAGATTGTACTGAGCCACGTGAAGGAGGGACAGCTGAACCACATGATACCTTACCACCTTCACCTCAGGGAGAGTCGCCTGTTGCGCCTGTTGTTGATCCGCGTCAGACTTATGTTTAGGGAAGTCGTGGTTGCGGGGGATTTGTTCCGAGAGTACAGGATGGTAGAGGAGGAAGACAGCCATTTGCGGGTAGAGGGCAGACACGAGCATTTGCTTCTACTCATCGGGACGCACAGGCGTCCAATGCAGAGTTTTATGGTATTCTTAATTCGTATGTTCTTTTGATGCGTATGTCTGTTTAATTCGGGATCTATGCACTCGTTTGTTCTACACACTTTGTGCCATGGTTGGGCCGAGAGTCGTGTATGCTAGATCAACCGTTTGTTGTGTTAACTCCTGTTAGCGATCCTTTGGTTGCACAATACGTGTTTCGATCATGTGCTAATTGGGTAGGAGATAGGGATTCGCCCGTTGATTTGATCCTTCTAGAGATGTTGGACTTTGACGATCTCCTGGGCACGGACTGGTTAGCTACGTGCTATGCGTCTATGGACTGCCGTGAGAAAACAGTTAGGTTTTGTTTTCCCGGCGAGTCAGTTCTTGTTGTGTAGGGGGACAAAGGTGTCGCCTCTCACAGCTTGAATTCAGCCTTTTACGCTAGTCGGCTTTTGAGGAGAGGATGTCGAGGATTCTCGGCTTCCATTCGTGATACCAGAGCCACAGTGGGTTTGTCGGACCGGGTTCCTATCGTGCGAGAGTTTTCCGACGTTGCTCCAGGTGAGCCGGCAAAGCTTAGGGAGCTTAAGGATCTGCTGCAAAGTTGTTAGATAGGGGGACTTGTACGTACGAGTGTTTCGCTTTGGGGAGCTCCTATTCTGTTAGTCAAGAAGAAAGATGGCAGTTTGTAGTTGTGCATTGATTGATCGTTAATTGAACCAAGTTACGGTGCGGATAGGTATCCTTTACCTCGCATTGATGATTTGTTCGTTCAGCTCCAGAGTGAGAGACATTTTCTAAGTTTGTTTTGGGGATCAGTTCATCATTGTTGCGGGTTCGGAGTGATGACATTCCGAAGACTGCATTTTGTGCGCGCTACGGGCAGTATGAGTTTTTGGTGGTGTCGTTGGACTCACCAATGCCCTAGCAACATTCGTGGATGTGATGAACCAGGTTTCTCAGGCCGTTCCTTGACCATTTGATTATTGTGCTATTGATGACATTCTGGTCTATTCCAAGAGTCGTGAGGAACATGAACGGCACTTGAGGATTTTCTTTGCAGACATTGGGAGAGCACCAGCGGTTTGTTAAATTCTTGAAGTGTTCCTTCAGGCTTGATGGTGTTGAACTCCTTGGTCATGTGGTTACGGGAGATGGTATTCGTATGGACCCGAGGGAGATCGAGACCGTACAGCTTCTCCTAGAATTGCATCAGGGACAGAGGTCCGCAGCTTTTGGGCTTAGCCGGTTTTTGCCGCCGTTTCGTGCAGGATTTCTTGTGTATCGCTGCACCGTTGACCGGCTGACAAGGAAGGAAGTTCCTTTTCTTTAGACTGAGGCACAGCCTGCCGACGCTCGTTTGTTTGAGATTCATGAGCTTGTTCGGCAGGGTAAAGATTCGGAGTTCTGATTTGTGACCAGGGTGTGCTACGTTATGGGACTCGTTGTGTGTACCGGATATTGATAAGTAGAGACGCGAGGTCCTAGAGCAGGCACATCAGTCAGCTTTTAGTGTTCATCTGAGTTCCATCGAGATGTGGCGTGACTTGAGAGGTAGTTACGGGTGAGCAGGGATGAAGAGTGAAATTTTGGATTTCGTTTCGTGGTGTCTGTCTTGCTGCGAGCTAAGGTTGAGCATTGGAGCCCGGCTGGAGAGTTGCAACCATTAACCGTTCCAGAGTGGGAATCGGAGCAGATCTCCATGAATTTCGTTGTGGTGTCTACCCAGGTCTAGACAGGGTATGACTCTATTTGGGTGTTTGTTGTCCAGTTATGTTCAGTTTGCTCAATGGTTCTTCGATAAGTTGTGCGTTTGCATGGAGTTCCTTCCTGCGTTGTATCTAATAGAGGCATCCAGTTCGCTAGCCATTGTTGGCAGAACCTTCAGGAAGCCTTGGGTACTGGTTGAGCTTTAGCGTCGTGTCCCATCTGTAGACCGATGGTTAATGAGAACGGACTATACAGACTCTGGAGGATATGTTTGTGCGTACGCACTAGTTGTTTGTTGGCAGTTGGGATCGTCACTTGCCATTTATGAAGTTCTCCTACGATAACGGTTATCAGGAGACGTTTCAAATGGAAACTTTCGGGCCTTGTGTGATAGGTTGTGTCGATCGCCAATCTGTTTTACTGACTCCGCGAGAGCAGGATTTTTGGACCCTAGCTAGTCGAGAGGCTTCGGAGGAGATCCAGTTGATTCAGGTCAGGATGAGAGCAGCCCAGTGCAGACAGAAGTCTTATGCCGACCGTAGTTGTCGCAGACTTGAGTTCGCAGTGGGAGATAATGTATTTCTATGGATTTTTCCGATGAAATGGCGTGTTGAGTTTTGGGAAGCTTAGTCCCAGAATTGTAGGTCCTTTTGAGATCCTTGAAGCGAGTTAGTACCGTTGCCTATAAGTTGGCACTTCCGCCCAGATTTTTGAGTATTCATCATGTATTCCTTGTGTCAATACTTTGCAAATACCTTCATGACCTTTCTCACATGATTTATCATCAGACCATTTATCTTGAACGCGATCTTTTCGTTCACCGGAAGCCGATTGTGTTAGTGGATCGGCAGGTGGAGAAACTTCGGTCGAGGGTCTTGCCATCTGTGGAGGTTTTTCTTTGGCGTAGCCGTCTAGTGAGGAGATCACTTAGGAGGATGCGAGCGAGATGTGGGAGTTTTGCACTCATCTCTTTGAAGGTATGCATAGTAAGAATTTTAAATTCGGGGTTGAATTTTCTATAAGGGGGGAGAGAGATTGTAACACCTTAGAACGCGATTAGTGTTAATTAGACGATAATGCGGGTTTTCTGTAAAAAGTTTACCAAATCGGTTTCCTCACATTTTATTACATTTAATTAATAATTTAATTTTATTAGTTTTGGCTTGCACACACGTGTGCACGTTAATGCGAGGGTTAGTTTGTGTAATCTTGTTTAGTAGACCATGTTAACCTTAAGTTAATCCATCCTATCCTTGCTTAACCTTAACCTAAACCTCTAGATATTTATGTGAGATATTTCCATTGGTTTTGGATATGAGAAGATGTGGCATGGTGAGTCATGCTTGCATTTATTGATGGTGGTGCACTCACCCTACACTCACCTCTCTCTCTCTTTTTATCTCACCCTCTCTCTTTCTCTCTCACTTATCTCTTCCTCATTATTCTCTCATCTCCTCATTTCCACAACTGAATCCTTGCAATTTCCTTCACAAAAACTTCATTAAATCCCCCTTCACAAAAACTTCACAAACTTCATTAAATCTCACCAAAATCACATCTCAAGACTTTTTTTTGCCTCTTAGATTCCTTGGAGCTTAGAAAGATAGGATCTTTGAGCTTGTGGGAGTAGGTAATGATTTCTTTCTGTTAAGTAAGTCTTTTTAATGTTGTTTAGCTTGTAAGTTTCAGTTTAGAACGCGTAATGTTTCGTTTCGTGCAAATATCGTATTTTTAGTGTAGCTTTGGGTCTCGGATGATCTGCTATCAAACCAGATATTTATTGGAAAAGTTCCCATCACGGTGACCTTGTGTAGTGACCTTGAACCCACCATAAAAACCTGAGCCTATTCCCTTAACTTTAGGCCGTAATTTGCGGCAAGAGTAGGGGCTGGGGGGTTATGTTTTGGGGTAGATGTCTCTAGGGTTGTGTGTGGTCTTGTGGTACGTGCAACTTCTACAAATTGTGTGTGCAGAAAAATCTGGGATCACTTTGCTTGCTTTCTAGTGTTTCGACTCCGCGCGTTACGTTATCCGACACGGTTCGTGTTATTGTGTTGTGTTGCTCTTGAGCTGGTTTCGTAGTGTCGCTATGCACGTTAGCCACTAGACGAACACTTGAGAGTTTGTTTGGAGTTGATGCGTCGGTCAAACGTAGTTTGTACATGTTATTGGTCAATTGCTAATATGAACTTGTTATACTATTGTTTTATGATCTAGGGTCGCAGGCGAGGACTTCGGACGCTACGAAGAGGGGAAAGCGAGTGGTTGGCTTTACTTAGCCCAAGATCATCTTTGAGTAGATTTAACATCTACAGGGGAATCGCCCGCATGGCGTTATACGTCAGGGCTAGATATGATATGGTATTAGCCGCATGTTATATTGCATATATAGAGATTGTGCATAAAACTTCATTGCATATAATTACTTATTGTGCTTGGACTTGTACCGTTTGGACACTGCACTATTATTGACGGTTCATGTTGCACGAGCACTGATTTTATACCACTCACACCGTCAATAATTGCCATGACACGCACAACACTTATACATACGTGAGATTGTATTGGCTAGGGGCTTGAGACATGATCCTTATTCTTATTGTGCATATGACATATAGGATACCTATATACCAACATGCTTACACATATACCTTGACATGCCTACATGCTAGTTACCCATATACCTATATGGTATTGTACCATTAGTAACAGGTATATACACATATGAGACATAGCTACATGGACATCTTGCATACATACTTACACATACACCCGTATGGTATTATATCATTATTGATAGGTACATGCACATACACTTCGCTATAGTTACATGTTCACCTTTATATGATGTTGCGTTTGGTTTCAGAGAAATTAGGAACAGCATGATATACTTAATAACTTGTTGCAATTAAATAACGGGTTTTCCTTTATATGCTCATATTACTGTTTCATGTTACATATATGATATTTCATGGATTTCGCATTGTGATATGGTTTTCATATGATGTTTTCTGGATGTTTTAATCCTGCGTATATATATCAGTGGTATGGGACGCTGGTATACATATGTATATATATATCAGTGGTAGGGGACACTGTTATATATGTACACCTACATAATATATCATCATAGTGATCTATGCAAATATACTTATTCATTATATATGAGGGCCGATATTATGGTCGATATGAGTGCCGATATTATGGTCGATATGAGGATTCCGTGAGGATGACATGTTTTATTCCATACTCCGCATTTATTTGATATGCATTGCTTCATGTATTAGTAGTACCTGATAGAGTACCTTTCATGACTGTTGCATATATATATATATATATATATATTGTTGTTTATTGCTATCAGCTTGCATGTAATAGACCATCGCAGTATGTGCATACTTGCGATTACCTGCATATGTTATTTACTATTCACTAGTTGGCAACTCACCCCCGTTGTGCCACAGTGTTTTGCAGGTAGTCCCTCAGGGCAGCCGCAGCAGGGCTTTCATCTATCATATCATCTTTTGCAGCAGATACCGCTACGGCTGACTGTGTGCAGTTTTGCCATAGGTGGGTTTTGCGGTTATCCGATATTGATCATTGTATATTCATTGTATCCTGTACTCTCCATCTACCACTATCATGTATTGACTTAGAGACGAGTTGTGAGGACGATATTGTATATTATTTTGTGACTTGGAGATCTTTTATGCAGTTTTTATTCATATCGTCTTTTTTCTTCGCTACGGCATCGTATATCTGTTGTGGTAGTTGTTTTCCGCCTTTGAGCATGGATTTGCTCCCATTTGGGGATGCTTTACTTATATATTTTGTTGTACCCTTTTTGGAAGCTTGTTTTACAAAGGAGGTGCTGCCAAATTTTAAAGGAAATAGAGTTGGACTTTAAAGAATTTGTATTTGAGTTTTCAAAAGTTTTAGCAATGTTCTTATCACTTACTACTTTTGATGGTTTAGATTGCTGGGTTTTCGGCTTACTTAAATTGCGTTACGCCTGTACACGTTACGTGGTTTAAGGGCCGTCACGTGCCAATTTCGGGTCGTGACAAGGGTCAAATCGGGTTTTCGGGGTTTCGATCGGACTTTAAACTTCGTCTAGACAATGCCTAATGCTCTAGCTTGGCTTTGATACCACTGTAGGGTTGTATAGCACGACATCAAGGTTTTGGAAGGCATCACACATGCCATTTTATAAAATTTTGGGGTGCTATGAAACCCTAACCAAGATCTTAACTAGAGTATTAAGGTAAACTTTGCATGTAAACAACTTTACATCTAAGTGAGAGGGATTACAACCTTTGTAGTCCGTTCCTTCACTTCATAAGCTCCGAGTTATGGTCACTTCACTGCGATCATCAAGCTCTCGGACTTTAGAGAGCCTCCATGAGGTGAATGATGCATCTTACTTGAAATCTTCGAAATCTAAGACGATTTACCTTGAGGAAACACAAACTCAAGCTAACTCTTCACTAATTATGAATTGGTGAAGCTAACACACTAATCTATATGTCTAGTATAGAAGAGGATGATGAAGTAGGAATTTTGCTTTCTTTAGTTTCCTTTTTCTCACTTTATTTCATCACTAATGAAAAAGCTAGCAAACTTTTGAGGAAGAAGAAGATGAAATGATGAGAATAATTGTTGTGTGGTTAGAAATGCATCCATGGGTCAAGTATATCATCCTTAACCCTTGTAGAGACTTAACCATTAGCTATGGTTAAAGGTGAGGTTGATAAATATCTTAAGCTAGACAAAAAGAGTGGACAAAGTCAAATAAGTCTGCAAGCTTCTACAAGCTTTCAACAAATATCTACCATGACAAATATCGACAATATTTGAATTACTCTATGATAAATATTAACCCTAATCTTAACCCTAGCATGGTTTAACTCTCATAAACCCTAATTGCATTTATAACCTAGCATGTTACAATTATACATATCACATATATATAATTTAGTAACAAAACAAAAGAATATATTTAACATATATCACATATATATCAATGTATCCAAAATAAGAAAAAGAATTACTTAAGTGAGCTTATATTAGTTAATGTAATGTAATATATCACATATATAATTATACATTAAATTATCGAATCAATACTTGATCCGATAATCCGGCTATATCACATATAACCGACTAATATAACATGTATCATTTCATCGAATCAACACTTGATCCGATGAACCGGCTATATCACATATATCCGGCCGATATCACATATCGCGAGAATAGAATACGGTATCACATACACGTATTATTCTTGGTCCCGCACATATCATATATGTGCTCCTACTCCGTTTCGCCTGAGCTAGGAAACCTCTGTGTAGGACTCTAAAGACTCGTCAATACACCGGCAGTAGGTGATGATCATATCAAACACCTACAAGATGCAAGCGGTCAACTAAACGTAATAGCCACCCGGGTATTGAGCGATCATAAGATCAACAAGCAAACCTGCTCACACTCCTGTGAATCCAATCAGTAACACTCCCGTACATTCCAGTCTCTTCGTCTGATATGTCGCATATCAAGTCTAGGGGTGGTAAACGTCAGACCCCAGTAACCGATAAGTCGTGCCGATGTGTGGCTCATAACTGGTCAAGAAACTACTAATAACACTTACCAGTAGATCTCCATAGCAGCCCTGGCCAGGGACTTCCAGTTATAGCCAATCGAGCACAGCGCAACATCAACCCCCAATTCCGGGAGAGAAGAAACCCCTCCTACCGCTCATTGCCTCCATGTGATTCGGGACTGTACCCAAGAGCCATCGTTTTGCAC
Source organism: Agapanthus africanus (assembly GCA_030015575.1). Classification (NCBI taxonomy): domain Eukaryota; kingdom Viridiplantae; phylum Streptophyta; class Magnoliopsida; order Asparagales; family Amaryllidaceae; genus Agapanthus; species Agapanthus africanus. The sequence goes on along the minus strand of CM057343.1, from coordinate 105,424,161 downwards.
ATTCTCATGAATGTGGTAAGGTGGAAATCAAAACACAGTAGGAATCACATAAGACTCTATGACGATCTCGGGTCTACAGACTAACCTATACTAGTGTCACCAAAGAACTGCTATCTGACAATAGGTATAATACCATCTAGGAGTTCTCTGCGAGTCCGTTCAGTGTACCTAGTCTCCATTGAGCACCCGCATACCATCTTTGATGTCAAACATCAATGGATGTTGGATCATCCATCGCCCATCATATGGGTCAAGATGCATATACGCTAGTCTACTCTAGAGTATCGATGCCCTGTCTCGATACACCCTCGACTAGGAACAATTATAGGATATACTCGTTGACTACCCTGGCCCCGCTGGTATGATCTCCATCATAGTCCTAGTAGTCAAGTACATATCCTAAGGGCTTATCAATATGTGAGAGCAAGACAGTTAATCAATACTAGTCAACATGTTAAGACAAAATGCAACCAGATAGCATATTATCACATCGAGCAAGAAAGTCCTCTCTATATATATCCAAGCATCCACTATAATATACATCATATGTACAATAATGGCCTCTAGGGCATATACATAACTAACAGTACGAGCAGGATTTATCCCACTCATGATCTGGAGATGGTCGCGGTGGTCTTACGCTGGAGATTTGGAGACACTACTTGTACGGAAAGTCGTGTCAGATTTTCACGGACCACCAGAGCTTAATGTACATCTTCCTACAGCGGGATCTGAAGTTGGGACAGCACCGTTGAATGGAGTTTATGAAGGATTATGATTGTGAGTTCCTTTATTGCCCGGGGCAAGGCGATTGTGGTAGCTGATGCTTTGAGTCATAGGCCTGGGGTTAGCTTGTTCCAGTTAAGCGCAGTTCAGAGACAGTCTTTTGCATATTTGCAGTTCTTATGCGACCGTTGAGTACAGCTTAAGTTCACCTCTACTAGGGGACAGCTTGCTCATGTCCGTGCCCGTCCACTTTTACTTAATTGTTTTCGTGAGGCACTACCCGCCGATGCTCGTTTGTCTGGGATTCTTGAGCATGTTCGGCAGGGTAAAGATTCAGAGTTCTTGATTTATGACCATGGTGTGCTATGTTGTGGGACTCGCTTGTGTGTACCAAATGCTGATGGATAGAGACGCGAGGTCCTAGAGCAGGCACATCTGTCAGCTTTCAGTGTTCACCCAAGTGCCACCAAGATGTAACGTGACTTGAGAGTTAGTTACGGGTAGGCAAGGATGAAGAGTGATGTTTCAGATTTCGTTTTGAGGTGCTTGACTTGTCAGCGAGCGAAGGTTGAGCATTTAAAACCGGCAGGAGAGTTGCAATCTTTAACCGTTTCAGAGTGGGAATGGGGATCTCTATGAATTTCTTTGTGGTGTCTACCCAGGTCTTGTTAAGGGTATGACTCCATTTGGGTGATTGTTGTCCAGTTATGCTCAGTATGCTCAGTTTGCTCAGTTTTTTTCGATAAGTTTGTGCGTTTGTACGGAGTTCCTTCATGCGTGGTATCCAATAGAATCACCCAGTTCGCTAGCCATCTTTGGCAGAAGCTTCAGGAAGCCTTAGGTACGGTTTGAGCTTTAGCACCGCTTCCCATCCGTAGACCGATGGTCAGTCAGAGCGGACTATACAGACTCTGGAGGATATGTTTGTGCGTACGTACTAATTGTTTGTTGGTAGTTGGGATCGTCACTTGCCATTGATAGGGTTCTCCTACAATAACTGTTATTAGGAGACATTTTAGATGGCAACTTTTAGGCTTGTAGGGTAGTTTGTTTCGATCGCCAGTCTGTTTGACAGACTCCGCGAGAGCAGGATTTTTGGACCCCAGCTAGTACAGAGACTTCGGAGAAGATCCAGTTGATTCAGGTCAGGATGAAAGCAGCCCAGTGCAGACAGAAGTCTTATGCCGACCGTCGTCGTCGCAGACTTGAGTTTGCAGTGGGAGATCATGTATTCCTACGGATTTTTCCGATGAAATGGCGTGTTAAGTTTTGGGAAACTTAGTCCCAGATTGTAGGTCCTTTGGAAATCCTTGAGCGAGTTAGTTCTGTTGCCTATCGTTGGCACTTCCACCAAGATTTCAGGATGTTCACCCCGTATTCCTTGTATCGATACTTCGCAATTACCTTCATGACCCTTCTCACATGATTCAGCACCAGACCTTTTGGACGCGATCTTTTCGTTCACCAGCAGCCGATAGTTATAGTGGATTCGTATTGTTAGGTACCCCGAGACAAGAAGACTCCTATTGTTAGGCGGTGAGACCGGCGGAGGGAGTACTACTTACCGGTGATAATATTTGGATTCGGCGGTTATCGTGGGGATACCGACCGGAGTTCTGTACGGACATGACATAAGGGCCAGTCATGGTGATGGCACCTGACAGATGAGTATGTACGTGTCGATGCTGGACACGGGTTTCATAATGTTTCGAGTGTCGATGTTGGACACTCAGGTTCCATGATTTTGATGTGTCTCTGAAGGACACACACACATATACATGCATATGTTTTCATGATGTTTTCGGGTGTCGATGTTGGACACTCAGGTTTCATGAGACTTACAGGATTTGAGGGCCGATCTGAGGATGCGGTGCCTTTGGTATTGGGATTTGGAGTGTCATTGATGGACACTAGTTTCTCTACGATGAGGATTCCGTGTTGATGATATGTTTTATCCCATACTCAGCATTTATTTGATATGCATTGCTTCATGTATTAGTAGTACCTGATAGAGTACCTTTCATGACTGTTGCATATACATATTGCCATTTATTGCTATCAGCTTGCATGTGATAGATTATCGCAGTACGTGCATACCTGCGATTACCTGCATATGTTGTTTACTATTAACAAGTTAGCAACTCACCCCCGTTGTGCCACAGTGTTTTGCAGGTAGTCCCTCAGAGCAGTCGCGGCAGGGCTTCTTCTTCTTCTTCTTCTTATCGTATCATCTTTTGCAGCGGATACCGCTACGGCTGACTGTGAGCAGTTTTGCTATAGGTGGGTTTTGCGGTTATCCGATGATGCTCATTGTATATCCTATTGTATCTAGTACTCTCCATCTACTACTTCATGTATTGACTTAGAGACGAGATGTGAGGACGATATTATATAGTATTTTGTGACATTGGATGTCTTTTATGCTGTTGTCACTTTATATCGTCCATTTTCTTCTCTACGGCGTCGTATATCTGTTGTGGTGGTTGTTTCTGCCTTTGGGCATGGATTTGCTCCCATTTGGGGATGCTTTACTTATATTATATGTTGTACCCCTTTTTGGGGCTAGTTTTTACAAAGGAGGTGCTGCCAAATTTTAAAGAAAGTAAATTTGGACTTTAAAGAATTTTGATTGAGATTCCAAAAGTTTTTAACAATGTTCTTATCACTTACTACTTTTGATGGTTTAGATTGCTGGGTTTTCGGCTTACTTAAATTGCGTTACGCCTATAGACGTTACGTGGTTTAAGGGCCGTCACATGCCAAAATATCGGGTCGTGACAAATTCGGTATCAGAGCGCTAGGTTTTACCTTTTGGAGTGTATGATGACCTTGGTATGATGGAGAAGGTAGCTTAAGCAGAGTGACGTAGTGTGTGTATGTCCGCGGCATACTTACGACACGGTACTCCGCCTAAGTGACCTTAGTACTTATTGCTTAAAATTCCTTCCATGATGATATATATCCTTGTAATTCGATTTCCGTGTTCATATCGAATCCTATTTCCATTTCTAGCCATTATGCCGCCGATGACTATGAGGGCTCAGAGAGAGGCAGCGAGAGCCAAGGTCAGAGTTAACTCGTTTGAGACGATGAATGACCAAGGAGGGGACCTCACTCTGTAATTGGCGGGCTATTCGCCGCACTCGTGGGTGGCCCATTCACTTTGATGAAGGGGGCTGCCTCACTTCTAGTTTTGGCGGGTAACTTGTCGCGCCCGTAGGGGTCTAGGTTTTCATTGCACAGGCTATCCACACGACCAGAGGAACGTCTTGTTTCAGTTGCGGCTCAAAGGAAACCCGGGGCTCCCAGATCTTCAGTATGTTCTGTGATGTTGTGTTTATCATGCCTGGAGCAATTACTATATATTGTTATGTAGGGTTCCTAAGCACAACAGCAAGGTTTCGGGAAATATCATCCATGCCAAATTAAAATTTTTGCCATGCTTAAACAACCCTAAACAAGATCTTTAACTAGAGAATCATGCGGAATCAAAATGCAAACAACTTTACAACTAAGTGATTAGGGATTACAACCTTTGTAGTCCGTTCCTTCACTTCATAAGCTCCAAGTAGTGGTCCCTTCGCCGCGATCCAAGAACTCCTGGACTCTTGAGAAGCTCCACACGGTGTATGGTGCATGCTTGCTTGTAGTCTTCGAAATCCAAGATGATCTATTTCGAGAAAACACGAACTCAAGCTATCTCTTCACTAATATGAAATTAGTGAAGCCAACACACTAAACTATATGACCAGTATAGAAGAGGATGATGAAGTAGGAATTTTGCTCTCTTTAGTTTTCTTTTTCTCACTTTATTTCATCACATGAAAAAAAGCTAGCTAGCTTTTGTGAGGAAGAAGAAGATGAACAAGTGATGAAAGAATAATGAGCTTAGGCTAGAAATGCAACCATGGTGAGTTAGTATATGTCATGGCTAACTCATGTAGAGAATAAACCATGGGCTAGGGTTAAAAGTTAGGTTAACAAATATCTTAGTAAATATCAAGAAGGGCGGACTTAGTCAACAAGATAAATATCTCAGCATAATCCATAAATTTTGATTTAACTAAAATATAATTAAAATCTAACCCTAATCTCTAGCCATGGTGTGAATCTCATAAACCCTAGTTGCATGTATAACCTAGCATGTTATAATTATACATATCACATATATATAATTTTGTAACAAAAGAAAAGAATACAATAAACATATATCACATATATGTTAAATGTATCCAAAGTGAGAAAATAAAATACTTAAGTGAGCATATATTAGTTAATGTAATTTAATATATCAAATATATAATTATCGAATCAACACTTGATCCGATAATCCGGCTATATCACATATAACTGACTAATATAAAATGTATCATTTCATCGAATCCAACACTTGATCTGATGACCCGGCTATATCACATATAACCGGCCGATATCACATATCACGAGGATAGAATACAGTATCACATACACGTATCAATCTCGGTCCCGCACATATCACATATGTGCTCTTACTCCGTTTCTCCTGAGCCAGGAAACCTTTGTGTAGGACTCTAAAGACTCGTCAATACGCCGGCAGCGGGTGATGATCATATCAAACACCCACAAGCCGCAAGCGGTCAGCTAAACGTAACGACCACCTGGGTATTGAGCGATCAGAAGATCAACAAGTAAGCCTGATCACACTCGTGTGAATCCAATCAGTAATACTACCGTATGTAAGGCTACGACAGCGCCCCGGCCGACTATCCTAGGACAAATGCGGAACAAAAACTTTTATAAACCGGCGCTATCGTAACCCTAAAACCCGGATCATTCCATTAACCATAAACTAGTAAACTGTAAAAGAGTTTAGAGAGATTATACCAATCGATCCATGTGTTTCGGTCTTCAATCTCTACGCCAATCTCCTCGCTGCTGCGCCGACCAAGTTCGCTCTCCGATCTCGCTCGTCGAAGTGGCTCCACGTCGAGGATTCTTTATACGGGCTCCCGCTTCAAACCGAAGCAACTCAGACAAGAAGTTTGCCAGACGACATGTCTAAGGTGAAGTAGAGATAGTGTGTGATTACATTGTCTCAATACACTCTAAGATTCTCAATACATGAGAGGGATAGATTGGAGGTTAAAGATGAAGCCATGAGTGAAGAGTTGTGAGCACAAGAAAAGCTAGTGAAGAAAAATGGCATTGCTATATTGTGTGAGATCTTTTGTATGAGCTCTTCAAACAAATCAAGAACCAACCCCAACCTTAAGTGGCTACCTTCTCTTTGCTCCACAAAATATCTCACAACCAAAAACAATAAAGAAATGATCATGGCACAAAAAATCACACCATGAGTCACCAAAGTTGCACATGCCATATTTAATGCCCTAGGTTAAAACTTGCACTCACAATTTCCACATAATCAAACATTAATCTAAATGTTTAACCCAAAAAGAAATGGCATCTACTAAAGTAATCTCGTGACGGATCACAAGAATACCCCTCATCTGTATATACATATCTGCATCCGTATTCCGACTGTATACGAATACTACGAGACGAAAGTGTAGGGTTCCTAGGCACACTAATGAGGTCTCACAAGTGATCAAACATGGCCAATTCAAATTTTTCCAAGTGCCTACAAACTCTAATACGGATCGTTAACTAGATGTATAGGCGATGCAAGCAAGTAAACAATTTTATTGCTAAAGGAAAGAGGCTACAACCTTGTAGATCCGGTCCTCCACCTCCTTGGCTCCGTGATGAAGTCCCTCCGCTGTCCATATCGGATCTCGGACTCTAGCATCGGCTTCATCGGAGAAATGGGCGGGCTAGGTCGTCGACTTCGATGCCGAAGATGATCTACGTCGAGGCAACTCAAGATCAAGCTCGAACTTCACCAAGTCATGAAACTTGGGAAGAAAACACACTATACTACTTGGCAAGTGGTAGGGGAAGAAGAAATAGGAAGTGGGTTCACTTTAGAATTGGATTTCTCACACTTTTTCTCAAGTTGCCAATGATGGTTGCAAGGTTTCTTCATTGTTGAAGATGAAGAAAATGAAGAAAGAATATGATAAGTTATTTTCAAAATAGAAAATAAAATTGAATACTTATCATATGGCAACCATGGTTAGGTATAGAGAATAGACTATGGTTAGTTTGAATGGTTAGGGTTAAGCATGAGACAAAAATGGTGGACTTGTTCAAAGCTTCATGAAGCTTCAACAAGCAAACAAAGAAAGCCACCATTTCTTATTTATCTTTCCAAAATGAAAAAATAAATAAATGAATAAGAAAAATGCAAACCTTAATCATCAACTTAACCATGGTTTAATTCTTTACACAAACCCAAGTGAGCATGTATCATCAAACATGATACAAACAAGTGCACAAAAGTATATCACATATACAACTTATGCATTTCAAGTGAGAAAATCCATTTAAAGTGAACCAATACTAGTTAATGCACAGTAATATATCAAATATATAATTATACATTAAATTATTAAATCAACACTTGATTCAATGATCCGGTCATTTCGCATATAACCGACTAGTATCCAATGTATCGACTTATCGAATCAATCCTCGATTCGATAACTAGGTTATATCGCATACAACCAATCGATACATTCATCGCGAGAATAGAATACGGTATCATATACACACATTATTCTCGGTCCCGCACATATCTCATATGCGCTCCTATTTCGCTTCGCTTGAGCCAGGAAACCTCTGTGTAGGACTCTAAAGACTCGTCAATACGCCGGCAGCGGGTGATGATCATATCAAACACCCACAAGCCGCAAGCGGTCTGCTAAACGTAACGGCCACCCGGGTATTGAGCGATCAGAAGATCGACGAGCAAGCCCGCTCACACTCCTGTGAATCCAACCAGTAACACTTACCGTACAGTCCGGTCTGTTCGTCTGATATGTCGCATATCTCGCCTAGGGGTGGTAAACGTCAGACCCCAATAGCTCGATAAGTCATGCCGACGTGAGGTCCATAACATTCATGAAACTACTGATAACTCTTACCAGTATATCACTGCAACCCTGGCCAGGGATTTCCTGTTATGACCAGTCGTGCATAGCGCAATATCAACCCCCAATACCGGGAGAGATGAATCCCCTCCTATCGCTCATTGCCTCCATGTGAATCGGGACTGTACCCAAAAACCACCTGTTTGCACGACTCAGTAGAGCCGTGGTAGGGTGGAAATCAAAGCACAGTGGGAGACACACAAGACTCTATGACGATCTCGAGTCAACAGACTAAGCTGTACCAGTGTCACCAGAGAACTGCCATCTGACGTGAGGTATAATACCATCTGGGAGTTCTCGGCGAGTCCGTTCAGTGTACCCAGTCTCCACTGAGCACCCGCATACCATCTCTGATGTCAAACACCAATGGATATGGGATCATCCATCGCCCATCACATGGGTCGAGAAGATATACGCTAGTCTACTCTGGAATATCGATGCCCCGTCTCGATATTCCCACGACTAGGAACATTGAAGGATGTACTCATGGACTACCCAGGCCCCACTAGTATGATCTACATCATAGTCCTGGAAGTCGAGTACACATCCTAAGGGCTTTATCAACATGTAATCAGAGAGACATAAAGTATGCATGTTAAGATAAAGAGCAACCAGATAGCGTACTATCATGTCGAGCAAGAAAGTCCTACCTATATATGTCCCAGCATCCACTACAATATACATCCAATGCACAGTAATGGCCTCTAGGGCATACATATAACTAACAATCTCCCACTTGCACTAGGGCCATCTGTAGCAGTGGTTGCAGTATCTAATACTCAACCATCCCATATAAGTCTCTCTCTGGGAATAAGCCTTTGTGAGTGGATCCGCCGTGTTGTTCTCTGAGTCTACTCTCCTACCCTCGATCACCCTGGAGATCATCTATCTCCATGATCAAGTGATGCTGCCTCAGAATATGTCTGGGTCACTGATGGGACCAGGGTTCCTGGGCCAAAGCCACACTTCCATTGTCATACAATGATAGGAACCTAGTTCATCTCATGAACCAATATACACCCAAACTGCCTCTTTGATAGTATCTTTAATAGCGATATTACCAGTCTTTATCGTCTAGTATGCCACGGTATCTAGCTTGGAACTCTTCCAACATACCGTCCTTTTACTGAGGGTAAAGACAATGCCTGTGACTGACATTCAGTCGTCTTTATCACCCTGGAACCCTTCCAGTGATTCTCCCCAGGATCAATTGATACAATCTTACTACAGTTAGTGAGAATCCTAACATCTAATTAGATCTATCTCATAGATCCAACTCCCAGGATTTAGGAGGTATCATTTTGATCTTATATGGAGAATCTATGTGATAAGAGGAGATCGACCGATCGTAGCATAGGAAACTCCTTTCCTATCAAGAGTATGTTGTCCACGTACAATACGAGGACGACCACCTTACTCTCTACTACTTTTTTGTTCATACAAGGTTCATATACCGTTTTGATGAAGTCAAACACTTCGACTATCACATCAAAACAGACGTTCCAACTCCGCGATGCCTGCTTTATTATGTAAAGCAACTTGCACATGTTTCCGCTGCTCCCACTGTTTACGAAGCCCTCTGGCTGTGTTCTTATAGACGTTCTCTTCTAAATCATTATTTAGAAAAGTAGTCATAGCACCCAACCACCAGATATCGTAGTCATGGTATGTAGCAATGGTAAGTAGGATCTGGATGGACTTAAGCATAGTCCCTAGAAAAGGTTTCATCATTATCCACGCCTGGTCGATGACGAAAACCTTTAACAAGTCTAGCTTTGAAAGTCTCAACTTTTCCATCTACACCAAGTAATCTTCTCAAGATATACTTGCTCCTGATGGGGATTTAACCCTTCAGATATAGCAGCTAAAGTCCATACTTTGCTGGTGTACATGGATTCCATGTCAGATCGCTAAGCATCCAGCCATTCTTACAGAGTCCCACTCCTGATGGCCAGCTCGAAACTAGTTGGGTCATCATCTTATGATGCATTCCTCGCTCTCACTGTCATCGAGAAACCGAAGTATCTCTCAGGCGGATGAGGAACCCTACCAGATCGACGGAGAGGCTGAGGTTCGTCGGGAACTATTGAATCCTTTGGTTCTGTCAAATCATCAGCTGCAGTTTTGTATAGCTGGAACCTTTCCAGTTCTACAGAACTGACCTTACCTCGATCTTGTCCGGATTTTTCTTTTGAGACATGGACCGGACAACCCCAAATCTTAACTAACTTAAGATATGGGCTCTTCCCTTTCCATATCACATATGAAGTGGTAGGCAACTGATTTGATTTGAACCCTATTCAATAGGTATGCAGCTTCTCAAGCGCATAACCCCTAAAAGGAAATAGGAAACTCAGTAGTACTCATCATAGAGCACACCATATCTAATACGGTGCGATTGCTTCACCCTGATACACCGTTGTGCTGTGGTGTATTCAGAGGAGTAATACGGAGAGAGAATCTCATTCTCCTTTAGAATAATCCAGGAATTCTATGCACAAGTATTCTCCTCCCTGATCTTATCATATGACATAATACTTATACCCGGTTTTTGGTTTTCTACTTCTAACTTATATTCTGTGAATACCTCAAAAGCTTCGGACTTATGTTTCAACAGGAACATATGACTGAATCTTGAGAGATTATCAGAGAATGTAATGAAGTACAAAGAACCGGTCCTGGCATGTATAGACAGGGGAGCTTACATACATCATCATGTATCAATCCCAAGAGTTCATTAACTCTTTTCTGTTTCCAATAAACAGGGCTATGGTCATCTAATCTTTATGGCATGACTGGCAAGTTTCACAAGATGTAAATTCAAACTGATTTAAATATGCATCTAAAATGTAACTTCAGCCAGTCGGGTCGCATTGATATGACCTAGTCTACAATGCCACAAGAAGGATTCGTTCATTTCTGAACTCTTCCTCTTGTGTGTGTTCTGAATACTAAGAACTGTAGTTTGACTTAGAACGTCAATGCTTTTAGATAACGCGCCTGAACTGATCAACTTTTGATATAGGAAATGTTCAAAACATTATCCATCAATACAAAATTATATCCTTCTTTACTAATAAAGAGACTGATATGATTTTGTATATCAGGTTCGGTATCTAATAGCATTTGTTCAGAATCAATGTACTGGTAATACAGGGTGACAGTGACCAACAGACTTGGCTGCAATACTTGCCCCGTTTTCTGTCTCATGAAACTTATCACCCGTTCTCAGTTTTTCTACCTTTTTTGTAGCCCTATGTAACAGATTACATATCTGGGATCCTGATCCGGTATCAAATACCCAGGATGCAAAGGATACTGAGAAACAGTTCTTTGTAATGAACACACCCGAAGGAGATGCATCATATGCACTTTCTTTGTTTGGGCGGCATAGGAATTCTGGTATTCCCCTATTTCCTGCTCTGTCTTATAACAATTATAAGTTGGAGCGGGACCAACGTTCCCCAGCTCAGTATAACAAGCGGGTTCGGTCAATACATCCATATTATTATCTTGATTAAGGCGTGATATGGTCTCTACCTGGAGAGAGAGAGAAGAAAACACTCAGCGTGCGCTCATGCAAGATCAGGTTGGTTATATATTTTATCTAATCAGGATGGTTCCTACTGTTTTTATCAAATCTTCCTTCAAACCTTAAAAGGAAAGACTAGCCGGGATTAATTACACTCTACAAGTTCGCCAATCTTTCAGCCAGGCCAGTGTCGGTACTTTGAGGGAGGTTCCCCGTGCTTTCGCACGGACCTAATTACAGTAAACCTCGTTTTCCCAGAGGCGTAACCCCGTTGACACCTTTTTAGACACTTACTTGATCGGCTAATTGCAAAGTGCAAAACTCTCCCAGGAGTAACAATTACTCGTAGTAGGTATCGGGATCCAACTATCATATAGAAGGTATGCAATCTCATTGCAAATTTCAACACTTGAAACTCCCGATAAAGGTTTTTACCCCTGGCACTTATGACCTTAACTATGGTCAACAAATCATAAGTACTAGTCAAGTTCTACCCGTCATTTCGTGATTAATTAGACCCACCCACATGACCCTTAACTAAGGTCAACAAAGTCACGCGACTGTCTTAACTAATCGCATCATATGCGGTGTAAGAAGACATCAGTTAGCTACCGTACACTGTGCCTTAACTAAGGTCAACAAACACAGCACGAATACTAAGTACTCTACTTCCTAAAATGACGGAGGGTTGCGAATGGTTTTTGTGAAAACCTTTAACGCTTTGAACTTGATCTCGTTGCGGAATCAAATGGTTTTTAAATGGAATGTTTTTTGAAGCTTTTCTAGTTTTGGTAAAGGGGTCACTCCTGGTGAAGGGATCGTCGGCCCTTTCCTCGTCGAATGAGGTGCGGGATATATTATATATATCACTGTGCAAAGCAGAAACTATAGAAGCAATCAAAAGACAAACCGAGGGTTGTAGCATCTGCCAGTTATTGCTAAAGGAGTCACTCCCGGTGAAGGAATCTCGGTCCTTTCCTCATCGAATAAGGTGCAGGATGTTCTATAATGAACATCGCGATGCAAAGCAAGAACTGTAGCTACCTGTTTTATTTTTGAAATTTGATTCCACAACATCAATTAGGTTTATTTACTTTCATTAATCTCATTAATGAATGTCCCATCAATTAAGTCCACCTAAACATCACGGATAAATATAACGTACGCTTATGCCATCAGCATTCGCCTCGATGTCCCGTCTGCACCGTTAGGTTAGGTAACTAACGCCAGAACGAGGCAGGGCTAGCGCGGGTGTAAAACATAAGCAACGTCTATATAATATATCATATATACTATATATAATATCTATCTGAACAAATCACATGATCACATCACAGATAACGCAGCAGAAAATATCATATGAAATATTGGATATACAAGGACGTCCGTGTTTTCAATACGAGCCAGTATAAAACACGGATTCCACGGTCGCGATGAATAGCCAGACCCACACCCCAGACCCCTACGAGAGCGGCAAGCAACCCTACCAATTCTAGGGTTAGGAGACCCGGACTCGACTCCTCGAGATGGTCTCCCACTGGACCCTAGAACCCGGTTACTTGTGCTTCCCTCCTTGGGTCTATCCTAATGCGGAAAAGTAAATAATATACAAATGGTGACATCATCCGCAACCTGGAAGTGCCCCAATAAAAGAATATTATATACACGTTTTTACATGAATGAAAAAGGAAAAACACTCATCTCACATAAAAAAAAACCAGCTATTCAAACACGACGATCCAATATAACATATCCAGCAACACATAACATCACATGTCATCAACGTAAGTAAATATGCGCATCCCAATTGTCGTTGACATATAGCAACGAAACCGGCGATATCACATATTACACTTACGGTCACAGAAAAGAAAGTGTAAAACTACAACAGTTGGAATCCGCAACCTCTTTAGACATCGCATGCCTAATCAAATGAAATACTTAGACATCGCATGCCTAACAATTATAAACCCCGCATTTTAGTCTCATTATCGAAAACTCTTTTCAATATCAAGTCGGGCAATTCAGCAAGATTCCTGACATCCTGATCGAATGCTCGTCGCAAACTTTAGTAGACGGCTGCACCCCCGACGCCGTCGACGAAGTGCACCAAGGCGGAACACCGCTGCCGCGAGCACCCGAACGGATGCTTTCGGCGACGGGGTTCTCCTACAGTCACTTGGTCGGGGCTATGGGGTGAGGCTGTCTATTAAGTTTACCCGGCGAGTATCCACGTACGCTACGTGATTGCGACGGACTTTTGATCACATCAAAATTCCGTGGCAACCGATCAAGTGAGACTAAACTGCTATGTTTACAACATTCATTCAGTTATCTCATAACTACTTGTGAATTCCAAATGTTGTATCACATTCCGGATAAATAGAAAAATGATAAACTTTCTGATCGAACAATCGAACACCCAAATTTTCCCGATACAGCTCAACACATGAAATAAGTCTTAAAACATTCAGTTCGTGCCTCAGTACCAACGGTCCAGCCGTAGAAGGGTCAAGCCAACGCCTCACTTGTGGCACGCCGTACTGCCCCAAACCCTAGGGTTCAAAGGGCAGTTCAAGACGGTCACATAATCGAGTTAAGGTTTGTTGTCTTCTAGAGGGACCATCGCGTTACTTGCACTACTTAGAACGTGATTAAACTACAGAAATATCCAACAATTGGAAATTTCCCGGCAGGGAAAAAGTGGGTATTTATATTCGGTTGAACTTTTTAACATTCTTCTAAAATTACCCGGAAAAACACATAGACAAAGTTTGATAATCCGATCGAATTTACGAACTCCCAATACAACCCAGAAAACTCAACTCTTGAGTAAATATTAAAAATTCCCAGAAAACTCAGCACTGCGAAATAGGAATTACTGTGCAAAATTCATTGAACAAGGAGACCGTACGGCCGCGGAACCGCCGCACGAGCCATGCTCGTGCCGCGGAACCGCGGCGGTTTGATGGAATTAGGCGATCGAATTTCACAGTAACTCTTACAATCTCCTGCTGATTTTTCTGCATATTTTTAATTTGGAAAAAACCCAATTTTTGAAAAATGTCCAGAAAGCATTTTGGAGTTAGGGTTTCGGTTCGATCGGACTTCTAACTCCGTCTACGCATCGCCTAAGGCTCTAGCTAGGCTCTGATACCACTGTAGGGTTCCTAGGCACACTAATGAGGTCTCACAAGTGATCAAACATGGCCAATTCAAAATTTTCCAAGTGCCTACAAACCCTAATACGGATCGTTAACTAGATGTATAGGCGATGCAAGCAAGTAAACAATTTTATTGCTAAAGGAAAGAGGCTACAACCTTGTAGATCCGGTCCTCCACCTCCTTGGCTCCGTGATGAAGTCCCTCCGCTGTCCATATCGGATCTCGGACTCTAGCATCGGCTTCATCGGAGAAATGGGCGGGCTAGGTCGTCGACTTCGATGCCGAAGATGATCTACGTCGAGGCAACTCAAGATCAAGCTCCAACTTCACCAAGTCAAGAAACTTGTGAAGAAAACACCCTATACTACTTGGCAAGTGGTAGAGGATGAAGAAATAGGAAGTGGGTTCACTTTAGAATTGAATTTCTCACTCTTTTTCTCAAGTTGCCATTGATGGTTGCAAGGTTTCTTCATTGTTGAAGATGAAGAAGATGAAGAAAGAATATGATAAGTTATTTTCAAAATAGAAAATAAAAATGAATACTTATCATATGGCAACCATGGTTAGGTGTAGAGAATAGACTATGGTTAGTTTGAATGGTTAGGGTTAAGCATGAGACAAAAATGGTGGACTTGTTCAAAGCTTCATGAAGCTTCAACAAGCAAACAAAGAAAGCCACCATTTCTTATTAATCATTCCAAAATGAAAAAATAAATAAATGAATAAGAAAAATGCAAACCTTAATCATCAACTTAACCATGGTTTAATTCTTTACACAAACCCAAGTGAGCATGTATCATCAAACATGATACAAACAAGTGCACAAAAGTATATCATATATACAACTTGTGCATTTCAAGTGTGAAAATCCATTTAAAGTGAACCAATACTAGTTAATTCAAAGTAATATATCAAATATATAATTATACATTAAATCATTAAATCAACACTTGATTCAATGATCCGGTCATTTCGCATTTAACCGACTAGTATCCAATGTATCGACTTATCGAATCAATCCTCGATTCGATAACTAGGTTATATCGCATACAACCAATCGATACATTCATCGCGAGAATAGAATACGGTATCACATACACGCATTATTCTCGGTCCCGCACATATCTCCTATGCGCTCCTATTTCGTTTCGCTTGAGCCAGGAAACCTCTGTGTAGGACTCTAAAGACTCGTCAATACGCTGGCAGCAGGCGATGATCATATCAAACACCCACAAGCCGTAAGCGGTCTGCTAAACGTAACGGCCACCCGGGTATTGAGCGATCAGAAGATCGACGAGCAAGCCCGCTCCCACTCCTGTGAATCCAACCAGTAGCACTTACCGTACAGTCCGGTCCGTTCGTCTGATATGTCGCATATCTCGCCTAGGGGTGGTAAACGTCAGACCCCAATAGCTCGATAAGTCATGCCGACGTGAGGTCCATAACATTCGTGAAACTACTGATAACTCTTACCAGTATATCACTGCAACCCTGGCCAGGGATTTCCTGTTATGGCCAGTCGTGCATAGCGCAACATCAACCCCCAATACCGGGAGAGACGAATCCCCTCCTATCGCTCATTGCCTACATGTGAATCGGGACTGTACCCAAAAACCACTTGTTTGCACGCCTCAGTAGAGCCGTGGTAGGGTGGAAATCAAAGCACAGTGGGAGACACACAAGACTCTATGACGATCTCGGGTCAACAGACTAAGCTGTACCAGTGTCACCAGAGAACTGCCATCTGACGTGAGGTATAATACCATCTGGGAGTTCTCGGCGAGTCCGTTCAGTGTACCCAGTCTCCACTAAGCACCCGCATACCATCTCTGATTTCAAACACCAATAGATATGGGATCATCCATCGCCCATCACATGGGTCGAGAAGATATACGCTAGTCTACTCTGGAATATCGATGCCCCGTCTCGATATTCCCACGACTAGGAACATTGAAGGATGTACTCATGGACTACCCAGGCCCCACTAGTATGATCTACATCATAGTCCTGGAAGTCGAGTACACATCCTAAGGGCTTTATCAACATGTAATCAGAGAGACAGAAAGTATGCATGTTAAGATAAAGAGCAACCAGATAGCGTACTATCATCTCGAGCAAGAAAGTCCTACCTATATATGTCCCAGCATCCACTACAATATACATCCAATGCACAGTAATGGCCTCTAGGGCATACATATAACTAACAGAAAGTAATCCAACAATCTAATACTAGGATCCGGCTTAAACCAAAGCCCACTAGTATGATCTGTCCGATCATTATCCGTGCACGAGTGCACGTATATGATCGAACCCTGCCATAAAACCATACGACCTCTACAAAGTTTCGCCCGAACTTGGGAAAACTTTCTGTGTGGGACTCTAAAGACTTGTCAATAGGCTGGCAGTAGGTTTAACCACAAGCACGTCAGTGGTACTAGCTGTATGTATCGGCTTCCTAGGTATTGAGCAAAAGGGAGGCCGATGAGCGAACTCATCCTGAAACCCTACTGAGCCTGTCAGTGACAATATACATACTGTCCAATCCGTTCGTCTATGAGTATCGCATATCGGGCCTAGGGGGCTGGTAAACGTCAGACCCCCAATAGTGGTATAAGTCATGTTGGAGTGTAGCCCAGAACTCCCTAAGAAACTACTGAAATACCTACCAGTAAATCTCGCTTACCCTGGCCAGGAACTTTGTGTAATGGCTCTCCAGACACAGCGCGATCTCACCCCCAATACCGGGAGAGATGAATCCCCTGCCGATCTGCTCACTGCCTCCATGTTCAGGACTGTACCCAACTAAAACCTGTTTGCACGACTCCTTTGAGTCATGGTAAGGTAGTAATCAAAGCACAATGGGAACTCATACGAGACAAATGATGATCTCAGGTTGATGGACTAACCTGTACACATGTCACCAGGGAACTGCTATCTGACGATAGGTATAATACCATCTTGCATGTTCCAGGCAAGTCTGTCCGGTGTACTCATAACCCAATGAGCACCTATATATATTTTAGGTGAACCAACTGACACCAATGGCTTGTCAGACCGGCCACTGCCTCTCGTCGAGGTCTCGACTGTATGCACTACTCTACTAATGGAGTATCGATGCCCAGTCTCGAAACTCCCACGACTAGGGACACTTTAAGGATGTGCTTATAGACTACCCAACTCTCACGTATATAATCGCCATCATACTGCTGGTAGTCAAGCAATAATCCTAAGGGCTCTATCAACGTGTAATAGTGATCTGTAATGTCACCCAAAGCATATACACGATGATAAAGACAAACCAGATAGTATATTATCATCTCGAGTAAGACTGTCCTACCGGTATAGGTCATCCTTCAATCATTGCAATCACGTGCCTACGGTCCAATAATTGACTTTGAGGGCACTATATCCAAAAATCTCCCACTTGCACTTAAGGCTAATTATTGCGATGTCGCATATTCACAGTCCGTGTGATACCAAACACCCAACTTCTCTACTGATCAGTCTCACAAAGCTTGTTTATGAAACTATTGCGTTCGAGAAATAGCCTCTGTGAGTGGATCCGCTCTGATGTTTTTTTCTATGTCTCTCTTTATCTCAAGTTCGCAAAGAAAGCCATCTCCCGAATTGAGTAATACCTGTCTTAGAATATGTCTGGATATCTGATGGGACCTAGTTCATAAGTGAACTCCAAATCCAGCAAACTTCTTAGACTGTATCGTCAACTGAATTTAATCAGTATCTTGCACCATGCCTCCCTCAGTATCAGCCTGGACCACCTATCCAAACTACTGCCCCTCATAAGAGGGAAAACTATAACTCTGACAGTCACTCTGTCATCCAGGTCACCTTGGAAGCCTGGAATGATAACCGTCTCCCAAAGGAGCCTGTCGTTATCAAATCCCTAGAACATCCACTTATGTTCTAAAACTGCTTCTGAACGTTTCTACAGGATTTGATTAATACTAACTTATTGCATCTAGTGCAAAAACAACATCTGGTGTGGTACTTGACATCTCATGATCAACTCAATTGCCTAAGCTAGTAATATGCCAATCATGCACATCCCTCTCCCCTTTAGTCTGTAAGACACCTTTAGATAAGGTGACTCCATCAGCTGCAGGTACACCACCATGCCAGGATTCGTCCATTCTGAAACACCTTTAGAATACTTTCTAAATACCCAGATAGGGACACTTCCCAAATCTAGATCTAAAACCATAGATCTAGTAACCAGAATGCCTGATATTATATCTATATCCTATGTGAAGAAACCACTGTGCGACAACCACGGTATAACCGATTGTAGGATAAGAATTTTAACACCTTAGAATGTGTTTTGGGGATAATTATATTTTAATATATGGTTTTTAATAAAAAGTTTACCAAATTGATTTCCAATTATTTTATCCTATATAATGAATATTTTATTATATTTTTCCTAGGCTTGCACACACTTGTGCATGATAACTATGGTGTTAAATTGGGGTTTAACCATGATTAGCAACATGGTGGGTTAACTATTCCATAATCTAGTTTTAAAATTTTGTTTTAAGTGTTATGGGTTTTAAGTTGCATGGTTGTTTTTAAAAATGAAAAAAAATGAAAAAAAAATGAATTTGAAATGATTTGATTTGTTGACCATGAGAGAGAGAGATAAGAGCATGGTGCTACATGGTTTAGGCCATGCTCATTAATGATGAGAGAGAGAAAGAGAGGGGGGTTTGAGTGTTCTCTCATTTCTCACTCATTCTCTCACACTCTCAAACACACACACACACACAAGGGCAGCAGCACCAAAAGTAAGCAGCTCCAGCAGTAGCACCATCAGCAGAGCAGCAGCAGCAGAGAAGCAGCAGCACCATCAGCATCAGCAGCAGCTTCTGCAGCAGCAGCAGCAAGGGCAGCAGCAGCTCCAGCAACATGCAGCAGCTGTCATCTCCTCCATTCACTTCTTCTCCTACTTCCTAGGATCCCATAGGGTATAACTCTCAAACCCAATTTCTCTTTTTGTGCAGCTTGTGTGCTAATTAGCTTCGGTTTGAGTTTAAAGTTAGTTTTTGTGCTAAAATGGTGATTTATGTAGACTTTTGATTAAGTGATGATTGTGTTAGTAAACCCTACCTATTTAAGTGTTGTTAGGGTCACTTTAACTGAGTTTAATCCCAGGTTTCACTAAAATACCATAGGGTTTCCGTTTGTGTGCAAATTTGTGTTTTTAAGCGATATTGGGGATTTCTGTGACCTGCTTTTGACCCGGACCCTTCAGGATAAAATTGAGAAGACTGAAGCATGCTTACTAGGTCTAGAATACACCACCAGAACACGAGCCCCTATCTCCTACCTTTGGCCGAAGATTTAACCCATCTGGCCGCAAATTGCGGCCAGGAAGAGGAGTTGGGTTTTGGGGGTTTGGGTAGGGTGGTCTGCGGTGTTTTGTAGTGTTTTGGCATGTGTAGTTTTGTGAGATTTGACCTGTAGGAAAATTTGGGACAATTTATCGTATTTCTAGTTCGTTGTGTTTGCGCGATACGCGCGATACGTGAGTGGGTTCTGTGATCTAGCGTGTCGCGGCGTGTCGCAGTAGTTTTAGACGCGTATACACACGTTTCAGCGTATCGTGCACACGCGTGTTTAGTTCGCGACGCGAGTTTCTCGTTTAGTGTCGATATCGCGTTTTGCGAGATATTTGATTATATATATAATTTCCTTGTCTAATTTTCAGGTTTGCAGGCGGGGACTACGGACACAGCTACAGGGGGAAACAGGTGGTAGGATTCACCTAGCGTGGAGCGCTGGTGAGTAGATTTAACATCTACAGGGGAATCGCCCGCATGGCGTTATGCGTCTGGGCTAGGATTCTAATACTTTTCGCATATTCTACGTTATAGTTAGAATTGCGCATTTACCCTATTACTTAGATGTTATGCTTGGACTAGTAGTCGTAGGAGACTGCCCAAATTATTGACGATTCATGTTGCACGAGCACTGATTGTATGCTACACACACCGTCAATAATTGCCATGTCACACACAAACCACTTATAGATTCTATATTGCTTGGTTAGGGACCTTGTGACATTGATTCGTACTGCTCATCACATATGACATTTACCATACCTGTTTACCTATAGAGTATTGTACCATTAGTAATAGGTACATATACACTTTACTTTACGATACAGCTACAGATATACCTTGCTCATATTTTACTTATACCCAGGGGGGTATACTACATCATTTACTTATAGGTAGACACCTATACTTAGCTGTACCTTATTGATTTCGCATACATCTGGTTTTAGCTACATATTTATATGCTCGCATTTCAGATATATCGCACATATTTATTCCTGGATTTGCGCATTGTTATTTGGATTTTACATGATGTTTTCTGGATTTGGGAACCGTGGGAGTTCATGAAATTATGCATTGTTTGAAAAACCCGGTTTCCTTGATATGATATTTGCGCATCCACCATGAGATTTATCGGTTCTGATTATATACTCCATACGAGGAGTGGGTGCCGTATGAGGGTACATGGTGTGGCCCGGTATGGTTCCCCTCGGCAAGATGATCGATGGACTTTGCCGATTGAGCCTGGAGGTAGGCGAGTACCTACCGGTGACAGTACTAAAGACTCGGCGGGGATCATGGGGATACTGTTGGGAGTCATGTACGTATGGATACGTGGGAAGACGAGGGTCAGAGCTAGGCACTCGTGCTTTTCGGGATAGCGCATGATACGTACCTATCAGGATGCTAGTCTTGGTGACGGTATCTGATAGATCAGTATTTCCGTGTCGATGCTTGGCACATTGTTTTCATGATATTTCTTTTAACACCTTTTGTATATATAACAGGGGATTTAGCCGTTGTTATATATACCCTTATACCAATATTAGTGGAATGGGACGCTAATATATGTGTATTGACCCCATTATATTTATTTCTGCAAATATATATTTAGGATGCTAGAATCTTACTTGAGATTTGATTTGGGATATTAGGTGATTCATTTAGATTGGATACCGGATACATATGAGATTGTCGATTTGTAAATTCGGGATATAGGATATTATTCGATATTGTACATTGAGGAGATGTGAGACTTATATGATATGAGAGCCCAACTTGGGGGCTGATTGAGGAAATTGTGAATTTGAGTGTCTTGATGGATTGTGATCCTACCACGGTGTCAGGATTCCGTGAGAATGACATATTTCACTCCATACCTCACACTTATCTATTTATGCACTGTTTCATGTATTAGTAGTATCTGTTAGTGTACCCTTCATGATTGCTGCATATCTACATTCTCATATCCCTATCGCATGATTATTGCATACTATTGTCATATCACTATTGCTTCCTATATTGGTTGTACCTGTTAGTGTACTTTCCATTATTCTGCATTCATATGACCTGTTATTACTGTTAATTGTATATCTTAGATTCATGCTGTACGTACATACCTGCGATTACCTGCACATGTTATCTACTATTCACGAGTTGGCAACTCACCCCCGTTATGCCACAGTTGTTTTGCAGGGTATTTCCCCAGAGTAGTCGAAGCAGGCTATTCATCTATCATCTTTTGCTACAGATACCGCATCGGCTCACAGTGTGCTATTTTGCTTAGGTGGTTTTGGTGGTTATCTGTATTTTGTATTGTACATTCGTTGTATCTTTTACTCTCTATCTACTATTATGTTGTTGACTTAGAGACTTGGTGAGGACGATATTGTATATTATTTGTGGATTTGTTGTTTTTATACAGCTTTATCTCTATTGTCTTTATTTCTTCGCTACGGCGTCGTATATTTGAGGTGGTGATTGTTTTCCGCCTTTGGGCATGTATTTACTCCTGTTTAGGGATGCTTTATTTATCTTATCTGTTGTACCCATTTTGGGGTTAGTTTTTATAAAAGGGGTGCTGCCAAAATTTTAAAGAAAGAAGTTGGACTTTTAAAGAATTTGGGTTGCGATTTCAAATGTTTCAAAAACTTTTGTTATCTTTTTTGTATTTTCATGGTTTAAATTTCTGGGTTTTGTCTTTCTTTTACCGTGTTATGTCTTTAGGCGTTGCGTAGTATTAGGGCCATCACGTACCAATTTCGGGTCGTGACAAAGTTGGTATCAGAGCGCTAGGTTTTACCTTTTGGAGTGTAGGATGACCTTGGTATGATGGAGTAGGTAGCTTAAGCAGAGTAATGTAGTGTGTGTATGTCTGCAGCATACTCACGATGCGGTACTTCGCCTTAAGTGACCTAAGTACAAATTGCTTGAAATTCCTTCCTTGATGATTCGTATCCTTGTGATTCGATTCCGTAATTTTATCGAATCTTATCTCTATTTATAGCCTTGCCGCCGATGACTATGGGGACTCAGAGTGATGCAGCGAGGGCCGAGGTCAGAGTTGGCTCGGGTGAGATGAGTACTGACCAGGATGGCACGCTAGTTGCACAGGTGCAGACGGATCAGCCTTCGACATATAGTATCGATAGGCTTGTGGCAGAGATGCAGGACTTCCGCCAGACTATGAGTTCATTGGTTGATGTCGTTCGAACGATGCGACAGGAGGTTGTCACCCCTGTTACTCAGTTGTCCTTTGCGATCAGCATGCAGCAGTCCGTCACCTACATAGCACCAGTGGTTGCAGCCACAGTTGACGAGGCACGTATTCCAGAGACTCTGAGAGTTCCAGGACGGAGGAGGACTCGTACCAGTGTACCAGCCCAGAGACAGAGGTTTAGTCATTGAGACAGATTTCGTGGCCGTCGCGGGAATAGCAGAGGCTTAGGGCGAGGACAGTCGTTCAGCTCTCATTCCCAGGAGGGTCAGCAGTCAGCGCGTGGATGCTATCGATGCGGAAGCCTTCAGCACTTCGTCAGAGATTGTTCCTTAGCACCTCGTCAGGATCGTATTCAGAGAGGTCGTGGACATGGAAGGTTCGCTCAGAGGAGTTAGTCTATCAGAGGAGTTTAGCCTTTGTGGGTAGGGGGCAGACACAGGAGTTTGCTTCTACTCATCGGGACGCACAGGCGTCCAATGTGGAGTTTTCAGGTATCCTTAATTCGCATGTTCTTTTGATGTATTTTTTATTTTCCACACCTTGTGCCCTGGTTGGGACTAGAGTTGTGTTAGGTAGATTAGCCGTTTTGTGTTAACTTCTGTCAGCGATTCTTTTGTTGCGCGACACGTATTTCAGTTGTGTGCCAATCGGATAGGAGATAGAGATTTGTCCGTCGTTTCGATCCTTCTAGGGATGTTAGATTTGACGTTCTCCTGGGCACGGACTGGTTAGCTACGTGCTAGGCGTCTGTGGACTACCGTGAGGAAAACAGTTAGGTTTTGTTTTTCCCGGCGAGTCAATTCTTGTTGTGCAGATGGATAGTTGCGCCGCCTCTCACACCTTGAATTCAGCCTTTTCGCTAGTCGTCTTTTGAGGAGATGTTGTGGATTCTTGGTATTCATTAGTGATACCGAAGCCACAGTGGGTTTGTTGGACCGGTTTTCCTTCGTGTGAGAGTTTTCCGACGTTGTTCCAGATGAGCCGGCGAAGCTTAGGGAGCTTAAGGATCAGCTGCAGAGTTGTTTGTTGGGGAGTTTATGCGTCTGAGTGTTTCGCTTTTGGAAGCTCCTATTTCTTTTCGTCAAGGAGAAAGACGACAGTTGGAGGTTGTGTATCGACGAATCGTTAATTGAACCGGCTTACTGTGCGGATAGGTATCCTTTGCCTCGCATTGTCGATTTCATCGATCAGCTCCACAGTGCGAGACATTTTCTAAGTTTGCTCGGGATCAGGTCATCATTATTGCGGGTTCGGAGTGATGGCATTCCGAAGACTACCTTATGCGTGCTACGGGCTTTGTGTGTTTTAGTGAGTCATTGGATTCACTGATGCCCTGGCAGCATTCATAGATGTGATGAACCAGATTTCTTCAGGCCGATCCTCGACCAGTTATTGTTGTGTTATTACGGCATTCTGGTCTATTTAATGTGTCTTGAGGAACAGGAGTAGCACTTGAGGATTTGTTATGCAGATACTGGGAGAGCACCAGCAGTTTGCTAGATTCTCGGAGTGTTTCTTCAGGCTTGTTCGTGTGGACTCCTAGGTCTTGTAGGCACGGGAGACGGTTTCGTATGGTTTTGAGAAAGTTCGTGGCCGTACAGCTTAGGCCCAGACTTGTATGCAGGACGGAGGTCCGCAGATTTGGGGCTTAGCAGGTTTTTACCGCCGTTTCGTGCAGGATTGCTGGTGTAGTGCTGTACCGTTGACTGAATTGACCGGAAGGGAGGTTTCTTTTCTTTGGATTGAGGCATGTGTTTGGAGTTTTCGGCAGTTGAAGATTCGGTTAACAACTGCATCAGTCCTTTCTTTGCTTTTGGTTCGGACGACCTTGTTGTTTAACTGTAATGTTTCTTGAGTAGGGCTCGAGTGTGCACTGATGTAGCACTATAGAGTTATCGCTTTTGCTTCCCTACATTTGGAGGAAGTACGAGAAGGATATTCCACTCATGATCTGGAGATGGCCGCGGTGGTTTTGCGTTGGAGATTTGGAGATACTATTTGTTCGAGAGTCGTGTCAGATTTTCATGGACCACCAGAGCTTAATGTACATCTTCCTGCAGCGGATTTTGATTGTTGTGATAGTCCTCTGTAGATTTACAGATCTTGTGCGATCGTTGAGTACAGCTTAAGTTCGTCTCTACGGAGGGGACAGCTTGCTCATGTCCGCGCCCGACCACTTTTCTTTAATCGCTTTCGCGAGACACTGCCTGCCGATGCTCGTTCGTTAGAGATACTTTAGCATACTCGGCTGGGTAATGATTCAGAATCCTTGAGTTATGACACGGTGTGCTAAGTTAGGGACGCGTTTGTGTACCTGATGTTATCGGGTAGAGACGTGAAATCCTAGAACAGGCACATCAGTAAACTCTCTGTTTTCATTCGAGTTCCACCAACATTGACGTGACTTGTGTGATAGTTACGGGTGGGAAGTGATGTAAATAGAAGCTTTGGGTTTTGTTTCAAAGTGTCTGTCTTGTTGTGTGCTTGGTTCGAGCATCTGAGGCCGGCTGGAGAGTTGCAACCTTTAACCGCTCCGAAGTATGAGTGGGAGCAGATCTCCATGAATTTCGTTATGGTGTCTAACCAGGTTTAGTCAGGGTATGACTCCATTCGGATTCTTGTCGTCCGGTTATACTCAGTTTGCTCAGTTGTTCTTTGTTAAGTTGTGTCTTTGTGTTAATTGTATCGGCAGTTGGGGATCGTCACTCGCCATGGTTAGGGTTCTTCTTCGATAGCTGTTATCAGGAGACAATCCAATTGGCAACCTTTAGGTTTAGGGGTTAGGTCTTGTCGATCACCAGTCTGTTGTTTTTCTGACTTTGCGCAAGTAGGATTTTGGACCCCAGCTAGTCTAGAGACTTCGGAGATGATCCAGTTGATTCAGGTCAGGATGAGAATAGCCCAGTGCAAATAGAGGTCTTATGCCGACTGTGTTGGTCGTAGACTTAAGTGCGCAGTGGTAAATCATGTATTCCTGCGGATTTTTCCGATAAATAACTTGTTGAATTTTAGGAAGCTTGTCCCAGGATTTTTAGGTCCTTTTGAGATCCTATAAGCGGGTTAGTTTCTTTGCCTTTAATTTGGCACTTCCGCCCAGATTATTGAGTTTTCACCCCGTATTCCTTGTGATGATACTTTACAATTACCTTCATTACCTTTCTCACATGATTTGGCACCAGACCATTTGACTTGGACGCGATCGTTTAGCTCACCGGCAGCCATTTGTGTTAATGGCCCGGCAAGTGGAGAAACGTCGGTCAAGGGTCTTGCTATCTGTGAAGGGCTTTCTTTGACGTAGCCGTATAGTGAGGTAATCACTTGGGAGGCTGCGAGCGAGATTTGAGAGTTGTAATCTTCTCTTTGAAAGTACGCATAGCAGTATATTTTTAAATTCAGGGACGAATTTCTTTTAAGGGGGGAGATTTTAACACCTTAGAATGTGTTTTGGAGATAATTATATTTTAATATATGGTTTTTAATAAAAAGTTTACCAAATTGATTTTCAATTATTTTATCCTATTTAATGAATATTTTATTATATTTTTCCTAGACTTGCACAAACTTGTGCATGATAACTATGGTGTTAAATTGGGGTTTAACCATGATTAGCAACATGGTGGGTTTACCATTCCCTAATCTAGTTTTATAATTTTGTTTTAAGTGTTATTGGTTTTAAGTTGCATGGTTGTTTTTAAAAAAGAAAAAAATGGAAAAAAATGAATTTGAAATGATTTGATTTGTTGACCATGAGAGAGAGAGAAGAGCATGGTGCTACATGGTTTAGGCCATGCTCATTAATGATGAGAGAGAGAAAGAGAGGGGGGTTTTGAGTGTTCTCTCATTTCTCACTCATTCTCTCACACTCTCAAACACACACACACAAAGGCAGTAGCTGCAGCAGCAGCACTAGAAGCAAGCAGCTCCAGCAGCAGCACCAGCAGCAAGCAGCTCCAGCAGCAGCACCAGCAGCAGAGAAGCATCAGCAGAGAAGCAGCAGCACCATCAGCAGCAGCAGCAGCTTCTGCAGCAGCAGCAGCAAGGGCAGCAGCAGCTCCAGCAACTTGCAGCAACTCTCATATCCTCCATTCACTTCTTCTCCTACTTCCTAGGATCCCATAGGGTATAACTCTCAAACCCAATTTCTCTTTTTGTGCAGCTTGTGTGCTAATTAGCTTCGGTTTGAGTTTAAAGTTAGTTTTTGTGCTAAAATGGTGATTTATGTGGACTTTTGATTAAGTGATGATTGTGTTGGTAAACCCTACCTATTTAAGTGTTGTTAGGGTCACTTTAACTGAGTTTAACCCCAGCTTTCACTAAAATACCATAGGGTTTCCATTTGTGTGCAAATTTGTGTTTTTAAGCGATATTGGGGATTTCTGTGACCTGCTTTTGACCCGGACCCTTCAGGATAAAATTGAGAAGACTGGAGCATGCTTACTAGGTCTAGAATGCACCACCAGAATAAGAGCCCCTATCTCCTACCTTTGGCCGCAGATTTAACCCATCTGGCCACAAATTGCGGCCAGGAAGAGGAGTTGGGTCTTGGGGGTTTGGGTAGGGTAGTCTGCAATGTTTTGTAGTGTTTTGGCATGTGTAGTTTTGTGAGATTTGACCTGTAAGAAAATCTTGGAAAATTTATCGTATTTCTAGTTCGTTGTGTTTGCGCGATACGCGCGATACGTGAGTGGGTTCTGTGATCCAGCGTGTCGCGGTTGTTTTAGACACGTATACACACGTTTCAGCGTATCGTGCACATGCGTGTTTAGTTCGCGACGCGAGTTTCTAGTTTAGTGTCGATATCGCGTTTTGCGAGATATTTGCTTATATATATGATTTCCTTGTCTAATTTTCAGGTTTGCAGGCGGGGACTACGGACACAGCTACAGGGGGAAACAGGTGGTAGGATTCACCTAGCGTGGACTGCTGGTGAGTAGATTTAACATCTACAGGGGAATCGCCCGCATGGTGTTATGCGTCCGGGCTAAGATTCTAATACTTGTCGCATATTCTACGTTATAGTTAGAATCGCGCATTTATCCTATTACTTAGATGTTATGCTTGGACTAGTAGCCGTAGGAGACTGCACAAATTATTGACGATTCATGTTGCACGAGCACTGATTGTATGCTACACACACCGTCAATAATTGCCATGTCACACACAAACCACTTATAGATTCTATATTGCTTGGTTAGGGACCTTGTGACATTGATTCGTACTGCTCATCACATATGAGATTTACCATACCTATATACCTATAGAGTATCGTACCATTAGTAATAGGTACATATACACTTTACGATACAGCTACAGGTATACCTTGCTCATATTTTACTTATACCCAGGGGGGTATACTACATCATTTACCTATAGGTAGACACCTATACTTAGCTGTACCTTATTGATTTCGCATACATCTGGTTTCAGCTACATATTTTCCTTTATATGCTCGCATTTCAGATATATCGCACATATTTATTCCTGGATTTGCGCATTGTTATTTGGATTTTACATGATGTTTTCTGGATTTGGGAACCGCGGGAGTTCATGAAATTATGCATTATTTGAAAAACCCGGTTTCCTTGATATGATATTTGCGCATCCACCATGAGATTTATCGGTTCTGATTATATACTCCATACGAGGAGTGCGTGCCGTATGAGGGTACATGGTGGGGCCCGGTATGGTTCCCCTCGGCAAGATGATCAATGGACTTTACCGATTGAGCCTGGAGGTGGGCGAGTACCTACCGGTGACAGTAGCAATGACTCGGCGGGGATCATGGGGATACCGTTGGGAATCATGCACGTATGTATACGTAGGAAGACGAGGGTCAGAGCTAGGCAGTCGTGCTTTTCGGGATAGAGTATGAAACGTACCTATCAGGATGATAGTCTTGGTGACGGTATCTGATAGATCAGTATTTCCGTGTCGATGCTTGGCACATTGTTTTCATGATATTTCTTTTAACACCTTTTATATATAAAAGGGGATTTAGCCGTTGTTATATATACCCTTACACCAATATTAGTGGAGTGGGACGCTAGTATATGTGTATTGACCGCATCATATTTATTTCTGAAAAGTATATATTTAGAATGCTAGAATCTTACTTGAGATTTGATTTGGGATATTAGGTGATTCATTGAGATTGGATACCGGATACATATGAGATTGTCGATTTGTACATTCGGGATATAGGAGATTATTCGATATTTTACATTGAGGAGATGTGGGACTTATATGATATGAGAGCCCAACTTGGGGGCTGATTGAGGAAATTGTGAATTTGAGTGTCTTTATGGATTGTGATCCTACCACGATGTCAGGATTCCGTGGGAATGACATATTTCACTCTATACCTCACGCTTATCTATTTATGCACTGTTTCATGTATTAGTAGTACCTGTTAGTGTACCCTTCATGATTGCTGCATATCTACATTCTCATATCCCTATCGCATGATTATTGCATACTATTGTCATATCACTATTGCTTCATATATTGGTTGTACCTGTTAGTGTACTTTCCATTATTCTACATTCATATGACCTATTATTACTGTTAATTGCATATCTTAGATTCATGCTGTACGTACATACCTACGATTACCTGCACATGTTATCTACTATTCACTAGTTGGAAACTCACCCCCGTTGTGCCACATTTGTTTTGCAGGGTGTTTCCCCAGAGTAGTCGAGGCAGGCTATTCATCTATCATCTTTTGCTACAGATACCGCATCGGCTCACAGTATGCTATTTTGCTTAGGTGGGTTTTGGTGGTTATCTGTATTTTTTATTGTACTTTCGTTGTATCTTGTACTCTCCATCTACTATTATGTTGTTGACTTAGAGATTTGGTAAGGACGATATTGTATATTATTTGTGGATTTGTTGTCTTTTATACAGCTTTATCTCTATTGTCTTTATTTCTTCGCTACGGCGTCGTTTATTTGTGGTGGTGATTGTTTTCCGCCTTTGGGCGTGTAATTACTCCTGTTTGGGGATGCTTTATTTATCTTATCTGTTGTACCCATTTTAGGGTTAGTTTTTACAAAGGGGGTGCTGCCAAAATTTTAAAGAAAGAAGTTGGACTTTTAAAGAATTTGGGTTGCGATTTCAAATGTTTCAAAAACTTTTGTTATCTTTTTCGTATTTTCATGGTTTAAATTTCTGGGTTTTGTCTTTCTTTTACTGTGTTATGTCTTTAGGCGTTGCGTAGTATTAGGGCCATCACGTACCAATTTCGGGTCGTGACAAAGTTGGTATCAGAGCGCTAGGTTTTACCTTTTGGAGTGTAGGATGACCTTGGTATGATGGAGTAGGTAGCTTAAGCAGAGTAATGTAGTGTGTGTATGTCTGCAGCATACTCACGATGTGGTACTTCGCCTTAAGTGACCTAAGTACAATTTGCTTGAAATTCCTTCCTTGATGATTCGTATCCTTGTGATTCGATTCCGTATTCTTATCGAATCTTATCTCTATTTATAGCCTTGTCGCCGATGACTATGGGGACTCAGAGTGATGCAGCGAGGGCCGAGGTCAGAGTTGGCTCGGGTGAGACGAGTACTGACCAGGATGGCACGCTAGTTGCACAGGTGCAGACGGATCAGCCTTCGACATATAGTATCGATAGGCATGTGGCAAAGATGCAGGACTTCCGCCAGACTATGAGTTTATTGGTTGATGTCGTTCGAGCGATGCGACAGAAGGATGCGACAGGAGGTTGTCACCCCTGTTACTCAGTTGTCCTTTGCGATCAGCATGCAGCAGTCCGTCACCTACATAGCACCAGTGGTTGCAGCCCCAGTTGACGAGGCACGTATTCCAGAGACTCTGAGAGTTCCAGGACGGAGGAGGACTCGTACCAGTGTACCAGCCCAGAGACAGAGGTTTAGTCATCAAGACAGATTTCGTGGCCGTCGCAGGAATAGCAGAGGCTTTGGGCGAGGACAGTCGTTCAGCTCTCATTCCCAGGAGGGTTAGCAGTCAGCATGTGGATGCTTTCGATGCGGAAGCCTTCAGCACTTCGTCAGGGATTGTTCCTTAGCACCTCGTTGGGGTCGTATTCAGAGAGGTCGTGGACGTGGAAGGTTCGCTCAGAGGAGTCAGTCTACCAGAGGAGTTCAACCTGTTGTGGGTAGGGGGCAGACACAGGAGTTTGCTTCTACTCATCGGGATGCGCAGGCGTCCAATGTAGAGTTTTTAGGTATCCTTAATTCGCATGTTCTTTTGATGTATTTGTTATTTTCCACACCTTGTGCCGTGATGGGACTAGAGTTGTGTTAGGTAGATTAGCCGTTTTGTGTTAACTTCTGTCAGCGATTCTTTTGTTGCGCGACACGTATTTCAGTTGTGTGCCAATCGGATAGGAGATAGAGATTTGTCTGTCGTTTCGATCCTTCTTGGGATGTTAGATTTGACGTTCTCCTGGACACGGACTGGTTAGCTACGTGCTAGGCGTCTGTGGACTTCCGTGAGGAAAACAGTTAGGTTTTGTTTTTCCTGACGAGTCAATTCTTGTTGTGCTGGTGGATAGTTGCGCCGCTTCTCACAGCTTGAATTCGGCCTTTTCGCTAGTCGGCTTTTGAGGAGATGTCGTGGATTCTTGGCATTCATTAGTGATACTAAAGCCACAGTAGGTTTGTTGGACCGGTTTTCCTTCGTGCGAGAGTTTTCCGACGTTGTTCCAGATGAGCCGGTGAAGCTTAGGGAGCTTAAGGATCAGCTGTAGAGTTGTTTGTTGGGGAGTTTGTGCGTCTGGGTGTTTCGCTTTTGGAAGCTCCTATTTCTGTTCGTCAAGGAGAAAGACGGAAGTTGGAGGTTGTGTATCGACGGATCGTTAATTGAACCGGCTTACAATGCGGATAGGTATCCTTTGCCTCGCATTGACGATTTCTTCGATCAGCTTTACAGTGCGAGACATTTTCTAAGTTTGCTCGGGATCATGTCATCATTAATTGCGGGTTCGGAGTGATGGCATTCCGAAGGCCGCCTTATGCGTGCTACGGGCTTTGTGTGTTTTAGTGAGTTATTAGATTCACTGATTCCCTGGCAGCATTCGTAGATGTGATGAACCAGAGTTCTTCAGGTCGATCCTCGACCAGTTATTGTTGTGTTATTACGACATTCTGGTCTATTTAATGTGTCTTGAGGAACAGGAGTAGCACTTGAGGATTTGTTATGTAGATACTAGGAGAGCACCAGCAGTTTGCTAGATTCTCGGATTGTTTCTTCAGGCTTGTTTGTGTGGACTCCTAGGTGTTGTAGTCACGGAAGACGGTTTCGTATGGTTCCGAGGAAGATCATGGCTGTACAGCTTAGGCCCAGACTTGTGTGCAGGACGGAGGTCCGCAGATTTGGGGCTTAGCAGGTTTTTAACGCCGTTTCGTGCAGGATTGCTGGTGTAGTGCTGTACCGTTGACTGAATTGACCGGAAGGGAGGTTTCTTTTCTTTGGATTGAGGCATGTGTTCGGAGTTTTCGGCAGTTGAAGATTCGGTTAACAACTGCATCAGTCCTTTCTTTGCTTTTGGTTCGGATGACCTTGTTGTTTAACTGTAATGTTTCTTGAGTAGGGCTCGATTGTGCACTGATGTAGCACTATAGAGTTATCGCTTTTGCTTCCCTACATTTGGAGGAAGTACGAGAAGGATATTCCACTCATGATCTGGAGATGGCCGCGGTGGTTTTGCGTTGGAGATTTGGAGATACTATTTGTTCGAGAGTCATGTCAGATTTTCATGGACCACCAGAGCTTAGTGTACATCTTCCAGTAGCGGATTTTGATTGTTGTGATAGTCCTCTGCAGATTTACAGTTCTTGTGCGATCGTTGAGTACAGCTTAAGTTCGTCTCGATGGAGGGGACAGCTTGCTCATGTCCGCGCCCGACCACTTTTCTTTAATCACTTTCGCGAGACACTGCCCGCTGATGCTCGTTCGTCAGAGATACTTGAGCATACTCGGCTGGGTAATGATTCGGAATCCTTGAGTTATGACACGGTGTGCTAAGTTAGGGACGCGTTTGTGTACCTGATGTTATCGGGTAGAGACATGAAATCCTAGAACAGGCACATCAGTCAACTCTCTGTTTTCATTCGAGTTCCACCAACATTGACGTGACTTGTGTGATAGTTACGGGTGGGAAAGGATGTAAATAGAAGCTTTGGGTTTCTTTTTAAAGTGTCTGTCTTATTGTGTGCTTGGGTCGAGCATCTGAGACCGGCTGGAGAGTTGCAACCTTTAACTGCTCCGAAGTAGGAGTGGGAGCAGATCTCCATGAATTTCGTTATGGTGTCTAACCAGGTTTAGTCAGGGTGTGACTCCATTCGGATTCTTGTCGTCTGGTTATACTCAGTTTGCTCATTTGTTCTTTGTTAAGTTGTGTGTTTGTGTTAATTGTGTCGGCAGTTGGGGATCGTCCCTCGCCATGGTTAGGGTTCTTCTTCGATAGCTATTATCAGGAGACACTCTAATTGGCAACCTTTAGGTTTAGGGGTTAGGTCGTGTCGATCACCAGTCTGTTGTTTTTCTGACTCTGCGTAAGTAGGATTTTGGACCCCAGCTAGTCTAGAGACTTCGTAGATGATTCAGTTGATTCAGGTCAGGATGAGAGTAGCCCAGTGCAAATAGAGGTCTTATGCCGACTGTGTTGGTCGTAGACTTAAGTGCGCAGTGGTAAATCATGTATTCCTGTGGATTTTTCCGATAAATGACGTGTTGAGTTTTGGGAAGCTTGTCCCAGGAATTTTAGGTCCTTTTGAGATCCTATAAGCGGGTTAGTTTCTTTGCCTTTAATTTGGCACTTCCACCTAGATTATTGAGTTTTCACCCCGTATTCCTTGTGATGATACTTTATAATTACCTTCATTACCTTTCTCACATGATTTGGCACCAGACCATTTGACTTGGACGCGATCGTTTCGCTCACCGGCAGCCATTTGTGTTAATGGCCCGGCAAGTGGAGAAACATCGGTCAAGGGTCTTGCTATCTGTGAAGGGCTTTCTTGGACGTAGCCGTATAGAGAGGTAATCACTTGGGAGGCTGCGAGCGAGATTTGAGAGTTGTAATCTTCTCTCCGGAACAACAGTAGTGTCAAGTCTAGGTAAACAAGAACCTCCCTATCACCGTATTTGAGAATACCGAAGTATCTCTCGGGTGCCTGAGGCAACCCACCATATCTACGGAGTGGCTAATAGAATGTCAATCCAGATTGAATCTTTAGGTTCTTTTAAATTTTCAGTAATCGTTTGCGGTTTTGGAATCTCTTCCAGTTCTACCATAATCCCACTACTGTTTTCTGAAAAAGTCCATTTTACTAAAACTGTGGCGAGTCAAGAATAATATCACTATTGATCTTCCAGATGGTAGAAACTTAACCCTCGTCAAAGCCCGGATTAACCTATAAACAGCCATTACAGAAACGTGCCTTGAGTTATCCAGAGTCTGGTTTTAAGCATAAGCCGGACAACTCCCCATACCTTAACATCGTTTAGATATGAACCATTCTATATACAATATAGAAATAGAGACACTGATTTAATTGGAACCAGATTCAAATCATGCAGCTGTCTCTAGTGCATGTCAACTAAATGGAAGGAGGCCGATCAGCGTTACTCAACTTAGGAGTGCATCCAGATATGAGTAACCTGAAAGAGAATCAAGTTCTCAAAACCATTACTATCAACTGAATACCAAACACAAGTATCTACATCTTCGATTACCTTGAAGAATCCCGATACTTGCGACACCTGGTTCTCTAATTTATTCTTATACCTATAACTTCTCAAAAGTTGGATATTGTATTTCTACGAAAAACTTGTCTAAAACTTAAGAAGTCACAAGTAAACAGAATATAGTACGAGGACCAACTGTCACGACCCAAATTAGGCACATGACCGGCACTTGGACTACGTTGTTAGTGTTATATACCCTAGAGGCCATTATTGTATCGTACTGGCTTGTATATTACATTTTGGAAGCTTGGGATATACACAGGTTTATAACAGTCTTGCTCAACATTGTAGTTTGCTACTTGGTTTGTATCTGTCTTAATATGTGTATATGTTTCTTTTAGCATATCGCGAATACATATTGATAGAGCCTATAGGATCTTGCATGACTACCGGTGTTGTGATGGCAGTCATACTAGTGGAGGCTGGGTAGTCTACAAGTACATCCTTTTTCAGGTCCCTAGTCGTAGGATTATCGAGACAGGGCATCGATACTCCGGAGTAGACTAGTGTGTACGCTTCTCGTCCCAGCAGGGGAAATAGTCTGTCCCACAGTCATTAGTACGTTGTACTGGAGATAGTATGCAGGTGCTCGTTGGGTTACGGGTACACAGGACAGGACTCGCAGGGAACTATTGGTTAGTATTATACCCGTCGTCAGTTAACAGTTCCCAGGTGACATGAGTACAGCATAGTCCGTAGACTTGACACTACTACTTCGCCTCGAGTGTGTTCCCACTGTTCTTAGATTGCTATCCTACCACGGCTCGACTGAGTCGTGCAAACAGGTAGCAGTTGGGTGCAGTCCCGAAGCACTTGGAGGCAGTTGCGGTTAGATAGGATTCGTCTCTCCCGGTGTTGCGGGTTGATATCGCGCTGTGATTGGAGAGCCATTACTCAAGGTCCCTGGCTAGGGCAAGCGAAATTTACTGGTAGGTTTTCCAGTAGCTTCTCAAGGTGTAATGGGATTCACTCCAACCCGACTTATACTGCTTTTAGAGGACTGACGCTTGCCGCCCCTTAGGCCCGATATGCGATAGTCTTAGACAAACAGACCGGACTGTACAGAGATTGTCACATCAGGCTCAGTAGGAGTTCGGATGGGTTTCCTCATCGACCTTCTTATCGACATCTATCTGGGGACCGTTACGTACAGCTAGTACCGCTTACGGCCTGTGGTTAAACCCACTGCCTGTGTAGTGTCGAGTCTTTAGTGTCCCACACAGAGGGTTTCCCTGCTTCAAGCGAAACGATATAGAGGTGGTATGGTTTTACGACAGGGTGTGGACATATACGTGTACTTGTGCACGTATGATGTTCGGACAAATTATACTAGCGGGCTTTGGTTTAAGCCAGATTCTAGTATTGTATTATTAGATTTATGCAGTCTCGGTATATCTGTGTTTTTCGTAAATACGGATGGGAAGGGCATTCTCGTAATTAGTCGAGAAGCTTCTAGAAGAAAGGTGAATCATTTTGTTTTAATTCATTTGTGAATTAAACTAAATGAGGTGGAGAGGTGATGTGTAATTTTCATTAATTACACCATGAGTCATGAGGTGTTCACCTCAAGGTAATTAACGAAGCATGGTTGTTGATTATATTTATTATTGTTTAGATATTTTTTCATGCTTCATAATTATCAAAGAAACTCAAGATTTAATTCATTATCACTTACACATTCTCTCTCCTCAAGCTCTCATTTTCTTCATCCGAACCCTAATCCTCTCATGTGTTAAGAACCCTAGGGTTAGCAAGAGTAATAGATCCTTAATCTATCTCTATATCCTCTAGGTCACTTGGAATAGCAATCCAAGCCACTTAGTTACCTCAAGTTAGATGTTAAAGCTTGAAGAAGGAACTCTCGGGTGGATCTTCTATTACATCGAGGAGGCCGACGAGGAGGTGAACAACAAGAACAAGAAGGACTAGTATCTTGAGGTATAATTATCTATCATAGTAGTTTATGTTAGTTATATGTATGCCCTAGAGGCCATTGCTATACATAGGATGTATATTGTAGTGGATGCTGGGACATATATAGGGAGGACTTTCTTGCTCGACATGATAGTATGCTATCTGGTTGCTCTTTACCTTAACGTGTACACTGATTGTCTCTCTGTTACATGTTGGTAAAGCCCTTAGGATATGTACTTGACTACCTGGACTATGATGCGGATCATACTAGTGGGGACAGGGTAGTCCATAAGTACATCCTTCAAAGTCCCTAGTCGTGGGTGTATCGAGACAGGGCATCGATATACCAGAGTAGACTAGCATATACCTTCTCGACCCATACAGATGGGCGATGGATGATCCCATATCCATTGGTGTTTGACATCAGAGATGATATACGGGTGCTCAGTGGAGACTGGGTACACTGGACGGACTCGCCGAGAACTCCCAGATGGTATTATACCTTACGTCAGATGGCAGTTCTCTGGTGACACTGGTACAGAGTAGTCTGTTGACCCGAGATCGTCATAGAGTCTTGTGTGGTTCCCACTGTGCTTTGATTTCCATCTTACCACGTCCAAGAGAGCGTGCAAAACGGTGGTTTTTGGGTACAGTCCCGAGTCACATGGAGGCAATGAGCGATAGGAGGGGATTCGTCTCTCCCGGTATAGGGAGTTGATGTTGCGCTGTGTTCGATTGGCTATAACCGGAAATCCCTGGCCAGGGTTGCTGAGATTTACTGGTAAGTGTTACCAGTAGTTTCTCGAAATGTTATAGACCTCATATCGAGACGACTTATCGAGCTATTGGGGTCTGACGTTTACCACCCCTAGGCGAGATATGCGACATATCAGACGATCAGACCGGACTGTACGGTAAGTGTTACTGGTTGGATTCACAGGAGTGTGAGCGGGCTTGCTCGTCGATCTTCTGATCACTCAATACCCGGGTGGCCGTTACGTTTAGCAGACCGCTTGCGGCTTGTGGGTGTTTGATATGATCATCACCTGCTGCCGGCGTATTGACGAGTCTTTAGAGTCCTACACAGAGGTTTCCTAGCTCAAGCGAAACGAAATAGGAGCGCATATGAGATATGTGCGGGACCGAGAATAATACGTGTATGTGATACCGTATTTCATTCTCGCGATGAATGTATCGAATGGTTGTATGCGATATAACCTAGTTATCGAATCAAGGATTGATTCGATAAGCCGATACATTGAATATTAGTCGGTTATATGCGATATGACCGGATCGTTAAATCAAGTGTTGATTTGATGATTTAATGCATAATTATATATTTTCATTAACTAGTATTGGTTCACTTTAAATGGATTTTCTCACTTGGTTTGTGCACATTGTATATGTGATATACTTTTGTACACAAGTTTGTATCATGTTTGATGATGCATGCTAACTTGGGTTTGTGTAAAGACTAAACCATGGTTATATGAATGGTTAGGGTTTTGTTTTCTTTTTGATTTATCTTATTTAGTTATTCATTTTGAAAATGATAAGCATAAAGGGAAAATGGTGGCTTAATTTGTTTTCTAGTTGAAGCTTCTTGAACATTTGACCAAAGTGACCATTTTGTCTCATGCTTAACCCTAACCACTCCATTTAACCCTAGTCTATTCTCTACACCTAACCAAGGTTAGGATATGATAAGTATTCATTTTATTATTCATTTTGGATAATACTTATGATATTCCTTCTTCTTCTTCTTCATCTTCAACATTGAAGCAAGCTTGCCTCCATCAATGGCAACTTGGGAAAAACAGTGAGAAATCCAATTCTAAAATGAACCCACTGTTGGGGTAAAAATTTACACCCCCGTTGACCGAGTCAAAGTCAAGGTCAACCCCAAGCCAGGTGGGCCCAAGCCTAGGTCAAGCGGGCCCATGCCCAAGTCGAGCCCGCGGCCAGCCTCCTCCATGCCAACAACAAAAATCATGTAACAAATAATTTTTTATGTAATATTTATGCATGAATGTAAACAAAATGGGCATAAAGCCAATATTTGGTAAGCCCATGGCTTATGTGCAAAAATGAAATAGCACATGAGCCATGGGATGGCCAAAATGCCATTTTCCAAAGCCCAAGGGGCTATATGTAAATATGTAAGCCTATAAAAGGCAACATTATAATGAATAAAAAAAAGAAGAACTTTTTCTCTCTCTAAAAAAAAAGTTTCCAGATCTGAGATCTATTCTTCTTCTTCAAGGTTCCAAAACCTTCTTCTTTCTCTTGAATTAAATCAAGAGTTTTACTCTTCTTTTTATAAAACAAATTAGTTTTTCACCATAAAACCCACAAAGGGGAACTTGGATCTGTCATCAGATCTTAAAAAGGAGAGATTTTGAGATTTCACATCTCTTGATCTTCAAGATCCAGCAAGCAACAGGAGGAAGAAAAAGAACCACTTCCATTAAACCCAGAACACATTCAGGAGCCCGACTCCTCTCTGATTTCTCTTTGAGAAATCTTTTTTCAGGCTAAAAGCCTCTTGTCCTCTCAAGCGCGCAGCGCAAGTGCGCAAAGCGCCCGCGTGACGACACCTGGCGCGCGCGCTTGCGCACCTGCGCGCTTGCGCACGTGCGGAAAGCGCCCGCGTGCCGACACGTGGCGCGCGCGCGCGCGCTTGCGCGCTTGCGCACGTGCGCAAAGCGCCCGCGTGCCGACACGTGGCGCGCGCTTGCGCACCAGCGCGCTTGCGCAAGCGCGCAAAGCGCCCGCGTACCGACAGGTGGCGAGCGCGCTTGCTTGCGCACCTGCGCGCTTGCGCAAGCGCGCAAAGCGCCCGCGTGCCGACACGTGGCGCGCGCGCTTGCGCACCTGCGCGCAGCGCTCATGCGCAAAGCGCCCGCGTGCCGACACGTGGCGCGCGCGCGCTTGCGCACCTGCGCGCAGCGCTCATTCGCAAAGCGCCCACGTGCCGACACGTGGCACGCTTGCGCCTGAGCGCACAGC
This sequence comes from Agapanthus africanus, assembly GCA_030015575.1. Lineage (NCBI taxonomy): Eukaryota > Viridiplantae > Streptophyta > Magnoliopsida > Asparagales > Amaryllidaceae > Agapanthus > Agapanthus africanus. The sequence continues at coordinate 105,384,474 of CM057343.1, read as the reverse complement.
ACCTACGCGCACAGCGCCCAAGGTGCTGCCCCACGTATCCTTTGGATGCCTTTTCCCCTTTATTTATATATATATGTATATATATATACATTTGTATACAAATGTACACATACACATACTCCGCAACATTCTCCCCTTCCAAAAAATTTTCGGGCCGGGGCGCTGCCCCGAACCCCGCAAGGGGGCTGCTAGCCCCCTTGACCCTCAGCCCGCTATCCGGGTAGCGGGACCCCCGTAAAAACTCTGCGTGGGTCCCGATATATCCAAAACCCCCCTTTCAAAACAAAACACACGTACACTGCACATTGAGTTCGCATGACCAGTTTAACCCGTTAATCGGAGGTTCCCCCCCCAAAGGCGAGGGGTAATTAACGGCAGCTTAGTCCGCGGCTGCCGGAGATTCGGATCCCCACAATCATTAAACCCCCACCTACCCTAGGCAGGGGGAATCTGTAGTATACGCCTGACAAGCGCGCGCGTATTCCCATCTCAATGGGGTGACGAAAAACACCCTACAGATTCTGGCACGCCCGGTGGGACCAATCTCTCCTCCCATATTTCGGGTTAAACGTTCATGCGAACTCAATCAATTTACATGTCTATATTTATACTAAAATAATACTTTTTCATGCAGATTTTCAAGCAATCACCTTCCGACGATGTCTTCGATGATGAACTCAGCTCCTGTCTCCTACACGATGAAGATAGACTCCATGACGGTCCTTCCGGCCAGTCTCGGGCGACAATGGGAGGAGCCGCTGCTACCATTCGGCTCTATTGTGTTCATTCCAGTTGGTGCCATCCCAGCTCCTCAAGCCCCGGTGGCAGACAAACCGGTCTCGAAAGGCAGGAGACCAAATGTGGTGGTCGCGAGGGCACCTCAGCCCAAGCACAAGTCTGTATCTGAACGAATTTCCTTGGCCACAGCTGGGGGCAAGGCCATCAACACCAACAAAGCTACAACGCGTCCCGAGCAAGCTCCAGCGGTACCCCCGACAACTGCTCGATCGGGTGTCTTCTCTAAGCTCCCCGCTAATCAACTCACAATGGCTTCCCAAAGAGCAGAAGCCTGCCAAGCGCTTAAGGCAAAGAAGCTGAGGCAGAAGCGGCTCAGATATAGAGCCAACAAAAGGGCTAGGGCTCTAGCCATGTTAAAATTTATGAATTTCCAAAGCCCGGACCGCTCCGCGAAACCAGCTGCCAGTGATGAAAGAATGGCTGAATGTGTTATCCACACTGTTTACATGGCCGGACATGAGGAAACGAACCCTCTTCTTCTTCACAGCCATGGTGATGATACGGTTGACGCTACCCAGTATCGGCTCGATCTAAATGATGAAGAGCCCGCTCAGGCCGATAAGCCAGAGGATCCCGTGGTTCCTATGGAATGGAGCTCAGGCAATAAAGATTACCCGGTTGTCATAGCCGGAACTACAGAACAGGCATTATTCCATTGGCTTCAAAGGCAATTTCAGGACAGGGATGAGAAGATGGCCGAGGTCTATTCCAAAGTCGACGAGCTGGCAAACGTCGTGGCAGATCTCGCGACCCAAGTCGCCCGATTGCAATCACAGCAGAATCAAATTTTGGCTCATGAGCCAAGGATTGGTACCCGGGAGCAGCCAACTGATATCCCTTTAAATCTAAAAGCGGAGCGCCTTCGCGAAAAACGGCCGCAATTAGCCTCCAGTCCCTCTGATACATACGCCGGGGGGGAATCGCCTCTGAAAGAGAAGTTGGAAAAGGTCTATTCCTTCAAGAGGGAAAAGGTCCACAAGATATTCAGGGACGCCCTAAGAAACGGTCTACAACTGCCAGAATCAAAGAGACCGCAAGAAAAGAATATGATTGACGACCCAAAATATTGCCCCTATCATAGGGTGATAGGTCATTCCATTGAGGACTGCTTCGTCTTCAAAGATTGGGTCGAAAAGCAATACAAGACGGGAGAGATAGAACTGTCTAAAGGCATGTTAGCAAACAGTCAAGCTACGACCACCGATTTCATGCAAATGGAGACCGAAACCTTTCGGGAACCTAACCCTCCCAGACATGTGCAGGGCGAACCAAAGATTGATCGGCCTCAGGGACCGGCGTCAGTGAGGGCACCTACTCTGATGGAGAGAAGGAAGAAGGTGTACTCCTTTAGGAGGGATGAGGTCCGCGATATATTCAAGGAAGCCCTGAACAATGGCCTGCAACTGCCTATTCCGAAGAGGCCACATGAAATGAATATGACTGGCAATCCCATATACTGCCCATACCATAGAGTGCTGAGTCATACCATTGAAGACTGCTGTGTTTTCAAAGATTGGGCAGAGGACTAATATAAGCTTGGAAAAACCTCTCAATCCTCGGACGTATCGGCAAGCCACGGAGCTAGGCCATCAGCACAGCTCCGCCAAGATCAATGTTCAAGGAGCTGGGATAAGCAAAGAGGACCACCACGTCGTTAAACTGGAAACAATCGACCTCTAAGTCGTTAAACTGGGAATGTAAAAAAAAATATGTAAAAATGTAAGTAAAAAAAAATGTGTAAATAAAAGAAAAAATAAAGAAAAGCCGAAATGATGGGGCAACTCGCAATAAAAATCAGCGAGTAAAAATAAAAACGAAAATAAAGCCGAAATGATGGGGCAACCGCGAATAAAAGCCGAAATGGTAGGGCAATCGCGACCTTCGCGATAAGAAAAGCTGAAATGATAGAGCAATCGCGGTAAAACAAAAACAAAAAAAAACAACAACAAAACAAAGCAATGGCGAATGATGAGTCGCTCCTGGTACCATATTCCAGTGTAGCGATACTGACGCCAACAAAAATTCAAATTTCCAAAATTCTCCCAGCCCTACGGCCAGTCCCCAAATTGACTACCGTATACAATCCGCGGGCTCAAATAATTCTCAGCATACCCATGCCCCACCGTAACCACCAGTTACGCGGCTGGTCTCCGCCTTTGGAGTTATGCTTCATTGGAAAGACCCACTCATGTGTCCTCACGATGCATGAGGAGAACAAACCTTCGTGAGATCCTTACGACTCACCAAGGAAAAACACACTTAGGAGTCCTCACGACTCTTAAGGAGAAAATACACCTGCGGGATCCTTACGACTCGCAGGGAGAAAATACCTTTATGGGACCCTCACGGCCCATAAAATTGAAAAGCCTTAGGCGATAGGGATCTAAACCTGTCTCCTAAGCCATCGCTCCCCATACCCCAACGGCGAATGATGAGTCGCTCCTGGTACCATATTCCAGTGCAGCGATGCAGACGCCAACCAAATTCCAAATCCCAATCCCCAAGCGGCGAATGATGAGTCGCTGCTGGTACTACATTCCAGTACAGCGATGCAGACGCCAACCAAATTCCAACTCCCATACCCCAACGGCGAATGATGAGTCGCTCCTGGTACCATATTCCAGTGCAGCGATGCAGACGCCAACAAAGTCCCAAAATTTTTACGGCCCTACGGTCTGGATCATACATCCTGCAAAACCGTATACAATCCACGGGCGTAAAATGATCCCAATCTCTCCCAAGTCCTACCGGCGAGACCACATTCAAAGTCCCACCGGCAGGGAAGATTCCAAAAGAAAAAGAAAAAAAAAAGAAAAAAAAGGGAAAACAAAAAAAAGAAGAACGGTATGTCCACAAGCAAAAGGGGCACGGATGAAAACCCGAAAGGGCTCCGTGAGTAAAAAACAGCAGGACTGCCGGCGAGTTTGTGAAAACCCGAAAGGGCGCAAACTCGTAAAAAAAAAAGAAGAAGAAGAAGAAATGAAATGCACTCGCAAAGTCCTCTCGACTTTGTGAGGAGAAAATTCCCGCGTGAGATCTTTACGACTCACAAAGGAGCAATACACTTAGGAGTCCCCACGACTCCTAAGGAGAAAATACACCTATGAGATCCTTTCGACTCGTAGGGAGAAAATGCTTTTATGGGACCCTCACGGTCCATAAAATTGAAAGGCCTTAGGTGACAGGGATCTAAACCTGTCTCGTAAGCCACCAATTCCCAAATCCTCTCGGGGTACATGATGAGTTGCTCCTGGCATTATTCCAGTGCAGCAATGCAGATGCCAAAACAAAACCAATTCCCAAATCCTCTCAAGACAGATGATGATTCGCTCCTGGTACCATATTCCAGTGTAGCGATGCTGATGTCAACACCAAATCAAATCAAACCAACAACCTCTGCGGCGGAATCACGCTTCGTCCCAGAATTTACCCCGTGTCGAAATCATGCTTTGCCTCGGGATAACGACCTCCTCGTCGGAATTATGCTCCGCCTCGAAATCAAAATCAACAAGTCAACTTCCACTCCGACACCGCAGAAAGCGGAGCAAGTCAGAATCCAATCTCGACACCGCAAGAAGCGGAGAAAGTCAAGTCTACCCCTGACACTGCAAGAAGAAGAGCAAGTCAAATCAAGCGTCGACCGTCCATGTCGTAAAACGGGCAGTGCAGGCTCCCCACAAATTGGGAACCCAAATCGCTCCGGATCAGAGCGTCGACCGTCCATGTCGCAAAAAGGGCAGTGCAGGCTCCTGCAAATTGGGAACCCAAATCGCTCCGGATCAGGGCGTCGACCGTCTATGTCGCAAAAAGGGCAGTGCAGGCTCCCGCAAATTGGGAACCCAAATCGCTTCGTAATAGAGCGTCGACCGTCCATGTCGCAAAAAGGGCAGTGCAGGCTCCTGCAAATTGGGAACCCAAATCGCTCCGGATCAGGGCGTCGACCGTCTATGTCGCAAAAAGGGCAGTGCAGGCTCCCGTAAATTGGGAACCCAAATCGCTTCGTAACAGAGCGTCGACCGTCTATGTCGCAAAAAGGGCAGTGCAGGCTCCCGCAAATTGGGAACCCAAATCGCTCCGAATCAGAGCGTCGACCGTCTATGTCGCAAAAAGGGCAGTGCAGGCTCCCGCAAATTGGGAACCCAAATCGCTTCGTAACAGAGCGTCGACCGTCTATGTCGCAAAAAGGGCAGTGCAGGCACCCGCAAATTGGGAACCCAAATCGTTTCGTAACAGAGCGTCGACCGTCTATGTCGCAAAAACGGCAGTGCAGGCTCCCGCAAATTGGGAACCCAAATCGCTCCGGATCAGAGCGTCGACCGTCTATGTCGCAAAAAGGGCAGTGCAGGCTCCCGCAAACTGGGAACCCAAATCGCTCCGGATCAGGGCGTCGACCGTCTATGTCGCAAAAAGGGCAGTGCAGGCTCCCGCAAATTGGGAACCCAAATCGCTTCGTAACAGAGCGTCGACCGTCTATGTCGCAAAAAGGGCAGTGCAGGCTCCAGCAAATTGGGAACCCAAATCGCTCCGGATCAGAGCGTCGACCGTCTATGTCGCAAAAAGGGCAGTGCAGGCTCCCGCAAATTGGGAACCCAAATCGCTTCGTAACAGAGCGTCGACCGTCTATGTCGCAAAAAGGGCAGTGCAGGCTCCCGCAAATTGGGAACCCAAATCGCTTCGTAACAGAGCGTCGACCGTCTATGTCGCAAAAAGGGCAGTGCAGGCTCCCGCAAATTGGGAACCCAAATCGCTTCGGATCAGAGCGTCGACCGTCTATGTCACAAAAAGGGCAGTGCAGGCTCCCGCAAACTGGGAAACCAAATCGCTCCGGATCAGAGCGTCGACCGTCTATGTCGTAAAAAGGGCAGTGCAGGCTCCCGCAAATTGGGAACCCAAATCGCAATCGCTCCGGATCAGAGCGTCGACCGTCCATGTCGTAAAACGGGCAGTGCAGGCTCCCCACAAATTGGGAACCCAAATCGCTCCGGATCAGAGCGTCGACCGTCCATGTCGCAAAAAGGGCAGTGCAGGCTCCCGCAAATTGAGAACCCAAATCGCTCCGGATCAGGGCGTCGACCGTCCATGTCGTAAAACGGGCAGTGCAGGCTCCCACAAATTGGGAACCCAAATCGCTCCGGATCAGAGCGTCGACCGTCCATGTCGCAAAAAGGGCAGTGCAGGCTCCCGCAAATTGGGAACCCAAATCGCTCCGGATCAGGGCGTCGACCGTCTATGTCGCAAAAAGGGCAGTGCAGGCTCCTGCAAATTGGGAACCCAAATCGCTTCGTAACAGAGCGTCGACCGTCTATGTCGCAAAAAGGGCAGTGCAGGCTCCCGCAAATTGGGAACCCAAATCGCTCCGGATCAGAGCGTCGACCGTCTATGTCGCAAAAAGGGCAGTGCAGGCTCCCGCAAATTGGGAACCCAAATCGCTTCATAACAGAGCGTCGACCGTCTATGTCGCAAAAAGGGCAGTGCAGGCTCCCGCAAACTGGGAACCCAAATCGCTCCGGATCAGAGCGTCGACCGTCTATGTCGCAAAAAGGGCAGTGCAGGCTCCCGCAAATTGGGAACCCAAATCGCTCCGGATCAGAGCGTCGACCGTCTATGTCGCAAAAAGGGCAGTGCAGGCTCCCGCAAATTGGGAACCCAAATCGCTTCGTAACAGGGCGTCGACCGTCTATGTCGCAAAAAGGGCAGTGCAGGCTCCCGCAAATTGGGAACCCAGATCGCTCCGGGCCAGGGAAACGTCTACCACGGACACTCCGTCTCGGAGACGCGTTAAGCGTCGACCGTCCATGTCGTAAAACGGGCAGTGCAGGCTCCCCACAAATTGGGAACCCAAATCGCTCCGGATCAGAGTGTCGACCGTCCATGTTGCAAAAAGGGCAGTGCAGGCTTCCTACAAAGCAGGAACCAGATCGCTCCGGGCCAGGGAAACGTCTACCACGGGCACTCCGTCTCGGAGACGCGTTAAGCGTCGACCGTCCATGTCGTAAAAAGGGAAGTGCGTCCCAAAAAGTGGGAACCAAAGCAAGTCGCCTCCACGTGAAAGAAGATCCATCAATTTCATGCACACGACCCATATATGCTGTGTGCATTTATTGATGGGGGGCACTTTGTTGGGGTAAAAATTTACACCCCCGTTGACCGAGTCAAAGTCAAGGTCAACCCCAAGCCAGGTGGGCCCAAGCCTACGTCAAGCGGGCCCATGCCCAAGTCGAGCCCGCGGCCAGCCTCCTCCATGCCAACAACAAAAATCATGTAACAAATAATTTTTTATGTAATATTTATGCATGAATGTAAACAAAATGGGCATAAGCCAATATTTTGTAAGCCCATGGCTTATGTGCAAAAATGAAATAGCACATGAGCCATGGGATGGCCAAAATGCCATTTTCCAAAACCGAAGGGGCTATATGTAAATATGTAAGCCTATAAAAGGCAACATGATAATGAATAAAAAAAAGAAGAACTTTTTCTCTCTCTAAAAAAAAAGTTTCCAGATCTGAGATCTATTCTTCTTCTTCAAGGTTCCAAAACCTTCTTCTTTCTCTTGAATTAAATCAAGAGTTTTACTCTTCTTTTTATAAAACAAATTAGTTTTTCACCACAAAACCCACAAAGGGGAACTTGGATCTGTCATCAGATCTTAAAAAGGAGAGATTTTGAGATTTCACATCTCTTGATCTTCAAGATCCAGCAAGCAACAGGAGGAAGAAAAAGAACCACTTCCATTAAACCCAGAACACATTCAGGAGCCCGACTCCTCTCTGATTTCTCTTTGAGAAATCTTTTTTCAGGCTAAAAGCCTCTTGTCCTCTCCAGCGCGCAGCGCAAGTGCGCAGGCGCGCGCGCGCGTGCGCACCTGCGCGCTTGCGCACGTGCGTAAGGCGCCCACGTGACGACACGTGGCGCGCGCGCTTGCGCACCTGCGCGCTTGCGCACGTGCGTAAGGCGCCCGCGTGCCGACACGTGGCGCGCGCAGCGCGCACCTGCGCAAGTGCGCAAGGCGCCCGCGTGCCGACACGTGGCGAGCGCGCGCTTGCGCACCTGCGCGCATGCGCAAGGCGCCCGCGTGCCGACACGTGGCGCGCGCTGCGCTTGCGCACCTGTGCTCATGCGCTCATGCGTAAGGCGCCCACGTGCCGACACGTGGCGCGCTTGCGCCTGAGCGCACAGCACCTACGCGCACAGCGCCCAAGGTGCTGCCCCACGCATCCTTTGGATGCCTTTTCCCCTTTATTTATATATATATGTATATATATATACATTTGTATACAAATGTACACATACACATACTCCGCAACATTCTCCCCTTCCAAAAACTTTTCGGGCCGGGGCGCTGCCCCGAACCCCGCAAGGGGGCTGCTAGCCCCCTTGACCCCCAGTCCGCTATCCGGGTAGCGGGACCCCCGTAAAAACTCTGCGTGGGTCCCGATATATCCAAAACCCCCCTTTCAAAACAAAACACACGTACACTGCACATTGAGTTCGCATGACCAGTTTAACCCGTTAATCGGAGGTTCCCCTGCCCCAAAGGCGAGGGGTAATTAACGGCAGCTTAGTCCGCGGCTGCCGGAGATTCGGATCCCCACAATCATTAAACCCCCGCCTACCCTAGGCAGGGGGAATCTGTAGTATACGCCTGACAAGCGCGCGCGTATTCCCATCTCAATGGGGTGACGAAAAACACCCTACACCCACTTCTTATTTCTTCATCCTCTACCTCTTGCCAAGTAGTATAGGGTGTTTCCTTCACAAGTTTTCATGGCTTGGTGAAGGTGGAGCTTGATCTAGTGATGCCTCGACGTAGATCATCTTCGGCATCGTCGTCGATGACCTAGCCCGCTTTTTCTCCGTTGAAGCCGATGCTAGAGTCATGGTTCGATTTGGACAGCGGAGAGGACTTCATCATGGAGCTATGGAGGTGGAGAAACGGATCTACAAAGGTTGTATTTCCGTTCTTTTAGTTTAGTTGTAAACTAGTTGCTTTGGTCGCCTAAACTTCTAGCCAACGATCCGTATTAGGGTTTCTCGGCACCGTAAAATTTTGAAATTGGCATGGTTGATGCCTTGTGAGACCTCTTGTGAGTGCCTAGGAACCCTACAGTGGTATCAGAGCCTAGCTAGAGCCTTAGGCGACGCGTAGACGGAGTTAGAAGTCCGATCGAACCAAAACCTAACCCGGAAAATGCTCTCTGGACTTTTTTCAAAAACTGGGTTTTTTCCATATTAAAAATTCTTAAAAAATTCAGCAGGAAAAACTAAGAATTACGATGCAAAATTTATCGAGTGAAGATGCTACAGTGCGGCGGAAGCTTGGCTTCTGCGGCGGTTCCGCGGCCAATAAATGTGATCACTGTTTAATTTTTGCACAGTAATTCATGTTTTCAGGTGTTGAGTTTTCTGGGAATTTTTAATATTTATTCAAGAGTTGATTTTTCTGGGGTTGTTTTGGGGATTCGATGAATCGATCGGATTATTTAACTTTGTCTATTTGGCTTTCCGGATAATTTTTGAATATGTTAAAAAGTTCGACCGGATATAAATACCCACCTTTTCCCCTGTCAGGAAATTTCCATGTGTTGGATTTTTCCGTGGTTTAACGACGTTTTAAGTAGTGCAAGTAACGCGATGGACCCTCTAGAAGACAACAAACCTTAACTCGATTATGTGACTGTCTTGAACTGCCCTTTGAACCTTCGGGTTTGGGGGAGTACGGCGTGCCACATGTGAGGCGTTGGCTTGACCCTTCTACGGCTGGACCGTTGGTACTGAGGCACGAACTGAATGTTTTTAGACTTGTTTCATGTGTTGATCTGTATCGGAAAAACTTGGGTGTTCGATTGTTCGATCGGAAAGTTTAACATTTTCTATTTATCCGGAATGGGATACAATAATTGGAATTCACAATAGTTATGAGATAACTGAATGAATGTTATAAACATAGAGTTTAGTCTCACTTGATCGGTTGCCACGGAGTTTTGATGTGATCAAAAGTCTGTCGCAATCACGTAGCGTACGCGGATACTCGCCGGGTATACTTAATAGACAGCCTCACCCCATAGCCCCGACCAAGTGACTGTAGGAGAACCCCGTCGCCGAAAGCATCCGTTCGGGTGCTCGCGGTAGCGGTGTTCCGCCTTGGTGCACTTCATCGACGATATCGGGGGTGCGACCGTCTACTAAAGTTTGCGACGAGCATTCGATCAAAATGTCGGAAATCTTGTTGAATTGCCCGACTTGATATTGAAAAGTGTTTTCGATTTTGAGACTAAAATGCGGGGTTTATAATTGTTAGGCATGCGATGTCTAAGGCATTCATATGATTAGGCATGTGATGTCTAAAGAGTTTGCGGATTCCAACTGTTGTAGTTTTAGACTTTCTTTTCTGTGACCGTAAGTGTAATATGTGATATCGCCGGTTTCGTTGCTATATGTCAACGACAATTGGGATGCACATATTTACTTACGTTGATGACATGTGATGTTATGTGTTGCTGGATATGTTATATTGGATCGTCGTGTTTGAATAGCCGGGGGTTTTTATGTGAGATGAGTGTTTTTCATTTTCATTCATGTAAAAACTTGTATGTAATATTCTTTTGTTGGGGCACTTCCAGATTGTGGAAGATGTCACCCTTTGTATATTATTTACTTTTCCGCACTAGGATAGACCCAAGGAGGAGGGCACAAGTAACCGGGTTCTGGAGTCCAGTGGGAGACCAACTCGAGGAGTCGAGTCCGGGTCTCCTAACTCTAGAATTGGTAGGGTTGCTTGCCGCTCTCGTAGGGGTCTAGGGGTGTGGGTTTGGCTATTCATCACGACCGTGGAATCCGTGTTTTATACTGGCTCGTATTGAAAACACGGACGTCCTAGTATATCCAATATTTCATATGTTTCTTCTGCTGCGATATCTGTGATGTGATCATGTGATGTTCTGTGATAGATACAGTATATAGTATATATGATATATTATATAGATGTTACTTATGCTTTACACCCGCGCTAGCCCTGCCCTGCTCTGCCGTTAGTTACCTAACCTAACGGTGCACGAGGGGACATCGAGGCGAATGCGGATGGCATAAGTGTACGTCGTATTTATCTGTGATGTTTAGGTATTTAAATGATGGGACTTCATTAATGTGATTAATGAAATAAAAGAAACCTAAGATGTTGTAGAATCGAATTTCAAAATAAAACAGGTAGCTACAGTTCTTGCTTTGCACAGAGGTATATATGATATATCCTGCACCTTATTCGATGAGGAAAGGACCGAGATCCCTTCACCGGGAGTGACTCCTTTAGCAATAACTGGCAGATGCTACACACTCGGTTTGTCTTTTTGATTGCTTTTAAGAGTTTTTGCTTTGCACAGTGATATATATGATATATCCCGCACCTCATTCGACGAGGAAAGGACCGACGATCCCTTCACCGGGAGTGACTCCTTTAGCAAAACTAGAAAAGCCTCAAAAACACTCCATTTCAAAATTCATTTGATTCTACAACGATATCAAGTTCATTACGCAATAGGTTTTCAGAAAAACCTGTCGTAGCCCTCCGTCATTTCAGATAAGTACTAGTTAGTATTCGTGCTGCGGTTATTTGGCATGCGTCAAGGCGTAGTGTACGGTAGCTAACTAGTGCTTATCTGCTAGCATACGATGCGATTGGATTAGGGTATTCGTACGGCGTTGTTTGGCATGCGTCAAGGGTCGTGCGGGTGGGTTTAATTCAATCAAGAAATGTACGGGTTGAACTTGACTAGCGGACTATGGGTTGTTTGGCATGCGTCAAGGTCATAGCACGCTAAGGGCAAAATATTATCGGGAATTTCAAGTGTTGAAATTTGCAATGAGATTGCATACCTTCTATGAGATAGTTGGATCCCGATACCCGCTGCGAGTAATTGTTACTCCTGGGAGAGTTTTACACATTACACTTAGCCGATCAAGTAGGTGTCTAGAAAGGTGTCAATGGGGTCACGCCTCTGGAAAAACGAGGTTTACATTAATTAGGTTCGTGCGAAAGCACGGGGGACCTCCCTCAAAGTACCGACACTGGCCTGGCTGAAAGATTGGCGAACTTGTAGTGTGTAATTAATCCCGGCTAGTCTTTCCTTTTAGGGTTTGAAGGAAGATTTGATAAAAAGCAGTGGGAGCCATCCTGATTAGATAAAATAAAAACCAATCTATTCTTGCAAGAGCGCACGCTGAGTGTTTTCTTCTCTCTCTCTCCTGATAGCGACCATATCACGCCTTAATCAAGATAATAATACGGATATTTGACCGAACCCGCTTGTTATACTGAGCTAGAGAATGTTGGTCCCGCTCCAACTTATAATTGTTATAAGACAGAGCAGGAAATTGAGGATTACCAGAATTCCCGTGCCGCCCAAACGAGGAGAGTGCATGATGATGCATCATCTTCGGGTGTGTTGATTATAGAGAACTGTTTCTCAGTATCCTTTACGTCCTGGGTATGTGATACTAGATCAGGATCCCAGATATGTAATCTGTTACATACGGCTACAGAAAGGTAGAGGACTGAGAACGGGTGATAAGTTTCATGAGGCAGAAAACGGGGCAAGTGTTGCAGCCAAGTCTGTTGGTCACTGTCACCCTGTATTACCAATACATTGATTCTGAACAAATGTTATTAGATACCGAACCTGATATACAAAATCATATCAGTCTCTTTATTAGTAAAGAAATGATAAAATTTTGTATTGTTGGATAATGTTTTGAACATTTCCTATATCAAAAGTTGATCGGATCAGGCACGTTATCTAAAAGCGTTGACGTTCTAAATCAAACAACAGTTCTTAGTATGCGGAACACACACAAGAAGAAGAGTTCAGAAATGAACGGATCCTTCTTGAGGTATTGTAGACTAGGTCATATCAATGCGACCCGACTAGCTAAGTTACATTTTAGATGCATATTTAAATCAGTTTGAATTTACATCTTGTGAAACTTGCCAGTCATGTCACAGAGATAAGATGACCACAGCTCTGTTTATTGGAAACAGAGAAAGAGTTAGTAAACTCTTGAGATGATACATGTTGATGTATGTAAGGTCCCCTGTCTACATATGCCAGGAATGATTCTTTATACTTCATTAAATTCTTTGATAATCTCTCAAGATTCAGACATATGTTCCTGTTGAAACACAAGTCCGAACCTTTTGAGATATTCACAGAATATAAGTTAGAAGTAGAGAACCAAAATACGGGTATAAGTATTATATCCTATGATGAGATCAAGGAGGAGAATACTTGAGCACGGAATTCCTGGACTATTCTAAAGGAGAATGAGATTCTCAGCATTACTCCTCCGTATACACCATAGCATGATGGTATATCGGGGTGGAGCAATTACACCCTATGTGATAAGGTGTGCTCTATGATGAGTACTACTGAGTTACCTTTTTCCTTTTTGGGAGTTATGCACTTGATAAGCTGCATACCTATTGAATAGGGTTCGAATCAAATCAGTTGCCTACCACTTCATATTTGATATGATAAGGGAAGAGCCCATCTTTTAAGTTAGTTAAGATTTGGGGTTGTCCGGCCTATGTCGAAAAGCAAAATCCGGACAAGCTCGAGGCAAGGTCTGTAATGTAGAACTGGAAAGGTTCCAGCTATACAAACTACAGCAGATGATTTGGTAAAACCAAATGATTCAATAGTTACCAACGAACCTCAGCCTCTCCGCCGATCTAGTAGGGTTCCTCACCCACCTGAGAGATACTTCTGGTTTCTCTATGACAGTGGGAGCGAGGATTGCATCATGAGATGATGACCCAACTAGTTTCGAGCTGGCCATCAGGAGTGGGACTCTGTAAGAATGGCTGGATGCTTAGTGATCTGAGATGGAATCCATATACACCAACAAAGTATGGACTTTGGTTGCTAAATCTGAAGGGTTAAATCCCCATCAGGAGCAAGTATATCTTGAGAAGATTACTTGGTGTAGATGGAAAAGTTGAGACTTTCAAAGCTAGACTTGTTAAAGCTTTTCGTCATCGACCAGGCGTGGATAATGATGAAACCTTTTCAAGTGGCCATGCTTAAGTCCATCCAGATCCTACTTGCCACGGCTACATACCATGACTACGATATCTGGTGGTTGAGTGTCTTGACTGCTTTTCTAAATGATGATTTGGAAGAAAGCGTCTATAAGTACACAGCCAGAGGGCTTCGTAGACAGTGGGAGCAGCGAAAACGTGTGCAAGATGTTTTATGTGATAAAGCAGGCATCGCGGAGTTGGAACATCTGTTTTGATGTGGAAGTCAAATAGTTTGACATCATCAAAATGGTAGATGAACCTTGTATATACAAGAAGGTAGTAGGGAGTATGGTAGTGATCCTCGTAGAGTACGTGGATGACATACTCTTGATAGGGAAGGAGTTTCCTATGCTACGCTCGGTCAATCTCCGGTTATCACAAGAATTCTCCATAGTAGGATCAAAGTGATACCTCCTAAATCCTGTTTTTGGATCTATGAGATAGATCTAATTGGATGTTAGGATTCTCACTAGTTGTAGTGAGAAGGTATCAACCGATCCTGGGGAGAATCACTGGAAGGGTTCCAGGGTGATAAGGACGACTGAAAGTCAGTCACAGGCATTGTCTTTACCCTCAGTAAAGGGACGGTATGTTGGAAGAGTTCCAAGCTAGATACCGTGGCATACTAGACGATAAAGGCTGGATAAATCGCTACCAAAGTGGCTGTCTGGGTGTATATTGGTTCATGAGATGAACTTAGTTCCTCCCATTGTGTGACAATGGAGTTATGGCTTATACCAAGGAACGTCCGTCCCATCAGTGATCCAGACATATTCTAAGGCAGTATCACCTGATCATGGAGATAGTTGATCTCCAGGGTGATCGAGGTTAGGAGAGCAGACTCAGAGGATAACACGGCGGATCCACTCACGAAGGCCTATTCCCAGAGAGAGACTTTTATGGGATGGTTGAGTATGAGATACTACAACCACTGCTATCAGATGGCCCTAGTGCAAGTGGGAGATTGTTAGTTATATGTATGCCTTAGAGGCCATTACTATACATAGGATGTATATTGTAGTGGATGCTGGGACATATATAGGGAGGACTTTCTTGCTCGACATGATAGTATGCTATCTGGTTGCTCTTTACCTTAACGTGTACACTGATTGTCTCTCTGTTACATGTTGGTAAAGCCCTTAGGATATGTACTTGACTACCTAGACTATGATGCGGATCATACTAGTAGGGACAGGGTAGTCCATAAGTACATCCTTCAAAGTCCCTAGTCGTGGGTGTATCGAGACAGGGCATCGATATACCAGAGTAGACTAGCATATACCTTCTCGACCCATACAGATGGGCGATGGATGATCCCATATCCATTGGTGTTTGACATCAGAGATGATATACGGGTGCTCAGTGGATACTGGGTACACTAGACGGACTCGCCGAGAACTCCCAGATGGTATTATACCTTACGTCAGATGGCAGTTCTCTGGTGACACTGGTACAGAGTAGTCTGTTGACCCGAGATCGTCATAGAGACTTGTATGGTTCCCACTATGCTTTGATTTCCATCTTACCACGTCCAAGAGGGCATGCAAAACGGTGGATTTTGGGTACAGTCCCGAGTCACATGGAGGCAATGAGCGATAGGAGGGGATTCGTCTCTCCCGGTATAGGGAGTTGATGTTGCGCTGTGTTCGATTGGCTATAACCGGAAATCCCTGGCCAGGGTTGCTGAGATTTACTGGTAAGTGTTACCAGTAGTTTCTCGAAATGTTATAGACCTCATATCGACACGACTTATCGAGCTATTAGGGTCTGACGTTTACCACCCCTAGGCGAGATATGCGACATATCAGACGATCAGACCGGACTGTACGGTAAGTGTTACTGGTTGGATTCACAGGAGTGTGAGCGGGCTTGCTCGTCGATCTTCTGATCGCTCAATACCCGGGTGGCCGTTACGTTTAGCAGACCGCTTGCGGCTTGTGGGTGTTTGATATGATCATCACCTGCTGCCGGCGTATTGACGAGTCTTTAGAGTCCTACACAGAGGTTTCCTGGCTCAAGCGAAACGAAATAGGAGCGCATATGAGATATGTGCGGGACCGAGAATAATGCGTGTATGTGATACCGTATTTCATTCTCGCGATGAATGTATCGAATGGTTGTATGCGATATAACCTAGTTATCGAATCAAGGATTGATTCGATAAGCCGATACATTGAATATTAGTCGGTTATATGCGATATGACCGGATCGTTAAATCAAGTGTTGATTTGATGATTTAATGCATAATTATATATTTTCATTAACTAGTATTGGTTCACTTTAAATGGATTTTCTCACTTGGTTTGTGCACATTGTATATGTGATATACTTTTGTACACAAGTTTGTATCATGTTTGATGATGCATGCTAACTTGGGTTTGTGTAAAGACTAAACCATGGTTATATGAATGGTTAGGGTTTTGTTTTATTTTTGATTTATCTTATTTAGTTATTCATTTTGAAAATGATAAGCATAAAGGGAAAATGGTGGCTTAATTTGTTTTCTAGTTGAAGCATCTTGAACATTTGACCAAAGTGACCATTTTGTCTCATGCTTAACCCTAACCACTCCATTTAACCTTAGTCTATTCTCTACACCTAACCAAGGTTAGGATATGATAAGTATTCATTTTATTATTCATTTTGGATAATACTTATGATATTCCTTCTTCTTCTTCTTCATCTTCAACATTGAAGCAAGCTTGCCTCCATCAATGGCAATTTGTGAAAAAGAGTGAGAAATCCAATTCTAAAATGAACCCACTTCATATTTCTTCATTCTCTACCTCTTGCCAAGTAGTATAGGGTGTTTCCTTCACAAGTTTTCATGGCTTGGTGAAGGTGGAGCTTGATCTAGTGATGCCTCGACATAGATCATCTTCGGCATCGTCGTCGATGACCTAGCCGCTTTTTCTCCGTTGAAGCCGATGCTAGAGTCATGGTTCGATTTGGACAGCGGAGAGGACTTCATCATGGAGCTATGGAGGTGGAGAAACGGATCTACAAAGGTTGTATTTCCGTTCTTTTAGTTTAGTTGTAAACTAGTTGCTTTGGTCGCCTAAACTTCTAGCCAACGATCCGTATTAGGGTTTCTCGGCACCGTAAAATTTTGAAATTGGCATGGTTAATGCCTTGTGAGACCTCTTGTGAGTGCCTAGGAACCCTACAGTTTAGCACTTCTAGATAGTTTGTTAGTTAGGGTTTAGCAAAGATCCGTTTGATAGTCGATGTTACTTTGAACAAAATGATTGTTTTTCCTATTCCGCCTCCCCGCATCTTGTGGGGTATGTAACATCGGCTTACAGTGGTATCAGAGCCTAACTAAACCATAACTAACATGTTAGCAAAGTCTTTAGAAATTCGATCGCAATTTAATCCCGAAAAAACGACATTTTCACCATGTTTCTGCTGATTTTAAATTAGGGTCTAAAAATTTTTCAGGGACCTTTAAAAATACAAGCAGGGTTTTTTAAGAATTGTGAAGAAATTTGGGATCGTGACTCGGCCAAACCGCGGCGGAACTGCGGCCGATCCAAGCGATCCGCCGCGGATCCACGGCCGAGTTGACACCGAGTCAACCCAAATTTTCTCAGTTATTCTTCTGTGTTGATGTTGTGTTTTCTGGGATGTTTTGTTTCTGCTCAGGTTTTATGTGCACAGAGAATTATTTGGAGTAGATTCATATGTGGTGCTTGATCGAAATTCTTAGAAATTTGGCTAACTGGATTATATCTGTGTTGTGTTTAATGTGTTCGTAAACCTCCCCTAATTGCTAGTATGTCGGTTAACGGGGGGTTCCACATTTCTGTAATGGTTACTTTATGTTTGTGGATATGAACTTGTTGGATTGTCGTGAATGGATAGCCGAGGATGTGAGACGAGTGTTTCTTTCATTCAAATGTAAATTGTAATTTTTTGTAATATTCTTTTGCGGGGCACATCCAGGTTGAGGTTGTAGCCACCGTTGTATTATTTCATTTACTGTTTTCTGCTCTTAGGATAGACCCAAGGTTGGGTGCACAAACTACCGGGTAGTTTGAAGTGCTTAGTGGCCTACTCACGTTGTTGAGGGAGACCGCTTCACTTCGGGTACTTAGCGTGTAGTTTTCCATACCCTTAGAGGTCTAGGGTGGGGTTGGCTATTCATCACGACTTTGTAATCCGTCTTTCATTGCAGGCTCAAAGGAAATGCGGATTCCTAGAATATCCAATATGTTCATCTGTGATCTGGAATGCCTATTATTGCGTCTGAAGAATGTACAATATATATATATATATATGATATCTAATAGGCGTTGCTTATGTTTTGCATCCGCGGTAGCCCATCCCCCGCTCTGTCGTTAGTTAAGTAACCTAACGGGTGAATGACAGGGCCCAGTGACGATTGCGGATGGCATAAACGGACGTTGTATTTTCGTTGTTTTTTGCAATGATAGGTTAATTAATGGGACGCATTATATTAATGCAAAGAAAATAAACCAAAGTTGAATCGTTGGAACAATTTAAAAGAAACCACTCGGTTAATTTTAAAACAGCAGATTTTTAATTGCGGAGCTTAAACCACTCCTTTTAAAAGCTATCAGGTTCCTTCGATCATATCAAGTTCACTGCATTCACGGTTTCGCCAAAACCATTCGTAGCCCTCCGTCATTTCATTTGGGTATTCAGTAGTATTCAAGGTATGTATTTTGACCAATGCCAAGGAATAGTGCTTGGTAGCTGCTGGGTGTTCATCTGTTGCATAGATAGATAAGTTGGTTTGGGACAGTCGTACTGCCATTTGGCCAACGTCAGGGGTATGTACGGGTGGGCTCAAATTAACAAGATAATGATAGGTATAACTTGACATGTGACTTATGACATTATGGCCAGCGTTAAGGTCATAAGAGCATGGGGAAAAAATCCACATCGGGAGTTTCTAAAGAAACTGAAACTTGCTAGAGCTGCATACCATTTTGAGTGTGATAATTTTGGTAGGATCCCTTCAGCTTTATCACACGATGATATTTGGATCCCGATCCTACTGTGAGTATATGCTACTCATCAGGAGATTCTTTCACTTAACGATCAATGCTGTAAACCAAGTAGGTGTCGAGAAAAGTGTCAGCGGGGCTACGCCCCCAGGGAAAAGAGGTTATTTAATTAAGGAACTTCGCAAAAGCGTCGTAAAACCTCCCTCGAAGTACCGACATTGGCCTGGCTGAACGGTTAAGCATGTATTGTACGGTGAGAATAGTCCTGACTAGTTCTTCTTTTTTGGTTTGAGGAAGGATTCGAGAAACAGTGGGAGCCATCCTGTTTAGATAGATTAAAAACCGCTCTAAACTTGCAAGAGCATCATGCTAAAGTGTTTCTTCTCTCTCTCCTAATTGCAGCGACCCAGAACATGACGGGCCTTAAGTTATTATTAGATAAAAATATTTTGACAGGGCCAAATTATAAAGATTGGTTCAGGAATGTCAAGATGGCAATCACCTATGACAAATTGGGGTATGTCCTTAGTGTTAAGGCCCCTGCCGTTCCAGGTCCAGAATCCAGTGTCGCGGATAAGGAAATCCGCAAGACCTGAGAGTTAGACTGCGCGAAGGCCAAATGCATCGTGCTTGCCTCTATGGATAATGAACATCAGAGGAAGCACGAGAATATGGATCTTGAAGCCATATTTCTCCACACCAAGGAACTGTATAGAGAGCAATCTCGTATAGCTAGATACGAGACCTCGAAGAACTTATTTCAGTCGAGGCTGGCCGTCGGATCATCTGTAGAAGAACATGTCCTTAAGATGATTAGCTACATTGAGGAGCTCGCGGATCTCGGGACAACATTAGAGAACGAGCTGTATACAGACTTGGTTCTCCAGTCCCTTCCTTCCACCTACGCCCAATTTATCTTAAATTTCAATATTCAAGGTAAAGAAGTTGAACTTCCAGAACTCCTTAACATGTTGAGGAGTGCAGAGGGCACCTTGCAGAAAGCAAGGGAAACACCCGCTATATTTGTTCGTGGTGCTTCCTCTTCCAGGTCCAAGGCTAGGACCAAAGGTGTAACATTTCAGAAAATATAAAATATTATTTTTGGAATTTAATATTAAAAGAATATATTTCCCGAAAACAGCCCGATTTGCGAAATTGGGGTTTCCGAAAAAGGGTATAAATATATACCAATAATTGTGAAATAATTGGAAATTAAAATGATTTATTCATTTTTAGAATATATTTAAAGGATTTGTCATTTTAAAAATCAATTATATGCAGTTTGGATAAAACCCGATTAGTGCACTGCTGATCGCGATTAAGCCAAATCCGTGTTTTTACAGTTTCTCGTGGCTAGTACACCACGTCATGTTGCATTGATTACATGAAATAATTGGAAATTAAAATGATTTATTCATTTTTAGAATATATTTAAAAGATTTGTCATTTCAAAAATCAATTATGGTTATTTTGTGTTTTGGTTTTAAAAGAGAAAATAAAATAAAATAAAAAAGGGCAAAAAGGGTAATTAGTGAGAAAGTGGGTGAGATTAACACAGAGAGAGAGAGAGAGGGTAGCCCCATTTCCTCCCCATTTCTTTTCTTCTCTCCTTCTTCATCCTCTCATTCCCTCCACCTTCACCCCATGGAACCATCTCCAAATCTCCATCAAAACCCTAAACCCCTTTCATTAAAAGTGTTCTCCTCTTCACCCTCTACACATTGGACCAAGAAAAGTGGAATTTTGACAACATTGGAAAACTAGGGTTTTCTCTTGGGTGCCCAAATGAGGTAATTTCTGCACCAATTGTATTGTATTCCATTTACCTTAGCACCTATACATGTTTAGAATCGATATAGTGTTGTTTAGTGAGCTTTAAAAATTTCTAGTTAGGGTTTGAGGGAATTTTGAGTTGTGATAGTGTAATTGAGCTTAGTAGAGGCCACACTACCCCCTAGTGCTAGAATTCAGACCAAACCTGAGACTTAAACCCGGAACACGAACTTTGAAATTTCTTCCGATATTGAAATTGTGGAAATTGTGATAGGAATTGGTGATCTGCTAACACCCGAAGCCTCTGAAAATTAATTAGCAAAGACAGAGAGATAAGCAGGCAACTTAGAAGCTTTACCTAAAACCTGAGCCACCCCTCCATGTTCTGGCCGCACTTTTAATCGATCTGGCAGCAAATTGCGATACATTATCTAATATTGGCTCGCTTTATTGATTCATTTTCTCACCGGATAATACATTGATATATTTGCGATATATGTTAATTGTATTATTTTCTTTTGTTACAAAATATATTATATATATGATATATAATATTGTAACATAATATGATTACTAATGCAACATGTTTAGTCGAGATTAAATAAGGTTAGGTTTTGAATTGGGTTAGTTCTTTCATGAACCTTCTAAAAGGTTTTCTTTTGTTTTGTGCTAAGTTATTATGGTTGATATTTTTTAGTGACTCATTCTTAACCCAACCCAAACCCTTAGCCCTAGTTAAATCTCTACATGAGTTAGCCTTGTCATGGTTGACCATGGTTCTATTTGTAATGATATATTATTTCATTATTCATCACAAAAGGATTTATCCATTTATATTCTTCTTCTTCTTCCCTTGAGCTTTGAAAAAGCTTTCTAGGTTTTGATTTTGTGATGATTAAGAGTGAGAATTTGATAATAAAAGAGAGCACAAATACTACTTCATCATCCTCATCTAATCTAGCCAATTAGATTAGGGTGTTCACCTCATTAGAGAGAGAGAGAGCTTGAGTTATAGAAACTTCGAGATAGATCATCAGAGAAAAGGAAGACTACAAGCTAGCATGGATCGTTCGAGTTGTGGAGCCTCTTTTGAGTCCGGGAGATCATGGATCGCGGCGAAGGGACTTCTACTCGGAGCTTATGAAGCGAAGGAGCGGACTACAAAGGTTGTAATCCCTCACTCTTAGTTGTAAAAATGTTTACTTGCATGTTAAACCCTAATAATCTAGCAAAGATCCCGGCTTTGGGTTGTTTTGGCATGTCTAAATTTTAAATCGGGCATGGTTGATGCCTTATAGACCCTTGTATGACTGCCGAGGAACCCTACATAGTCCCGCAACCATTGGTCTGATGTACCCAAGATCGTATACAGGTGCTCACTGGGGTGAGTACACTGGACGGACTCGCCGAGAACTTCCATGTGGTACTATACCTATCGTCAGATGGAAGTTCTCAGGTGACATGTGTACAGGTTAGTCCTTGGACCCGAGATCGGCATTTGTCTCGTGTGAGTTCCCACTGAACTTTGATCACTACCCTACCACGGCTTTACTGAGTCGTGCAAACAGGTTTTGGTTGGGTTCAGTCCCAAGCCACATGGAGACAGTGAGCGATTGTCGGGGATTCGTCTCTCCCGGTATAGGGAGTCGATATTGCACTGTGATTCGATTGGTCAGGACCATAAGACCTTGGCCAAGGCAGATGGAATTTACTGATAGGTTGATCAGTAGTTTCCTGGATTGGTCCTAAGCCACATCGGCACGACGTATCAGGTTATTAGGGTCTGACGTTTACCATTCCCCTAGACCCGGTATGCGATACTCTTTGACGAAGAGACCGGACTGTGCGGATATTGTCACGGATAGGCTCAGTAGGAGTTCGGACGAGCTTGCTCATCGGCCTTCCTTTTCGACAGGTACCTGGATAGCCGTTACGTACAGCTAGTGCCGCTGACGTGCTTGTAGTTAAACCCACTGCCAGAGTACTGTCGAGTCTTTAAAGTCCCACACAGAGGGTTTCCCTGATTCAAGCGAAATGGTGTAGTTTCCGTATTGGATACGTGCAGGGTTCGATCGATTCATGTACTTTGTACTCGGACTTTCGATCGGACAGTTGGTAATACTAGCCGGCTAGGGTTTGAGCCGGATTATTAAATCAGGTATTGATTTAATAATTTACATATATGTATTTCGATATGTATATTCTAGTATTACGTTCTTCGTGTTATTCTATCTCTTTGGGCGTTCGGATTTTTATTTGATTGCTGGTATATATGTACAGTAGAATGAAATCCGTATTTATTACAGATTTCCTTCTAGAAGGTGGCCACCTCATTTAGTATTTTCCATTTATTTCATAAATGGAAATGAGGTGCAAAGTGAGAGGAATGGGAGGAATGGAGTTGACCATGCTTCAATAGTGAACAAATGAATTTATAATTCATTTGTAGTTACTATTGAAGCATGGTTGTGGATTTTTTATTCTAAAAATTCATATAAAAAACATTGGTATTGATTTTCTTTCTCCAAGGATGCTTCATAATTTCTTGAGCTCTCATTCCCCTCTTTCTCTCTAGCCTCTTCCACCTTCATCTTCATCCTCTTCACTACCTTCTCATGAGTTGAGAATCAAGTGAAGAGGCAAGAAAGAGATAGCTTGACACTTAGAACTCTAAACTACACCCTAGATTACTTGGTTTAGCTAAGCAAGTTCTCTAGTTGCTCCTTTTGTTACATAGTTAGGAGCTAGAGCCATGGATCATACTCCTCGGGTGGATCATCTACGACAAAAGGAAGCCGGAGAACAAGCTCGATCCCGGAGGACCGATGGAGCCGGAGATGGTGATCGAACAAGTTCAAGGAGGCCACTTGGAGCATATGATGAAGAACGAAGACTGAAGGACTCGAACAGCTTGGTATAACCCTTCATCATAGTAGATAGCTCTTCTATCTTTGCTTGTTGGTTTTATGGTAAAGATCCGGGTTTTTGAGTTATCTTTGCGCCCCTTTTAAAACCCTAAAAAAAAATTTGTTCCGCAAACCGCCTTGTTTGGAGGCTCGGGCGTGAGTATAACCCAATATATATTGTATTGTACGTGATACTATTGAGGCTAGATCACCGACTACTAGATATATATAGATCGACTCAGACTAGGTGGATTTCTTTACCCTTTTGACTTGGCTCGAGTCATACCTGTTTTCAAATGCAGTGAATCGTGAGTACTTTAAAGTACCAAACTGTATGACTCGTATATCGGGTAGATTTATTCTTCAGTGTTGTGTTACTATATCACTTTCTGTATATTCATGATGTTTCATCGCATTGCATACTTAGACATATGTTATCTGTAATTATTATGAAACCATGCTGTCAGGACACCAGCACCATTACCGATGATGAGTATGCTCCACATACACTTGCTTGCCGGCTCACACATTTCATCATCGGTAATTGCCATGTCACGTACACTTTAGAGAATACTATTTCATTGACATAGCCTGCTAGCTGATAGTTGTAATATGTTATGGCTTTCATATGTTAGTTTAACTATTGCATTCATTGCATGATATCAGATGCATTTATATATTCATTGGTTATGCAGTATTATGGAGATTTATGCCGGTTTTCACTTTTATTGACATGGTGATTTGATGCTTTCGGATCCTTCTTGAGAGTTTCTGGATTTGGAAACAGCATGTGAAAGTTTTATAAACTGAGGATGTATTTTAAAGAGAAAAATGCGGTTTTCCTGGGTATGATGAGCCTTGTCCACCATGATGTTTTCTCGGTTCTGAGATGGTTTTCGAGACCCGATTCGAGGAGTTGGATGAACCGTCTGTGGGTACATGGTGGACCCGGTATGGTACCTCGGGGCAAGAAGATTGAGTTATGGTCGATGAGCCCGGCAGGGGCAGACTGCCTACCGGTGATTGTCTGGCGCGGCGGATATCCGGAGGATATCGTTCGTGGTCGTGTGATTGATGATATGGGCCGATCCGGACTGACGGAGCCCGAGGTATTGATACACTGAGATATTGAAATTTATGTTTTGTGTCGATGCTTGACACGAATCCTATGTTGATTTCATTTATGATATCTCGACTTATATACATACAGAAATCTCATTAAATAAAGAAAAACTGTTCTTCGATTCATGATGTACTATGTTCTCATTATATGCATTTGTACATCATATTAGTGACATGTTGTTACCTGAGGCACCGACACGAGTACTTAGTATTACACTTAGGGATAAATGTTTACCCTTACCATTATATTATGCTTCAGGCCATATTATTATTTTGAGGATATTACTGATCGTATGACCTAGGATTGCGTTATACATGCGATTTCTGCTCTGTGATGTTTTCTACTCACGAGTTGGCAACACACCCCCGTTGTGCCACAATCCCTTGCAGGTTTTGCCGTACAGGTTTCGTCGCGGCTTTGCTGGCACACTATTCCTTCCGAGTGATTGCTTTGGTAGGTGGCTTCATTTGCATCATGACCACCATTGTATTTATATTTATATTCTATTGTATCTAGTAAAACTCCGTCAACCTGATTTGTATATTGGATAGAGGTAGAAGACCAGTGTATATTCTTTCGACCTTAGAGTCGTGCGTTGTATTATTATGGGTTTCCTTGTGGATTTGAGTTTCCTTTTCAGTTTTGATCCTCGCTTTTCGGCGTTGTATATTATATCTTGCGTGGTTGTGATCGTCGATTGACGAAGAGCTAGCTCCCGCTTGGGGATGCCTTTTATTATTTCGTATACTATTCATGTTGTACCCCGTTTGGGGCCAGTATTTACAAAGGAAACTTTGCCGAAATTTTTAGAAAAGACTTGAGATTTTAAAATACATACTTCGGCTTATGATGTTAAACTTCTTGCTTTAAAATTGATTTTTCCTTCACTTTACTGCTTTTCTGGGTTTTGGCTTACTTAGATTACGTACGCCTCGAAACGTTTCGTAATTTAAGTGCCAGTCACGCTCGGTACTTTCGGGTCATGACAAAGTTGGTATCAAAGCGTTAGGTTTTACCGCCTGAGTGTAGGATGAACCTTGGTTGATGGAGTAGGTGACTTAAGAAGAGTGACGTACCGTGTGTATATTCCGCGGCATACTTACGATACGCTACTCCGCTTAAGAAGCCTTAGGATGTATATTTCCTTGCACATCATTATATTCATTCCTATGATTTAGCCTCATCAGTACCAGTTATGGTTTTGTTACCACGGTTACACAGGCAGAGAGAGCTACGGCTAGAGTTGCGTCAGCATGAGCTCGTCACGGACGAGGACTGACCAGGGCGTGATTCCAGGGACATACGATTTGCATAGATGCGTCGTTTAGTTGTGTTTTTGCGCCATGAGCGTTTAATGGATCGCTTCTACGAGATTTCTCGGATGTGCAGATCAGCACCAGAGGATTTGAGCCACTGATAGAGGCCGGCCTGAATGTGATGACCATCGATGTATCACTTATTTATGATGATTGAGGCACTGTTTAGTTTGCAGACAAATGAGCCAGTTGTTGCTGCGAACGACGAGATATCTCCCCAGATGTTGGAGTTTTTGCAATACGAGTTGTACTTAGAGATATAATAGATGGTCACTAGTCACCCGAGGATGAATGACTAGGACATGTGGTTCGTTCGCTTACCCCGATGCGAGGTCATCAGATAGATTGATTCCAGCTAGAGACAACTTCACGCAGATACGTTGAGAGTCGATAGAGACGATCGAATGTAAGAAACCTATATTCTAAGATTAAAGTATTCGGAAATACATGCAAGCAATTCTATGGACCTTCTAAAAGAATGAAAATCCTAACTCGACATAATGACCATGTGAAAGCCTTTGAACCTTAGGGTTTGCGGCAGTTCCGCGGTGCCATTAGTGAGGTTTGGGTTTGTCCTTCTACGGCTGGTCCACCGGTGCTGTGGTATGTACTCGATACTATTAAACTGTACTCAAGATGTTGAGCTCTTGGGGGAATTATGAGGTTTTGACGAATCGATTGGATGGTTCGACTTCATTCGGATATCTTGTGATGGGATGCATTGCTTGGGAGACTCCAGATACGAGTGTAGCCGTTGGAGCGCAGTCCATGCAGCCACGAAGAGACGAGTCTGAAGCAGTCGACATTAGAGGAAAGTGGAGTAAGAGGTTAATACGAGATCTTGATGAGATGACGTTCCACTCTGCTGACATCAGAGATGTGACACGCATACAGAGGCGTTATATATGGATATACCTTCCAGAAGGAGTCGTGATGAGTATGCAGCCGTTCCGGAGCAAGAGGTAGATTTAGTAAAAGATAATGACTTCCGGGCAGTTCGGCAGAAACGAGATTTAGGAGAGACGTCGACAAGACCTTTCTGGAATACTACATGAGAAGACTTGGACCCCGGAGTGGTCATTTTACGCACACCCAGCAGGCCAGAGTTCGGCACCGTCGACGAGACATGTTATGAGTGACCACGACAGTTGGCCAAAGATTCTTAGAGGATGTGCTTGAGCGGGACTATTCCGTCATACATGATTCGGTATTTTGGGCGATCTATTCGCATGATTGAGTTTCGATGAATGAGTTTCATGATATTTGTTTTCGTGCACCATGGTTGCACCTACTGGGTATTTATATTTTGTGCATAGTTATTGCACTTGAGATATCCTTTATACACTGTTGTGTTGATTTATGATTTGTGCACAGTTATCGCTCTTGATATCGTTTTTATGTCTTGGCTGCACATGTTTATGATTTCATGGATTTCATACAGTTGTGTTGATTTTGTGCATATGGTATGCACAAAATTTGGTTTCTGCACTCGATATAATTCACCTATGCTTGCAGTGCATTGATACGTATTTTGTGCACGCGGTTGCACATGGTTATGAGATTATATACCACGGTATACTGGGTTGGATTTGAGATATGTTGTATACTGTCAATTTCGATTGTGATACTCGATATTTGTTTTCGTGCACTTTGTGCATTTGATTTGGATTTTGCCCATGTTCGGCACTTGATATTGGATTTCGTGCATGTTGGATGCACATGAATTAGATTTTATTCGTGCATGATTTGGATTTGCGCATGCTTGAGGCGCTTGATGCGATTTAGGTGCACACCAGATGCCCTAAATCGAGATTCTTGGTGCATATCAGATACACCTGATATTGTTGTCAGGCACACCCGTTGCCTATGACAGGTGTTTCGTGCATACCCGTTGCACTTAGATTTTTGTTCTGTGCACGTATATGGCATATTCATGGATATTTATTTCCGTGCGCACCAGACGCACGTGACATTCTTATGCACATTTTGGGATTGATTTCTTATGGAGCAGTAAGTTTTTATGATATTTACTATTTGTTTTCGTACTGAACAGGACTAGTCAGAGGACAGTACCTGAATATATTTTACATGCATTGATAGTTTTCGAAGGGATTTCCAAAAAGGAGCTATAGTCTCAGTATTTACCAACGTGTCTGAGATGACACGAAACGTTTTAACAAGAAAACCCTTCTAAATTATTTTCAAAACGACGGTACGTACATATTAAACAAACGATATATATATAGAGAGAGTGTTATTTTCTTATAATAAACGTCTGCCACTATACCGAGATGCGTGCATCGCAAAGCAACATGAAAAAGTATGGCATGCATATCTTTCCGATGTTTTAATGATGCTTACATGTATAGTTTTGATGTACATCATGTTGGTTTCATTTTGGATTTGACATTGGTGTCTTCACCATGACACCGATGATTGCGGGATGCTTGACGGAGTTTTGATTTTGAGTTATCTGTTCATTATTCATGCGCATGGCTTCCGCTACGACGTGTTTTATGTATTAATGATTTGGGAGCCCCGACGACTTGAACTTTTTACTGAAATGTTTTAGTATTGAGGGGTTTAAACTTTAAATTCGGGGACCGAATTTCTTTAAGGGGGGAAGATTGTAACATTTCAGAAAATATAAAATATTATTTTTGGAATTTAATACTAAAATAATATATTTCCAAAAACTGCCCGATTTGCGAAATTGGGGTTTCCGAAAAGGGTATAACTATATACCAATAATTGTGAAATAATTGGAAATTAAAATGATTTATTCATTTTTAGAATATATTTAAAAGATTTGGCATTTTAAAAATCAATTATATGCAGTTTGGATAAAACCCAATTAGTGCACTGCTAATCGCGATTAAGCCAAATCCGTGTTTTTACAGTTTCCCGTGGCTAGTACACCACGTCATGTTGCATTGGTTACATGTTATCACATTTGTGTTGTTCTATGGCAATTTTGGGTTTTGGTTTTAAAAGAGAAAAGAAAAGAAAATGAAAAAGGGCAAAAAGGGTAATTAGTGAGAGAGCGGGTGAGATTAAGAGAGAGAGAGAGAGAGAGAGAGAGAGAGGGAAGCCCCATTTCCTCCCCAATTCTTTTCTTCTCTCCTTCTTCATCCTCTCATTCCCTCCACCTTCACCCCATGGAACCATCTCCAAATCTCAATCAAAACCCTAAACCCCTTTCATTAAAAGTGTTCCCCTCTTCACCTTCTACACATTGGACCAAGAAAAGTGGAATTTTGACAACTTTGGCAAACTAGGGTTTTCTCATGGGTGCCCAAATGAGGTAATTTCTGCACCAATTGTATTTTATTCCATTTACCTTAGCACCTATACATGTTTAGAATCGATATAGTGTTGTTCAGTGAGCTTTGAAAATTTCTAGTTAGGGTTTGATGAAATTTTGAGTTGTGATAGTGTACTTGAGCTTAGTAAAGGCCACACTACCCCCTAGTGCTAGAATTCAGACAAAACTTGAGACTTAAACCCGGAACACGAACTTTGAAATTTCTGCCGATATTGAAATTGTGGAAATTGTGATAGGAATTGGTGATCTGCTAACATCCGGAGCCTCTGAAAATTAATTAGCAAAGACAGAGAGATAAGCAGGCAACCTAGAAGCTTTACCCAAAACCTAAGCCACCCCCTCCATGTTCTGGCCGCACTTTTAATCGATCTACTCGCAAATTGCGGCCAGGGTGGGATCATTTGGGTTCGTATTGGTTCTGTGGCTCCTTTATCAGTAAACTAGACCCTTGGCATATGAAAAATTTACTAATTTCAATTAGGGTAGAATCTGGGGCATATTAGTAAGTTTCCGATTTCGTTTTGCGACTTTTAATGAATCGAAAATTGGTATTTGATTTTGTGTTCCGTCGTCTGATGTTTGTACGTCGGCGACGGGGGTTGTTTGGTAGTTTTGTAGGCGTAGTCTGTAGGTTTTAACCTATAGGCACTTCGCGTGTTGTTTTGGTTTCGAGTTGAATATTAACGCGTTTGCGATATGCTATGATTTGTAGGTACCCCACGAAGGTTTCAAGACGATGAAGAAGAGGATGGCGACGTCGACATCGGCAAGCAAGAATCGAGGCGAGTAGATATATATCTACGGGGAGAAGTCGGGTGGATGGCGTATAGCACCCCCGCAAAGTCGTAAGAAATGATGTGATATGATATAAATATGCATTTATATGTTATGGAGAGATTGAACACTTAGCAAGAAAAGGTTAGGAGATTATGAGTTAGTGTTAGCGAGATTTGAGGAAAGTGATTTAGTTGGTTTCATAGTCGCGAAACCTAGAGTAAGGTTGTTACACATACACGCACGGGATATGGGTTTGGGTGTATATGTTATATGTATATAGATAGATGTGGATGCGTGGGTTTATATATATATACATATACGTATACATGGATGTTTGAGGATAGTATATGGTATTTGGAGATGAGTCGACGAGATTTGGCATGGTGCCATGAGATCGGTGATGTGATTTGGTTCGTATTAGGAGATACGACATGATGTTATAGCGGATCTTTAGGAGATGTGTTTCGTACACACACATACATATAGGTTGATGATATTAGTATTGTACTAGACTTAGATCAGTACCCCCAGTTCACGATATATGATGATAAGGATATCGGATGAGTAATGAGATAAATAAGATACTTGACCCGTACACAGATTTGGGATGCCGTACGATAGATTTACCGTACGAGATATAATTATGATATTAGATCCGCACTCTTAACTCGAGAATGTCATACGTGTATATTGTATTGTACGTGATACTATTGAGGCAAGATCACCGAATACTAGATATATATAGATCGACTCAGACTAGGTGGATTTCCTTACCCTTTTGACTTGGCTCGAGTCATACCTGTTTTCTAATGCAGTGAATCGTGAGTACTTTAAAGTACCAAACTGTATGACTCGTATATCGTGTAGGTTTATTCTTCAGTGTTGTGTTACTATATCACTTTCTGCATATTCATGATGTTTCATTGCATTGCATGCTTAGACATATGTTATCTGTAATTATTATGAAACCATGCTGTCAGGACACCAGCACCATTACCGATGATGAGTATGCTCCACATACACTTGCTTGCCACCTCGCACACATCATCATCAGTAATTGCCATGTCACGTACACTTTAGAGAATACTATTTCATTGACATAGCCTGCTAGCTGATAGTTGCAATATGTTATGGCTTTCATATGCTAGTTTAACTATTGCATTCATATATTCATTGGTTATGCAGTATTATGAAGATTTATGCCGGTTTTCACTTTTATTGACATGGTGATTTGATGTTTTCGGATCCTTCTTGAGAGTTTCTGGATTTGGAAACCGCATGTGAATGTTTTATAAACGGATGATGTATTTTAAAGAGAAAAATGCGGTTTTCCTGGGTATGATGAGCCTTGTCCACCATGATGTTTTCTCGGTTCTGAGATGGTTTTCGAGACTCGATTTGAGGAGTTGGATGAACTGTCTGCGGGTATATGGTGGACCCGGTATGGTACCCCGAGGCAAGAAGATTGAGTTGTAGTCGATGAACCCGGCAGGGGCAGACTGCCTACCGGTGATTGTCTGGCGCGGCGGATATCCGGAGGATACCGTTCGTGGTCGTGTGATTGATGATATGGGCCGATCCGGACTGACGGAGCCCGAGGTATTGAGACACTGAGATATTGAGATTTGAGATTTATGTTTTGTGTCGATGCATGACACGAAATCTATATTGATTTAATTGATGATATCTCGACATATATACATACAGAAATCTCATTAAATAAAGAAAAACAGTTCTTCGATTCATGATGTGGTATGTTCTCATTATATGCATTTGTACATCATATTAGTGACATATTATTACCCTAGGCACTGACACGAGTACTTAGTATTACACTTAGTGATAGATGTTTACCCTTACCATTATATTATGCTTCAGGCCATATTATTATTTTGAGGATATTACTGATCGTATGACCTAGGATTGCGTTATACATATGATTTCTGCTCTGTGATGTTTTCGACTCACGAGTTGGCAACTCACCCCCGTTGTGCCACAGTTCTTTGCAGGTTTTGCCGTACAGGTTTCGTTGCGGCTTTGCTGGCACACTGTTCCTTCCGGGTGATTGCTTTGGTAGGTGGTTTCATTTGCATCGTGACCACCATTGTATTTATATTTATATTATGTTGTATCTAGTAAAACTCCATCAACCAGATTTGTATATTTGATAGAGGTAGAAGACCAGTGTATATTCTTTCGAACTTAGAGTCATGCATTGTATTATTATGGGTTTTCTTGTGGATTTGAGTTTCCTTTTCAGTTTTGATCCTCGCCTTTCGGCGATGTATATTATATTTCTTGTGTGGTTGTGACCGTCGATTGATGAAGAGCTAGCTCCCACTTGGGGATTCCTTTTATCATTTCGTATACTATTCATGTTGTACCCTGTTTGGGGCCAGTATTTACAAAGGAAACTCTACCGAAATTTTTAGAAAAGACTTGAGATTTTAAAATGTATACTTTGGCTTATGATGTTAAACTTCTTGCTTTAAAATTGGTTTTTCCTTCACTCTACTGGTTTTCTGGGTTTTGGCTTACTTAGAT
The DNA here is from genome assembly GCA_030015575.1 of Agapanthus africanus. Classification (NCBI taxonomy): domain Eukaryota; kingdom Viridiplantae; phylum Streptophyta; class Magnoliopsida; order Asparagales; family Amaryllidaceae; genus Agapanthus; species Agapanthus africanus. Next base: position 105,351,864 of record CM057343.1, on the reverse strand, counting down.
TACGTACGCCTCGAGACGTTTCATAATTTAAGTGCCAGTCACGCTCGGTACTTTCGGGTCGTGGCAAAGTTGGTATCAGAGCGTTAGGTTTTACCTTCTGAGTATAGGATGACCCTTGGTTGATGGAGTAGGTGACTTAAGAAGAGTGACGTACCGTGTGTATATTCCGCGGCATACTTACGATACGCTACTCTGCTTAAGAAGCCTTAGGATGTACATTTCCTTGCACATCATTATATTCATTCCTATGATCTAGCCTCATCAGTACCAGTTATGGTTTTGTTACCACGATTACATGGGCAGAGAGAGCTACGGCTAGAGTTGCGTCGGCATGAGCTCGTCACGGACGAGGACTGACTAGGGCGTGATTCCAGGGACATACGATTTGCGTAGATGCGTCGTTTAGTTGTGTTTTCGCACCATGAGCGTTTAATGGATCGCTTCTACGAGATTTCTCGGACGTGCAGATCAGCACCAGAGGATTTGAGCCACTGATAGAGGCCGGCCTGAATGTGATGACCATTGATTGAGGCACTCTTTAGCGTGCAGACAAATGAGCCAGTTGTTGCTGCGAACGATGAGATATCGCCCCAGATGTTGGAGTTTTTGCCGTACGAGTTATACTTAGAGATATGATAAATGGTCGCTAGTCACCCGAGGATGAATGATTAGGACATGTGGTTCCTTCGCTTACCCCGATGCGAGGTCATCAGATAGATTGATTCCAGCTAGAGACGACTTCACGCAGATACGTTGAGAGTCGATAGAGACGATCGAATGTCAGAAACCCATATTCCAAGTTTAAAGTATTCGGAAAGACATGCAAGAAATTCTATGGACCCTCTAGAAGAATGAAAACCCTAACTCGACATAATGACCATGTGAAAGCCTTTAAACCTTCGGGTTTGCAGCAGTTCCACGGTGCCATTAGTGAGGCTTGGGTTTGCCCTTGTACGGATGGTCCACCGGTGCTGTGGTATGTACTCGATACTATTAAACTGTACTCAAGATGTTGAGCTCTTGGGGGAATTATGATGTTTTGACGAATCGATCGGATGGTTCGACTTAATTCGGATATCTTGTGATGGGATGCATTGCTTGGGAGACTCCAGATACGAGTGTAGCCGTTGGAGCGCAGTCCATGCAGCCACGAAGAGACGAGTCCGAAGCAGTCGACATTAGAGGAAAGTGGAGTAAGAGGTTCATACGAAATCTTGATGAGATGACGTTCCACTCCGCCGACATCAGAGATGTGACACGCATACAGAGGCGTTATATATGGATATACCTTCCAGAATGAGTCGTGATGAGTATGCAGCCATTCCGGAGCAAGTGATAGATTTAGTAAAAGATGATGAGTTCCGGGAAGTTCGGCAGAAACAACATTTTGGAGAGATCTCGACAGGACCTTTCTGGAATATTACATGAGAAGACTTGGACCCCGAAGTGGTCATTTTACGCATACCCTGCAGGCTAGAGTTCGGCACCGTCGACGAAACATGTTATGAGTGACCACGACAGTTGGCCAGAGATTCTTAGAGGATGTGCTTGAGCGGGACTATTCCTCCATACATGATTCGGTATTTTGGGCGATCTATTCGCATGATTGAGTTTTGATGACTGAGTTTCATGATATTTGTTTTCGTGCACCATGGTTGCACCTTCTGGGTATTTATATTTTGTGCATGGTTATTGCACTTGAGATATGCTTTATATACTGTTGTGTTGATTTATGATTTGTGCACAGTTATCGCTCTTGATATCATTTTTGTGCCTTGGCTGCACATGTTTATGATTTTATAGATTTCATACAGTTGGGTTGATTTCGTGTATATGGTACGCACACAATTTGGTTTCTGCACTCGGTATAGTTCACCTATACTTGCAGTGCATTAATACGTATTTTGTGCACGCGGTTGCACATGGTTATGAGATTATATACCACGGTATACTGGGTTGGATTTGAGATGTGTTGTATACTGTCGATTCCGATTGTGATACTCGATATTTGTTTTTGTGCACTTTGTACATTTGATTTGGATTTTGCGCATGTTCGGCGCTATATATTGGATTTCGTGCATGTTGGATGCACATGAATTAGATTTGATTCGTGCATGATGGATGCACATGATTTGGATTTGCGCATGCTTGAGGCGCTTGATGCGATTTAGGTGCACACTAGATGCCCTAAATCGAGATTCTTGGTGCATATTAGATGCACCTGATATTGCTGTCACGCACACCCGTTGTCTATGACAGGTGTTTCGTGCACACCCGTTGCACTTAGATGTTTGTTCTGTGCACATGTATGGCACATTCATGGATTTTGATTTCCGTGCGCACCTGACGCACGCGACATTCTTATGCACATTTTGGGATTGATTTCTTATGGAGCAGTACGTTTTTATGATATTTACTATTTATTTTCGTACTGAGCAGGACAAGTCAGAGGATAGTACCTGGATATATTTTACATGCATTGATAGTTTTCAAAGGGATTTCCAAAAAGGAGCTATAATCTCAGTATTTACCTACGTGTCTGAGATGACACGAAACGTTTTAACAAGGAAACCCTTCTAAATTATTTTCAAAACGGCGGTACGTACATATTAAACAAAAGATATATATATATATATAGTTATTTTCTTATAATAGACGTCCGCCACTGTGCCGAGATGCGTGCATCACATAACAATGAAAAAGTATGGCATGCATATCTTTCCGATGTTTTATTGATGCTTACATGTATAGTTTTGATGTACATCATGTTGGTTTCGTTTTGGATTTGACATTGGTGTCTTCACCATGACTCCGATGATTGCGGGATACTTGACAGAGTTTTGATTTTGAGTTATCTGCTCATTGTTCATGCGCATGCTGCTACGACGTGTTTTATGTATTAATGATTTCGGAGCCCCGACGACTTGGACTTTTTACTGAAATGTTTTAGTATTGAGGGGTTTAAACTTTAAATTCGGGGACCGAATTTCTTTAAGGGGGGAAGATTGTAACATTTCAGAAAATATAAAATATTATTTTTGGATTTTTAATATTAAAATAATATATTTCCCGAAAACTGCCCGATTTGCGAAATTGGGGTTTCCGAAAAAGGGTATAAATATATACCAATAATTGTGAAATAATTAGAAATTAAAATGATTTATTCATTTTTAGAATATATTTAAAGGATTTGGCAATTTAAAAATCAATTATATGCAGTTTGGATAAAATCCTATTAGTGCACTACTAATTGCGATTAAGCCAAATCCGTGTTTTTACAGTTTCCCGTGGCTAGTATACCTCGTCATGTTGCATTGGTCACATGTTATCGCATTTCTGTTGTTTTATGGCTATTTTGTGTTTTGGTTTAAAAATAGAAGAAAAGAAATTGAAAAAAGGGCAAAAAGGGTCATTAGTGAGATAGTGGGTGAGATTAAAAGAGAGAGAGAGAGAGAAAGGGCAGCCCCATTTCCTCCCCAATTCTTTTCTTCTCTCCTTCTTCATCCTCTCATTCCCTCCACCTTCACCCCATGGAACCATATCCAAATCTCCATCAAAACCTTAAACCCCTTTCATTAAAAGTGTTCTCCTCTCCACCCTCTACACATTGGACCAAGAAAAGTGGAATTTTGACAACTTTGGCAAACTAGGGTTTTCTCTTGGGTGCTCAAATGAGGTAATTTCTGCACCAATTGTATTGTATTCCATTTACCTTAGCACCTATACATGTTTAGAATCGATATAGTGTTGTTTAGTGAGCTTTGAAAATTTCTAGTTAGGGTTTGAGGGACTTTTGAGTTGTGATAGTATACTTGAGCTTAGTTGAGGCCACACTACCCCCTAGTGCTAGAATTCAGACCAAACCTGAGACTTAAACCCGGAACACGAACTTTGAAATTTCTGCCGATATTGAAATTGTGGAAATTGTGATAGGAATTGGTGATCTGCTAACACCCGGAGCTTCTGAAAATTAATTAGCAAAGACAGAGATATAAGCAGGCAACCTAGAAGCTTTACCTAAAACCTGAGCCACCCCCTCCATGTTCTGGCCGCACTTTTAATTGATCTGGCCGCAAATTGCGGCCAGGGTGGGATCATTTGGGTTCGTATTGGTTCTGTGGCTCCTTTATCAGTAACTAGACCCTTGGCATATGAAAAATTTACTAATTTCAATTAGGGTAAAATCTGGGGCATATTAGTAAGTTTCCGATTTTGTTTTGCGACTTTTAATGAATAGAAAATTGGTATTTGATTTTGTGTTCCGTCGTCTGATGTTTGTACGTCAGCGACAGGGGTTGTTTGGTGGTTTTGCAGGCGTAGTCCGTAGGTTTTAACCTATAGGCACTTCGCGTATTGTTTTGGTTTCGAGTTGAATTTTAATGCGTTTGCGATGTGCTATGATTTGTAGGTACCCCACGAAGGTTTCAAGACGATGAAGAAGAGGATGGCGACATTGACATCAGCAAGCAAGAATCGAGGTGAGTAGATATATATCTACGGGGAGAAGTCGGGTAGATGGCGTATAGCACCTCCGTAAAGTCGTAAGAAATGATGTGATATGATATAGATATGCATTTATATGTTATTGAGAGATTGAAAACTTAGCAAGAAAAGATTAAGAGATTATGAGTTAGTGTTACCGAGATTTGAGGAAAGTGATTTAGTTGGTTTCATAGTCGCGAAACCTAGAGTAAGGTTGTTACACATACACGCACGGGATATGGGTTTGGGTGTATATGTTATATGTATATAGATAGATGTGGATGCGTGGGTTTATATATATATATATATATATATATATATATATATACACACACATATACATATACACGGATGATTGAGGATAGTATATGGTATTTGGAGATGAGCCGACGAGATTTGGCATGGTGCCATGAGATCGGTGATGTGATTTGGTTCGTATTAGAAGATACGACATGATGTTATAGCGAATCTTTAGACGATGTGTTTCGCACACACGCGTACATATAGGTTGATGATATTAGTATTGTACTAGACTTAGATCAGTACCCCCTGTTCACGATATATGATGATAAGGATATCAGATGGGTAATGAGATAAATATGATACTTGACCCATACCCAGATTTGGGATACCGTACGATAGATTTACCATACGAGATATAATTATGATGTTAGATCCGCACTCTTGACTCGAGGATGTCATATGTGTATATTGTATTGTACTTGATACTATTAAGGCGAGATCACCGGTTACTAGATATATATCGATCAACTCTGACTAGATGGATTTCCTTACCGTTTTGAATGGGCTCTAGTCATGCCTGTTTCCAAATGCAGTGAATCGTGAGTACTTTAAAGTACCAAACTATATGACTCGTATATCGGGTAGGTTTATTCTTTAGTGTTGTGTTACTATATCACTTTCAGCATATTCATGATATTTCATCGCATTGCATGCTTAGACATATGTTATCTGTAATTATTATGAAACCATACTATCAGGACACCAGCACAATTACTGATGATGAGTATGCTCCACATACACTTGCTTGCCGGCTCACACACATCATCATCTGTAATTGCCATGTCACGTACACTTTCGAGAATACTATTTCATTGACATAGCCTGCTAGCTGATAGTTGCAATATGTTATGGCTTTCATATGCTAGTTTAACTATTGCATTCATTGCATGATATCAGATGCATTCATATATTCATTGGTTATGCAGTATTATGGAGATTTATGCTGGTTTTCACTTTTATTGACATGGTGATTTGATGTTTTCGGATCCATCTTGAGAGTTTCTAGATTTGGAAACCGCATGTGAATGTTTTATAAACTGATGATGTATTTTAAAAAGAAAAATGTTGTTTTCCTGGGTATGATGAGCCTTGTCCACCATGATGTTTTCTCGGTTCTGAGATGGTTTTCGAGACCCTATTCGAGGAGTTGGGTGAACCGTCTGCGGGTACATGGTGGACCCTGTATGGTACCCCGGGCAAGAAGATCGAGTTGTAGTCGGTGAGCCCGGCAAGGGAAGACTGCCTACCGGTGATTGTCTGGCGCGGCGGGTATCCGGAGGATACCATTCGTGGTCGTGTGATTGATGATATGGGCTGATCCGGATTGACAAAGCCCGAGGTATTGAGACACTGAGATATTGAGATTTGAGATTTATGTTTTGTGTCGATGCTTGACACGAAATCTATGTTGATTTCATTGATGATATCTCGACTTATATACATACAGAAATCTCATTAAATAAAGAAAAACAGCTCTTCGATTCATGATGTACTATATTCTCATTATATGCATTTGTACATCATATTAGTGATATGTTGTTACCTGAGGCACTGACACGAGTACTTTGTATTACACTTAGGGATAGATGTTTACCCTTATCATTATATTATGCTTCAGGCCATATTATTATTTTGAGAATATTACTGATCGTATGACCTAGAATTGCGTTATACATGTGATTTCTGCTCTGTGATATTTTCTACTCACGAGTTGGCAACTCACCCCCGTTTTGCCACAGTTCCTTGCAGGTTTTGTCGTACAGGTTTCGCCGCGGCTTTGCTGGCACACTGTTCCTTCCGGGTGATTGCTTTGGTTGGTTGTTTCGTTTGCGTCGTGACCACCATTGTATTTATATTTATATTCTGTTGTATCTAGTAAAACTCCATCAACTAGATTTGTATATTTGATAGAGGTAGAAGACCAGTGTATATTCTTTCGACCTTAGAGTCGTGCGTTGTATTATTATGGGTTTTCTTGTGGATTTGAGTTTCCTTTTTCAGTTTTGATCCTCGCCTTTCGGCGTTGTATATTATATTGCTTGCGTGGTTGTGACCGTCGATTGACGAAGAGCTAGCTCCCGCTTGGGATGCCTTTTATCATTTTGTATACTATTCATGCTGTACCCCGTTTGGAGCCAGTATTCACAAAGGAAACTCTGCCGAAATTTTTAGAAAAAACTTGAGATTTTAAAATGCATACTTCGGCTTATGATGTTAATCTTCTTGCTTTAAAATTGGTTTTTCCTTCACTCTACTGCTTTTCTGGGTTTTGGCTTACTTAGATTACGTACGCCTCGAGATGTTTCGTAATTTAAGTGCCAGTCATGCTCGGTACTTTCGGGTCATGACAAAAGGAAGGAAGAAGAAGGCCGCTACCAAACCAAGAAGTGGTGTTGGTAAGGTGGGAGTCAAGGGAAAGGCAAATGCAAAGATTGCGGTACCGGTAGTAGCAAAGGACGAGTGCTTCCACTTTCATAGGAAAGACAATTGGAAGAAGGATTGCAAAGCTTGGAATACCAAGAACCAGGACCCAAGGCAAGTTGTGGCTTCGGCTTTAGGTGTGTTTGTAATTGAAAATTGTTTGTCAATCAATTCTATTTCCTAGGTATTGGATACCGGATCAGGATCTCATATATGCAATTCATTGTAGGCACTGAGAAGCCGTAGAGTACTGCAGGCTGGTGATATGACCCTCCAGGTTGCTAACAGAGCGAGCGTGGATGTTGTGTCCGTAGGGGATTATCACCTTGGATTGACGAGTGGACATATTTTGGTTTTGCGCAAGTGTTTTTGTGTACCTAGTTTAACGTGTAATATCATATCAGTATCGTTGTTATCAAAAGAAGGTTATGATTTCACGTTTGTAAGCAATGTTGTTAACATCCACTTTAATCATGGTTTGATTGGGTCCGGTGCACTAAATAACGGTATATACGTGTTAAACCAATTATAGATTTTCAATGTCCAGAACACACTAAAAAGAAAGTCACCAGATATAAATCAGGCTTTCTTATGGTATTGTAGATTAGGTCACATCAATAAGACAAGGTTAACTAAGTTACATAAAGAAGGATATTTGGATCCGTTCGAATATCAATATTATGCCACTTGTCAATCATGTCTCAAAGGAAAGATGACAAAGACTCCGTTCACTGGACACGGAGTAAGAGCGAGCGAGCGAGCTCTTGAGACTCATACACAGCGATGTATGTGGTCCAATGTCTACACATGCAAGAAACGGTTTTTCATATTTCATTACTTTTATGGATGATTACTCTAGGTATGGATTCATTTTCTTGATGAAACATAAATCTGAGACCTTTGAGAAATTCCGAGAATATAAGAATGAAGTATAAAACCAAACCGGAAAAAGTATCAAGATACTGAGATCTGATCGAGGTGGTGAATACTTAAGTGCCGAGTTCCTGGGTTACCTAAAAGAGAATGAAATTCTCTCTCAGCTTACTCCTCCATACACTCCACAACATAACGGTATATCGGAAAAACGGAACCGAACCCTATTGGATATGGTACGTTCCATGATGAGTAATGCTGAGTTACCGTGATCTTTCTGGGGCTATGCACTAGAATCAGCTGCATATCTTTTGAACAGGGTTCCTACCAAGACTGTGCCTACCACACCATATCAGATGTGGAGTGGAAAGAAACCCTATCTTCAGTATCTCAAGATATGGGGATGTCCAGCTTTTGTTAAAAAACAGCATGCGGACAAACTCGAGGCACGCTCAGTACAGTGTAAGTTTGTGGGATATCCAAAGAACTCCAAGGGGTATTTTTTCTATTACGCAGAGGAACAAAAGGTTTTTGTTCCTCTGCGTAATGCCCATTTCCTAGAACAGCAGTATTTAGAAAAGGAAACAAGTGGGAGCGCAATAGAACTGGAAGAAATTCCAGAACCACAAGCTACTACTGAAAGCTTGATAGAACCAGAAGTTCCAGAAGAACAGGACATTCCCGCACCCCTCCGCAGGAGTAGTAGGCTGTCTCATCCGCGTGAGAGATACTACGGTTTTCTCATAGACGGGGATAGAGAGGATTGCGTCATTGATAATGATGAACCTACTAGCTTCTAGTAGGCCATCCAGAGCGACGACTAGGTAAGATGGCTGGATGCAATGCGGACCGAGATGGAGTCCATGTACACCAACAAAGTATGGACTTTGGACTTTGCTCCAGATGGGGTAAAACCCATAGGATGCAAGTGGATCTTCAGAAAGAAGATTGGTGTAGATGGACAGGTGGAAACCTATAAGGTTAGACTTGTTGCAAAGGGTTTTCGTCAAAGGCCTGGTTTGGACTATGACGAAACTTTTTCTCCAATACCTATGCTCAAATCCATTCGGATCCTTCTTTCCATTGCTGCCTTCCACGATTATGAGATCTGGCAGATGGACGTAAAGACGGCTTTTCTAAATGAAAATTTGGACGAGTTCGTCTATATGGATCAGCCAGAAGGTTTCAATCAGAGTGGGAGCAGCGGGAAAGTGTGCGAGTTGCTTAAGTCCATTTATGGACTAAAGCAGGCATCGCGGAGTTGGAACATCTGTTTTGATGAAACGGTCAAAGAATATGACTTTATCAAAAATCCAGATGAACCATGTATATATAGTAAGATTGTAGCACGAACTGTCGTATTCCTCGTCTTGTACGTGGATGACATTCTCTTAATAGGAAATGACATTCCCATGCTACAATCTGTTAAAGGATTCTTGTCACACAGGTTCTCCATGGAAGACCTGGGTGATGCCTCTTACATTCTGGGGATCCAGATCTACCATGATAGATCTAAGAGGATGTTGGGACTTTCGCAGTCCAGGTACATCAACACTATACTGAAAAGATTCAATATGGAAGATTCAAAGCGCGGTAATTTACCGGCTTGTCACGGAATCACCCTATCCAAAGAGATGTCTCCCAAGACTGATTTGGAAAGGGATCGCATGTCAGTTATACCCTACGCTTCTGCGGTAGGCTCTATAATGTATGCAATGTTGTGTACCAGACCAGATGTAGCTTACGCACTAAGCGTGGTAAGCCGGTATCAGTCAAACCCAGGGGAGAAGAACTGGATAGCAGTAAAGAACATTCTCAAGTACCTGAGAAGGACTAAGGATATGTTCTTGGTATATGGCGGAAAAGGCCTCCAGATCGAGGCTTTTGCTGACTCCAGCTTCCAGAGTGACAAGGATGACTCCAAGTCCATGTCAGGTTATGTCTTTACCCTCAATGGAGGGGCGGTGTGCTGGATGAGTTCCAAGCAGGACACCGTTGCTGACTCGACGATGGAAGCGGAGTATATCGCAGCTTCTGATGCCGCAAAAGAAGCAGTCTGGGTAAAGAAGTTCTTAACAGAACTTCAGGTGGTTCCATCCATTGTTGTTCTAATACCTCTGTATTGTGACAACAACGGGGCTATAGCTTTAGCAAAGAAACCCAGGTCCCATCAAAAGTCCAGACACATCTTGAGGCGGTATCACGTGATCAGAGAGATCATAGATCGCCAGGAGATCGAAATCCGGAGAGTTGCTACAGAGGAGAACACTGCAGATCCATTCACAAAGGCCTTACCTCAGACGCAGTTCGAGAGGCTATTCGAGATGATGGTTCCGCGATACGCCAGCACATGGCCTTAGTGCAAGTGGGAGATTGTTAGTGTTATATGCCCTAGAGGCCATTATTATATCGTACTTGCTTGTATATTACATTTTGGAAGCTCGGGATATATACATAGGTTTATAACAGTCTTGCTCAACATTGTAGTATGCTACTTGGTTTGTATCTGTCTTAATATGTGTATATGTTTCTTTTAGCATATCGTGAATACATATTGACAGAGCCCATAGGATCTTGCTTGACTACCAGCGTTGTGATGGCAGTCACACTAGTGGGGGTTGGGTAGTCTACAAGCACATCCTTTTTCAGGTCTCTAGTCGTAGGATTATCGAGACAGGGCATCGATACTCCAGAATAGACTAGTGTGTACGCTTCTCGTCCCAGCAGGGGAAATGGTCTATCCCACAGCCATTAGTACGTTGTACTGGAGATAGTATGCAGGTGCCTGTTTGGTTACATGTACACCGGATAAGACTCGCAGGGAACTGTTGGTTGGTATTATACCCGTCATCAGTTAACAGTTCCCAGGTGACATGAGTATAGCATAGTCCATAGACTTGACACTGCTGCTTCGCCTTGATTGTGTTCCCACTGTTCTTAGATTGCTACCCTACCACGGCTCGACTGAGTCGTGCAAACAGGTAGCAGTTGGGTGCAGTCCCGAAGCACTTGGAGGCAGTAGCGATTAGATAGGATTCGTCTCTCCTGATGTTGGGGGTTGATATCGCGCTGTGATTGGAGAGCCATTACGCAAGGTCCCTGCCCAGGACAAGCGAGATTTACTGGTAGGTTTTCCAGTAGCTTCTCAAGGTGTAATGGGCTTCACTCCAACACGACTTATACTGCTTTTAGGGGACTGACGGTTGCTGCCCCCCTAGGCCCAATATGCGGTAGTCTTAAACGAACAGACCGAACTGTACAGAGATTGTCACATCAGGCTCAGTAGGAGTTCGGATGGTTTTCCTCATCGACCTTCTTATCGACATCTACCTGGGGACCGTTACATACAGCTAGTACCGCTTGTGGCCTGTGGTTAAACCCACTACCAACGTAGTATCGAGTCTTTAGAGTCCCACACAGAGGGTTTCCCTGCTTCTGGCGAAACGATATAGAGGTCGTATGGTTTTACGATAGGGTGCGGACATATACGTGTACTTGTGCACGTATGATGTTCAGACAGATTATACTAACGGGCTTTGGTTTAAGCCAGATTCTAGTATTGGATTATTGGATTTATGCAGTCTCAGTATATCCGTGTTTTTCGTAAATACAGATGGGAGGGGCATTCTCGTAATTAGTCGAGAAGCTTCTAGAAGAAAGGTGACTCATTTAGTTTTAATTCATTTGTGAATTAAACTAAATGAGGTGGAGAGGTGATGTGTAATTTTCATTAATTACACCATGAGTCATGAGGTGATTCATCTCAAGGTAATTAATGAAGCATGGTTGTTGATTTTATTTATTATTGTTTAGATATTTTTTCATTCTTCATAATTATCAAAGAGACTCAAGATTTAATTCATTATCACTTACACATTCTCTCTCCTCAAGCTCTCATCTTCTTCATCCTAACCCTAATCCTCTCATGTGTTGAGAACCCTAGGATTATCAAGACTAATAGATCCTTAATCTATCTCTATATCCTATAGGTCACTTGGATTAGCAATCCAAGCCACTTAGTTGCCTCAAGTTAGAGGTTAAAGCTTAAAGAAGGAACTCTCGGGTGGATCTTCTATTACATCGAGCAGGCCGATGAGGAGGTGAACAACAAGAACAAGAAGGACTAGTTTCTTGAGGTATAATTATCTATCATAGTAGTTTAGCACTTCTAGATAGTTTGTTAGTTAAGGTTTAGCAAAGATCCATTTGATAGTCGATATTATTTTGAACAAAATGATTGTTTTTCCTATTCCGCCTCCCCACATCTTGTGGGGTGTGTAACGTCGACTTACATACGTAATGTCAACAGGCGTAACGCAATTTATGTAAGCCGAAAACACAGCAATCTAAACCATTACAAGAAGTAAAGGATAAAAACACTTTAAAATCTCAAGTAAGAACTTAAAACTTAAGCTTGTTTTCATAAAAATTTCGGCAACACCTCCTTTGTAAAAGCTAGCCCCGAAACGGGTACAAACATAAGATATAACTAAAGCATCCCCAAACGAGAGCAAATCTCTCCCAAAGGCAGAAACAACCACCACAACAGATATATGACGCCGTAGCGAAGAAATGAGATAATCAACATAAATAAAGGCCGGCTCACACGAGCACGACAACCAGAGTCATAAGAATATACAACACCGATCCTCACAACTCGTCTCTAAGTCAAAACATGAAGGTAGTAGATGGAGAGTACTAGATAAAAAAGATATACAACGACATCATCGGATAACCGCAAACCCACTTATAGCAAAAGGCCTCACAGCCAACCGTAGCGGTATCCGCAAAAGTACAGATAATAAGGCACCCTGCCGCGACTACCCTGAGGATCAGACCTGCAAAACACTGTGGCACAACGGGGGTGAGTTTCCAACTCATGAATAGAAAATAACAACATACTGTAATCGCAAGTATGCATGAACAGCGATAAATCTATCACATGCGATCTGATAGCATAAGTATGGCAATATGGATATGCAACAATCATGAAAGGTACTCTATCAGGTAGTACACATACATGAAGCAATGCATATCAAATAAATCCTGAGTGTGGCATAAATAATAAACCTTATGCATAAATCATCAGCATGGAAAAACCCTGGTTTCCATCTATGACACCCCAAATCCCAAAATCCTCAGGCGTCGTCACCAAAACCGGCCCTCATATCTGTAAATCTCATGGAACCTGAGTGTCCAACATCGACACTCGAAACCTCATGAAAACATATCCCTGTGTGTGTGTGTGTGTGTATAACTGAGAATAACTACATCGTGTGTCGATCATCGACACATCGAAATCATAGAACCTGAGTGTCCAATACCGACACTCGAAACATCATGAAACCCGTATCCAGCATCGACACGTAAATCCTCATATCTCAGGCACCGCATCCTCAGATCGGTCCTCACATCCATCTCATATCATAACTCCACAACAGTGTCCCTCGGACATCCGCCGAGTTCTATACAATCACCGGTAGGTACTAATCCCTCTGCCAGGCTCATCATCTACACCACGAAAATCACCTCTTACCCCGGGGAACCATACCGAGTCCACCATGTACCCGCAGACGGTGCCTCCCGCTCCTTGAATCGGGTATCACATGCCAATCTCAGAACCGAGAAATCACATGGTGGATGCACTGAAATATCATATCAAGAGAAACCGGGTTTTCAAACAATACATAAATTCTTGAAATACCCCCACGATTCTCAAAACCATAAATCACATGAAATCCATATCTCAATACGTAAATCCATGAAAACATGATATATGCAACATAGTACAGTAATATGAGCATATCAAGGAAAACACGATATTTAAATGCATCCAGTTATTAAATATATCATGCGTTTCCCAATTCCTCCGAAATCAAGTGCAACATCATATGAGGTGTACATGTAGCTGTAGCAAAATATGTGTATCTACATGTAAGTGTAAGGCTACGGCAGCGCCCTGGCCGTCAATCCGAGGCCAAACATGGAACAAAAACTTTTATAAACTGGCGCTAACGCGGACTTTTACCCGGATCGTGCCATTAACCCTAAACTAGCAAGCTACAAAGAAGTTAGAATGGCTATACCGATCGATCCGTGTCCTTCAGTCTTTAGCCATCATCCCATGCTCCTCGCGGCTTCCTCAATATAGTTCGCTCTCTGATCTTGCTCTTCGAAGTGGCACCACGTCGAGGATTCTTTATACGGGCTCCCGCTTCAAACCGAAGCAACTCGGACATGAAGTTTGCTAGCCGACATGTCCAAGGTGAAGTAGAGATAGTGTGTGATTACCTTGTCTCAAAACACTCTAGGATTCTCAACATATGAGAGGGATAGAGTGGAGGTTGAAGAAGAAGCCATTGATGAAGGTTGTGAGCTAAAGAGAAATGGGCAAGTCAGCAAGCCGAGAGAGAGAGAGAGAGAGAGAGGAAAGAGAGATGTGGCTGCCTTCTCTCTTGTGTGGGTTTGTTATGAGATATATTTTGATGAGATAAAGAAAAATCCATTTAAAAATATCTCACACCAAACCCAAGACCATGAGTCACCAAGAGAGCACATGGCGCAATTAATGCCCAAGGCCAAAACTTAACCTCACAATTTCCATCACATTAAAACATTAATCCAAATGTTTAAAAAAATAAATAGAATGTCATCTTCTAAAGTAAACTCGTGACGAATCACAAGAATACCCCTCACCTGTATATACATACATGCATCCGCATTCCGACTGAATACGAATACAACGAGACGAAAATAATCCAACAATCTAATACTAGGATCTGGCTTAAACTAAAGCCTACTAGTATGATCCGTCCGATCATGATGCGCGCACAAGTGTACGTATATGACCGAACCCTACCATAAAACCATACGGCCTCTACAACGTTTCGCTCGAACTTGGGAAACATTCTGTGGGGGACTCTAAAGACTCGTCAATACGCTGGCAGTGGGTTTAACCACAAGTACGTCAGTGGTACTAGCTATTCATAACGGCCGCCCAGGTATTGACCAAAAGGGAGGCCGATGAGCGAACTCATCCTGAAACCCTACCAAGCCTGTCAGTGACAATATCCGTACAGTCCGGTCCATTCGTCTATGAGTATCGCATATTGGGCCTAGGGGGCTGGTAAACGTCAGACCCCAATAGCGGTATAAGTCATGTCGGAGTGTAGCCCAGAACACCCTGAGAAACTACTGGAATACCTACCAATAAATCTCACTTGCCTTGGCCAAGGACTTCGTGTAATGGCTCTCCTAAACACAGCGCGATCTCACCCCTAATACCGGGAGAGACGAATCCCCTGCCGATCTGCTCACTGCCTCCATGTGGCTCGGGATTGTACCCAACTAAAACCTGTTTGCACGACTCCTTTGAGCCGTGGTAGGATAGTAATCAAAGCACAGTGGGAACTCACACGAGACAAATGACGATCTTATGTCGATAAACTAACCTGTACACATGTCACCAGGGAACTGCTATCTGACGATAGGTATAATACCAACTAGCATATTCCCGGCGAGTCCGTCCGGTGTACTCATAACCCAATGAGCACCTGTATACTATCTTAGGTGAACCAACTGACACCAATGGCTTGTGAGACCGGCCACCGCCCCTCGTCGGGGTCTCGATCCGTATACACTAGTCTACTCTCGGAGTATCGATTCCCAGTCTCGAAACTCCCACGACTAGGGACACTTTAAGGATGTGCTTATAGACTACCCATCTCTCATGTATATGATCGCCATCTTACTGCTGGTAGTCAAGCAAGAATCCTAAGGGCTCTATCAACATGTAATAGTGATCTGTAATGTCACCTAAAGCATATACACGATGATAAAGACAAACCAGATAGCATACTATCATCTCGAGTAAGACTGTCCTACCGGTATAGGTCCTCCCTCAATCATTGCAATCACGTGCCTGCGATCCAATAATTGACTTTGAGGGCACTATATCCAACAGTAAGCATGTATATATGATGCATTTCATAAGCGCAATAGCACAATAATCAACGTCTCAATGTCAAATGACAATACAATACCACTTATGGGTATATGTAACTATAGCAAGGTATGTGGGTATACATGTATGTATGCATGATTGTAACGTTTTAGAAATCGTTATGTGAATTTCTCCGTTTTTGGGTAAAATTGTCGGTATTTTCCGTTTTAAACCGACTGTGATCAAATGACCATGTAGACTTGCCAGCATCTAGTTTAGCTAAAATAAAGCTAGTGTGCAAGCTTTGGGGGTATATGGGACGTTTTGGTTCAATTAGAATTTTTCCCAATTTTAATATTTTTTTAATGTGGTATTCACATTTTGGGAAATTTCCTTCTTTGAAATTTTTGCAAATAAATCAAGTTAAGTAAAACCAAACCTTCACTTAGTATCTAGATATTTTGTTTGGGTATTAGAATTAAGTTTTTAAGAAAAGAAAAAGAATGCAATAGGTGGCTTCATGCATGCATGTATGTGTGAATGCATTAAATTGCATTTATTGATGGAATGAACTAGAAAACCCTACACAAACCCTTCCCTTCCTCACTTGGCCGAAATCCCTCTTCTCCCTTCTGCTCTTGATCATTTCCCTTCCATTTTTGCATCAATCCAAGCCAATAAATCCCCAAAATCCCAAAATATATCACAAAATACTTCAAGTCTTGAGTTTTAGCATCTTGGATCACTTGGAGCTAGGAAAGCTTGGATCTTGGAAGCAAGGGTTGATAGGTATAATCCATAATCTGTTAATTAGAAGTTTTTATGTTGTGTAGCTCGTTGGTTGTAGCATAAAACACTTTAAATATCGATTAGTGCAATATCGTGTTTTTAGTGTCCTTTTTGAACCTCTGTGAACTGCTATGACCTGGATTTTGTACAGAAAAATCAAACAAAATTGTGGTGATGTACTAGCGACCCTGGAGCACCACCTGAGACACGAGACCCACCCCACCGGCATGGGCTGGCG